>BSBN01000213.1:28832500-31232500 GCA_027924645.1 Cunninghamia lanceolata | reverse complement strand
TAAAAAGAGAAAGGAAGTAAGTAGGAATACCTTGTAAAGAAGCTCGTAAAAGCTATAGTTTACCAACACTGCTGAGTAATTTCCCCTTCCAGCCAACCAACTTTTTCTAAGTTCTTTCCAGAATTCCATTCCAAAATCCCTGAGAAACCTCTTTAACCATGAGAGGGAGGCCAAGATAAACAAAAGGAAGATTAGCCTCAGCACAACCAATAATATTAATGATTTTATGCCGGAGATCAGCTGGAGTATTAAAAAAATAGACATTGCTCTTTTGAAAGTTTATGTATTGACCAAAAGCTTTGGTATAGTCATTTAAAATATTCTTCCAACTATGAGCTTCAACCATAGAAGAGATACCAAAAAGGATGGTATCATCCACAAACTGTTGCAGAGACATAGAGGGGAGAGAAGAAGCAGGTTTAATACCCACAATTTCCTTAGAGGTAAGCTTAGAGTGAACATATCTCCCCAGGGCCTCAGCCATCATGATAAACAAATATGGTGAAAGAGGATCCCCCTGTCTAAGCCCCCTCAAGGAAGAGAAAAAACCCTAGGGACCCCATTGACCAGAATAGAGAATTTTGCAGTAGTAACAGCCTCTCGAATGAGAAGGGATATTTTATCATTAAGACCAAACTTTTTAGTGAATTAAACAGGAACTTCCATGAAACTCTATCATAGGCCTTGGAGATATCTAACTTTAGAACCATATTAGGGATCCTGCTTTTATCCATAGAACGGATAGTTTCATGAGTGGAAATAACAGCATCAAGAATTTGTCGACCAGGGTCAAAGCCTTTCTGAGAAGGGGAAATAATTTTGTCCAAAAAAGGCTAAAACCTTAGGACAATCAATTTAGTACACAGCTTATAGATGGTATTACATAAGGTAATGGGTTTGAAATTAGAGAAATGCATAGGCTTAGGCTTTTTTGGAACAAGCACAATAAAAGTATTATTGATTTGTTTTAGAAGTTTACCAGTTTTGAAGAAATCCCTAACAACAGCAGTGACATCAAAGCCCACAATATCCCAATATTCTTGAAAGAATATTGGAGGAAAGTCATCAGGGCCAGGAGCTTTGAAGGGACCCATAGAAAATAAGATAGCATGAACCTCCTCTTCAGAAATTGGTTTTAGCATTTCAATGTTATCTTCTTCTGTAATCAACGAGGGGATTTTATCTAGGAACTAGTTCATAATCCGCCCATTGCCAGCATTATCCGCTTGCTCCGACAGCAAATTCTGAAAAAAGAACACAGCTTGATCCCCAATCTCATTGTCCTCAGTGATAACATTTCCATCCTCCAAACATAATTTAGAAATAGAATTATCTTTCCTATGCTTCATGGCTGAGAGATGAAAAAAAGTAGTATTCCTATCCCCTTCGATGAGCCACTGAACCCTGGACTTCTATTTCTAGAAAATTTCTTCTTTTCTCATAAGATTCTTCCATTCAGATATTAGATCACTTTCCTCTTGGGTAATATCATCTGTATCACATCCTTGGCCATAAGTTGTTGGAGATCAGCTAATCTTCTAGAGATAGTTTTCTTCTAGATAAACACATTGCCAAAACTATATTTGTTCCACCCACGAACTTCCTGTTTAATGTGAAAGAGCTTCTTAACCAGCTGAAACATAGGAGTACCCTAAATGGGAAGTTACCACCAATGAGCCACAAGATTTCTAAAATCTTTATGTTTAATCCACATAGCTACAAATCTGAAAGGGATAGGACCACACTTACGCTGCTGCTTCTAATTAAAGAGAATAGGACTATGATCTGACATGGTTCTAGATAAAGCCTTCAGACTCATGTTATGATGGCTATCCCAATTGTTAGAAATAAGAAATCTATCCAACTTAGCTTGAATCAATTGGACTCCTCTTCTTCTGTTAGACCAGGTAAGGTTCTAATTCTGCAGGTCCACATCCAGCAACCCAAAGATATTGATAAATTCTGCAAAATCAAACATACTATCAGTATAATCAAGAATACCCCCAATTTCTCAGAAGGATATAAGGGAGTATTAAAGTCTCCAGCCAACATCCAATGAGAATGAGGGGAAGTGGAAAGAGTATTACACAAGTCAGTCCACAAAGTTTTCCTCATGGCCCTAGTGTTCAGGGCATAAATATTGATCAGGGACCAATTCAAAGAAGGCAGAGAGAAGTTAACAACCAAAAAATGCTTACTAGAAGCAGCAAGAGAACCATGGATTTTGGCATCATTCCACATAGTAACAATCCCTCCAGAGGCTCCTGTAGCTGGGCTAATACAAAAAGCAGCCTTGGGCCATATTTTATCAGCTATCCTCTTAAAGTTCTCTTCATTCATCTTAACTTCCTGAAGTAAAAGAATATCTAACTTATTATCCAAAATATAGTTTTTCACTTCAAACTGTTTGGTAGAGCTATTGAAGCCCCTCAAGTTCCAAGAAAGAATTCTCATTTAGGAGGTTTTTGAGATTGGATCTCTAGTGTTTTCTTCTTACCACTGGCAATCTCCCTGGCAATCTCTCTTTGCCTTGTTTCTCTGAGAGTCGGTCTTCCTTGTCTAGAGTCTGTTCCAACATCAACAGACTTTTTAGCCCTACGATTTTTTTTCTTAGGCGCAATCCAATCATCTTGGTCATTACCACTACCACTCGGTCCAATTCCAGTGGGTAGGGAAGGAATAGCTGTCTAATTCTCAAGAAATCCCTTCTCAATGAACTCAGGAGAGGGAGTGTGCTTAGAGGAATGTTGGGAGGGCACAACCCTATTATTGTAGATTGATTCTGGGAGTTGGACATTCTGTCCAAAAGTAATCGAGGCCTCTTCGCCTGGAATAGCAGCCTCCTCTAACTGGGAACAAATCTCACCCTCTTCAATCTGAGTATTCTGTAGATCAAAGTGTTGGCAGTCATCTGCATTAGACTTCTGAAAACCTATCTCCATATCCTTCTCTATAGATTCTTCTGTGATAACATTTTCCTCATTACCCCCCATTCCTTGATTATCAGGGATGTCTTCTTTGGATGAGTTATCATCCTCCTCTTTGTTAAGATTAGCATTACCTCCCATTTGCTTCATCTTACAATGGGTCATTAAATGGCCCTTCGTCTTACAAATCTGACAAAATGTAGTAGCATTTTCATAGAGAATCGGTTGGGTCCATATCCCATACTTAGAGTTTAAGTCTATGGACATGGGAAGTGTTTGTTGGATCTCCACATTAACACAGAATCTAGCAAACACACAACGAGACTTAGCCCGAGTGGTGTTATCCAAAGTCACATACTAACCAAAGGTATTACCAATAGTAGAAAATATCTTTTCATCCCAATATTCCAAGGGAAACCCCGGGAGCCTCACCCAAACTGGGGCAGACCGGTTCAAATCCGTATTGGGATCGAAACCAAGCTTCCAGGAAAATAGAGCGAATGAATGGGTGCCATAAAGCCATGGCCCTCCCGCTAGAATAGCTAACATATCCTCTCTACTTTTAAATTTAAATAAGAACAAACCTCTTGCCATAGCGATGACAGACACACTGCCTTTGATCCTCCAGCAATTAGACACCCACTTCTGCACCATTTCAATATTAGGATGGAGAGAGAAGAACTTACCAACCAGGGCCAGATCCATGGTTGCCATGATTTCTTCAACCAAATCATCAAGTATATCCAAAGCCATACCTTCCGCTAATTCCTTTTGAACTAGAACCCCAGACGCTCCTTTAGGGGAGAGGATATTCTTCCCTGTCAAAACCCCTTTCCATCCCTTGGAAGTATCCCCGTACACCGAGGTTTGGTTCCCAGAGGCACTGCCAAATGCAGTAGCCTCCATCATCAGAGAAAAGAGAAGTAGAAACCCTAAAAACCCTAGAAAGCCATTGTAAGCATATCGAAAGCTGGGGGGCTCCTTTCATCTTAGTGAGATTTATTTTCTTTCTTTTCTAATGAACATTTATTCAGAAGCCCTTTCCTACACCCAAATCTTCAGTTTTAAACTCACTTGCATGGAAGATGTATTAAAGGTATCAATTATATATGTTCCATGATTTAAATCCATTATTTTGTGGTTCTCAGTATGACAGAAAGAAGGATGTTGTTGCTTCTTAGACTTGTTGCACACCTTGCACTAGGTCCACAAGCTTGTGGAATGGTATTCGAGACACAATGGCTCTCATATCAGATTTTTTTGCAAGAAATCAATTTAAAATGGTCTGAGGCCTAGCTTTCATTCCAACCTAGAATTCCATCACAAGAATGTCATATTACAGTCTTTAGATATGTGTATAGTTTATGTGCATGGTAGCAACCATTTAGTAATAATTCCTCACACACCACACTGTAACTAAGATGTGTTAATGCCCTAAAAATATACAGGTTCAGTCCAAACACTATCATAATATCATGCTTGATAAGATCACAGATACATTATAGTTTAGGTGTGGGTAGGACTTCCTTAAGGTAGGTAGGACTTCCTTAGTATAGCCCTAACTATGCAATGTAGTAGAATCATTAAATTGACCATTCCAAGTTCAGACTAGCAGGGACAATGGAGTTTCAAGACCCTTTCCAGCCAAGGGAAGGTTGATATAAGAATTTTGAGAGACCTAGGGTAGTGACAGCCATATAGGATTGGGTTTGTGTTATGTTTGGAACCCATAAAGTCTTGAGGTCTTCTTAGAAGGGTGATATGTGACTAGGGTATGAAGGCTAGGACTTTGTATGTAATCTTAAGCCCTCCTTTTGGATTTGTTGGAAGCCTTCTTCACTGATACATAAGGATTCTCAAGACTCCTATGATAGTGCATTAGAGAGGCATTGAAATCACAAAGGAGATAAATGTTATTAGGCCATCACCCATTGGAAAAGGGATTGTCATAAAGAGCATGACAGTGTTACCTTGTCATAGTCACAAAGGGGATGGTCTTTGTGGTGGTAATTATAGTCACTAAGTTTACATCCACCTTCCTAGGGTCTACAGAAATGCCTGAAGTTGAATATGCCTATTTTAAAGATCTTGCCATGAGTATTTTCCATGATTTTACCCCCCTAATGATCCGAAGATTGAATATAAAGGTGTGGAAATTATTGACTAACCTTACTACTGTCATAGTCAATTTGCTAACATGCAAGACAGTCATGAGGTTTTTCTTGTTTTATTCAAGATTTATATAATCTTCCTTATTGATAATATGGGGGTCTGCTATTCCTAAATTATCTACGAAAAAATACCAATGGAGACCTCCCCAATCCTCATCTCAAGTTTCAAATGCACAATGAAATGATGGAGGACAATCATAACTGTCATAATAGTACATTAGCATTTTTTGTCTCAAGGTGGCCCTTAAGACTGCCAAGGGGATGGATATAGAGTTGGGATTATGGATTTTTTTTAAAATCCTTGTGTCATTGACCTAATATTTATTTGTGGCAAGGATCCCAATAGTCTAAAGATTACAAATTGTTGTCAAGAAGGGAATGCCATAGTTAAGTGTGGTACAGTGATACAATTTCATCTTGGTTGAGTATTGTATAAATCTCAAGCTATTTAGAATGCATGGGTGTATTAGGGTGTGGTATCACTATATAGGTAACCATCAAGTGATTTCTTCAACCCAATCTTGGCCTATATAGTACCCAGTGTGAAGAGCAAGATAGTATTGTCCAAGAACCTTGTTACGGTCACAAATGAGGCAGTCTTAGCTATTGTAACCATAGTTGGAATCCCTTGTTGTTACCATAACATATGTGACCTAAAACCATGACTCTATGAGTATGAGTTGTTTGAAACTCCTCTGAGAAGATCCCACATGGGAATGAATCATAATTCAATGTTAAATAGAATTGTTGTCATTACAAAAAATCTAGGACAGTCATTGTATCCTCTCATTGCATCATAAAATTAATGCAACTATAGTTTTCAATACTAAAGAGATAGAATTAATGGTAACCATAAGTTCTGTGCTGAGTAGTCTCAATCATCCATCCCTTGATGGTAAAAAATAATGTCCCAAAGGAGAAAGTAATGATGATACAAATGTAGACACAAAATAAGACCACCTTATATTCTTCTATTTTAGAGAACTGTCTCTACATTGCTGGTTGAGATTAAGGAAGAAATGGTTTAAGAGTTCATTGGATTTGATGGCTACAAGCCATTCATCAAATCCACACAAGGTGGCATGGTCAGGTTTCTAAATGCTTAAGTCCTCCTTTGTCAGATGTTGTAGTTGCAACTGCCCTATTAGACATGTATGCAAAATGTGGAAGCATAGACAAGGCATGTGAATTGTTTGACATAATGCCTCAAAGAAATGTGGTCTCATGGACCGTAATGACTGTAGGATATGCACAAAATGGATTTGTTGAAAAGGCTTTAGAAATTTTAAAGCAAGTGCAATTAGCTAGTGTAAAGCCAAATTCCACAACCTTTGCCAGCATCCTCCCTGCTTGTGTCAAAATGGGAGCTTTGGAATAGGGTATGGACATCCATCAATACATAAAGGATAGAGGAATTGTGTCAAATGTTGTAGTTGCAACTACCCTATTAGACATGTATGCAAAATGTGGACTCATAGACAAGGCACATGAACTGTTTGACAGAATGCCTCAAAGAAATGTGGTCTCATGGACTACAATGATTGCAGGATATGCACAAAATATGGAATCATAGACAAAAAATGTGAACGGTTTGACATAATTCCTCAAAGAGATGTCGTCTCATGGAATGAAGTGATTGCAGGATATGCACAAAATGGATTTTACAAGGACGCTCTCAAAATCTTTGAATTAATTAAGCACTCTAGAACATATCCTAACATTGTAAGCTTTGCTTATATTATAGATGCATGTAGCCATGCAAGTTTAGTGGATGAGAGCTATACATACTTCAATCACATTTGTAACCCTTATTGCATTACACCTATAGTTGATCATTATGTGTGCATGGTTGACCTCCTTGCCCGTGCTGGCTATCTTGACGACACCCTAAATTTTATCTTTCTTTCTAAATCCCCAAATTTGCCCTATTCGCACTCACATTGAAGACCTGTGAGTGGGAATAGGGCTAACATTTTTTCTTTCTAAAATCGGTTGGATAACATATTGCTAACTTCATTTTTTTTTCAAACAAAATAAACCTTTATCTTAAGGTTAGTCATGAACATTAAGATAAATAATTATTGAAAAAAAATTGTGCATTCCTTAATGACATGTAAGAGAATTTAATCAACTGCTACTTAAAAACTCTTTAATGTTTCTGTCTAATGTAGGTTATTAGATTAATAGTGAAAAAGAACATACATGGACCAAGCAATTTGTGGCACTTAAGGTTATGTAATAGAATTTATAGTTGATAGTTAAATTGTATAACAAATATTTTTATGATCTTTACTAATGTGTATTAGAATTGTTGCATGTTTTAAATCATTGGAGTGACATATTAGCTATAACTTTTTTAAAATTTTATTATGGTATGTGCACTTTGATATGATGTAATATGATTATGGTTTCATTTCATATGTTGTAATATTAGATATATAACAGAAAAATAAATTATTGCATGAAATAAATAATAACTTTTCATTTTAAATGGTTTTTTGCAGAACACGGGTCTTCCAGAAGATCAAGATGATCCTCATGATATAGATCCAGATTATGTTGGTTCTGGTATAGATCACATGGTAGAGGATGATGATGATGCAGATATGGAAGACACCGAGGCCAATGAGGATGATGATGACAACGATGATGATCATGATGATGATGAGGAAGTTGCTGGTAGTAGCTAGTGACATTCATGATCATATAGACTGCATCATGGATCATTGTTGATATATCGTTATGATGCCTCTTTTCATGGTTACTATCATATGTATCATTTTCATGGCCCGCAGTACCATATTAATGAGTTGTATCATAAATTTATGTATCATTTTAACTTATATCATTTGGACATGTATCATTTTGAGTTACATAATTTATCATTTTTACTTATATCATTTGTAAATGTATCATTTTGACTTATGTCAACTATTAGACATGTATCATTTTGACATGTTATTGATCTGCTGGCATATTTGACTTTCACTTGTTTTAGTTATATATGATGATGATCTTATCAGTATTGACTTGTCAATTTATATATGTTGAAAGTGGTTGATGATTTTTGGATAGATATTTATTACATATGATGATTTTAATTTACTGCTTAGGCTGGATGTTGTCAAATTCAATTAAATTATAGATATTTGACTCACTTGTTTTAATTATAGATGATGATCATGTTATAATAATTATCTTGTTATTTAATCATATGAGTTAAATAATTAAATTACTTACTCTATAATCATATGAGTTATTTAAGAGGCATGATATATTTAACTAAGTAAATTGAAATAAAACATATTAAATTAATAAATGTAAGAAAAACAAGAAGAATTTTTAGAAGCAAAAAAGGAAGCAACAATGGAAGCCAAACTAGAAGCAAACCATAAGCAATCTTGGAAGCAAAACTTGGCGTTATCTAGGAAGCAAAAACAAAAGCAATTCAGGTAGCAAACAAAGAAGTAATAATGGAAGCAATTTTAGAAGCAACAAAAGATGCAATAATAGAAGCCATATTAGAAGCAACAAAAGACGCAAAAATGGAATCAAAATTGGAAGCAACAAGCGACATTATATTGGAACCAAAACTAGAAGAAAACCCGGAAGCAAAATTGAAAGAAAAATTGGAAGCAAAACTAGAAGCAAAGTTGGAAGCAAAATTAGAAGCAAAATTGGAAGTAAAACCGGAAGCAAAACCAGAAGCAAAATTGGAAGCAAAATTGAAAGCAAAATTGGAAGCAAAACCAGAAGCAAACCTAGAAGCAAAACCGGAAGCAAAATTGGAAGCAAAATTGGAAGCAAAACTAGAAGCAAAATTGGAAGCAAAATCGGAAGCAAACCTAGAAGCAAAATCGGAAGCAAAATTGGATGCAACAAGTGACCTTATATCGGAAGCAAAATTGGAATCAAAACTGGAAGTAAACCGGAAGTAAAATTGGAAGTAAAATTGGAAGCAAACCTCGAAGCAAAACTAGAAGCAAACTTGGAAGCAACACAAGAAGCAAACTTGGAAGCAACACAAGAAGCAAAACTAGAAGCAAAATTGGAAGCCAAATTGGAAGCAACAACATCCGACGCTAAATCCAGTGCTAAACCCAGTGCTAAATCTGGCACCAAAGTGAAATGCAGTATGGCACCAAGTTTTGCGTTGGCAGAAGTGTCCAATTCATGAAATCAAATGCACTAAATTCTAACACTATTTTAGGTGCTAATTGCCTCTTTTGTTGTAGTGAAATTAGGATCTTTGGAATAGAGTATGGATAGACATCAAAGCATAAAGGATATAGGAATTTTGTGAGATGTTATATTTGTAGCTGCCCTTGTAGACATGTATGCAAAGTGTGGAATCATAGACAAGGCATGTGAACTATTTGACATGATGCTTCAAAAAAATGTTGTCTTATGGAATGCAATGATTGCAAGATATGCACAAAATGGATTTTTTGATAAGGCTTTAAAGAAACTTTCAAGAAAATGCAATTGCCGGGTGTCAAGCCAAATTCCACAACCTTATCCTGTTGATTGTTAGGAACACTGAGAGGGGGGTGAATCAATGTTCTATAAATATTTTCTTGTAATTTTACTTTTAACCATTTCAAAAGAATAATCCAATAGAATCAAAATATACAATTGAACAACATCCACAAAAGCAAGACACATAACACCAAGATTTTACGTGGAAAACCCAAAGAGGGAAAAACCACAGAGAGGATTAGCTCTTAGATATATATTGCAATCTTTACAAAAATAATGTTCAGGCTTGGTCACTCCACAAGCCTAAACATACTGGATTACTGCCATGAAGAACAACTAGGTCTAGCAGGCTCACTGCCTCAACCCTAAACCTAGCAAGATTACAATAAGAGTTGTTAAACCCTACTGGCAGCTCATTGCTAGGCTCTCTACCATGATCAACACCTTCTTATGTCTATGATTGAAGTATAATAATTCCTTTGCTTTGCTCTGCCTCTATTCTATTCTTCCTCTTATTTCCTCTGCCTCTTCTCTGCTCTGCCTTTTGGACCTTTCTTAATATCTTTCCATTCTCACTCAAGGACACTTTTTCCATGACTCAACTACAAGTATTTATACACTACATCAACCTTGGAATGAGCATCAAGGTTGACATCAAAATCATCAACCATTGGAACAATCTCCAAGGTCGGTATTACAAACATTTACAAAATAGGTCCTGACCTATTACAACATTGTGCAAAGGAAATGAAATGTAGATCACACCATGCCTTAGTTAGGACTCAAACATGATCTTCCATGCCACAACATGCTTCCATAATCTTCCAGAGATCTCTGCAATCACTGGGATTAACCAGGGCGGCCAAGACTGGTTACATGCTATATTATCTGGGAACAATCTTCAAACACAATCTCAATTTCTTAATGCGGACCAAAGTCCAGATAGGAACATGATTAGGAGACATCCACAAGCATGCTATAATCATCAAGAGCAACTACATGAACCTTCATCACTTTATCCATAGGAATCTTCTCACTGGAACACATGAACTTCACTATCTTCAACTGTCATAAAAGAAAGATAGCTTGCAGACCACCAAACCATGAACCATTACAACTATAGGCACTTATCATCATCCTAGACTTCCTTCTAGAACCGCAGAGCAAAATACTTTATTGCAGAGGAATACAGACCAGAATACTTTCTTCCTGTCCCAACTGAACTTACAAAAAAAGCAAGTTTCACTCTGGTGAACACAACTCACTCAGATCTTCATGCGGAGGCTTCAAACATGGAATGCAGCATCCTTAGTCATACCTCTAACTTACTTCCAATCTACAGACTATGAAATTCAAACAGAAATAAATGCAGAGTAGTTTACTAGACTGTTCTTCAGCGTACAACTCACTATTTGTATTGCACTTCTCTGTAACTCACGTGTTCCTTCTGGAGAGGTTAATTTTCTTAATATCCTCAACATACATGTCTTCTAAACAAGTAATAGAATAAGATACAGTTGACACCAATGACAACAAGGATATGTTGACATCAATGACAACACCGATTAGTCACATACTTGCAACAATCTCCCCCTTTGTCATTGATGGCAACATATGATGTGAAAAACTACAACAATCATCAAGACAAGATTCTCCCCATTTCTCTTTACACACCTACACTCTTTCTTTCTCCAAAATTCTCCCCCTTTCTCTTACACATCTACACTCTAAGTTTTTCACATGACTTCTCTCCCCCTTTGACATCAATGGCAAAGGGCACATACTTGCACTCATCTGCTCTAACCTAATCTCTCTTTTGAACTCTCTGACTACTCCCCCTGAGAAGTAGCCCTAAAAAGCATCAATCTGAACCTCTAAGCACCTCTGGACTAATGCACTACTATGCATCTTAGTTTAGAGTAGGAGGGGTGATAACCCCTAACTTTTCTCTGAGATACTCAAAAGTATCCTTAGGCAGAGGCTTGGTAAAAATGTCTGCAATTTGATCCTTGGTAGAAACATACTCCAACTTGACTTCATTCTCTGTCACCTTTTCTCTCAGAAAATGATACCTGATGGATATGTGCTTTGTTCTTGAATGCATCACTAGATTCTTTGATATGTTTATGGCACTTGTGTTATCACAAAAGATTACAATGGGATCTTCATACACAATTTTGATGTCCTTCAAAGTCTGCTTCATCCATAACACTTGAGTGCAACTACATGCTACTGCAATGTATTATGCTTCTATAGTAGACAGGTATATTGAATCCTGTTTCTTGCTCAACCAAGATACTAATCTTTTTCCCAAGAAGAATGCACCACCACTCATACTTTTTCTATCATCCACATCTCTAGCCCAATCTGCATTACATGTCACCCTAATCTGATGACTGAAATGCTTCTGGTTGTTCTATATAGACTTCCTCTTTTAACTCTCCATTTAAGAAAGTAGACTTCACATCCATTTGATAAACCCTAAAATCTTTGTATGCTGCAAAATCCAAAAACATCCTTATTGCTTTAATCCTTGCCATTGGACAAAACGTTTCTTCAAAGTCTATTCCTTCAACTTGAGCGTATCCTTTGCATACCAACCTTGCTTTGTTTCTTACCACTTCACCATTCTCATTCATCTTGTTTTTGAAGACCCACTTTGTACCAATTATAGTCTTGTCTGCTGGTCTGGGAACAAGATCCCAAGTCTGATTCTTCTCTATCTGCATCAATTCCTCTTCCATAGCCTTTATCCAATTCTCATCTTTGCAAGCCTCATCCATAGTTTTAGGTTCAATCTTAGAAATTAGATAGAAATTTACGTGTTCCTCTACATCTTTTCTTCTGGTTAAGATCCCTTTGCTCTTATCTCCTATGATTTGCTCTTCAGAATGACTAATTCTTACATATCTTGGAGTTTTGGTAGCACTTACCAGAGCTTGTTCTTCTTCATCTGGGTTGTCTTCATGTTGCACCACTTTTGAAACATATGCATCATCTAACTCATATTCACTTGATTCTAAAAAACCTTTCCTTACATTCATCAACTTTAACATTTACACTTTCAATGATCTTATTCAGCCTCTTGCTATAGCACCGGTAGACCTTGCTCTTGGTGGAATAACCAAGGAAGATTACTTCATCACATCTAGAATCAAACTTGCCTAAATCTTCTTCTCTTTTGATATAACATTTGCTACCAAAAACTTTGAAATATTTCACAGTAGGAACTTTGTACCATGCCACAATTCATAAGGAGTCTTTGAACGGTTACCTTTTACTTGAACTCTATTTAGGATATATACAGCGGTGTGAATTGCCTCTCTCCAATATGCTTCCGAAAGATGAGCTTCCTTCATCATGGTTCTAGCAGATTCTTGGACTGTTCTATTTTTTCTTTCAACAACTCCATTTTGTTGTGGAGTTCTAGGCACAGATGGTTGTCCCTTTATTCCATGTTCTTCACTAAAGAAATTGAATTCATTTGATGTGAACTCTCCTCCTCTATCAAACCTCAAGCATTTGATTTTCAAATCCATCTCATTTTCAACCATTGCCTTAAATGCCTTGAATTTATCTAGAGCTTCAACTTTATTCCATACCAAAAATTTATTCCTCGCCTCTACTCACTCTGCCAAAAACATCTCCCTATCTAGTTTAGACATCTTTCAAATTCATTCCCTATTTTTATCATCTTTGTACAAATCACTCCCAAGTGATAATCCATCACTATCTGAATCATCTATCTAGCCCTCATCATCAGAATCAAATCTCTTCTTCAAAGGCGTCCTTGTCCCAGATGTCTTTCTATCATTAGAATCATCCCCATTATCAGAATTGGAATTGCTACCATCATTTGAAAAAGAATCAGATTGCTTCCTCTTTGTTGGAGCTCGATTCCTTATGCTTTCCATCATGGGCGTTAGTTCGACCAACTACCTCCAGCAGTGAATTCTCAAAATCTGCCATAGTCCTTGCTTGATTTACAACTACTAAAAATACAACCTTCCAAGGGCTTCTATATGTGAGCATGACAAAATAGAATCATTTATCCAAAAAAAAGAAAGATTTCCATAGCGCAGGTTGAAGAATCCTGTAGTTCACAGAGTAAATTGATACACTGTTGTGCCAAATGCAAAGTGAAAACAAGTTCCTTTTTACCCTCTGCATGATTGACTTAGTCGCCATTAAATGCTCATTCGAAAAGACTATTGAAAACTCCTCACTGTAGAATATGGTCAATTAGGATTGCTCCGCAATATGTTGAGTTAACTATTTTTCTTTTGGTTCTTCCTTCAAGGGATGTGTCATATCAAATTTCATCATATACCTTTGTGTCAGATTCTGGCACCCATTTTCTGGTTGGGGGTTTTGGATTTTCAACACTGCCCTCCCTATGCCAGAATTCTCAATTTACTACCCGGAGGGAGTACCTGCACCAGATACTGGTGCGAACTGATCCCTGGCTTCAATTACTTCTTTATTGATCCATAACATGTCCATTTCTTTCTTGGTTTCAATTGGAACAACTTTCTCTTTTCCCTTATCATTTCTCTGCTCTATTTTCCTTTCCCCAGAATAGTGATTTCTCTTCAAATTCCTACTTCTGCAAAACCTTAAAATATGTCTAGATTTGTTGCAATTGAAACATACCACATTCTTTTGACCTTGATTCCTATTGCATTGATTAGCCATGTGTCCAAATATATTGCATGCAAAACACTTTCCATTGAATTATTGACTATTCCTAATATTTTGAAAATTGGTTCTTACCAAACTTCTACATTCATTTGATTTGTGTTCCATTTTATAGCATGCATTGCACCTAATAGAACTGACTTACTTTACTTCTACATACAATAGATCTATGACCAATTCTATTGCAAGTGAAGCATTTACCTTTGAATGATTGTTCATTCCTACCATTGTTGAAACTTTTTTTGATCTGATTTCTACATTCATTTTCTCTATGACCAATTTTCTTGCAATTGAAACACTGACCAGAAAATGATGGAATCTTTTGATTTATTCTACTCCTACACTGAGTAGCCTTATAACCAAACTTATTGCATGAATTACAATAACCATTGAAAGATGGGTACCTTTGAGCATTTGGTTGTCTGACCGGAAGTCTTCTAGGTCTTCTTCTTTGATTTCTAAACTGCTATCCTTTGTTTTCCCTTGACTCTGTCCTTATTTGACCACAGTTTGAGCTTTCTCCTTTCTCAAATCCTAAGCCATGTTTGTCATCAACATTCTTCTAGATAGCAATCATTTCATCAAGATTTGCAATACTTATCTTGAATTTTTCTTCAAAACTTCTAGCCTTTTCCAGATCTATTTTTAAACTTATAATTTCTTTTTCAAGTTTAGCACAATCTTCTAATCTATTCTTCACAATCAAATTTAGATCATCTTCTACTCTTGTTCTTTTTGTAACTTCTACTTCCAAATCATTTAGGGCTTCATTTATTGATAACAATTGGTCACCGACTTCTTTGTATTTATCTTTGAATTTCTTGACTTGCTCTTTTAGCTTTAAGATGCATTCATCAACTTGTTTTAGATTTTCCTTCAAATATATGACCTTTGCTTCAGAATTTCAAGATCCATAAGAGCTGCTTCTAGTTGATTGTATCTCTCATAATTTCCATACCTTCTTGCTGCCATGATCACACTATCCCAGATCTTCCTTAAGCTGTTATACTGTTTCCTAGGAACCTCGCTCTAATACCAATTGTTGATTGTCAGGAACACCAAGAGGGGGGGTGAATCAGTGTTCTATAAATCTTTTCTTGTACTTTTACTTTTAACCATTTCAAAAGAATAATTTCAATAGAAGAAAAATATACAACTGAACAGCATCCACAAAAGCATGACACATAACACCAAGATTTTACGTGGAAAACCCAAAGAGGGAAAAACTACGGAGAGGATTAGCTCTCAGATATATATTGCAATCTTTACAAAAATGATGTTCAGGCTTGGTCACTCCACGGGACTAAACATATGGGCTTACTACCATGAAGAACAATTAGGTCTAGGAAGCTCACTGCCTCAACCCTAAACCTAGCAAGATTACAATAAGAGTTGTTAAACCCTGAGGGCTATTAAACCCTACTGGAAGCTCACTGCTAGTCTCTCTGCCATGATCAACACCTTCTTATGTCTATGACTGAAGTACAATAATTCCCTTACTCTGCTCTGCCTCTATTATGATATTCCTCTTATTTCCTCTTCCTTTTCTTTGCTCTGCCCTTTGGACCTTTCTTAATATCTTTCCATTCTCACTCAAGGACACTTTTTCCATGACTCAACTACAAGTATTTATACACTACATCAACCTTGGAATGATCATCAAGGTCAGCATCACAATCATCAACCATTGGAACAATCTCCAAGGTCATTATTACAAAAAGTTACAAAATAGGTCATGACCTATTACAACATTGTGTAAAGGAAATGCAATGCGGATCACACCATGCCTTAGCTAGGACTCAAACATGATCTTCCATGCCACAACATGCTTCCACAATATTCTAGAGATCTCTGTAATCACTGGGACTAACCAAGTCGGCCAAGATTGGTTACACGATATATTATCTGGGAACAATCTTCAAACACAATATCAATTTCTTAACGTGGACCAAAGTCCAAATAGGAACATGATTAGGAGACATCCACAAGCATGCTATAATCATCAGGAGCAACCGCATGAACCTTAACCACTTTATCCATAGGAATCTTCTCACCGAAACACATGAACTTCACTATCTTCAACTGTCATAAAAGAAAGATAGCTTGCGGACCACCAAACCACAAACCATTGCAACTGTAGGCACTTATCATCATCCCATACTTTCTTCTAGAATTGCAGAGCAAAATACTTTATTGCGGAGGAATACAGAGTAGAATACTTTCTTTCTGTCCCAACTGAACTTACAAAAAAATAGGTTTCACTCTGGTGAACACAACTCACTCATATATTCATGCGGAGGCTTCAAACCTGGAATGCAGCATCCTTAGTCATATCTCTAACTTACTTCCAATCCACAGACCATGAACTTTAAACAAAAATAAATGTGGAACAGTTTACTGGACTGTTCTTTAGCATACAACTCACTGTCTATACTGCACTTCTGTGTAACTCACTTGTTCCTTTTGGAGAGGCTAATTTTCTCAATATTCTCAACATACAAGTCTTCTAAACAAGTAATAGAATAAGATATAGTTGACACCAATGACAACAAGGATATGTTGACTTCAATGACAACACCAATTTGGCACATACTTACAACATATCCAACATTCTGCTTGCCTATGCCAAAATGGGATCTTCAGAACAGGGTGTGGACAACCATCAAAGAATAAAGGATATAGGAATTTTGTCACATGTTGTATTTACAGTTGCCCTTGTAGACATGTATGCAAAGTGTGGAAGCATAGACAAGGTGCGTGAATTGTTTCACATGATGCCTCAAAGAAATGCAGTTGCATGGAATGCAATAATTGAAAGATATGCATAAAATTTATTTTGCAAGGATGCTATCAAAATATTTGAATTAATCAAACCATACTTGACACATATATTGAGTTGTAATTGAACATAATATCATTTCATAGAAGCATTGAAGAACAGGTATGTAATATAAAAACTTTTAGGCATGATACAATATCTATCCTGTAACCATAATTAATTATCATATTATATTTAATGTAAAATGCCATATACATAATGTCATGAAAATAACATATAGTGTATATATAAATCCATATAGGCTTGTACAAATAAAGCCATACAGGCATATACAAAGATATACATCGGTAAAATAAAAATGTATGTATACAAAGCCATATAGGCATACAAAAAAATTCCCAAAATCAAATTTCCTATGAATTGTTATCAAATAATTGGCAACCCTTGCTTGGCTGTGAAGTTGGAGAGTCAATCAATGACTCATCCTCTCTCTCCCGTTGACTAGACCTCCTCGATAGAGATTTTTGAAGCTCCACCTATTAATACAATCAAACAATATCCATATTAATATAGAAAACATGAAATATATAACATGGCATATGTAATCAATCACTTACCGCTAGTTGGTGATCCCTCTTGATCATTTTTTGTCTCTCTTCATTTGTAGCTGGAGGGGTTGAAGTTGTGACCTCTTGTGAGAAGCATGAAGAAGCAAAATTAAGTAAACATGAATATCATTTATGTACATTAAATGACATGAGATAAACCAAGAAATACAAAATGATATTTACATGTTACTCGCTCATACCTCAGTCAAAGGATCTACAAACAAAACAATTGCAGCAATGCCCACCTCCGCTAACTAACGAAGATGAGGAGGAGTCTCCATATTTAATATCTAAAATAGAGTCTAAGGTTATTTGACCAAAATACATACATAACATTATTTAAATGCATAATGATTACAAATGATAAAATTTACCTCAGTGAAAGTGCTTTTGTATGGAGGGGACCAAGGAAATTATGGTGGTGGTGGTGAAGCTCCCTGTTCATCATCAAATTGTCACTAAATAAGATTACCATTGATATATGTACTATATTTACAATCTTGTGATAAATTACATACCTGTTGACTGGACCTCCTCTCATAACCCTGCACTGGATGGCTAACAGATGTAGGATGAATACTTTGACCATAGAATTTCATAGTCTAGACAATTAGATACATTAGTTTTGACTTATAATATAGATACTCATATAATTAATTAGAAATTTCAAATACGAATATATTAAATTAAGCTAAACCTTGTAAAAATTACCTGGGAGTCAATACAAAATGTTTCCTGCAAGATGACATCTGTGAGGGCAATATCATCCAATATGGATGTGTCCATCACTAGTTATTGCCCCTGCGTTGCAATGTCCTAACACTCTGCAACATCATCTGGATTTACTACATGGTGAGAGTCTTGGGTCCCATAATCATACAAATTTCCACATGAACTACAAAGATGTGGGGACTAACAACACTTACTACTCTCATTCTCATCAGCTTGGGTAAGATCATCACCATGTTGTAACAGAGACTGGGTGAGAACTCAATGAATGCAGTGTCTCCACCTCAACACTCTCCTTAAAAGTTGAAGGGAGTGAGATATGTGTTGGCGTCATGAGGGGTCTAGGTATGTAGTTATGTTCTTGACTTGCCCCTTGTCTATCTTGGGCAGAGCCACCACCTCTGCCCTGGAACTCCTAAATGTTGAAGTAATTAGGAATCTGGTTGAGGACGAACTCACAATAGAGTTTCCTCAAGAAATATTGTGGCACCTCATTGTTATTACAAGGAATCTCATCGAAGGCCATGTACCATCTATCCCAAAAGTTTTAGGATATACCATTGTGCACACACCAATGAATTTGGAACCATTTTCAACTCTCTTCTAGTGTTTGGTCAATTTTAGGATTGATAAAAAGTGCACATAATTGAGATTTCATAATTTTTTTGTCCTTAACTTGTTTGTAATACAATTTTTTAGCATAGTATTTCTGACTCCTCTCCCTATAGTTCTTCCATTCAATGATTTGGTTCATCACTGATTTAATATGAGAAAAAATGACCACTAATGACTTGGTAAGGGCTCTTCTATGATCAGTGCTTGCATTTGGAGTATTTAATGTTTCAAGTTGTTTTTTGTTTTCTTTAATTCACCCTAAATAGTTTTCTTGTGTCTCTGTGATGGTGAGGACGTGAAGGTGGGGGGTTTTGAGGGTTCTCCTTAATTTTAGGGGGTTGTCTTGAGCCTCCTCTACTAGATTAGGTTTTTGTGGTACCTCATTGGTTGAAAATTCAAAATCAAAATGCAATCAAAACATTGCAAAAATAACAATTTCTTTTCAAATTCACAAAAAACTAACAAACCCTACCTTGTTCAGTTTCTACACTATCTACACCTCATGCACAATGTCCTCGGGAGTGGGATTGGAGAGATGGCATGGTGAACTTCTTGATTCCCCTTGTAAATTGATCAAACACACTCATAGAATAGTAGAGGTGAAACATGCATGCCAAATTTTGAAAATGAGGCTGTGGGTTCCACTTTTTGTTGTTTTATTTTGATAGCCTAAAATGCGAGTGCATTATCACTCGCTCGCATTATTGCTCCTATGGGACCAAAAAGTAGTTGTGGCCACTTTTTGGTCCCCCATGTTTGTGCACTTACCCATCTTGTATTGATCTTTGAGTGCAACTACAATTTGGTTGTGTCCTAAATATCCATCCAATAATGACAACATCTCTAAGCTTATCACTATTTGAAAAGTATAGTCCATGATTGGCGAAGGATAATTATCCTTTAAGAAAGCTTGATTCAAATTCCAAAAATCCACACAAATCTTGACCTCTCCATTTTTCTTTCAAATAGTAACAATATTTGACACCTATAAATAATGATGTATCAAAAATATGATCCTTGTTACCAACATTTCTTTGAATTTCTGCACAAATAGGTCCTTGTATCTATGAATTGTAGTGACATTGTCTATGTTTGAATGGATTGAGTTCTATTTTGAGAGGAATTGTTTGAGACAACTCCTTTGGAGTGAAGATTTTCAATCCTCATAGTACCAAGCAAATACATCTTTGTATTGCTTGAAAAATGTTTTGAATTTTTCACTTTCTTCAAGAACACTTGCCCAAATTGACCAACATGGGTTCTTCCATAGTACCAATATTGACTTAATCATATTCTGTTGACATCTTTTCTTAAGAATTAACTTGATCTTGAACATATCAGTTGTGTCTATCAAAAATGTTCTCCAAGGACACCAATATCTTTGGAATTTTATTACCTTTTAATTGAATAATTCTATTTTTTGCATTAACCCCATTCACCTTCTTCTTGAGTTGATTATTGGTAAGGAGAACTTACTTCAAAGAATAAGCCATTGAAATGATCATTAAATTCTATGAAATTAACACTATGAAGTTCATCATTGAAAACTTGCAATTCTCTAAATTATTTGGTCCTATCGTCTGATAGATCAACTTAATATTAAATGCATTTTTGCCAAAAATCTAAGTGTGGCATGAATAAAGAAGTTGAAACAACAAGAGTGTCAACTCTACTATTCTCAATGCATGGGATATATTTCATGGAAAAGGCATCAAATGATGCTATTACATTCCACATTTGGTTTCTGTAATGTCAAAGGCAATCCATTTTGACATGTATTTGCTACTTTATTTGCTTGATAGTCAACTCTACATCTCCTTCAACTTTTAACAATTTGATTCTCATATCACAAGCATTCCTAAGGCCTAGCAAAAGAACCTCTCTACTGTATTGTTGGTCCAATCAAATTGTATATGATAAGTGAAAGGGTACAACTTACCTTTGGGTGTTATCAATACAACTCCGGCTCTCGAATCAGCTATAGAGCAACTTCCATCAAATTGTATAGTCCTTAATCCTAGCTCTTCTTCTTGATTTTCTTAAGAAGAAATGGTGAATTTTGCATTGGCTTCTTTGCCATCCATCATAATATATGTACTAGGAACATTTTCTTGATATAATATTTTATCTTTAGGGTCCTATGATTTTGCAACTATGAAGTGAAAATTTTGTTTTGGGTTGTTGACAAAAAAACATAGACTAGATTCTAAGGTTTTATACTCTGTTATATGTAGTAAACTTTGATGTGATGCAATAAAAAGGGAGAACTTATATATGCTATAACCAAATTATAAGAAATTATATATATTCATATATGTACACCCATATGTACATAAAATCATTTATTAATATACTTTAATGGATTATACATGTCTTACAATCCATTCTTCATGCTTCCTCTTACTTATTATCTTCCTTCTTCTCACACATATTTAATTCATATGATCCATATGATCCCTACTCTTATCTCTCCCTTTCCTCTTCCTTATATAGCCTCTTAATACATTTTCATGGTGTCTTTCCCTTATGTCCTTTCATAACCACTCTTAATTATCTTCTTCCCATGAACTCACCCTTTTCTATATGATATTTATCTTTATTATTTATTTAGGCATGTTAGGGTGTGTTTAAGGCTATTTAAGGCCTATATAATGGATTTATGGGTCTAGAAATGACCCAAATGACATGTGTGGTGCCTCACAACCTTCTATATCCTACCAATTGCAATGACATGTGTGATATGAGTGATAAGAGGGTTTGGTGGAGGAGGCCAGTTACTAGTGGGTTGGATCCCATGTAGGAGAGGAGAGGAGAGATAATTTGGTGAAGGATGATGGTACATGGTGGATGTGAATCCATGAGAGGAGAGAAGAGTGGTGAGTAGAGTTGTTGGACGAAGATGGCGAATGTTCTAGCTAGATGTTGGAAGAGGAGGAAAAAAAATGACCTTTGTGCACATGACTTAGCGATGGAATTCATTGCAAGTTGGTTGCAACCTGAAAGTGTAGTTTGACTACTCAACTCCACTTTTGTGAGCCTATGCTCACAAAATTTCTACTTGGCGTGTCTGATGCTGGAGTATCTAGGCTCCCAGGCAATCATGCATCACCAAAAAAATATTTTATTTTTATGTTCATATTTCAACATTTTTGGTGTAGGTTTGAGCTTCAATAGAAACTTGTGAAGTGTTGGGAGGATAAAATCTTCATTTTTGAGGACTTGGATTTCATTTAAAATATCAAAGGCAACCAATATATTCAATGTGATTTTTAAAATTATTATATTTCACAAATTCAAGGTCCTAGGCATTGAAAGGGTTCATTTACCATGATAGAAGGGGCTTGTGAAGAAAAAATAAAATAACTTTATTTTATTTACTCAATTTGAATGCCTTGGGAAGTGTGAAAATAATATTTTATTGTTATTATTCCCTCATTTGCAATTTAATATTGCATTTATTCATTTGGGTTGCTAAAATGGAGGAAAAAGCTAGTGGTTTTTGGGCACACAATGAGTGACTCTTCAATCTCCAATTTTGGGTGGATAAGGATGGATTTATTTCTTATTTTACTTATTTTTCAAATCCATCTACAGTAGCAAGACATTGAAGAGGGAGCAGCAACTTTGAATGTCACATTTGGAAGCAATAAATTCAGATTTCTTCATTTTTCTATAGGAATTTCAAAGGATAATTTGGGGAAAATGAAAGAATAGATTTGGGTCTCACATTTTGGTGCTTCATGAGGGTTTTGAATTGAACAAAATGTATCCATTAATGGTGTTAAGAGGAAGCAATCAATAACAGCAAGGTTGAAGAAAGAAAATTGCAAGTTGCTCAAGACAATGGCATGAAGAGATGCACAAATTAGCTTGCTGAAAATAGGAAGGAAATAAGAAGAGAAGAAGAGATTTGCAAGTGTTCAAGGCAGCCAAGAGAAGTGTAGGAGGAAGGGAAAAATCAGATTTGAAAAGAGGAGTGAAGCCAAGAAAGTGTGAAGGCATGAGGGTTTGAATATTTGAAGGCATGAAGTGCCTGAAAAACAAATGAAATTTCTGAATTTTATTTTTCATTTAAATCTTGAATGAATGTAATTGATTCATGAATGATTTGTTAAATACATTTGAGGGTTTGAAATAAAATGTGTTTTCATATTTTTATTATCAAGAGATTTGTTGATTTGTGTGCAAAAGTATGAGTCATGATTCTTTGGCTGCAAGATTGGGTAGTTTGATAAAACCCCTTGATCTTGTCTGCATCAGATTCAATATCTTTGTTATCTTCAACTTTACATTCATTTCCTAAAGAAGCTTCAGCTATATCACATGAATCATTTGTATCACATGAAACATCACAAAGTAATGGTTTAGACCCTAGACATCCATTTTCCTTTATGCATGCTACAAGTGATTGATCTAACTGATTATTTTGTTCTTTCAATTTTAATATTTCATCCTTTTGTAGACTATTTTCCTCTTCTAACCTCTTTAAATTTTCTTCAAAATCTTCAAACAACTTCAACTTTTCTTCTAGTTCTTCATTTTTATCTTAAAATTTTTTTCTAATTCTTTTTCTAGATTATAGTTTTCACATAAATATTCATAATTATCTCTTCTTAACCACTTTATCGTTTCTATCAATGCTTTATTATCCTTTTTAACTTGCATCAATTCTTCTTCCAAAAAATCCTTTTCACACATCAAATTTTAATTTTCCTTCTTAACTCTTTTACCAACTTTTCCCATTAAAACAAATAATTTCTTTTTTAATTGAATTGACCACACCTATTCATAATAAATATTTTAACAATGTATAAGTTAAAAAAAAATCCTAATTTTTCATTTCTCCTCAAATTTGTTAACACTAATTTCTTTTTTGGTATGATCTCCCTCCTTGTGCAACAACCAAGGTTCCCACAATAGAATCAGATGTTGACAGAAAAACATAGACGGGATTCTAAGGTTTTATACTCTATTATATGTAGTAAACCTCGATGTGAAGCAATAAAAAGAGATAACTTAGATATGCAATAAGTATAAACCAAATTATAAGAAATTATATTCATATATACACCCATATGTACATAAAATCATATATTAATATACTTTAATAGATTATACATGTCTTATAAGTCATTCTTCATGCTTCCTCTTACTTATTATCTTCCTTCTTATCACACATTTAATTCATATGATCTATGCTCTTATCTATCCCTTTCTTCTTCCTTATATAGCCTCTTAATACATTTTCATAGTGTCTTTCCCTCATGTCCTTTCATAAACACTCTCGATTATCTTCTTCCCATGAATTCACCCTTTCCTTTATGATATTTATCCTTATTATAGCTTATTTAGGTGTGTTAGGGTGTGTTTAAGTCTATTTAAGGCCTATCTAATGGATATATGGGTCTAAAAATGACCCAAATGACATGTGCGGTGCCTCATAACCTTCTATATCCTACCAACATGGCTCCAACTTGATTTTATTAGATTTGACTAGAATGCTTGTTGATTACCAATCCAATTAGATTTCTCCCCCTAAAACTTTGCAAAAGATGTGGATTAGGAACATTCCATAACTAGCTAGTATGTCTGCTATCAATATTATCATCATGATGCACTTATCTAGATACAAGGATGGCTACTTGAGAATCCTTCAATTGACCAACCAGTAACACTAATTTTGATTCTAGTGAGTAACAGTTTCCAAAATTCTTTATACAATATAACCCTAGTGCATTCATTACTTGAAGTGGCATGACGTTATTAGAAGCTCTTGAATCAATGATGCAATTACTCAATTTGTAGCCATTGATATACAACTATATATAAAAGGGTTTTGGCTTTTCTTCTAATGACACTGAGGACTCAAGAAGAGTTGGTTGTATTTGAATGGCATCTTTTCTCACATACTTGACAATTCTATCAAGTTGATTAGGGTGATCCTAAAAGTACTCAATTTATGAAATTTTAACTTTAGTCTTCATCATGTAGTCTGTAATGTCAAAATTAGATAAAGGAGGATTATGAGTATTTGATACTGCATTGACATTCTCTTGGTGAACAACTTTAGAAGTGGAAGTTGTAGAAGCTTCTGCAACTTTGTCTTTGCTTTTTAGTCTCTCTTGTTATCTTTTTCTCTCAAGTATTGCACATGAGTGAAAACAACCATGGAATGATTGTCAATATTGACAACAAGTGAATGTCTATCAAATTCATCCATTTCTTCTTCATATGTGTTCATATTGAATGAATCCCATCATAAAGTCACCATCAAGGTTATCCATTTGAGATTGAACAACACCCAAACTTGTAGATCTAGAATCAACAAAGCTCGTGATTTGATTTAATCTATGCATTTCTAGGTATTTTTTCTATTATGTGCATTTGTATCATAAAAAGTGCAATAATATGTGGCTATAAGAGGAGCTCCATTGGTCTATTCATTGGAACTATCAATCATGGCCTATAATTATTGTTATATGGCTAGAAATTGTTTCTTCTCAAAGAAGGTAGATATGTTTGTATACAATATGAACAAAAATGGCCACCTATACTAAATTATAATATTGAGACCGAATCTTCTCTTATGGAGAAATATTGTAGCTTTTTCCAAAATCAATCATTGAAAGTATACTTCCAATTGGAAATGTGTTTTGACATATGCAAAATTGTTCATCAGGCCACTGAGCATATTGAAAGTGTTTCACATATTTGTACACAATATTATTCTTGAGTTCTATGATGAATGCATGCACACTACTTTTCTTTGTGATTAACTCACAATGCTTTCCAAGTTTTCCATTCTTTAATGGATATTGAAAATTGTTGAAGCTCTTCACATCGATTAATTATTGTCCAAAATCATGTGAACTACTCTCATGTATGCATTCTCCTAACAATGAAAGGTTACCACAACTATTGCATTGTCCAAAAACACAAGCTTTTGAATAAAATAATTGTCCATCAAGTGTTTCACAAAATAAACTGTTGCACATGTTGCAATTGATGTCAAAGGAGTGGTGATCAGAGGAGTTGTGATGTGAATGACATGATGATGAAAGACATGAACATGTTGTTGGATCAGTATCATACATACACAGTTGTACCTTATCTTCTAAAGTTCATGGATAGGTGAAGGTTTTCAAAGTATTTTTATTGATGTAATGCTTGTTGCATTTTTATGTATATTTTGTCACTTGATGAAAAGCATTGCATGGGATATCAAGGAAATTGTCTAAGTTATCAAGATATCAAAGGCACAGGAAATAGCACTGTAGAAGCATAGGAGATTGTATTGCATTCTACTATAGATGAAGATATGATGTCGTGGTTTGAAGGATAGCTAACTATGGCTATGAGGTATGTGTGGTCCAAGTTTCAAAGCATATATGGACTACTGCAAGGAAATCCAAAGTTAGCAGACTGAAAATAGGGTTATCACAGTGTAAGGTTATCAGGTATGAAACTCAAAGCTACCACATTTCACCGCATATGCATATATGACTTGGTGGTTTGGAGATTATGTAAAGAAAAGATACAAGAATGACATATTCAGGTTTCAAAGGATATAAAGTACCGCAAGTGTGTTTTTCAATGTTCCAAGTTAAGACAGTGTGGCTAGACAGTGTAAAGGTTACCAACATCAAAGTTTGACTGCTTGCACCAGTAAGTAGAAGCATGAACTAGAAAGAGGAGTTAATGAGAAGGTTTTACAGGTTATATAGGTTCATGGTATGAACTTCTTGATGATATTTCACTTCTCCGGTACCACATAGGGTTTGGAGCTAATGAATGAAAGCTTAAGTTCTTGCAGAGCTGACATGGTATATTTGAGTGCTTGCACCTTGTGTCTGGGAGTGTGCTGAAAGGAAGCTAGGTGTGCAGAAATTGCTTCCTACACTAATCTAATGAGGAGAGAAGAGTGCAAATTCTTTTCAATCTTTACAATTACAATGTTATTAACCCAATAATAGAGATATTGCAGCAAACACATACACAAGAATGTAAGACAGAAGAAGAGAGAGACAAGATATACATGGGGAAAACCCTTATGGGTGAAAAACCCCACACTCCAAAACACAGCTCAAATGTATTATCTAAACAATGAGGTTTACAATATAGTTACAGAGCTAATGCTCTTGCAGGAGTCTTCAACACTCGTATCTGGAGATAATCTGGCAGCATAATAGTACCTATCAATCACATACTACATCTCCTCTCCAAAGCACCTATTTATAAAGAAAATATAAAGCAAAAATGACTATCTTGGGATGGGCATCCAACATGGCCTCATGGCCCAAAGCCCACACCTATGGACACTTGTCCAACACTGTAGGATGTTCATGACACTTTTCAAGTCACCCCATCCCAAAGAGGTTGCCTATTCCCAATTTGGGTAATGACAGATACTCTTACGACCATCATAGAATTTGTCATAACTGTCATATCTTACAGCTGTAAGAGAATCTATCATACACAGGCTATAAATAGCATATTCCCTTACAACATGTCATAACCCTCCTAGGGGCACCCAAAGATACCTTCTTCCAAGATACTTCTCGACACATGTCCTCACCTCTCATAGAATCTTCCATTTATGACTCTTACGCATCATGAATTTGTCCTAGGAATCTGTCATGACCGTTTCGGTCAATATTCCCTTACACACTATCCAAGATGATGACACATGGAAAAACATTCCTACCACTAAGTGAAATGCCTATCTCCTCATGTGAGGAGAAATTTACATGTGGTCATCTTCCATGTAGGATGACACATCACCGTGCCAACTCCCACAAGATGACAACATAGGATTTGCATCCTAATTACACAATAGGCAATAAATAAATAAATACAATGAAATAATACAAGGAATTACCAAGGTTGAGACACCTTAATTCCCAACATTCTACCACTTATCAAACACCTTGTAAGAGCTAATGGAATTAATAGGATTTAACTACTATAGGCCGAGAGACCCATAGACTCCGAATACCATCTAAACTTCTCTGTGCCCACTGGTTTCGTCAATGCATCCACAACATTCTTCAAAGTATCTACCTTCTCCAAAATCACCTTCCCATCCTCTACCATGTCTCACACGAAGTGAAACTGTACATCAATATGCTTTGTTCTAGCATGGAAAGTTAGACTCTTTGGTAGGCAAATCTCACTCTGACTGTCACAACAAATCGTAATCTGTCCTGCATCAACACCAATATCTAAACACAATCTCTTAAGCCAAATGGCTTCCTTGCAAGCATGAGTTTTTGCCATATACTCATCTTCTGTCATGGACAAAGTGACCACAGGTTACCGCTTACTCATCCAACTAATAGCACCACCAAACATAGTGAACACATAGGTACTGGTGGATCTCCTGCTGTCAATGTCACCTGCCCAATCAGAATCCACAAATCCACGAATACAAACTGAATGCAAAGGTCTTGTAGCATTACCATGATAGCATATGGAATACTCAGAAGTACCCCTCAAATATCTAAACACTCCCTTAACTGCATCCCAATGTACCCATCCAGGATTAGCCATAAATTGACTAAGGACTCCCACTGCTTAGGCAATGTCTGGTCTTGTGCAGACCATAGCATACATCAAACTACCAACAACACTAGTATAAGGTACTCTGCTCATGTCCTCCACCTCACTAGGATATTTTGGACAATCATTAACAAACAATTTTGTTCCCAAAGAAATAGGAACACACAACGGTCTACAATCTTCCATGTTGAGCCTATCCAACATGGTCTTCACATACTTACTCTAACTTAATCAAAGTTTTATGTTAGCTCTATCTCTTCTAATTTCCATTCCCAGAATGTATGTGGCTACCCCTAGATTTTTCATCTCAAACTGTGCTGACAACTGAGACTTCAAATCAGAAATCATATTCTTACCATTCCCAATCAACAACACATCATCAACATTTAATACAATAATGAGAATGCAATAATTGTCAAATTTGTAATACACACAATGATCTGATTTCAATCTTAGATATCCAATTGACAACACAAAGGCATCAAATTTTAAGTACCACGTCCCAGGAGACTTCTTCAAACCATACAGAGACTTTTTCAACTTGCAAACCAAATTTTCTTTACCTTTCTCTATGTAATGCTCTGGCTGTGACTTGTAAATTTCTTCCTCCAAATCACCATGAAAGAATGTTGTCCTCACATCCATCTGCTCCACCTCTAAGTCATAAGTTGTTGCAAGAGATAACAAGAACTGAATAGATGTCAGCTTTACAATGGGAGAGAAAATTTCACCATAATCAATTCCTTCCACTTGTGAATACCCCTTTGCAACCAGTCTAGCCTTGTACTTTTCAACACTACCATCTGCACCAAATTTCTTCTTGAACACCCATTTGCATCCAATAGGTTTCCGTCCTTTAGGCAAAGGCACCAAGTCCCATGTTTTGTTCTTTTCCAAAGAAGCCATCTCATCTTCCATGGCCTCCTTCCAAGAACCTACATCTTTCATGCCCATAGCCTCTGTCACAGTTCTAGGCTCATCAGTGTTAGTAAGCAAGGTAAAAGCACAACTAGAATCAAGCAATGAATAACTAAACCTATCAGGTTGCTTCCTTGTTTGTGTAGACCTCCTCAATGGATGAGGTTGGGGTTCTGCATCTTCTGATCTTTTAGAGCTGCTAGAGATCTTCTCATCATTAGGTCTCACAGGGTTTGTCAATTTAGTCTTCTCAGGGGTAGAAGGAAACTGAACCACATCCTCTTTCTTTTCTATTTCTTTTGGTTGTAGAACAACGGAAGAAGGTGTTAGCTCTTTGAAGATAACACTTCTGCTATACAACACTTTTTCAGCCACATGATCCCAAAGCTTGTATCCTTTCACACCAACACCATAGCCAATAAAGATACACTTAACAGCCTTGTTCTCCAATTTAGACTGTTTCTCCCTAGGCACATGTGCATATGCTTCACAACCAAAAACACGAAGATGTCTAACTGAAGGCTTCTTACCAGACCACACCTCCATAGGTGTCTTACCAACAAGAGCTGATGTAGGAGACCTGTTTACCAGGTAGCAAGCAGTGGCTATAGCTTCAGCCCAAAACTTTTGTTCAAGGCTTGCTCCACTAAGCATACTCCTAGCCTTCTCCATTAGTGTCTTGTTCATCCTCTCTGCAACTCCATTTTGCTGCAGGGTGTATGGAGTTGTCTTATGTCTTTCAATCCCTTTCTCTTTACAGAACTTATCGAACTCTAGTGAACAAAACTCACCACCGTTATTAGTTCTCAAACACTTAATCTTTTTACTAGTCTAATTCTCAACAAAAGCTTTAAACTCTTTGAACTGACTAAAGACTTTAGTCTTTCTTCTAATAAAATAAACCCATGTCCTTCTACTGTAATCATCTATGAAAGATACAAAATATACAGATTTGGAAATTGGAGGAACATTAATAGGACCAAACACATCAGAATGAATAAGATCCAATACACTAGAAGACTTGTGAGAACTAGAGTAAAACTAAACATGGTTTTGCTTTCCATATACATAATGTTCACAAAAGTCAAACTCGAGATTACAATCATTTAACCCTTCAAGGAGGTTTTTATTTTTCAGGGTTCTAAGACCCTTCTCACTAATGTGGCCATATCTCAAATGCCATAACATAGTCTTTTCAGCAGGATGCTTAACTTCCAAAGCATGAGCATCCTTGGGTACACAAGATGCACTACTATTAGAATTTGTTACAACAGATTTCTTCACTGCTTGTTCAGATGGTGGGGATGAAGTGACTATAGCTCTTTTCTTCGAGTCAAAAGAACTATTGCACTGTGAAGTGATTGCCTCTAGCTGAAACATAGTACCTCTTTGAGTACCCTTCGCAAGCACCATAGATCCTCTAGTCATCTTGCATCCATCCTTCGAAAAGACAACATGCATACCTGCATCATTCAACATACTTATAGAAAGTAGGTTCCATGCCAAGCCTAGGATGTGCATAACCCCAGTGGTTCCCTTCACTCATCCCTCAGGGAATCAGATTGAGACTCTTCCATGACCAACAATCTTCAGATGAAAATTGTCACCCAGGTACACTCTTCCACCATCGAACTTTTCATACTTCGTGAACCAGCTTCGATGTGAGGTCATGTGGAATGATGCACCAGAATCAATCAACCACACATCATCAAATGCATGGGTAGCCAGGGCTGCGATGAAGGCATCGCCATCATCTTGTGACTCATCAGAATTTGAATCTGGGACATTCTTCTTCTTTTTCTTTTCCTCCTTGCATTCCTTTCGGAAATGCCCAGTTTTGCCACAATTCCAGCAAAGAGCCTTGGACTTTCTAGGAGATTTGGATCTCCCATGGGATTTGGATCTACCCTTCTCAGCCTTCTTGTCCTTCTTTTTCCCTTTCTCCTTGGGTCTTCCATGAACTGCAAGAGCCTCTTTGGCTACCTCAGAAGACTTTCTCTACATCTCTTCAAATAATAGCAAAGATACCACTTCATCCATTTTAAATGTGGATGTGGTGCTCCCAATAGCCATAACAAGATGATCTCACAAGTCTGGCAAAGAACAAAGCAAGGTCATACAACTATCCTCCTCCTCCATCTTCACACCAACAGATGTCAATTGTGCAACTAACATGTTGAAAGCATTCAGGTGATCTGCAACTGATCCTCCATCCTCCATCCTTAGAGAATACAACTTCTTTCTCAGAAAAAGCTTGTTCACCAGGGATTTAGCTTGATAAACATCACCCAGCTTCTTCCAAAGGTCTTTCATGGTCTTCTCCTCATGGACATTCAACAGGACATAATCAGCTAGACTGAGTCTTATGAGACCCTTAGCCTTTTGATCTTTGAGATCCTAATCAGCTTGTGCCATTGTGATTGCTTTTATACTGGATATGGTTTCCCATAGGTCACGATCAACAAGCATGTCCTCCATCTTAAGTTTCCATAACTCAAAATTAGTGCCATTGAATTTCTCCAGCTCTAATCTTCCAGATGTGCTTGCCATCTCTTTTCCTGCAACAAGATTATAGAATACTCTGCACAATGCTCCCACTCAACCTAAGATTAGCTCAAAAAACCCCTACCCAACAGATAGGACCAAAGGTGACCAAGCTCTGATACCAACTGCAAGGAAGTTAGGTGTGCAGAAACCACTTCCTACACTAATCTAATGAGGAGAGAAGAGTGCAAATTATTTTCAATCTTTACAATTACAGTGTTATTAACCCAATAATAGAGATATTGTAGAAAACACATACACAAGAATGTAAGACAGAAGAAGAGAGAGACAAGATATACGTGGGGAAAACCCTTACAGGTGAAAAACCCCACACTCCAAAACATAGCTCAAATGTATTATCTAAACAATGAGGTTTACAATACAGTTATAGATCCAATGCTCTTGCAGGAGTCTTTAACACTCGTATCTGGAGATAATCTGGCAGCATAACAATACCTGTCAATCGTATACTACATCTCCTCTTCAAAGCACCTATTTATAAAGAAAATACAAGGCAAAAATAGCTCTATCTTGGGATGGGCTTCCAACATGGCCTCATGGCCCAAAACCCACACCTATGGACACTTGTCCAACACTATAGGATGTTCATGACACTTGTCAAGTCACTCCATCCCAAAGAGGTCACCTATTCCCAATTTGGGCAATGACAGATACTCTTACGACTATCATAGAATCTGTCATAACTATCATATCTTACAGCTATAAGAGAATCTATCATACACAGGCTATAAATAGCATATTCTCTTACATGTCATAACCCTCCTTGGGGTGCCCAAAGATGCCTTCTTCCAAGATGCTTCTCGACACATGTCTTCACCTGTCATAGAATCTTCCATTTACGACTCTTAGGCGTCATGGATTTGTCATAGGAATCTGTCATGACCGTTTTGGTCAATATTCCCTTACACACTATCCAAGATGCCGACACATGAAAAAATATTCCTACCACTAAGTGGGATGCCTATCTCCTCATGTGAGGACAAATTTACATGTGGTCATCTTCCATGTAGGATGACACATCACCGTGCCAACTCCCACAAGATGACAACATAGGATTTACATCCTAATTACACAATAGCCAATAAATAAATAAATACAATGAAATAATACAAGGAATTACCAAAGTCGAGACACCTTAATTCCCAACATGTGCACCAACAAGAAAGCTTTAGAGGAAGTAAAATTGGTCCAGTAGATTCTTTGGTATGAACTACATAATGGAATTTCACTCCTACATTACCGCAGACGATTTGGGAGCCAACAAGTAAGGTTAGTCACACAGTTCATGATACACATTACATTAAGGCTGACAAAGATGATGTTTAGAAGGCTTGTGAAGGATATATATGAAGGTAAAATATTGCTACAAGGTGGGGTGTGAGTGATGAGATGAATGATCAATAGGGAGATAAGTAACTATGTAAGCAATAATTCATAACCTATAGTAGAGTTAGGATTGCAAAGGTATTTGAGAAATCAGAATCAATCAAAAGATCAAGAGGATATTAGAGATGATAGTGCAGAGGTGTCTGAACAATTCAAGGATGTCAAAGTGTTAGCAGAGATATTATGGCAGAGGTAACTGAGTCATTAATCAAGAGTTGTAGATCAGAGGTTGGTCCCTCATCTTGTAAGTGTTGTAACACTTTAGGGATTTGGTGCTTCCTTTGGGTTGCTACCCATAAAACTTTGTTTCAGGGAGTTGGTGCTTCCTTTGGGTTGGTGCCCATAAATCATTGTAATAGGAGATTGGTGTCTCTTTTGGGTTGGTACCCATAAAACTCATTGTATACTTCAATTTATTTGTGAGGCTGGATTTGGATAGTAGATCCAAGCAGCTGGCTCACCATAGTTTTTCCCATCTTGGGTTTCCACATAAATATGGTGTTATGTGTTTGTGTGTTCTTTTGCTTCATGTGGTTTGATTACATTGGATTGAAAACATCTAAAGGGCAAGAATTATAATATATACTGATTCAATCCCCCTCTCAATATATACTGAAAACAGGGTTATCACAATGTAAGGTTATCAGGTATAAAACTCAAAGCTGCCGAATTTCACTGCATATGCATATATGAATTGGTGGTTTGGAGATTATGTAAAAAAAAGATACAAGAATGACATATTCAAGTTTCAAAGCATATAAATTACTACAAGTGTGTTTTTCAATGTTCCAAGTTAAGACAATGTGGATAGATAATGTAAAGGTTACCGACATCAAAGTTTGACTACTTGCACCAACAAGCAGAACATGAACTAGAAAGAGGAGTGCATGAGAAGGTTTTGCAGGTTATAGTGTTTTTGGTATGAACCACTTGATAATATTTCACTTCTCTGGTACTGCATAGGGTTTAGAGCTAATGAATGAAAGGTTTAAGTGCTTGCAAAGCCAACATGGTATGTTTGAGTGCTTGTTCCATGTGTCTAGGAATGTGCACCAGCAAGAAAGCTTCAGAGGAAGTAAAATGGGTCTAGTAGATCCTTTGGTATGAACCGCGTAACAGGACTTCACTCTTACATTACTGCAGATGATTTGGGAGATGACAAGTAAGGCCGGTCACACGGTTCATGATACATGTTACATTAAGGCTGACAAAGATGATGTTTAGAAGGCTTACAAAGGATATATATGAAAGTAAAATATTTCTACAAGGTGGGGTGCGAGCAATGAGATGAATGATCGATAGGGAGATAAGTAATTATGTAAGCAATAATGCATAACATATAGTAGAGTTAGGATTGCAGAGGTATTTGAGATATCAGAATCAATCAAAAGATCAAAAGGATATCAGAGATGATAGTAAAGAGGTGTCTAAACAAGTCAAGGATGTCAAAGTGTTAGCAGAGATATTGTTGCAGAGGTAACTGATTCATCAGTCAAGAGTTGCAGAGCGGAGGTTGGTGCCTCATCTTGTAAGTGTTGTAGCACTTCAGGGAGTTGGTGCTTCCTTTGGGTTGGTGCCCATAAATCATTGTAATAGGGGATTGGTGTCTCCTTTGGGTTGGTGCCCATAAAACTCATTGTATACTTCATTTTATTTATGAGGCTGGATTTAGACAGTAGATCCAAGTAGCTAGCTCACCATGGTGTTTCCCATCTTGGGTTTCCACATTAATTTGGTGTTATGTGTGTGTGTTCTTTTACTTCATGTGGTTTGATTATTTACATTGGATTGAAAATATCTAAAGGGCAAGAATTTGAATATATACGGATTCAACCCCCTCTTAGTATATCTGTGTGTTCAACATAAACTTGTTATAAACTCGCTCTAGGTAGCATATTAAAACCACATTCCTACACAATTTGGTTAGTATGTAAAGTACAATGCATATATTGAAAAACATCATAATAGTAATGGAATTGCACATGGGTTTTTAAACAATAAGAAATTCATTGTTTATTAATTTTTAAATACTAAGGTTTACATTTCTCAAATGAACTTTGACTTATGCTAAAATTTTCTATAATTGAATCATCTAGAAAAATTTTATATAATTCTGTTTGAGTCATGTCTAATAGATGTTTTAGATGTGGATCATGATTTTTTGACCCCACTCTCAATTTCAAAACATGTCTAGAATTAGACAATACACTTGTATTAACATGCCAATATTTTTCATTTAAAGACCTAGTTTCATTATTTAATTTCATGTCAGGCCTTAGAAGTCTACCACTAAAAGTCCAACATTGGTTAATTAGATCATCTTCAACACTTAGTCTTCTCTTTACCACTCTTCTCAAAGTGTTAACATTTACATTTAAAAATCCACTTATCTTACTTATCATTCTTTTGCTCAAAACTAATTTATTAACTAAAGCACTTGTTATTTCCCATCATGTTGCATTCTTATCTTTAGACCAACTCTTTTTTCCAATAGAATCAATAGCATTGGCAACACTAGACATAATTTTTTTCATTGATTCATCTTTTTTGTTCTAAATATATGCACCCTTGGGGGATGCTCCCATTATATTGATTAAACCAGAGATTTAACAGAGTTTAATAAAGTTTTACATCCAACCCCAATGAAGGAGATTAACAAAAACATAAACCATCCTTAGCTTGTTGTATATTCTGCCCTATTTGCAAGCTTTCAACTTATACAACTGTAATCTATCTGCCTATATACTTTAAAAGCTATATTTATAAACAAAAAACTTAAAAACACTAATATCTATCCATATTTCTTACTAAATCTTCCACTCCCCAATAGCAATTTTGGCCTTTGGTTGAACGAAGTCAAACCAATCCCCAGCCTCTACATCCTGCAAACCCGCAACTTGTTTAAGGAAACTAGCTGCCTTCTCCACTTTTTGTCACCTATACAATTCACCACCTTTCCTTTCCAACTGTAGAAACAACACCCACTTAACTATAATTCCATCATGTTTAACTTTTGCAAAATCCTCCAGACACGGAATCCCCTTGCCATACCTAGCAATATCCAGCACCTCCTCCAATCCTCCGAGAAGGCTTTCTTTTATAAAGGCTCTCGTAATTAATTCTATATCACCTTTTGATTCTCTAGCATCCAAGAGTTGCAATAAACATATACGACACATCTGTATTTACCCTATTTTGTGCTTCGACACCAAAAATTCTTCACCCAGAACCCATTGGAATGCAAGCATCAGAATCTTGTTCTTGGTTTTAAAGACTGACTGTAGTCTCTTCTCTATTACCAAGCCAAGGAATGCCAATTGATGCTAATGGAAAGTTAGGCAAATAGGCATATCTATTGCTCTTTAAAATTAGGGAAAACTATTGTTAACTAGACACAACCAAAATTATAGCACCTACCTTCGCTCGCTCCTCTCGTCCTAGCAAATAGTAATGGTCATTAATACAATATCATAACAAATACCTCAAACATACAACCTCAGGTGGCAACCATCACCTCAACTGTCAAATAATGATTACTCAGTATGCTCAATCTTAGCCAATTCTACCACTAACACCTCATTTCTATTTACCACCAAGTTGGCTAGGCTATCCACCTCTCCATTGGCTTCTCTAAAAATGTGGTTTATAGTATAATCTTCTAAATTATTAATAAGATCTAATACTTGAATCAATATAGCTTTATATTTCCATCAAAGGATAGATTTTTCCTTGATTGTATTAATGACTAAAAGTGAATCACCTTCAATAGCCAATTTTTGAATGACTAGATTCTTACAGACTTGAATACCAATCAATATAGCTTCAAATTCTGTCTTGTTATTAGTTGAATTGTGAAGTCTTTTAGAGACTTTTCCAATAACTTTTTCCTCCCAATTTCTAACGATACCCCTTGCCCTTGAAGGACCTGGTTGCCTTTAGAGGCCCTGTCAAAATTCAATTTAAACCACCCCTTTTCTAGAGGATTCCATTTGGCCTCCTTCCTTGCTGAAGGGATTTATCTCCCTTGCCCCCATTAACAGGGGATTGATTCATCTTTTTTTTTAGGTTTTATGATTATGCCTAATTTTTCATTACTCTTTGCATTTTTGACATTCTGATTAATTGCATTAATAGTTGACATTGAAATCCTAGACATTTTTTTATTAAAAAAATATAATTTATACAATCTTTTTGCATGTGTTCAACTTTATCTCCAAGATATCTTACTAGGAAGATTATCCAATACATTTCTTTCAATTTAAAAATATATATTCATTTTCACTCATACAAGAGATTTCGATATCATTTTTTGTTGTGTTGGTTCTAATAACAAAATTTATATCAACATTGTTATATCTAGCTTCCTTTAAAAAACTAATATCATTGTCATTGCGTGTAATTGAAGATTTACCTGGATTTATTTCTATAATCACCTTTTCCATTTTCTTATCTTCCGCATTCACCATTTCCACATTTGGTTATTCCAAATTCACCTCATCCATGTTGGTCTCTTCAAAGTTCTCTTCCCCGATAGTCATCGAATTGGATGCTTCAACATTCTTTATTTCTTGAATCGTCTCTCTCCTATCTCTTTATTGTTTTACCTCCTCTGAATGTGCTTCAATTTATTTAAGTGTCATGAGCTTCATTTTTCTTTGTTGATGTTTATTTGATACCATAATTACTTAATTATCATGATAAAATTAACAAATGATCTTTAATTTACTTTGATATGGATCCCTCATTGAGCTTTATAAAGTACAAGTAGATGTAGATCATTTGTTCAATATATCACCTATGTTTGATTCCTCTAAAAAATAATTCATTTTCTTAATTCCTTTAAAAAATGGTTTTGTGCTTGATTCCACCAAAAAATGCTACTTATGATTGAATTCAGGTTTAAAAATTGAATATCATATGGTTGAATAATGATGCTAAGAGATTGTAAGAGACACCTACAAAAAAAAATTGTAGAAATTGTTGTTATCAGGCCGTACTTATAAAATAGAAAGTTACAAAGATGTTGTCGTACTATGTTTTACTAAAAATAGGTTCATAATGGATATAATAGAAATGGGTACCCATTTCTAAAGGGGTACACATTTATTTTTAGAATGCATATTTGTTCTAAATGAGTACCTGTTCCTTTTTTAGAATGAGTACATGTTTCAGAGATGATATGCATTCACTGAAATTTCAAATTTGAAAACCATGTTTTTTCTTTGGTTTTAGGCTTGGAATAGACTTGGAAACCTAACCCTCAACCTTGGACCTACAAGTACAATGACATGGTAGCATTAAGAGTAAAAAATGACTTTGGCAATGTGGCTAACAACTTTTTTTTAGAATTTTGGGACAAATTTAAAACCCATTATAGATGACTATCTAGTTTTCAAATATGTAAATTTTTTACTGTTCAACATATTTTTTATTTATTAATTAATTTTTAAACAAAGGGACTCATAAACTTGAAATGACATATAGTACTATTTTTTAAATAACTATTGATTTTGAATTTTTTTGAAAAAAAATTATGTCTAACAAATATAGACATTGTTCTCTACAAGATGAAAAAAATTATGTTACAATTAGTTTAGCTCAAATTATGTTGGTTGTACATGAGGGTTTTTAAAAAACACATTAGGCCTAGTAAAAAATTAACAAAACAAATATTTATTAAAAAATTACAAAAAAATATCTTGACCAAACTTCAATATCATATGCATCTTTCCACAAAAGGAATTAGAAAAATACTCTCATTTAGGTCAAATTATGTTAGTCGTACACGTGCATGTTTTAGCCCAAAACATACTTTTTAAAAGGGTCACTTTTGCACATCCTATACAAAACCAAATTTTATCATCTGCGTATTAAAATAAATTAGATATTTGACAACTAGAAACAAAATCCTACATTTCATATTTGTATACTATGTCAATATTCTATGTAACTTCTTTGAATTTTTACCCCAACTATGACAAACTTTGATTTTCAGGAAAAATACTCCCACTTTTTGGCCAAAAAGTGGACCCAACTTCTTGCACTCACCCAACCAAGTACAAATATTTAATATAGATTGTATGTAACATTAATTTTTGCCATTGAATACTCGATCTAGAAACCTATCAAAAAACCTTCAGGCTAATTGATGTTACTTTATTCTTATAAGATGGTAAGGAAAGAATCATCTACAAAGTGACCATTAAAAATTTGTGCTATGGAATTGGGAAAAGATAGGTAAAACCATCACAACTAGGGGCCTTGTCATTGGCCATGGAAAAAATTGCTTCCCTAATTCATATTTGGTGAGAAGTTGATCATAGAAGACTCATTAGATTGAGAAATCTAGCAAGGAACAATACTTAATCACTATCATAGAGGATAATCTCATTCAAGAGTGGCTTCCTAAGCTTTGAAAACCTACTTATAGTGACAGAAAAAATCCTATTGAATATTAGGTATTTTAGTCAAAAGATGTTGTCCTTCTTTGATTTTTGTATATCTTAAGAAGTATGATGGGCATGCAAGGCCTCGAGAAACTCATTGCAAACTCTATCACCAACTTTAAGACAATGAAGATAGGCTTTAATTTATGCTCCTCTAACAGTATAGTTATTAGTAATTTATTTTTTTGGTGAAGCTTAGAAACTCTCAGTTGAAAGGTAGGATCAAAGGGTTGAGCCTCCAAAACATTTGTGGCTTGGTGAAGCTTCAAGGTGGTGACCTAATATAAGTGGTTATGGAATCTGGTCAATTGACAGACATAAATATGGAGGAAGTGGTATGTGCATTTAAGAGAACCATTCAACTAGTCAATACAAATTGTATGATGTGAGGGATGTGGCTCCAAATCCAAAACATGTTGGATGTGGGCCAACGTGGGCTGATGAGTCAACAAATGTGTTAAGAAAGAACTAAGACTTTTTAGCCTTGGGAGTATTAAACTATCATTCAATACAAAATCAATGGGAAATTGATCTGAAAGGACAATGTCTAGCAAAGGCTTTATTAGCACGCAGGAACAACTAGGAAATGAGAAGAAAGATTGTGCTAATAGCATGGCTCTATCAATCCATTTATCCACTCTACCAAAGATAGCCCTTAGATTGCTCCACACAAACCATGGTATATGATCATAATGGAAACCAAGATTGGAATCAAAAAGCAATAATTTATTATGCATGTAGTACCATGCCTCTTTTTTTCCTATTCTCCAATGCATAGGTAGAGCCCCACATTTTTCACTAGTTGTTTCAACCATATTAAAATCACTACACAGAACCTAAGTGGTGGTAGGAATTGAATTAGTGGTTCATAGCCATAGCCTGAAGATTATTCAACAATATTATTAGAAGCATAAACATTGATAACTCCAAATGAATGATTATCAATGTGGAAAAGAGGCCATAGAGCTCTATTCATGGGGTCACAGGCCTAGTCAATAAAATGTGACCATCATTTAGGAGAGAGAAATATGACAACACCACGATGACCTATATCATGATTGCTACACAAAAAATGACTTGCTAGCCAAATTACACAATAGGCAATAGAGAGAAAAAAACTAGAAACTTTCACTTCTAACAAACAAAGAATTTCTAAACCTAGAAACCTTTAATGACTATCTTGCACAAAATATTTTCTTGTGAAGTCTATCAAACCTCAGACATTCTAGGAGACAAAATTCATTAGCAAGAGTCAAGGCTCATTATCTAGCTCGTTAAGAAAATCATAGTTATTTTACAAGAATTTGCTATCTGGAGAGGCAATGGAACTACCTCTAACATGGCAAAGGTAACCAAGGAAACTCCACCCAAATAGAGACATAGATCTCTCTCCTTTGAGACAAGAAAGTCTTAGATCTAGGGTGTGAAAACAAGTAGAGATGTATGGACAAACCAAGGTCCATGTTTGAAGATGGCCTCCACATGACTGGTTTCAACAAAGTGAAAAGGGGAAAACCCTTTCATGAGATTTTGGATAGCATCAAGGTGGACCCCATGTAGAACCCAATCCTTGTTCACCCATTATTTGAACATGATTTCAGGGGGGCCTCCCAACAAAATAATGAATTAAGGTAAAATTTTAAAGCTAGCCACAAGCACATTTAAATTTTGGAATGGGAAGAACCACGTTTAGAGGTGTCTCAAAAAACACACCTCATAAAAGACTTTGGAAATGAACTTTTTGGGTCATTTTGGTGGTGGATCCATCCTTGTGTCCTGTCAAATTTGGTGTCTTGTAAAAGACTTTGGCAACTTGAACTTTCTAGCTCACTTTAGTGGTGGAGCCATCCTCATGCGATGTCAAATCTTCAACACTAGTAACAACTACTAGATTAATGACATTCGAGGCCATTTAAAGGGTAACAATTATCAATGTAGGTGTAGCAAGCAGTGAGTCCACACAATGAATATATAAAAATAATGCAAGCAGTACTTCGAGGGGCAATCCTAGGATCTTAGGCGTAGGCATCATGACTAGAAACCACAAGGCAGAAACCATAGCATCAACAACCGACAAACTACAAGAGGGAACTAATAATGAGGCAGAGGCCCAAGCTCTCCTCTTAGGGTACAGCTCTGTAAGAAAGTTGGAATCAAAAAAGTCCATATAGAGGGGGATTCTCAAGTCATTATAAATGTTTTAAGGAATGGATACACTCCCAATTGGAAAATTAGAAACATCATGGAGTCATGATGGGAGACCGTTTGCCATTTGGACAAGTTCAAAATTAGTCACACTCTAAGAGAATCTAATAGAGATGCAGACAATCTTGCCAACATGGCAATAAAGATGACATTCCAAGACTTCAAAGAAATAATCATGAATTAAGGTGGCGGCATCAATTCCATCCCGGGTGGATTAACAAAGCACACTCGGAATTAAATGGAGAACATCATTTCTCCAAGTGAGAGCGACGACTGTCGTTTGTATTTTGGGAAGGACGGGATGGAACTAACCATGCAATTAATGTTTGGCATGCATTTCAATACCGAGTATTGTTATATCATCTTCAAGAGGCTTTCTTTGCCATTTGCAGCACCCAAAATATGGAGTCAACAGTTTATTTGAGGGTGAAGAAGAGACAAGTAGCCTTCAAGGGGGAGATTTCATACATGCACTTGAAGAAGGTTTTCAAAACAGGGTCACCCATTGTCCTTCATGCCATTAAGATGGCCCTGGGGGAAGTGTTTATGAATTCCAACCAAACTTACAGGGTGAACATGAACATTACGGGCATGCTAATAGGAGTGCTACTGGACTTCAGGCAATTCTCAATAATGTTGTTCATTGGCTCGGCTTCAACCCATGCAATGGAGTCTGGTCGATGATCCTAAGGCCCTATAACGACCCTTGGATCCCTTTCATTATTGAAGTTGATGGCAAGGATGCTGAGGAGAGGAGGAGCCATTCTCGGTGGGGTGTGGAGTTTTTAAAAATGTTGGCAGGTATTAATGACACGCAGGGCGATGACTGGACTGGTTTGTTGATCTCGGAGGAGGAGCTTCCAGGGGCTAGGAAGGAGCAAGCAAGTGAATAATATTACAGGTCCTACATATAGTATTTTAATACATATTAAACAATGTAATTAAATAGTTGTATTTAAGCATAGCATGCATGTATATTTTCATATGTATAAATTGAAAAAAAGATATGGTTTGAAGATAATAGAATGAATTTCCATATAGGGGAAATTTTGGTGTTACTCTTTAAAAGCAGCTCTTTTTTCTCAATTAATTGTTATTTCATTTTAGATCAATGGGAGTGACCCCCAAATGGTCACAATTTACTCTTTAAAAAAATGAAATGCACCCAATTGAAATTCTAACATTAGCCTTTTGTTCCTAATCCACCCAAAATAACAAATACACGTTTAATTTATAACTAGCTTGAGTTTTAACATCCTAATTGAGCAAAACAATAATAAATCAATTGAACCCACTTATTTTAATCACTCAAATGAAGGCAAACAATCTTTCCTTATTCTAAAGTATTAAAAAAGGAGAAAAACACATTACAAAGATTGAGTATCTTAACCTTTCAAGAAGTAGAAGTCTAAGGGTTTGAAGAATCTTTGATCATAAAAATTATCCAAGCCACTCCAAAGAATTTAATTCTTTGTCCAAGAAAATACCTCTTCCACAATCTTTAATCAAGCGAACTAAATCTTGGAAAATAAATCACAAGTTCCTCAAGCTCTCTTTCAACCTCTTCCCCAAAATCATGCCCAAATAATCTCCCCTAATACAAAACACTCTTATTTTGCATATATGGTAACCCTAGAATAAAATATCCCTTTTCATCTTTTCACATATGCAACTACAAGCTTTTTCCCAAAAGAGATAATATATTGACTAAAGTACCTAAAATGATATTTTAACCCATTCTCCAAGTCATAATTTAGCTTTTTTTATCAAGTCACAAATCCCCACAAGTCATCTATATAGACCCAAGTCATTTTTGGACATAAAACATAAAAATCACTTTTTCTAGCAATTATAATTTCACTAGAAAGAATTGAAACAACCCCCTTCATATTTCATTTGCATTTAACCATTTCAATGATTCATTTAACCAATTTTACCCGTACCAAAAAATATGCATATGTGAAAATGATAAAAGCACACAAGGAATGTAAACTCATTATTGGTCTTACACAAGCAAGGATCTAGAATTGCACCTGATTAGGATAGGGCTTCACAAGTTGACATCTCATGTCTCATTACCCCAAACAGAGCAAGATAAGTTTACAAAACTAAATAAACCATGTGTCCATCTCTAAATTAAACATTGTTGGTTTTAAACCTTGTACCTACACAATTAATTAACACATCAAGTGTACCTAAATGATATAAATAACTAAGACATAGCATATAACAACCAACATGATTATAAATTAAACAAAGCACATCTATCATGCAATCACATCATACACATGTGACTACAAATCTTTCAGTTAGGCATAATACAAAGATACATAATATGATTTAATCATTTATCAAATAGGCCCAGAAATATGCTCCAACATAACCATTAATGAAAATCAAGACAAACAAGAGTTAACACATGCAGGCCTTATGTCTAGTGTCATTTTATGTGTTGTTATATGTTTCCCTATGTTCCATTTCATGATTGATCACATTTAATAGCTTGAAGTTTTTTGAGATTTTTCTATTGATGGAGAGGCATGTTGTTGCATTGAAAAAAGGGTTTATACAACAATAAGAATTTTTTTGAAAATCTAAGAGATTTAAGCATGACCAAGATAAAAGGTCACTAATGTGGTCACATCCTTTCTCAAAGTTGATCTTGAGGAAGAGAATGTATTGCTAAAAAGCTTTATCCCATTCCATTCCTTCTCATAGTGTAATAGTGTTATCTAGAATAAAACTTTTATAAACCATGCTTTCTTCAACCACCTAATGAAATGAAGTAGGTGGAGGGTGTGCAAGGCTAAGTATTTTTCCAAGATCTTGTAAGAATTATTGAGCAAGGGGTCAGTGCAAGAAGTTGGGTCCACTCTTTGGCCAAAAAGTGGAAGTGTTTTCCCTAATTTTCAGAATTTGTCACATTTGACCTTAAAATTTGAAGCACTTAGAAATGGAATCTTTAAAAAAGCCACTAAATATAAAATATAGTACTTCGAGTCTAATTTCCAAATATGTAATTTTTTTCAATACCCAGATGATACAGATTGATTTTCAATAGGCATTTCTAAAAACCACTATTTAAAAGTCACTTTTTTTTAACCATACCATGCACGTGTACGACCAACATAATTTGACCTAAATAAAATTATTTTTCAAAATCCTTTTGGGAAAAGATGTGTAGTACAGTGAAGTTTGATGAGGATATTTTTTTATAATTTTTTTCCAAATAATTTTTTTTTATTAATTTTTTATTAGGCCTAATTGCTACTTTTGAAAACCCCTCGTGTACGGCTAACATAATTTGACCAAAAAAAATCATAAAATTAATTTTTTTTTTCATTGTGTAAAGAATGACGTGTAGATTGATGACATATTTTTTTTTTTTTAAATTTTAAAATTAAAAGTTATTAAAAAAATACAAACACCTGTCATTTCAAGTTTTTGGACCAGTTTGCTCATAAATTTAATAATAAATAGAAAAATAAGATCAATCCAAAAAAAATTACATATTTGAAAACTAGACACTATGATTTGTAATGGGTTTTAATTTCGTAAAAAAATTCAGAAAAAAATGTCATCAACCATATAGGTGAAGTTAGTCTTTCCTCTGGTTCTGTACTTAGAGAAATACTTGCAGGTCCAAGGCTCAAGGTCAGCTACCCATGCCTTTCTCGAGCCTAAAATGAAACCAAAAGCGTGGGTGTGAAATTCAAAATTTTAGAAACGGGTACCCGTTCTAAAAAACAAAAAAACAAAACAGGTACCCGTTTTAAAATGGGTACCTGTTCTAAAAAACAATAAAAAACAAAACGGGTACCTGTTCTAAAAAACAATAAAAAATAAAACGGGTACCCATTTCTAAAAATAGTAAAAAATAAAATGGGTACCTGTTTTAGGTTCGGGCACCCGTTCCTAAACGGGTACCCGTTGCTGTTGGCATTTTTTTCCCTGCACGACTTCCCCTACATGTGGACTGAGTTTCTTGCACTTACCCCAAGGTGATAGGATACTAGTTGGTGATAAGCTCTATGTCCCCAAGCTTGGGTATGAATTTTATGTCCCCTAGTTGATAACACTTTTCAAGGACCTACTGTGAAGAGATCCTAAGTAGATTTGAACAAGTCTAGGCTAGTGAAATACTACATAGCCTTGACTAATTCACAAGGCATCCAATGCAAGGGATTTCTCATTGTCGATCTTAATAAGTGTGACATCGAGATCATCAAATGTGTTAGGAACTTGTGTTTAACCCTTCTCTTTACTTTGTTAGTAAATTGTTGTTGGACGCATATGCTTTGTAAGTCGTCCCGTGAGTATATTGTATTATCCCACATTCATAAGGAGTAATAGTTGTTTAGATTAGACTTAGTATATAAGTACGTGTTGAGGCCAATGAAGGCATCCACGAGTTTATTGTATTGAGCTTGCTCAAAGGAGGTTGCCCCCTCGAAGTGGCTTACGATCAATAAATTCCTTCTATGTTCTACTATTTCTATTATTTCGTGCATTTTCATTATTTTGTTGCAGGAGGATTCCTCTCATCTAGTATCAGAGCACTTTCTTGGGCTCGTTGGGTGGAATTTCTGCCAATTTTTTTCGCAATGGCCTCTAGGCACTATGATTATCGCAGTAGTTCTTTTTTGTTTGCATCTATATTGTTCATTTCAAATGCAGGTTTGGATCAGGGAATAATCCCTATCCACTTAATTATGGGAAGTGATTGAGCATAGCCCTAAAACTCATTGAGGAGTACTACAAGAACCCTGAAGTAGCTGGCCCATTGAGAGGACCTACCAGCGAAAAGGGCAACGGCCCCTACCTGATTGACTAGTTCCCATCCGTGAGGTAAACCAAGAGCTGTCATTTGCGGCAAAGCAGTTATCAGTTTTACTTGAGCGGTGGAGTGAGGGGTACTGCCCCAATACGCAAGTCGTTAGACAACATTGGTAGCTGAGTGAATCCCCTGAACCCTTAGGAAACAGAACATACCTGGGGTCCATATCTATTTCCAACTGATAAATCATAGATTGCATCTATCCAAAGCCGTTGCAGATCATTTCCAGAAATAAATTAAAAAAAAAAAAACCATTTGTCCATCTCTAAATTAAACATTTTTGGTTTTAAACCTTGTACCTACACACTTAATTAACACATCAAGTGTACCTAATTGATATAAATAACTAAGACATAGCATATAACAACCAACATGATTATAAATTAAACAAAGCACATCTATCATGCAATCACATCATACACATATGACTACTAATCTTTCAATTAAGCATAATACAAAGATACATAATATGATTTAATCATTTATCAAACAGGCCCAGAAATATGCTCCAACATGAGCATTAATGAAAATCAAGACAAACAAGAGTTAACACATGCAGGCCTTATGTCTAGTGTCATTTTATGTGTTTTTATATGTTTCCCTATGTTCCATTTCATGATTGATCACATTTAATAGCTTGAAGTTTTCTAATATTTTTCTATTGATGGAGAGGCAAGTTGTTGCATTGAAAAAAGGGTTTATACAACAACAAGATTTTTTTTTGAAAATCTAAGAGATTTAAGCATGACCAAGATAAAAGGTCACTAATGTGGTCACATCCTTTCTCAAAGTTGATCTTGAGGAAGAGAATGCATTGCTAAAAAGCTTTATCCCATTCCATTCCTTCTCATAGTGTAATAGTGTTATCTAGAATAAAATTTTTATAAACCATGCTTTCTTCAACCACATAATGAAATGAAGTAGGTGGAGGGTGTGCAAGGCTAAGTATTTTTCCAAGATCTTGTAAGAATTATTGAGCAAGGTGATAGGATACTAGTTGGTGATAAGCTCTAGGTCCCCAAGCTTGGGTATGAATTTTATGTCCCCTAGTTGATAACACTTCTCAAGGACCTACTGTGAAGAGATCCTAAGTAGATGTGAACAAGTCTAGGCTAGTGAAATACTACATAGCCTTGACTAATTCACAAGGCATCCAATGCAAGGGATTTCTCATTGCCGATCTTAATAAGTGTGACATGGAGATCATCAAATGTGTTAGGAACCCATGTTTAACCCATCTCTTTACTTTGTTAGTATATTGTTGTTGGACGCATATGCTTTGTAAGTCGTCCCGTGAGTATATTGTATTATCGCACATTCATAGGGAGTAATAGTTGTTTAGATTAGACTTAGAATATAAGTACGCGTTGAGGCCAATGAAGGCATCCACATGTTTATTGTATTGAGCTTACTCAAAGGAGGTTGCCCCCTTGAAGTGGCTTGTGATCAATAAATTCCTTTTGTGTTCTTCTATTTCTGTTATTTCGTACATTTTCATTATTTTGTTGGCAGGAGGATTCCTCTCATCTGGTATTAGAGCACTTTCTTGGGCTTGTTGGGTGGAATTTATGCCAATTTTTTTTTCACAGTGGCCTTTAGGCACTGTGATTATCGTAGTAGTTCTTTTTTTTTTTGCATCTATATTGTTCATTTCAATTATAGGTTCAAATCAAAGAATAATCCCTATTCACTTAACTGTATGAAGTACCTAGGCATAGCCCTAAAACTCATTGTGAGGAGTACCATAGGAACCCCAAAGTAGCTAGCCCATTGAGAGGACCTGCCAGCGAAAAGGGCAACAGCCACTACCTGATTGACTAGTTCCCATCCGTGAGGTAAACCAAGAACTATCGTTTGTGGCAAAGTGATTATCAGTTTTACCTGAGCCATGGAGTGAGGGGTACTACTCCAATATGCAAGTCGTTAGACAACATTGGTAGCCGAGTGAATCCCCTAAACCCTTAGGAAGTTGAACATACCTAGGGTCCATATCTATTGCCAGCTGATAAATCACAGATTGCATCTGTCGAGAGCCGTTGCAGATCCCGTTCCAAATCGTTTCCAGAAAAAAAAAAAAAAAAAAACCATGTTTCCATCTCTAAATTAAACATTGTTGGTTTTAAACCTTGTACCTACACACTTAATTAACACATCAAGTGTACCTAAATGATATAAATAACTAAGACATAGCATATAACAACCAACACGATTATAAATTAAACAAAGCACATCTATCATGCAATCACATCATACACATGTGACTACTCATCTTTCAATTAACCATAATACAAAGATACATAATATGATTTAATCATTTATCAAACATGCCCAGAAATATGCTCCAACATAAGCATCAATGAAAATCAAGACAAACAAGAGTTAACACATGCAGGCCTTATGTCTAGTGTCATTTTATGTGTTGTTATATGTTTCCCTATTTTCCATTTCATGATTGATCACATTTAATAGCTTGAAGTTTTCTGATATTTTTCTATTGATGGAGAGGCAAGTTGTTGCATTGAAAAAAGGGTTTATACAACAACAAGATTTTTTTTGAAAATCTAAGAGATTTAAGCATGACCAAGATTAAAGGTCACTAATTTGGTCACATCCTTTATCAAAGTTGATCTTGAGGAAGAGAATGTATTTCTAAAAAGCTTTATCCCATTCCATTCCTTCTCATAGTGTAATAGTGTTATCTAGAATAATACTTTTATAAACCATGTTTTCTTCAACCATGTAATGAAATGAAGTAGGTGGAGGGTGTGCAAGGCTAAGTATTTTTCCAAGATCTTGTAAGAATTATTGAGCAAGGTGATAGGATACTAGTTGGTGATAAGCTCTAGGTCCCCAAGTTTGGGTATGAATTTTATGTCCCCTAGTTGATAACACTTCTCAAGGACCTACTGTGAAAAGATCCTAAGTAGATGTGAACAAGTCTAGGCTATTGAAATACTACATAGCCTTGACTAATTCACAAGGCATCCAATGCAAGGGATTTCTCATTGCCGATCTTAATAAGTGTGACATGGAGATCATCAAATGTGTTAGGAACCCGTGTTTAACCCTTCTCTTTACTTTGTTAGTATATTGTTGTTGGATGCATATGCTCTGTAAGTCATCCTGTAAGTATATTGTAATATCCCACATTCATAGGGAGTAATAGTTATTTAGATTAGACTTATAATATAAGTATGTGTTGAGGCCAATGAAGGCATCCACGAGTTTATTGTATTGAGCTTGCTCAAAGGAGGTTGCCCCCTCGAACTGGCTTGCGATTAATAAATTCCTTCTGTGTTCTACTATTTCTTTTATTTCATGCATTGTCATTATTTTACTGTAGGAGGATTCCTCTCATCTAGTATCAGAGCGCTTTCTTGGGCTTGCTGGGTGGAATTTCTGCCAAATTTTTTGTTGCAATGGCCTCCAGGCGCTGTGACTATCACAGTATTTCTTTTTTTTTGCATCTACATTATTCATTTCAATTGTAGGTTCGGATCGGGGAATAATCCCTATTCGCTTAACTGTGGGAAGTGCGTGGGCATAGCCCTAAAACTCATTGTGAGGAGTACCACACAACCCCAAAGTAGCTGGCCCATTGAGAGGACCTGCCAGCGAAAAGGGCAACGGCCCCTAACTGATTGACTAGTTCCCATCTGTGAGGTAAACCAAGAGCTGTCGTTTGTGGCAAAGCGGTTATCAATTTTACCTAAGCCGTGGAGTGAGTGGTACTACCCAAATACGCAAGCCGTTAGACAGCATTGGCAGCCAAGTGAATCCCCTGAAGCCTTAGGAAGTCAAACCCATATCTATTGCTAGCTAATAAATCACAGATTGTATCTGTCCAGAGACATTATAGATCCTGTTGTAGATCATTTCTAGGAAGAAAAAAAAACAAAAACAAATAAACCATGTGTCCATCTCTAAATTAAATATTGTTGGTTTTAAACCTTGTACCTACACACTTAATTAACACATCAAGTGTACCTAAATGATATATATAACTAAGACATAGCATATAACAACCAACATGATTATAAATTAAACAAAGTACATCTATCATGCAATCACATCATACACATGTGACTACTAATCTTTCAATTAAGCATAATACAAAGATACATAATATGATTTAATCATTTATCAAACAGGCCTAGAAATATGCTCCAACATAAGCATTAATGAAAATCAAGACAAACAAGAGTTAATACATGCAAGCCTTATATATAGTGTCATTTTATGTGTTGTTATATGTTTCCCTATGTTCCATTTCATGATTGATCACATTTAATAGCTTGAAGTTTTCTGAGATTTTCTATTGATGGAGAGGCAAGTTGTTGCATTGAAAAAAAGGTTTATACAATAACAAGAATTTTTTTGAAAATCTAAGAGATTTAAGCATGACCAAGATAAAAGGTCACTAATGTGGTCACATCCTTTCTCAAAGTTGATCTTGAGGAAGAGAATGTATTGCTAAAAAGCTTTATCCCATTCCATTCCTTCTCATAGTGTAATAGTGTTATCTAGAATAAAACTTTTATAAACCATGCTTTCTTCAACCACATAATGAAATGAAATAGGTGGAGGGTGTGCAAGGCTAAGTATTTTTCCAAGATCTTGTAAGAATTATTGAGCAAGGTGATAGGATACTAGTTGGTGATAAGCTCTAGCTCTCCAAGCTTGGGTATGAATTTTATGTCCCCTAGTTGATAACACTTCTCAAGGACCTACTATGAGGAGATCCTAAGTAGATGTGAACAAGTCTAGGCTAGTGAAATACTACATAGCCTTGACTAATTCACAAGGCATCCAATGCAAGGGATTTCTCATTATCGATCTGAATAAGTGTGACATGGAGATCATCAAATGTGTTAGGAACCTGTGTTTAACCCTTCTCTTTACTTTGTTAGTATATTGTTGTTGGACGCATATGCCTTGTAAGTCGTCCCGTGAGTATATTGTATTATCCCACATTCATAGGGAGTAATAGTTGTTCGGATTAGGCTCAGTATATAAGTACGTGTTGAGGCCAATGAAGGCATCCATGAGTTTATTGTATTGAGCTTGCTCAAAGGAGGTTGCCCCCTTGAAGTGGCTTGTGATCATTAAATTCCTTATGTGTTCTGCTATTTCTATTTTTTCGTGCATTTTCATTATTTTGTTGCAGGAGGATTCCTCTCAAAATGTAAGTAGAGCATTCAAAGAAAATTGAGAAAAATGGCTTAGCTTGGAAGACACAGCATCCAAGTATAGTTGTAAAGATTGAGCACATTCCAAGCTCTTCTCGTCCTTGAAAAACTAGCTTGTAATGCATCAATAAAGCAATGGATATCTCTAGGAGGATAGTGAGTCATCCATGAGCAGACTTGATAGCCTTAATTTGAGTTATGTCGTGCTTGAGGTGACAAGATTTGAAGAAATCCTTGGAGGCTTTATCCCTATCTTTGATCAAATGATGGTGGGATCTAATTTGAATGTCTTTAGATAGGTGGAATTAAATTTGCTTGAACTTATGCTGCATGTTGAGTGACTAGTTTTTGGAGTTGTAGATCAAAGGGGTTTCTTTCCAACTAAGTGAAAATTCACACAAATTATTTGGTGGTGGAGTTGTCAGCACTATTGTAGGTTTTGTCACTTATTTACCAAACCACCACAAAAGGTGGTGGTGTGGTCAATTACAACTTTCAACCACTCAATCTATATAGAAGCATTAATGAAAGTGGTTCAAGGTTCCACACCTCTACCATAAGCTAGATAAACCATTTATGAGAAAGTAATGATGTGTTCAAGAAGAATCAAGTGCCGAATATTTTCAAGGGCCCAATGTTCCACACAAGTTGAAAGGTGATGGGATGGTGATCAAATAAGATTATCTTCAGACTTACTTTCACTGATTGCCCACTATCAAAAAGAATATGGAACAAGTTTGCTCCAAAATCATGATGCTATCCAATCACTTGATAACCTTATATAAACCCACCTAGAGGTTAGACCACATAAACCAAGTGTCCCACATGGCATACAATCAATGAAATTATGAGTGTGACAATCCCATTTTTTTTAAATAATACCAATCTTTATGTTTGCTAATGCACCAACACCTCAACAAAGATCTTTCTTTATCCTTAGGTGAGTCCAACATATTAAATTCATCACAAACAGTCTAATTAGAAAAAATTAAGTTGTGATGCAACTATCTCCATAACACTAATATTTTTGGGCTATCATTAGATGCACAAACACTTATAACATTGACAATAGATTGATCATCAATTTCAAGTGTAATCTAGACAACATAATGGTGAGGCTCTTCCTCTAAGGAAATAATGGAGGAACTTAAATGTGGGCAATGAAAAATGCACATGCATCTACAAATATCCTCATGTAAGGTGGTGAACTATCAATTGTAAGATCATATTGTCTACACATACATATGAAGAAAAAAACCATCAACTTTTATTTCTTATAAACAAATAACATCAAGTGGGAAATTTTTCTAGTATTCAAACCAATATAAAACTTATAAGAAGCTTTTGTAAGTTCATGAACATTCCATGAGATAGCTTCAAATAGAGGGATCCTCCATGAAGAGATATGGTTGGTTGTCCTCATCTATCAAAACCATAAACTTATTACACAAAAGTTGATGCTAGTTTGGTAAGAGGTAGTCGTTCAACAAGATAGAGTCATTTACCACCATAATTTCTCTTCTTCAAATCATCATCATTAAGCATCAGGTTATGGGGTTTCCTAAAGGGTTGAGAACTCACAATGAAGGTCTCAACAGATGACTTACGACTTTGAGCTAGCATACGTTGTGTTTTGGATAGAAACTAGTCCCTTAGTGTGTGGAATTAGGTCAATTTTATGAATATGTTGTTGTTTTTCCACAGGGGTTGGCTCACTAGGCTTGATAGGTTCAGGATGGAGGGTATTTTACCCCCCATAGTGTTCCAACCCTCATCCTTAACTAAAGATGTTGATATTGTAGTAAAAGTTCTAGGAACTACACATGGCATCAAAGGGTAGTCCCTAATTTTATTCCTAGGGGATTAGCATATAAAAAAAGTATTCAAGAGATCAATTCAGACCACCTTCTATGAAAATGTAAGGGTACCTACTTGAATCTTGAGTTCAATTCTTTAAGATCTAAAGTGAGGTCAACCTCAATACAAACTCACCGATGGGGATAAGAAAAATAGAACCTTTTATGACTCATGATAGATAAAACACTCTAAAGGCTAGATGATTTTCTCTAAAATGGTCCATAGAGGCACCAACAAACCTAGAAGCTTGACCTAGAGGAGGACCTTCAATGAAGCGTGTTCAAAGACTTTGAAATCATGGGTCCAACAAGACAACACCAGAACGGTGCTTTGCATGAACCAACAACTATAATGGTTAAGTAGCATATGCACTTGCTCAAAGTCTTTAAAAGAAAATAGAAAAAAATCCTTGATAATGTTCTATCTACCCTAGTGAGCTTAACCCAAGTAGTCAACAACTACTCTAAGGGAATACAATTGACATAATAAGTAATTAAATTATAGTTTTCATACCATTAGCATACATAATAAACATCTAGATAGAAAGAGAATCATATATACAAAGGTATTATTATCATTGTCATCACTTGCAACAAAGTGTTCAAAGGTAGGGCAAGAGCCATATTAATAGCTTTAATTCTCTCTAAGGGAAATATTAAATGTGATATTAATAAGGAAACTCATTGATTATCCCCCAAAAATGGTATGGTAAACTAGAAGGGCTAAACAAAAACCCTGAATCATACCAAATCGAGACCATAAGCTCAAGCAAGTTAAACCAAAGTTCTCCCAAGAACTACCCTCAACTTGTTAGAACTTGAAGCTAGGTGTAGAGATGAAATGTGCATGCTTCAAACTTTTCCACCTTGTTTTACATTGGGTTTGGCACCTACTAGTTTAAACATAGCTCTTGACCACTTTTAGCCATATCAAACCCTAATCTACCCTTTGTTTCATGCACTTGAAACTAGACCCATGTCATTTTTACATTCTCTCATATCCTATTTCGGATCGGACACATGTTTTAGACACTAGCACTGCATGACAATGTCCCTTGGTGTAGTAGTGTCATTTTTACATTCTCTCATATCCTATTTCGAATCGGACACATGTTTTAGACACTAGCACTGCATGACAATGTCCCTTGGTGTAGTAGTGTCCTACATACTCAAACTTGCTTTTCCTACCTAAATGCTCCCTTTCATCTAGCCCTAACCCTAACTTGACCTCCAATGACTAAAAACAAGCAAAAAAGTGTTGAAAAGAGCAAACTTAATTGAAATGAAGGGAGGCCAAGGAGGATTAAAGCCTTAGTAAAGGAGCACAAGTAAAAAACCATAGGACCACACATACTTTAACTACTCCCATGAACACCCAAAACCACCTTCTAGTCCATTAGAGTTCCATTATTTTTGCACACATCACTCTCTACACTTGCACTTAACCTTCACACACCTAAAACTTGTTTAAATCATACTATTGAATCATCCTTGGGATTTGTTTGAGGTAGATCCCAAAAACAACCTTTGAGCAACCCTTTCCCTCTTAGCTACAAGATGCATGTTTGGCCCCAAAAGTTACAAAGGACACTTCTATAAGCAAAAGATACCTTCGCACCTTCCAAACACTCCTGTGGACAAAGACACCTTTGCTCCTTCCAAGATACTTTTGCAAGCAAAAGATACATCCATGTCTATTGGGAGACTACTATTTAAGTGAAGGACATTACTAACAATGGCACAAACAGAGACTTCCAAAACCTAATTCTAATTGTCCAAGACCTCCTCCTATTGTCTTCTAAAACTTTTTACAATTTCTTCAGTTCCATCAAATAAGACATGCTTTCTCTTTCCCTACTCTTTTTCAAAATTTTCTAACTTAACATAATCTTATACAACCTCAACTCCTTACTTATGTATTCAAATGAAAAATCACTTTATTCATCCTTTTAAATTAAATTTTAAATGAATGAGCAAACTAATAATTAAAACTAACTCTTAAACATAAAGAAAATTCATTTTTAATTACACTAGTTTACACAATTATATATATATATTCCTCACAGCCTTAGCAACTACTTATTCTATTGTAATTCGGCATTATTATTTTTTTTTAAGTGATAAACGATTCTCAACATGAAAACTACCTGACCAGGTCTGTTAAGTAGCTATCCATAGCTAAAATTCATAGAATATGCTGAAATCTTAAGCTCACGTCAAGATGTGGGGCTTTGATGTGTATTATGGGCAAGCCAATAGAATTTTGAAAAGAACATCTTTTCTTGGCATGCATGCACAAATTTCGTGATTTTTTCAACGAGAATCATAACAAAGGTAAACATCCCAACTAATTGCCACTACTTTAATGCTTTTAAAGCCAAGATAAACTCAAATGCAGTGGTTTGCACGCCAACATACAGACAGATTCCTTGCAACTTCCCACGCCACATTACAGTGTAGGTCCCTAAATTACTTGCCTTTCCATACAGCCAAAAATTGAGTATATGTCAGTTTACGACTTGTATTGGGTTTAATTCTCTAACAGATTTTCACTTTCAGACTTTGACTTCACTTCTTGACAGTCATTTCATTCCATGTTACCTAATGCTTGCTGACGTTACATTGTGTAACATGGAAATCAATGGAGAAAATCCAGTCCTTGGATTAGTTACAAGGACAAAGTCGTATATGACATGTTGAATACTTGACATGTTAGTTAACTTGGAAAACATGATTATTTTCATATAATATAATTTTTTTATTGATAAGTGAGGGTCGTATGGGATATTTTCATATAATATATATTTTTAATTGATAAGTGAGGGTTGTGTTGGATCTCTTGTTTATGAGAAAAATGAAAATATACATTAATCAACCAACCTCAATAAGTATAAGTCAGAACAAAATATATTATTTTAACCAAGAAGTTAAAGAGAATCTAACTAGGTTATGTAACTAGAAAAAAGAATATAAAACGCAACCACCTAACTTACAAATACAAAAACAATTGTTAGATTGTTTTTGTAGAGAATTTATTGGGCCAACCTAACCTATTATTGTTTGAAGCAAAGATGTTGCCACCCCTATGCGCATAACCACTAACCCTACTAGTAGACCCACTTGCACTTCTACATGTCCTAACAACTCCCTGGTCTTGTAATCATCCAAATACTTGAACTATACACCTAGAATTATCTCAATTTTTGTTAGGCATGATACATATCTCCTTTAGATAGAGAGGGCATATAAAATAGATTGTTGATCTCTAGCTTGCCATGCTTGTGTGAGACCGCAAGAAATCTAATCACTATTGTCAAGTCTATACAAAAATCAAACTACTCATGTTTAAAAATAACCAATGACTCCTTCCTAAGAACACTGAGATTGCATTGCAGAGCCTTCAAATGAGAATCTACAATAGCCTCAACAACTAGAAGCACCTTAGCACTAGAAGAAGACAAAGCTTCTTCATAATTAGGAAGCAAAAGATGGAGTAATCAATCTTTGACTTGTTTGTGTAGCACCAACATCTCCAATTTGTGAATGAAGTCAAAGGTAATAAATTCCCAAGAATAAAAAATGCCTTATTCTCCAAACCTTCAAGACCCAACACAATATTAACCAATTTGAGAGTTTATGCATCTGGATACTTGAAAATGTTTCATAAATGCCAAGGGATGAGACCAAAGACTTGATTGGGTGAGGGGAGGGGACCAATCCAAAAAAACATAACTAATTGTAGACCGAACTCTTTTAAGCCCTTTAAATGTCAATGGGAGTGGCCTATTATTTGAATGGTTTGAAGAGCCACCATTTACATCAATCATGCTCAATGTACAAGGAGTGTTCCCTTAATTTGAAATGAGTTGTAGAAGTTAGGAAAATATTAGTTGAAATTTCTAACTGGCTCTTTATATGTAGTTAAAAATGGTGATAACACAAATTAATTTAGTGCATGTGAAAAAGTTACTAGATTTATTCCCAAGATGATCATCTTGAGTTCATTTCAATTGGTGACTCATCACTCTACTCATGTTTGTTGCAATATTATTGCCAAAGTATTGTCTATCAAGATGAGGCATATGCTCTCACTCATTATCCCCCCAAACAAACTAGGTTTACTTGTATTATCTAGTATATTCTTGATAACATCTTTATAATTTTGAAGAAAGTTGAATCGAATCAATCCACTCATGAGAAAGTCATGTTTATCTTAATTGAAAACTATGATTGTGTTGAGTAGACAATCATTTTGGACACCCTGTGAGCTTTATGTTTTGAACCCAAAGTTATACATTTTTGTGCCAACTCTCTTTAGTGATGTCTTAACTTTGCTCATCATCAATGGTCATCAATTTGAACAATGTGACTTATTTCAGCCTATCTAATGATGCTCCTTATGGTCTAGTCAATAACATCTCCTTTTATGGGCCCTCCAATGCTTATCTTATCTTTTAAAATTAATGAATCATTTCTCACCCATTTAGAGGAAGGAAAAGTTGTGGATAGTCCGGTGGAGTACCTTAAAATATTCTTTCATGCTTCGAGATACATTATTTAATGCTCTATGATATAATGTTACACAATCCTTAGGTCTCTAATTTGTTAATTTAGAAAATTTTGCTTGTAAGTGACTCTCTCATAGAGTACTTTCAAGATTCACCTTAAAAGTTGTGGAACTATGTAGCTCATCACATGGAGAATAAAATTCATTACTAGATTACTAAGATCATATCCCTTGCCAGTGAGTTTCAAATTTGTTTAAAAGAATCTTTCTACTACATATTTATTATTCTTCTTATTGGGATCCTTCCAATGTCTCATATAGAAAGCTTCAAAATCTTCTTAGATATTCTTATGGGCTCTCTCTTAAAGGAATAAGCCTTCTATGTTAGGATAGTGTAATATTTAATTGTAATCTTAATGTATAATGTTGCATGATCTCCAACTCTCTTAGAATGGGTACTTGGATGCCCATGTAGTTGAGAGATATTATTATTTTATTAGTATTCTCCCAATTGACTTAGAATATTAGTTTTAATGGAATTCAAGGAGAATGGTGGAGTATGATGGTGGTGGTTACAAATTGATTAGAGATCATTAACACCACTTTCCCATTCCTAGGCACTAGAAAAGAGAGTGGAGCATCTTCTCCATTATTGGGTGGGTCCCACATGTTAGTGGTCTCATTTGGAGTGTCATTTTTGAAGGAGTATGCCCATGAATTTTCTTGAGAGTTATGTTTTCTATTCATGGATGCATTGATTTGTCACATGGGGGCATTGGGTTTTTTTCCATACCATGGTTTTGGGAGGTCATAGTTTCAGGAATCCACTTATGGTTTCTTCTCATCTCTTCTCTATATATATTGTACATTGAATAGAGGTTTAAAGGGTTATTTTATAGGTACACAAGTACTGCCAAATTGTTATTATATTGAAGGGATAAGTTTGTTGATTATTAACTCTTGTTGTAAAGATTAATATAGATATGTGCTCTATTTGGTGGTGGATTTTTTACCCAAAAGGGTTTCTTCGCATACATCCATTATCATGTGTTTAAATCTTATGGTTTGTTGATTTATTATTTTCTAATTTATACTTCCACACATCTAATTTATGGTTACTCAAATGATTGCATATTAGTATTTTAGATTCATACTCTATTAACAAGATTCCATTTGTAGTAGTTTACCCTTTTTTAAACATTTGATATCAGAGCTTTGGTTCTATTGAGAAGATGACATCTTTCTTGAAGTGTTGTGGGTTTTTTTTGGAGTAGTGGGAGATTTTGACTTGCTCATCTTTGAAAATTTGAGAGTGATTGAAACCATGACTTCTACCTCTTGTTCAAAGATTGAAAAGTTTAATGGCATTGGGTACAAGTTGTGGAAGCTAAAGATGGAGGATCTCTTCAAAAAGAGAGATCAATGGAAAGTTGTTGCAAAGAAAATAAAGTTAGATGGAATGTCTAATGAACTTTGGAAAAGTTTGAACAAGAAAGCATGGGGAACTATTCAATTGTGTCTTGTATATTACATAATGTCTCAGAGGAGGCCATCACATTTTTTCTGTGGAAGAGGATAGGTGATATTTACTAGACCAAATGTATACAAATAAATTCTATCTCAAAAGATGTGTGTATTCTTTCAAAATAAAGGAAGGTAATTCTATTGCAAAATATTAAAATGCTTTTAACTTGATTTTGAGTCAGCTAGCTTCAATAAATGTTAAGCTTGTGAAAGAAAATAAATTTATCTTATTGCTTTGTTCTTTACACAAATCTTGAGAAAATTTAATTGTTGCTATTAGTGGTAGTGATGCAGAGCCAAAGATGGACTCCCTTGTTGCTACCTTGTTTTCAGATGGAACAAGGATAAAATACATGGATGAGCACTCAAAGAATGCCTTGCATGTTCAAGGAAGGCCCACGAACAAAGGTGAGTCTAAAGGGGATTGAAAAATCAAAAGATAGGTCAATGTCAAAAGGACGGTCCAAAACCTTTGGGAAGTAGAGTAAAGTGTTGGACCTGTGCGAAGAGAGAACATGTGAAGAAGGAATGTAGAAATAAAAATAGAAGTGACATAATAGAAGTGGCATAATAGAAGGAAGGAAGTTATTATTTTATTGTTATTCTCCTAGTTGACTGGGAATATTAGTTGTAATGGCCTTCAAGAAGGAAGTTGAAGTATGATGGTGGCGGTTACAAATTGATTAGAGCTCATTAACACCACTTTCCCATTCCTAGATGCTAAAACAGAGAGAAGCATCTTCTTAATTATGGGGTGCATCCCACATGTTAGTGGTCTCATATAAGAGAACCACTTTTGGGGGAGTGGCCCATGAAGTGGAGTGGTCAAAGATGTTTGAGAGTTAAGTTTTCTATTCATGGACGCATTGATTTGTCACATGGGGGCGTTGGGTTTTTTGTCATACTAGTTTTGGGTGGTCATGGTTTCAAGAATCCACTTGTGGTTTTCTCTAAACTCTTCTTTATATATTCTATGCATTGGATATAGGTTTCATGGGTTATTTTATAGGTACATAGGTACTTACTGAATGATGTGAGATTGAAGGGAGTAGTTTGTTGATTACATACTCTTGCTTTAAAGATTAATACATACATGGTGACAAAGTTTTTTACAAAAATAGTTTCTACATGTACATCTGGTTTCATGTTTAAATATTATGGTTTGCTAATTCATACTTCCACACATCTAATTTATGATTAATTAAATGATTGCATAATTGGTATTTCATAGTTGCATACTTTGTTAACAAGATTCCATTTGTACTATTTTGCCCTATTTTACAACATTCTATAGAGTGGCTTTGGAGTTGTCTTATTTTCTTAAGGATTTGGGAAGAATGGGTCCCATTGATATAAAAATATGGTTCAGTGCTTTGTGCTAAGTGGATTCCTAAGGAAATTGAAAGGAAACTTGAGTCAATAAGATTTTTCTTAGAATTTGCTTCAATTTATGTATCAATGGCTTGGAAGACGTTGGTTTCTAAACTCTTTTGATTATTCCTATGCCCATAAAAATAACTAGCACTTTATGGTCTAAAGCATTTAGAAATCCCAAAGTTCCTTAAACTCTAATTTTTTGGAAAGGGGATAATTTGAATTAGAAAATTGTCAAAATCTACTCTTTATGGTTGTCACCAATCGTCAATTTTAATGGTGTATCCTCTATCAAGAGGACTTGGGTCAAATTCTCAATCTTTTCTTTTTTAATTAAAGAATCTATAACATTGCTAGCTTTTTTAACAAATACACTAGAAATTAGTATTATTCGACTAAAGTGAAGGATAAAATTAATTTAAATAGTGGAGATTATGAGTTTTCTAGTGAAATTCAAATGGTGATTCCTAATGATAAGCTTGAACACAAGATTAGATAGAAAGCTTGAACACAAGATTAGATAGAAAGTTATTTTGCAGTGGTAATGGGATTAGAGGCACATGTGGACACACCTTTTCTCTAGTATAAACATCTATATTGGTTATTTGTGGTTACGAATCTCTTCCTAAATATTGAGATCTCAATTCTGTGTTATCTAGTTAGTCTAGGAGATTTAATATTGTATCAAAATCCATTATGATCTTAAACAAGTTTATTTTTTTGGTGTATTTTATAATAAAGCCTACCTTAGGGGATAGACCTATGCACATGAGCATGTAACACTATTGCTTATTTTTGGCCCGCTCGAATCTTCTAAGTATTTGTATTAGTTTGTGCTCATTCTTACATGCTTTGTAGTGGATACATTCATTTTTTAAAATCCTTTAGGATTGAACCTAAGTTTAGTTAGACAATTATTTTTCTCAGTTATTTTACTTGTTTCCTAAAATATAAGAAAATGTGACATAAGTTATACCGATTTTTTCTTTCTATTGGCTTTATTTCTCCCAACATAACATTTCCTAGGGTGTAGGTGTTCTTTAGCCTTGTATCTAGGGCATGCATCTCTATTTATGGAGACACACCTTTAGGCTTATTTTTTTGTTAGATCTTTAGTTAGGATATTAATAATAAATCTATGTTTAGACTAGTAGTTATTCACATGAATGTTGTTGTGGAAGTTGAAGAAGTTAAAACTTCTACCTTTAATCTTTTATAGAGAGGTAAATAGTCGGCAAACACCTCTCTTGTGTATTTTTCAAAATAAATGTATAATAAATCTAATGTTTTTGATCTCCAGTAATCTACAAGTGGTAGTAGAGCACTATAAGTTGTAATAGCAATAGAGAGTAAGACTTGATTGAGAAGAAGTTTGTGTGCTTCTTGAGAGGAAGTTTACTTGTCAACTAAGTCAATGTTTAAGAAGTTGACACAATTAATTTCTTGTTTATTGTTAATGCCTAGAAAATGTTGGTGTTGTTGAATTGTTAATTACTTGTTGCCATAGGAAGAAATTGATGAAAGAAGCTAGAAATAAAGAAAACAAATAAATATGTCATCCTTAGAAATAAATAAGTTTGTCTTCTTTTCAATATCTAGCTAGCACTTCTACTATTAAATGTGAAGTTTCATTTGTAATGTGAAATTTATCATGAATGTCTTGTAGTGAATTATTCAATACCTTCAAATTTTAATAAATTTATGTTTTATTAAAATCTCATGAAGCAATATATGTTATCATTATCATTGTTATTTGTAAATGGTTTCCTTCAATTTTAATGCAACGCTTTTCCACCAACCCATATGAGGATTGTGGGGCAAGTTATTTAAAAATGTAATTCTATTTTAGGTTAACATGTTACTTATGTTGATCTATAATTGGATTAAGCCTATTTAGATTAATAGTTGAGACCTTTCCCTTTTTGAAATCTATAAGTATAGGGTTTTCCTCATTTGTAAAGATCTTTTATCTCTTCATGAATGGAAGTGTCATTTTGGCTTTGTTTATCATACCTTGACCCAAAGAGCATCCTCTAGTTTTCATTTCATGTAGTTGTGTTTACTTGTTTATGTCTTTCAAGTGGAAACTAGTTGAACTAGCCTTGGCCATAGTCATTAATGGCTATATGCTCATGGTCCTTGAGCAAAAACAGGTTGATCTAGCTTTGGCTATAACCTTTGTATTTTAATGTTTGATAGATCGGTTTAATGTTGAAGGTGGAGCTTTTTAATCATTGGTTTAGGTGCACCATGTCATTTAATTTTCATTATTTTCACTCTTTTCTCTATAAGCATTAGACTAGTTTTAAAACTAGATAGGAAGTTGATCTTCTCTGGAGCTTGATCACATGTTTGAATCTATGCATGCAAGCATCTAAGACTACTTTCCTCCCAAATCTAGCATTTCTCTAGCTTTCCTAAGTTGAGTGTGTCGATTGTGAGGTAATAACATGTCTACAAAGTTTATTTTTGACTATCTTGAATGTGCCTATAAAATTTGTTGTCAATGACATTCTCTATCCACCGATTAAGAGGAATAAATAAAGCTACAACATGTATGTTTGGGTATTCTTTTGAGTTCAATATTTTATTCATTTTAAAAAGTAATTGATCACAAGCATCCACATGAGATAAAGTAATGAAAATTAAAAGTTTGTTTTGAGTGATTCATGAGATTTTCATATAGTTTATTTTAATAAAAGGAAGGGGTCAATTATAGATTTAGGGATATGTTTTACATGGGAATTAAAAGGGGGGGTTGTTTAGAAGTGGAATTTTTTAGAATATGTTCCATGTCAACACAAAAAATATAATAAAAAAGGAAGGGAAATACATTTATAAGTTGAGGCATTTGGGAGCAATGTTTAATAATGTCATATGTTTTTGCTACTTAGAGTAAGTATTACAATTGTTTCTACTAAAATTGAAAAACATATGTGATGTTTAGTATTAGTGGTGCCTCTAGAGCACGTTTACAATCAATGCAACATAGCCTAATATAGTTGCAACAATGACATCTATGACATCGTCCCTATGAAACATTGAGGAGCAATAAGGAAACAAATAATTTTTATCCATTAGCCTTGTCTACACAATATCATCAAGATATAGAATCTAAATTTGCTCATTGATGAGTATATAAAAACCTTATTGCATCCATATACAAATTGGCCCTATGAGTATATTTGTCACTAATAATGCATATTCCTTTCACATACTACCTAAGTTCCATGTAACATTCCGCTCTCATGTACCTTAAGGACGGTTTCACCTACTAATGGTTGTGTATAGAAAGGACCAATTTTGCCCACATATTGATAGGTATATAGGAAGGATGGGTATATCAAGAGGTTTAGTATATCAGGTTGGAAATTATATAGAAAGATAAACCCTTTGGAGTTATAAGGAACCTCTCATTATTACAAAGAAAAAATAAAACTAATTTTTTTATTTTGCATAATCAATTTTATTATAACATGCAAAATTATTTTTGGAAGATATAAGGATTGTTTTCATTGCAAAGGGTGTACTATATTTTAGATTGTATAATTGTTTTGTACTACATGGAGGTTGAAAGCAAAGACCTCGAATCACATTTTTTACTTAGTAAAATGCCTAAAACCCAGGACTTCCTAAGAGAAGGGGATCGTCTCACTACTTCCAACTATTTAGAGTGGAAGTAGTTGATGGAGGTGACCTTGATATTAATGAATTATGTGATATAGTAAAAAATGTAAACCATATTCCTCCTTGTGATCCTAATGATAGAGATGATTTCATTTTGAAAGTTTAAAAGGCCCCCACTCTCATGAAGTGTGGTTGCACTAGACATATGTGCACATAGAAAATGAAGTTCAATCTTAGATTTTGTTGCCATATTTTTCCCAACCCAAAATATTCCATAATCCCTCCTATTAGAAAGATCTGATCAAAGAAATCCTAAATAGAAAGAGGCAAAACCTAAAATCCTTCAAAATCTAGTGAATTCCTTTACAAAAATCCCCAAAATTTCATGTGGAGAATCCTCTTAGAAAACCCAGAAAAACCTAGAAAGTTTTAAGCCATTGCCTTAGTTTTTGCAACCCTTTTGGCCTTTATCAGCAAAAGTTTAGGTTTCTAAACTTACAGAAAACCAAAATTTGGCTAAGGCATGAAAGAGTGTTTTCTGCCTTTGGTCGGCAATTTTCATATTTTATGAACTCTTCAAGAGTTCACTTTTTCTATAGGTTCACTGATTCAAGATTTCACTAACAATAGGCAAGGAGGGTGAGCTTCATCAAAATGGCTAAGGCATGAAAGGAGAAATGTTTGCCTTTATCAGCAAAGTGCAAAAGATGCGAACTTTAAGCAAAGTTCATAATTTCACTAGTTCACCGACTTGACTATTTCCCAACAAAGGCAAGGGGGTAAGTTGAGATCAAAATTCGGCTAAGTAAAAAGGGAACAAGCATTTTCCTTATCGGCAAAGTGATGGATTAGAGAACCAAAGGTTTGCCAATTGGCGACTTTGTTGGCATAATGAAAAAGGATGGCTGAGTTTTGAAATAAAAGAAATCATCGATCAAGCAAAGAATGAAGGCATCGGCGAAGTGAAGTGGTTAGAAAAAATGAACTTTTGCAGACAGAGACGGTCTAGTTCAGATTTTAGTCATTTTTCCAATAAGCAAAAAAGAAGGCTCCAAAATTGGCTAAGGCATGTAAGGAAAGTTTCCCTTCATCGGGAAATCGGCGAGAGACCGAACCAATGACATAGTTTAGATTTGTGAAGGTTCACCAATAGATGCTTTTACTGACAAGGAAAAGAGAGGGAAGAATCATCGATCAAGTAGAAGATGAAATCAGCCAAGGAAAGAGATGGTTTGGGAAAGTGAAGTTTTCCTGATGAAGGAGGAGCTTGCAAAATTGGCTAAGCAAGCTCAGTTCAAAGATTGGAGAATTTGGTGATAAGGCAAAAATGGCTAAGGGAAAGGCATATCGACAAATTGGCTAAGGAGAGAACTCATCAGCTAGTTTAGAATTTCTCAGATTCGCCAACAAGGCGATTAGCTAATAAAGGAATGCAAAGGCCAAGGTTTGGCAAACAAGAGATTTGCTGATAGAGAAGTCAAAGAAGAAAGGAAGTAAGGTTCGAGAAAATTCAATTTCACTGATAAGGGAGAAAATGGAGAAAAGGCATAATAGTTCATAAGATTGACTTTTGCCAACAAAGAGGAAGGCAAAAAGGTAGCCAAGTTCGTGGAAGCAGAAATTCACCGATAAGGCGAAGGTCTGAAAAGTCAAAAGGCAAGATAAGTTCAAGAATGTGCAAAATCACCAATAAAGAAGGGAAGGCAATGGTTCATCAAAGGCCACTTTTGTCAATAAGGCAAAATAAGAGAGAAACAAGTAGTTTGGCAAAGTAACTTTTGCCGATAGAGAAAGCATGGTTCGACAAAGGAGACTTTTGCCGATAGAACAAAATAAAGATGAATATGACGCCATGAAGATCAAAGATGAAACAAAGCTTGGTTTGTGTGATGGATAATTCACTGACAAGGTGAAAATGAACCCAAATGTAAAGTTTGGCAGAGGCCAAATTTGCCGATAAGGTGAAATAAAACCATAGCAGTCTGTTAAGGTAGAATAGAGCAAAATTGTGAAAATGGAACTCAATAGTTCTAAAGAATTCACCAATCAAAAAAATCAAACATAGGTAATTCAAAAGGCATAGAGGTCACCTACCATGACAAATGCAAAGACATTGTAGATTAAAGAGCCACAACACGTTAAAGTGTTGTAAAAGCTTGCCTCTCCCTAAATCACACCATTTTCTTGGGTAGAGGTACCAATATTAAAATTCTGCAGGCCAAGGTCGAATGAGGGTAGTTGAAATAGTGAACTCTTCAATGCTGGGGTACAAATGAGGTTGCAGAGTAGATTTGCAGGGACAAAGGTAGGACTTTCATCCTTCCCCATAAGTGCGTCTAGCACCCATGCATACAGGCAATCTCTTTTGTAGGCTACAGGCCTATCAGAGGCATGGCCTTGTCCCAATTCATAGGTTTTTCAGCTGATCTTCTGAGTTAGAAATTTAATAGAAGTGTGGGTTGTCTAGGCAATTGAACAATTCCAACATCCACTATAGCAGAAGGAAAATAAAATATTATAAATACATCAGAATGCAATGTATTTTTTGTTAGTTGTTCTGCTAGGCTATTACAGGTTGGAGAATTCTTGTAACCAGACCTCTGCAATGCAATTATATGAACTAACTGGATTTGATGGACTGTGCTCTTCTACTAATCCTCTCACGTCTCTAGTTTTGTTCCCCAATGAATGTAATTAGTTATTCTGTGTCTAATTTCTCTGCATTATTCTCTCTTTTGTAATGGCTATTTGGCCTCTATAATCAATACAAACTAATATTTTTGCCTCTCTCATCATCCTTGCATTGTGTCTATCTTTTGATTAATGTGAGTTATGTATTGTGGGCAAAAAGGTCCCTTTAATTTCCCCAATATTCTATCCTGGCCTCTATTAGAATTAATATGAGTCTATGTGAGTTTTTTTTAGTTTTGAGGTTATTATTGCACTGAGTCAGTTGCAGCTAAACATATTCAATCTGATGCGCCACCTTCTTTTATTTCAGTAATCCTTCTTACCCTTTTCCTCTACAAACATTAGCACTAGATTTAGTTTATTTCTTTGAGCCTTAAGCTCAGAAAGAGGAACCAGCCTTCTCTAGAGGTCTGATCTCATCTGTAAGGTCCCACACCTTGAGATCAGTCCCATTGTGTCATTGGATTGTTTGAACCTGCTTCAAATGGGGTGCAATTTCACATGACAACAGTTTCTAGAATGCCTGGTGGGATACTCTGCTCTGAGTAGGAGCTAAGCTAAGAATTTGGTGCTTTTCTCAGTTTTTTTTGTTGCTGTGGAAGCATTCAAGCACCTGGTGACTCTGTTGATCCAGTACCCACATCAATTCAACATTACATGCCTGGAGTGCAGACAAGATCATCTTCTAGAGGTAATTTCCAATTCATATAACTTTCATTTATTGAGTCTAGAAGAAGTAGATTATTGTTCTCAAAATTAGCTGCGCTCATTTTTGTAGATAACCCCTATGAAACTTGTCCATTTCGTAGTCTACTCTCTAAGTTTTCTTATTAAGACAGGTCCTCTTGGCCTCGTGCGAAGTATTCTAACATCGTTGAAACGGTTTGCGACGTTCCCCTAGGTCGATTCTTCGAAAATCGCAAAAATCAACTAGGTCATAAGCTTGTCAAAATATCAGTTTTAACTATTTTGGGGTGTTAGAAAGTTTTTGTTTTCACATGCAATAGCAGTCAAAATTACTGCTCTTACATGTGTATTGTTGTGAAACATGTAATGTTGGCCAAAATTGCCGCTGATGCATGTTTTAATTGTCTTGTTTTTTATAAATACGCATAAGCGGTGAATTTTGCCGCCCATGCGTGTTTCTTGTTTGTTAGTTTTCATATGTAGTGTCGGGGTTTTTCGCAGCTCCGACATGACCTAATGCATATGTTGTGTCGAGATTTTCCACTGCCCAAGCAGATCCCACAAAATCTATGAACTCAAAGTAAGCATTAATGACACTTGTGCCATGTTTAATGCACAACTTTAAGAGCCTTTTAAAGTGTTTTATTTTCATTTTGTTTTGCTTATTGTTTGTTTTTGAGACCTCCAACTAGATTGATACCTCCTAGATACCAGTTTGCTTCACAAAGCTCGCATAAATTTTAGATCTAAGCATATCTTGCCTCCATGATTACGTTCAGGGTTTTGGTTTCGTAGACCAGGTAAGTTGTTTTTTTGTTCTCGATTTCATTTTAAAACAATAAGTTTCCATATGTGTTAAATGTCTTTACTTTTGTTTTGTTGAAATTTCTCTTTTGTGGATTAGTTAAATTGCATCGTCTATATATATTTTTCACTATTTTTCTGTAAAACCCTAGTTTTTACTTTTTGTAGCTTTGATTAAATGGTTCAAGGTTTTTACTACCCATGTTAAACACTTAGGTTTTTACCAGTATCTCCTTAACATGTATTGACAGTCTTTTCGGGCACCGATACACATTTTTACCTTTGCATTTCTATCCTTCCTGTGTTGATTCATGTAAGGGCTGAGATTTTTGCCACCCCCACATGAACTTTACATGTTTCTACCATCTGCTATGTAATGTCAAGGGTTTTCCCCGCCTTCACATCTCTTTCATGTGGTTTTCCCTAAACATGTAAGGGCGGTTAAAATTGTCGCCCTTACACAAACTTTGTATTACCTTCAATGTGCATAAGTGGCATAAACCTCCGCTCTTACATAATGATTTGGAATTTTCAACACATGCATAAGCAATTTTTTGGACCGCCTCTACATAAAATGTTTCTCGTCCAAAGCAGGTGCAATGACGGTAAATTTTGCTGACCTTGCACATACATTGAAATCACTCCTAAACCTGGAAAAACAGCATATTTGCTGCCAATCCACTTAAAGAAATTTTCAATCTACATGTAGGGTTGGCAAAATTTGCCACCCGGACACCTGCAATTTATCCCTCAAATGCAAGGGCGATAAATTTTGCCGCCCGTGCATTTACTCTCAAATTTTTTTGAACTGTCAGAGATTTTCAACTTTAATTTCCTGAGCCCGCTTTCCTCTATTTTTTTGACCCACTTGCACTTTAGTCCTTTCAAGCTTATCCCAGTAGTCGTGATCGTCAACATGCAATTTTCCCAGATTGCTAGTATTTCCTTTAATTGCATGATCATGGCTTTTGTTGCAGTTTCCTTCTAGTGTTAGTTTTTCAAATGACTGAGTTGTCTCCAAAGAAGTCAAAAGCAATGAAGTATAAGTATGAGGGTATTTTTCCAATCACCTCAATTACCTCCCATGTTGATGATATTCAGGATACGGAGATTGTCCATGTAGACATGGCTGCGTTTGTCGAAAGAACTAAGTCTGATAACCCTAGTTCTGTGATGAAGAAGATTGTTGATAGCAATATTCACTTGGTGTCATCTTTCTCGACAGTAACTCATAATACAGAGTTTGTTCTTCAATGTGCTCAGTTCTACAACAGAGACACTAGGGCAGTGGTGGATGTGAATGGCAATGTGATCATCAGATTGGATCCAAAATTCATTGATAAAGTTTTCATGTGTCCTGCTACTACAAAAATTGTGAAACTAGATTTTGTTGAGGCTCAAAAAGAATATGACAAGAATTCTAAGAAGGCTAAGAAGACAATTAACACCAAGTGGCTTAAGACTTCAAGGTCAAACTTATCCAGGTGGCTAAGGAGTTTTCCCAGATGTGATTTTATTGAGGAGGTTGGTGAACTCATAACTCTTCTTAGTAGGATAAGGGGGCTCGCTTCTTCCTCTCTTTTCCATGAATGGATTTACCCTTTTATCAAGGTTATACTCCAAGGTAAGCAAGCCATCTTTTGGGGTGAACAAATCAGCAATGCTCTGCATGAGAAATTGACTAAGGTATCCACCACTTTCAAATTCTATATGACTTATTACCTTGTATATATAGCAGCTTCAATGAGAATCTTTCCAGGTTTGACATCTGATGGAGATAGAAGAATCATTCCTATGTATTAATACTATCCTCAACTGACATTGAAAGGTTCTATCCACCACTTTAGGAGGGTGAATGACACCTTCTTTGCAGTGTTTCTTTTCCTTTTTGATCCTCGGTTAGAGCAGAGAAGAGTCTCTAATGAAGCTTGGTCAATTGTGAATTATTATGGGTGTATGTTCTTACAATTTCAGACTTTTTTATATTTAAGGGTTGGCTTTTTCTAAGGTTATCCTTATATGTTTCCAAGGTTTCCTTCAGATAAACTTGTTATGATGGAGTTATGTAGGCAAATGATTTTCGTACATAATAAGCAAATGGAACTCAAGAAACCAGGATTTAGATTCCCAATTGAAATTAGCATATTTTCAGTGTCAATTGCTACAAAGGCTAGAGCCATGGAGACTAAAATGCAGATAGTGACCATGAAACAGTTCAAATGAAGACCAAGGTTTGATTACAGGGGTGTGAAAGATAAGATCAAAAGGAAGACTCAATTTCATGAACCAATGGTTCAAGACATCTGGGTTGATCTGAGGACTGAGGAGGAAATTAGAAAACTAGACTATAGTAGATTATCTTTGGAACAAATTGAATATCTAAGTTTGGCTGATATTCTTGAAGAATTGGTGGATGATGAAGAGCTGATTGATCCTAGGTATAACACTGAACAGATTGTTGGTTCTCCTCTTCCTCCTATCCAATGGTCTCAGAAAGAATTGACTTCTTTAAGGAAAAGATTTGAACCTATATTGGCCAACACAAACAAGTGGTTAGAAGGTAAGGGGATTGCTTTGAAAGAATTCCTTACTATATCAGAGATTGAAGTCCAAGAACAAATAGGCAAGAAGGTGGAGAATAGGACAAAGAATAAGAGTGACATTCCCTCTTCTTCTAAGACACATAAACCCAGGATCAAATTTGTGTCTAAGAAGTCAAAGGCTGTAGAGAAGGAATCTAAGGTAGAAGAAATGGAAATTGAGAAATAGAATATTGATCAGCCAGCTGTCGAAGAAATGTAGGTTGAAAATAGATCAACAGAGGAGATAGGAGAAGAACAAAGGGATGAAGTTATGTCTCCATAGAAGAATGTACCACAGGATATTGGAGTCTCTTCTCCTTTGTCTAATATACATGTTTCAGTTCCTCTGTCTGTTTCACCTATCAACATCCCATCTTCTGAATCTCCATCACCCTCAAAAATATTTTTTGATAGTCCTCAAACTACTTTTGATAATGTTCTTCATTCTTCTGGGTCCATTCCTAGTCTGTCCTCCTCATCTTTTGATATTGGAGATTCTTCAATATTTGATCACTTTGTATTGGGTTCTGAGCAAGTTTCGAATGTGAATGTGTCAGGTGTAGTGTTTACTAATACTCCACCTATTGTTTCTACTTCTAGTGCCAGTACAGTTCCCGTAACATTAACAATGGAACTAGATCTGACTGTGAGTACTTATGTGCTTCCTCCATGGTTGTCAGCATATACACCTAAAAGAAAGAAACAAGCCATCTCTCCAAATGACTTTGATTTTGGTAAGATGGTGCCTATTAAGGCTAAGACTCCAAAGAAGCCAAAAATTCTTTCAAGAGTGTTGGGAGACAAAGGGCACAAATTTGTGGAGATTGCAAGGCCCCCACAAGATGCTACCATAGAAAAATTTAGTATGAGTGATTACTCTATTTCTAGAATTGAGCTAGGCAAAATAACACATGAGAGTGCAAAGACTGACATGCAATTGACAATGGATATTTTGATTTAGAAGTTTGATAAAGAAAAAGAGATGAAAGATCATTATAAAGCAATGGTAGGGCAATTAACTGCAGTGGTAAGGAAGATTACTTTGAATTCAGAATCAGTGGTTCCTAAGGCCGTTTCTATTGAAGATCCTATCATCTAGAAAGCTGAAAAGACTCACCTTAAGGTAAAAGTGCTTGAAGAATATTTGGAAAGGATGTGCACACAGGGAATATCTCTTCTTACAAAGCTAGCTAAGAAAACAAGAAAAATGGAGAAAATCAGGGCAGAACTTGATGATTTGATTGATGCTATTTCTCAAGATATTGAGCATTTAGAGCAGAGTCATGATAAGTGGGTAGAAATGAGGAAGTTGAAAATAAGTGCTTTGATATCAATTGGTGTTATTTCAAATCAGGATTCATATACCGAGACTAAGGAGGCATTGACATATCGGAGTCGTGTGTTGAAAGATCTGATCAATGACTTAGAAACTGCAAGGAAGTTGAGTGACCAAAGTGACGTTAGTCTCTTACACAAGTTGGAGGAGCTACCATGCAATTTGGTGTCAAAGGATAATCAATTTCTTTGTACAGAGGGGATGACCCAGGAATTTGAGAATATGTTTCAGAAGGAGTTTGAGGACAAAACATTTTCAGTAGCTTCCATGGATAATATTCTTGATAACCGTTAACTTTGGATAATTTGAAGGCCAAGTTAACTAGCCATGCAAAATCAATTACCACAGTCAGAGATGTAATAGTCAAAGCCCGGATGATTTTCAGGAACACAATTAGTCCAAATAGTTTGGGGATGCAAGCTGTGTTACTATGTATGATTGCCACATGAAGAAAGAAGGCAGCACAAGTTAGAGCAACTTTTTCATCACTTAGTTTATTTTCTATTTTTTAGATGTACTTTTGAAATAGTTTTGGACATATTTACATGTACTTTTCTCATATGTAATTACATGTAAAAACATAGGAAGTCCCAAATCAAAAAGGACTCCTTTGTTGAATAAGTCATAGTTAGTTGTTCTTTTCCTATTTTTGCTCTCAGTTTCTCCTATAAATAAAGAGGACCCCCCATTGTAATTATCATCTTTTAGTTATTGAAGCAAAACTCTACCAAATTGAAGAGCATATTGAGACTTTGTGATCAAATTGTAAATAATATTTTATCAAGTGAATAGAAAAGCAAGAGATTGTTCAATCTTTGTATTGAAATAACTTGTAGTCTATTGGAAAGTGTTCTTATGTCTTTTTCCTTATGCTATCTTATCTACTTGATCAAATTGTAGTGTGAGTGTGGATAATCTGGGAGATGTTCTAAAGCTGATTTTGGAGACTTTGTGCTACAATAATTATCTTTAGTTTTTGATTTTATGTTTTGAAATAAAAGATATTGGAAAGACTTTGAACTACTATTATCTTTTGTGATCATATGTTTTGTCGTAGTATTCAGTGAAGACTTTGAGCTGCACCTTATCCTACTTGGTTCTAAATTGTAAATCAGTAAAAGGAGAAACGATAGACTTTGTGCTCTCGTGGGTTTCTTGGTTGTTTTGATTTGTATTGTGAAAGTGCTCTTTTACATTGTAAACATCATTTCTGAAAAAAAGAGAAACGGATGATATGGTTTCACCCCGAAGTTAGTTTTTAGTGTAAATAAGTTTGTAATAGTTAATAGGGAACCTCCCCTTGCTGAGAGGAGAGATTTATCTCATTACACTATGGTTGATATAACCATTTTGCTTTCAATTAGTTGAAGACAAAATATTCACACAATAGTTTTTGGTGACTCTACTGGGGAAGAAATGTGCAACTTTAAGCCTCACGCTCTAAGTTGAAGCACTATAGTTCTTTTCCATTGTTTCAAGCTATTTTCAAAATTTTGTTGAGTACATTGCAGTCTAGCAGACTCACGGTATACAAGAAGCAAGAGAGCTCAAGGTATTACTGATCCTGTATTTGAGTTGATGTAGCAAAATAACTTTGGTCTTTTGCCTCCACGACCTCGACTTCAGTGAACTAGGAGTTTTCCTCCTACTAGTACCAGGTCTCCAATACCAGGTGAAGCTTCTAGTTCTACTACTAACAGAGTTTTGTCTGTTCATATTCCACAGAGGTTTGTTATCCCACCCTTTAATCAGAGCAACTCAAGGCCCTTGGGGTAACACTTTTGGCCCTTTGAATTTAACTCCACCATTACATGTACTACCTCGTTGTTCGAGGAAGAATTTTCCTAAGTTCTATGGTGATGGGAAAGTCCACATGGATGAACACATTGTAGCTTTCTGCATAGCTTGTGGTGTATTAGGTGTGGAACATGAAGATGTAGCAGTAAGACTTTTTGTGGAAACACTACAAGGTGCTGCTGCAGATTAGTTTTACCATCTTCAAGTTCAAACTATAACGAGTTGGAACACTTTAAAGACCAAGTTCGAAGCTAGATTCAAACATGTAGAAGATGCACATGCCTTGTTAGCACAGCTAATGCAGATGAAGAAAGAGCCACATGAACCCTTCATCGCTAAGATCAATAAGTTGACAAACAGGATTCCTATAACTACTCAGCCAACGGCAGAGAATCTTAAATGTTTCTTTATCAATACTTAGCTTCCCGAGGTAAGCTTTCTGCTAAGGTAGGATGGCCCTGCAGATCTTCCCATAGCTCAAATTTTGGCTACGAAAGTTGAAGATGATCTTATCCTTGCGGGTAAGATAAGAAGAGATTCTAACAGAAATAGAGGTCAACCCTCTACTGATAATCCTTCCACAAGCACCACAGATCCTATGGTGCAAAAGTTAGTAAATGAATTGCTAGCTTTGAAAAGGTAAATGTCTCAAGGTATGTCTGCTCTTCCTTATAGGGATATACCAAGGAGAACATTTCCTAACAATTCATATCAAGGCAATGTTGCTAGAAATCAAGGGCAACAGAATCATCTTCCACCCACACAAGGGAAGCTCACCATTGAAGCAGCGCTAGTCAACTAAGCAATTGGCTATTATGAAGCAGAACATGACCATTCTTTCCAACCTGAGTTGGATCAGGAGAATGATGCTAATCGTTTTACAGAAGGAGAAGAAGAATTAGCTGGTGACTCTACCATTGGCTTTTTGAATTACCAAGATGAAACCGAAAGAGAAGGAGAAGTATATGATGGAGCATATGTTGTTTTTATATTGTCCCAGAATCAGTCAAATCAGCAAGCTGATAAAGGAAAGACAAGAGAGGAACCTCAGCCGGTGATCTCAATTGCCAAACGGGGAACTCTGTAGCCTTTTGAGTCAAAGGACCTGATTGTCAATAAGCAAGTAAGTACATCTAACAATCTTGTGTCTTCTACTTCTATTCCTCAGACTAGTACTACCCCAAATAAAACTCAAAATGATGGATTTCCTTCCTCTGTATCTAGTTCATTTCAGCTATTTGACATAATAGATCATGCTAGGAAAACCAAAATCCAAATGTCTGAGGTTGAGTATTTACAAGCTAATCCCGAACAACTTGATAGGTTAGCTAAATACATTAAAAACAAGACTGTCCCTACAAGGCAAGATTCTCCCAAAGTTGCCCATGACTCCTCAAAGAAAAAATCAACCCAAAATAATCTTGTCACTACTCCCCTTGTTGCCCCAGGGAAAATAGAACCTTTCTACTTTTCTCTATTGGTAAATGGTCACAAGTTGAGCAATTGTATAATAGATTCTGGGGCCTCCGATAATGTCATGCCTGCCAAAGTGGCAGATGCCCTCGGTCTTACTTTGACCAAGACCTTTGGGAGATGTTTATCCATGGAAAATAAGCAAGTGCCATTATTGGGCCAAATCAAAGATGTCCAATATACATTTGCAGCCTTTCCAGATAAGAGGATCAAGATGATCATCCTAGTGGCTGATGTTCCAACCTCTTATGGCATTCTGCTCAGGCGTAATTTTTGTAAAGATGTGGGTGGAGAACTGAACATGGACCTATCTGAAGCAAGGATACCTATTAAAGGCATCATGTAAAAGTTGCTTCCTGAGAAGGAAGCAAAATATATTGTTACCCAAACTACAAATCCCAAAGCCCAAATTTTGTCTAAGTCTTCGGGAATGGGTAATTATTTCTTGCTTACTTAAGATACTTCTAGTTCATTAGACAAGAGTTTCGACATTTCAGATGCAGAATCAAAGGATACTTCTAGTAAATCAGATGAAAGTTCAGATGAGAGCATAGTGATGCCAGAATCTTCTCTTTCTGATGAAGAAAAATCTACTAGTAACAGAAACATCAAAGTAAGAAATTCAAATGATGTTTGGGTTTTAGAATTTGATTGCAGTTGTTCTTCCACCGGATTTGGAGCTGGAGTTGTTTTGATATCTCCACAAGGTGATATCTTTCCTTTCTCTTATAATCTATAATTCGATAATACCAATAACACCGCTGAATATGAGTCATTGTTGCTCGGATTGGAGGATGCTCATGTTAAAGGTGTTAAAAATCTTCATGCTCAAGGTGATGTTGAACTTGTGGTTTGTCAAGTAAGAAATCTTTATCAGACTAAAAATGAAACGTTGAGGCATTACCGCAACCATGTTTGGGATTGCATCGAATGTTTTGATGCTTTCGACATTTCTGCAGTACTGAGAGAGTTTAATGATCGTGCCGATTCATTAGTTGTCTCTGCCACCCTCATGGTTCCCCATAAGGACTTCAAAGGTAATAAGTACACAATTGAGTTGGTTTTCCAACCAAGTGTACCAGATAATGCTGGCCATTGGTAGGTGTTCAATGGTGATAATCAAATCATAGCTTTCTTAGAAAAGACAGATAGCTTTGATGAGCTCTATTTTGAAGGTAGTGAATCTCCACCATGGGAATACGTTTTTGAAATAGATTCACAAAGTGGTGAAGAGTTTCTTCAGCTAAAAGGGAATAAGATTCTAAAAGGTTTGGTTTCCCTAGAAAAGTTATTTGATAAGCATGAAAGATACATTAAACAATAGCAACAACTTGATTCAAGTTCATCTATGGAATTTGAACAAGTAAATTTGAGTTCTGAAGTAGATCCTAAAATGGTTAACATTAGGAAGTGTTACAATGCTGATGAGAAATTTAAATTCACTACACTTCTCCGCCATTACATTGATGTTTTGGCATATTCTTATGATGATCTGAAGTCTTTCAGACCTAAGGAGATTCAGCATGAAATCACTCTTAAAGTTGGGTCATTGGCTCACAAGAAGAAACAGAGGCAATATAATCCTAAAATATCAAGTACTATTCTTTCTGAAATCCAGAAAATGTTGAATGCAAGAATAATTTTTCCTATTCATCATTCTACTTGGATTGCGAATATTGTTCCTGTGAGAAAGAAGAATGGAGAAATCCGTATTTGTGTTGACTTCAGAAATCTCAACTAGTCTTCTTTAAAAGATAACTACCCTTTGCCTATTATGGACCAAGTGTTACAGACTGTAACTGGTTCAGAGATGTTGTCTATGTTAGACGATTTTTTAGGCTATAATCAAGTAGAGGTCAATGAAGCAGATTAGTACAAGACTACTTTCACAACACCTTAGGGCACTTTTGCATACCACAGGATGTCATTTGGTTTAATCAATGCTGGTGCTACTTTCTAGAGAGCAATGGACCTCGCTTTCAGAGATGAGATGGGGAAATTTATTGTGGTATATCTTGATGACTTGACGATTTTCTCCAAACAATGTCAAGATCATGCATATGATTTGCGACAAGTGCTAGAAACAAGTCAACAAAATGGTATTTCTCTTAATCCCAAGAAATCAATTTTTGGGGTTACAGAGGGTAAGCTTCTCAGTCATGTTGTGTCTCAAGAAGGCACTAAAATTGACTCAGAAAGGGTCAAATCTATCCAAAGTCTTACTTTGCCTGCTAGTAAGACTGTAGTTCACTCTTTCTTCGGAAAGGTGAATTTTCTACGGAGATTCATTTTGGAATTCGCAGAGAAAACCCGTCACATTGTCAACATGGTGAAGGGTAAGACTACTTTATGTTGGAATGCAGAAGGTGAAACAGCATTTGAGGACATCCAGAGGGCTCATGCTCCGGTTCTAGTCTGTCCTAATTATACCAAGGACTTCATAATATACAATTATGTTTCTGAGCATACACTTTCATCCATTCTTGTTCAGCAGAATGAGGAAGGTGTGGAATCTCCTATTTCATTTATGAGTTTTCCTCTAAAGGCTCATGAATTTAAATATTTAAATATGGAGAAACATGCTTATGCCGTGGTTAAGGCAGTAAAGCATTTCTGGTTTTATATTTTGAATTCACACACTGTTGTTTTGGTGCCCGATACAACAGTGAAGTCGATCCTGGCTCAACAGGAGTTTGGAACCAAAAGAGGCAATTGGATTGCCAAGATTCAAGAGTTTGATCGTGATATCAAACCTACCAAGGTTGTGCGTGGTACAGGTTTGTGTTAGTTGATTGCCGACAATGTACCAAAAGAAATAAGAGATGAAGAAGAAGAAGTTGAAGATACGCCAATTGTTCTTTTTGTCACTACTATAGATGAGTGGTATTCTAATATTGCTCATTTTCTCACCTATGGTGAGTGTCCTTCTCATCTATCCTATGAGGAAAAGAGAACTATCAAATTTAAGGTTGATAACTATGTCCTATGGGACAATGGTTTGTATAAAAGGAGCCTTGATAAAGTTTTTCTCCATTGTGTGGATAAAGCACAACAAAGTAGACTTCTGCAGTCTTTTCACAATTTATCTTGTGGAGGACATTTTTCTATGCCTGTGATGACTCATAAGATTCTACGGGCTAGGTACTATTGGCCCACATTGTTTCACGATGCGTACAACTAGGTATGTAGGTGTGAGTTATGTTAGTAGTTTGTTGGAAAGCCTAAGTTGGATGCACTACCTCTCAAGCCAGTTGTAATTGAAGAACCTTTTTAGCAATGGGACATTGACTTCATTGGTGCTATGAACCCACCATCAAGTGTGGGACACAACTTTGTTTACACCGCAACTGATTATTTTACCAAGTGGGTGGAAGCCATCCCAGTAAAGCATGCTACTTCTGAAGTGGTATGTAATTTTCTTAAGGAAAATATTATTTCCCGGTTTGGAGTTCCAAACAAAGTTGTAGTAGATAATGCTACTTGTTTCTCTTCCAATGAGATCACTAGCTTTTGTTATGAACATGGGATGATCCTTAGAAGATAATCAGAGAACTTGGCATAAAGCGTTGTTTGATGCTTTATGGGAAGATAGGATTACCCCAAAAAGGGTGATAGAAATGTCACTGTTTCAGCTTCTATATGGTTTGAATGCAGAGATACCTATTACTTTGGAGTTGCCGGCATTGAAGTTCGCGAAGGCAGTGGAAGATAGAACCTTTGAAAGTTCTATTGACAAAATAATCATGTACCTCACTGAACTTGAAGAGCAACAGGTTACGATAGTAGACTGTATTGTTGAACATCAAAGTCAGGTGAAGAGGCTCTTTGACAAGAAGGCGAAGGCTCGTGAGTTTCAAATTGGAGGTCAAGTCTTGTTATGGGACAAGAGGAGAGAACCAAAAGGGATGCATGGGAAGTTTGATTCCCTATGGAGAGGCCCGTTTGTCATTCATAAACTTTGTGGTGAAAATAGCTTCTTGTTGGAATATCTGGATGGAAATCCATTCTTTCTACCTCAAAGTGGACAACATTTGAAGCACTTCAATCCTTGAAGTATTAGATAAGTTCGTTTGTACATTTGTATATTTTTGTGTTTTTATTTTTGTTTTTGTTTAGTCTTTTGTGTCCTTTTCTTTTTGGTAGCTTGACTCTATGGCACAATGGCATGGATGAAGGCACTTAGAGACTGGATTCTTCTCCCTTCGATCGTTTCAAAGTTTGATCGATGGAAGTTCCCCAGTTAGAGCCAGTTGTTGTTCTCAAAATTACTTGCTCTCATTTTTTAAGACAACCCCTATGAAACTTGTATGTTTCATTGTCTACACTCTAAGTTTGCTTATCGATACAAGTCTTCTTGGCCTTCCGCGAAGTCTTCTAACATCGTTGAAATAGTTTGCGACATTCCCCTAGGTCAATTCCTCGAAAATCACAAAAATTGACTAGGTCATAAGCTTGTCAAAATATCAGTTTTGACTATTTTGGGATGTTAGAAAGTTTTTGTTTTCACATGCAATAGTGGTCAAAATTACTGCTCTTACATGTGTATTGTTGTGAAACATGCAATGTTGGCCAAAATTACTATCGATGCATGTTTTAATTGTCGTGTTTTTGATAAATATGCATAAGCGACAAATTTTGCCGCCCATGCGTGTTTCCTGTTTATTAGTTTTCATATGTAGTGTCGAGGTTTTTCACCACTCTGACATGACCTAATGCATATGTTGTACCAGGATTTTTTGCCGCCCAAGCAGATCCCGCAAAATCTATGAACTTAAAGTAGGCATTAATGGCACTCGTGCCATGTTTAATGCACAACTTTAAGAGCCTTTTATAGTGTTTTATTTTCATTTTGTTTTTCTTATTGTTTGTTTTCGAGACCTCCAACTAGATTGGTACCTACTTGATACCAGTTTGCTTCACAAAGCTTGTGTAAATTTTGGATCTAAGCATATCTTGCCTCCATGATTGCGTTCAGGGTTTTGGTTTCGCAGGCCAGGTAAGTTGTTATTTTTGTTCTTGGTTTCATTTTAAAACACTAATTTTTCATATGTGTTAAACGTATATACTTTTGTTTTGTTGAAATTTCGCTTTTGTGGATTAGTTAAATTGCATCATCTATATATATTTTTCGCTATTTTCCTGTAAAACCCTAGTTTTTACTTTTTGTAGCTTTGATTAAATGGGTCGGGGTTTTTACTGCCCATGTTAAACACATAGGGTTTTACCAGTATCTCCTTAACATGTATTGACGGTCTTTTCGGCCGCCGATACACATTTTTATGTTTGTATTTCTATCCTTCCTATGTTGATTCATGTAAGGGCAGTGATTTTTGAATCCCCTACATGAACTTTACATGTTTCTACCCTCTAATTAGTAATGTCGAGGGTTTTCTCCACCTTCACATCTCTTTCATGTGGTTTTCCCTAAACATGTAAGGGCGGTTAAAACCACCGCCCTTACACAAACTTTGTATTACCTTCAATGTGAATAAGCAGTATAAACCTCTGCTCTTACATAATGATTTGGAATTTTCAACACATGCATAAGCGGTCTTTTGGCCCGCCTCTACATAAAATGTTTCTCGTCCAAAGCATGTGCAATGATGGCAAATTTTTCCAACCTTGCACATACATTGAAATCACTCCTAAACCTACAAAAGTGGTAGATTTTGCCGCAAATCCACATAAAGAAAGTTTCAATCTACATGCAGGGTCAGAAAAATTTGCTGCCCTAACACTTGCAATTTATCCCTCAAATGCAAGGGTGGCAAATTTTGCCACCCATGCATTCACTCTCTCAACTTTTTTTAACTCTAGGAGATTTTCAAATTTACTTTCCTGAGCTTGCTTTCCTCTGTTTTTTTGACCCGCTTGCACTTTAGCCCTTTCAAGCTTATCCTAGTAGTCATGATCGTCGACATGTAATTTTCCCAGATTGCTAGTATTTCCCCTAATTGCATGATCATGGCTTTTGTTGCAGTTTCCTTTGCAAATTTGCTCTATTCGTCGACATCCTTCTAGTGTTAGTTTTTCAAATGACTGAGTTGTCTCCAAAGAATTTGAAAGCAATGAAGTATAAGTATCAAGGTGTTTTTCCAATCACCTCAGTTACCTCCAATGTTGATGATATTTGTGATACGGAGATTGGCCATGTCAACATGGCTGATTTTGTGGAAAGAACTAAGTTTGATAACCCTAGTTCTATGATGAAGAAGATTGTTGATAGCAATATTCACTTGGTGTCATCTTTCCTGGTGGCATCTCATAATATAGAGTTTGTTCTTCAATGTGCTCAGTTCTCTAATAGAGACACCAGGGCAGTGGTGGATGTGAATGGCAATGTGATCATCATATTAGATCCAGAATTCATTGATAAAGTTTTCATGTGTTTTGCTGCTACAGAAATTGTGAAACTAGATTTTGCTGAGGCTCAAAAAGAATATGACAAGAATTCTGAGAAGGCTAAGAAGACAATTAACACCAAGTGACTTAACACTTCAAGGTCAAACTTATCCAGGTGGCCGAGGAGTTTTCCCAGAAGTGATTTTATTGAGGAGGTCGGTGATCTCATAACTCTTCTTAGTAGGATAAGGGGGCTAGCTTCTTCCTCTCTTTTCCATGAATGGATGTACCCTTTTAGCAAGGTTATACTCCAAGGTAAGCAAGCCATCTTTGGGGTGAACAAATCAACAATGCTCTGCAAGATCAATTGACTAAGGTATCCACTACATTCAAATTCTATATGACCTCTTACCTTGTGTATATAGTAGCTTCAATGAGAATCTTTCCAGGTTTGACATTTGATGGATATAGAAGAATCATTCCTGTGTATCAATACTATCCTCAACTGACATTGAAAGGTTCTATCCGCCACTTCAGGAGGGTGAATGATGCCTTCTTTGAAGTGTTTCTATACATTTTTTATCCTCAGTTAGAGCAGAGAAGAGTTTCTGATTAAGCCTGGTCGGTTGTGAATGATTATGGGTGTATGTTCTTACAATTTCAGACTTTTTCATATTTAAGGGTTGGCTTTTTCCAAGGTTATCCTTATATGTTGCTGAGGTTTCCTTCAAATAAACTTGTTCTGATGGAGTTATGTAGGCAAATGATTGTCGCACATAATAAGCAAATGGAACTCAAGAAACTAGGATTCAAATTCCCAATTGAAATTAGCATATTTTTAGTGTCAATTACTGCAAAGGCTAGAGCCATGGAGACTGAAATGCAGTTAGTCACCATGAAATAGTTCAAATGAAGACCAAGGTTTGATTATAGGGGTGTGAAAGATAAGATCAAAAGGAAGACTCAATTTCATGAACCAATGGTTCAAGACATCTGGGTTGATCTGAGGACCGAGAAGGAAATAAAAAAACTAGACTATAGCAGATTATCTCTGGAGGAAATTGAATATCTAAGTTTGCTTGATATTCCTAAAGACATGGTGGATGAAGAGTTGATTGATCCTAGGTATAACATTGAATAGATTGTTGGTTCTCCTCTTCCTCCTATCCAATGGTCTCAGAAAGAATTGACTTCTATAAGAAAAAGATTTGAACCTTTATTGGCCAACACAAACAAGTGGTTAGAAGGTAAGGGGATTGCTTTGAAAGAATTCCTTACTGGATCAAAGTTTGAAGTCTAAGAACAAACAGGCAAGAAGGTGAAGAATAGGACAAAGAATAAGAGTGACATTCCCTCTTCTTCTAAGATACTTAAACCCATGATCAAATTTGTGTCTAAGAAGTCAAAGGCTGTAGAGAAATAATCTGAGGTAGAAGAAATGGAAATTGAGAAATAGAATACTGATGAGCTAGCTGCCAAAGAAATGGAGGTTGAAAATAGATCAACAAAGGAGATAGGAGAAGAACAAAGGGATGAAGTTATGTCTCCACAGAAGAATGTACCATAGGGTACTAGAGTCTCTTCTCCTTTGTCTAATATACATGTTTCATTTCCTCTGTCTGTTTCACCTATCAACATCCCATCTTCTGAATCTCCATTACCCTCAAAAATAATTTTTGATAATCCTCAAACTGCTTTTGATGATGTTCTTCGTTCTTCTGGGTCCATTCCTAGTCTGTCCTCCTCATCTTTTGATATTGGAGATTCTTCAATATTTGATCACTTTGTATTGGGTTCAGAGAAAGTTTTGAATGTGAATGTGTCAGGTACAGTGTTTACTAATACTCCACCTATCGTTTCTACTATCAGTGCTCGTACAGTTCCCGTAAAACCGATAATGGAACCAAATTTGAATGTGAGTACTTATGTGCTTCCTCCATGGTTGTTAGAATATACACTTAAAAGAAAGAAACAAGCCATCTCTTCAGATTACTTTGATTTTGGTAAGTTGGTGCCTATTAAGGCTAAGACTCCAAAGAAGCCAAAAATTCTTTCAAGAGTGCTGGGAGACTGTTGGGTGAATATTTTGTTTTCAACTAACTGAAGTAAAAATGGTTATATCAACCACAGTGTAATGAGATAAATCTCTCCTCTCAGCAAGTGGAGGTTCCCTTTTAACTATTACAAACTTATTTACACTAAATACTAACTTCAGGGGTGTGTTACATTCATCCTTTTCTCTTCTTTCAGAAAAGATGTTTACAATGTTTCATGGTAATATTCAATAATTCTTCTACAATTCTAATATTAACCAAAACAGTAATCACCAATATTATTGTAAGTTGAAGCACAAAGTCTTTCAACTCACTTCACAAAAAGATTCATGAACCAAGTGAATAATCTCAAGTAGAAAGTCTTCAAATTATCCCCAAAAAGATTTTAAAGGTAACCATATCACCAATTGGAGTACAAAGTCTATCAACTAACAATACCACTGATCCATGCGAATGTGATTGAAACTCATAGCACAAAGTCTACAAGTTCTCAACACGATTCATGTACAAAGTGAACAACTACAAGCTCAAAGTCTTTATAATCCTCCACCAAGAGGCACTTTCAACATACATAGATTCAAGGAAATAATATAACACAAAGTTTATATAACTTATCTTGAATGTCCTCCAATCATAATAACCAAACACTACTTTATCCAATCAATCAACAAGAGAAATCAACAAAAATGCCATATGTACATCATCACTAATACAAATTCGATTCAACACAAAGTTTGATATCAAAACTTGCCCTCTTTATTGCTTGGAATTTATCATACAATTTGAACACAAAGTCTCAAAGTTGAGTATCAACTTGGGCAGCACTTCGTTGCATAAGATTAAAGATAAAAATTACAATAGATGCCCTCTTTATTTATAGTGAGGAGCTTGGAGCAAAAATAGGAAACCTATAACTACTTTGACTTATTCAACGAAAGAGTCCTATTTGACTTAGGACTTCCTTTGTTTACACATGTAATTACATATTAGAAAAGTACATATGAAAATACAAAAATAAACTAAGGCATGATCACTTTCATCAACTCTTGTTCCCATCCTTCTTCAGAAAATCCTCAAACATTGTCCACATTGTTTGCATCTCAAGGTTATCCGGTCCAGAAGTATTCTTAGAAATGACATAAGTCCTTTTTATTGAATCTTTCATGGAGGTAGCATCCTTCTCATGCTTATCCAGAACTACCTTGAGAATGTCCAAGGTCAACTGTATATTTGATAACTTATCCATAGAAGCCACTGAGAAAGCTTGATCTCCAAACTCCTTTGGATCATGTTATTGAATGTCTGTATCATTTCATCTGTGGAAAGAAACTTTTGGTCTCTTTGACTGGAAATTGCAGTAGCAAGGGAGAACTGAGCATTTGCATGGGATTTGAAGGGCTAAAGTGTGATTAGAGAAAAAAATTGAGTGAAAACAGGCTAAAGTTGACAACTTGAAATTTTTCCTAGAGTTAGAAAATTTTTAGGGAGTGAGTGCACAGGCGGCAAAAATCACCGCCCTTACATGTGGAGGAAATTGCTTTTGTGTATGAGTGACAAAAATCATCGCCCTTGCATGTGAGAAAAAGATTAACATGCACGTGTGGCAAAAATCACCGCCAGTGCCTAAAAAGATGTAGTGGAGGCAAAAATCCCCGCCATTGCATATAAAGATGCAATGGAGGCAAAAATTGCCGCCAGTGCATATGAAGATGCAATAGAGGAAAAAATCCCCGCCATTGCATATAAAGATGCAATAGAGGAAAAAATCCCCGCCATTGCATATAAAGATGCAATGGAGGAAAAAATCCTCGCCATTGCATATAAAGATGCAATGGAGGCAAAAATTCCCACCATTGCATATAAAGATGCAATGGAGGCAAAAAATCGCCGCCAGTGCATATGAAGATGCAATGTAGGCAAAAATCCCCACCATTGCATATGAAAATGCAATGGAGGCAAAAATCTCCACCAGTGCATATAAAGATGCAATGGAGGCAAAAATTGCCGCCATTGCATATGAAGATGCAATGGAGGTAAAAATCCCTGTCATTGCATATGAAGATGCAATGGAGGCAAAAATCATTGCCAGTGCATATGAAGATGCAATGGAGTCAAAAATCCCTTCCATTGCATATAAAGATACAATGGAGGCAAAAATCCCTACCATTACATATGACAATGGAGGTAAAAATCCCTACCATTACATATGACAAAAATTTACTAACTCCTAAAAAGTGAAATTTTCAATCAGACTTGTTTTGCAAAATTCAAGAAACCGACACAAGTTGACACTTGAAAGGACGTTCCAAGGCTGGGAGACCATGCATGGGGGTAAATGTGATTCACCTCATTTTGTTTGTTTAGAGTTGTAGGCTACAAAATAGACAAGTTTTGTAGGGGTCATCCTACAAATTGAGCACAACTAAATTTGAGGATAATAGCTGGCTCTAACTAGGGAACTTCCTTTGATTATCCTTTGAAATGATCAAAGGGAGAACAACTCCACTCTCTAAGTGCCTTCATCCATCCATTGGGCTATAGAGTCAAGTGACACAACAAAAAGACACAAAACACACAAAAATGACTAAAACAGAAAAAAGACACAAAAACTGTACAAAAATTCACAAACTTATCTATCGTTTCACTTTGAGAAAAGCTTCAGATGTTTTCTTCTGTGAGGCAGAAGAAAAGATGTTCCACTTCTTTTTCTTTTACTATTGAATGAGTAACATTTCCCAGTGTTTGATATTCTAGGATCTTCTTCTGCATCCAGATTGAATTGTCCCACTCTTGCTGATGAATTTAGTCCCAACTGTCGTCGTCATTTGACAAAGAAATCATGCTCATCAAAAGGTTTCTCTAGAAAAATCAGTCTTTTGGAAATTATATTTCCTTTCAGCTACAAAGTCTCTTCGCTTGAAGAGGACGATCCATCTATTTCTAGACCTTCAATTGAAGCACTATCTGATGACTCAAAATTTTCATTAGTGGTTAAGAAATAAGTACACATATCAGAAAACCCAAAGAGAATATGAGCTTTTGGATCCTCAGATTCCATCACTGTGTACTTGGCCTCCCTTTTAGGATGAACCTCCTACATAATACCCTTAATAGGTATTCTTGCCTCAAGCATTTGAATGTGTCTCCTCAGCATGATCTGTGATACCAACAAGTTGATATGGAATTGCTATAGAAGATGAAAAACTCTCATCTTGAGGTTTTACATTGGGGGTACTGGTCTTAGGAACATAGGATAAAGTGAGAATATCTGGTGTACTTACTTGTTTGTCACCAATCACATTTTTATGATTTGATGTATTATGTGACCATGTGACAACATCATAAGATTCACCAAAAGTAACTTCTTCTTGTCCCATCTCATGTTCCAAGTTCAGGAACCCGATGGTAGAGTCGCCAGCTAATTGCTCCTCACCTTCCGTGAAAAGATTAGCATCATCTTCTCCTTGATCATATTCTAATTGAAGAAGATCGTCTTGCTCTGATTCATAATAGAAGATTGTTGCATCCATAGGTGGTGCCTCTAAAGCAAGTCTTCCTTGTGGTGGAGGAAACATGTTTTGATTCTGATCCATTGAAGTATTGCCTTGGTAATTCAGAGCATTTGGGAATGTATTCCTTGAAATGTCCTTGTAGAGGGGAATGGAAAAACTTTGTGACAACTATTTTTTCAGAGCTAACAGCTCATTAGCCAACTTTTGCACCATAGGATCCATGGTGCTGGTAGAAGGTAAAGCCAAAAAGGGCTACTCATTAGTCCCAATAGAATCCTTCTTCAACTTTCCCGCCAAGATCATATCATCCTCCACTTCAACTGCTAAACTTTGAGCAATTGCAAGATCAACTGGTGCTGCTCTTTGTAAAATAAAACTTACTTCTGGCAATTGTGAATTGATGAAGAAGCATTTTAGGTTCTCAGCTGTGGGTTGAGCAACAGTTGGGATCATGTTCTTTTGCTTATTGAAATTTTCTACAAACTCATGCATGGGCTCATGCATTTCCTTTTTCATTTGAGTAAGTTGGGCCAATAAGGCATAAGCATCTTCTGCTGGCTTGAATGTGGCTTTGAACTGAGTTCGAAGTGTATTCCATCTAGTGACAGTTCTAGGTGCAAGGTGAAAGAACCAATCAGCTGCAACACCTTGGAATGTTTCCACAAATAGTCTCACAGAAACATCTTCATATTCTACTTCGAGAACACCGCATGCAATGTAGAATGTTGCAATGTGCTCGTCTAGATGTTGTTTACCATCCCCGTAGAACTTGGGAAAGTTCTTATGTGAACCTTGAGGTAGTTCATGTAGAGGCTGAGTCAAATTCAATGGCCCAAAGGCATTTCCCCATGGACCTGGGATAGCCATATTCCTTGATAAAATTATAGAGCGGATATAACAAAAATATATTACAAAAGATGAGATCGGTATGCTTCAACCAATGGCGAGAGGCTCTTGCTTGCGCGTTCGATCCCCAGCGGAGTCGCCAAAAATTGTTGGGTGAATATTTTGTCTTCAACTAACTGAAGGCAAAATGGTTATATCAACCACAGTGTAATGAGATAAATCTCTCCTCTCAGCAAGGGGAGGTTCCCTTTTAACTATTACAAAATTATTTACACTAAATACTAACTTCAGGGGTGTGTTACATTCATCCTTTTCTCTTCTTTTAGAAAAGATGTTTACAATGTTTCACGGTAATATTCAATAATGCTTCTACGATTCTAATATTAACCAAAATAGTAATCACCAATATTCTTGTAGGTTGAAGCACAAAATCTTTCAACTCACTTCACAAAAAGATTCACAAACCAAGTGAATAATCTCAAGCACAAAGTCTTCAAATTATCCCTAGAAAGATTCTAAAACTAACTGTATCACTAGTTGGAGTACAAAGTCTATCAACTAACAATACCACTGATCCACGTGAATGTGATTGAAACTCATAGCACAAAGTCTACAAGTTCTCAACATGATTCATGTACAAAGTGAACAACTACAAGCTCAAAGTCTTTATAATCCTCCACCAAGAGATGCTTCAACGTACATAGATTCAAGGAAATAATATAACACAAAGTTTATATAACTTATCTTGAACATCCTCCAATCATAATAACTAAACACTACTTTATCCAATCAATCAACTAGAGAATTAACAAAAATGCCATATGTACATCATCACTAATACAAATTTGATTCAACACAAAGTTTGATATCAAAACTTGCCCTCTTTATTGCTTGGAATTGATCATACAATTTGAAAACAAAGTCTCAAAGTTGAGTATCAACTTGGGCAGCACTTCGTTGCATAAAATTAAAGATAAAAATTACAATAGAGGCCCTCTTTATTTATAGTGAGGAGCTTGGAGAAAAAATAGGAAACCTATAACTACTTTGACTTATTCAACAAAACAGTCCTTTTTGACTTAGGACTTCCTTTGCTTACACATGTAATCACATATTGGAAAAGTACATGTGAAAATACAAAAATAAACTAAGGCATGATCACTTTCATCAACTCTCGTTCCCATCCTTCTTCATAAAATCCTTAAACATTGTCCACATTGTTTGCATCTCAAGGTTATCTAGTCCAGAAGTATTCTTGGAAATGGCACAAGTCCTTGTTACTGAATCTTTCAAAGAGGTAGTAGCCTTCAAATGCTTATCCAGAATTACCTTGAGAATGTCCAAGGTTAATTGTATATCTGACAACTTATCCAAAGAAGCCACTGAGAAAGCTTGATCTCCAAACTCCTTTGGAACATGTTATTGAATGTCTGTATCATTTCATCTGTGGAAAGAAACTTTTGGTCTCTTTGACTGGAAATTGCAGTAGCGAGGGAGAACTGAGCATTTGCATGGGCTTTGAAGGGCTAAAGTGCGATTAGAGAAAAAAACTAAGTGAAAGCGGGCTAAAGTTAACAACTTGAAAATTTTCCTAGAGTTAAAAATTTTTAGGGAGTGAGTGCACGGGCGGCAAAAATCACTGCCCTTGCATGTGGAGGAAATTGCTTTTGTGCATGAGTGGCAAAAATTGCCACCCTTGCATGTGACAAAAAGACTAACATGCACGGGCGGCAAAAATCGCCACCCTTGCATGTGACAAAAAGACTAACATGCACATGTCGCAAAAATCGCCACCAGTGCATAAAAAGATGCAATGGAGGCAAAAATCCTCCGCATTGCATATAAAGATGCAATGGAGGAAAAAATCGCCGCTAGTGCATATGAAGATGCAATGGAGGCAAAAATCCCTACCATTGCATATGAAGATGCAATGGAGGCAAAAATCGCCGCCAATGCATATGAAGATGCAATGGAGGCAAAAATTGCCGCCAATGCATATGAATATGCAATGGAGCCAAAAATCCCCACCATTGCATATAAAGATGCAATGGAGGCAAAAATCGCTGCCAGTGCATATGAAGATGCAATGGAGGAAAAAATCCCCGCCATTGCATATGAAGATGCAATGGAGGAAAAAATCCCCGCCATTGCATATGAAGATGCAATGGAGGCAAAAATCCCCACCATTGGATATGACAAAAATTTACTAACTCCTAAAAAGTGAAATTTTCAATTACACTTGTTTTGCAAAATTCAAGAAACTGACACAAGTTGATGCTCGAAAGGATGTTCCAAGGCTGGGAGACCACGCACAAGGGAAAATGAGATTCACCTCGTTTTGTGTGTTTAGACTTGTAGGCTACAAAAGGGACAAGTTTTGTAGGGGTCATCCTACAAATTGAGAGCAACTAAATTTGAGGATAACAGAGACAAAGGGCACAAATTTGTGGAGATTGCAAGGCCCCCACAAGATGCTACTATAGAAAATTTCAGTATGAGTGATTACTCTATTTCTAGAATTGAGCTGGGCAAAATAACACATGAGAGTGCAAAGACTGACATACAATCGGCAATGGATATTTTGATTCAGAAGTTTGATAAAGAAAAAGAGATGAAAGATCATTATAAAACAATGGTAGAGCAATTGACTGTAGTGGTAAGGAAGATTACTTTGAATTCAAAATCAATGACTCCTGAGGCCATTTCTATTGAAGATCCTATCATCCAGAAAGCTAAAAAGACTCACCTTAAGGGGAAAGTGCTTGAAGAATATTTGGAAAGGATGCGCACACAGGGAATCTCTCTTCTTACAGATCTAGTTGAGAAAACAAGCAAAATGGAGAAAATCAGGGCAGAACTTGATGATTTGATTGATGCTATTTCTCATATTTCTCAAGATATTAAGCATTTAGAGTAGAGTCATGATAAGTGGGTAGAAATGAGGAAGTTGAAAATAAGTGCTTTGATATCAATTGGTGTTATTCCAAATCGAGATTCATATATCGAGACTAAGGAGGCATTGACATATCAAAGTCATGTGTTGAAAGATCTGATCAATGACTTAGAAACTGCAAGGAAGTTGAGTGACCAAAGTGACATTAGTCTCTTACACAAGTTAGAGGAGCTACCATGCAATTTGGTGTCAAAGGATAATCAATTTATTTCTGTAGAGGAGATGACCCAGGAATTTGAGAATATGTTTCAAAAGGAGTTTGAGGACAAAACATTTTTAGTAGCTTCCATGGATAATATTCTTGATAACCAGTTAAATTTGGATAATCTGAAGGCCAAGTTAACTAGCCATGCAAAATCAATTCCCACAGTCAGTGAGGCAATAGTCAGAGCCCTAATGATTTTTAGGAACACGGTCAATCTGGATAGTTTGGGGATGCAAGCTGTGTTTACTATGTATGATTGCCACATGAAGAAAGAAGGCAATGCAAATCAGAGCAGCTTTTTCATCACTTAGTTTATTTTCTATTTTTCAGATGTACTTTTGAAATAGTTTTGGGCATATTTACATGTACTTTTCTCATATGTAATTACATGTAAAAACATAGAAGTCCCAAATCAAAAAGGACTTCTTTGTTGAATAAGTCATAGTTAGTTGTTCTTTTCCTATTTTTGCTCTCGGTTTCTCCTATAAATAAAGAGGATCCCCCGTTGTAATTTTCATCTTTTGGTTATTGAAGTGAAAATCTACCAAATTGAAGAGCATTTTGAGACTTTGTGTTCAAATTGTAAATCATATTTTATCAGGTGAATAGAAAAGCAAGTGATCGTTTAATCTTTGTATTGGAATAACTTGTAGTATATTGGAAAGTGTTCTTATGTCCTTTTCCTTATGATATCTTATCTACTTGATCAAATTGTAGTGTGAGTGTGGATAATCTGGGAGATGTTCTACAGTTGATTTTGGAGACTTTGTGCTACAACAATTATCTTTAGTTTGTGATTTTATGTTTTGAAGTAAAAGATATTGGAAAGACTTTGAACTACTATTATCTTTTGTGATCGTATATTTTGATGTAGTATTCGGTGAAGACTTTGAGCTGCACCTTATCCTACTTGGTTCTAAATTGTAAATCAGTAAAAGAAGTAACGACATACTTTGTGCTCTCATGGGTTTTTTGGTTATTTTGATTTGTATTGTGAAAGTGCTCTTTTACATTGTAAACATCATTTTTGAAAAAAGAGAAATGGATGATATGGTTTCACCCCAAAGTTAGTTTTTAGTGTAAATAAGTTTGTAATAGTTAATAGGGAACCTCCACTTATTAAGAGGAGAGATTTTTCTCATTACACTGTGGTTGATATAACCATTTTGCTTCCAGTTAGTTGAAGACAAAATATTCACCCAACAATTATCTAGATCCCCTATGAGGGAAAATAGGAGTGTAGAACCATCTCCATCAAGAGCCCAGTCCACTCCCCCTCCGACTAGATTTCAAGTTAGGTTCCAATATTCAAGAAGAACCTTGCACATACCTAGAATCAATTTAAACACCCAAAATATGGCAAGAAATCTTATGTTTGTTACTTTTAATGGGGGTAGCCCACTAGACCTAGCCTAATATGATGACATACCCACCTCAACCTTGAAGGCTATCCCATTTTTTACCAAAGAAAATTCCACCACCCCAGCTAAGCATATCCAAGATATAGCCAATGTTTGTTTTAACCACAATGTCACTACTGACAATGTGGTAGTAAGACTCTTGGCCTCTTCTTTCAAGGGAAAAGCCCTGCATTGGTATAGAGGCCTCCAAGCAAATTCCATCCATAACTGGGATGATCTAGGCACTAAACTGTGCCAACATTTCAAAGATAAAAGTGACACCTGTCACTAATGGAATAATTAGCTACAATCAAGAGAGCCCCCCATGAATATATGGTGGACTTTAATTATAGATTTCAGAAGACATGGGATAGAATCCCATTGTTAGTGAAGCCCTCCCCAAATATTTCATCTATTATTTGAAATCCTTGAATCCTAACATTGTTGTCATGATTCAGTCCATAGGAGGGACAGTGCTACCAGACGCATATGACACAACAATTAGGGTAGAGAATTGCCTGATTCTGGTTGGAAAAATTTCCCCAAGGCCACCAATGCCTTTATTTCCCACCACCACTTTTGTTTCTCCTCTAACTACACCTACAATTGAGCAATCAGAGGATAAGGATGCTAAGATAAGAATGGTGACCAATCAATTGACGTTGGAAAGGAGATAGAATACACAACCAAACAGGCCATATCAGCCAGCCAATCAGACATATCAGCCTTTCAATCAAAACTACCAGCAGAACAGACTGTAATATCAGGGTAATGCACAAAGGCAAAATTAGCCCAGCTACATCAAACCGTTGAATGATGTGCATCCAAATGCTGCTAGTACATCTAGGCCTCGTGTGCCCATATAGAACAACTTGGCTCAGGAAAATGATTGGTGTTATCCATATAATTAGCCACACAATCAAAATTTGTGCCAAAGTGGGCAGTTCAATCAAGCCTTGACAACCCAAAATCAATCTGTTTCTTCAGAGCAGTAGGTTAGTTCCAATCAAGAGATGGTGGGAGGACAAGAACCAATGTAAAAGGATGCCACTTTGATGAATTGAATCCCTGATGATTATTGTGGTGTTAATCAAGGTATTGGTCTAATAGCATTCAATATAAGGGCAAAGAGAAGAGCCACTAAGGATGCATAAGTACCTGTAGTTGGTCAAGCATCTTCATCTCATATGTCCCAAAGGGCTACAAGTGAAAGAGTGGTAGCTGAAATTCCTTCAAGGTAGGTAGATCCGTCCGTAAATAGGGAAAATCAATGCCAACAGTGCAGGCCCAAGCCAACCAACAGTCAAAGATTGATCCTGCTATCACCAAAACATCACAAAAAGAGAACAGAGAGTAGTCAAATACTCTTTAGCATAGTGGATTAGATGAAGAAGATAAATCTAACCATTACTATGTGGTATGCATTATTAATCCCAGCTCAAAGGAATCTTCTTCAAGAGGCCCTAATAGAATTTAGTCATCCCGATGTGGAGTTGGTAAAAGAAGACACAACTGCCCCAACAAACCTATGTTAGCCAGAAAAGGAGGAAGCAAGCACAAGCAAAACCAATAAGCCCCCTCCATTCTATGTTTGTCTAATTATTGGTAACAAACTGTTACATAACTATATTTTAGATTCTGGGGCAGGTACCTCTGTCATGCCAAAAAACATAGCTGACAGGTTGGGTATAGATTATGACCCTGTGAACAAAGGGGTAGTGCAATTAGATGGCACCATTGTTAATACAGTGGGTGTTATAAAATATTTAAAACTCACTTTGCATGCATACACCGGTTGCTCAGTTTCTCAAGATATTTCTGTCATTGATCTCCCAACCTACTTTGACATATCCTTATCTAGAGACTTCACAGCCAAAATAGGTAGGTACCTATCTTTTGACTGGTCCCACATGTTATTCAAAACTAGGTATGGCACCAAAGTAACCATCAAAGCTAAGCCTATCGCCAATGACCACATAGAGCCCTACACTCCTAACCTCACCAATATGAATTGTACAATCCATGAGTTAGAGGAGGATGATAACATCAGTAGACATGAGGCTACCACTCTAATAGAGGAGATCCCTTACATATTACTTGATGAGTGGGAAAATTGTTTTCAGATTGACACCCATGTTCATGTAGAGGAAATAGGACTGGGTACTTATTGTATCCATGATGACAATGTCATCATCCCCAATATTGAAAAGGCAACAATAGATCCAAGTGGGATGTGGCAAATATTTTTTGATGGCTCCAAAAGTAGAAATGGAGTAGGTGTTGGGGTTGTGTTGATTTCACCCCAAAAGGAAAATTGTTTCTCTTCATTCAGATTACAATTTAGTTGTACTAACAATGTTGTTGAATATGAAGCTTTGATTCAAGGCATACAGCTGGCTCAAAAAAGAGGAATAAAAGTTTTACAAGTGTTTGGTGACAGTGGACTAGTTGTTCACCAAGTTAGATCACTAAGTGCTTCAAAGAATGACTTTTTAAAGTCATACAAACATAGGGAATGGGACCTGATTGAAGATTTTGATGCCTTCAACATTTAGATAGTTCCCAGGCAGAAAACCAAGCATGATGATAGACTGGCCATAGTTGGTGCACAGTTTGACATTCCTCAGAATGTCAAATAGAATTTAGATCAACATGTAAAGGTTGTTGTTAGGCCTGTTGTGCCTAACAACATCATAAGCTGGCAAGTATTTGAAAATGACCAACAAATTGTAATTTTTTTTACAAGATTAGGTAGAGTATGCTGCCAAGAGCCAATCAATATTGCAAGAGCAATATGGCGACCAAGTGATCTAGCTAAACACCAACAAGCTGCCCAGGGCACTAATCACCTTAGAGAGCATAATTAGCATAGATGATCAGCCAAAGAAAGAAAAAATGAACATGACTATCAAAAAAGAGGATTATGAGGAGGTAGAAATTGCACAAGGCAGTTTTCGCAAACATGGCAAGGTATGTAACCAAGCTAAAAGGCAGGGTTTTATTAATATTTGCAATGAATTTAACGATTTAATTGCTTGGGATTATCAAGATTTGAAATGCTTTGACCCTAGGTTAATCCAACATACTATTGATTTGGACCCTAATGCAAAGCCTGTCTGCCAAAAGCAAAGGCTTGTCAACCCCAAAATAGAGCCACTAATGAGAAAAGAATTGTCAAATCTCATAGAGGCAAAGATTATTTATCCCATCAAACATTCCTCTTGGGTGAAAAATTTAGTTCCAGTTAGGAAGAAGAATGGGGAAATAAGATTATGTGTGGACTTTAGAGACTTGAATAGAGCCTCCCTTAAAGACCACTACCCGCTTCCTTCTATGGAACAAATTCTACAAACAGTAGCAGGAGCTGAAAGGTTTTCACTCCTAGATGTCTGTTTAGGCTACAGTCAGATTCTTGTAAAAGAGTCAAACCAGTATAAAACAACCTTTACCACCAAATGGGGTACCTTGGCTTACCAAAAAAAGCATTTTGGGTTGACGAATGTTGGAGCTACTTTTCAAAGGGCAATGGACTTGACCTTTAAAGGCCTGATTAATGATATTATTCTAGTGTATCTTGATGATATGACCATGTATTCTAAGCATGTAGCTGACCACTTGGGTCATTTAAGAAAAGTCTTTGAAGATACAGAGAATATGGGATATATCCCAAAAAATGTGTATTTGTTGTCCTAGAAGGTAGATTGCTAGGACATATAGTCTCAAAAGAAGGACTGGCCATTGATCCTAAAAGGATAAGTGTCATTCTAGCTCTTCCCCTTCCCAATCATAAAAAAGGTCTATAGAGCTTCCTAGGAAAGATCAGCTTCATGAGGAGGTTCATTCCAATTTTTTCTTCAATAGCAAAACCTCTCACAGTTATGCTAAAAAAGAGTGTTGCCTTCACATGGTCCAAAGAAGGCAGGGACAATTTTGAAGCTGTCAAACAAGCCATTGCACAAGCTCCAACCTTGATAAACCTAGCTTATGAGAAGGATTTTATCCTTTATGCCTTTGGAGGCAAAGAGGGTATATCAGTTGTCTTGACACAATAAAACAAAGACAAACTAGAGCAACCAATCACTTTCTTCAGTCAGCCACTCAAAGATTATGAACAGAGGTATGATTTTATGGAAAAACAAGTATTTGTTGTAGTTAAATCCCTAAAGAAGTTCAGACATATGCTTTCTAATAGCAAGATATAGCTGATGGTAAACCACCCTGGCATCAAAGAGTTCCTGTTGAGTAGGTATGTTAATGGAAAAAGGGTTGGATGGATAACTAAGGTGATGGAATACAACATAGACATCCATATTACCAAGCTGATTCATGGCAAAGGTCTATGCAAATAGATGGTAGCAAACATCAAGGACATAAATGATGTTGTGTGTGTCCTAGGGTAGATGCAACCAGCTAATCCTAACACCCAGACTGACTGGTATTATGACATGGTTACATTTATACAATCAAGAAGATGCCATGACGAACTAGACTTGGCAAAAATAAGGTATTTCAGACTTTAGTCCATCCCTTATGTTCTTGTAGATGGTGTTTTATTTAGGAAGGACATCAATGGAGTTCTTCTTAGATGTATTACTCAAGATCAGACCTTTAGGGTCTTAGAATAATTTCATAATGGCCCTGTTGGTGGCCATTATTCTCTAAGAACAACTATTGTTAAAATTATGAGGGATGGTTACTACTAGCCTGATTTATTCAGAGATGCCCATAAATGGGTAAGGAGCTATAAAGAATGTGCATTCTTTACAGGCAAACAGAGGCTGGTAGCTCTTCCTCTTCATCCAATTCAGATTGACCAGCCATTTGCCCAATGGGGCTTGGACTTCATTGGGATGGTTAATCCACCATCTAGTGCTAGGCACAAGTGGATTCTAATAGCCACCTACTATTTTACAAGGTGGACAAAGGCAATTGCATTGAAGGATGCCACAGAGGCCTCTATTTTAGATTTTCTTGAAGGTATAGTTGCTAGGTTTGGTGTTCCACCCACCATTATTTCTGATAATGCTAAGGCCTTTGTAGGTGCAAAAATTAGTGAATGGGCATTAAACTATGGCATTTATCTAAAAACATCATCCAACTACTACCCCCAAGGGAATGGCTTAGCTCAGTCCACAAACAAAAATTTGATCAAAATCATCAAGAGGAAAATGGATGACAATCAGAGAACTTAGCATGCCAAGTTGAAAACAACTCTTTGAGCTGACTGGATCATTCCCAAGAGGGCAATTGGCAATTTTCCCTTCATGCTAGTATATGGGAAGGAAGAAAGACTTCCATTATCATCAAAGCTACCATCCCTTGAGCTGGCCTAGCAACTAGAATTGCTTGAAAATGATGCCATGATAGTCAGATTAGCTAAGCTGATGGAGCTTGAAGAGAAGAGGAATGCTGCCATGAAAACCCTTAAGGCACATCAAGAACAAGTCAAGAGGACATTTGATAGAAAATTAGTTGATAGAGTCTTCCAAGAGGGAGATTTAGTGCTCAAATGGGATGAAGATAGGGCCAAGGCAAGAAGACATTCCAAATTGATGCTATATGGAGTGGACCCTACATTATCACCAGTTGCAAGTAATCCAATGCTTTTCAACTCTCCAAACTAACTAGTGAGGAACTTCTGATCCCAGTGAATGGGTTTTATCTCAAACCATAATTTTGAGTTTGGTTTTGAGATCCATGTAAATGTTACTAATTTTTGTTCGCACTAAAATTAGTTTGACCTAAGTGCAGTTGTTCAAAAGGAATAAAAGAAAACTTTGAAGTTATGCATTTAATGAATAGTTGATATCTTGACAGAGCAGAAATGGACTTCAGTTGACAGGATAACCCATCAGTCTAATCAAGACTGATGAGTCATCATGACAAGAGAATAAGGTTGCCAAGGTATCAATCATTTAAGAAATACAGTTATTTTAACATGGTGTTATCTTTCAGAAGTTATAAGTCAGATTGGTTATTCACTTAATCACATTTGAAAGAAGGAAAGATATTTGTTTAAACTATTATTTCATGTCTTGTTTTGAACATACATTCAATATCTGTTACTTTATTCTATACATTGACTGAAAAATAAATACACATACATCAAGTGCATAAGATAAATTAACTAATTATGTTTAAAAGAAGTGTTCAAATATGTCCCACACAAGCCGTGGGAGTAACTAGACTAAGCAATTGCAGACATGCAAGCTATACATCTGAATGATAGAAGAAATAATATGAACACATGATAAAATTAAACATCCATCATTGCCTAAGAAAGAAGGTTATCTTGTTGATGTTGGTCTTCAATCTCCATCTTCAGCTCCTATCATCAGTTGAACCTGCAAAAAATTGGGGACAGTCATGTTAGAGCTCCGGATGTTTAAAGTTATCATATGCTTTTATCAGGCAGATATATCAACTCATCACATCATGCATTTCATATGAAAGATCATATCAAAATTGTGCTACAAGCCAGAATATCAAAGAATATCAATCAATACCATCAAGTATATTTTTCATGCTAACTTGTTTGTTCACTGTGTACGTATAGGGAAAGTAATGTTGCTGATTTGAAGACAAAAAAACATGTGGAGAAAATGTGGCTCCCACAAGGGTTGAGCCCAACATGTTTCCTTTTTACTCATTTGAGAAGGAATGTCAGAAAAAGATAGGATGCATCATTCAAAGTACATCATGCATCATGAATCAACTTACAAAGAAGACTTAAGGAATGATAGAGGTATGAAAAAGAGATGAATAGTTGTTCATGATCAAAATAATCAAGATACAGGTTTATCATGGAGAGCATATGGCAGGCAGTCATCAATGATATTTCAAATAGATACATCAAGAAAGGAGCATCTGACTAATACAATTTCAAATTGAAGTTACATCAAGTACAGGTATCATTATCCATGATAAAATGATAAAAAGTATCTATAGGTACTGAGCAAAGGAGATCAAGACAGTAGTACTCTAACTGATACATGTTGCAGTTAAGTAGTTCATTGATCATACATCATGGTGTCTGACTGATACAGTGATGGTAGGATATGTCATGTTCAAAGGAGAGGTTAAATGACATACTAAAGTTGCTACAAGAGTTTATGAATGCACAGAAGGATAAAGTATAAAGACACCATTTCAAGTTTGTAAGTTGCAGTCATCACTTACATTATTCAAAGTGTAAATCTGTCAAGAAGAATGCAAGCATATCTGAAGCGATTTTGTGTTAAAAAGTATCTTGTAGTTGACCAATTCAGGCCAAAGAAAGGTGAAATGACAAACCAAAATCTATGCTCAAGAAAGTGAAAAAGTATAACAAGCTACAGATTTAGAGAAATAAGTCTCAAAGATAACAGATAATATTTGTACAGAGATGTAAGAGAAAATAATACATACTGCTGCCCAGAATGGAGAATGATATCTATTATCACTTAGAGAAATGAGGAACCATGCTCGTAAGGAAAAGAAAATGCCATAATGTTACAATGGAATTCATACAGAATGAAACTGTTGAAGAATGTTTGAAACCCTAGCAACTTTTCTTGTATACAGTCAAAGGAGTCTATACAGTGAATGTTTCTACCATAGCCATAAAAGGAGCAGAGTTTTGTATGCATTTTTTTTAAGAAACCCTCATTGTTTCAATGAAACCCTATCTTCATTTTTTGCATAGTGGAGAGAAAAACTACAGTGAAATATTGTCTACATCATAGTCGTGCCTGAAGAAGAGAAGTGAGAGATACCCATATGGATTTATGGTGAAACCCTAACATAATCTTTGTATTTACAAGAAAATAATAATGCTACAGTATGTCATGGTATGGCCATGCCTAAAATGGCAAATATTATGTATTTTAAAGAAACCCTCTTTTTTGTGTCAAAACCCTTCTTCATTTTTACAGAAGATAGTCAAAAAGAAAGCTCAGAGCAAGTGTTTTCTAGTATGGCCGTAAGCATGGAATGCATTTATATGCATTTTTAAAGAAACCCTAATAACAAAGAATCGAAACCCTTCAAGTTTCATGTCAAGAACTAGAAATCTACTACAGAAAGTATTAATGGCCAGGGCCATATAGAAAGAAAAGGATATTCAAGATACCCAGATGAAGAAAGATTGAGACTCTTGTCTCTCTTTAAAATATACAATGAAATAAAAGTATCTACAAAACATAAAGCAAGATAATTACCTTCGAATGTGGAGAGGAAGACTACCATGGCCGTGGACTCCTTTAGGAGGTTCTTATCTTTTCATTCACATTTTTCTCACATTTTGCAGATATTCAGCACATAGAGAGCAAAGAATATGTCAAAGAAATGATGCAGAGGGAGGAAATACAAAGTATGGTGGTGACCATCTTTGTAAGAAGCCACAAAAATGAAGAAATACCAGTGACATACAGAGATACAAAACTTACCACTTCCAGCTTCTTCCACTCAAGAAATGCAAGAGTCATGGAGTTCAACAATGAAAGGTCGTGAAGAGAAGCCAAAAAACATGAAGAAACCCTAGTCGTCAAAGGAGTTGCAGAGCGGTGGCTAGCATAGAAGAGCAAGTGAAAATGAACTAAGTTTAGGGTTCCTTCATCTTTTTTGTTCGAAGCTTCTTTTCTCATCTTTGATTTTTGACTTCACCAAATTCAAATTATTACCTTATCTATTCTTCAAGCGGGGTCAACAACTTCAGAGATATATTTCCTAGCATCATGATAAGAGGTGGCCAACAGAATATAGACCTTGCTTTTTGTTTGAAATCAAATGGTGGTCGGTGGTCATAAGGGTGGGCATTATGCCTTCAAAAAATTCAAACATTCATTACCTTGGAGTCGACATTGCACGGTTGAAGAGGTCCCTATCATCATGTGCCTTTTGATAAGACAAGATTCTGTTAAACAATACATGTATCATGTGAGGTAACCAAATGTGGTCAAAGAGAATATTCCTTGTGCTTTGAAGAGTCATCAAATGAAGACAAAGGTGGCAGACAAGGAGATTGCAAGGGGAAGATAAAGTGATAGAGATATAATATTTTTTGCATGAAGGATTATGAAGAAAATATTATGTATTTGTCATGTTGATGCATATGGCAGTGACAAGGAGACTCAGGACTTTTTATTTTGCATGATATATATGTGAAACAGTGAGATAATTTTGCATGGTGATTGGAGTTATAAGGCAGAGAAGAGTATTTGTTTTATTTCGATACAAATATGGAGTTATAAGGATTTATATGTAATGCCTTGTTTTTTTTATTCATTCTTGATAATGTATTTGGAGAGATAAGGGTATAATTTTCCCCTAAGGCACATTGACATGCAATTAGATGTTTTTTTCTCACAAGGAGCTAGAAGGAGATTGTGTTTTTCTTTAAGTCCTATTTTTGCTCAAATCATGCAAATTAGGCATGTGTATTTGGAGTGATAAGGAGTTTATATTTTTCATGCATGATTTTACAAATAAATTAACTGTAAATAAATAGTAAAGTAATATTCTTCAAATTACTTTATTATTTTTCACAAATTGTAATGTCAAAAATAGTACAAGTTGTAACCAATAATAGAGTAATTATATTAATTACTTCATTATTTACTCACAATCAATTTTGCAAAAGAAAAATCACGCAAATTAATGAGTTGAGTTAACTAGGCCACCTAGGAGATTTTTGCATGATTTGAGGAGTATTTTTAGGGTTCTTGGTCAACTTTTTGGTCAAGCATATGGAGTGGTCCAAATTGGAGCTATTTTTGCTCGATTTGTGGCAGTTTGAGCCCTTATTTTTGTGGATTTTTGAGTTTTCTCGTGGATCACCTTAGAGAGATTATTTTTAGAAGCAATTAGTTGTAGTTCATATTTTGCATGCCTCTTAGTTAGAGCAAAGCTATATATTATAAAGCAAAACTTGTTTTTGCTAGTTCTTTCCTTTTTTCTGTTATACACTTTGAGAGAAGAAGTTTTTGTAGCTCATTTTTACAGTTTATAGAGATCAGCAGGTTACAGGTTCCATTTTTGTCTCTCTTGCAATATTTCCTTTATTCTTGGAAATCAAGTAGTTGCATTTCCATTTAATGCTAATTGTTTGAAGTGGTTTGATGAAGTTTTACTGTGTTTAATTATTAAACCTTTAAAATTATTGTCTCACTTTTTGCTTGTAGTATTAAGCATAGTGTTATTATAGGTCTTAGGTTGTGTTAATGATAATAATCCTTTTGTGTTGTGAGAAATCTTTTTCCTTCATAGAAAGCCTATTTTCAAGCCTTCCTTAGAAATACTTTTGTGATATTTGTGCCAAGATTGAGTTGTGTGAGTCAAATTTCTGAGTTATATTGTGAACTAGATTGCATATTTTCTATCCATATTAGGTGCATCACCAAATTTCACATTTTTCATTTCCTTATAGTTTCATTCTTACCCTTTTCCAAAAATAGAAATCATACATTCCAATAGAATATTTTAAGGGAACCAGTCCACAATTTGGAGGCTCAAACTCATTATAGGTCACCCACAGCCTGAGTTTGTCCCCATGTTTTGAAGGATTGCAAAGTGTCACAACTTTGCATAAGGGTGCAATCCTCATTGACAACAGTAAATATTTAGAGTAGATTTACTTTTTGTTTTAGGTTTTGCCTTCCTCCAAGTGTTGTTGCACAAGAAACCTTCTCATTAGGAGAATGTTTGTCTTGTTGTGTGTTTTTATTTTGTTTCTGGGAGGTATTTTTTAGTTGGTTTAGTTATGAGGTTGTTTTCTTTTGACCCTGTGCCCAATGGATTGTATAAGGTAGTTGGATCCCTGTGTTTAGCAGACAAACACCACTGTACAGTTGCCAAAATATTCTAGAATCCCTCCTATCAGAAAGATCCGATTAGAGAAAGCCTAAATAGAAGGAGCCAAAACCTAAAATCCTTCAAAATCTAGTAATATCCTTTCCAAAAATCCCACAAATTTCATGTAGAGAATCCTCTTAGAAAACCCAGAAAAACCCAAAAAATTTTAAGTCATTGCCTTAGTTTTTTAGATCATTTTGGCCTTTATCAGCAAAAGTTTAGGTTTCTAAATTTACATAAAACCAAAATTTGGCTAAGGCATGAAAGAGTGTTTTCTCCATTTGGTCAACAATTTTCATATTTTATGAACTCTTCAAGAGTTCACTTTTTCTACAAGTTCACTAATTCAGGATTTTGCCGACAACAAGCGGGGAGGGTGAGCTTCATCAATATAGCTAAGGCATGAAAGGGGAAATGTTTCCCTTTATCGGCAAAGTGCAAAAGGTGTGAACTTTACGCAAAGTTCATAATTCCACTAGTTCAATAATTTCCAGATGAAGGCAAGGGGGCACGTTGAGATCAAAATTTAGCTAAGTAAAAAGGGAACAAGCATTTGCCTTTCGGTAAAGTGATGAATCAGCGAACCAAAGATTCATCAATCGGCAAGTTCTCCGATCAGTGACTTTTCTTATTGAAGGCACAAGACAACTGAGAAGGGGGTGAATCAGTTGTATCAAAAACTTTAACTTCTCTTAAACACAATCACATTCACATTCACTTACTTTAGCCCCTTAGAATATTATGAAGATTAAGCATGAAGTGCACAAACAAAACTTAAACACATCAACACCATACACACATGAACACTAGATTTTTACGTGGAAAACCCTAAAAGGGAAAAACTACAGTGAGTGTTAGCTCATAATATAATGTAGTAACAATACTGAATTATAAGAGGCTCACTACCTTAGGGCTCACTGCCCTTAAGGACTCACTGTCCAAAGAAAGATAGTGCAAAAAAAGCTCACTGCCAAAGGGTGGCTCACTGTTGAGGGGTGGCTCACTACCATGAACTAATATAATAGGATCTACAACATGCCTAAGTTCAGATCCATTGAAGCGCAATACATATCACCTTCATTGCCCTTACAACACAAACACTTTCATCTTCACATCTTCGCACCCACACTCAAACACATGAATCATTTTAACTTATTTATATCAATCATCAACCTTGGAACATACATCAAGGTCGGCAATATAATATACAACCTTTGGAATAGTCTCCAAGGTTCAAAAACATACATAAATCAAATTAGGTCTAGACCTAAACAAACTTGTGAATCAAATTAATAAAAGAACACTTCACACCTTAGCTCAAACTCAAATACATCTTCACACACTTCAACACGCTTCTACAATCCATGAAACATATCCGCAAAGAGTGTTAGCACCCAAGTCAGCCAAACTTGTGCAAACACCAAGAATACTTAGACACATGCTTCCAATAGATTAATCATAGCTTGTGGATCAAGAACAATCCTTCAAAATAATCTAGAGACATCCACAAACAACATTAAATCACCTAAGAGCCGTCAAATGCAGCCGCAATAGATCTCACTTGAAGACAACAAATATCAGTTGAAGACAAATCATAGATTGCTCACAACAAACACTATCAAATTCTGTTGATCAATAACTTTCTTTCCAGAGTACCAAATCACAAATCCTTTGGAATGAAGATAGATAAGGACCTTATAAATATATTTCCAAAATTGCAAGTCCAAAAACCAAACTGTAGAGAAATGCAGAGCAAAATACTTTCTCCCTGTCACACTGCAAATGCTGCCAGGCACAGTCTTCAAATTGGTGAATAGAACTTCTACTACATAGTGATCTAGACCACCAAATTCTAGATTTAGCATCTTCAAACACTTCTTTAAAACATATCTAAATCTCATACTCTAGTCTTCAACACAGAAGAAATGCAGAGCAAAAACTCAGATAGTATCCTGTAAGCTAGAATACACCTTCACAACTTTGTCTTTAGTATGAACCAAATTTTCTCAAAAGCACTTGGAAACTCAATATCAGGAACATATTCTTATCATCTTTAGCACTTATACAATGCAATACAAAGCAACTAACTCATCACAATCAAGTAACAAAACAAGAGCACAATTGACACTAATGACAACACAAAAATGTTGACATCAATGAAAACACCCATTAGCACATACTTGCAACAATCTCCCTCTTTGTCATTGATGGAAACATATGATGTGAAAAACTAAACAACATGTACCACCTTCAAGACACAACTCTGCATCAGAACTCCCCCTTTCTCTTTACACATCTGAACTCTCTCTGATTACTAAATACTTTTTTTTTCTTTGAGTTTTTCACATGTACTCTCTCCCCCTTTGACATCAATGGCAAAGGACAACACATCTCTTTCAATATTTCTCCCCCTGAGCATGATACAACACATACTTGCATTGTCCTTAGCTTCTCTGAATACTTTCCTCTAACTATAGCAATCTTCTATGCTGCTACTTGCTCCCCTTGAGGGATAGCCTCCATAATTAGTTCCTAGAAACATTTGTACTAGAGGCTAGCACAGGCTCAACCATGACTTTGTTGACATCCTTGGTGATCCATGTCTTGTTCATCTCCTTCTTGGTTTCTACCAGATCATCCTTCTGCACTAGTTTCTTCTTTTCTACAAGGTTATCCTTATTCAAGTTTTTGCTTCTACATAATTTTGCAATATGTCCAAGCCTATTGAAATCATAGCACACATCATTCCTCTGACTGTTGCTCCTTCCATTCATTTTGGACTTGCATTGGTTAGCCTTGTGTCCAAATCTATTGCATGTAAAGCAACTACCAATGAAGAATTGAGTATTCCTTCCATCACTATAGCCCTTCCTTATCTAACTTCTACATTCACTAGCTCTATGACCAACTCTCTTGCAAGTAAAGCACTGACCAGAGAAAGATGAAGCATTTTGATTTATTCTACTCCTACAATGAGTAGCCTTATGACCAAATTTATTGCATGAATGATAGTAACCATTGACAGATGGGTACCTTTGAGCATTTGGTTGCCTAACCGATGGTCTTTTTGGTTAACTCCTTTAATTTTGGATCTACTTGCTTTTGTCCTTGTTCTCAGCATTCACTATTTGACATGATTTGGAGCATTCACCTTTCTCAAATCCCAAACCTTCTTTGTCACCAGAGCTCAGATTCTGATTGTCAATCATTTCATTAAGTTTTGTTGAACTTATCTTAATTTTTTCTTCATAGTTCTTTGCCTTCTCCAATTCTAACTTCAGGTTCACAACTTCTTGCTCAAGCTTTATACAATCTTTAGTTTTGTCTTTCAAGCATTCCTCAATTCTTAATTTTTCTTCATTTGCTAACCTCAATTTTTCACTGTCCTCTTTATGTCTTTGTTTAAGCTTCTTGACTTGCTCTCTTAAATTTCTGATGTATTCATTTGCTTCTTTGATATTCTCTTTTGGGTCCATGTTTTCTTCTTAGATCTTTCTAAGTCTTCAAGAGCACTTTTGAGTTCTACAATGTCAGTGGACAAACATTCTTCTTCTAAAGATTTGATGTCATTGCAGGCCTCAGCCACTGTTTTAAGTTCAACTTTAGAAATCAAACACAAGTTTATTTGTTCTTTAGCAGCTCTGCATCATGTCAATTCACATTTTCTTTTATCACTAATGATCTGACACTCTTCTTGTACTTCATCCTGCATTTCCTTTTCTTCCATTTGTACTTTCCTATCTGAGTCTGATACATATTTATTAACTTCTAAATATTTTTGTATGTCTTCATCAACCTTGACATTAGTACTTTCAACAATCTTCCCTAGTCTCTTGTTATAGCACTAGTAAGCTTTGCTCCAAGATGAATACCCAAGAAAAATACCTTCATCATACTTTGCATCATCATTTCCTATTTCTTCCTTTCTTCTACTCAAACATTTTCTTCCAAAAATTTTGAAATATTTAGCAGTGGGAGTCCTTTCATACCATAGCTCAAAGGGAGTTCTTTCATCATTTACTTTCACTTGTACTCTATTTTGTGTGTAGACAGCAATGTGAATTGCTTCTCTCCAAAATATTTCTGGTATATTTGCTTCCTCTATCATTGTCCTTATAGCTTCTTGAATAGTCTTGTTCTTTATTTCCATCACTCCATTCTACTATGGAATTCTAGGATTAGATAGCTACCTCTTTATCTCATGATTCTCATAGAACACATTAAACTTATTAGAAGTAAACTCTTCTCCTCCATCAAACTTCAAACATTTGATCTTCATATCCAACTCATTTTCAACAATTTCTTTAAATGCTTTAAACCCATCTAGGGCTTTTGATTTTTCTTTAAGAAAAGTAACCCAAGTCATTCTAGAATAATCATCATTGAATAACATAAAATACCTATCATCATGGAAACTTCTTACCCTTGTAGGACCACAAAGGTTTGTATGAACCAACTCCAACAGTCTGATAGAGGATTTTTCTTCATCTTGTAAGATTCCTCTTGCTTGCTTTCCATCTTGACACTCCATGCAGATGATATTGTTAGGTTTTGTAATTTCTAGTAGATCTTTCACAATTTGAGTTGCACTTATTCTTACCAGATCATCAAGATTGATATGACACAATCTCCTATGCCAGAGCCAATTCTAACTGATCTAAGTCATAGAGCAATAATCATCACCTTCTTTGAGATGATAAAGGTTTCCTTCTGTTCTCTTTCCAGTAGCTATCACAATTTCAGATTTCTCTTTGATCTCAAAAACAACATCCTAAAATACAAGACTGTATCCATTTCTACACAATTGTCCAACACTCAAGAGATTTTGCCTTAAACATTTAACATAAAGAACATCATTAGTATGGTGTTTTCCATCGAGACTGATTGACCCTCTTCCACATATCTTAGCAGTATATTCATCTCCAAATATAACTGATCCTTCATCACATCTCTCAAAATTAGTAAACTTACTTCTATCGCCAGTCATATGAATTGAGCAACTACTATTAATAACTCAATAATTATTTTCTTGAAAAGTATCTTCACTATCAGGACTTACCTCTAGATTATTTTCTTTCATGCATATTTCAAGGTTAGCACCACAAATGACATCCTTTGAATAAGTGGGCAAGCAATCATTATTGTCTTCAACATTATAATAGGTTCTCTTAGGCATTCTACTTTTATTTTCTTCTTTCTTACTTCTCAAATTTCCCTCTGGACATCTTGATGCATAATGAGAAATCTCACCACACTTGAAACACTTGAGAGGAAGCTTGTTCCTGTGCATATCAATATCTAATTTTCTTCTCCCAAAGTTAGCCTTCATATTATCACCAATCTTTTGATCTATTTCCACAACCTTCTTAGACTTGTCAGTCCTAAGTGTAGTTACAACTGAATTCTAGGCAACATATACAAGAAAGATCATATAGCTTACTATTCTCATATTTCAGAAAATAAGCAAAGAAACACCCATCCTATGCATCATCCAAGATCTACCTTAAGCTATTAGGCTTTCTTCCAGGGAACCAAGCTCTGATACAAATTGTTGAAGGTACAAGACAACTAAGAGGGTGGGATGAATCAGTTGTATCAAAAACTTTAACTTCACTTAAACAAAATCACATTCACATTCACTTACTTTAACCCCTTAATCTGTTATGAAGATTAAACATGAAGTGCAGAAACAAAACTTAAACAGATCAACACCATACACACATGAACACTAGATTTTTACATGGAAAACCCAAAAAGGGAAAACCACGGTGAGTGTTAGGTCACAATATAATGTAGTAACAATACTAAATTACAAGAGGCTCATTGCCCTTAAGGAATCATTGTCCAAAGAAAGATGTGCATTGCAAAAAAGCTCACTGCCAAAGGGTGGCTCACTACCAAGAGGGGTGGCTCACTGCCATGAACTAATATAATAGCATCTACAACATGCCCGAGTTTAGTTCCATTAAAGCGCAATACATATCACCTTCACTGCCCTTACAACACAAACACTTTCATCTTCACATCTTCACACCCACACTCAAACACATGAATCATTTTGAATTATTTATATCAATCATCAACCTTAGAACATACATCAAGGTTGGCAATACAATCTACAACCTTTGGAATAGTCTCCAAGGTCGGCAAATATATATAATTCAAATTAAGTCTGGACCTAAACAAACTTGTGAATAAAATGAATGAAAGAAGAACACTTCATGCCTTAGCTCAGACTCAAATACATCTTCACATGCTTCTACAATCCACGAAACATATCCGCAAAGAGTGTTAGCACCCAAGTCGGCCAAACTTGTGCAAACACCAAAAATACTTAGACACACGCTTCCAAGAACTTAATCATAGCTTGTAGATCAAGCACAAGACTTCAGTACAATGTAGAGACATCCATGAACAACATTAAATCACCTGGAAGCCATCAAATTCAACCGCAACAGATCTCACTTGAAGACAACAAATATCACTTGAAGATAGATCACAGACTGCTCACAACAAACACTATCAAATTCTACTAATCAATAACTTTCTTTCTAGAGTACCAAATCACAAATCCTCTAGAATGAAGATAGCTAAGGATCTTATAAACATATGTCCAAAACCACAAGTCCAAAAACCAAATTGCAGAGAAATGCGGAGAAAAATACTTTCTCCATGTCACACTGCAAATGTTGCTAGGCACAATCTTCAAACTGGTGAATAGAACTTATAATGCATAGCGATCAGGACCACCAAATTCTAGATTTAGCATCTTCAAACTTTTCTTTAAAACATATCCAAATATCATACTCCACTCTTCAACAAAGAAGAAATGCGGAGAAAAAACTCAGATAGTATCCTGTAATCCAAAATAGACCTTCACAACTCTATCTTTAGTATGAACCAAATTTTCTCAAAAGCACTTGGAAACTCAATATCAAGAACATATTCTTATCATCTTCAGCACTTATAAAACACAATACAAAGTAGCTAACTCATCACAATCAAGTAAAAAAACAAGATCACGGTTGACACTAATGACAACACACATGTTGACATCAATGACAACACCAATTAGCACATACTTGCAACATTGCCGACATAATGAAGAAGGGTGGCTAAGTTTAGAAATAAAATAAATCATTGATTAAGCAAAGGATGAAGGCATCAGTGAAGTGAAGTGGTTCGGAAAAATAATTTTTTACCAACAGAGATGGTCTAGTTTAAATTTTGATCATTTTGCCGATAAGCAAGAAAGAAGGACTCAAAATTGGCTAAGGCATGGAAGAAAAGTTTCCCTTTGTTAGGAAATCAGCGAGAGACCAAACCAATGGCATAGTTCAAATTTGTGAAGGTTTGCCGACATGCACTTTTGTCAACAAGGCAAAGAGAGGGAAGAATCGCTAATCAAGCAAAAGATGAAATCGGCTAGGAAAGAGATGGTTCTGGAAAGTGAAGTTTTCCCGACGAAGGAGGAGATTGCAAAATTGGCTAAGCCAAGCTCAGTTCAAAGATTAGAGAATTTGTCGATAAGGCAAAAATGGCTAAGGGAAAGGCATAACACCAAATTAGCTAAGGAGGGAACACGTCAGCTAGTTCAGAGTTTCTCATATTTGTCGATAAGGAGATTAGCCAATAAAGGAGTGGAAAGGCCAAGGTTTGGCAAATGAGAGATTTATCGATAAAGTAGTCAAAGAAGAAAGGAAGTAAGGTTCAGGAAAATTCAATTTCATTGATAAGGGTGAAATGGAGAAAAGGCATTGACTTTTTACTGACAAAGAGGAAGGCAAAAAGATAACCAGGTTCATGGAAGCAAAAATTCACTGATAAGGCAAAGGTCAGAAAAGTCAAAAGGCAAGCAAATTTCAAGAATGTGCAAAATCACTGATAAAGAAGGGAAGGCAATGGTTCATCAGAGGCCACTTTTACCAATAAGGCAAAATAAGAGAGAAACAAGTAGTCTAGCAAAGTAACTTTTGCCAATAGAGAGCATGGTTTGGTAAGGTAGACTTTCACCGATAGAATAAAATAAAGATGAAAATGGCACCATGAAGATCAAAGATGAAACAAAGCTTGGTTCGTGTGATTGATAATTCACTGACAGGGTGAAAATGAATCCAAATGTAAAGTTTGGCAGAAAGCAAATTCACCGATAAGGTGAAATAAAACCAGAGCAGTCTGTGAAGGCGGAATAGAGCAAAATCATGGAAATGGAACTCAATAGTTCTGAAGAAATCACCAATCAAAAAAATTAAACATAGGTGATTTAAAATGCAGAGAGGTCACCTACCATGACAAATGCAGAGACGACATAAAGTAAAGAGCCACAACATGTTAAAGTGTTGTAAAAGCTTGCCTCTCCCTAAATCACGCCATTTTCTCAGGTAGAGATACCAACATTAAAATTTTGCAGGCTAAGGCCAAATGAGGGTAGCTGAAACAATGAACTCTTCAATGTTGGGGTACAAATGAGGTTGTAGAGTAGATTTGCAGGGAGAAAGGCATGCCTTTCATCCTTCCCCCATAAGTACACCTGGCACCCATGCATGCAGGCGATCTCTTTTGCAGGCTACAGGCCTGTAAGAGGCATGGCCTTGTCTTAATTCACAAGTTTTTCAACTAATCTTCAGGGTCATAAATTTAATAGAAGCATGGGCTATCCTAGGCAATTGACCAGTTCCAACATCCACTGTAGCAGAAGGAAAATGACATGTTATACATACATCAGAATGCAATGTATTTTTGTTATCTATTTTGTTGCTAGGCTATTGCAGGTTGGAGAATTCTTGTAACCAGGCCTCTATAATACAATTACATGAACTAACTGGATTTGATGGACTGTGCACTTCTGCTGAGCCTCTCATGTCTCTAGTTTTGTTTCCCAATGAATGTAATTGGTTATTCTATGTCTAATTTCTCTACATTATTCTCTCTTTTATAATGGTTATTTCACCTCTATAATCAATACAAACTGATATTTTTGCCTTTCTCATCATCATTACACTGTGTCTATCTTTTGATTAATGTGAGTTGTGTATTGTGGGAAAAATGGTCCCTTTAATTTCCCCATTATTTTGTCCTAGCCTTTGTTAGAATTAATATGAGTCTGTGTGAGTTCTTTTTAGTTTTGAGGTTATTACTGTGTTGAGTCAGTTGCAGCTAAACATATTCAATTTGGTGCATCACCTTCTTTTATTTCAGTAATCCTTCTTACCCTTTTCCCCTACAAGCATTAGCACTAGATTTAGTTTATTTCTCTGAGCCTTAATCTCATAAAGAGGAACCAACCTTCTTTGGAGGTCTGATCTCATTTGCAAGGTCCCACACCTTGAGATTAGTCCCATTGTGTCATTGGAGTGTTTGAACCAGCTTCAAATAGGGTGCAATTTCACATGACAACACATTGTATGGAAGAGATTGATTGAACTATTTAATAAGATGATGAAACATAAGAAGGTTGACATCCACATGCAACTTTTTTCCTTTTCACTTTCTAATGATGGTTACTGGTGGGAGTTCATCTCCAAAGTCAAAAACTTGCAATCTAAGTATTATAAAGATAGCTTTGGAACACTTGATGATGATCTCTTAATCATTTCCCATTTAAAGGGTCTTCCCAACTATTACATAACTTTTGTTTAGGTTATTCATGTGTTTAATAACATCACATGGATAAATTTTGAAGCCTTGGTAGAGTTGTTAATTCAACATGACCTTTATCTTCCAAAGAAAGGTATAAAATCTAAGGATGCATTTACTTCTAGCTCTAATAAAGGGGATAGTACTTCATAAAACAATTTTAGTGGTGATCACTTATAGAGAGGGGGCCAAGGTAGAGGTGATAAATATCAGGGGTATTATGACAATTTGGTGGCAACAATAACAATTTGGGGGATATGCTAGCAACTTAGGAAATAACATAAATAAAAGATCCTATCATGATGATAATTCAAGACCTATGGGAGGTATAGGTTGAGGTCAAGGAATAGTTTTGTACATTGGAGGAGACATTTGGTTCCCATAGCATTAGAGGAGGGATATTTACACTTTCAGAGGAAAGTGGACTCTCAAAGGAGAGTTATGTTCCTAGAAGGAGGTATTTTGACACACTCAAAGGAGATGTGATCTCTCGAAGGATAGTTGATCTCTCAAGGGATTATTGACACTTTCGATGGAAAGTGAACTCTAAGAGGAGGATAGTTGTTCTCTCAAATGTAGCACTAGAGGATGGATTATTGACACAATCGGTGGAGTTGTGGACTCTCAGAGGAGAGTTGTGTTCTCTCATCATGCATGGAGAGTGGGATTATGCTCTCTCATGTGGTACAGAGGAATTCTAGGTTTGACAGTTAGGAGATCCATTGACAGATTCAGATTGATGTTTCCTAGGTGATTGAGGAGAATTGGTGGATAATTGAGTAAGTCTTGATACATCAAAGTTTCCAGAAGGGTTTATTTGTTCATTCCTTAAAGTGTTCCATCCCTTATTCAGATTGATGTAATAAGGGGGGAATGTTGGTTTATTACATCATTAGTATAGGTTGGAATAATAATTAATTAATTAATTAACATGTAAATGTCAATTTATAAATATAGGTTAGTTTCTTATTAGTAATTAATAAATGTTTGTTAGGTTGGGAGTTACTTTCTTATGGAAAAAGTTAGTTGGTTATTGGTTATTCACGGGAAACTCAAAGGCTTTAAAAAGCCATTCCATTGTAATGTGAGATCATCTAGAAATTAATATGTATTATTTTATGTTTTGCTACTACTATGAAAATGGTTTGATCTAGTTATGTTCTACCAAATTCAATTTATATGTCTTCCCATGTTTAAGATGTTTCTTATGTGAATCTTGTGCACTTGGGAAATAGAGTAGAGAAAGGTTTTCCAAAGATTCTTCATGGAAAGCCAAATGATGTCTTTGTGGGTTCATAGTGATGTATGTGATATGTTAGTTCATTCTTTTAGAGGATGTCATTTTTTTGTTATTCATTGATGAACTTTCAAGAATGAAATTGATTTTCTTCTTAAAAAGCAAGTCATAAGTTTTTGGGCACTTCAAGAACTTTCTTTAGATGATTTTCAATTAGTTTGGTTTGAGATTAGGAATTTTCAGGTGTGATAATGGGGGTGAGTACACTTCCCATGTATTTGATGATTATTGCCTTCTAAAATGAATTGAAAGATAATATACCACCTCTTATACTTAACAACAAAACTAGGTCATAGAAAGGATGAATTAGACCCTTGTTGGTGTTGCTAGGTCTCTACTTTACTACAAATAGTTGGATTTTAGATATTGGGTTGGAGAAGTACATATAGTTAGATAATTGAGAAGCAGGTCCCCCTTGTTCTTCTTTGTAGAACATGACACCTTTCGAGGCTTGGATGGATACAATCCAAAAATCTACTTTTCTATATTTTTTGGTTGCACATATTATGCTTTGATTCCATCAAAACTAAGGGAAAAGTTAGAACCTCATACTAAAAAGTGCATTGTTGTTCTAGATATTTTGACGATAAGAAAGGCTATAATTACTTAATGAAAGGTGCAAACTTATTGTAATTTGTGATGTGATTGTTAATGAGTTTTGGACCATGGGTACAACTAAAGTGGATTCACTTTATAACATGATAGAGTGCAAGCTTCTCCAAAAGAAGTATTATGAGAAGAAAAAGAACTCAAAGTTTCACTAGTTGTGGATTCAAAGACTACTTCATTGACCATCACATGGACTACATCTTGTGCTTCTTCCATATGAATTTTCTTGAAATGGACCAAAAGGTAATTTGATTTCTCTCATGGTTTGACATCAAGGCTCTAATACTCCAATATCATTTAGTGGGACATGCAAGATGAACCACTATGATACCAATAATTTGGATCCTAGGTGTTCTGGGGGATAATGCTCTAGATGAGGATTTAGATGTTTTGTATACATTTGGAGGCAATGAGGAGACAATGAACAAGATATAGAAGAATACTAGAACTAGAATAGAACATTTTATTAATATGTGCATTCTATACATAGAATACTCTTGAGGCAGATGTATGGCTATCTATTTTGTCCTATCTAATTTCTCTAATCTATCTCTATATCTTCTATATGTTATAGATGTATATCTATAGATTACAAATTTGTGAAGATAAATGTTGTTATGGAAGTTGAGAGAATTGATCTTCTATATGTGACTCTTCACCTCCTGACATTTTGGATTCCAATTGCTCATTTTTTTGATAGGTGGCATGTGATGGAACAACTCCAAGAGTTGTGCCCAATGATTGTGGATGTGAGATGGAATAAAATGCATAATGTGTTGAAATGTGTATTTTCCAACATTGAGTTCTAGACTACACACCTTGTGTGTGCTAACACACTTAGGTGTAGATGTGACATGAAAATGAAATAGAGTTGTGTGACATGATCCTTGGTGATGCATGAGTGGCACATGATGCAAAGGGGTGTGCAAGAGCTTGGAATTGTCTTTTGGGGTGCATAACATGATTTAAAGCATGGCATAGATGATGCATGAAGCAAGGTGAACTATAAGTAGTTGTATGACATGGTTCTTAGCATTGAACAATTGATGCATAAAGCAAAGAATTACACACAATTCTGTGCACTACTACATAGGTTATTAAGGCTAGTGCACACACTTGCATGATGGTGCACATATATTGGAGTAGGTGTTCTTTAGCTTTTTATTTAGGGAAATGCATCTCTATTTATGGAGTAAACCCCTCTAGGATTTAGACTTTAGACTTAGTTTATATGTTAGAGATTTATTTAGGATTGTAATAACTAGTATATGTTTAGACTAAGTAGTTGTCCATGTGTAGGTGGTTGTGGAAATTGAATAAGTTACAGCTTTTTCCTTGATTATTTTTATAGAGAGGAAAGTAGTCTAGAGGCACTTCTCTTACATGAAAATAATTTTCAAAATTAATATAAGAGCTTTGATGTTTTTATTCTCCAAGTATCTACACTTTCAAATTTAGAAAGATAAAAAGCATGTTGTAATCAATCAAGAAAAGTCAAAATCACGTTTTCTTCTGGCTATTAGGATTTATATTATATATAATGTTATGCTATAAATTCAATTGCGAATGGTAGCATTGGAGGTGAACACCTTCTTACTATCATAAAGCAATGAGAAATGTTGCTTATGCAAACAATCATGTTCAGTTGGATTCATTGTGTCGAGTGTTCCCTAAATGGAGAAGAGAGCATAAAGATTGCGGTAGTGCTTGACACTCGCGACATGGTCATTCAACATTCTCTCCTCCACATCATGAGTTTGTGGAAATATGTGGAAGTATCATTGAGAACTTTGTGTTTGTTTTTAAATAGAGTGACCTATAGAGAAAAACATATTATTTTGAACCAAGAATATGATTGGCTATAAAATTATCTTACCATATGGAATACAAAGTGCAAGAACTTAAACTATGATTCTAGTAAAATAAACATGAATGTAGCACTAATTGAGACCCTCAAACCAGATATATTACATGCCAAATAACTTCTAAGACTTGATAGGGCATAAAGAAGCAACTACATTGCTTTAGCAATAACAGACATCTTAGAACATGGAAAATATAAACAATAATAATGATTACAAATTGTTGAGAAAATACAATCATGAACTCACCACATGAGATGCAACTCAACCTAGTTGTTCTAATTATATACCAAGAATTTGTCCTATGGACATTGTTACCTTGTAAAATTGTTGCTCAAATTTTTCAAAATTCTTGAGTCACTTTTTTTCCTAGCTTTGATTGATCTTAATCAAATCCTAAAATGCAAAGGAGTTCTTAAATTTTCAATTTTTCTTCCCTGCCAGTCTTTTTCCTTTTATGTTGGTGGGATTTGGAAATTTGTGAAATTTCAATGTGGAACATGTTGTTAGGATCGAACATGAACACATCCAGAAGTTAATAGGAATCTCGCATGTAAGAAGAAGGTGGAAAATCAGGTTAAGGCAAAGTTGTAGAAACTTGATGCAAAGTAGGAGGTTAGAAGTGGAAATGTTCTATGCATTAAGTTTGGAAGATTTATGCTAACAAAGGAAATAGAAGTGCAAAGATACAAGAATTTCATGCAAAACTGGAGGTTAAAACAGGATATGATCATATATGGAAGTCCATGGAAAATTTGCACAAATGAGGAAGGTGATAAATAAGACTAGGGGAACTTTGTGAGAAATCAACATGGAACCAAATGTGGGAGTTGGAGGGACCAAGTGCAGCAAGTTTGAAAGTTTAAAGAATTCCCAAAAAAAGGGTCATGAAGAATGCAAAGAAGCCAGGGAGGACCAGAGGTGGAAATATTTGGTAGGTAGGGAATTCTTTGCAAAATGAAAAGGATGACGAACTGAAGAAAGAAGGAAAATGAGTTCACGAGACTCTTCCTTAAGCTTTGTCAGTATTTTCAAAGGTTAGTAAACTTCTTAAACCCCCAACAGATAATCTCTTTAACTTATTTTTGTTCCCCAAGTAAATTGTTGGTGAATTTCAAGGTTCATGAATCTTTAGGTTCGCCGATGATGCCTTTTCACAAAGTTTAAAAAATACTTTAGAAGTTGCAAAAGAAAAGTTGTTGGCAAGTTCAATAGTTTGCAAACTCATTGAAACACCAACAAGCTTTTGAAAAAGAAGGGATAAGTCAAAAGTAAAAAAACTTTCAATAAGTAACTTGTGAGTTCACAAACTCACTAAAATGTCAACAAAAAATTGGAGACAAAAAGAAAGAGAAAGAGAAGAAACATTTTGATAGGTTCATGAGTTTGCAAACTCATTGAAACATTGACAATGTTTTGGAAGAAAGAAAGATGAAGACATTTCAGTAAGTTAGCAAGTTCATGAACTCTCCAAAATACCTACAAAGAAAGGTTTTTCCAATTCATGGAGCAGTGATTTTAAGGTTTGTTGAAATCACTGATAAAGCTATAGAAAGTAAAATTCCAAGAGCAAGATAGAAAAGGCGACACTTTTTGAAGTTTGCTAACTTTTCAAACATTGAAAGAAGTTCAACAAAATGCAAAACCTCTAACTCATAATAGGATGGTAAGGATAAACAAAGAACTTTTCACATCCTCATATGTGGCCTGTGAAAATGGAAGCTCTGGAACTAGTTATGCACATTCATTGAAACGACAAGGATATATGGAATGTAATGATCGTAGGATTAGCATAATATGGATTTGTTAAAATAGATTTAGAAACTTTCAAGCAAATGCAATTAGTTGATGTAAATCCATAGTTTCATGACCTATATCAGCATCCTCCCTATCTATGCCCCAATGTTGCAGTGGGGTTGTGCTTAGAATGGTTGTGAAGAGGAGACATTTGAGCTCTTTGTGCAAATGCAAGATGTTGGCATTAATTGAATGATTATACATTCACTAGTGTGCTTAGAACATATGCCAAGGTGGGATCTTTTTTACAGGGTAAAGAGGTTCATGGGCATGTAACTAGAGTAGTATTTGATTCAAATGCATTTGTAGAAAGTGCATTTGTTGATATGTATGCCAATGTGGTAATATGAAACATGCTCATAGTGTGTTTGTTAAAGTATCTAATGGAAATAAGAATTCTTGAAATGCAATAGTAAGAGGATATGCTTTCATTGTTTATGGTGAGGAGGCCTTGAAGCTTTTGGAGAAGTGCACCAACTCAATATGGATATAGATGACTTTATTCTTGCAAATGTATGTGCCAATTTAGCAGAGCTAGAAAAGTGGAAGTCATCATCTTAATCAGTCACAGTAGTCCAAGTCTAAGAACAAAGTTCGAATCAACCAAGTTAAAAACTTTTTTCTTATTTTCTTGCATTGCTTTTTCAAAGATGTTAAAAATTAAGTCATTTTAATATGACTTAATGGCTTTTGTATATAACTTTAAATTATATTAATGGCCTTTTTAAATGCCATTAAGTTATAAACTAAAAAGGTGATTTAAAGAAACAATTGCAAATGAAAACCTATGTATACAAGGCTATTTGTAAAGTAAGGGAGACTTTTTGGTTCACGCACATTGTATAGGAGTAGAGAGAGTCTATGAGCTTTCCTTTTGAAATTCAATAAAGAAGAATATTGTTGATCTATGAGCCTGTGTGTTAATCTTTATTTTTTAAGTTTTTCATATATCAAATTTACAGTCATTCTTAATATATTTGTTGTCATGTGGTGACGATTAGTTTCTTGCAATTTGAGATGAGATAATAGGTTATTTTTTATCTGAGTCATAAAACCCTATGTGAATGTATCTTTCTTATGTTAGACAACATTCCATCTTTTAAACCCTAGTCACATGTGTTTTCTTTCAAATGATCTTTCTTGGGGAATGAATCTATGTGTATGTTTCTCTTCTCTTTTGAATATTTTCATAATCTTCTAGGAAAAACTAGATTATCAGCCCCATGTTAGCCTTATCTAGGGCTTCCTCTTTTTGTTTCAATTTTGGTTTGTGTATCTTTCCTACTTTCTGGTTAAAAGCATATCCTTGAAAAACTTAAACTTCTATCATACGAGGGCGTTGCTCCTCTCAAATGTAGAGGAAGAATGCTAGTCTAGTAGCAATCTCTCCAACTGTGTCGCTACCCATTGGGCAAGTCAAGCTATTTTCAACAAAATATCGCAGTGACAAATCTGTTAATATTATATTATATAATCAGTATAATAATACTATATACATATTAATTGACATAATATATTATATCAATAAAAAGTTAAAATTATTACAATTGTCAAAGGGCCCTTGGTCTGCTAGTGAAGTTGAAAGGTTTTGAATGAGCCCACTAGGGATCAAGTCTTGCTAGTGCAAGGCCCTTGACACCATAAGGGATGAGATCGGGATCGTGCCCGAGTGAATTTGATAGATGGATACCCCTCAATCCTTAGCTCTCAACCAAAGAGGTTTAGCCTAAGGCCCATGCTCCTAAATCGGCTAGCAAAAATGAACTTGTGGATGATCTCCATAAAAAAAAATATTACAATTCTCATTTTGACAAACTCAACTTCAACTACACTTGGTTATTAAAGTCAAAATCAATTAATCAATCTAGGAAGGCTTTTTACTAACAAATCAAATGTTACTCATTAATATTTAACAAATATTTATTCTAAGGAACAAACTCAACTTCAACTACATGCTAGTCATAGTTATGCCTAGTATGAATCAAACTTGGGGTCAAGGTCAATGCTAACAACTAATCTTTACCAACCCAGTAAAATCGTAATACATTCAGCTTGCAAGAATTTGTTGATCCCATTATTCAACCTTCTTCTAAATTGCTATGCTATGGCTCATCTATAAATTAGACAATTACTTCTATTACAATACTACAAAGATAGGTACTCGTTACTATATGACACTCATTCAAATGAAAAATCAAACTTAAATTTAGTACTTTGTTTACCTTTTAAAATTAAATTTTAAATAAATAAGCAAACTAATAATTAAAAGTAACTCCTAAACATAGAGGAAACTTTATTTTTAGTTACACTAACTAGTTTGCCCCATAACGTCCCATCTCAACCCTTCCATCACAGAGTGCTAATCAATTCTCCAACATAAAAAATATCAAATCTCTGTGGTTTTTTTCAGCCACAAAAGCTGCAAGAAACCAAAATACTGATTAAGACCAGCTAACTATCCATAGCTAAAATTCATAGAATATGCTGAAATCTTGAGCTCACGTCAAGATCCCTGGCTGTAGCGTGCATTATGGGCAAGTGCAAATACAAATTTATAAAGAACGTCCTTTCTTGGGATGCATGCACAAATTTCATGAATTTTTTAACAGAGAATCATAACATCCCAACTAATTGCCACTACTTTAATGCTTTAAAAGCCAGGGATAAACTCAAATGGAGTGACTTGCAGGCCAACATACAGACAGATTCCTTGCAACTTCCCACGCCATATCAACTGTGTAGGTCCCTAAATTACTTGCCTTTTCATACAGCCAAAAACTGAGTATATATCAGTTTACGACTTGTATTGGAATTAATTTCGCCTTCAGACTTTGACTTCACTTCTTGACAGTCATTTCATTCCATGTTAATGCTTGATGATGTTACATTGTGTGACATGGAAATCAATGGAGAAAATCCAGTCCTTGGATTTAAATCATACCCAAAAGTTACAAGGACAAAGTCATAATATGTTGAATAGTTAGTATTAGTTAATTGAAAAAAAAATTATTTTTATATAATAGAATATATTTATGGATAAGTGAGAGCTTTCTTGGACTCTTTGTTGATGAGAAAAAGAAAAGATATATTAACCAATTCAACCTTATTAAATATAATTAGGAATAAAATATGTTGTTTTGATTGAGAAGTTAATGAGAATCTAACTAGTTTATGTAATTAGCAAAAATAAGACTATAAAACACAATGGCTTGACCTACAAAGACAAAAACAATTGTTAGATTGTATTTAGAGGGGATTTATCAGCCCAACATAACCCAATATCACCTAAACCAAACATGTTGTCACCCTCATGTGCATAGCCACTAAGCCTATTAGCAAACCCATCTACACCTTCTCCCTGCCCTAACAAATATATGAGCTTGCAATAGTCCAAATACTTGAACGTATACTTAAAGTTATCATAGCTTTTTTAGGCATAAAACATAACTTGTTTAGATAGAGAGAGCATTGAAGATAGACTATTGGTCTCTAACTTTCCGTGCTTATGTGAGACCATAAAAAAATTAACCACCAGCTCCAAGTCCATGCAGAAGTCAAACAACTCTTCATGTTGTTTAAAAACAACCAACAAATCCTTCTTAAGAACATTGAGATTGATTTGTAGAACCTTCAAATGAAATCTACAATAGCCTCAATAACTAGAAGCACCTCAGCACTACAAGAAGATGGAGCTTCTTCATAATTAGTAAGCAAAATATGGAGCACCTAATCTCTGACCTATTTGTGCGGCAACAACATCTCCATTTTTTTAATGAAATTAGAAGCAATGGATGCCTAAGAATGAAAATACCTGAGTTCTTCAAACCTTCAAGACCCAACACAATTTTAACTAATTTGAGAGCGTCTGGAGTTGGACATTTGAAAATGTTGCATAAACGCCTCTTAGAGACAACACCTAGGTAAAAAAGGGTCATGAATTTACCCCAAAGACAACCTAATAGTATGATGAAGGGGGTAAATCATAAAACATACAACAACAGAAATTGTACACAAAAAATAGAACTTTCTTTTATTGATTTGGACAACTTATTACATTATAGAAGTTCAAATACAATCAGAGGAATCAACCCTCCTCATGCTGCAACACATTACAGCTTCCTCTTGCAAGACTCTAGAATCATCTATCTTCTGTAACCCCAAATCAACTAAGGTTTCTGTTTTCCCGCCTATTCTTGACTCTACACTTCCCCCCTTAACTCTACTACCACCCAGGGTTCCCAAAAATGGTTATTAATAGCCTTTTTGGCGGCCAACAACTTAATTTCAAAATTTGCATCTTCCTCCAAAAATAGGTCAACTTCCGGGAGCCATAACTTTTGATCCAGGTGTCCGATTAATGAACCGTTTTATGCATCGGAAAGCTCGCAGAGTGCTCTACATTGGCCATTTTCGAGGCCATTTAGTGCCTCAAACCTGAGTTTGAATAAATTTTAGGCATTTTTCGAGAAATAAAAACTTTAATATTTTTCAGCTCGCAAATGTTCTTTGTGTGATTCCTTCGCCAAAGGTCTTATGTTTCAGTTATGTAGCTTCCTATAAATTTTACTTCATTTCGTACCCAAATGCAAACTTTCTAAAAATAGCAAGTTGTTATTTTTAGCAGTTTGGAAAAACTGAAAGTTCTACATCATTATTCAAGCGATTATAGAACCAAAATCACACATTTTGAAAAGAAATGGAAAAAATATCAACAATTTTGAAACATATTTTTTTGTGTGATGCAAGATTGCCCTTACACCACTAGATGCTCCTACATCAAACACCCAGGGTAATTTGAGAAGTGACCCTGTCACGTCTCATGTGTTTGTGTGAGGAAAACCCAAATGATCAACCTTTGCCTTAGACAACCAAGAAGAATCTTTAACAGCCCTTCCTTTCCATTTCACCAGATATTCTTCATATTGCTTGTTCTGAGTACTTCTTCCCACATGGCTATCCAAGATCTCTTCTATCTCCTCAGTTGAAGTAGATGCCGGAATACTCCACTGTTCTTCTGTTGGTTCATCCTTTGTTCCACCTTCATGATATTCTGATAAGTCAGAAATGTTGAAAACATGGGAAATGTTGATCTCACTCGGCAGCTCTACCTCATATGCATTTCTTGAATCATGTTTCTTCAAAATTCTGCATGGTCCAAATTTCTTCATTTTTAGCTTATTGTATGTTCCAATTGGGAACTTTTCTTTTCTCAAGTGAATCATGACTTCATCTCCTACGTAGAATTCCTTATATCTCCTCTTCTGATCTGCCCTAGCCTTGTACTGAATATTCATCTTATTAATGTGCTTTCTCACCTCTTCATGCAAATTCTCTGATGTTCTGCAAAGTCTTTAGCTTCAGCACTTGTCTTTTCTTCTTTGTCCAACTTTCTTAACTCAGAAGCATTTCTTGGGCTATTGCCATATACAATCTAGAATGGTGATTTACCAGTACTCCTATTGACAGAATTGTTGTAAGTAAATTCAACCTATGGTAAAATCAAATCCCATCCCTTGGGCTTATCTCCTACTAAGCATCATAGCAGCTTACCCAAACTCCTATTCACCACTTCGGTTTGTCCATCAATCTGTGGATGGTGTGCAGAATTAAATTTCAAATCTATTTTCAACTTCTTCCACAATGTCCTCCAGAAATAACCAACAAACTTGGTGTCTTGATTTGAAACTATGCTCTTTGGTAGACTATGTAATCTCACCACCTCCCTGAAAAATAACTCTGCAATATGAGCAGCATCATTAGTCTTCTTGCAAGGAATAAAATGTGTCATCTTTGAGACTTTGTCCACCACCACAAAAATGGAATCATGTCCTCTCTGTGTCCTTGGTAAACCAAGAACAAAATATATACTAATATCATCCCATGGCTTCTCTGGTACAGGTAGTGCTGATATAGACCTATACTCTGACTTGCTCCTTTCGCCATCTGACATACTCTGCAACTCTACACAAATTTTCTCACATCTTGCTACAACTATGGCCAATAATGATTTTCACCAACAATAGCAATGGTCTTATCTTGACGAAAGTGTCCAGCCAATCCTCCACTATGCTTCTCCTTAATCAGGTTCTCTCTCATGGAACTCCTTGGAATGAACAACTAGCTTCCTCTAAACAACATGCCATCTTGGATTATGAAATCCAACCATTTTGTCATGTCTAAAGCAACAGGTTCCAAACAAGCTTTCCAAGCCTCTACAAAATCTGGATCTTCAGTATACAAACTTTTGAGCTCATCAAACCCAACAACCTCTATCTTCATTTCTGTCAAAAAATTTTGTCTTCTGCTCAGGGCATCTATAACTCTGTTGGACTTCCCACTCCTGTGCTTCAAAACAAAAGTATAGCTCTACAAAAACTCAACCCATTTTAAGTGCCTCTGGTTCAACTTTCCTTGACTATTAAGATACTGCAAAGCCTGATGATCAGTATATAAAACAAACTCCTTTGGCAACAAATAATGTCTCCATTTCTTCAAAGCCTGAACTATTGCATAAAACTCTTGATCATAAATAAAATACTTTTTCTTAGCATCATTAAGCTTCTCACTAAAATAGGCGATGGGCTTACCTTCTTGGCTCAAAATAGCTCCTATAGCACTGCCACTAGCATCACAATCTACCTAAAATACCTTATTAAAATCTGGAAGTGCCAAAATAGGTTGCTATGTGACTTTCTGCTTTAATGTATCAAAGCTTTTATCTGCTCCTTTAATCCATCTAAACTCTTTTCTATCCCCTCTTATTGTCTCAGTTAGGGGTGCACAAATGCTATTAAAATTCCTGATAAACTTTATGTAAAAACTTACCAAACCATGAAAAGATCTTACCTATGTGGCACTCCTTGGTGTAGGCCATTCAATGATAGCACTTACTTTTTTTGGGTCCATCTTAAGACCTTCCTCTGAGACAACAAATCCTAGGTATACCAACTCCTTCTTTGCAAAGCTACATTTCTTTAGGTTAATTAGCAACTTCTCCTCCCTCAGCTTCTCAAAAACTCTTCTAATATGCACCATATGCTCATCCCAAGTCTTACTAAAAATTAAAATATCATATAAATAAACAATAACAAAACTTCCCAAAAAAAATTTTAATACCTCATTCATGAGCCGCATGAATGTGCTCAGTGCATTGGTTAGCCCAAATGGCTTGACTAACCACTCATACAAACCTTCCTTGGTCTTGAAGGTTGTCTTTCATTCGTCTCTTTCTCTGATTCGGATCTGGTGATACCCACTCTTTAGATCAATCTCCGTGAAGTACTTGGCTCCACTCAAACAGTCCATTATGTCATCCATTCTAGACAATGGAAATCTATACTTGATCATGATCTTATTGATGGCTCGAGAGTCTGTACACATTCTCCACTCTCCATCTTTCTTTGGTGCTAGTACTGTAGGTATTGCACATGGACTTAGACTCTCTCTTATCAATCCCTTCCTCAATAACTCATGAACTTGTATGTTCAACTCTTCACTTTTTGCTGGAGTCATTCTATGGGTTGCCTTATTTGACAAACTAGCTCCTGGTATCAAATCCATTTGATGACTTATCTTCCTCACTGGTGGTAAACCTTCAGGTACATTATCAGAGACAATATCTTGAAATTCTTCCAACATTTCTGAGACTTCTGTTGGTACATCTTCACATTTCTCTTGACTAATCTTAGGAATCAATGCAAAGCAATGACTCTCATGCTTCATGCCCTCCAAAAAATTTCTACCATTTACCAAGAAAATTATGGCAGTACTACATACATTTTCTTCCACCTCCTTCAAGGGCTTCAACTTATGACGAACACCATCCTTTGTTAGGGAGTATGTGTTTGCATGGCCATCATGGACAGTGCTCCTATCATACTGCCACGGCCTCCCCAATAACATATGACATGCATCCATCGGTATGATGTCACACATCACCTCATCGTGGTAGTCACCAATCTTGAACTTCACTAGACACTACTCATTGACCAAAGCTCTATGGTCTTTCTTCAACCATGCAATCTGATATGGATGCGGATGATTTCTTCTTGTCAACCATCTCCTCTGAAACAAGATTACTAGTTTTTCCACTATCAATAATAATATCACAACACTTACCTTCACATTTGCACCTTGTGTGGAATAAACTCTTCCTCTGATTGAGTTTTTTTTCCTCATTCAACAAAGTTCTTCTAACAACTAGGGTTTCTCCCCTTTCAACATCTTCAGAGCGCTCAGATTGTGCATCTTCATCGACATGTGTAATCATGCATTACCTTCAGGGCTTCTATTTGTCCTTCCTTGATGTTGTGGACACTCCTATGCTCAATGTCCTTCTTCTTTACATTGGAAACAGGTTCCTCTAAAACCTCCTCTTCCAGGTCCTTGCCCAAGTCGATCTCTTCCTCTTCCTCTTTGCTAACCATTGTTCTAGTTACGAGGGCGGTAGGCATTATCCCCTCTCTGATTTCGACTGGTGCTAGCTTCTTCACTTTTCCTTTGATCTTCATTACGGTCTCCATAGGGTCTTCCAGCAGTCCTTCTGCCTTGACCTCTTCCCCTTTGCTTGCTATCGAATCTTTTATTCAGCTTCTCTTCCACCTTCAGGAAAAACTGGTATGCATCTTCTATGGTGGTCATTCTGACCAGGCTCAACTCCTCTTGAATACTTGGACTCAACCCATTAATGTAACAGGCCACCTTTTCCTTGTTGGCCTCTGCATGCCTTGTCCTAATAGTAATCTGGTGCAGGAGCACCTACCTGACAGCTGGTCTGGATAAGGCAGTTAGTAGCTTAGGTCCAGTTTATGTTTCCAAGAAGGTCTGTTAGACCAAATGCATGTAATAAGGTCATGCTGATCATGATAAGATCATGCTGACCAGGCTTTTGCTATTTTTAGCTAGTTAGTTATAACAGCTGTCATGATGTATGTTCGGTGGGATCTCCCAGCCGCCTGGAGAGTTCCCAGCCGCTTGGAGTCGGGTCAGTAGTACTCGTAGGAAAGTCTTTATAAGCATGAGATCGTTTGATATTGGAGATACAGACAGATATCATCGATCGAGCTTGAGTGAGACTGAGAGAGAGATTGATCATATTGTATTGCATCTTTGAAGTCAATAAAGAGATCCTGTTTGTGTTCTTGCTCTGGTTGCATTCCATTACTTGATTGATTTGCTGGTTTGAGAGACTTCATGGATTCACTGATCCATTCCACCGGTTGACTCACCTAATCGGTGGAATGGTAATGTACAGTAGGGTAGGTAGTAGTTTGTTTTCCGTTTGCATGCAGGTGTGCAGGATCGTGGTCGACAGATGTTGAGAAGCCTAGCATCCTCATGTGCTAGGTCAAGTTGATAAGACAGAGTGTCGAAGATCACCCTGAGGTTGGATCGGGTCATCCCTGGAGGATCGGCGAAGAGAGATTTCGCTAAGTGAAGAAGTTCGCCGAAACGGCATCATCAGGATATCTTGGTGAATATCCTGCAGACAGTTCGGATATCGTCATCCGGATAATTGAAGGAGAGCATGATGTTTTTTGCATGAAGCGCAAGTGCGTCGTCGGGGTGATCATCAGCAGGAGGAGCCGAGGTGGAGTGCATCGGCATCAGGATCATCATATCGGGAGTGCCAACATCCGCGTATCGCGAGTAGATGCGGGAGAGAAAGTTCGTGTTTTTTTTGACTAAGTGTTGAAGAGGTCATCAGGATAACGGGTGACGTCATCGTCATCAGGATATGACGTCATTGTCATCAGGATATTGAGATATCCCCCCTGTGCGAGTTTATCCTGCCGTCGTAAGGTGTTAAGGTATCGGCGGAAGTCCGTGGCAGGAAGTTGTATTAACATCATCAGGAGGTTTCGAGGGAACCGGATGAATTATATCATGGTGCTGTTAGTGTCGTCGGGTAGCGGAGCATCGAAGGTAAGCTGCTGAAGGTGAACGTCATCAGGATATTTAGAGCAACCGGATGTTGAAAATCCTGCTGACGAAGGAAGTGTTGCATATGATGATGCCGATGGAGTTCGGAGCCCAATGAACAGTGCAACCGGAGGATGTGTGCGCCCGCTGAACATCATGATGATGATGTTAGAAGGAAGGTGGAGGAGGTGAACAGTAGTCGGCAGGCGGATGTTTACGATCGTCCGAAATATGATGATGCTGACTGTGTAACGCAAAACATGATGATGTTGTTGGTGGTGCTAGGAAATATGATGATGATGGCGAAGATGATGATGATGAGGTTGGTCTGCAGACATTCATGCTATATGCGAAGGTTATAGTGTGGATGCCTCTGCATCATAATCTTATAAAATTCTTCTATATACTCCTTGACAGACTTGTTACCTTGCTTCAATCCTTGCAACTTCTTCAACAACTCCATCTCATAGTCCATAGGAATGAACTGCTTCTTCAGTTTCTCCACCATCCAATCCCATCTGGTGATCTTTCCTTTTCCTCTTCTATTCCTCTCTAACTGGACCTCCTTCCTCCAAATACTGGCATGGCCCTCCAATTTTTGTTTTGCAAACTTGACTCGATCTGGGTCCTCCACATCTTCATACTCAAAATACTCCTCCATGGCATTGATCCAATCAATAAGCTGTTATGGATTCAAATCTCTAGAATATGTAGAAACTTCAATCTTGGGCCTCTTTCTGATCTTGGAAATGGCCCTCAACAACCTAACTTCTGCAAGATCTCATGCAGCTTCTTGTTCTTCCTCAGATAGCTCTTCTTCAGCTTCATATTCACTTTCTTCTCTTGTTCTTAGATCAAACCCTCTTCGTAGCTCCTCTTGCAATGCATCGATTTGCCTTTGTAGGGATCTAAAACCCTCTTCCATCAAAGCATTCCTCCTAATATGATTTCTTCGTGGAGGCATCTTGATCTCTGCAACAAGCCCACAACTTCAGGTCCTAGTGCAAACTACTTCACGGTTGGCGATCTGTCTACACACTCAAGAACCCTTGCTCTGATACCACTTGATGAAGGGGGTAAATCATAAAACACACAACAATAGAAATCACACACAAAAAATAGAACTTTCTTTTATTGATTTAAACAACTTATTACATTACAGAAGCTCAAATACAATAAGAGGAATCAACCCTCCACATGCTGCAACACATTACAGCTTCCTCTCGTAAGACTCTGGAATCATCTGCCTTTTGTAACCCCAAATCAACTAGAGTTTATGTTTTCCCACCTATTCTTGATTCTACAATTCCCCCCTTAACTCTACTACCACCCAGGGTTCCCAAAAATAGTTATTAATAGCCTTTTTGGCGGCCAACAACCTAATTTCAAAATTTGCATCTCCCTCCAAAAATAGGTCAACTTCCGGGAGTCATAACTTTTGATCCAGCTGTCTGATTGACGAACCGTTTTATGCGTCGGAAAGCTCACGGAGTTCTCTATGCATTAAGAACCCGCTCTACCAGTTATGGCCATTTTCAGGCTCGTACGGGGCCATTTAGTGCCTCAAACCTAAGTTTGAATAATTTTCAGGCATTTTTTGAGAACATAAACTTTAATATCTTTCAACTCGCAAATGATCTTTGCATGATTCCTTCGCCAAAGGTCTTATTTTTTAGTTATGTAGCTTCTTGTAAATTTTCACTTCATTATGTGCCCAAATGCAAACTTTCTAAAAATAGCAGGTTGCTATTTTTAGTAGTTTGGAAAAACTGAAAGTTTTACATAATTATTCAAGTGATTATGGAACCAAAACTACAAATTTTAAAAATAAATGGAAAGAACATCAACAATTTTGAAACACATTTTCTTTTGGGTGATACAAGATTGCCCTTACACCACTGGATGCTCCTGCATCATAGTAGTAGTAGTAGTAAAACCACACTCATGACATAAATTGTGTTTATGAGGCAAGTAGAGGTGTCAATTGGTGGGTTGACATCATTAGGTCCTTTATTCCATTTAAGCCAAAAACATTTTCATCAACATCAATGTAAATCCATCTTATGTCAAACATCACTTCTCTTGCCTTATTCCCTTCCATGTATTGAACAAACCAAATTGGGTATTTGGTTAAGACAAGAAATGAGTAAAAAACTTGATTGAGTGAGGGGAAGGGACCAACCCAAAAAAACATATCTAGTTGTAGACCAAACTCTTTTAAACCCTTTTAATGCCAAGGGGAGTGGATTATTATTTTAAAAGTTTAAAGTCATGATTACTTGAGTCATACTCAATGTGTAGGAGTGTTTCCTTAATTGGAAATGAGTTCTCGAAATTAGTAAAACATTAGTTAAAATTTCTAAATGGCCCTCTATTTGCAATTAAAAATTGGAGATACCACAAATTCATTTAGTGCATGTGAAAAAGTTAAATTAGATTTATTCCCGAGATGGTGATCTTGAGTTCATTATCAATTGGAGACTCATCACTCTACTCATCTTTGTTACAATACTATTGCTAAAGTATTGTCCTTAAGGATGAGACATATGCTCTCGTCATTATCCCCCAAACAAACTAGGTTAATTTGTCTTAGGTATGTCCTTGATAACATCTTTATAGTTTTGAAGGAAGTTGAATTGGATCACTACACTCATGAGAAAGTTGTGTTTATCAAAATTGAAAACTATGACTATGTCGAGTAGCCATTCATTTTGGACATCTTGCGAGATTGAGGTTTTGGCCCCAAAGTTTTACATTTTGTGCCAACTCTCTTTAGTGATTTCTTGATTTTACTCATCATAAATGTCTATTAATTTGAACAATGTAGCATTTTCAACTTATCTAACTATACTCCTTATGGTCTAGTCAACAACATCTCCTTTTCTAGGCCCTCTAATGCTTAGCTTCTCATTTCAAGAAATTTTGTAAACAAACAATTTCTCATCTTTTTAGAGAAAGAAAAAGTTTCAAAATGGATAGTATCATGGAATACCTTAAAATCTTCATCTGTGCCTCAAGATGCATTTTTTAAGAAACTAAGATATAATGTTACATAATCCTTTGGTCTCTAATTTTTTTATTTAAAAAAAAATATTTTTAAGTGGCTTCTCTATGGAGAAATGTTCAAGTTCTGGGGTATTCTCTTTTCCTTTCAAGCTTCACTTTCAAACTTGTGGAACTATGTAGTTCATCACATGGAGAATAAAAATCTCTTACTGGATTACTAGGTTCATATGCCTTGCCAGTGAATTGAAATCAAAATTGTTTAAAAGTTCATCTTTCTACCATACATTTATTATTCTTCCTATTGTATTGTTTTCTTAATGAGGTGGGAAGAATGGATCTCATTGATATAAAAACATGGTTTGGCACTTTGTGTTACATGGATTCCTAAGGCAATTGAAAGGAAACAAGTCAAGAAGATTTGACTTAAAATTTAAATCTCTTAATGTATTCATTATGGCTAAATGCCTTGGAAGACATTAGTTTCTAAACTCTTTCTATTATTCTTATGCTTATCAAAATCACTAGCACTTTACAATCAAAAGCATTTAGAAATCCCAAAGTTCATTAAAATATTTTTTTTGTATTTAAGGGGATAAATTTTGAATTGGATAATTATTAACACCACTTTCTATGTTGGTCACTAATCATTACTTTTCATGGTGTATCCTTTGTGGAGGTGTCTCAAGTCAAATTCTTGTTTTTAAAGAATCCATAACATTGCTAGCTTTTTCAACAAACACACTATAAATTAGTATTCTTGGACTAAAGTGAAGGCTAAAATTAATTCAAGTAGTGGATGTTATGAGTTTTCTGATGAAATTTATATGGTGGTTCATAATGATAAGCTTCACAAGTTTAGATCAAAATTTTGTAGTGGTGATGAGATTAGAGGTGGATGTTGACACACCCTTGCTCTATTATAAATACCTTAGTTAGCTATTTATGGTTACATGAATCTCATCTTAAATATTGAAATCTAAATTCTTTTATATCTTGTTGGTCTAGGAGATCTACTATTCTATTGAAATGCATTACAATCCTAAATAAACTCCACTTTCTTAATGTATTTTATAATAAGGCCTATCTTAAGGGATAGACCTACATGCATGAGCATGTAACACCATTGCTTACTTTTGGACCACTCGAGTATTTTAAGTATTTGTATTAGTTTGTACTAATTCCTTGTGTGCTTGGTAGTCAATACAATCCTTTTTCAAATCCTTTCTAGGACCAAACCTAAGTTTAGTTAGACAATTATTTTCCTCAAAGTTATTTTGCTTACTTCCTAAAACTATAATAAAATATGACATTTTATATTGAAATTCTCTTTTTGTTGGCCTTATTTTGTTACACATATGGTTCCTAGGGTTGTCATTGATGTCAACACTATCATGGTGGTGTGATGGTGTTTACAGTTGGATGTCATGTCCCATCCAACAAGAGAAGAAGATACAGTTCATGGTTGGATGCCATGTCCCATCCAACAAGAGAAGATGACATAGTTCATGGTTGGATGTCATGTCCCATCCAACAAGAGAAAGGAGAAGATATAGTTATGAATATTAATATGGGAATTAGAAGCACGAAGATGATCCAAGGTATTTCTGATAGTATTGATGGCCTGAAGTATGTATGTTCCAAGTTACATGATGATTGCATTAGCAAAAGAGTGTTTTTGTTGTTGACTGAGTGGAGACAGTGTTGTCTCTGTGAAGATGTTCTATGTAGGACAATGGAATGCTTCACATTCCTCCGCATTTGCAGATATGGCCATGTGGTTCTGGAATGGTGTTCAGGATGTAGTGAAGGTGATAATTCCAATTTTTTAGATCATTTGCCCTTCCGCTGTGAAAGTTATGCATGATAGAGTACCAACATGTGTTTTGGCAGAGTATGCTAGTGTTGAAGGCCTGTTGGAATGCTCTGCATTCCTTCGAAAATGAATGATTACCCTTGTGGTTTTGAGGACATGTTTATGAATGAGTATTACATGGTTCCTTGTAGGTTCAAGGTTCTTGATGATCCGCAACTCAGTTTTCAAATGATAGCATGTTGCAGTGTGTTCTGGATGACATATTGTTCTCAAAATTAATGATTGAAGTTGTGCGGCATAATTCTTTGATATGAGGTGGCAAAGGAGTGTTTCATCTGAAAAGTTCCATGAGGATCTTTCTTATTTCTTGTATCACACAAGGTTTTCAAGTTGATGTGGCCGTTATACTTCAAGTCTTCATGTGTTTTCCTTAAAGTTGTCTTATTTCCAAATAAGTGGAATGTACAGATGTAATTCCTTGGTGTTTGAATCTATGAAGGATGTTTTGTACTTGGTTAAGAAAGTGTTGGTGTCTGCAAGGCATGAATCTTCTATTGATCTAATGTGTGGTTTCACTTAGGACCTGTCTTCTATACATTTCATATTGTGTGTTGTCGGGCCAACTCGTAAATGTATTTTTCATGTTGTATCTATCCAACAAGAAATGTAATCAATGTAATATCATGTATAAATAGTGAATCAAATTGAATGAGGAGAGTGTGATTGCAAGTTGATTGAAAAGCTCGCAAGTAGATAAAAATCAGAATGAATACATTGTTGATGTACGACTGAAGGAGAAAGAGTAGAAGTTGTTGGTGCTGTCCTAATTCATCTTGAAGACATATTTGTGACAATGATCAAGTGTAGAGTGTGCCTAGCTGATCAGATCATCAGAAGAAAGAGTGAAGAGGCAGAAGTGCAATCATCAAAAGTGTGAGTTTTAATGTCAGTTTTCAAATAGTTATAATATTTTGTAAGTGTGTTCTCAATTCAGGGAGTAGTAGCTTCCTTGGGAGTGACCCTAAATCAAAATTCTCCAGGGAGTAGCAGCTTCCTTGGGTTGTAGCCCTAAAACAAAGTTGTTATTTGAGCTTCACATATTGTGAGTTAATCCTCATCATGGTTTTTCCCTTCTAGGGTTTTCATGTATATCTGGTGTTATGTGTTGATGTGCATTGTGTTAATCTTTCATGTTCATGTTAATGCTGTGATGCTTAAGTTTTAATATGCTCCGGATAAGTTGAAGTTGTTAAAATTGAAGATTGTTTAGATACTGATTCAGCCCCCCCCCCTCTTAGTATCTTGGTGTGTTCAACATATTTCTCCAAGGAAATATTTCCTAGGGTGTAGGTTTTCTTTAGCTTCGTAAGTGGGGTATGGATCTCTATTTATGGAGACACCCCTTTAGTCTTTAGACTTTAGACTTATTTCATGTTTTAGAGCTTTAGTTAGAATCATAATGACTAGTATGTGTTTAGAATAGGTAGTGATTCATGTGAAGGTGGTTGTGGAAGTTTAAGAATTTAAAACTTCTACCTTCAATCTTTTTATAAAGAGGCAAGTAATCTACTAACACATCTCTTATGTAATTTTTTTAAAATTAATGCATAATAACTCTAATGTTTTTATTCTCCAATAATTTACAATTGGTATTAGAGCACTGTAGATTGTAATAGCAATGGAGAATAAGATTTGATTGAGAATAAGTTCATGTGCTTCTTGAGAGGAAGTTTACTTGATAACTAAGTCAATGCTAAGAAGAATTTTACACAATTCATTAATTGTGTGTTGTTGTTGCCATAGAACGTGTCAGTGTTGTTGAATCATTAATTGCTTGTTATGGCCGCAAGAAGAAATTATGAAAGAAGCTAAATAAAGAAAACAAATACATGTTGTCCCCTACAAATAAAGAAGTTTTCTTTCTTTGCAATATTTAATTGGTGATTCTATTGTTTAACATGAAGAGTGTCACTTGCAACATGAAATGTGTCATGAATGTGTCTTGTAGTGAATTCTTCACTACCTTTGGATTTTAACAAAAGGAAGATTCCTTTTTATTAAAATCTCATGGAGTGATAATATATTGTTATATGTAAATCATTTCCTTTAATTTAATGTCATACTTCCATCCATATGAGGAGTGTGGGGCAATTTATCCAAAAAGAGAAATAGATATTTTAGGTAAACATGTTCCCTATTTTGATCCATTTGATTAACCCTATTTAGATTAACTATTGAGATTTCCTTTCCCTTTTTGGAAATCTATAAGTGTATGGTTTTTGTCATCTTTAAAGATCTTTTGGCTCTTGATAAATGGAAGTGCTATTTTGGATTTTTTTATCATACCTTGACCTAGATATTTTCCTCTAGTTTTAATTTCATGTATGCTTGTTTTCTTACTTATGGCCCTCAAGTGGAATCTAGTTTAACCGACATTAGTTGTAGTCATCAATGGCTACCTACTCATGGTCCTCTAGCGAAAGTGGGTTGAGCTAGCTTCAATTGTAACCTTTGTATTTTCATGTTTGATAGATTGGTTGAATGCTAAAAGGAGAGTTGATTGATCACCGATTTTGGCACATCACCTTATTTTATTTTCTTTATTTGTACTCTTATCTCCTAAATATTTTCTTTGTAAGTATGAGATAAGTTTTTAGATGAGATAGGAAGTTGGTCTTTCCAAAGGTTGCCCACATGCTTAAAGTTGTGTGTGCAAGCATTTGAGACTATTTTCCCCCAACTACGGGATTTTTCTGGCTTTTCTAAACTAGGTGTGTCAATTTTGAGGCAACAAAATGTCTACAAAAATATCTATTGATTTTCATGAACGTGCCTATAAATTTCATTGCTAACTATATTCTATGTGCATTGACCAAGATAAATTAAAAAATCATATCACAAGCATTCAACTACTACAACATATGTTCGGGTATTCTTTGAGTTTAATACTTTACTCATTTTAAAAAGTAAATGGTCACAAGCATCCACAAGACATAAAGTATTGAAAATTAGAAGTTCCTTTTGAGTGATTCATGAGATATTCATAAAGACTATTTTAAAAAGGGAAGGGGTCAATAGTTTTAAGGATATATTTTACATGAGAATAAAAAAGGGGGTAGTTGTTTAGAAGTGGAATTTTTGACATTGTTTTACATGTCAAGACAAATTTAATTGGAATGAAAATTGGAAGGGAAATACATTTAAAAGTAGAGGCTTTTGGAGCATTGTTAAATAATAATCCATATATACTTTTGCTACTTGAAGAAATTGTTACATTTTTTTCCAATAAAATAAAAAACAAACATATGTAATGTTTGATATTGGTGATGCCTCTAGAACATGTTTATAGGTAGCACTATTGTGTTGAATTACTACATCCATATCCTCGTATAGTTGCAACAATGACATATGTGGCATCATCCCTAAAAGATCGAGGAGTAATAAGGAAACATTTTTTTTATTTATTACGCTTACTTGAGCACCATTGTTAGGATATAAAGTTTGAATTTGGTCATCACTAAGTATATTAGAAGATTGGCTCTTCCATATACAAAATGGCCCTATGAGTAGGTTATTATTGATAACACATGTCCCTCTAGTGTACTACCTAAGTTCTACAGACCATTTTACTCTGATGTACCTTAAGGTCTCTTTTACAAACCAACGCCCATATATAAAAAGGATAAGTGTCATCCACATATTTTCAGGGATGTAGAAAGGGTATGCATATCAAGAGGTTTTATATATCGTGTTGGAAACTATATAGAAAGGGTGACCCTTTGTAGTTGTAAGGAACCAATAATCTTTGCAAAGAAAAAGAAAATTGAATTTTTAGATTTTGCATAATAAAATTTATTATAATATGCAAAAAAGATTTTGGAAGATATAAGGAGTGTTTTCGTTGCAAAGGGTGTACTATGTTCATTTTGTGCTACATGGAGGTAGAAGGCAAAGACCCATAGTCACATTTTTTACTTAGGAAAAATACCTAAAACTCAAGACTTTCTTAAAGAATGGGATCACCTCACCACTTCCAACTATTTAGAGTGGAAGCAGTTGATGAAGGTGACCTTGATAATAAATGAATTATGGTGCCTTGTGATCCTAATGACAAATGCATGATTTTATTTTGAAAAATTTAAAGGCCCTCATTCTCATGAATTGTGGTTGCACTAATGAGACATATGTTCACATAGAAAATGAAGTTCAATCTTACATTGTCTAGAATAAATTGGTGGTATATTTGATAAGACGTTGAAACATAAGAAGGTTGACATCCACATGCAACTTTTTTCCCTTTCACTTTCTAATTAATTATGCAATGGGAGTTCATCTCCAAAGTCAAACATACAATCTGATTATTCTAAAGCTATCTTTGGGAAAATTGGAAATGGTCTCTCAATCATTGCCACTTTCAAGGGTCTTCCTAACTCTTACATAAATTATGTTGAGATTTTTCCTGTATCTAATAAGAACATAGGAATAAATCTTGAATCCTTAGCATATTTATTAATTCAATGCAACCTTTCTCTTCCTAATAAAGCTATGAATTTAAAGGTTCATTTGCTTCTAGTTGCAACTGTTGGTGCCTGAATTCACTGTCAGTTAATTTAGCAATTTTCATGTAGGCACCATCCCAAAAAATCCAAAAAAGGTTCTAAGTTTTGGCACCCCTTTAGTGTTTTTCAGCATCTGCATCTCATTTCTTGAGGAGGGGTCTTCGTGTTTTCTCCATCAGCATGCGTTCGTTTTTGTGTCTTCGACATTTCGGTTTGAACTTGTACCCTTTTTTCTATAAGTTCAATGGTTCAGTGGTTCATGGTTCATTTCTCTTCTAGCGGTTCATATTATGCATTTGCCTTGCGCAAATATTGTATCGTTGAACCTCCTGCTTGAACCCTTTTCTCAACGGTTCAAGGTTCAATAGTTCGATGCTTTGAGTTTTTTGCTCTCGGCCAGAGTGTTTTGCAGATGGAGTATTATTTTTGATGTTTGAACCTCAGTGTTGAACCATCGGGTTGAACCGGTTCGTGGTGCAACGGTTCAACAGTTCAGCGCTTTGTGTTTTTGGTGTTCATCAGTGTAATACTCTTCATCGGCAGGGGAATTTCATGCTAGGCCGACAGTTGGGAGTCTGGCCGATGGTGAGGTTGGTGTTTGACATATCAGGGTGACGAGGGAGTGTTTCTTGGAGACAGAAAGACCGTCGGTGGGACTGTTGCTATCGGCAGAGGGGTTTTGGCCTCTGCCGATATCGTTACTCGGGCCGATGGGGATTTGGGCATATGTGTGGTTGCCAGGACTTTGATCTATCGGCGTAGTAATTTGTAGTCTTCCCGATAATTTTTGGTCATACCGATGGAGGAGGAGGGTGGATTGGTAACCACTAACGTAGTGTGTTTTGGTGGCCATTGGGGAGACGTGTATGGTCGGTGGGAGTCTGGGAAGTTAGCCCGACGGTCTTTCTCTGGCCGATGACAAGGAATATAGTGTAAGCGTCAGTGTGACTTTTGCCTATCGGCGAGGAGGCTTTTTGGTTGGCCGATGGTAGTAGTCTGGCCGACAGAGGATTGCGGTGGCTTCATCGGTGTAACTGATGAGATCGGCAAAGGTTTGGAGGGTCGGCCTGACGGTCTTTCTCTGGCCGATGAAGGGGAATGCGAAGGTAGCAGTCGGCGAGACCGTTGAGATCGATGAGAGATTTGTGGGGTGAGCCGATGGCCTAGGTCTGGGCGATGGGCTTTGGGCTGAGAGGCGTGTGTCGAGCGTGGCAAAAGCGCTCGATGCTTATTATGTTTGTGGCCCCGTTTATAAACTGCTGAAGGAGTCTCCGCGGCACCAATGTGGGATTAATTTCCCTGCACATTTGAAACTCCAGAAAATGCATTTTAGCGAGAAATTTCTTTTTGAACGCAGCGACAGTTTTCACGCGGCCGCGAGTGGTTGAGCCATCAATGGCGACTGTAGCAGGGTAAGAAAAATGGTACACATGATCAGGTGGCCCGATTTATGGAGGAAGACTTCCTGATGGCGGTGCAGGGCTCGAGGCCTCGCTTGTCTGCTGCAGCAATAACTTCTGAGCGCCATTCCTTCTGTGGGATCTGTATCTGGCAATTTTTTGAAAGCCATGTAATTAATTACTGTGAGGTACACTTTCTGGCCAATATAGGCAGACTGTGTTACCATTTTGTTGTTGTTGAAAACTGGACATTTTGGCTCTGTAATAAGATACAACTAGTTTTGGTTGCTCTGTACAGCAAAACTTGCGAGTTTATGTATCTCCTGTTGTACGTTTGTGCATGAATCCACTGATTTCATGGTCAATTTTATATGAAAAATGCTATGTTTGCATGTGTTATGCTGATTCTGTCTCCAGTTTTGCATGTATCTTTCTTCTGAGTCCAGGCATTCAAGGAATGTCTAAGATTCTAGAACATAGAATTCCTGTGTTGAATGTTTAATCTTTTAACTTCTGCTCAAGGGGTAGATTAAACTGTTTTCAGATTGAATATTGGGAAGGGTATACTGCAATAGGGATGCCATAAGTATAGACAGCTTAACACTCTGTATTGGGAGATATCTGTAAGGCAGATATCATGTATATCCCCCTGAAATCTAGTTTTAGCTATTCATACTGATCATTCACAGGTGTATGTCTACCGACTCCAAGCCCTGGATAGGCACCAATCTAGCTCTGTGTTGAGGTTATATACCATGTCCAGCTTTGCATCCAAAAATCAAATCAAACCATTTCATCCTTCCACCTGTAAGTTGTAGGAGTAGGATTAGGATCCCTACGTACTCTCATACCCAACCAGACATATATGTCCAAGAATGTTGCCAACCTTGTGATTTGTTATACAAATCTTGGTCCTTACGTGAGAGTATTCTGCATGTTGCTGTCAAGTTATATCTTTCTGTCATTGAGCTAGTCAAGGTCATACTTTTATCAAATAGGGACACCCCCCTTGGTGCGGCAGAACCAGAAGTGAAGGGGAGGAGCTCACGCAACCTCCTCTATTCAGTTGGTTGAATCTGCCTATGCATTAGAACTGGCAAACCCTAATGCTGATTCAGAAGAAAAACCCAACAGCAACAAAGGGGTTAGTACTTCACAAAACAAGTTTAGTGGTGGTCACTCATAGAAAAGGGGGGCCAAGGTAGAGGTGACAAAGATCAAGGGTATTACAATAATTTTATAGCAACAATAACACTTTGGGGGATATGATAGAAATTTAGGAAATAACACAAACTAGATATCCTAACATGGTGATAATTCAAGCCTTAGGGGAGTTATATGTTGAGTCAAAGGAATACATAATATAGTATCCCAAGTGTGGTAAAAAAGGTCATACTACACCAATCTATAGAACTCCCTATGATCAAATTAAATCAAATAGTTCTCAGTATGGATGGGAGGATGTCATGTCTAGCCATGAGGAGGATAACAATTTTTATTTTACACTTTATGATCTTGAATGGGATCTCATTCATTCAATTAATGAGGAATTTAATGAATAGTTCATAGATGTGTGGTTACTAGACATCTGTGCCACTATAAAACACATTACATACAAAAAATATTTATTCTAAACATATCAAGATAAGGAGTTACCTCTAGTAAGACTTTCTAATAATTCTTTGCATACCCCACAAGGCATGGTGATAATGAAGCTTTGTTTTCTAATCGGGAATGTAAATTCATTTCTTAATGTATGGTATGTACCACCCTAAAATAAATCTCCTTTATTAATTATAATAATGAAATTCTAGTACCATATTGTATTAGAAAAAGGATTTGTGTAGCAGCCATGTACTCTACTTTTTGAATGGATAATGCAACTATCGTTGCCTCTTGCTCATATAGCTAATTGTAACTCCAAATAGAGAAAACGCATAAACCTCTCATGGACCTCCTACTATCCAAACGACTAGCCTAATATGAATCAACAGTCATGTATGTTTTACATCTTGCCCACATCATTAGTCCCATGATAACATAAATAGTAATTAGAAGTTCCTCAAAAATATCTGAACAACCTCTTAACATAATTCTATTGCTCTCTACTTAGGTTAGACATAAAAGTGTTAGGTACTTCCACTACTTGGACAATATCTGGTATAATACATACCATTGCATACATCAAGCTACCTCAACACTAGCATTTAAGAAGCATTATGCATATCCTCAAATCAGATCATCTAACTTAGGACACTAATCTATAGATAACTTAGTACCAACAAGCAAAGGAATACTCACTAGCTTATAGTCCTACATAATTTTGGGATTAGGTGTGTCATACACCTTACAAGTCCTAATGCTTGAATTATTTATGCATTTGTATTTATTAATTATTTTAGCTTCATTTAGGAAATGGGGCATCTCATTTTGTGTTGGCATTTTATGTCACATGTCACCTATCTTGTAATGTATGTAGAAAATTGTCAGAGCATCTAATACTATTATGGCATTATTGTTGAAGTTGATAAACCAACCTCATAGATCCCAATGAACACCTGCAAGCAAATAACATGTCACACAAAGGAGACCAAGAGGCACAATAATGGTGCTCTTCAAACCTAAAGCAAAAATGCATAAAGAATAAATAATTACAATAAGATCAATCCTTATGAAAGAAGATCAAAACCCTAAAAGTGAGAACCTTAGGATTAATAATAAATTATTAAAGTGTCTAAGTTTAGCTTAAGTGAAATAAAGTAAAGGTGACTTAATTAATTAATCAATATGATTAAATTGATTAAGTAATTAACCTATTACTCTAACACCCCCCCTTAAGATGAACTTAGGGAGAAGCTAAAAATACTAAATGCATGAAAGCAAAGATGGGTCCTGACAACTAGGCCTAATGAGGACCCATGTACAAGAGAGTCTCTCACAAATAGAGAAAAGGAGAAAACCACGTGGGAAAAACTCCTCCCCAAAAGACAGAACAAAGCTCCCTTCAAGAGAGAGAAAGAGTGAAGGACTAAGAAGCCTCCACAAAAGATGTTCCAAAAAAATAGGAACATGAAGATAAACATGACAAACTCCACTAAAGCATGAAGAAGTTGCAAACACTGTCGAAGATTGACTGATATAGTGCTAAAAGAAGAACCTCCTCTAAAACAAGATGAAGATAAGAATCAAGAAGACAAGAATCTGCATGAGTGCCCCTAATGACACTACTTGAATCAGATGGCAAACAAAGGAAAAACATCTGGAACTTGAAGATACAAATGGCACAGGTACCAAAAGTCTGAAGAACTGATCAAGTGAAAATAGAAGGTCACCTCCACAAAAGGAATGCAAGAGTGTCCATATGGTAAATGCTCCATCTCACCGAAATGCATGGGTAACCAACCATTGATGTACTGTTGCATCCACCTAGTACATAGGAACAAATGCTAGATACATAACTCACTCCAACGTGAAACCAAGGAAGCATTAGCACCAACAGTAGAAACCCCCCATAATTCTGACAAGGGAGAGCCATGAAAGGTACACTAAAATTATGTGAAACCAAGAAGTGCATGTGGAAGAAACAAGAACATTTGAATGTGCAAACATGAAAGTACCGGTAAATAAAAGGGTGTGCAAACCAAGGCACACATGCATGAGGCAATCTAATCAATGTGATTAACCCCCCCCCATGGCACTTTATATCATAGTGTGAGTACAATAAGGCACAAAATGATGTGAAAGATCTCAAGAATACTTGTACAATGTCGAGGCACTTTATTTCAGTGTGTTTACATATGAGAAGTGCTTACAATGGAAGCTCATAGGACCACATGCTGAAAATACAATTCTCGGATAGAAATAGAGGAAATTGATGAGGTTTCTGCCATGATGTTTGGGTTTTTGAAATGTGTTTAAGGGAAGATTTTTCTGTTCTCTAATGTATATATACAGAAAGCAAGAAAAAAATACCACCCACAACACAAAAAACCAAACCCCAATGCAAATCTGAAAGCTAGAAAGTGGAAAAAAGAAAAAATCACTTCAGAAAATTTTTTTTGTACCTAGTAAATTTTATGATGAAAAAATCTATAGATCTAGAAAGAGCACTAGAAGACCTTTCCAACACCTATTCGTTTTCGAAAAACGGAGTCTGTATGCAAAAGTTATGCCTCCGGGAGTGCAGAAATGAAGATCTGATTTTGACTGCAATTAAATGCAGAAAAACAACAAAATCAGGAAACAATACCTACACCAATGGATTGGGCTCAGAACCATCTTTTCAGCGATATTTTATTTTCGAAAATCCAAGTTCGAACGCAAAAGTTATGGCCAAAATACCAAAACTGCTCCAAAAGGGGTTTGGGGTGAAGCCAAGTAGTTATGCTAGCCACTAGCATTAACCGCTAGTGGTTAACTAACGGTGGCGCCTGTAGACTTTTTTTTTTTGTTTTTTCCTTGGATTTCGTGTTGTCCCAGGGCGTACGGCCCATAAATGAAAAAAAAATTGCCTCCCGAAGTCACTATGTCTGATTTCAATGAAATGTTAGGCAATTTTAAGGTTTTTGGGTGCTTTGAACACGATGGCGAGGTCCGTTTGGGCTGAAAATGCCCCAAAATTGCAGGTACCCTCTAGATCTGGAAACCCTCTGAAACTTCAAACCCTCGTAGATTGGGCACTGTATAACCAAAATTGACGAAACAAAGGTCAATCTTGACTATTTTGAACCTTTTGGATGCAATGGTGAGGTCCAAATTGACTCAAGATGCACTGAAATGTTTCTTTAAGGCAAGATCCCTCAAAAAATGAACAGGAAGATGTAGATCTAGAGCTCTGATACCATGTTGAAGTTGATAAACCAACCTCACAGATAACTTGAAACTTTAGTGCATAACTTTAATTTTTTGGGGGGTATTCATAACTTGAAACTTTAGTGCATGGATTAATTTTTTCCCTATGTTGATAAATATATATTTTTAAATAAATCTTAGAAATTGTGTGTAATGAAAACACAATTATTTTGATGGGACATCACCTTTTGTTAACTATTTATCCAAAATAGGAAAAAATTATATCATCGCGACATGGAATCTTTCCTCTAATGCATCATATTTTTTTCAAAATATTTTAATAAGCTTTAATATTTTTTCTTGAGGACAAGCAACAATATATTTTGGTGTTGATGACCTACTTTCAGTAAAAATAAAAAAGAAAAAATATAAACACTAATTGAAATGTTTAAAAAAGTATATTTTTACAAACTACACTTATAGATTTACAAAATGGTATTTTTAGATTTTTAAAAAAGATTATTTGCATGAGTAGGAGTTGTTAAAACATCAATTTTTTCAAATAATTTTATCTTTTTGGTAAATTAGCTCCAAAGTGATACTACATATGTATTTAATGGACACTTTTGATTGGAAAAGTTGTGGCCTAGACCTAATTTATCTAGAATGAATCCAACTAGAAAATATGTTTCACCAAAATTGACTTTTAGTTGGAAATACTTAAATTCATTTATACTAATAAGTTGGCCTAAAGTGTGACACAAATTTGAACTTTTACCCTAAGGTTGACATTGATGATGAGTCTAAGAGATCCTCCCAAGATGATGGTGATGCTTTTGTCATTGCCTGGCTATTCATGCATTGGAAGGTGTGTGGTTAATAGACTCTAGTGCCTCTTTCCACATGACCTCACATCAAGGTTGGTTTAAAAAATATGAAGAACATGATGGTGGGAATGTGTACCTTGGAGATGATTCTCATCTAAACATCATTGGTCATGGGGGACTGTTAATTTGATTTCTTGGTGGATGAGTGAAGGGGATCAATGGTGTATTACATATCCCTAGTTTGGCATAGAACACACTTTCTATAAGTAAACTTAATGATGTAGGTTGTAGGTTGTTTCTTCAAGTGGAGGGTGTAAGATGATTAGAGGAGCTATGGTGCTTGCTAAGTGTGTCCAGATTGGCACTCTATTCCAACTGGATGCATTCACAATTTAGTGCAATAGTTCTTATGTTCCTGTAGTGAAGAGATCTGCATCTTTGCCTTTACCATTGCAACCAATAGTAAACAGGTGTGTTGCATCCACTTTTGATGGTCATGCTTTTTGGGTACAAAAGGGTGCTTATGCTTTGGAGACAAAACTTCTAGCAGAGAAAACAATGTTATGGCACTGGCAAATCGGTCATATAGGTGAGAAGGGTCTATGGACCTTGAAAAATAAAAATCTTGTTGAGCCTGGTTGAATGATTGTAACCTTGAGTTTGATTTTTACAAATAGTGTGTTTATAAAAAACAAAATTGTGTTCAGTTTTATTCTAGTTCTCATAAATCTTTTAGGGTATTGGACTTGATACATTCTAATGCTTTTGGTCCTATATGTGTTCCTTCGATTTCAAAATCTATTTATGTCTTTCATTAATGTCTATAGTAGAAGGGCATGGGTATATTTCCTTAGGAGTATATCTGATGTCTTTAGTTGATTTAAGGAATTTAAAGCCCTTGTAGAAAATTAGACAAGTAAAAGGATTAAGGTTTTGAAGAATGACAATGGTGGTGAGTTTTGTTTGGTAGATTTAGATAGGTTCTATAAAGATCGTGGAATAGAAAGATACAATACAAAGTTTCATATACCCCTGAGTAGAATGAAGTTACAGAAAGAATGAACAAAACATTGATGGAGAGGGTTAGGAGTATGCTTAGTGAGGCTAGCCTAGAATAAAAATTTGGGGAAGAAATAGTTGACATGGCTTATTACCTAGTTAACAAGTCTCCTAAATCACCTCTTGTTCATAAGATACCTATGAAGATGTGGTCACAAAAAAATTCCTCATCGAGACATCTTCAAATCTTTGGTTGCAAGGCATATGTACATGTGCCTAGGGAAAAGTGGTCAAAGCTAGAGAACAAGGTTGTAAAATGTATCTTCATTGGCTATGGTGTTGGTGTGAAAGGGTACAAGCTTTGGGATCTTGCAGCTAAGAGAGCTTTGTATAGGAAAAGTGTTATCTTTAGAAAGGTCAAGCCTTCTTCCATAGTATTTCAACTAGAGAAGGATGGAAAGAAAGATGTGGTTCAACTAACCCCAAAGACTGAGAAGGTTGAACCAGAAGCCCACAAGGACTTGAAGAGGAGGAGTGATCAAATAGTTCATAGAGTTCTAAAGAAGAGATAGAACCCCCATCTGTCATTGAGGAGGTCCACTCGACAAAGACAACAACCAGATAGGTATAATCCTTCTAGTTGGAGACATATTTTTTCTTTGACTACTAACACTAATGAGCCTAGGACTGTAATGGAGACTATGGGTGTGAATGATGTAGATTCTTGGAAAGTGGCCATGGAAGAAGAGATGGTTGTGTTAAAATAAATGATACATGGGATCTAATACCTTTGCTTGATGGACATTAACTTGTTGGATAAAAATGGGTGTTTAAGAAGAAAATTGGTTTAGATAGTAGTGTTGAGAAGTACAAGATAAGATTGGTTGCAAAGGGTTATTCCCAAGTTGAGGGAATTTATTATGGTGAGATTTTCTCTCCATTTTCTAAGCTAACATCCATTCAGTTTCTATTATCACTTGCTACAACATATGATCTTGAGGTTGAGCAAATGGATATAAAGACAACTTTCCTTTATGGTGATTTAGAGGAAGAGATTTAAATGACATAACCAGAGCACTACATTAAAAAAGTTAAATAACATTTAGTTTGTAAGTTGAAGAAATATTTATATGGTCTTAAACAGTCTCCTAGGGTATGGTACCATAAGTTCAATTCTTTTGTGTTAAGTTTGGGATTTCTAAGATCCAAATTAGATCATTACCTCTACTATAAGATGGGTGTTGATCATATTCTCATTATTGCATTGCATGTGTGATGTTATGTTGTTTTTTGCTAATGGGAAGGGTTTAATTTGTGAATTGAAGTCTCTTCTTTCAACATGGTTTAAGATGAAAGACTTAGGGGTAGCTAGGTACATCTTGGGGATGGAGATCAAAAGGATAGAGTGAACAAAAAACTTTGGTTGGGCCCAAGTGAGTATGTGAACTCAATGTTGGAGAGGTTCAACATATCATCTTGCAAGCCATTGTGTGTCCCTGTTACAATATGAACAAAGTTATCAATTGAGGATTGTCCAAAGCCTCCTAATGAGATGGAGGATGAGTAGAGTACCTTATGCTAGTGTTGTTGGAAGTTTGATGTATGTCATGGTTTGTACAATACCATACATTGCCTAAGCAATGGAGTCCTTAGTCGTTTTATGGCTAATCATGGACAGGTAGATTGGGATGTGGTGAAGAGGGTCTTCAAATATGTGTGAGTCCTTCCGAGTATTCCATTTGTTATCATGGTTATCATACAGGGACCTGACATTCAATGTGTATTCACGGATATGTGGATTCTGATTCTAGTGGATATGTTTTCACTATGTTTGATGGTCCAATTAGTTAGATGAGAAAGCAATAAGTTGTGGTTATTTTGTCCACTACAAAAGCAGAGTACATGGTAGCTACTCATGCTTGTAAGGAAGCCATCAAGCTTAAGAGATTGTGTTTAGATGTTGGACTAGATGCAGAAACCATTATAGTTCATTGTGACATTAGAGTCCCATATGTCTAGAAAAGAACCTAACCTTTCATGCGAATACAAAGCACATTGATGTACAATACCATTTTTTCATGATATGGTAAAGGATGAAATGTTGATGCTGGAGAACATTGATACTTTAATGAATGTTACATATTTGTTGACAAAGTCAGTTAGCACAAACAAGTTAAGGTGGTGTAGTGAGTCTATGGGCCTCTTAGCCCCCAGTAGTTAGATTTTAGTATTGGTAAGTGTAATGTCCCACCCCAATTTTTTTCTGATTTTCTGTTGTTTGTTTTCAGTTTTGAAATGTTTATAGAAGAAGATGAATATGCAGAAGTTGTTTTTTCACAATAGATATAGTTGCAATACAAACAAGACTAAAATAACCCTTCTAAATAATATTTCCAAACACCCACATTCAGTAATGAACTGCAAGTACAATGCTTATCAAAGCTAGAGATACCCATATTGGGAAAAGTCATTTAAATGAATAAACAAACATACCCATTTGTTGATTTGTACATTACAGGCCTGATATGAAAATTGTAGCAATTGAAACCCTAATTTAGAGCCCAAAATGGACCAAACCCTAGCTATTCTTGCTCCAAAGTGAAAACCAGCAATGACCAAATGCTAGATGCCTCCAATGGTGAAGAGAAAAGCCCAAAACCCTAGGCCTTTTGGTCTTGAAGGGGTCATGCCTCATCCTAGATCTGTACGACTTGTTTTGGAAAATAAATAGCAGTAGCAAATGACCAAAACCCTCCTCAAATCTACCCACAAACTCCCTCAAAACACCTGGAAACTGATGAAAATCCTCACGCCAAGATAGAGAGGAATAACATTATAAAAATGAAGCCAAACCAACCACAAAATGGTATGGCCTAGTAATGCATGCTATGCTAATTCAAAAACTCATACCAAACTACTCTATTTTAGCTTGAAAAGCAATGTTCATCGTCTTCTCAAAAAATTTGCAATCAACCTCTTGTTATAAGCTCCATACATTTGCAATAATATGCTCCAACATAGCCCCTATATGAAGCTATCAGCAAACAACCTTGGGATCTCTCTCAATCCTACAGTTATTGTTGTCCATGAGGGATTTTGTCCTCACAAACCAAGAAAAACCAACGTTCAGCCACAACCCTGTAGAAATGAAATATCAAGCATAACCTCCAAAATGAGATCCAAAGCCTTTTATATTTTCTCCCAAAACTCACGCTCAACTTGGGCATTTAATTTTTAATTTATTTGGCTTTATTTCCCAACATTATAACTCCTCAACATGGGCACCAAGTTAAGTCATTTACTTAACTTTATTAATATATTACTTTTCCCAAAGTTGGGTGCCCAAGCATAATATAAAGTCACCTTTATAATTTTTGAATTATCACTAAGTTAAATATTTAATTTAACTTAATACATTAACGATAATTAATATAAATAATATATCTCCTCAAACTAACACCAATGGGCATCGAGTGAAGGACCCAAACATGACGGAGTATAACCAATGCCACCTGATGAAGTCGGTGCCGAGCGATGACCTTGCTAAAAATATTAAGTGTGGACCCCATGTCCAAAAATACACCGAAAGCATCACCATTAATCCCCTAACATCTCTGAGCCTCTAAAAACCCCAAACAGTTGAACTGCCATGCCACAACCCCCTCGGAAGAAGTCCCCTAACCACCATGTTAGCCTGCGAGAACCCAAGTAATAGGCTAACCATCACTAACTGTCGGATGCTTAGGAAGGGGACATTATAGTAAGTTTCCCCTTTGCTCTTACAAGGTGTGCAACAAGTGGGAGAATATTAGGAAAGGTGTTTCAACCTTGCACCTAATGTTAAGATTATAAACAATACAATATTTAGGTTGAAAAACAGAAAAACTTAATTTCTAGGCTATAAAGAACTAGTTTTTGGCCAAACTAAAAATTCTAAGTTGTTCAACAGTAGTTCCTTAGTGTCTGTCGTGTGGACCTCTTTGAGCTCTACAATTTAAAAAAAAAAGAGGCCCAATTAGCCTTCCGGATCAAAAATTATGGCCTTCAAAAGTTGGTTCCCCTGCATTAGAAATGTAAAAACATCAACACATAAAAGAGTTATAAAGGGGAGAACACTTATTGACCAACATGTCATAAGGCATCTTTGGATGGGGACAATGGAGCCAAAATGGAATGTCCAATTTGATGTGTGGATTATAATAAGGTTATGACATGTGGAAGGAATATACTATTTTAGCATATAGACTCATCTTAGAACTTGGATGTTGGATGTTGGATTTCTAACGAAGGATTTGGGTGCCACTATTTTGGGTGGTTTTAGCTCATAGTTTTATATTACCATTTTATGGTAACATGTATTGTATCTCCTATTTATTGGGTACTTGAGATGGAGGTTTCATATGAGTTTTATAGGTATTGTTATACTATCAAAATTCCTCCATATCTCTACATTGCTCTGCTTTAGAGTGGGGTTTTTCTCCCGAAAGGATTTTCCCTATGTAAACTTGTGTTATGGTATACTATTCATTTCATGTTTATATGTGTTTCTACTTTTTATAATTAATTAAATATTGAAATTTGCACAACACTCTTCTCATAAGTTTAGTGTAAGAAGTGTTCCTTTCATTAAGTCAACCATGGGCTAACTATGGAAGACCAAGAGTCACAACTTAGAATTCCAAATTAGATGTTCCTATGGAGATTTGATCTTGGATCTCCACAATTAGAATCCAACATTTTAACCAATTAAGTTCAACCTCTTGAACTATATATATATCCCTACCTACCTAATTAATTAACATAACCACAAAATCATGCCACTCTTATCCAACTTCACGACAATATTATCCCTTTAATAAAACTTATTTTATTAATGGAGGTTGAGCCCCAATTGGTGACATAACCAAGGAGGAAATTTTGTTGATAAAACAATGCAAAATGAGAAAAAGAGGTCGGGTCATTCACGCTTACCCACAAGCCGTTTTTCCTTGTGAGTTTCTAAGTTTATACACACCTACCAAGAACAAGAATAATAAAAAAATAAATTTGGGATGGTGATAATGTCACGTTCTTCATCTACCTCATTACTTCATCTTATTCTCTCCTGCTATTTTTTAATTTCCTCTCAGCCGAGACTTGTAAGAGCTCGTGATTCCTGTGTCCACTTTGCTCATAATGTTAGCGTACACGGATTACAAGTTCAACTTTATTTCTGCGTCTTTTCATGGAAGACAAGTTATTTATTTATTTAATAGTGTGCTTTTTAGTTGGTTAACTATTGTGATGTAGAAATAGGATAGAATATTTAATATTTATAAGGTAAATAATAGTTTAAGAAATAGTTGATTTAATTATTTTAGTTTTTTATATTGATGATTTTTTGTTATTATTCGATAGGTTTTTATATGTAAGCATTATAGTGTGTCCAGCATCAACATGAGACTAATACAAAATACAAACTCCTTTCCAACTACTACATTAAGACTAATACAAAATACAAACTCCTTTGCAATTACCACATTAGAAACAATTTATGGAAGACCAAGAGTCACAACGTGGAAATCCACTATTAGATGTCCCTTTGGGATTTGGACTTGGGTTTCTACAAAGAGAACTCAATGCTTTAACCAATTAAGCTCAACCCCTTGAACACTTTTTTCTCTTTTAAATAGATCTTGAAAAGAAAAATTTATCCATATACTTAGCCTACATGTCACTATAAACTTTATGCTCTAAAATAAATTGGGAGTTGTAGGAAAGACATATCCTCTCCTCCCATTATTTTTTCAACCTTTTCTCTCTCTTTATTTTACAACAAAATGAATAAAAAATAATTAATAGTAAATAATGATAAATATTTTTCAATATTATTTGTTTAAATGTAAACATCAAATATGTTAACTGATTTGATTAAATAATTTAGATTTTATTGAAAATCTTCAAATTCATATTTCCATATGCATACATACTAGCATACCTATATTTAAAAAATATATCTAAAGTATGCTGAGAGATATTCTTACCCTCTTTTGGTTTGACCCAAAACCTTTTACACCAAGTCACAAAGCTCTTCCCAATGAGTGCCACTAACTCCACATTTATACCACTACTGAGGAAATCATCTATGATGATTTTGGAGATCATTTTTAAAATTTAAAAAGATTTTGAAGATTTTATGTTTGGATCTTATGTTTTTTCGTTTTAATTCTAATTGATAGAATTATTTAGAAGGTTAAAAATTATGTAGTTTTTTATTTATATAATTATTTGTGTTTTTTTTAATTTTTTAAAGAATATTTTGTTTTGTTGAGAAGGTTAATAATTTTTTAATCATTTTTGTAGTTTGTTGGTATCTGGTGTATAGGTTAAAGTTACATAAAATTTGACTTATTTTGGTTTAGATTGAAGAATTGAGGGGTATCTATATTGTTAAAGTCGAGGCAGATCCTCACTTCATCTCTTTTTATTACACCTTTAGAGAACTTGAATCTTGATGAATGACTAAATCAAGGAACATGACATTATCCTCACTAATTGTGCTCAACCAATTAAAGTACAACCATTTGGTAGAAAATAGTTTTTAAAAGATGGTCAAAATGAATGATCATATAGATGGTGATATATTTGGAGGGACATAATTGTTCATTGTACAATATGGTGAAATATTTAATTTAGATGTGAGGCTCTCGTCCTTCTCATTTGGAATTAGAGTCCATATTAGATATCCACTTTATTTAAATTTGTATTTTAGTTTTGTGTGAGAATTAAGTTATTAGTCCTTGGTGTAAGAGGGTAACTATTGTGGTGCATAAGTGATAATTCGTTATTAGTGACTATACTTTCTAGCTAGTCAAAAATAAATATTTTTTCAACCAATATTGATACTTATTCATTTGAATGTAAACACAAAAATATTTTAATTAATTTTTTAATAAAATTGTTTATTTAGATTTTAATTGGTTAAATAATTTAAGATCTCATTACAATCTTCATGTTATTCTATCTAGTCCAGTCCAGTCTAGAAGCTAAGTTTATGAGTCTAGTTTGATAGTTTATTGCTATCACATTGTAAGCCTTGATTCATCATCGAAATATAAAGAATTGCCTTGTTGATTATTCCACTGTGTGTGAATTGTTATCAAAGCCGTGTGTTTTTGATCTATGTTATAGTCTATTGTGAGTTATATTACTAAAAGTTCTGCCAGTAGCGTGCTGTAGTACCTGTGGAGGGGTGGAGTAAGTCCCGTGTTGAAGGCCGAAGGAAAGAGTCGTGTGAAGGGTAGTAAGTCACCAAAAGTAGCAAGGAATATCGCGAAAGATTATCAGTAAGTTCTATTTCTCACCAATGGCTTTGCGTAGATCTATGGATGCAAGTTCTGCTTTATCTGATGTCTTGCACAACTATTTTCAAGATGGCAATACCCATGTTGTAGATGATAAGGGCAATTTTAAATTTCCAGATGTTAAAATTAATACATTATATCCTGAAAAAGGGCTTAAAGCTAAAGTTTGTGACTCTGTGCGTCAAAGTGAAATAAATCTTTTAGTTTCTGGAACTGGTATCTGTCTTATCTATTTACCTTTTTTTTACCTGAAGATGTCTCCAGATGGCAAGATAAGGGTTTCTTCCATGTCCATTTTCCCCATGTTGACCTTATCGTCCATCCACATTTTAACTACAACATAGGTGCTGAGTTTTTTGCAACATTAATTGATACCTGATGTCAAATCTGGGAACAAGCTGTAATCACCCAGTTTAGGGGTCTTCTTAGTGCTGAGAAAGGTGATGGAATATTGTCTGTCCAACCCAACTTCACTCTTTCTCTTTCAGATAAATTCGTTTCTTCTGCTTTCTGCTTATTACTTCAAGTTAAAGGTGTCTCTTTAATGCCCGGATCTGTCTATGCCACCATAGGAGGTCGTTGTATTTACAGAATTATGAATACTGTGTCTCCACCAGTTTTGTTGCCCACGGGGGTATCTTTCCCAAGAGGATCGTCCAATCTTCTTGATTATGGTCGTTTCATAGATGCAACTGGTTTCGACATAGGATTCCCAATAATAGAACAATTGCTTGATAGGCAAAAGCCTCAGTTCATTGACCTTCCTATTCATAGAAATAGGTTCTTAGACAGACCTCTGTTCCAGTCACGCAGAGTAGGCACCATTACCTTACAGTCTGTCCCTGGTCAAACAATCTTGGAACAGCCATTGATAGATGAGACCCAAGTCAGAGCTCAACCACTCTCTCGTAGTAGATCTATGGCCCATGCTTATGCTAGGTCAAATAGAAAACCTTATGTGGATTATAATCCAGAGGAATGTTCCACCTCTAGCAACTGTGGCTCTTAAAGGTTTAAACAAATGCCTTCAAGGTCATCCTTTTCATCCAGATCTCACAGGTTTACTCCTGCAGAAAATTCTGACCAGATAGATGAACTGGCTAAACAAGTAAGTGCAAGATTACATCTTGCTCCTAAGCAAGAAGAAGAGCCAGAAAAGAAAAGAAAGGGAAAAGGTATAAAGATAGCTAAGCTAGGAGAACATGCTAGCATGATGCGCGAACATTTGCCTAGATATGGAACTGAAAGGAGAACCAAGCATACGGTTCAAGTAGATCCTTCTACTGCTGTGGATTTAGTCAGTTACACTCCTGGCCGATGGCCAACACAAGATAGTTATCAGGTTGTCAACCCTGAGGAGAAAACATGGGGCAGATATGAAGCCAAAGTTCACACTAAGGTGGGAACAAAGCAAAAGAATTCTGAAGCACAGAGAAATTGGCAGTCCAGTTGGATGCAAACTGCTTCAGAAAATATCGATGACATAGCAGTAGATGTCAAGCAAGGCATAAATAGGACTATTTCTGTTTATGATGGAATATTACAAATACAGAATAGTCAGTATAAGACAGAAACTACTATAGGTAGAATTGATAAGCAGTGTACTTCTACCTTAAATAATTTTGGCACATTAAATTATCAAGTTAGTCAAACACATACAATGGCCACAAATATACAATGTAGTAGTGAAAGATTAGAAAATGTGGCAGGTCAAATTTATAATCAAGTCTCTCAGTCTAACAATTGAAGAGATACTCAAGCTCAGGAAAATAAAGTCTTACTAGAGCATGTTGCTAGAAACCTAGAAAAGGTTAGAAAATATGCCAAGAAGATTAGAGTATCTCAGAAAGGAAAAGATAGTTCTGAGGAAGACACTGAGGATGCTAAAACTCAGAAATCTCATAAAATAGATCCTAAGCCCAGACCAAAAATATAGAGAAGAAAAAGTATTCTTTTCTCTGAAGAAGTTGAAGAACAACCAGCACCAACAACATCTACCATTAGAAGCCAGAATCCTCAAATGCCTTCTAAAATAGTTCTTCCAAAGCAAAAAGAGCATATGTTGTAGGTTTCAGAACCTCTAAAAGATTGGCTACAAGAATGTGATCTCAAAGATAATGAGCCAGTCTATATGGAAGAACCAGCTGCAGCCATGAATTCTTCTGACGAAGAAATTTTTGAAACAGTCTCCTATCATGAATCCTCTTCCGAGCCAGAGTATATGTCTTCTGAAGACACTCCTATTATAGAAATTATAGAGGATTGGGAACCTTTATGCATGGCTAGTCAATCAACTGTAGAAAACCAGTTTGATGTTGAAATGAAAGATGCTATGTCAAAAAATGCCAGACCTGAACAGTTAAGAGCTTATGCGACTTCTGGTTATATTCTGAATATTGATAAAATTATAGATCCCTATGATACTATTTGTACATGGTGTGAGACATTAGAGAATTTCTTTGATACAAGGGGATCTTGGTCTGAGGCTAATAAAATTTTGTATGTAGTTAGACTCATGTCTGGTAAGCTCCGCAGTTGGTGGAACTCTCTCCCTAATAATGGTATTATTTCAATAGATTCTGATGGAGATGAGTATGTTAAAGAAAAAGACATGGGTAGGAATGATATATCTGCTGAAGGATTTGCTACTTTAAAGTTATATCTGATTGGTTTATTCTGTGGTAATAGAAAAGAATGATATTCTTGAGGCAGAAAAAAATCCTTTATTCTCTGCAGCTCAAAGACTTGGGCAAATTGCATAAGTACAATTTAGTCTTTGAAAAATATATGATAGCTGCCAGAAAGTTGCATGATTCCACCACTAAGAAATACTATCTGAATTCTCTTCCTTGTGGTTTGGGTGATTATGATGAAGAATACATAGCTACCAAGTACAAAACTAAGATAGATACTTTTGGTTTCAGTGAATTAAGAACTCTGGTTAGCTATAAATTAGATAAAGGATGTCTGTTGAAAGCCTTAAGTGATAATAGAGATCAGTACAATTCTTCATGTAATATGAAGGATTATTGCAGTCTTCCTCCAATCAATCAGATAAAAGATTTCAAGCATGTTCGAAAATTCAGCAAGAAATCATGTGGTAAGAATTATCATTGCAAGAAATGTAAATATTCTAAGTATGACAATGACAATATGGAATATTCTTTCCGTAAAAAGAAAGCCTACAAAAAGAAATATAGGCTTGCTCCTGTAAATAGAAATTCTTTTAAGAATAGAAAACCGCCAAAGTATTTGTTCAAGAAGAATAAAGATTTCAAGAAAAGGAATAAACCTGTACAATGTTTCATTTGTAAAGGGCCGCATTATGCTACAGACTGTCCTAAGAAACATAGACCTGAAAATAAGATTTATGCAATGTTTGAAGAACAGAATAATACAGAAGCATGGGAAATTGTTGCTTCTCAAGAAGTCCTTGGTTCCTCTAATATTGCTCTGTTTGAGCTTGTTGAGATTTTGCCTGATAATTTATATATGGCCAGAGATAAACATAAGAAGGTTTATCCTACCAGTTCTTCTGAATCTCCATCTAAAAGCTCCAGGTCTTCTGATAATATAATTGTTTCTAAAGTAGTCAAGAAAGCAATCAAGGATTTAGATTTTAAGATCAGTATGGCAAAATCTAAAGATCCTTATCATATGTCAGGTTCCTTGGATGACAGGAAAGCTGCTACAAAATAGCAGGTAAAAGATATCAAAGCCTGGGAAAAGTAGAAAATGGCCTTGCTTCAGAAAGTTAAGCGCTCTGCTCACAGATCTCCTTCTAGCTCTCCATCACCACCTCCTCACAAGTCATGCCATGGATATATTCAGCCCAAATGGTCCGCTTCCAAGTCATCCCCCAAACACTGTTCATCTCAGCATCATTCCCATCGTCGATCTTCTCGCCATTCACCTCCTGCCTCTCTTAGTCGCAGTATTGATGCTCTTTGTTCCAAAGTTGATTGTTGCAATGAGTCTATTGACATCCTTGCCCGTCAGTGTGTGTTGTAGCAAAAAGCTTTGGATAAGCTCACTTCTGTAGTGGGGGAAATTTGAGAACTTCTAACCAAAGCTGATGATGAAGAATCATCCTCTGTTTCTAGTCATGACATCCTTTCTGAACCTGCAAATGCCCTATACATGGTTGAAAATTGTACATATATCAGAGTTAACCTTTGTTTTTCCGGTTACAAGCCTATTCCCATGGATGCATTTGTTGATTCTGGTTCTTCTCGTAGTTTTGCCAAGACTAATGCAATCCCCTCTGAGTTCTGGAAAACAAAGTCAGATCTTCCCGCAGGATATGCTATTAACGGAGAAGAAATCAAGATGGGAAGGTTTGCACAGGATGTCAGCATTGAGATACAAGGTAAGCAATTTATTGTTGACCTCATTGAACTTGATAGCCTGAGAGAAGATTTGTTGTTAGGATATACTTTCTTGACCAAATACCAACCGTTTGTGTTGAGAACACATGAGATTTCTGTCAAGCATACAGATGGACCTGTCAGAATTCCATCTTTGAAATTAGTCAACCATAAATTGTTTGAGAAACCTAATTTAGAAGGTTAAAAATTATGTAGTTTTTTATTTATATAATTATTTGTGTTTTTTTTTAATTTTTTAAAGAATATTTTGTTTTGTTGAGAAGGTTAATAATTTTTTAATCATTTTTGTAGTTTGTTGGTATCTGGTGTATAGGTTAAAGTTACATAAAATTTGACTTATTTTGGTTTAGATTGAAGAATTGAGGGGTATCTATATTGTTAAAGTCGAGGCAGATCCTCACTTCATCTCTTTTTATTACACCTTTAAAGAACTTGAATCTTGATGAATGACTAAATCAAGGAACATGACATTATCCTCACTAATTGTGCTCAACCAATTAAAGTACAACCATTTGGTAGAAAATAGTTTTTAAAAGATGGTCAAAATGAATGATCATATAGATGGTGATATATTTGGAGGGACATAATTGTTCATTGTACAATATGGTGAAATATTTAATTTAGATGTGAGGCTCTCGTCCTTCTCATTTGGAATTAGAGTCCATATTAGATATCCACTTTATTTAAATTTGTATTTTAGTTTTGTGTGAGAATTAAGTTATTAGTCCTTGTTGGAAGAGGGTAACTATTGTGGTGCATAAGTGATAATTCGTTATTAGTGACTATACTTTCTAGCTAGTCAAAAATAAATATTTTTTAAACCAATATTGATACTTATTCATTTGAATGTAAACACAAAAATATTTTAATTAATTTTTTAATAAAATTGTTTATTTAGATTTTAATTGGTTAAATAATTTAAGATCTCATTACAATCTTCATGTTATTCTATCCAAATATCAATTCAAGGCTCAAATTTTCAAACATGTAAGGTGTGTGCACACACACAAAAAAAAATGCATTCTATAATACTTGAGTGCATGTACACCATGTAAATTCATTTCAGAGAGCTCAGCATGCATTGCATAGACTTCAAATGCATATAAACCATATTTGTTTAGTTTTTTCACTATGTTGGTTTGATTGATGTAATATAAAAAGGAAAGTTTGGTAATTCATCAATATTATATCAAATCAAAAGATGACAATTCATTTTAGATCTTTAGTAGAGAAGATTGAATGTTGATGTTTGATGTAGGAGCATCCAGGGTGTAAGAGCAATCTTGCATCAACCCAAAAAAAATATTGTTTCTTTTCAATAAGGGCTAAATTTGGCAGGGTTACTATTTTTAGTAAGTTTGCATTTGTGCACGTTTGGATGCAAAATCTTACATAGACCTCTAGAATGGTGAATTGAAGCTAATGGTGAAGAAATCACTTCAATATCATTTGTCATTTGTGAGATATTAAAATTTCAAATTCCAAAAATCCTATTGAAATATTCAAAGTCAAACTTGAGGCACTTAGAGGCTCCGGATGGGCCCGAAATTTGGTGGGAAACCCAAGCAATCTACCTTTAGGTAATGCTTGTGCACCATCGTCTTTTGAGAGCTTTCCGAAAAGGTATTATAATTGAAAATCCAACGGTCGGATCGAAAGTTATGGCCCCGCAAAGTTGACCTATTTTTGGAGGGAGACGCAAATTTCAAAATTAAGCTGGTGGCCGCCAAAAAGGGCTATATATGACCATTTTTGGGAACCCTTGGGGTAGTAGAGTTAAGGGGGAAGGTGTAGAGTCAGGAAAAGGTGGGAAAATAGAAACCCTAGTTGATTTGGGGTTACCGAAGGCTAAAGATTCCAGAGTCTTGAGAGAGGGAGCTGTAATGTGTTGCAACCTGTAGGGGATTCACTCTAATTGTATTTGAGCTTCTATAATGTAATGTTATGCCCATATTAAGAAAATATCATTCTATTTTCTATGTGCAATTTCTGTTATTGTGTGTTTTATGAGTTACCCCCTTCATCAATGTTTATGTTGATGGTGGCATCTATAAATGTTGTAGTTGATCAATGATAATCTCATGTGGTAGACTTTAGAAATCAAATGGATTTTTAAAGAATAAAATGTGGTGTCTTATATTGTTTGTTTAAAGGGATATTATTTGAACCTTGTTGGTAGTGAAGCTCTACCAAATTTGTGGTTCAAGCAATTAGCGAGAGCTTTATGCAACTACTTTTTAAGGCATATAAAGTGAGTTCATTCCTTCAAACCTTGGTAGCTTGTTTAAGATTAGATTGAATTGTAAAAAAATTGTAAGTCTTGATTAGTTGGATACTTTGTTGCTTCATTTTCAACTAAGACATATTTTGGCTTCATTCATTGTCTGAGATCTTGTGAAAGATACGAATGATTTTTCTTGTTTGAAAATCCAAGGATAAGCCAAAAAAAAAGTGTTTTCTTGGCATATTCTTTGAGCCATCATTTTAATTTTCATTCAAGTAAAATTTGATAGAGCTTATATTACCTAGTGTAGATTTTCATTATGGGTAAGATGAGTTTGAAATGAAGGCCTCTTGTAGTAGTTTTGGGTATTATTTACATTGTAGTTGAGAGCATGTATGGATCAATATTTATTTAATATTTTTCCATGCATGACATATCAGATGATGTGTTCCATTCTATTAACAAGTCATTCTAAGTGGTAAATGGTGAAGATTCTTTTGTCATAGTTGATAGTTTTGATTTCTTGTTTTTGGTAAAGGTGTTATTAAGATTTTTCTTTCAAAGCAGGGCATCTGTGTTAAATTGATGAGTCATTGGTGATATAAGGATACATTCAAATATTCCATCTTTCAAAGTTTTCTTTATTTGGGATCTCTATTAAGTCTAATTTATGATATTTTACATAAATGCACTCTATGTAGGTCATGTTAATCATGTTACTTCAAAGTTTTGGAGTTGTATAATGTTTGTGCAATTGAGTGGAGTGAGTTGAAGAAGCAAGTAGCAAAGCAGGGCCAACATGGGAGAGCATTGTGGAAGTGCTATGTAATTTACTATTTTCTTAAGCAAAGATCTTAGAAGATAGTGAGCAAAATTCATATAAAGGCCAAATATGGAGGAAGTAATAGCCACTTGTTAAGGTATGTGTGTATACTCTTTTTTAGTAAGAACACAAATCTTATGAAGAATTTGATAGTTCAACTTACATCAATATTTGAAATGGTAGACTATGGTGAGGCTCATTTCTAGTTGGGTCTAAAAAATGGCATAGACAGAAGATAATGATTATTTCCTCAACAAAAATATAATTTACTAGAAATTCAAATAGAAAAAGTTTCCATGCCCTACTACAAAAACTTGTGTTACACTAATAGTGAAGGGTTTGGTTTTATAGGAGAGAGGAAAATAATATCTAGTTGTTAGTACTATGTACTAAATATTTATCCAATATTCTTTCATTTTAATTGTTAAATGTTTTATCTTTCGCTCTTCAAATATTCTCAAATGGGTCACCAGGTGTAACACCAAAGATTGTTTCTTTGAAAAGTTTGTATGCATTGATATCAAAAACCCTCTTTTGACTATAATGGCTTCGAGCATTTAATTTTTCTAGTATAAAATATTTGACAATAACTATGTTTATAGTACATTTGTAGTATATTATAAATTGAGATCTCATCAGCAACTTATCTAGTATTTTCTACTTCTTAAATGTATGTTTAAAAGGGAAAGTTCCAATCATTGAGTGCTAGAGTGGTGTTTATGGTATAAAACTACAAAAACTACTAATTTCAACTCTATTTAGAATCTAGCTATTAAGTCCTAATAACTTATACTACTAAAAATACTTTATTCCTTTTCCTATAATGAATGTATCTTTAGAGAAATGTTGATATGTATTGGTACTAATGATATAAAGTGGATAATTGTAGTTGTATTTGTAGATGAATTCATTATAACTAATGCACATATAATGTTTCCTTGCATATATATAATTGATATCTAAATGCTTATATTTGGAGTTGATGGATTAATTTTCATGGAATCAAATTATTGATTGTAATTGTAATTATAGTTCACTATAACTTCATAGCCTCTTATATTGTTTCTCCTAACTCTTTCTTTTTTGTATGCAAGTAGTTCAAATTAGGTGGAAAATTATTAACTAGTTGTAAAATGTGAGTATCACCCTCAGTTGAAGTTGACTAGGTGAGAGGGGAGAGAGGATTAAGTTCTACTTATTAGTACCAAATGCACTCAAACCCATTTACAACACTTTTTCTATTTCCTTATAAATTATGATTTACACTCTAGCAATTGCAATTGTATCTCGAGTGAGGATCCTACCTTGACCATAACCTTTGTTTCTATTTGGTATGTAGTCTGTAGATTACATGACTTACAAATCACTCCTTTGATCCAAATCATAATGTAAATTTAATATATTTAATTTCTTATTTTTCTCAAAAAGTAATATATAAATTTAACAAATAGAATTTTTAGCAATGTTATTGATATACCTTAGGTTGTGATCAAATTACTTTCAAAATACAATGGAGTTAGAGGTAGAATGGATAGAGTGTATTGCAATTAGAGCTCTTTTTAAAATTTATTTATGTATTTTTAATAATGTTGGCATACTAAAAGATGTTCATATTTTAATTTAAAATAAAAAAAATATTATTTATGTCAAGTACTACTGGTCAAAAAGATTTGAGTTCTTGTTTCTCCTTTCACTAAATAAAAATATATATATTACTAGCAATTGGACCCATAGGTTCAATGGGTACATTGATAAAAAAAAATATTATAATAAAAATTTTATTAGAGATAGATAATTTTTCCAGTCAAAGCCTATTTACATGGAAAATGATGCAAAATGTATGTAGTGTATTAAAAGCATTACTAGAACAAAGATCGAGTTAAATATTATCTTGTTTGGGACATAATTACATCTACATACTAAGACTAGATTGCCCACAACACCTAGTATAACCAGTGCAACATTATATCTGATGATATAGAAACTTGAAATGTGCTCACCTCTTTTGTACATGTTTGTTAAGTAAGAAAATGTGTTGAAAAGAACAATAAAGCTTGTTATAAGTAGAGGGAAGCATATTGACTTCCTTGATAGTAGTCAAGCCTTGTTGTGTACAAAGATAAAAACTTGCAAAGAAAAGATGTAAAATGATGGTGCAATTAATATAATTGGAACAAATTGAGCCTTTGGCGTATGAGCTAGTGAGATAACAATCATATTCCAAGAAAGTTAGCCTTAGGATTGGGAAAATGAAATTTGAAATAGTTGAACTAGCTCATGGAACGAACTAGTCTAAGGGTTGTGTGTGTGTCCTAGTCCAAGAAGGAAAAAGTCCATTAGGATTAGACTAGTCCTAACTAAGGTAATGGTGAAGTCCTTTATGGGTGATAGGTTCTTGGTTAGGGTTATTTTGTGCACCAAATTAGCCAAATTGAGTGCTAAGACCATGCATTTACAATATATATGCAAAGGGGTAAGGATGTAGAGTATATGCACTTTTATCTCTTATTGTAAAAAATACATTATGATTGCTTTATTACCAACTAAACTACAACTCTCATGAGTTAAAAGTGTAAATTTATTATATATAAAGTAAATAAAAAAATAAGTATTTCTTTAACTCTTACTATTGTAAGGAAATAAAACATCCCACACATAAAAATCTATGCTAATAAATTAAAGCAAGTGATTGAATAAAATAATTAGCCTAGATTTTGGAATTGAGAGCATAACTAAGTGGATCTAAAAATAGAAATAAATGGCAATAATAAATTCATACCTTTGTGTTGATGAAGAGGATATACAATTCTTTGTGACAAATGATTGATACTTGAATTCTTATTTTCGATATGGGATGAGCATATTGATACCATTGAGATCTATGAAGATTGGAACTATCTATGACTTACGGTTGACCGCACACCTATAGAAGTGATCTCTACAACTTTGAATTTGAACCTAGCATGCAAAACTAATATGATACATGCAAGGATTTGATCTGACAATCTATGACACTTTTGTACTTGTAGACAATCATTCACAAGATGTTTTGACCTTCAACAACAAACTAGTAGTGTTTAGGAACACCTTTGGGGAGCTTTCTAAGTGAGGATATTCTCCTTATATGACAAGCCCCTAGATTTGAATCAATAGGATTTGATAATTAGAGGAATACAATATGCAACAAATGCATCAGACACTATCCTAAATAAGGCTAACTTGAAATAAAATGCAAAGGGGTAATACAAATATCTAGTGCAAGAACTAGGGTTTTGACCTTGTGGACAAAGAGGTAATGCAATAAGAATAGGTTGATGTAAAGTTGTGCTATGATAGAAGAGTGATTATGAGAGGCATGAGTAATAGTGATTTATTTTAGAGATAATGAGTGAATATGTGTAATGATTCATGATATTGCATGATGGATAATGACCTAGGGAGTGGCGTCCTTATATACTTGACTTAGACACATAATTTAAATGCTTTGGCATGAAAAATGACACTTAACAACTAGTTGAAAATGAGTCATCTTAGGCCCATGATTAAATTTAAATTTGAAATATTTGAGGTCATTTCTATGATTCATAAAACTATGTTGGGTCAAATCCACAATTATGGATTTTTATCTAGGAGAAGAAAATGTAAGTTAAGCGTTGATAAATGTTTAGGGATGGATATATAGTTATGTTTTAGACCGAGAATTGAGAATTTGAGCCAAAGAGGGTGTCAAATCAATCAAAATCATGCATTAAGACCAAGTACTTGTGACTCCCACACTGAGTGGTGTAAAATGAATAGTAAAAGTGTAGTGTATGTAGTTTTTTTTCCATTACCTTTTTCCCCACTTTGGTGTGCATGTGACAGGAGTAAAGAATACCAACGTATAAAAATGTGAAATACAAACACATCTAGAAGTAGAATAGCCAAAGCAAAGATCTAGAGTCCACCTATGAACTACGCATAAACTCTACAAATGATTAATAATAGCCAAAGCAAAGTGGTGTGAAATCAAGGAAGGAGAGAAATTTTGAATAAAAACTATAAAATGGAAATGGAAAGAGATGTGAATCATAAAGATGATAAAGTGAGCATATAAGCATGATAGACTTAAGCATAACAAATTTGAGACAACATCAATGAAAATAGAGATATATACCTCAAATACTTACATCTATGTGTGTAAATGAGGAAGAATAGAAGATGCCTTCACTTTTGCATTCAAATTAGAACAATCATGGATATATGTAACCTAAAAAAACCCACCCCTAAGTGGAAAGACCAAGTGAAAAGCATAGACGAAAATAAAATGGCATGTGTAATTCAAAAAATAAAATTACATGTTGATCAAATGGAACCATAAGATGTACTATTCGAATTATTTCCCCAACGGCACCTTTTCTTTTTTCATCATGATATATATATGAATTATGATCCACTACTGATGTAGTCAAGGTAGGAGGGTCTAGTGAGGGACTGTCCAACCTTGCAGCCTTAAACAATTACACCATGATCATACATATATGCAACAAAAACTTACAGTTAATCAACAGAAAGACAAAATCTATCCATGAACATATGACACAAGATATATCCTGGGAAAACCCTAACAGGGAAAAACCTAGCCTTCAAAGCTCATTCCTCATACCTTATAACTTCAAATCAAATTACACATGCCTCAAGGGCTTTACAGATGCTAGGCCGCAGCCCAGGGATTACAAAGGACTCATACAACAATATTCTTTCATGATTTCTTTCTTCTACATCTCAATTCTCTGCTCTGCAACTCATTCTGCTTCCTTCTCTGCTTTCTTCTCTATTCTTCTATTCAATCGAATCAAAACAACTTAAGATCTTGCTTCATTTCTCTGTGCTATCTATCACTGCTTAGAAACAATCCTTTATCTCTTATTTATATCCTCTGCAAGCCTTCAAATCATTATCAAGTTAGCTTGGTTGCAACGACTAGTTATGAAATGTGTACACAAAATAGGTCAGGCCTAAACATAAGGCACTGCTCTGCAAATGCATAGAACTTTGTGTGAATCTCACTGAAGGTCAGTCAGGTCCTAAACTTCATTGAACAATGCTCCTTTTTGCTCTGCAAGTCACATATTTTCTTCGCAAGCTGATTTAGACTCCACTGAACATAGTTAGCTTTGTTATGCAAAAATAGTCAATCTTTCGATAATGGTCTCTCTAGAATCAAGGCCAAATGATCTGAATTCTTGATATGTTGTAACTGACTATGTCTAGATGTTAATTCCAGCTCCGTAGTCTCTCATACTCAAATGCGGTAAAATGTGGTATCTCCCAATTCACTGTCTCAATACTCTGTTTTCACTACCAGCTATCTCAACTATCTTGAGTTCTTCTGGATGCTCCTGCATCAGACTCTTAGGGTTAATTGAAAAGTGAGCCTCTTCACTTTGGTGTGTTTTATGTCAAACTTACTGTGATCCCTTAGGATAGGTTCAGCGGTCTGTTTTCAGGTACTTGCAACTGCCTCAAGGTTGGCAGTCTATTCAAGTCCACCTTGCAAAACTACCTCAAATTCTTCTAAGTTCAACATTCTACTTGCAATCCTTTCACTACCTCAATGATCGACGATCTGAGCAAGTCTTCTCCTCAAGTTACCTCAAGTTCTTCATGTTGTCATGTCTAGGTTTAGCGGTCTACTTGCAAGCCTTGCACTACCTTGATGATCGACAGTCTAAGAAAGTCTTCTCTGCAAGTTGCCTCAAGATCAATGTCTACTTCAATCAATTAAGAGTCAATAGATACATACTTGCATCCTCTGGAACAATCGATTACTTCCTTGATTCTGTCAATGCACTTTCTGAATTTTCTCTGCAACACTATCTAACTTCTGATCCTAGATACAATTTCTCTGCACTCATCAAGATCTTATAGTTTCCTCTTTGCATACACTTCTCCTATACTTTTCCTTATTTCTTTGTCCATATTTACTTCATTCTAGTACATAAACTTTCTTCTTCCAGTAGAATATCTAGTCATGAACTTCTCTTTTCTGTTATGTCTCACACTTGTCCACATAAACTTTCTCTTGCACTGTTTCCGATGATGATTCTATAACAAAATTATTCTCAAGATTAATGTTCCACCTTCTTTTGGTTTCTCTATCAAATCTAATGTCTCAAAAGGTTCCTCTTCCTCTACATAAATTGTCTCTATATCAACATGCTCTTCCTACTCTGCATAAACTCTCTCTATACTAACGGGCTCTTCTTCTTGTACACAAATTGTTACTAAATGATGTACCACTTCTCCTTCATTAGCTTTTCTAGTAACAGGTTCTTGATGACATTAACTGCTTGATTCTTTTCTCCTCCAAACTTGAAAATAAGTTCTTCTAAATGGTCTTCTATCAAATCCTCTTTCATCTCTTTTGTGTCCTTCATTGTGATAAGACTTGTGACTCCTGTCATTTCTCCCTCTATAGAAATAATTAATGTCCTTGTTTTGCTCCACATAAGGTTTGCATCCTGATTCATATCTTCTTTTATTTCCAACACATGAATACTTCGGTCTATACCTCCCTCTGAACATACCAGTAACATTTCTCCATTCCTGTCCATCAATCCATCCATAATTCTTTTGTATACAACTCGTCATAGATTTTCTCCTCCTCATTTTATCCCAACACATCCTTTTAGAATGATTCCTTAATCCATAGATTCCACAAGGGTATATATCCCAACAAGATTCATTTTCATCTCCACGCCTATTACAATGTAAACAATAAATACCTTTTCTGCTAGGACTTGATAGGTTAAAGTTTGCCATAACATCCTTAGCTTTGTCATATCCAATCCCTTCACTTCTTGATCTGATTATTGGTTCAACAGGTTCTATAATTCCTTGTTGATGCTTTCCCAATCCTTTTCCTTCATATCCCATTCTCTGCATAATCTTGAAACCAATACCATCACCAACAACTCTAGGTTTAGTCACACTGCTACTTTCATCTGCACCTTCTAAAGTAACTTCTGCAACATCACACAAATCATTAGTATCACAAGAAACATCACAAAATTTAGGTTTAGATCTCAAATTTTCATTCTCTTCTCTGCATGCTACAAGTGACTGTTCTAATTGATCTTTCTGCTCTTTTAATTCTGATATTTCACTTTTTTGCAAACTATTCTCCTTCTTCAATTCTTCCAAACTATCTTTTAGATCTTTGTTCCTCTGTTCAACCTTATAAAACAACTTAAATCCTTCTTCTAGTTCTGCAAATTTCTTTTCAACATCCTCAAATAGTTTCAGCTCTGCTTCTAGGTCTTCATTTATGCTCTTTACATCTTTCAGTTCTTCTTCCAGGGCATCAAACTTGTCCACTCCTAGATCTTTCATCTTCTCCAATAATGTTGAATTACATTTCTTGATTTCACACAATTTTCCTTCCAAAATATCCTTTTCACATACTAGGGTTTTATTTTCTTTCTTCATCCTCTTTCCCATCTTCCCCATTGAAAACACTAGATTTGAAAGGCTTACCGAATCTTTCTTTCCTTGATCTTTCTTTTGTGATGACACTTGTTACTTCTAGGGTTTGGCACAACACTTTATCAGATTCGCCACCTTCTAGCAGAATCACAACCAGTCCAGTAGATTTGAAACTAGCTCTAATCCCACTTAATGCAGTCAAGGTAGGAGGGTCCGGTGAGGGACTATCCAACCTTGCATCCTTAAACAATTACACCATGATTATACATATATGCAACAGAAACTTACAGTTAATCAACAAAAAGACAAAAGCTATTCATGAACAAATGACACAAGATATATCTTGGGAAAACCCTAACAGGGAAAAACCCAACCTTCAAAGCTCATTCCTCATATCTTATAACTTCAAATCAAATTACACATGCCTCAAGGGCTTTACAAATGCTAGGCTATAGCCCAAGTATTACAAAAGATGATGCTTTCCTCTTAGGAACATGAGTTGTCAGAAGTTCTATCAGAAGTTTGCCTATTTTTGCATGTTTGACAGAGCAAAGCCGACATTATTCAGTGAAGTCTAATCAGCTTGTGGAGCAAATCTGTGACTTGTGGAGCATAAAGGAACATTATTCAATGAAGCATAGGACCTAGCTAACCTTCATGGTGATCCACACGAAGTTCTATGTACCTGCAGAGCAATGCCTTATGTTTAGGCCCGACCTTTCTGTGTCTACACATTACCTGACTAGCCGTTGCAATTAGGCCAACTTGATAAGGATTTGAAGTCTTGCGGAGGATATAAATGAGGGATAAATATTTTTTACAAGGCACCAGTGACAAAATGAACAAGTAAGCGAATACGTGAAGCAAATTCATAATTGTTTTGATCCAAAGAAGAAGCAGAAGTGAAGCAGAGTGCAGAGCAGAGACAAAATAAGTTGCAGAGCAGAGAATCGAGATGTTGGCAAAAAAAATCATGAAATAATTTTGTTGTATGAGTCTTTTGTAATCCCTGGGTTGTGGCCTAGTGTCTGTAAATCCCTCGAGGCATGTGTAATATGATTTGAAGTTATAAGATATGAGGAATGAGCTTTGAAGGCTGGGTTTTTCCCTGTTAGGGTTTTCCTAGGATATATATTGTGTCATATGTTCATGAATAGATTTTATCTTTCTTTTGATTAACTGTAAGTTTATGTTGCATATATGTATGATCATGGTGTAATTGTTTAAGGCTGCAAGGTTGGACAGTCCCTCACCGGACCCTCCTAACTTGACTGCATTATGCTCTGTAAGTCACTTGATGCAGTCAAGGTAGGAGGGTCTGGTGAGGGACTGTCGAAACTTGCATCCTTAAACAATTACACCAAGATCATACATATATACAATGGAAACTTACAGTTAATCAACAGAAAGACAAAAGCTATTCATGAACATATGACACAAGATATATCTTGGGAAAATCCTAACAGGGGAAATTCCAGCCTTCAAAGCTCATTCCTCATATCTTATAACTTCAAATCAAATCACACATGCCTCAAGGGATTTATAGACACTAGGCCGTAGCCCAGGGATTACAAAAGACTCATACAACAATATTCTTTCATGATTTCTTTCTTCTACATCTCAATTTTCTGCTCTGCAACTCATTTTGCTTCCTACTCTGCTTTCTTCTTTGTTCTGCTATTCAATCGGATCAAAACAACTTAAGATCTTTCTTCATTTCTTTGTGCTATCTATCATTGCTTAGAAACAATCCTTTATCTCTTATTTATATCCTCCACAAGCCTTCAAATCATTATCAAGTCAGCCTGATTGCAACGACTAGTTATGAAACGTGTACACAAAATAGGTCAGGCCTAAACATAAGGCACTGCTCTAAAAATGCATATAACTTCGTGCAGATCTCACTAAAGGTCAATCAAGTCCTAAACTTCATTGAACAATGCTCCTTTTTGCTTTGCAAGTCACGGATTTGCTGCACAAGCCAATTTAGACTCCATTGAACACAGTCGGCTTTGTTCTACAAAAATAGTCAATCTTTCGATAGTGATATCTCTCCGGAGTCAAGGCCAAATGATCTGAATTCTTGATATGTTGTAACTGACTATGTCTAGATGTTAATTCTAGCTCCGCAGTCTCTCATACTCAAATGTAGTAAAATGCAATATCTCCCAATTCACTATCTCAATACTCTGTTTTCACTACCAACTGTCTCAACTGTCTTGAATTCTTCCGGATGCTCTTGCATCAACTACTTTCCTTTATGAATAATAATATCACATAATAATGTAATCTTTGGAGAGTTCACCTTGACTTATTCTTGAGAAGTAGCTTGAGATGTATCTTTTGGAACCTTCACTTGGATTCTCATTATCTATCTATCTAAGTGTACTACCATAAATTTTACCATTGATGTAGTCCTTGTCTTACTGATCATGTTGTGTGGAACATGATATTCTAGATGTAGATGCCTTGTTACTATCTTTGGAAGAATACTTGTTATCATGATAAAGTGTGAAATATAATCATGTATGATCATTAATATCCTCAACTTGTATCACATTCTTGTCAATAAGGTATTAAATTCTATGCTTGAGTGTCACACATCTATTTGTGACATATCCATGTACCCAATAATAATCATAAAATTAAATGACGAACATAATATTTTGGCATAGATCTTGATGTATGAAGAGGCTTTATAGGAGGTGACATGATAAGTTTGGCTTGCAAAAGTTGTTTTAATATCACATGTGGAGGAGCCAACAATCTAGTAGATTTTATATGATGCTTTACTTGGGGCCCATGCTCCATAATGATAACAAAATGTGAAGAACCATGGTCATGTTGTTGCTCATCTTAAATGGTATGACACACACACACACACATGTATATATATGTTGTAGCATAAAATATAAATTAATGAAAAGATTTCAAACTATTACAAGAAACCCTAAAATTTATATCAAATGCAACATCAAAATATAAGATAAAACTATAAAATTAAATAAATGTTACCCAATTCACTAAATGTGGTTGCTCCTTTTCTAGCATAACTCCAAAATGATCTCTCTCTAGGGTAATTGATAATTGGGTGGTTTTTATAATGTTTGGTGAAACAGTTCAACAGTAAAAGGGTGGTTGAACGATAAAAGGTGTTTTAATATTTCTTTTATTTTTATGAATAGGTTTAAGGTAAATAATAAATAAATTTGTTTAATTTATTTTATTATTTAGAGGAGGGGATATAAGGAAACATTTAATTAATTAAAATTAATTAAATGTCATGTGAGGGGATTAATATTTAGGATAATTAGGGATAAATAATCAATTTAGGGTTTGGTGGATTTTAGACGTCTATATATATATGTCAATCTTGTGATGTAAAAGTTGTTACACATATGGTTTCTAGAGTTGTCATTGATGTCAACACTATCATGAAGGTGTGATGGTGTTCATGGTTGGATATCATGTCCCATCCAATAAGAGAAGAGAGAAGATGCAGTTCATGGTTGGATGTCATGTCCCATCCAACAAGAGAAGAGAGAAGATATAATTCATGGTTGGATGTCATGCCTTGATCAGTGCAGAGTTAAGTATGAAGACATATTAATATGGGAATTAGAAGCACTAAGATGATTAGATGTGTTGCTGATGTTACTTATGGCCTGAATCATGTGTGTTCCAAGTTTCATGATGATTAGATCATCTAAAGAGTGTTTTGTTGTTGACAAACTGAAGACAGTGTCACTTCTATGAAAATATTCTAGGTGGCACAATGGAATGCTCCGCATTCCTTTGCATTTGCACATATGGCTATGTAATTTTGGAAGTATGTTTAGAGTACAGTGAATGTGATAATTCCAAGTTTTTAGATCATTTTTCCTTCGGCTATGAAAGTTATGCATGATAGAGTACCAGCATGTGTTCTAGCAGAGTAATCTAGTGTTGAAGGCCTATTGGAATGCTCTGCACTCCTCTGGAAATGAATGATTGCCCTTGCAGTTTTGAGGACATGTTTATGGATGTGTATTACATGGTTCTTTGTAGTTTCAAGGTTCTTGGTGGTCCGTAGCTTAGTTTTTAAAATGGTAGCATGTTGTAGTGTGTTCCTAATGACTTATTGTTCCCAAAGTTCATGATTGAAGTTGTGCGGCACAAATCTTTGATATGCGGAGGTAAAGGCATGTTTGGAGATGTTGTATGAGTCATGTGGACTCATCTAGAAGAGTTTTATGAAGGTCTTTCTTGTTTCCTATACCGCTTAAGGTTTTCAAGTTGTTGTGGTCATTTTGCTTCAAGTTTTCATATGTTTTGCTTAAAGTTGTCCTATTTACAAATGAGCGGAGTGTGCACATGTAATTCCTTGGTGTTTGAAGCTGTGAAGGATGTTTTGGACCTAGTTAAGCAAGTGTTGGTGTCTACAAGACATGGGCCTTCTACTGGTGTAACGTGTGGTTTGTTTAGGACCTATCTTCTACATGTTTCATGTTGTGTGTTATCTGGCCAACTTGTAAATGTATTTTTCATGTTGTATCTAGTTGACAAACAATGTAATCAATGTAATATCTTGTATAAATTGTAAATCAAATTGAGTGAGGTGAGGTGTGATTGATAAGGTTTGTAGGCAAGATAAGGAGCATAATGAATGCATTATAATGTGCGACTAAAGGAGAAAGAGCAAAAGTTGTAGATGCTATCTTGATTCATCTTGAAGACATATTTGAAATAGTGATCAAGTGTAGAGTCTACCTAACTGATCTGATTACCAGAAGAAAGTGTGAAGAGGTAGAATTGCAATCATCAAAGGTGTGAATTTCAATGTCATTTTTCAGACAGTAGAATGATTGTCATACTGTAATCTTTTGTAAGTGTGCTCTCAATTCAAGGAGTAGTAGTTTCCTTGGGAGTGACCCTAAAACAAAGTCTTCAGGGAGTAGTAGCTTCTTTGGGAGTGACCCTAAATCAAAGTTTTCAAGGAGTAATAGCTTCCTTGGGTTGTAGCCCTAAAACAAAGTTGTTATCTGAGCTTCATATATTGTGAGTTAATCCTCACCATGGTTTTTCCCTTCTAGGGTTTTCCACGTATATCTAGTGTTATGTGTTGATGTGCATTGTGTTAATCTTTCATGTTCATGTTAATACAGTGTGATGCTTAAGTTTTAATATGCTCTAAATAAGTTGATGTTAAAGTTGAAGATTATTTTGATACTGATTTAGCCCCCCCCTCTTAGTATCTTGGTGTGTTCAACAAAAGTATGATCCTATATATACTCATTAGGATGAAAACTAAAGTGTTCAATGAAATCATGTGCAAGATCCATAAATGAAATTTAAAAATTATGATACAAATCATACCATAATAAACTTTATTAACTAAAATTTCACTAAATGTGTGTATTTGAAACATGTTATAATTGATATAGGCATAATATATGTGACAATTATTTTAAATGTATTTCCATCCCACTATGATAATCAATCCTATCTCCTATTACCATTAAATCTTTCAATTCATTGATGTCTTAGTATGTGATCCCTATAAAGGGTAAGGTCTAAAACAACATGAGGTAGACTAACATTTTCAACATGAATAAATTATCATTTGTTAGTGGAGTAGAATTATCATCATTTATAACATCAAGTAAAATATCATTAAGGAAACAAGTAGCATAAAGATTCTTAGAATTAAGAGAAGAGGAATATGCATCATCATTATAAATTGTAAGGGCATCATCACATAGTATAAGATCACAAATAGTGGGTGTGTTAGAAACATGGTCTATACTACCACCAGTATCATGTTAGATACATCATGAATCAATGAATCATCAAACACAACATGAGAAGGTCAAGGACAAGCATTGGCAGAGATACAAAGGGTGTTGCAAGTATGAGGTGAACCAGTGTTGTCATTGATGTCAACATACTCATATTGCATTGACAAGAGGGATTCGATGAGCAGTGTGCTGAGGATATTGAGAAAATTAGCCTCAGTCAGGAACAGTGAAGAACAGTGATGAGAAGAAGGCAAATGTATTGTATAGGATGCGAACCGGAGGATGCGGATTAAAGGGTTTGTATATATGAGTCTTGAGATGCTTCAGTTAAGATTTTAGAGGTCCGCATGAAGCTCTGAAGGAGTTGTGGTTGTCGGTGTGAAACTGGTTCCAGCAAGTGTTCAGAGGTGACAGAGGATCACAGAAAGGTCCGGTGAGGTCCGGAATTGTATAATCCTGATTTGCGGATTGGAAGGAGTGTTTGGGATGTCCTTGTGATGTGTCATCTCAAGTTGTGTATGATTTGGAGGTCCAGAAGTACCTTTTGCATTGTGACAGTGGCGACAGACTGTGTTCTTGAAGTTTCGGATAAGGAGGAGAAGAGATTCCAGTAAGTAGAGGAAGTGCGGATGTACCTGGTCATTTAGGCAGGCTTGGAAATGTCCGTGGATCATGTTTAGGTTGTGTTGTTGGTCCACATTGATGGTAGAGCCCGAAATTGAAGATATTCTTCCGGATGAAGTTCTTGCTCTGTTTAGCCGACCGGATGAGTTGTTCATCCTACGAATGTTCTTGTGGTGGCCGACCGGATGTGTTATTCATCTTGCGGATATTCTTATGGTTGATTGCCAACTTAGATGATTGTTCCTAAGTCGATGTCTTGTATAAATAAAGGTTTGTGAGTTCATTTTGGTGTGTGGATTGTGCGGATGAGAGTGGTGTATTGAAGAGAAGTACGAAAGGCAAAGCAGAGGTTTTTGGGCTTAAATGGAACTGATCCAGACATGGTAAAGATGTCATTCTCCAGTTCAAGACTGTGATTCTTATCACTTTGTAGATAGTGTGTCTCCTTGTAGGCAGTGGGCCTCTTTGTGAGCAGTGTGCTTGGGCAGTGAGCCCTAATTGGCAAGTGCCATTCTTTTTCTTATTCTTTTAACAGAGAATAATCCTTGGGTTAATCACCCCATGGTTTTTCCCTTAACCGAGTTTTCCACGTCAAAATCTTGGTGTTCATTGTGTTGATGTTTATCTGCTCTTGTGTTTGTGCATTTTACTTTCATGGATGATTAATTGATATGCTGTTAACTAACTAGACGAATCAAGTGTTTGAAATAGAGAGCAAGTTTGTATACAACTAATTCACCCCCACTCTCAGTTGTATGCCCTAGATCCAACAATTGGTATCAGAGCCAAGTTCCTCTGAAAGGAGCTTAACCGCTTGAGGAGATCCAGGATGTCGTCATACAAAAAGGATAGTCCGAAGTTCGATGGAACCAATTTCACTCTCTGGAAGGGTCGCATGAAATGTCACTTGGAATGTATGGGAAAAGCATACTTGGCCATGGTTTCAAAACCATATGTACCTCCACAAGGTGGTCCGACAACTCTGAATGAAATCACAGATGCTGAAAACAATCTGCAGACCAAGGAAGCTCTTCTAAGCGCATTGAATGACTCAGATCTCTCAAATGTTATTGACCTACCAACTGCATATGAGATCCTGACTAAACTGGAACTTCTGTATGAAGGAGATGAGTTTGTCAAGAGTGCAAGGTTGCAAAGTCTGAAAGGGAAATTTGAAAGATTGAAGATGAGAGATGATGAAAACATCACTACTTTTATGCCAAGAGTGAATGAACTAGTGTGTGGAATTAGAAATGCTGGTGGAACTCTGGATGAAAATGAGATTGTTTGCAAAATCCTCAGATCCCTTCCTGCTGCCTACAAAATCAAGGTTGCTGCAATTGATGAATTCAGAGCCCACACAACTGTCACAAGAGAACAATTGGCTGGCAAGCTAGCTGCATTTGAAATGACCGAGTTTGGAGATGATCCTCCCAAGATTGAATCTGCTTTCAAAGCCAGTGCCTATGTGAAAGGCAAACAGAGATTTGATCCGGGAGAAAACTCTTCAAGGAAGATGTCATGGTATGATCAAGCAAGAAGAGACATGGAAGAAGAAGAAGCAGAAACAGCTCAACTTGAAGCCCTCATTACAAAAAGACTACCAAGAGGATCCGGTAAGTATGAAGGAAAACTACCCTTTAAGTGCTTCAACTGCAATAAGATTGGTCATTTTGCTTCAAGATGTCCGGAAAGATCTGCAAGGTCTAATACTAACAGACAAAGGTTTCAAAAGAACTGCTATTATGTTCATGAAGAAGATGACAATGAAGGAGTAACAGATGATGAATCAGAACTAGGAAGCAAATCCGGAAATGAATGGGTGTTTATTGCCATCAAGGAAGAAGATTCAATACTCTCTGAATCTGTCAATCACAAGGTTGTGGAAAAAGCTTTAGCTGCTCAAGTGGAAGAAAAGGATGATTGGGTTATTGACAGTGGATGTTCTTACCTTATGACTAGCGACAAGGATAAGTTCTTGAATTTGTAAAGGTATGAAGGAGGAATGGTAAAGTTTGGTGACAATTCTGCTCGCAGAATCAGAGGTAGGGGAACTATTTCCTTTGATGGAAAGAGCAAAACAGGTGATGTACTATATGTTGAAGGATTGAAGCATAATCTTCTCAGTGTTGGTCAGTTAGTAGACAAAGGCTATGATCTCTAGTTTAAAAATGGAAAATGCAGAATCTTTACAAGCTCCGGAACTGAAATTGCATCCGGTACTCAGACAAAAGGTAATATCTTTCATCTGGTTGGTTCAAATAAAAGTTGTCTATTTGTTCAAGTTGATTAGAGTTGGTTATGGCATAGAAGAATGTGTCATGTAAATTTTGATAACATCATCAAGATAAGCAATACTCAGGCTGTAATAGATCTTCCAAAATTGATGAAACCTACAAATAGTTTGTGCAAAGAATGTCAGCTAGGTAAACAGAGCAGAGTCTCTTTCAAAAGCAAAGATCAGTCCTCTACCGGATTGTTGGAATTAGTACATACTAATCTCTGTGGTCCGACAAGAATCAAGTGTCTGCAAGGTGATAGATATTTCATGTTGTTAATTGATGACCATTCCCGGATGATGTGGGTTACCTTCCTAAAAGAAAAATCAGAAGCATTTGAGAAGTTTAAAATCTTCAAAGCTATGGTAGAGAATCAAACCGGATTGAAACTGAAGTGTCTAAGGTCTAATAGAGGTGGTGAATTTATATCTGGTGAGTTCATTGACTTTTGTGAGAAGCAGGGTATAAGGAGACAATTGTCTGCTCCTAGGACTCCACAACAGAATGGAGTAGTTGAAAGAAAGAACCGGACCATCCAGGAAGTTGCCAGGACAATGATGTTGGAAGCAAATGTTCCTCAGATGTTCTGGAAAGAAGCTATCAGCACTGCAGTCTACACTCTAAATCAAGTTCAAATCAGAAACAATACCGGTAAGACCCCCTATGAACTCTGGTTTGGCATCACTCCTACTATGAAATATTTCAGAGTATTTGGTAGCAAGTGTTATATTAAAAGAGATGAAGATCTAGGAAAGTTTGATGCTAGAAGTGATGAAGGAATTTTCTTGGGTTACTCCACTCAAAGCAAAGCATACTGGTGTTACAATAAGAGACTGAGGAAGATGATAGAAAGCACTAATGTGAAAGTTGATGAAGGAATTGAGAAGCCCTCAAGATTTTATGAGTTTGATGAAGATGACCAAGACAGTGTTCAGGTTCAAGGAACTCAATCCTCTCCGGTAAGTCAGAGTCAGCCTGATCCGGTAAATCAAGAAGAAGAGATAGGTTTGAATGAGCCTGATCAAGAAGCAGCAGTGCAGGATACTCCCAAAATTCCAAGGTATGTAACACTAAACCACTCTGAAGATTAGATCATAGGTGACAGAAGCAAAGGTGTGCAAACTAGAAGGAATGTTGCTCAAAATCAGGATGAATGTTGTCTGATATCAAATATTGAACCTAAAATAGTAAATGAAGCCTGCAATGATGAAAACTGGACCAAAGCAATGAAAGATGAATTAATGCAAATTGAGAAAAATCATACTTGGGATCTTGTTCCCAGACCTAGAGACAGGAATGTGATTGGAACCAAATGGGTCTTCCGGAACAAATTAAATGAAGCTGGTGAAGTAATCAGAAACAAAGCTAGATTGGTCTGCAAAGGCTACTCTCAAATAGAAGGAATTGATTTTGAAGAGACCTTTGCTCCGGTGGCAAGAATTGAAGCAGTCAGATTATTTCTTGCATTTGCTGCCTTTAAAGACTTCAAGGTATATCAGATGGATGTCAAGTCTGCCTTCCTAAATGGTGATCTGGAAGAAGAAGTTTACATTGAACAACCGGATGGATTTCAATTGTCTGACAATGATGATATGGTCTGCAAGTTGAAGAAAGCATTGTATGGATTAAAACAAGCCCCAAGAGCCTGGTATGAAAGGTTGGATAAGCATCTTGTGCAGATTGGATTCAGCAAAGGTACTGCTGACAGTAACTTATATTTCAAAATTGATCATGAAAACATTTTGATTGTTGAAGTGTTTGTGGATGATATCATTTTTGGAGGAAGAGATAGTATGTGCAAAACTTTTGCAAATCAGATGAAATGTGAGTTTGAAATGTCTATGCTTGGTGAAATGAATTTCTTCTTGGGTCTGCAAATTACTCAAACAAAGAAAGGGATCTTCATTTCTTAGACCAAATATGTGAAAGAATTGTTAAGGAAATTTGGTATGGAAGATTCAAAGCCAATGAACACTCCCATGGCAACCGGATGTAAGTTGAGCAAAGATGATGACTCCCCAAAGGCAGATCAGACAAAGTATAGATCAATGATTGGTGGATTGTTGTATCTCACTCAGACCAGACCAGATATAATGCAGGCTGTTGGTCTTGTAGCAAGATTCCAGGCTGATCCTAAAGAATCTCATGTTATGGCAATCAAAAGAATTTTCAGATACTTGAAAGGAACAGCTGAGTATGGTCTATGGTACCCTAGAGATCCAGATTTCTCTCTTCATGCTTACACAGATGCAGATTGGGCAGGAGATGTGGATGACCGGAAGAGCACCAGTGGTGGAGCATTCTTTTTGGGGAAGAGATTGGTTTCTTGGCTAAGCAAGAAACAAGATGCAATATCTCTGTCTACAACTGAAGCAGAATACATTGCAGCAGCAGGTAGTTGCACTCAAATCTTATGGATGAAGCAGATGCTAAGAGACATTAAAGTTGAATATGAGGAGCCTATCACAATTTTTTGTGATAATTCAAGTGCAATTAATATTTCCAAGAATCCGGTATTGCACTCTAAGACTAAGCACATATCTATCAAGTTTCACTTTTTGAGAGAACAAGTGAACAAGGAAGAAGTCAGGTTGGAGTATGTTCCCTCCAAGGATCAGATTGTAGATATCTTTACTAAACCTCTTCCCAAGGACTCTTTTGAATATCTCCAGGAGAAGTTAGGGGTCATGGCCCCTCCAGTGATGAACTAGGATGCACTGATGTGCATCAGTCCAGTGGATATCACAGTCATATCCTGTGATCCGGATTGATGATGGGGAGCTGCTACTAAGGGCGAGCAGCTGGTATGATTCTGATGTGTTAGAATTGCAAGTATGAGCCCTTTGCCATTGATGTCAAAGGGGGAGAGAAGACATGTGAAAAACAAGTAGCTGATGATCAAAGGGGGAGCAGTAAATGAGGAGAAGACATGTTGCTGATAGGGGGAGCTGTGACAGAAAGGAGAAGTTCTTGTCTTGATGGTTTTTCACATCATATGTTGCCATCAATGACAAAGGGGGAGATTGTTGCAAGTATGAGGTGAACCAGTGTTGTCATTGATGTCAACATACTCATATTGCATTGACAAGAGGGATTCGATGAGCAGTGTGCTGAGGATATTGAGAAAATTAGCCTCAGTCAGGAACAGTGAAGAACAATGATGAGAAGAAGGCAAATGTATTGTATAGGATGCGAACCGGAGGATGCGGATTAAAGGGTTTGTATATATGAGTCTTGAGATGCTTCAGTTAAGATTTCAGAGGTCCGCATGAAGCTCTGAAGGAGTTGGGGCTGTCGGTGTGGAACTGGTTCCAGCAAGTGTTCAGAGGTGACAGAGGATCACAGAAAGGTCCGATGAGGTCCGGAATTGTATAATCCTAATCTACAGATTGGAAGGAGTGTTTGGGATGTCCTTGTGATGTGTCATCTCAAGTTGTGTATGATTTGGAGGTCCGGAAGTACCTTTTGCATTGTGACAGTGGTGACAGACTGTGTTCTTGAAGTTCCGGATAAGGAAGAGAAGAGATTCCAGTAAGTAGAGGAAGTGCGGATGTACCTGGTCATTTAAGCAGGCTTGGAAATATCCGTGGATCATGTTTAGGTTGTGTTGTTGGTCCGCATTGATGGTAGAGCCCAGAATTGAAGATATTCTTCCGGATGAAGTTCTTGCTCTGTTTAGCCGACCGGATGAGTTGTTCATCCTGCGAATGTTCTTGTGGTGGCCGACCGGATGTGTTATTCATCTTGCGGATATTCTTATGGTTGATTGCCGACTTAGATGATTGTTCCTAAGTCAATGTCTTGTATAAATAAAGGTTTGTGAGTTCATTTTGGTGTGTGGATTGTGCGGATGAGAGTGGTGTATTGAAGAGAAGTGCGAAAGGCAGAGCAGAGGTTTTTGGGCTTAAATGGAACTAATCCAGACATGGTAAAGATGTCATTCTCCAGTTCAAGACTATGATTCTTATCACTTTGTAGACAGTGTGTCTCCTTGTAGGCAGTGGGCCTCTTTGTGAGCAGTGTGCTCGGGCAGTGAACCCTAATTGGCAAGTGCCATTCTTTTTCTTATTCTTTTAACAGAGAATAATCCTTCGGTTAATCACCCCGTGGTTTTTCCCTTAACCGGGTTTTCCACATCAAAATCTTGGTGTTCATTTTGTTGATGTTTATCTGCTCTTGTGTTTGTGCATTTTACTTTCATGGATGATTAATTGATATGCTGTTAACTAACAAGACGAATCAAGTGTTTGAAATAGAGAGCAAGTTTGTATACAACTAATTCACCACCCCCCTCTCAGTTGTATGCCCTAGATCCAACAAAGGGATTTATAGACAAGTCCAAACTATCCTTATCCATTCTAGGGTAAGAAAAGTGCTCAATAAAATCATGTACCAATTATTAGGACTACTTCTTATACACCTTCCAAATCCTAATGTTGTTGAAATTATTTAATTATTATATTTTTTAAATATTATACTCTCATGAAAAGGGGTGCCACACATGGATGGAATCTCAAGATTCTTTGATTGGCACATTGTGGCACTTCTCACATCTTATGAGAGGTGTAAGAGGTCATTGCAAAGGAGGGTTACTAGTGTACTAGGAAAGGCATCTTTGACTAGCTAAAAATAGTCATTTGTAAGAGGTATGTAAGTGTAATTATTACCTCTACATGGATCACTTGGGAATTACACTTGTCTCCTTGGTATTAGGGGTCAAAGTTATTCATGGAGTTAATCTTGGAGGAGATTGCATGTGTCCAAGTTAGACTATTTTGACTATGTGTTGGCTCATGGTTTTGGGAAACCATTGTGTTTTCCAATTCTCCTTGGCCTATAAATTGAGGGCTTGTGATGGAAATTACATGGTAATAACTACTATAAGTTTATGTTGCCAAATTGACTCTAGATATAAAGCTTGAAGACCTCCATTGAAACATGAGTATTTTGATTGTATTATAACCATTTCTTTGAGATTAATAAATTGAGTGTGATATGTTGATAGTTTCTCCCATAAGGATTTTCCTAGGGCATATCTTGTTTTCTTTATGTTATTACTATGCTAAAATTTATATAGATTTATTTCTACTTGCATAATTTCTCTCATTGGATTAGGGTGGATTAGTCTACATTCCCTTCACCAATGTCATAAGTGAATGATAAAACACATAAGATGAATCAAACTATGGCACTGCTATACCACTCAAGGTAGTCCTAATTATCAAGAAGATATCATAGTCTAACCACTCACCATTACTAAGCAAAAGTGACTTAACATGTAAAAATGCATCATTAGTACCATCAAAGTCATCAAGCAATAACTAATAAATAAAAGAAATAATATCATATAATATAAATGGAGACAAGAAATAAACATGATTTGCTAAAGATCTAGCCTCATAAAGTACACCATCAACATGTAAAACACATAAAGCATTATCCCTAGACTCCTCAAGGAAAGATGTAACAAGAGAGGAACATGTACCTAAGAGTAAAGGGATAATACCTGAGCATGAAATGTGACAAATTTATCATCACTATGTATCACATCATCATGACTAGATAATGGAGATGAAACCTCTTCTCAAACCATATTATCCCTAGATGTATCACAATAAGATAGGGCTCCATTATCAATATCTATCATAAAAGATGTATCATCATCGTGAACTAAAGCATGTGAAGGGAAAGTACTCAAACATGAAACATCATCATGCTAATGCATCTCACTACCACTGGTCATAAGAAAGATGGAATTAAATTGAAACTCATGGACAAGTGAAGTGCATGTGTCTAAGAGAGAAGGGAAAACACTAACCAAATCTAGGAAGGATAAAAAATACATACATAGTGAAACAATAACTCCACAGAAAATAAATCTCCATCCATAGCATAAAAAGACATAAGAGCATCAATCATGGAAGGATCAAGTGTTACAAAATGTAGGAACATATCAAAATTTGTAAGGTATTCATGGATAGAGGGAAATTATAAAGATCTATGAGAGTCTCTGGTAAATGATCTAGTAATAAGGCATAATTAACAAGGGTGGTTGGGTAGCGATCAAATATATATTCAAACAACAAAGTCCCAAACCCTAAAGAGTAAAATCATATGAAATAGCTATAGGATATGATACAAACTTAGAAAATAAGCAAGTACTCATATCTAAAAAATAAAATTAGTAAGGAAACTCAAGAGCCAAGTAAGGGCAGCGTAGAGATTAAATAAAGGTCACAGAATAAAGTACAAACTCTAATAGAGATAAAGAAATAACATATATAGACAACATACAAATGCTAATTTTAGATCTAAAATGAAAGGTATGCAATAAAAAAAGTTAGATATGAAACACTAATGTAGAAAGATAAACCCTAAGGACAAAACCCTAGGAGTTGTAAGAATGTGAAGTAATAATAGTTAGGTTCACCATTTTCTTACTTCAAAATAAATCTTATAATACAATGAGAGCCTTTGTTGGAGTGAACAAACTCCCAGGAGCACTAATCTGCAATACACCTTCACGGGGAGAGATAAACAATTCACTGAAGATGAAAATATGTATTGAGATGATAAATTACATAGTATACAAGCCTTTTAAAGGCATGAAATATGTGACAGGTGAACAACTACCCGATACGGGAAAAAACCACCCGGATAATTAAATGCATTATTATGCCTAAGTAAACTTAAGTAGGTAAATGCAATTTACTCTAACACCCCCCCTTAAGTGCAACTTAGGGAGATTATTATGCAATATGAATATGGGTCTCGGCTACACAACCATGTTAGGTACCCATTTACAATGCAAAAAAGAAATCTCTCACAAATGGAGAAAAGGAGAAAAACCTTGTGGGAAAAGACCCCTCTCCAAAAGAGAGAAAAGGAAACAAAATGATGCATGGATGGAGGACTCAATACCACCCCCCAAGGACTACATACCTCATGTATATACAATCAATGACCCCCCATAAGAGGGAAAGAGAGAGACTATGTAGCCCCCCCCAATGTGTAATCACCTGCAAAAATGGTAAATGCCTAAAGACAAAACATGACCCAATGTCGACAAACTTGTCTTCCTTTTGGAAGAAATAAAACTAGGTACAAATGTAGGTATGCTTCCCATTCTAGATAGGAATTAGCAAATGAAATCCAAATGTAGGATGATAATGTCTCTGAAATCTGCTCATGTGTTGCTAAGACCTTGGAAGATGCCACGAACCAATCAGGAAAATGCCCAATCACAATAGAAGGTGACAAACAAGGTACCATTGGAAATTAATTTTGAACATTCTCTAAAGACAGAGATGGAGTGACAACAGTTGTACCAGAACTATCATCAAATAGGAAAATTAATCCATCAAATGTGTCTTCCAAGTTTGAAATGTGAGATTCCACGAACAATAAACCAATGTCCAGAAAATGTGAATCCCAATCAGGAGGACAATGATAATCATGTTGCTCAGGAATGATGGAAGTCCTTAATGAAGGTCGATCAACTATCTCTGACAAAGAATCAAAAACCTCTGAAGTAACTGCAACCTCATCTGAAGTCTTAGAAATGTCCAAAGGATCACAAGCATGGTCTATCTTCTCTGAAGGATAATGAGGCACATCGAAGTTGGAAAGAGGAGTGTCGAGAGATGGTAGAGGATCATGATCTCCATATGATTCTCAAATGTAAGTCCAAAGAGCATAAGGGCACTCAAAATGAACAAGAGACTCCAAAAAGTCATCATTTAGATGCTCAAAAATAACTCTAAAGACTCTAGCCCTATAGCCTTTCCAAATAATATACCCACCAGGTTTTCCAGTAATAGGAACATCATTATATAGATACGACAATAGATTGTGCTCACTAAGATGAGTGAGGATGAAATCACTCCATTGCCTATAGTTTCCTTTCTCCAAAGAAAAACCCATTATAGCTAATAATTCTTCAAAAAATAAAAAAGATAGTACCTTCCATATGTAGAAACCTCCAAAATAGATGATGACAATTGTGTCAACCAACAACAATCTACACCAGATCTGAGTTACCAAGCAAGCACTCCACTCTACCCATGAGCCTCTATGAGTTCTTCACAAGCACTATGGAAGTGCTCGATATATAAAGCCTCATGATTACTTCTATGAGGTAGATGTGGGATTAAAGATTCAAATGGAACTCCAAACACAATGCACATGGGCCCACCACCAAAACCCTATATAAATATTTCATTGCAGAACTTTAGAGATTTTAAAGTTTGCAAACAAAATGTATTGATGCCCACATCAAACTGTTGTGTTACACATAAGAATTTTTGCCTTCAACAATGAGTATATGGTGATAAAATCTACAGTCTAAGCTCTCTAAAATGAGTCTGCGCCTTTCACAAAAGGATCTGCATGGGTGACAAGGGTGGATTTGCACACCAGTCATCCAAACTCTGTGCAGGAAAGGATCTGCACCTCTCACATGTGGATGCGTGTTGGAAATGAATATGCACCCTTCAATTTGGAGTGGTGTGGCTTTTGAGATGGAATTGTGTACATGCCCTCCAAACGCGTGGGAGTCTTCACAAAATAACAACAAATATCACAAAAAATTGTGAACTGTGAAGGCACGGGCCTGAATTCATATTGCAAAGGACATCACTAATGAGAGATTAGGCCAGTGAGCAGAAAATTGGGTCCCTTGAATGAGAATTGCGGCCTCCAATTTTGAATCGCTGCCTCCAATGTGTGAATGACTCCTCACAAAAATGCAAATCACACCTAAAACATCTAGATATGTTACAATGCCATTGCCAAAGAGTGGAGCAATAACATCCTCCAGATATCTCTTGGCCTGAGAGAGTTGTGATAAAATCAATGATCTCAAAACAACTCGGATGAAAACTCTTAATGGCAAAAGAAAGCGCAGGTTGAAGGCTCTGATACCATGTTGGAGTGAACAAACTCCCAGGAGCACCAATCTACAATACACCTTCATAGGGAAAGATAAAAGATTCACCGAAGATGAAAATATGTATTGAGATGATAAATTACATAGTATACAAGCCTTTTAAAGGCATGAAATATGTGATGGGTGAACAACTACCCGATACGGGAAAAAAACACCTGGATAATTAAATGCATTATTATGCCTAAGTAAACTTAAGTAGGTAAATGCAATTTAGTCTAACGACCTTCACTAATGATGTAGCCCTTGTGTCAATACTTTAACAACATGCTAATACTTATCCCCAAACTCAAAATTGTAAAAATTTGCAATACAATTTGAATTGATTCCAAACCACTATGTCAAAGCTTGTATATATAAAGTTCCCATTGTGTAACTTCCACTTGTGGTTTCAACAAAACCACATGATGATTTTAATGCACCTCATGAGTAGTCAATAATCCCAAAATAGAATATAACTCCCCAAGTGTAAAAGCCCACCTTTGAATTGTCCAATTTGGGAACTCCACTTTGGACCCATTCAAATATTCTCTTACATGTCATAAAGACATGTAAGTGCAACCTCTCGACTAGTCAACTAGTCAAACCTAGAACACCAACTTGGAAGTGTAACTCCCCTTCCAAAAATCTCTTATACACTACCTAAAATAGGTAGTCCAAGATCTTTTTTTCGTGTCTACTTTGTAACTCGCTTCTTACATGTTCTCTTACAACCATCATAACCACTTGGACAAGTGTTAGACTATGTCATACATGGAATCTTCTATATTCTCCATGTGAGGCACCCCCTATGTACAAGAAAATATGAAACAAAATAGGATTAAAACATTAAATCAAGAGCCTATTTCACATCTACCTACACCTCCGATTGAGCAAAAGTTGCATACACAAAAAGTGAAAACAATGAAAGATCTCACTGATGCAACCTTGTTGCCATAGGGATGTGCTCCAAAACTAATGTTGATGAAATATTTGAATGTGGGTGTTCATGCCAACAGCATGACATTGCATTCCAGATTGATGGAAATGACTTACATAAGGAGGCATTTATAGATATGTGGATGAGAATATCAACATATAGGATTGCTTGGGAAGATCAATGGTGGGGATTGATTGAGAAGATATTTAGATATGTGATGAAGTGGAGGGTGGATAAAAAGGATATTTTTTAATAGATTTTCATGTGTGAATGATTAGTTTAAATGTCTAATTAGGTGTAGTTGTTAGCCAATTAGGGATTTTGAAAGGTATTTTTGGGAAAATGAGATAAATACAAAGTATTTAATTTTTGGAAGATTAGGATGTGAAATATGAACTTAATTAAATACATATTGAATTTATTTTGTTAAGTTGAACATTAGGAAAAGGATGAAAATGATTAATTAATTAAATAAATAATTGAAATTTATTTAATTGATGTTAGAAAGATGGTTGGATAGGTTAATTAAATAATTTATTTTATTTAATTAACAATGGAAGGGGATAGATGCAGGGTAAGTTAGATGATGTTAGGATGTGGATGATTTTGGGTGTCTACACCCCCATTTGAGGAGGGCCCAACATTACAACATATGTAATATTAAATGATATAATTGTTCCTAAGACTTTGCAAGGTGGTACAACACATAATCCTAACAAGATTCACATGTGAAGACTAGAATTGTATGTCACCTAGGATCGACTCTACACTTGGGGAAGTGATCTCCACATATTTGTATTGGACAAGTGAAATTGGTTTGATGTTCATGGATTTGATTTCATAGTTAATGATACTTCTATACTTGCAAATAGAGATTTGTTACGATGTTTTGACCTACAATAACAAGCTAGCAGTGTTTAGGAACACCTTTAGGGATCTTTTTAAGTGAGGATATTCTCCTTGAGACAATCCTTGGGTTGGAATCAACTCTTCTTGATAAAAGAGAGGAATACAACATGCAATGAATGTATCAGACACTATCCTAAATGAGTATAACTTTGAACTTGCTACGTGGAACAAAAATATAAAAGTGTGATGCAAATACCTAACACAAGAACTAAGGTTTTAGACTTGTGGATAACTAGGCAATGAAATCAAAATATGTTTAAATGTAAAGTGGTGACATGGCATAGTAAATCATGATTATGTGAGATATAACATGAGTAGTGAGTGATTTTGGAGAATAAGATAATGCATGATGAGTAATGACCTTAGGGGTGATGTACTTCTATAATTGACTTAGACACATAATTTGAATGCTTTGGTGTGGGGAAAGACACATAAAGGATAATTGAAAAGGAGTTGTCTTGGGCCCATGATTAAATTTAAATTTGAAATATCTAAGATCATTTTTGCAAATCATGGGTAGAATCCATGAGTGCAGATTTAAACTTATGAGATGAATAGGTAAACTAAGGTCAAAAAACTACCTAGGGATGGATTTAGTTTTATTTTAGATAGATAATTAGGAATTTGAGTCAAAGGGAGCACCAAATTAGTCAAAATTGTGAACTAAGACCAAGTACTTAAGACACCCACACAAAGTGGCATAAAACAAAGGGTAAAAGTGTAGGGTATAAACTTTTCACCATTACAAATATAAACTACTTACAATCCATTTATGACAAATTTCATTGATTAAGTGATATGTGGTTCATGTTGGGAGATTACTTATATGTTAAAGAAAACTCTTCTCTCCATTACGTTGGGTCCCAAAACCGTAGGTCCATAATCCTAGAGTATGTTTTCACCTTCAAGGCCAAGGGGTGTCATGAAGAAGGCAAAATAGGGGCTCATCAATAGACTATGGATAGTGAAAGGCCAATTGATGAGAGTGGCTAATATCTTCTACACTTTGAGCTCAGGAGGGTATTCCTAGAGGTAATACTTAACAAGATTTGATCATAATGGAAGGTGAACAAGATGGACCACTGTAGTAGTATCTAATGCATGTTAGACCCTAAAATTTGTCACTAGGTCACAAACTAACCTACTGCACATATAACATCTAATTAACTTGATTACTACAACTTGCAAATACACCCACAGATAATAAAAACATGATATCACATAACATGAATCCACTTAACTTCACATACACAATTTACAAGGTGCAAGCATGCAAAAACATGATTCTATAATGATTTGAACAATGAAGGTTACTAATGATTACTTCCTAGTTATAATATTGAATCATGAATAGCATGTGAAACCTAATCTAACCCTAATCTAATCCTACAACTCATAAGATAGAGGATTGATTAAAAATAATGCTATCCCTTCACCAATATGGACCAGTGCCTACTCCATTAGGCAACAAAGTCATAGAATGTAGGGAGGAAAGAGATACATCTATAAAACATCAACAATTTATAACTAGATATGCATTCACATACAAATCCAAAATACATTTCATACAATGGACATACTTAGTCCATAATAGAACTACAATAATCCATATGCAACAATGGAAAGACCAATACAAAGGCTTTACATTACATTATATGATTTCACACATACATCAAACCTCGGTTATAATCACACCAACAAATGTGGCACTTAAGAAAATACATAGTTGCGACTATACATTCCCTTAAATCATCACAAACAACCATGGAGACATACCATTACATGGAGATGTGCATTGAAAATCCTCCCTACAAGAGGGATTCCATCCCCTTACAAACGAGACAATTTTTTTTTATGCCCTAGAATCACCACGAAGAACTTGTAGACCCAAAAATTGGCTCAATGACCAACTACATAAAAAAGAATAATAAGCCAATATGTATCTTCTTTGATCCTGCCCTAATTTGCATTGAATGAGATATGCATTTGAAATGCTTCCCACTTAGAATGAATGGCCTAGATTATGCATAGGAGCAATAGGTAGTTGAGACTCACATATTGCATTCATGGCATTCTAGGAAAGTTGTTGAAGTGTACCAAGGTGGGTGGGGCATTTGAATGTGTGTTTGCATTGCATTATGTTAGGTTGCTTTCATGTTGGGTTACTTTTACTCTAGCAGCCCCCTCTTTGTGATCCTCAACATGTTTGAAAAATTAAAACTTTACTTGGCTTTTGAGTGATCCAGCTAGTTCGTGAACCTACGAACTAGGGTGAGTGTGAGATAATGATGGGCCAAAAGTGGCAATGTCAAAAAATCCTACCAAATGAAAAAGTGCTAACATTCAAACATATTTAGATTTGGATGGAAAAAATGTTAATATTTCTAGCTCAAATATGAATCCCCTCAAAATAATCCTAGGGATTACCTTATATCTAGGCAAGTGGGAGTCCTAGAACTTACCAAAGAAACTTGCAAAACAACTCGTTCACTGTTATCCTAACATTTTCCATGACTTCATCCTTGAAATTGATAGACCTTTTTGTAACTAAATTTAATAATTTACAAAAAAAGGGTTTGTAGATGAAACTATCAAGATGCTAAAAATATAATATATGTATCATTATAATTTTTATAGGTAATTATTATTAATTTTCTACATACACTATGTTTGATTTCTTGATTGATATACATATAGAAAATCATTCATAACTTTCAAACTATTTATCCTTTTTTAAATCCAAAAGATGCATCAAATTCTAGGCTTTATTGGCTCTAGGTTTTTTAAAAAAAAAAATTCATATATTTTTTTACCAAGTTAGGTTGGCCGGATTAATTATTTTTTAATATTTTTAAATTTTTATAAATAATGATTTATTTATTGAATTTAAAAAAAAAACTATGTGTCACATCCGCTCATGTGTCATTTACTTAAATCCAAACATTGGAAGAAAAATATTTTGTTTTTCTCATACTTAGGTTGGCTAGAATGACACCTACCTTTTACGTTTTTCTAAAAAAATTAGTAGTGCCTCATTGAAATATCTAATATTCATAATTCTAATTTTAATTTAAAAAAAAAAAACTAGTAGCCCATAAACTACATTCAATTTCCTACAACTTTTTATCACTACAAATTATTTTCACATTATGTAGATAACTCATTCAATTTTTGATGTGAAGTTACTTAAGTCTATTTTTAACATTTTCATTGCCACTTAGGGGTATTGTTTGGCCCATCATGATCATGCACTCACCCATTAGCCGAAACATTTCTCAAGCCTCTTTTCCTTGCTCTTTGTTTATCTTTCGGCACTTTGGTAATTTTGGAAACTTATGAACCTTTTCAGCATTTTAGAAAGTTTGCGAACACATGAACTTGCCAAAACATTCATCTCTTCCTTGATTCTTCATCATCTCGCCCTCTTTGTCGGCATTTTAGCAACTTGGGAAACTTATGAACCTTTTCGACAGGTTTGCCAATTCGTGAACCTACCGAATTGATGAAACAATTTGCCTTGTCTTCTTCCATTTCTTCTTTTAGTGTTTTAAGAAGTTTGTGAACCTACAAACTTACTGAAACATTTTTCTTTTCTCCTCTTCTTTTCTTCTTTTGGCCTTTTGGGCTTCTCACGAACCAAAGAACCTTTTCAGTAAGTTTGCCAGTTTGTGAACCTAGTAAAAAGTCTTCTTTGTCTTTATTAATTAGGTGATTTAGGCCTTTGGAGAACTTAAGAACCTTTTCAGCAGGTTTGCTAGTTCACGAACCTACCCAAAAGCTAAAATGCTTTAATTTGTTCTTTTATTCGACGTTCCAGGGAAAATAAGAACCTACAAACCTTTTGATAGGTTTGTCAGTTGCCAAACCTACTAAAAAGCCAAAACACAATGCCTTTTGGGTTTAAGTGGGTTCACGAACTAGTGAGCCTACTAAAACGTTTCTATACTTAGAGATTTTTTTAGGATTTCTTAATATTCTTTGGATATCCTCAACATGGAAAAATAATTGAAGGATAAAGGGGGGAAAAAGAACAACACTAAGAAAATGACTTAACCCAAAGGGGTCTATAGAAGATCTCTCTAATCATATATAATTGATGGGCACACATAGGAAGGTAGCAAAGAGGGCACATGACTTGGGATTTTGGAAATTTTTGAATGAGTCCCAACACATTATAGAAGGATGCACTATGATTCTAATTATTTTTTAATTGTAGTAAAGAAAAAAATAATTGTAGTACTAAATAAAAAAGTGTATATGTGAAATAGAAAATAAAACTACATAAGATAATTTTGCTAGTATTTTTAATAAATAGGAAAATAGGTTAAAAGATTAAAAAATCTAAAATTAAATTCACTATTGTTTTCCTTATTGGTGTTTGTGTGCTATGTGGTTTATTGTACCTTTGCAATTATTATCAACTTGCAATGGACAATGTCATTCACAAAGGTCATATTGTGATGACTTAAAACATACACATGCCAAATCCACCAAATATTAAAATGAAGGTTTGATTTATTTAATGGAATATTAGCTTTCCTTGTATATGGGAATACAAGGCACACTATAAAATTTATTTAGGGATATTTAGCAAAAAAATAGCAATGACAAGCAAATAACCCTAGAATAATGAGCTAAGACTCTACTAACACAAATTTTTTTTTAAAATGACAAAGATTTAGCTTCATAAGTGATAATGTACTACTTTTTTGAAGACTATGTTTAGAAATCCAATTTGTGTTCTATAATTAGATCTAGAACTATATGGCTTTGACAAACTATAAATGACTTATTTTACATTCTGGTTAAATTTCATAACTACAAAATAGAACCCCATAAGTGTCTCTTCAACCCAATGTAAAGTACTCAATCCATCACAAAACTTACATGAAGTAAATAATCCACTGAAATACAACATCTCAAGTAAAAGATAAATCTCATAATTGTAAATCAATAAAAGTCAATAAATCTTACAAAATCACGTGTTTAATCCAAGTGATAACACTATAAAATAATATACGAAGTCCAATTGGCTTTCATCCCATAATTCATCCAATCACAAGTGACAAATAATATGTACAAAAAGTATAATAAATCAAACACACTCTCCAGTCCCCATGAACCCACATGGTCCTCCTACGAGCTGAGAGACAAGAACATGGCTCAGGCACTTTTCCACCCAACCATGATGCAATTATGCTTCCCCAGATCCCTTCATGACACGAAGGAAACCCAGCCCTGTACGAAATGTCTAGCTACTTGGAAACAACTGGTAGGAGGGAACACTCGATGCAACCTGATGTCTAATGTGCAATTCTATATAATGAAATGTAGATTGTCTCACAACAAGATGTGGCAGAGATATATATAAATAAAGTTTTGCTAGACAAACATTCATCTTTTTCAATGACTACTCACTTATATCTAAGCCTTAGAAAAATAGTTACAGGTTCAATTCCTAAAAAGAGGAAAAGCCATCTTTGATAATCCACATTCAGCATCCTAGCCCAAAAGCCACCCCAAACACACATAGCTAAAAAAAAATAACTTTCTTCAAAATAAATAAATAAACCCAAAATCACCTATAACCACCTCTAATCCATTTCCAAAGCATCAGTCAAGAAAACACACTTTTCGAACAATCAACTTAAAGAACATCATACTATCTTTCCTCAATTTTGCTATCTATTCCATGATTCAAGCAACAAAGAAAAAATTAATTTAATTAGAATAGTTGCCAATAATATTTAATATGGTGTTTACATAGATACCTAAATAGTAACTATGCTCAATGATTCCAAAGGTTCGATCTATGATTTCATATCCAAGTCAATAACACATACTTTTGTCTAAATATACTTCATTAATTCTTTTACTTTGTTCAACCAATGAGAGTGCACTTTCAAGTAATAATTCAACAAGGAACAACATTTATTCATTTAGACACAATTATAGAATCGATAACTGGTTATATTCCCTAACCCATAGTTATTTCTTTTCAATATCTAATAAGTAACTAGAGTTTATAACTTTTCTACCCAAAGTTGGTTTATATTTTCAATCATTCATGATAATCAAGGATTTTAAACAATTCATTGAAATAAATACTTAATAGGAGTATATAAATGGTTTCATCATCAATTAAGCATAGGTAATAATCAGAGAAACACATTGTCTCAGTTCTAAGTAATAATATAGCTATTTTAGAGGGTTTAAAATGAAGCTACTGGAACCTTATAAACAAGCCACATGTATTTATAGATTAGGCTACATGAATGTATACTAAGTCTACTATAGAAACAAAAGATTGTGACAAGGTAATTAACCCACAACTATAGAAACATAACAATCAAGCTACAGGAACCCTTTTAAGAGGATTGATGCAAAAATAAAAGAACTGTGACAAGTTTGCAAATAAAACTATGACAGTGGTAAAATAATTATGTGACAATGATAAAACAAAAGCTATAGAATTAACGTTCTCTCTACTAAAGAACTGATATGAAATACTTTAGGGCAGTGATTGAGTTTTTACCAAATGGAAAATAAGGAAAAAAAGAAGCTGCGATAGGAACCTAACATTGTCGACTAAAGTTTACAAAGGTCGTTGAAAAGCAATCCAAACCAAATGAGAAGGTAAAACCAAATCTTTGGGTGTTTATACAATTTGCTACATGCCATTAAGCTAGATAAGCAGACTGATTATACAGATTAATATGCAGTCATGAGATGACAACTAATAACGGCCAAAGGTTATATTTAACAGTTCATAAATATGATATTACAGACTAACCTTTTTAGCAAGACGATCACATATAAAACACAAAGGGATAAATAACAGGAGGGAGAAATTAAAAGTTGGTGACAGTAATCAGAAAAGCGCTCTAGTGGTGGTTAAAAATAGGCCGACCAAGAGAACCTAGGCTGTTAATCAGCAAGAACAGGTCAACACCAATAGAAACAAAAGGTTGATTCCAAAATCTAATACAGAGGTAAAAGATGGATGGCGACAGGGAGTTCTATGACATAAGGCACATAGGGAAAAATGTATACTGGCCACTCCAAGTAAAACACAGATAAAAAAACTAACAAGTTATAGGCGTGGTTAAAATAGTATATCTGCTGTAAACTTTATTGTAAACAAAAACAAGGGAAGAATACCTGATTTTGAACGCTTCCCTCTAAGTTGAGTTCTACCCTGGCATTAATCTTTTCCCCCCTTCTGTCGCTGGTTATAGATCTCTCCCCTTTTTCTTTCTGTCGCTCTCCAAAAATAATGATGATTTTCTCCTATCGCTGGTCATTGTTATTCATCCTCTTCCTTGCTCCGAACCATCATAATTTTTTTTTAGCCCTGCTTTTTCCTTTATTCCTCTCTTACCTTCTCTATTCATGTTGTTGCAAATTTAGACTATGCTTTTTGGTTCTAACTCTTGTTACCTTTTAGTTTGCATGAGCTCAAGGTGTCCAGAAACAATAGATATTATTTTTATAGAACTCTTTATTATTGTTGCTTCCCAATTTCCATGACAAAAGCTTTTCTTCCTTATTTAATTTAGACATCTAATTATAATATTTATTATTAATATAAATTTATTTACTTAACTAAATAAAAACATATTTATTTTTAGACCAATCAAGATATTGTTTTTCAACAATAATAATATTATATAAATAGGGAAACACTTATTATTATCTATTATTAAATAATATAAAAATACTCCATTTTAAATACATAACGAAAGAATATTAATATTTATGACTAAATCATGCATTCTAAAATGGACTTATTCTAGCAATTAAAGCACATGTTTTTCTACTCCCAAATCATCAATCACATTTATCGACTAATTAATAATGCATAAAAAGATCATTCAGAAAATGCAATATGATATGAGACTATGTGAGTATGTGAGTGCATCAGGGTTATCCATCCCAAACAGTTCTTGTCAAATGGCTAGAACACCTCTACCTCAACCATGTTCTTGTCTTTGACATTTCCCTGCACTCAGTCGCACTTAGTTTTTCATTAGTAGGTTAGTTCCCCAAAATCATAGCTGAAGCAAAACAAAATGTACATCCATAATCATACCAATAATATTCAATTATTAAATCGACTTTCAAAATTATGCATTTATTACTTTCACGATAGTTATTTTCACACAATGGAATCACTCATAGTAAATTAGTCATAGTAAAAAGGTCCAACTAAATAAGGTCCAAAAACGAGATGTGACACCCAAAATCTATGAAATTGTCCCTTTTCTATAGAAACAATGTGTGCCTATGACCTACAACAACATGAATAGTCCTACTATATGAGAATGGTGGTATCTATAGATACCATGGGACTTTATTGTGTAAGGGTTATTATCCTTAATAAAACCTTTGGATTTGATTTAATAGTTTGAAACAAGGATATAAAATATGCCGAGAAATTGTGCAATATGCGGGCAGTTCTTCCCAATCATACATATGGTGATGTAAATTGATGATGTGATGGTGACGATCTACTAATGTAATGGATATGCACATGAATGCTTAGATGTTGGATGGATTCAATGGATCTATAAGTGAATTAAGGTTTGTCCATTTATATAACACCCTAGTGTGTAAATCACACATTTCATAATTAATTCAACAATCAATAGTGAGCAGGAAGGGGGTCAGATTGGGCCCATTTTAAAGTTAGAGTTTGAAAATTTGAGGGTTAAATATATAACTACAAAAAAACTAGGTTCAAGTATACACTTTAAATAATGAACTAGGTAAAAGAATAAAAGACATATAGATCATATATGAATCCTTGGGGTGAATAAAATTAGGTTCAGTCAAGGATCATGTCATTTACCAACTATTACATACAAACTTGTCACTTGTACACTAGTCATTACACTTAGGACAAACATGTCAAAGTGATTCCAAAGCACCCTTACATTTTGCCTCCATTTTGACTTGCATGTAAACCACTACGAATATGCAACTCAAAGTAAACCAAACAATCAAAATGAAAGTAAAGAACCACACACATTAAAATGATATAGATATGGATGATGATTATGTGCATGTTACTTATAATGAATTCTCCCTCTTAAAACCTGCAAGTGCAAACTTCTATGAGTAACACATAATAAAATTTTGAAATATGCATTAACAATAACTACTTGACAATGTTAACAATAAAAATTAAAGTAAAAATAGATATGGTTACTCATGAGCCTACAACAAAAGAAAAGTGATAGGGTTGCAAAGGAGATTGCCAAAAAGTTGTTAAATGTTTTGTTGCATAGGATCCATCACAAGTCATGAGATCATCACTTAATTGATAATAATAAAAGAACAATTGGTTTCATACAAGGGATACAAGAAATTGGAGGAGAGGAAAAAATATTGAATCATATAAAAACAAAAATAAGCATGTAACAAGTGTCATGGATAACCATGCAACAATCCTAAGATAAGATAATGAGACATGATCATGAATGCATATATGTTAATGGGAAACAAGATGCCCCCAATTTTGCACCTAATTTTAGGGATAACAATAAGTGATGGAAGCCTAAATGCTAGAGAAAATTAGGTAAGCTTAGATGAGTGTCATAACATATGATAACGTAAGCACTTGAGATATAATATGTAAACATGGTAAGATATAACATAAGCATGTAAGTGCAAGCATAGTATCATAAGATTGGACATGACAAACATATGAAATGTAAACATGTAATCTTGAGAAAAGTGTGTAAGCATAAAAATAAGATATAAATGTGATAAACAATATTAGTCATAAGATAGGGATGTAAGAATACCTGATCGTATGGACATATGAGCATCATAAGACATAATCATGTAAGTATGTAAGCATCACAAGACAAGATCATGTAAGTATACATAAGAATCATAATATCATGTAAGTATGCAAGCATCATAAGATAAGAACATGTTATACCCAAAATCAGTAATCATAAAGGGCATTCTCCCAAGTGGGGAAGTTTGATATGAATCATAGACAAAGACAACATGTAAAAGACATATAAGTAAACAAGACATAATATAAAATGAAAATGGAATGATCACATAACAAAGCACAAGACCACACACTACATAAGACAATAGAAGAGATGATAAAAGGAGGAGCATAAAAAATAAGGATCAATAAAAAAGGTTGAAGTCACAAAACATAAAGAAAACAAACCTATGATTTTCATCAACATGATGAGAATGGTTTCCAATCACTCCATAATTTTCATCATACCAAACCCATAAGGAAAACACGAAAGGAAGACACATATAAAAATAAAGAAGTGACATGAAATATACAACACATGTTCATAATCACTTGTGTAAACATGCACAACTAAAAGTATCTTTGCATCATCCATGTTCTAAATAAGAACATGGAAATAATATAATATAAAGTAAAGATTATATATATATATATATATAAAGAACATGACACAGCATAGTATAAAAGTAAAGATATTATATATAAATGGATACGTGAGTTCTAAACTTAAAAAATGGAAGCATGTGCATGCTATGAGGTGAAAAAGCAAGATAATTATCTTGATAAGAAAATGGGTCTTATTCATGCCCCATTCAAGCTATTTGTTTGTCCTAATATTGGGTGAGCAAAGGAATTTTTGAGAGTACTTGTGTTAGCTTTATGTGGAAGACTCCATTCATAAAGAAAGGAGGCAAGGGTATATACATACATATATAATATCTACATATATACATATTGTAATGGTGAACTTAGCATACTCATACAATTTTCCATGTAGTTTTGTGTCTTCTTTGATGCATCTTAATGTGGTAATATATTGACAAGTGGTATATTCTTGTGTTAGAGTTCTCTCATTCATCCCTATAATTTCACTCTCATTTTACACCAATTCTCATATATTATTACCTACCACAAAATCAACACTTTATCCCTATAGATCATTTTTGCAGAGTGAGGGATTGACCTAGGTCAATCCCAAGGAGCACAAAATGATCCCCAAAATTCAAGTCATCAAATTCAAAATCCAACTTTCCTACCACCCTTAATAATAGTTGTTATAAATTGACTTAACACACACTTCATGCAACATATTATTATGTCATGGTATTTAAAGGAATTCCTTGTGCATTAAAACATAAGGAATGAGGAGAGAAAATATGTGAGGAATAATCATGATAATCAGAGCACACTTGAATTTTAAAGGGAAAATAAAAGAACCAAACCTACATCATCATCTAGACCATTTGCATGATTACAAATGTTGTCTTTGATCTTTCTCATTGTCATTAATTTAGTCCACCAAGGGTTTTGACCTTAGAGAACTTGTTCATGTATCAAAGTGCCAAGTTCCTCAATGTTGTCTCTAGAGACTAGCTTGAATTTCACATATCTAGCAAGAAAAGGAAGAAATTCTATGAGCGTATTTTTTGCTAGATCATTCCCATGCATCTCATATTAGTTTCATGAATCAAATTAGGTTTGTGATAGTCAAGATAAATCACATAGAGTTTATTATTGATTCATAGAGTTTTTGTGCCAATTCAAACTCTAGGATATTCATCATACTAAATAAACAATTTTATGACAATGGTGAAATATTCTAGAACATCATCAAATGGATTCTAAAGATAGTGACTCTTTGAGGAAAGATAGGGATATTGGTAGTAGAGGTAGGAGGGAAAACAAAAGGAAATGGGGGAGAACTCCCTAGGAAAACCCAAGGGGCTAGTTTGAAGGATACAACAGTGAATAATATGGAGAATCCTTATGATATTTAGAAGGATGGTGAAGCTTCCCATACCCAAGATAAGGGGAAAGGTAAAGCCTTTCCTAAACCTATTATTGGTGAACCCTTCCTTGGAATTAAGAATCCTTGTCCCTTGATTCCTAAAGACTTCATCTACCTTGCCCTAATCCCACTTCTCTAAGAGAGTTGGTTGATGATGTGTACTTAGTGAGCCAAAATGTTATGACCATGCACCAAACATTTGAGGTGCAACACAACCTCATCAAATAGTTCTATGTTGTGATCAGTAGGATTAATATCAAAATAGATATTATGGTAAAGAGGTAAAGAGGGGAGGACAAGAGAATTTTCCATAATTAGGAAGTTGTTCCTTAGGTGAACAAGCTTATGAATGACTTCTTCAACCAGAAGGAAAGGATTGATGTTTTAGAGGAAGAGTATATGAAAGGGTAGGACAATCAAGATGCAAGACTAGAGGCTTTTGCTTAGGACATGACCAAAATTAAAGAGAATATAAATAGGATCGTCAAGATCAACATTGTGGAGATAAAAAAACATCAATGATAAAATAAAAAAGATGAATGCCAATACTACTACTATAAGGACAAAGAGGATGCAGTCCTAGTATCAAGACCAGAAGAAAAAGAAAGAAACATGACAAGGGGGATAAGAAAAATCCACAATATCTTCAAGAGCTAGATGATAGTTGTTTTCTAGTTGAGTTAGAAGTGGCTAATACCCTTAAAAAGTTGTAGTTTACTGTCTATTTTCCCTTATGTTTTTGTTCTTTATTTTGGTGCTTTTTGGTTGTGGTTTTGTTGTGGGCTAGTTGTATTTTTGCTGAAGTTTTGCTTATTGTAAAGGGTTTTTAGGGCACCTTCAAAACCTAATCTTTAAACCCATTTTAATCAAAAACATTATAGAACATCATCAACATCAATTATCCAGCACCAATCTTTGAGCTAATTACACCTATACACAGTCATTCAATTTGTATATTTTTTATTTCAATTATAAGTCCTATCTCTAATATTCTTAATTTTTTTGTTAATTGAATTCATTTATTTAATTAGCCTAGATATCTATGTAAGTGTGATTTAAATCCTTACATTTAAAATGTTCCTTCTTGATATTTTTTCCCCTATGTTATATATGTGTGTAATGTTTCTTTTATTTCCTTGTTTTCATGCACCTAATAGTTATCTATGCTTGTACACTTCATGTGCATAATGTTACATCTTATGTTATTTACATGTTCATGCCATGTTTCTAAAGCTTATCTTATGACATCTTATGATACATGCTCCTAACCAGTCATCTTATGATGACATATTCATGTTATGTTATGATCCAAATCAATGTGTTATCTTATGATATGTACAATGTTTGAATTCTTATACTTATTCTTACACTTCAATTATTATCATTTTTCTCACATATGTTTTAGGCTTAGATCCTTATTATGTCTTTATCTTATGGTTGCATCTTTATTTTGTTTATCATTTCTTAAATCTTATGCCACCGTATCATATGCTAACATGATCATGTATCTACCTTGCAAATCTATCATATTGATTGCCCAAATTAGGGACAACTATCAGGGTGTTATGCCTTCCCTATGATATACATGAATACATGATTAAATTTTATTCAATTATTTTACCTCTTTTTATCTTGTATCATTATTATGTATTCCTTTCCCTATCCTTCAATTCCTTGCATCATGTTGCACCCCTACAAAAATTCAAATTGAAGCCCTTTTGTATGTTTATGTTGGATCCATTTGTTAATTTGTCACATATAGATGTGAAGTGTCAAGGTTATGTATTTGTTTTTTGGTTTTGAGTAAGGTCTATCATTTTTTAGGTTGTCTTGAATAGTTTAATAAATTAATGGATATTAATTAAGTTTAAGGATCATGATCCAAGGTGTGTATTGTTTGACACTATAATTTTGTCAAAATAAAAGTGAATTGACTAGGTGTTCTCCATGCCTAATTTTGCTAGAAGCATGAAAAGTGGCTAAGTGATTAAAATTTGACAAGAAAACTTGGAGGGAATTGTTTTAAGAGGCTATCCATGGTAGGTATCTCTAAAGAGTGTGCTTGGGTAGTCAAGACCAAAAACAACAAAAAATTTACAAGTATGAAAAGTGATAGTAACTCCTTAGGAGCATGCCTATCAATTTTTAACAATGGAAAGGCATTGCAAAGTGCACACCTATAAGGATATATGTAATCTTAAATGGATGATGCCATTGAGGAGCATGCCTATAAAGTTTTAACAGTGGCAAGGCATTGCGAAAGTGCACACATATAAGGATATATGCAATTTTAAATGGATGATCCCCTTGAGGAGCATGCCTATGTAGTTAAAACCAATTTGAAGGGGCAAGGATGATTAATGTGTATTTTTTTCAAAATTAACCCATATTTAAGTGGTATACATCATGAGATATTGATCTTCACCACCTAATGCTAATATTTAAGTGGTTATGATCCCTTTGGAGTACACTTGGCAAGTTATATTCCAATTTTTAAGTGGCAAGGCTTTGTGAAGAGCATGTTTTCTAGGTTTAAACCTATTCTCAAAAAGTTGTATATCTACAAGCACACTCTTTTTCTTCCAATGGCCACTTTACTCATTATAAAATCAACAATTTTTAATGGTTTCTTAGGGTTTTCAATATACATCCTTTCACTAAAAGCATTGAGATTTCAATATTTTCCCAAGGGTTTCAAAGACTATGTTTGTGGATTGTAATGTAATAGCGTTTATCAGTGAGGTTTTTAGAAGGCTATTATTCACTTATAGTAGGGTTTCCCATAGTTTTTGATGAGATTTCAAAGGTTATGAAAGAGGTTTACATCTTGGTTTTGCATTCACAAACATTTATAGTAGAACATCATTTGGCATTCATTTATACATTTTTCAAAGTCCTTACATACTTTCCTCATAGGTTTTTAATTAACATTGACAAATTTTTAGTCATATGCATGTTACAAAATTATAATAGGTTCCTAAACATGTAAAGCATTGTATCCTTGTTTAATTTTTATTTACAAGGACTTGGTCAAAATTGCATTCATATGGCATTCCATTGTAATAGTTTTCAATGGATTTTTATTCATTTTGAGGGCCATAAGGAGTTTATCATCTTATATGAGGTTGATGGTTTGATCTTATGTAAAGGAGATTGTAGTATATAATTTCAATAATATCAAGTTGTAGATTTCTCTCATTAAGAGTTTAATCAATGACAAAGTCTAGGATTCAAAACATTAAATTTTACCAATTTTTTATGAAGGTGTCCATTTAAAGATATCGAGATTTCTTGGTGAATTTGTAAGATGGTTTGGGCATTAGGGTTTCAAGTTTCTTCAAAGGATTTGTCTACCAGAATTTCTATTTTTAATAATTGCTTTTACTGGGGGGTCTTATTTTGGATAAGATATCAAAGAGCCTACTTTTAAGTTGCTTAAATTTAACTTTTTGTTTAAATCTTTGTTTAGATTAGTTTTATTCTTTATGTACTTTTTTATAGCTTTTTATTGGTTAGGTTTAAAATATTGATTCTTGGGATTAATTAATGTTTATCCTAAAATTCCAAAAATAGAGTTTTGTAAACTTATAAATAAGTACTTGGAGCATAATGTTTCTTAATGATAGTTGAAGTTCCACTTATGTTGTTGAAATTGTTATTCAAATTGGTGTTTATTCTACTTTTCATGTGTTTTATGGTCACTTTGTTCAATAATTCAAGGGTTGAAATAAAAGTGGATAATTAATATCAAAATTTGTATCGATGTTGTGTGTCCATTTGGATTATGGTTTTGTATGTGGTTTAGCTATTTAATTCATGGAAATGTGTTGTCTATGCATTAGAGTAATTATTCCTTTAAAATCTTGCATGCACTAAATTTTTGGTTTTTTTTATTTTAGTTAGTAGGAAGGTGGTGTTGTGTTTAGAATTAATCACTTTGATTCTTAGCCTAGAGTTATAAAAACCACAAAATCTTGCTTATGAGCGAAGAGTTGTTTCCGATCTTGTGCTCATAATTGAGGCCAAAAAAATTGACAAAAAATTATTTAGCGGATCTCACTTTGTAAAACCCCTAGAAGATATTGTGCATAATGTTAGTAACTGTATATTTTATCAATAGTATAGTGTCTAGAGTTAGTTTGGTTTTTAGGGATCTTCTTTGTATAATTTGAAGAGATGTTTTACCTCACATATTGTTCTAGTTTGAGTTATACTACTAAAGACAAACCAAAATGCTAACAAATTTGTTGGATGCAACTAATTGGAGAGGGCATTTATCATCACTAATACTTTTCATGGTTGAGATTTTATATAGCATCTTGTTTTAGACAAAGAAATATCATCATATTTAGATGAGGTTATATCATTTTGTAGAGACATACTTGTAGAATGCCGATTTTTATCTCATTTGTACATCACATGTAGTTTTATCACATTGCCACATTATGTAGAATTTTATCACATTTCCACATTACATGGGGTTTTATGATATTGGTAGGTTGTGTTAAGATTTATTGCATTGCCACATTCCATGGAGTTTTATTGCATCACCACATTGTATGAACCCTTATAACATTCCTGCATCAAGTTTTACATACTTTTCCAAACATGCATAATTTCTTATCCCTTTTCTTCTCTTCTCATTTTCATAGATAGATAAAGCAATTCGTAGTTTTTGCTTATTTTGATCATGTGTAGATGTTACTCATTATATGTTTTTTTTCTATTTTTTGGTTTCAATAGAGTATTCATTCTAAATAGAGTACAAGAAGAATAATTATATCCTTTTTGAAGGACCTATATCCTTTTATGAGTGTCTCAATATCTAATTTTCATAGTGGTTGAGAATGCCCATGTGCTTTGAAATGCAAGCTCATGTTAGATTTGCAAACACATCAAAGTGGGGGCAAAATGTAATAATGAAATTAGCATATCCATACTATTTCCCATTTAGTTATAGGCTTGCATTAATGTGAGTGTATTGATGTAGTAATATATCACCAAGTGGCATACTCTTGTGTTATACTTGGATCAGTCATTCCTTTTTCATTCTTGTTTTACACCAATTCCTAGATATTCATTCTTCACTTTGAAATTAGTAATTTATCCCTTCAAAACATATTTTTGGGGCACAGGATTGACCCAAGTCAATCCTAAGGAGCATAAAAATGGCCCCCAAAATTCAAGTCATCAAATTTAAATTCTAACTTTTCCACTCCCTTCCTACTCACCATTATGAGTCAACTTAACACACTTTTCATGTGATATGTTGATACATCATGGAATTTAAAGACATTCATTTTACACTAAAACAAAAGGAATGGGGAGATAAAATATATGTGAGGAATGATCATGATAATTAGAACACACTTCAATTTTAAAGGGAAATAAAATAAGAAAACTTGCATCATCATTACCGTTAATTAGTCCAGCAAGGGGTTTGACCTAGGAGAATAAATATTCAACTATCAAGTTGGCAAGCTCATCATTGTTGTCTCTAGACACTGTTGTGATGTTTACAACATGCCCCATTTTGCTCCTCAGCAAAATGAGGACCCCTGCTGTTGCGTTGCTTTTTTTGCTTCTGCTTGTGTTTGTTCTGTCTGGTGGTAAAGGGAAAAGAGAGTCAGATTTGCAAACCTTGTTAAAAATATAGAAAATTGCATTTTCAGTACCATTGCATAATATGGTTGGATTCCTTGTGAAAAATGAGCCAGGGTTGCTTTTTGAACCATCTTAAAATTCATCATATTTTGCAAGTTATGATCATTTAGGTAAAATGTACTATCAGGTTTTGCATGATAAACAGTCAGTTGTTTGCCTTTTTTTGTTGGCATTCATTTTAAATTTTGAAAAAATTCATACTTAGTGGTTCCAGGTCGTGGGCAATTTTGTTTAGGTTCCACTCTGTATGTTACATTTGATTGTTTTGCAGAAAATACATCGATTCATTTTAATCGCCATTACTTATTCATTGGAAGTGTTTTTACAGGTTTGAACCTGTGCATTGAACCATCCGATTGAACCTTTTTTGGTTCAATGGTTCGGGGTTCAATGGGTTTGGCGGGTTCAAATGTCCAAAGTTCGCGGGGTTCATTTTCTTTTTAAACAGTCACTATGCATCGATGAACTGCCGCATTGAACCACCACGTTGAACCTTATGGCGGGGTTCAATGGTTCAATAGTTCAATAAACGAAAGGGAGATCGGCAGGAGTCATGCCAATAGTGGCAGGGTTCAATAGTTCAGGTTCAAAGGCTTTGGTAAGCCTGTGGCTGAAACAATAGTGATCGGCGTAACATAGAGCATCGGCCAAGTTTGAATTCATCGTGCCGAAGGGTATAGTCTCGCCGATAGCCAAGGGCTATCGGTATAGTGGTAGTTGTCGGCCAAGTTTTTTGGGTCTTTGTCGATGGGCAAGGTCAGGCCGATGGAAGAAAGGGAGGGAGGACTTAGCCGAAATGTGAAGGATGGGAAGATGGATATCGGCGAAACTCTCACCAATTTCGGGTATCGGCATAGCCAATGCGATCGGTGAAGGAAATTTTGGGATTACCGATGGGCAAAGTCAGGCCGATACAAGGAAAGGTAAGGATGTTGAGGTCATCGGCCGAGGTAGAGGCATCGGCGGAGGAAATAAGGAGCTCGCCGACAGTGGAATCTCTCGCCGATGAAACAAAGCAAATGCCATCGGAAGGAAGAAGATTTAGAGTTCGCCGATGGTGAATCTCTCGCCGATGGAACAAAGCAAAGGGGCATCGGTGGAAAGAATATGGGGTTCGCCGATGGCGAATCTCTCACCGATGAGAAGGAAACGAAGGCCAATATGACATCAGCAACACTCTCGCCAATACAAGGGTATCGGCATAGCCAATGCGATCGGTGAAGGAAATTTTGGGCATGCCAATAGGCAAGCCTCACACCGATGGAGAGCAACGAAGAAGCATCGATGGAAGAGAATGATCGGCGAAGGAATTTTGAGGCTCGCCGATAGTACAAACTTACGCCGATGGAAAGAAATAAGGAGGAAATAACGAGAAAGGCCATTGGCCAAATAACGAACATCGCCCAAGTATTTTTTGGACCTGCCGATGGCGATTATCACGCCGATGGGTGGGAATGGATGAAGCGGTGGGAATTTTAAAACACATTTTTGGCACCCGTGGCATTTTTCTGGTCAGCGATGGTTGACCCGTTTGGTTTTGGGCAATCTGTATACATTTTGAACGCATTTTTGAGCCAGATTTCCACATTTTTGCAGTCACCCTGATTTAAACAGATATTTTGAGTTTCTTGCTGTTTATTTGATAAATGTGATACTTATTGCTTGTCTTATCTTGCAGGCTTGCAGTTGAGGAAGCAGCTGGAAATTCAACACAGTGACCTCATGGAAGAAGAAAATTCGATCTCAGGAGCAGGAAGTAAAGATGAAGTGCAAAGAAGTCAAGGCCGACCAAATGAAGGACAAAATTGCAGCTGAAGGTATTACTACAACAGACAAACAGAAGTTATTGCTGAGCTGCCAAAGCTTCTCAGAAGGGGCAATATTTCGCCCAGATTTGACACTACTCAGAGATATTTTGAGGGACTGGTTCATCTATATTTATTGCTGTAACCAGGGGTTTGAACCAAGGGTTTAGTTAGTTTTTTGGCTGTAGTGAGGACAATCAAAAAGTCTTTATATTGTGCCTCTCTACACTGTAATATTTCACACAGGGATTTTTAGTATTTTGCCAGAATTGTAGAGTCTTTCTGGGCATAGTTTAGTTTAGAGGAGGTCGCCTGTTGTCTGTAGTAAGGTGTGCGTGGAATGTCTGGCTTCCTTACTGTATCTGTAAAGCTTGTAAGTTCTCTATAGTTTGATCAATGAAACTAAGAGTCATTCCTACATTGTAAATCATGTATGACTGTTTGTTTCTAATACAATAGAATCTGGAGTTCTGCATCTATTTTTTGAGTGTTCTCCTGCTCTTCTTTGTGTTTTGAAATATTTTCTTTGAGAGCTTGCAATTTTAAATGTATGTTTGTGAAAATGCTCAGGACTTGCATTTAAGGTTTTCACTATGGATTTGATCAAATTGCTGTAGTATTTACATAGTGCATAACAGAACAATTAGATCCTTTGGTAGAGTAAATGAGGTGTAGATTAGATCTTTCTAACTTTTCCCAACCCATCTGAAATATTTAGCTGAAAACGTAGAAATCTAAAGGAAATTGTCTCAAATTTGAAGAAGCATGCATAACAGAGTTAAAATTAGACAGTTTTTCATAAATATATGAAGGAGAAAGCTGCAATAATTCAAGAAAACGATCTAAAACTTGCAGCACAGTAACACTTTTATGCAAAGGAATGAAAAGTATTAACATATCTCATGATCTTTTGCATAATCTTAGTCCAGTAAACCACAAAGAAACTCTAAACTACATAAGGCCCCTTGAACATTACAACTTCACATTGACCAACTGAACTTGACCAACCGAACCATTGTAGACTTGGGATTAGTTGAATCTCAAATGATTTCTTCTTATCTTTCAAGTATAGTTTCAGTTCATTATATGTGAATTTTAACTTATTGTTATGATTGCATCAAAACAATCACCAACAGACACCACCTTAAATTCTTAGATATCTAGTAGGTGAGGCGAATAGATTCCAAGAGAGCATTTTTTGTCAGATCATTCTTCTACATCTCATATTAGTTTCATGCATCATATTAGGTTTGCAATGGTTGGGATTGGTTGTGTAGAGCACAACATCAATTTGAATAGGTTTCCATTTTAGTTTAGACTCAAATATATTCATCAAATTGAAGTAAACAATTTTATGACTATTGCAAAACATTCTAGAACAACATCAACATCATTTATCCATCATTGATCCTAGGGCCAAGTACACTTATCCACTTATTTAATTTCCATACTTTTTATTTCAATTATCAATCTGAGCTCTAATATCGAGGCTAATTATTTATTAATTGTATGTATTTATTTACTTATCCTAGATATACGTAAGTGTTATTTGAACCCTTAAACATATATGCATGTGTGTGTGTGAGTGTGTGCATGCATGTACGTACACACACACATAAAAATCAATGCTCATAGTCTCAACCAATAATGTGGGAAGAATCTTCCCCCAAAATATCACCCTTACCCCAATCACAAACATGATATCTTCCTTTTTTATTACACTATCCTCAAATAGATGTTGCTTTTCATCATGCAAAGAACTTGACTCTTAGTAAAAGTGATCAAAGGAGGCTCAATTTCTGATTTTTTTTCTTTCCATTTCATAATTTCTTTATTCTTTTCATTTTTGTGGTGCATGTGTAATTAGTTCCTCATATGGATCATTTGTAGACACACATATATATTGAAACCCTTATGCTTATGTATTGTAGGATGTGCTACTTGTAGTTCTTTATGCCCTATATTTTCTTGAAGTTATTTATAGTATGAAGGCGAGTAATTTTTCTTTTACCCTTGTAAGTTCTTGTGGCCTTATAAAGTGTTGATTTTTCCTCATTCTCCCTTCATTGTTATTGCTTGTAATAATTATACATATCATGTATATAACTTTTAGGCTCATATGGAGGTTATTTAAGTGTCTTAGGTCCAAAGTGAAATGATTTAGTTCTAAAACATGCTCATGTGAATTTATAGGATGTCAAACCATACCTAAGCCCCAAGGGATTACAACTCAGGATGAATGACTTGTTGCTTATGACTAGGTAGGAACAGCTATGGGCCATTTGATAAGGAAGGGTAACTCCTTTAGGATCTAGTAAGCCAAAATGGGTGTTCCCTAAGGTTTTCCCTATAGGACAATTAAAGAGAAATGGACAAAACACCTAATCTTGAGAATAGAACATACCCATTACACAAGACAATTTCAATATGTGTCACTAACCATTCGTGTGTTGATATATCATAACCAAGACTTGAAACCTCTTTCAAACAAAAGTGTGAACCATGCATGAGACTTAAAATGTGTCAACTTGTATCACCAATGATGTTTCTCAAGTTAAGACTATTCCTCATACATATGCACAAACCAAGCAACATAACATAACTCTCGAGGGATGATACTTGGGTGGGTTCTCTAATGATTGTAGTATTGCTAAAGCAATGAGATATGTAGTGCCAAAAGAACAAATAATGCTAATGTATTGGAAGATATTATATAATTTGTTCAATAAGTGTGATGGTATGATGCAAATTTAAACCTATTGTAGATTGGTGCCTTGATCTTGAATGGGTTATAGAGTTGGATACCAAAACCAATGACTATATTATATGTAATATAAAACAAATTTACCTAAAGGGAGATGATTAGAAGGACTGTCTTACATATGCATACATAAGATAGGCTCTATGCATACACATTCAAAAACAAATGAAATTATAGGACAAAAAATTGAGTCTACCTTAATAATCCATGAATAAACACATAGGCTTCTTGTATTTCTTTGAAAATGTGTCTTACAAAAACTTTACAATGGTTTTACAACCATATCTAGTTGATTAATTAATAAAATACAATACTCAAACCAACAAATATGAATCAAGAGAATGATTAGGATTCCTAGAAGCCTATCTAGTACTTATGGAGATGCCTAAATAGATGACAGACTATGCATTACAATTTATTCTTCAAGGATTAGAAATATAACATTACCAAATAGGATTGATATCTAGACTATGACATTAAGATCAATCCCTAAACTATTGCAAGTTATCTCTGCTCAACAAATGAATCACCAACCAATCAGTTATCTTCACAAATATGCATATATAGTATTCTACCTTGCCCTCAGCAGCTTCATGGATGCATGTAGGGAGTTCAATCATGTCAAATTAGCATTGGGTCTCCCAAATGGTTGCCACACACTTGTAGGTGAGAAGGACACTACAATCTAAAGAAATCATCCTTTGCGTTGGCTAGGGAAGTTTGATGTACTAGAAGCAAGGGAGGCCAAGTCCTAATTATTACAAAGGGTGCATATAAGCCAAAAATATGGTAAAAGCTTCAATATAAAGGAATAAACCATTAGGATCATGCCTAACATCCCAATCCTACAATAAATGTGCTGTTAGGTCAAAGATAAGCTACTTGAGAAACAAGAAATGTATTCAGTTACTCTACACAAGGCTCAAGACATTTTGCAACACTACATCATGCATCTATGAGTCATCATTAGGTACAGACATGCCTTCTATGAATGGAGAAGGGCATGGGGGTCTTTAATTTCTCATCGTGAGCTAGAACAAAGGCAAAAAACCCTCAAAAATCAAGGATTAGAGCATGACAAATTAAATGCCCATAGAGCCCAACCACTTGAAAATAATCCATCATCATGTAGAGGGGATGGAGAGAAACACATTCTTGTAGAAAAGGTCACCACCAACCCGCATATACAACTACAGGAGCCATCATGTCCTTCGTTTAGAGAAAAAACCCTAAAAATAACATTTACTAGTGGTTTGAACAGTGCACGAGTGGGAGGTTAAAATGTTTGAACGTCAGATGGATTTGTACCATCCATGTAACACTCCATTTCCATTCAATATTATAGAGCATGGTGCAAGGATTAAGTTGCACACCTTAAAGTTGAGTTGTTGGGCCTTTTTGGTGCACTACCAATAGGAGAATGATACATATCCATCGATCATTGGAGCAATCACTATAAGGAGGATCAACATGGGCTTGCCACCTTGCCACATAAATGTCATGTGGGAGCCCTTTGATTCATTGAAGAGATGGAAGTACATGCCATAGTTAAGAATAGGATCGAGCTTGTCGTTGCCAAGGTGATGCATAGCAGGTCATTATTCAACAACGAGTCCATGTAGACACAACTTGGGTCCACCATAAAAGAAAGGCAACTGCTACAAAGAGATGAAAGAGTTTATAACTAACAAAAGATCTAACAACTAGTAGAGTGGGGGGATGGGCAATCCAATGGCATAAGGCAACACACTTAAAAAGAAAGGATGCACTAAGAGCTTTGGTCATTATTTACTAGCAATGCAGTAGCAACTCGTAGTCAGTGGGAACAATGCCAAGATAGTAGTGATAAGTGATAGTCACAAGGCAACACGGGGCTTAGGATGAAGTGGGTAACAACTAAACTAGACCAATGGGAAAACACTAGAAATTGACAGGGGTAGTCATGCACTATGTGTTGGATGGTTAAAGTTGATAGTGAGAAGTGGTAGGGAATTAGGCTTGTGCTTTAAGATATAATTCCATGGGATACAACCAGTCAACGATGAAATAGAAATAAATCATGTAGGGCCAATGGTGAGATAGGAATATGAATTAAGGTGCCAAAGGATTGTGAATTTTTTCTAGTAAAGGCACAAGCATGCATGTAATCCACCATAGAAGGAACTTGGAGTTGAAACTAGATGCATGAAACAACATCCTCATGCACAGGAAGAATGTCCAAAACATTAAGACATGCCATAGAAGGCCACAAAGACAGACAAAACCTAACACCAAGGACATGGATGTAAACATACCCCAAAAGAAGACCACACCAATGTAGATAGACTTGCAAATTGACCACCTCTAGAATTAAGGATAAAACTAGGGGATATTAACATGTTCATGAGAATAGTGCTAAGCCACCAAGACAAAGATGCAATAGGCCAACACAAACAACATGTGTGCACAAGAAAACCCTAGACCAATGGCACAATTCCTAACAACATATGATAATCCAATGGGTTAGGTTTGAAAGTGGAGCACAAACCAAGGTGTACACACAATAATTAGAGCATACATGCATCTCAAAATCAAACTAAAATTTGGGCCAACAACAGGAATGATATGACATAAAATCGGTAGTTACTTTGGAGACACTTGTAAAGAAAAAATGATACAACCCATAGTTTCAATCAAAATACTATTACTTATTTTCAAAGACATCCGAGAATGTACATAAGATTGTTACTGAATATGATGATTTTACAAAAATTCCTCCATGCATAAATTATATTAACAAGTTGGATAAAAAAGTATACCATCAAATGATCTACCACATCCATACTCATGGACATAGAATGGTCCATACTAATTTATGAGAAATCTCACATGAAAGAGTGATCAAGGGTATATAAGAAGAAGAGGAAGCAACTCTACCATGAATTGTACCCCCAAAATGATCCTCATACTCATGTAACCCCATATGCTCACTGATAGAATCATGCTCATGTATTTCATCATCATCCTCAAATAAATCCACATTTTTAGCTTCATCATAAGAAGATAAAGGATTAGTATAAATCTTCAAATTTTGATTAGGAGGAGCCACAAAATGATTGCCCCCATCATTAACACCTTCCACATGAATCATATTATTGTAAATCATATCTTGTATCTTATATTTCAAATTCATACAATGTTGAGTATCACGTCCATTAACTCTATGATTATTACAAAATGCATTGTCATCATATCCCTTAGGCAAAACCTTATATGTATTGAATGGATGAATGATGGGAAGTGTAATCATTTTGGCATGAAGTAAACTTTTAAGCACATTGTCCAAAGACTCATGCAATCTTGTAATTCTTCTAACCTTTCGAGGATTGAATGTAAGAACATTTGAAGCATTGGGAACTTGATGAATTTTATGCCTTTTCTCTTATTTGTCACTACCCTTTTGAAAACCATTTTGCTTTTGAAACTTAGAAAGGTAGGAAGAAGTGAAAGGAGCATGATAAGAACCAAATTTAAGTACATTTGCTTCTAATAACTTAAATTCCACTTTTTTACATGTGCACATAAATCCATAAATGAAGCATAAGTGTTAAGATACATACTTTGTTGGATAGGGACAACAATCCATTAACAAAAGTAGTTTGGAGCTCATCATCAAGGAGTTGTGTTGCATCTTAGCACTCAAGGATTGAAATATTATGACATAATTATGGATGCATTTATTAGATCCTTGTTCACAAGTAAACAAATCCATATTTACATGAAAGTCAGACACAAATACCTTGACCAAATTAGAAAATTTATAAATAGACCCATATGGAAGAGAAAAGAACCATTCAATAACACAATATTTTAATGTCTTTGAAAAATCTTGGCTAATAACTTATCCTCACATACAAAATACAAACATGTAGTAATAAAAGACCTCAAGTGTGTTGTTGGCTCACCTTTACCATTGTAAATTTCAAACTAAGGTGCTACAAATGTAATCGATAATGGATAAGTCATAATCTCTAATGCAAGTAGAGAACATGTGCTTCAATAGATTCATCCTTATTATTCACATTTGGAAAGGCATCAACTTTATTCTTTAATCTATCATGCCTTTGAATAGATGTGTTAAGGCTGAAAATAGGTACACCAGGGGTAGGAATATGAGAAATAAGGGGTATCATACAAAAAGGATTTGAAATAAGAGAAGAGGATGGGCTAAAATCAATGCAAGAGATGAACATGACACTAGAAGGAGGATGATGGATAGTAACACTACTAAAAGGAAGAGATGTGTGAATGACATTAGTAGGATGCTTGATGAATGCATAACATTAGTGGTATGCAAAGTAGTCATATGACTAGTGAGAGGAGCATGAGAAGAAGAAAAGGAGGTGGGATAAACATACCTAGTAGGTAGAATATGAGAAGTGGGGATAAGAAGTGGCTTAATCTCATAAGGAGTGAAGGAAGGCATATCATAGTGATGAGTGAAATTAGGAGGAACATGATAAGATGAGGCTTGGGAGGAAGGGGGCAACACACCTCTCAAAGGACTCGAAGAACTAATCCTTTATTATACCTTTACGTATCTGTAATACATATGGCTTACTAATCAACATATTGTGTAGAACACTAGCCAAGTGTATAGGATTTACATAACTAACCAAATGTGCAAGATTGAAAGATAACATATGTACAATCAAGACAATATCTTGCCTATCCATCAGTTCAACATGGGTATCATGATCAAATTCCTCTTCCCCATTAAGATGAGGATTGTCATTCAAAGTTTCAACCAAACTATTTCCAACTTGACTCATAGCCACTGCAAGGTTTAATCAAAGATTTCTTCTCAAAGGAAAATTATGATGATGATGAGATTTTGGCATAGACACAAAAGAACAAACCCTAAAAGGTAATAAGGATCAAATAAAGTTGGGATCTAATGTACAACTTAAAAAATGCTTTTATTGAAAGATAAAATAAAAAATAAACATTAAAGGCTAAAACCTAAAGGGATAGGTTCACTAATTAAATGCATGGGAATAAAACTCACCCTATGCAATTTATCTAGGGATAAAGCAAAAAATATTAATGACAAGTAAATAACCCTAGAATAATGAGTTGAGACAATAACAACACAAAACAAGTTTTCAAAATGATAAAGGAGGGAACAAGGACTTAGCTTTGGAAGTTACAATGGAATACTATATTGAAGATTGTACCTAGAAATCTAATTTGTTGTTTTGTAATCAAATTTGGTACTAGATGGCTTTGACAAAGTGCAAACTATCTTGTTTTTGTGCTCTAGTTCAATTTTGTAGTTACAAAATTGATCATTGCAAGTGTGGTTTCCACCCAAAATCCATGCAACTGACCCTTTTTTGTAGAAATGGCATGTGCACTAGTGATCTACAACAACCTACTTGCCCTTGCTATATGATAATAGTGGTATCTATAGATATTGTGAGACTTTGTTGTGCAAGGGATATTCTACTTAGTCAAACCCTTAGAGTTGATTTTACAATTGGAAATAAGAAACAAAAACACACTAAGCAATTTTACAATATACCTAATCTATCTTAATCATGCAAATGTTAATGTAAGTTGATGATGCGATGATGATGCTTTATTGATGTGATGGTACTCCTCCCTTTATAGACACAACTTATACAATAACCTTGTTTCCTCTTATCTACTCTTTATTTCCTATGAAATGGATTGAAGCATTTATGCTCATCCCAAATGATAATTTATTTAAATGCATAAACAAATTTTTAAGAAAAAATCCCAAATGACAATTAATTTTTTTCCTCCTACAAAACCAAACATAGTTAATAATCGCGTTTGTGTGCAAATGGCTTGAGAGTGGATTCATGATTTTTTGTACCTCTTTAGCCCGAGCCCTTTACATGACATAATGTTTTGTTGGGCAATGAGGCTGAATTTTTGACGAGATTCTCCCAGATATGACATGCTTTCAAATTTGAGATTATTTTTTACATTTAGAAAGATAGCAATTTTGTTATATTTGCTAATTGTATTGTTTATTCCGGTTTTGCTATTCACTTCAAATCAATAGTGGTTTCTAATGTGCTCATGCAAATTAAAGTACAAGTGGCCTTCAAAGTTCAACATCTCCAAAACTTGTTGAATCACTAGGGAAATGCCCCTTGCATTGTTGCTAGGGTTTTGCCCTCTTTGCCTCCCTATGTTAGATTGACCATTTTGAGTCCTCTCGGTGCCACTCTCATAGCTATTAGAGAGACTTTTCTCTGACATTGACTAGGTTGCCTTTTGGCCACTAGGATGGATTGTCGCTTCTCACTTACCACTATCCTATGTCCTCTTAGTGGTAGGGTGCGTCCCCCATTGACTAGGGCAAGTCCCCCCACTAGGCGCTTGCCATTTTGCCACTGAGGAGTGTCTAGATTTTGCTTGGTATTTAGGATTCACAATCATAAGATGGCTTTGAGGAGGGAGAAGACACCACTCTTATCATTTGGGAGTTAGTGGAAGAAGGAAAATGCCTACTTGATGGAAGGTGGTGGAACCTTGGTGATTGGGTTGTCTCTCACAATACCAATTTTATAGCCTTAATTACTTGATTTTGTCTATGTTGTTAAACTATAATCTAATGATATTTTGATGACTGTTTCCTCTTTAGAATTGTATATATATTGTAATTGTTTTCATTTTAATACTTCATTTCTGATTAAACCAATTTATTTAGTTTTGAAATGTAATACTATTCAACTTACTATTTTTAAAATAATTGATTCATAGCTTTTAAAATAATATTTAACATATATCTCTAGTTCAAATCCTCCAGGGGTAGGGTATGTATGCCTCATATTTGAAGCACAATTAGATGCCTCTTCCATATTGGGAGTATGAGGTAGTCTCATATGTTATAAGCAAACCCAAAATCAATTAGCCCACATCATAGACTACCTATAAAAGAATCCATTTCCATTAAAAAAAAATACAAAAATCTGCCATACGGTACACTTCTTGTCTTTGCCAAACATACGACGCAATTCGTAAAAGATATATCATGTAAAAAGGATGAAGAATAATGGTTGGTGATGAACTTCTTTAAAAATGTTGTCGTCGAATATAATTTAGATGCTGGGGTCCGCAGACGCTGGAAAAGTAAATTTTGTACTTACTAGCAATGATATTTTTTCAAAATTTCCCGGAACTCCAAAAAAAAGTTAAAATTTCAGGTATTTTTTTTCCATTTAAACACCCCGGAGAAAGCTAAAAAATTAATCGAGGAATACGGCGGTAGTTAAAAAATTCTCGTTACACGGCAAATCTAACAGAAATATGAAGGGGATTTAGCCTGTTCATCTAAAGAATTGGCATTACAGTCGTATAGTTATAGATTATGCCGTTAAAAGGCAAGGGCTGACGGATTTGAGACAAAGTTGTCAAAATTGCAGTTCTCATGACTCAAGCTCTCGGATTTTGGTGAAAAAGCTTTGGTTCTGGAATCTTTTTTTGCCAAGCTTGAGTTTATTATCAAGTTTATTTGAAGTAACAAAAGAGACATATTTATTGTGTGTTCCTCTTGAATCGCTAAAAATTGTTGAAGAATTGATGGCTACAAGCTGTTAAAGGTTTCCAGTAGTTCGTTAAGGGACGGGCTTTTATCGTGTACTGTTGTCTGATAAGTTGAGATTGTTAAAAGGTTTGTAGTATAGTTATTATTTATTTCAAAAGACGGTATTTTCTATTTATATTGTATACTGTTGTCTGAAGATTGTTCAAGGATTCCAATAAAGTTGTTGTCTGGCAAGTAAAGTCTGTTCCAGGATTGCGGTATAATTGCGTATTGTGTGAAAAGATGTTAGGAGACGGGCTATAACGGGGAGCGTGTTGAATTTGTTTTTGTTGTGGAAAGCCTTGCATTATTTGCTGGTTAAGTGCTGGAAATGGAGGGAAGGAGTGGAAATTTGAACATTTTAGTTGCATTTGCTGTGATATTGTGCGGTGGAATAGTGGTTGTTGCGCAGCAGAAGAACCAGACAGTGTCTCTTAATGTGGATGCAGGGAAACCTGTCAGAACGATTCCTTCAACTCTTTTTGGAATATTTTTCGAGGTAATTATTGAATTCCTTCCATTGCTTGATAAAATACAGCATCAATTGGATTTTCCTTGTAGTTTTATTTAGCACAAAGACAAGAACAATTTACATTTGCTACAGGTGGTTATTCGATGTTTCATATTTGCTGGAGATTTATCTTCTCTCTAAAATGGGAAAGGCTTTTTTATCATATTAATTGTTTCCCCTTTTTTAACCTGTGGAGGAGAAAGAATCCACTGTTATACAATACTACTATACAATGTTGCTAGGAGCTATGAACCTGCAGATTTTTCATATTAATTGTCTCCCGTTTTTCTAGGGGGAGAAAGAACTCACTGTGATACAATATAACTATACGATGTTGCCAGGAGCTATGCATCTGCAGATCATTTATATTAATTGTCTCATGAACCTACATACCTTTCATATTATATGTCTCCCCTTTTTCTGTGGAGAGAGAATCCAGTGTTTTACAATACGATTATACAATGTTGCTAGGAGATATGAGCCTGCAGATTTTTCATGTTAAGTGTCTCTCCCTTTTTACCTGGAAAAGGAGATATGATATTATATGATATGATAGAGATTGTAATACCGTCTGTGAGACTGAAACAGTCTATGGGACCCCAGAGTTAAAAATAACCAAAGAAGTGGGACACTATTGAAAAACAGCATATAGCAGTAAGTCCCTAGTTTAAGTCTCTATTATTTTTCTGCTTTTGAAGTTTCATACTCCAACTGTGAATTTTGGTAAAAAGTTCCCTTCTTTCTTTTCAACATTTCCATCTTTAAATATGGTAGACAACGACCTCCCTTGCAAGCTGTCCCAGTAGTTATTCTGAATGTCATCATACTTGGAGCATTCCATAATATAGTGCCATTCCGTTTCTACCCTTCCCGACGTGCAGAAAATACATATTCTCTCTTCCCAACTTTCTTTTGGGACCTTTCAACTACCTGTCTCACATCTGAATTCGTGTGAATCAGTCCTTAATTGGACTATGAGCATCTGCATTTTTCATTTGATTTTTGCCCCTATGTAGTTTTTACAGTCATGTTAATAAGTGGGATTGAACTGAGTCATATAGTGTTGCTTTTTCCTGCTGAGTTGCCTTCTCCACATACTTAGTTTAAACTTTTCTCTCACATAATTTTTAATCTCTTGATTGGTGGCTGGGCATTCTTGTAGGTTGATATCCCACTTGTTCATCCATCATTTGTTTTGTTGCATCCATGTCCTCTTTCTTATGTTAAACACTTCTCTCATTACTGTCCTTGGCCCACTGCCCTATGCCATGTTCTCTATTTTCTTTATATAGCCTAGAAGACAAATCATAGCTGTTGCTTCTATCTGAAAGGTACCTATTTCTGCTAGTATTATTTTGTATGGGACCGATGCTTTGATCTTGAAGATGCTTGTGATTAAGAAATTCTGAATTCTTTCAATTTGTCTTCACTTTAGACTTGACATACTGTTGGTCCAAACTTGACATTCGTAGAGCACCATTGGCACTACTAGAAACCCAAAAAAGACCTTGGTGGTTTTCCAGTCCCACAAATCAGCATCTTTGCATCTATTTTGCAGAGTATGGTGCTCTTCACCCACCTTGAATTCTCTTTGTTATGCAAGTTTCCCAACTAAGTTTGTTAGTGAAATCAAGCCCCAGGTATTTGTATTTTGTGACAATCTCATGTTGGTTTCCCACAGATATGAAACTTATATGATTTTTATCTTTTCGACCTGAGAAGATCAAAATCTTATTAATCTTGACTTGCATCCCGAACAAAAGAGCTCTAAGGCTTTCAAACGATCCTTTAAACTTTGGGCTATTGTTGCAGTCAAAATACGATCATTTGCATATAGGAGGAGTTTTATAACATAACAAGCTACTCAGACCTCGTCTCCACTTAATCTTCTTACCCATTCTTCTAGTATGTCAATATATAGGCCAAATAGAGTGGGTGATAGCAGACTGCCCTGTTGAATCTCTACGTATATAAAAGGAGTTTTATGACATAACTAGCTACTTGGAACCTCTCTCCACCTCACCTACTTGTCCATTCTTCTAGTATGTCAATATATAGGCCAAATAGAGTGGGTGATAGCAGACCTCCCTGTTTAGTCTCTGATAATCAATCCTGTGTGTGTTTTGATTTTGGCTCTAACCTGCTTGTAAAGTCTATGGACTGCAACTCTGTACTATCTTCCCACTCCAAGTTCTTCCATCTTGTCCCATATCTTATTTCTAGGAACCAAGTCAAATGCTTTCTTGAAGTTAATGAAGCAACAAAAAACTTCTTTACCTTTTATGTTCCATACTTTTTCAATTAAATGTTTGAGAGTGATGCAATGATCTATCATTGAATGCTTTGGTTTGAAGCCTGCTTGCCCTTTTGTTCTTTTTCCTTGCATTTTGGCCCAGTAGCTAATCTTGCGTTCAATCCAAGTAGCTTTGCTATGAGAGGATTGATCATTATGGTTCTGTAATTTGATGGGCTGTTGACCTCTCCACTTTTGAAAATGGATATCACTAGGCCGGTGGTCCATTCTTCATGAAAGCCTTCATGAGCAACATTGTTGAAAATGTCCCTTATGTGAGGTGCCATGGTGCAGACACTTCTTTGTACCTGCAAGTGAAGACTCATAAACTGGTGCAGACCACCTCTGTGGCTGCAAACTACATACTCTGCTCTAACTGATAACGGAAAAAAATAGCCACAACACAACATGGCATCTGATTTAAGCTCTAAAAGTATTCAGGTCACATGATCTATTAATTCACAAGAGATGCAGGACAAAATACAGTATACAGCCAGTTAGCAGCTGAAAAGAAAAATCCTTTTATTCCTTCTCTTCAGCACCACAGCAAGTTCCTTTGGTGTCCACAGCTAACAGCCCAGACCAAAAACTCCTATCGAAGACCAAAACTGTTTATTTACCAAAGGGAAACCCTGCCTAAAAAAGCCACAACGGCTGCCATAACAGGCCATTACAAACCAAAATGAACACAAATAAATAAAGGGAATGATTGGGAGAGTGAGGGACCATGTCATAAAGAGGGCGGTTACATCATTCTCCCCATGTTTAAAAGAAGTCTGAACCTCCTGGTTCAGAAAAGCTGGACTATGTTACCACCAGTATGAGGGCACAGACCTTTGAGCAGTCTTGTCTTCAAAGTATTCTCTTGGGATTTCTTGGTACAATCCGAGCCACCACCGGACTTCTTTTAAACATGGGGAGGATGATGTAACCATTCCTCTATATGGTGGGGTCCCTCACTTTCCGGATCATTCCCTTTATTTATTTGTGTTAATTTTGGTTTGTTACGGTCTGTTGTCGCAGCCATTGTGTTAATTTTGGTTTGTAACAGCCTGTTGTGGCCTTTTTAGGGGGCATTTCCCTTTGGTAAATGGAAAGTTTTGGTCTTCGATAGAAGTTTTTGGTCTGGGCTGGTAGCTATGGACAACAAAGGAACTTGCTGTGGTGCTGAAGAGAAGGAATAAAAGGATGCTTTTTTTTTTCCAGCTGCTAACTGGCTGTATGCTGTATTTTGTTCTGCATCTCTTGTGAATTAATAGTTCATATAGCTTGAATACTTTTAGAGCTTAAATTAGATGCCTTGTTGTGTTGTGGCTGTTTTTCTTTTCCCGTTATCAGTTAGAGCAGAGTATGTAATTTGCAGCCACAGAGGTGGTCTGCATCAGTTTATGAGCCTTCACTTGCAGGTACAGAGAAGTGTCTGCATCAGTTTAACGAAAATTAACACAAATAAATAAAGGAATGATTGGGAGAGTGAAGGACCTGGCCATAAAGAGGGGAGTTACATCATGCCATGATAGACTCCCCCTTTTAAGTATTCAACTTGTAAACCATCTATATCATGTGTGGTGCCACTCGCTAGCTTGCTGATCCCTTTTTTAACCTCTCTTATGGTAAACAACTTTGCTTGTGTGCTGATTTCTGGAGGGCAATCCTATCTTCTTTGCACTCATAAATCTGCTTCGCATAATCTAGCCGTTGCACTGATGTGACGCTGTTCTTAGTTTGCTCTCTACTTTCGTGTAGCTCTTTCAAAAAACATTTCGGGTCATGTTTCCCAAGCCTTGTTAACTCTTTCTTCCTAGTTTTCATGTATTCTTCCTTTTTGTTTTCACCAATTGCATGCACCCTTTTTTATTTGCCATCTTCTCTAGCTCCTTGAGATGTTTTCTTTCTGCCTTACACTCTTCATCAAATCACACATTCGTTGGAAAGCTGTCTTTCTTCTCCTTCCTAGGTTTAGATCTTTTACACTTGCTTAGTGCCTCTTGGACTGTGGTCATTAATTTGCTGCTGTAAATGTGTCATGTGAGGCCTGTATTGCCTCTTTTCTACTCCCTGCAAGTTGATTTTTAGCGTACTGAAAATTTCTTGATTTTCTTTTGACATACTTATGTTTCCTTTGCCTTGTCTAGACTTTTGACTATCTTCGGTTTGTTCAAGGTGTTTTCTGATTTCCGACAAGTTGATTTTTATGTATATTGGATTATGATCAGATTTAAGATCAATCAGCAACTCACCAATTTTTATCTCCATAATCTTCTGGTTTAGGTCTTGGGAGCATATGATATAGTCAACCATGCTTTGACCATTGTATATTGTGCATGTGTACCCTCTTGGCATTGGCCATTTCCTCATGCCATTGCATATGATAATGTTGTGTATGCTTCATAAACCTAGTAGTTCTTCCCCAAAGTAAGTTACGTTCTTCTTCCCATCTGCTGTCTTCATTTTCCTCTAGCCATAGCAGGTTGTTAACTATATTACCATTGACTCTTAGAGTACAAGCTTGTTTGTTTGCTGTTTGAGCATTGAAATCCTCTTATTAGCATTATCTCTCCAAGTTTATTGTATGCTGTGATGCCTTTCCCTAAAGCTATAAGTGGTTCTTTGTAATTTAGATTCATTTTCTTATATAATTTTGACTATTGTGGGGTAAAGTAACATGCTGATACGGTGATTGTCCTTCCATTTTCTTTGATTTGGAACCATATGTATTGCTTGTGTGGGTCTTTTTTCAACACTTGTATAAACCTGCCTTGTTTTTCCTTTATGTGTATCATCACCCCTTCATTTCCTCTCCCTTTTTCAGCCACTTCGTTCCATATTGATGCTTTTGTATACCCTACAATATCTGGGGTTTCGCACCCATCATGTTCGTGAGTTTTCATAAGAACTATTATGTCTTTGTTTTCAGCTATGGGCCCTAAACTGAGACCTCTACTTCAAGGGTAACCTCTGCAATTCCAGCTTACTATCATATTTTTCCTGTGTCATCCTACTTTCAATACATGCTTTTCTGTTTTTCAGCCATGCCAGTTTGTCTTCTAACCTAGCTTTTCTCACTTTTTCCCATTTCTTCTTTTGCTCTTGTTGCATTGGCATCAAATCCTCATCTAACTAAAAGCGTGATCTTTTCAATAACCCCCTGTTTCTTAGAATTTATCTTATACTCTTTGTGGTTTCATTACAACTTGGACATTTCTATCTCTTCCACCTTCTTTTACTTTTCCTAGCCTGTGTGCTTGGCAGATTTTTCCTTTCCACATCAGTTTTTCCTCAAGAATAACCTCCTACTAGGTTATTAGTGTTTTCCTTCTCTCCATAATCTTTCACTCCCTTAATGATTATGTTGGCTGATCTACTGCTTCTTTACCTCTCTTCCCTCAATTGTAGTTTTATCTGTTTTTGTATTATTTCCCTTTGTTTTTCTGATGTTTCTTTGACTATTCTTGGCCATGTCTTAGTCTCCTCTAATTGACTCTATATGTCATTCTCCTTTATTTCACTGTTTGATATTACCATTTGCAGCTCTTCTATTTGTGCTATGTTTGTCTCTTGTGTGATCTCTATATTGTCTTTCTGTGTGCTTGTTTGTGCTGTATTTTGCTGTAGCATGTGTAGTTCTTGCTGCCCAATTTCTATCATTTTCTGCAGAAGGAACCCTCTGTTATCCAATGCAATTATACAATGTTACCTTTTTTACTGCTGGCCAGTCGGCACTATAATCACGTGCTCTCTCTATTTCTTCCCACAATTTGGGTGTGAGGGGGTACCCACAGGGTTTGAACCAGGACATGCTGGACCAGCACATTACCACTGCACTGAATCAAGTGCTCTCTCTATTTTTTACCACAATCTGGGTGCAAGGGTGTACCCACAGGGTTTGAACCAGGGACCTCTTTCACACTGGGCCAGCATGGTACCGCTGCGCTCCAGGCCCAAACCCACTGGTGTCGTATCTCAAACAAATAGGTGGCTATTAGATTTTTCAAATAGAAATTTTAATATTTTTATTTTCTGGAATTAGTGTCATTTCTTTTTCCTTACCAACCTTCTCTTTGACCACTTTAAATTCTAGCCATCAGATGCAACATTGGAATCTCCGAAATCTCAATGAATGAAATACATATATGAAAATGTCCTGAGAGCACAAACATTTGATGACACGATAAAATTGAGCATTGACAAGGTGTCGGATTCAACCAGAAATGCACCTTTTACACAAATTGCTCTCCAATATAAAATGTATACAAATTTATATCATGACTTCATCCTACTAAGTCATCACACTATCTCCAGTTACAAAAGTCATTTTGGGTGAAAAAAAATAGGCCTTACACCTTCCTAATGGATAAACATTTAGTTTTTATGGTGCATAAAATATCATCTACAAGTTTTGAACCATACATCAATATGTTCCAAATAACGACTTTTCACCAATCAGGCAAGATATCACTTTAACTAACACTTTAAACAACCATTATTTTAAAACAAATTTGAGAGATGGACTAAAACAAAGAATAATTTAATAAAATGAACCCTACGGACTCCACTATGCATTACATGGAAAGTCAAAATGACAAAGGCATAGTTGGAAATATAAACCGTATCATCCACCCGATCTTGATGTCGGAAGTTTACCATGAGCAAAATGCAACCACATGAACTCCATGCTAAGCAATCTTTTCCAAACAAAGGTTGAATATGAAGAAGTTTCACCTGATTTATCTCAACTGATGTGCTCTTTGTTTCTAGTATGTAAAACAAATCCAGGCAACTTACTACTACATAGGCCCAATCATGCTGTGCATAAACGGGTTAAAGAAGAAGAGTGTATTCTATCTTTGTCTGCAGCATGCTTACAAACCAACTTCTACATTGCACCACCATATGAAGGAATACCTTATGCCTCACACTGAGAAATATGGTCGAACACACATAAATCTGATTAAACTTCATGCCATACACTACACATACCAGTGAAAATTGATTGTTTTGGTTGCTGTTTGCACCAGAATTCAACACTAATCAGCACCCTTGCTTCCATGCTGATCTTTGTTGCACAAACAGAGATGTTGGTGTGAATGACGCTGTTTATTTATTTTGGGCTGCAGGAAGTTGCTTTTGTGAATGGAACTACTTAGGCAGATGCTGGATGAGATAGTTTCTAGCTTGGCGAGGTTGCAACTCCCATGTTCTTTGCTTCACTTCAAACAAAAAACACATCTATAAACTGTCATGCTTCCCTTCTATGCCACTATGCTGGTTCAGACTGCTCATGCTCCTCAAATTGTGGTCTTCCTCTTTACAAGAATAGAACCATGGAATGCTTTGATACCATATATTGAATTGAAAAATTGGGATTACACCATAATTGATAGACAATAATCAAATGCTATATTATTCATGTTGGGTGATTACATTGTTTGTACAATGGCTTATAAAGCCTATCAACTTTTCCCATGCACCAACCACCCAACAACTACATTACTCAACCTCCACACTAGAAATTCCCACAACTAACATCTAACTCCTAACATAACATTATTTATTTATTACCTATTCCTAACCTACCTACTAATGATGTAATATAGAATCCCAACATGGAGCGCCTTGAGATTATACTAGAATAAGATTGAGATCATTCTGAGAGCACAATCATTAAGCAGAACTGAGAAGACTATATAGACAAAATCCAAGGTATTTCACACAGGATTTAGAGGAAATTGAAATGCTGCTGATGTTGAAAATTGAAATCATATTTTATGAGTGCCTATGATTCATTATTGTAATGTCCCGAGGAAAGAGTGGCATAAAAAACAGCCGTTAATACGAACATGAGAGTAAGAGGCAGCCATGAAACTTAATCGGTTTAGCATTGAGGTAGTAAAGCAGAAAACAATGTAGTTACAACACTTTTTGGTCACAGTAGTCCATGAGAATGTGTCGATAATATTGAGCAATCTGTATGGTACAGTACATGATCACATTGTTAATGGTCGAAGTTGAAATTAAATAAAAACCTTGTGGTAGCATTGGTGAATAATTTAGGATTTAGTAAATTTCTTCTTGTCATTAGGAAGAAATTTGTTTGAAGGTACAAAATGGAAACAGTTTATTGAAGGACTTATGATTTCAATTTAAACTGTGAAAGGCCCAAGCAAAACAAAGTAGCTATAAAACATTTGAGGTACTTTGATAAATTTCAAGGAAGGAGTTTGATTGGCTAACTTCTTAACTGGTGTCTAAGATAGTCAAAGAACTTACTCACTTGAGCAGTAGGGAACTTGCTTCCTACCAATCAATTAGGAGACTAAATTTTATACATTTGAGAAGGCTGAACTTCAACTAGATTGTAGGAGAATTAGTCCTTGAGTGATTGGTAACTAATTGACTTCATTTGAGCCTGTCATTGAGTTGCTCTGCCACTCAGTGAGTTTGAAACTGATCTATAAAGGATCCTTCAAATTTGTCGACACCAAATGCTACTTGGCTTTATAGTGAAGTAATACATGCGGCCATTCTTGTCATTTGAAATTGATCTATTTTATAAGACATATTGATGCATTTATGCGAATCAAAAGAAAAAGTGTCCTTGATAACTGAGTTGAGTAATTGAAAAAGCTGATTCTAGATCAATGACATGTTACTACCAAGGAAAGATCATAAGAGATATAACTAGAACACTAGCAGTCAGTCAACAAATAACTGAAGGAAAGGTGAAGCACACAGAAGAGCATTTTGCAAGCTAACATACATGGACACCACATATTGAATATAAGTCTTACAGTCATTATGTATGGATCAGTTGGTCTTCTAGATACTTGGATGAGAATATAGCTAGTTTCCTAATATGAAAACTTGGATCCATAAGTTGTGAGAGTTCGTAAGTCTTTACTGACCCTTCTACAAGGGCCTATAAAAAGATGGAGTATGCAAGAGATGCATATGCTGTAAGATTAGAGTGCACAATATCAAATAAACAGAAATGTTAAATATTGAAGGCTTTAACTGCATTTCGGTCAATTGAAAACAGTTCTTTGAGAATCCTCTTTGAGTAGAGAAATGGAAATTGCTCAAGAAAGGAAACTAAGATAAATGATGTCCATTGATACTTACATGATATAGATAGGGAATTGACAATTAAACTTAATATGTTGGAAGACTAGGAATTTGATTGACATAGGAATGTAAGCTTGATATTTATAACACATATGATACAAATTAAGAAGATGATGCAGATGGGGAGTTGAGGCAGACTAAACTTGGAATTGGAGAAGTGCTAAACTCTGGTGCCAACAAAATCATTGCCATAGAATTTCTTGGCGACATAGAGAAACTGAGTTGATCCCAAATCAAGATGATGTTTGCTGTTGAGTGGAACTTGACAGAATCAGCATTTGCTTTGATGTTGATAGTGTATTTGAAATTGATGAGGAAAGTCTTTGGTACTATTGGCATTAGCATTGGAATTGGTGTGAAGGTTGGTGCTAAAATGGTGCCAAATGAAGCAGATTTTTTCATTGATGAGGAATATGGCGGTGTTGAGAACATAGCATCTTGATCATTCATCACCCCAGAATGCAATGGATCCTATAGTGCTGGCTGTCACGTTCAAGTGAGAAAATTGCTTGTGGTAAAAACACTTATCCTATAGGATATTGATTTACTTTGGTGATATGAAACAAGATAGCACTTGTGGCTAGCATGCTTCAATCAGTTCAATGTATTCTCAATGATTTGATCATGGTCAACTAGAACAATACAGCCAGAACAAGTCCTATTGGATGCTCGATCCATGTGGTGGATTTATCTAGTAGAGGTGGATAGTAGGATGGATGTATCTCAATGTTGAAGAACTAGTATGGTGCAAAATCAAGATCAAAGTTGTTGTCTTAACCTACTAAGTTACGGTGTGGGGGTTATATCTCAAAGGCTTTGCAGTTTGCAATGGTGACTTGTGAATTACTTTTGAATACTAAAATAAACATTGTCACCAACATTGAATGGATTTGGATGTGGTGCTAATCATGAGACTGTTTGTATTTGGTGTAGCTTGCTCCCAACATCATACGAACTAGGTGTTACATGTTTTTTATTTACTTCATATACTTAATGACTTTTTCCTCTTCCTATGTTTAAAAAAAAGGCATGGGGAAGCATTGGGTACGGTATGTTGATTTGTTTTGAGTGGCTAAAATCTAAAAAAATATTAAAGGAATGGCACCTATTAAAAATGTTTTGAGCTTTGATGTAGTTGCAATAAAATGAGAGACAAAATTTCATTGCAGCTATATAGATTAATGTTATTGTACATGTGTAGATGTACAATGTTGTTTTTGACAGCTTTAGTCTTGCCATTGTGTTAAAAAGAGTTTGGAGGTGTTTTCTTGCAATTTATCTATGGATGAAAAGTTGTAGACACTATGAACTTTGTATCTGTAATCAATCAACGTGTCTTCCAAAATATGCTGAGAAAACTTGAATCACAATGAAAGATAATGATTGCAGGAAGTCTAGGATGCATCTAGATTTGCAAAAAATAGTTTGGAGGTGTCTTGCATTGATATGAACTTTTTGCATGGCCCAAAAATAGCCATATTTGAAAAGTGATCAACTACTACAATGACACGATTGAATTTGTGCTTAGTAGCAAGAAGACTTGTAAGGAAATATGTGGAAATAGATCCCCATTTGTGTTTTAGAACAAGCAAAGGAGTGTAAAGTCATTATTGTTGTTAGGAAGTTTTGTGATATCATATGTTTTGAGCAAGTGCAAATGTACCAGGAAAACCTCGACTTAATTATTTTGTTAATAAAGGCAAATTTTCCAATGAAGAGTCTAGTGAGTGCTATGTTGAGCAACGACTTTGTGGAAATTTGCTTACTTCTCTCACCATTCTCCGTAACAAGTTTAAGGAGGTCATTTTCAAGATACTGCTATACAACTGGTTCATTGAATTGAAGAGATGAGTTATTGGTCAGCTAGTAATAGATGGCTCATCAAATTAATTCTAAGAGAGTAGTCTATATTTATAGAAGGTGGTTACATTCTTGATAACCTTATCATACTGATTGCGAAGGTTTTGATTGGTCATGTGAATTGGGTCAAAAATCTCTTTTCATGAAAATTGACTTTGATAAGATATATGATAAGATAGAATGGGGCTTTATTTTCACTATGTTGGATTGGTTGGGATTTAGATCCTTTTCTCTTATAGTTGTGGAGACTCTTTTTTCAAATGCTTCTATATGGGCTAGCATAGATGAAATTCTTCTAAGTCCATCTATTTGCAGAGGTCTACTCTGTAGGACTTCCCTTTGGCCACGTATCTCTATGTAATAGATGCAGATTCTCTTAGCTATCTTTCAGAGGTAGCAAAATTACTGATACAAATCATAGGAAGCACCTTTGCCTGAAGGAATCAACTTTTTAGTATATACTTTTCTGAATGATTCAATTTTAACACTTGAGCTCCCTCAACAGTCAGTTGAGAATAACTTGCTTTATTTTAAAACTTTTTTGAAGTGTCTGAAGCTGTGTTTAGTGAGGAAAGAACAGAGATGTTTCCTATTGTCTAGGGTGAACCATTTGGATTAACAGGTGGCAGCTTCTAAACTTAGGAGAAATTGTTTGCTATCTTGTTATTCCATTTGGTTTACAATTCTCCATATCTGATCAATGGAGATGATAATGACTAAATTTGAAAAGTATGTGATGTCCCCTTTTTGAAATGGGATAATAATAATTAAAAATTAAAATATCAAAATATCAAATATAATGTAATTATAAAATATAAAATTAAAATATTAAAGTTTATTTTAAATAATAATTCCTCTCAAATAAGGGTCATGAAAGAAATCCAAAGAGTTATATCCTTTGGGGGAAAAATCTATTTAAGAGAGGCCAAGCAAGGAGAAGGAGGCATACATGGATGAACAATTTTATTTCTAATTTCTACTCCTTGATGGAGTGTGAACTATGGTTCAACAACCTGAGGACGAAACCCCTCAAGGTTTGATATTAGAGGACGAAAACCCCTTAATTTCCATTGCTGAGATAGTGGACGAAAACTCTTGATTCAGACAGATTTGGAGACATTTCAAAGGTATTTTAGTGAAGATATATCACTGTAGATTTGGGATAATTAACAGCAAATACAAAGGATAAATTTCATCTTCCCTGAAATATTCTAAATATTATTTCTGAGTTAAAATAAGCTGTTCAAACTGCAATTCTGAAGTTGATATCATATTCATAATTAATCTTGCTGTTATGATTGTGAGTTAAATTTTATTATACTTAAGAAATATATATAAAAATCCAATCAGGACATTACAAATGGTATTAGAGCTGGACCTTGCCAGCCTGTGAAAGAGAAGTCAACCCTATGACATTGAGAACTTATTTCATATAAATGGCAGAAGAAGTAAATATGATAGATAGAAAGGGAAAAACTCCTTTGGGGAAAGTTCTTACAGATAAGTTTGTAATGTGCACTTTTCCTAGGCAGTGTTCAGTTGCGAGGTTAGTCTATTGCTTGGTCCCCATGGACTAACATGGTGGTTAGGGGGCCCTTTGAGCGCGTTTGCGGACTTGTTCAGTCAACCTTTTGAGTTCTATTGGTTTGTCCCAACTCAATGTTTACCAGGGATTTCACTGTGTACCTTCCAGAGCTTATTTTGGACACTTAGTCCATACTATTTATAGTAAGTCACAGGGGGTTACTGGTATGGTTGGTTGGTAGTATTGCTATATTGGGCATAATGGCGGATTTATATCCTGGATTTATCTTGGTTTAATTATGGTCCTATGTATTAAGTTTTAATAACGTCAATAATAAAGTTAAATTAAAATATTTAACTTTGTGTTATTAATATATATTAAAAGGACTTTATGTTAAAGGGGATAAAAGTGATTTTAAAAAGAATACTTTATAATTTATAAAGTTGAGCACACAATTTAAAAATGGGTTATAAGGCGGGAATTTAAATTAAATAAAATATAATTCAAAAGCCAACTTGGGCGTGGGAGTTTGGGAAATATAAAAGCCATCTGTGAGCTCATTTGGACATCCATGTTTTTGAGAAAATTGATAAGGGTTTTGCTGGTTGGACTGGAAAGTCTGAAAATCTTCGTTGAGGACAAAAACCCTCACGAGGAACAGTATGCTACAGGAGTGAAAGATCTCCCAAGGTTGCTTGCGGATAGCTCCATTCAGGGGTTATGCATTGCACATAAACGATTTCAGAGGAAGATTCAATCTAGGGTTTGAAGGATTTATCAAGAGCTTACAGATATATTGAACATCATTTCAGAGTAAAGGTATTTACTGAGGTTTATGAACAATTTCCAGAGTTGTTTGTTGCAAGGAAGCAAAAATCGTTTAGAGATAAAATCGGCAAACCAAAAGTATAAGATTTTTTTCAAAAAATCGTGATAAAATCGGGAAAAAACGGGAATAAATCGGATTTCAAAAAAACCATTAAAAATGTAGAAGAAGGGACAAGAACTTCTTGTTTTTTTAAATTTAAAGGCATTTCCATAACATAGAGATATAGAGAGCAAATAAAATCGAGACTTTTGCCCATGACTTGTAAAATATAGATTGTAGTTGTTTATATTCAAGAGCAAATAAAATTGAGAGTTTTGCCCATGACTTGTAAAATATAGATTGTGGTTGTTTATATTCATATCGCTGAATCACTGATTACATTGCATTGCTCAAAGCATAGTTCATAGTGTATAACTAATAACTAGATGTTGAAAGTTGACAAAATTTCAATTACAATCCACTTTATACAATGTCAATATAGAAATTGAGTACAAAATTCCAAAAAACTAGACGTAGCCAATGAGTCTTGCTACTTCAAAGAGAGCTACACTAGAGAGTTGTAGGTCTTGATGATGAAGCTCCTGGGTCAGAGCCTGTCCTAACTCATTCAAGCAAATCACTACTCATGTTGCTCTCCATTAGGATATCAAGATCGTCAGGGTCAAGAAAATCATCATCATCATCATCATTAGCTGCAATCCACTCAGACTCTGGATCAATTTCATCAAGGTCAATTGGCGCGTCATCCTCAGCAGTACCTGATTTTGTCCATATATAAATTAGTCGTGGCAATAGAAAGTGAAAAACATAATGAATACAATTATAACTATGATTGCAAGTATATTAGAAGTCTAACCTTGAGCTTTCTTTAGCTTCAACGGAGGTTGTGGTGAACGAACACCAAATTATTCATCCGTTCTTGTGTTAGACGGTTGCATTTCTTGGAATGTATGTGTTCAAAAACACTCCAAGTACGCTCACAAGTGGATGAACTACATGGTTGGCTCAATATGCGCCTTGCCATCCATCTAAGATTTTTGGTATCTTGACCAAAAAAATCCCACCATTGTGCTGAAAAACACAAATTATTACCATGATGATTTCATGTAAGATATATTAAAATCTTAGCATCTTTAATCTACATGTCCACAATAAAGAGAAATTGTCCAAAGCTAATAGAGTGTACCTGGTTGGTAGGTCTTCTTGCCTTGCACTGCAACCATACTTGAGAAAACACCCCTCACCTGCTTGTACATTGACAACTTTGCCATAACTGCATGCAACTTTTCTGGGGTAGGAAACATTTTCTCCATGCATATGAATAGGCCATGTGTGACTTCAGAATCATCATCTTTGAATGAGGAGCTATAGAACAAGGATGGATTGAGATAATGCCCAGCAGCATGGAGAGGGGAGTGCATCTGTTGATCCCATCTCCTATCAATTATGCCCCACAATGGCATGTACCTGTCCTTCTCATTTTCCATCCTACCACTCATCACCTCCTTAGCCCTATCCATGGCCTCATACAAATAGCCCATGGGGGATTTATCCCCATCCACTAGCCTCAAAACTTTGACTAGAGGCTCAGAAAATTGTACAACTTGTTCAATTGCATCCCCAAAACTTGCAGAATAAATGTACTGTACCACCTTTTTGCCATCTGCTAGCCTTGTGAAGCCAGATTCTATCCACTCAGAAGAAAGGAACATTCGCTTCACATTTAATTGTTGTTGCCAAAAAGTCTGCAATGCAAGGAAGTGTGTAGCAAATCGTGTCACCCTTGGCCAAATTAGCTCCTTGCCCTCTGTGAAGGAGCGCATTAGACACAACAGCCTCGTGTGATTGTAGATGAACTTGGTAACTGTGCGAGCCTGTTGCAATACCTCCATCACCCATTCAAGTTTTCCAAAATCCTCTAGGGTTAGATCAAGGCAGTGTGCTGCGCACGGAGTAAAAAACATAGAGGGATACTTGTCCGTTAGGAGTTTCCCAGCAGTGACACAAGTAGCAGCATTGTCTGTAATAAATTGTACCGCATATTCTGGCCCTACATCCTTGACCACATCTTCAAACAACTCAAACATTTCAGCTGCAGATTTGATCCTATCTGATGCATCCACAAATTTCAAAAAAATGGTGCCAATATCACAAGAGACAAGGAAGTTGATGAGGGTTCGGTTCCTTCTATCTGTCCATCCATCTGACATTATGGTGCAACCAGTCTTTGTCCACGCTAGTCGATGTTCAAAAACAACATTAACATCCTCTACTGCATCATTGAGCATACCAACTCTTCATGTCTCATAAGATGGGGCTTTGAACCCAAGACCTGCACCTGCAATCGCATCCACCATACCTTGCCAGTATGGAGATCTGGCAACATGGAACGGCAAGCTAGAGTAGTACCAGAAATTTGCAATTGCCTTCTTTGCATGTTCATGGATGTTCTTTCTCCATCCTGTACTCTCCAAAGTGGTCTGTGATCCTGGTGTAGTACGAGGTGCAAAGAAAGAATTAATGTTTCCTCCACCTGTGTTTGGGCCATGTGTTGTAGAAGAAGGCGTTGACACAGACTCCTTGAAAGACATTTGTTCACTGCTTGCCTCATTCGAAGGATTGCTCTTAGCATATGTAGAATTTAATGCCATTTCTGTCCCAGTTCTTGCCCTTTTTGCCTTATTATCAAAAATCGCCTCAAGAGCTAGTTTTGTCTGATATGTGACATCTGCAGGGCAACCTTTGCAAATAATGGTCTCATGTCCTACCTCCTTTGCCAAATGCCATTTGAAGCGATAAATGCCACCAGTTATTTCAGCTTGACACCAATTGCATTTGACCCTGGTTGTACCCGAGACTGATGTGCAATCAGTCCATGCAAAGTCTCTTGGACATGGCATTATGATCAAAGTTGTAAAAGCATTTGAATTCAGTCTTACATGATAAATAATTTTCTACTCAAAAATGATGTGCTAACTCTAGGTTTCTCATGATAAATAATTTGAATTAAGTAATTAGTCGATAATATATTAAAACTAAACCAAAAACTGAACTGGTAGCTTGTGAAAATATAATATGACAGTCAAATGAAAATATAATGACTTTACAATCATCTAAATTAACATTATGTGGAGTTTTTGAGTTTTTAATTACACTCCACCTCTTACAACTCCTTACAACTGTAAATTACACTTTGTTAATATAATAATAGACATGGTCATGCCATTACACTTTACCTTTTTACAACTGTAAATTACAGCTCTCAACATAATAATTATAAAATTTACAAATTTCAATACCTATTTTAAAATTGAACAAACCGATTAAGTAAAGAAAAAAAAAGTTAAAAAGAGTGGACAAATCGACTAAGTAAAGAAAAAAAGAGTTAAAAAGAGTGGACAAACCGACTAAGTGAAGAGAAAAGAGTTAAAAAGAGTGGACAAAGCAACTTGTGAGATTGACAGGCCTTGAGATAAAACGTAACGTGTTGTGACGTCCTTTTCAATATAATAATGCAGAAAAAGTTGTAGGTCTGTCACATGATAAATATACGATCTCCTATATGAATTAATTTGCACAATAGGAGCATTAATCCTCAAAGAATCCATACTCATTTTTACTTGCTTGGATGTAGCTATATGGATTTACACTGCTTGCCTCTTTTCTATCAACAACCACATTTCTTATTCCTCCTCGGTGCTTGTGTGCAAATCAATGATGTGGGAACATTATTTAAATGCTTCATCTTCAATTTGGATGCCAACTATTCAATAACTGCATGTTTAGAAACTATATCATCTACTTGAAGTGAACATGCTTATTTTGACATGATCTGAAGTAGATATGGGCATTTTGGGCATTGAAGTCATGGAATTTTTCAATGATAATAACACTATTTGTAAGGAAGAAGAGGTTGTTATGAACTGTTTGATCATTGAAATGAATGATATTTAAATTGAAATGGATGATATTTAAGTAGAGTGGGAAGAAAGCATTAATCCTACATGACACAAAAAATAATACGGATTAGAGTAGTTGGATTTGGTAGAACAATATCAATATTTGAAAATTAAGGCCTAACTGTTCTTGATGAGTATTTTCCATGACCTTTTCATCAAGACCCACCACAGCGTCACATACATCTAAATTAATTTTCTTGTTTCTGAATTCTATTATAGCTTCATGTGTTTGTATTTAACTATATGACTAATCATCATAAAGATACAATCTACTATAGCAGTTTCTTAATAAAGATAAGATCTAGAATTATTTTTCTTGTTTTAACTTCCATCATATCTTCATATGCTTGTATTTAACCGTTGTAAGAATTAATGACACTTCCAACACACAATTCGATCATACCTTTAGTGCTAACGAGACAATTCCAACACATGCACATCTCATATTATTCTACTATAGGAAGAGGATATTCATATTATAGACTACAGATTGAGTGAGTTCGGTGATATTGAGAATGAACTCTTTTAAAGACAACTTGGTACCACCACTTATGGGTCCATTTTTAAGAGACATCACAGTAAATTTGTCATATATACAGAGAGAGGTGGGGGCGGCGGGGCGTGTCATTTTAAGAAATGGGAAGATTTAAGCAAACAATCCTACAAAATTTGAATTCTTAAGGGATGCTAATTTGACAATGAGATAGTGGCAGAGATTTCACAATACAAAGAAGAAATAGAAGTAATCAACATGTATGCTAGTGACTTGAAGAGCTTATCAAAAAATTAGAAAAAGCTCCAAAACAGATGGATTGAGGAAACATTGGTTTATTGAAAGCCTACTTCCTACTTATAATTAAAAAATCAAAGCTCCTATAATGAATCATATCATTTCGAATAACACAATTATCAAAGAAGTTGCAAACCATAAGATATATTCTTTCCTTGATAGGTTTTTAGGAGAGGATAGGTTTTCAGGAGACAACGTGATCAACATTGCAAAAGAGGACAAGTTGGAAACAACTTTTTTGATTGATAAAAGAATTTATGCTTACAAAAGATAAGTGTGGATTAGGGAATGCACCTTTTGCATTCCAACAAACCACAAGCAATCACAGAGTGTTTCTTTTAATGATTATCCAATTTATAGGACAAAGAAATCACATTTACTAGCTCTCTCTAGAGGAAAAACGTGGTGTCTATGGTACAGTAACAAATTATCCCTCAATCCCATAAAGTGTCTATAACCAAGAAATTGCATCGCTTCCTATTAAAAAATTTCTCAACGGCAAACACTCCCAACAGAGAAGACCCGCAACCAAAAAAAACCCTCAATATATTTATTCAAGGTAGTATTTACATACCTCCAAAAAACCCGGATGTGCGTCCAGATATAGGGTCCAGCTGATGCGCGTCCAGATAAAATCACGAGCAGATGAAGGGTGATTCAGGCTCCAAAATCGTTGTAGATGAATCAATCACGTGTGAATTAAAGAGGTGAAATCGTGGGTAAAATAGGTGAAATCGCGCGGGTAAAATGTGCGGGGAAATCTGCACATGGGCCGAGGGTTTAAAACGCGATTTTTTCGCAATTTAAATCGCGATTTAAACTTGTTAAAATCGTTGAAAATCGAGTGCCAGAAAGTCAACGATTTTCAATTTTTTCAGGGATAAAAATTGCCTCAAGAGCCGATTTGCGATTTTTACTAAAAATTGCGATTTCTATGCGATTTTTGCTTCTATGGTTGTATGAAGTTGCCAAGCAGGCCGTACCCTCTAGAATGGAATTCCAGGTTTATATGATGAGTTTGGTGTTGTATCATTTCAAAGGCTTCACTAGATCTGGGCGACCCCTCTTGCAAAAGATTTGAAGTCTTAATAGTGGCAGTTTATTTTCTAAAAGTATTGCACCCTGCTGGCAGGCTGTACAACTTCAGCAGAGGCGTGTGGCTTTTCCTAGGCTAAATGCCTAGGGTTTGTGGTTGTAATCACTCCTATTTGAGGCGTCTAGGGTGAAGATATTCTTGTGCATCAGTCTCACAGTGGGGAAGCGAGGGTTTGGTGATTTTGTAGGAGATTTGGAAGTTACCAACTTGCTGGTTGCAGCTACAGCGCATGGTCAAAGTTCCTAAAATATTTTGGGTATGTTAGAAAAAGATATGTAATGCATTTTAAGAAACTGAGTTGCTCTTAGTTTTGGAAAAAAATGTATATTTTGCTCATAGTATAAATTTGGAAATTTCAACCTCTTAGATTCTTGAATATAGCATTTAATTTGAGTTGATTATTGCTGCAAATCTCTCTATTACATGCACTATATTTGTCTATCTCAAATTGTTGCAAAATACATCTCATAACATATCTGGAAACACAAAAAAACAAAAAAAAAAACAACAGAGAGGGGGGAACATTATAAAGTTTGAAAAGAAGATTGATACAATGATAGATATGTTGGGTCAAATGCTCCACATGAAGCCAAATAATATGAATGCCTCTAGAAATCAGAGGAAAAAAGTTCATGTGAGGAAATCACAAAGCCCAATACAAGATGATATTCACACCATTTATGCAGATTATAAAATCTTCCTATTGAAATCCAAAAGGCCGTGTCTTTCAAAAATTTCATGAGTATGAAGGGTGTAGACAAGGTTAGATCAGATTCTACCAACCCTCTTGCAATATCATAGAATGCACAATCTAAGACAAATACAAATTCTTTGCCATTGGCTATGACTAGGGCTCCTATTATACCCAATAGGAACTCAGCAAGTGTATGCACTCCACAAGTTCAAGCTCCAGTAGGAGGTTGGAGTACTGCTACTAGAAATAGCATTATGGCTGATGTTTTGAAGTCAAATAATACACAACAAGTTCAAAGTCAATTGCAATGCGCTCCCTCTGCAACTGTACATCACTTTTCTCACAATTGGCTTGTCGATAAGTCTCAAACAGTGGATGGGGATCATCGTTTATCAAAAAGACAACCCCAGGTGTCCAATTCTATATCAACATCTTCTATGGGTAGGTCTGTTGCCATGGCTAATCATTATAATGTCAGATCTCAACAATTTGTTGGTCCTCAGAAAGCATTTGGACCTAACAAGGAATGGAAGCCAAAATCAACAAATCATATTGCAAGTGTTAGTCCTGGAATAATAGGTACATCCACTATTAACACTAGTGTTTCTGAAGTCAACAAATTACCTTCTCTAGCATCAAATTGTGTGAAGATTGAAGATGCAACTGCCAAATTGCATAAAAAGTTAGAAGAAATAAATGTTCATAATGATCAACATGTTATCATGCCAAATTATCTTGAAGTTCCTAAAATTGAGCGTATAAGTTTTAGTTTTGGATCAAGGATTGGGAATTACAAATTTCCAAGATTGATTTGGGATCCCGATATCTTCAAGAAAGACTTCGTCAAGCGAAGAAGAAATTTTGGAGCACCCTAGTTTGTGATTGCTTGAGGACGAGCAATCTTGGGAAGGGCAGACTGTAATGCCCCCTTTTTGAAATGGGATTAAAATAATAATAATAAATAATAATAAATTAAATTATCAAAATATAAAATATAATGTAATTATAAAATACAAAATTAAAATATTAAAGCTTAAAATAATAATTCCTCTCTAAGGGTCATGAAAGAAATCCGAAGAGTTATGTCTTTTGGGAGAAGAATCTATTTAAGAGAGGCCAAGCAAGGAGATGGGGGCATACCGTAATGTCCCCTTCTAGTAAGCCAAAATTTTTCTTAACCTTGCACAATTTCAACTTACAAGAGAGAACATTAGTATTCAATTTTTTCTTTTTATATCATTATTAGAGTTCACTAATCAATTATCAGTCCATATACTTTCCTCATTTATCCTTAAGGCTTCTAACCTTATGATCTTAATCGCAATGATTTCATCTTAACATTAATAAACATAGACATTTCATATTCACATTCTTTCATTCACAATTCCCATGCACTATCTTGAGAGAGTTGTCGGTTAGCCCTATCATTAATCAACCCTATCTCCCATATGAGCATGGTTTGTTAAGGCATTATCCATCCCACACAGAGGCACAAAGGCTTCTCCCAACACCCGGGATCCTTCGCCATTTGGCTTGAGGGGACTTCATGCAACACTCAGCATTCTTCATCCCATCGAGAGTCACCTACCGTTGGGCACATTTATTATGAGCTCATAATACCATAGGCCCAAGAGCTTCACTCAACACTTGGAGTTCTTCGTCTCTTGGCTCAAGGGACTTCACACACACCCAGTGTTCTTCATCCATTTGAGGGTCACCTAGGTCCAATTTCACATCCTTAACTTAACCCCATACTCATAGGTTGATAAGATGATTAAGGATGAGGCTCGAACACCCCTTTCGAATATCTCATGAGTTGTGAGTTATCAATCATTCAATATTGCTATCTTGTGATCTTACTTGGATCACAAGATGGCATGATCATGCATAATCCTTTATGGGAACCTTTGTGTTTCCATCATCATAGAATGGCCCTATATTTCCATTTCTTGATCATGGCCATTCCTTGTCTATTTGGTTAAATTACATTCTTATTGTATTTGTATATCTTCTTCTCCAATCTGCTGTTATGTATTTTTCCTATTGAGAACAATTATTAATAAACTACATATTAAACAACACATTAAACTACATATTAAACATGTTATATACATTAAGTTAATACCACACTGCTGCCTTTTTATTAATCACTGTCTTGCCTGATCGCTGATTTATTTTTATTGCTGCAGACCTCCAACTCAGAACTTGTGATGTATTCCTTTATTTCTTTTCTTACTTTTTCCTCACCGAACTCTTTTTATATCCTCATAGAGTCTTATGTACGATCCCTCATATAGTGTCCGTTGCTTTTACTAGGGTCTGCTCCTTTATGTAGGATCGCTGACCCTCTTATTAGTAGTAATAATATTTACTTGGGATTGCTGTTATTTAATCGCTTATATTTATATTAATATTTATAATTAAATACTTATATCTATATTAATATTAGATTATCTACTTTCGTACATATTGATTAATAATATCACTATTATTAATTTATAATTATAACATTATATATGATAATTATAATAATAATAAAATTGCAATTTTAATTTTTTGTATCTCAAAACTTCATAATTATATACACAATTATCACTCCAATTGATGACGGAAGGGATACAAAGCAACTTCACTATTTATCGTGATGTTTAAATCTTTAATTTAAACAAGGCCTTAATATCGGGACATGACACATACATGGATGAGCAATTTTATTTCTGATTTCTACTCCTTGATGGAGCGTGAACTATGGTTCAACACCCTGACGACAAAACCCTTCGAGGGCTAAAATTAGAGGACAAAACCCCCCTAATTTCCATTGCTGAGATAGTGGACGAAAACCCTTGATTCAAGCACATTTGGAGACATTTCAAAGGCCTTTTAGTGAAGATATATCACTGCAGATTTGGGATAATTAACAGCAAATACAAAGGATAAATTCTATCTTCCTTGAAATATTCTGAATATTATTTCTGAGTTAAAATAAGCTGTTCAAATTGCAATTTTGAAGTTGATATCATATTCATAATTAATCTTGTTATGATTGTGAGTTAAATTTTATTATACTTAAGAAATACATATAGAAGTCCAAATGGGACATTACAAAGTAACTGCACTTTTGGCATGGCCTCAATTTTCCTTATTCTAAGAAAATTATGGTTGTTGATAAAATCCTAGTAGCAGGGCACATGTACTACTCTTGATTCTTCCCTTCACAAACAAAATATAAACCTTTAAAAAGGAATGGAAATTTCTTTTGGAGTAAGCATAGAGGAGGAAAAGGAATCCCTTTGGTGGCATGAGATGTATCACGTGTTTATTCTTCATAGTGAGCAAGGAGGCTTGGACTACCTAGCTTGGACTACCTAATATTAAGGCTCAAGGAATAGCCCTTGCAGGCAAGTGGGTTGTTAGAGTTGTGGTAGGAGAAGCTCCTTGGAAGATACTTATCCATTGGGTTGTCACATCACACTACATTCAAAGAATTTGGGTTTCTATAAGCTTTGTGATGTTATTTGCAATGGCAAAGCTTTTGTGATAGTTGGATCAACACTTCTTAGATGGATTTAGGTATCTTGGCAAACACTTACTGATTTCTTCGTTTGTAGTTTGAAGGTCCCTGTGATGCATGGAACCTTGCTTTGAAGTGTATTTGGATTTTCCACTCTCCTTGCAGACAACTTGAACCCTTTTCTTTTTTTTTTTCTATGTTCCACAGAGTTTCCTGACGGGGGTACGAGTTTTGTTGGGACTCCTATTTTCAAGCCTCATAATTGCAAAATCTTGTTAAATTCATCAAAATTTTCCTAAAGAGATTTTTGAGCATTCACCTCGTTTTGTGTGCCTTGAATGGTGTTGACACCCTGAGAAAACTCTGTGAAAACTTTGCAAAAAATCTTAAAGAAATTCTCAAGTTTTCCTAAGTTTTCCCTCCCCTGGTGGAACTTTAGCATTCCTTTGGATATGGCAGACTTTTATGGGTGTCCTGGACATATCCCTGTCCCCCCAGAAGTTTCGCTTTCCTCTTTCTCTCCTGTCCCTAGCGAAGTTTTAGTCTACCTCTGGACATTGCGGAAGTTTTGCTCCCTTCTGGACATATCCTTGTCCCTTTGGAACTCCCGCTCTCCCCTTCAAGTCCTCTCTAGCGCGCCTTTGGCATGAAACAAGATATATTCCTGACCCCCCCTCCAGACCCGCTTTTGCTTTCCTCCTAGAATCTTTGCCCATCCATAACCCCTTTTTCCTTGCGCCAACTCCTATCTCTTCTGGTGGAGCTTTGCCCATCATCAAGACATATCCTGTCCTACCCCAAATTGCTACCTATCCCGCACCCTTCATTTTCTCCTCCAGATTCCTCATTCTCCTCTTTTGCGCTAGTTTGTTGCCCTTCAGGATGTATCCTGAACCCCCTAAAGTTCTGCCCATCCTGAACACCTTCAAAGTTCTGCTAGCCTTTCATTCCCTGCCTTTAGCGGCATTTTGGTGGAGGTTTGGACATGTCCATGACACGTCAAAAGTCTCGCTTCTAGTACCCCATTGGGTTTTTGCAATTCACCAAAAAATGTGAAAAATAAAAAGTGACTATATCCTATGGCTCCCAGATGGACGCAAAACCTTGGTAGGTCGCCATTAATGCGAGATGGGTGGGTGAAACTAATGTATTTATTGCAGTTGGTGAGCTTCTTAGGGTTTTCCAAGACATTCAATCATCATATTCGAGTTGCAAAGGCTATAAATGGATGATTGAAACTCATTCAAAGGGTTGGTCATTTTGGGCAAAATTTCTCTCTCCAGGCGCCAGACATCCAAGTGCAGCTAGGGCTACGACCAATGTTCAATTTCAGTTCTTCAGGAAGCAGTTGACAAAGGTGTATGCGGATTATATTGTAATTTTGATATCAATCTTTGTTTTTCTCCACTGCTGTAAGTGTTCTTTCAGGAAAACCTCCAAGGCAGTTAGGGTTTTCTCTTGCCACATTTTGTAGTATGATTGTAATTTCTGATTTGAATGAATGTGTGTAATGTCCCCGTTTTGTGCATAATCAATTTGAGAACAAATAGCCTATTATTCGAGTTTTCCCGTAGGCTAATTGGTGATGTAAGGGAGAATGCCAACTTTCTTGGAGAACACAGAGGTGATAAGGCAGTGGTTTATTAATGATAGTGAGTTTAGGAGATGTCAATGAGCCCAATGACACTTTTCGAATGTGATTCTATCTTTTTGAGAGCATTCCACACTTCTTGGAGAATGCATGATTTGTCGGTTTCTAACAATGGTAGTGAGTTCAAGGGATCTTGATGAGTCCTATGTTTCTTTCAGAATGCAATTCCATCCTTTTGGGAGCTCTCCACACTTCTTGGAGAAGCGGGCTATTTTTAGATTGACGCCAAGTTGGTTCGGTTCATCATCCTAAGTCCTCAGGAGCATTATGGCATGATTGGAAATTCATATTTGGTTTATTCAGATGCTTTCTGCAACTTGGGTGGTTAATTAAAATAATTAAATAGTTATTACTTAAGTTGTCTTAAAAAATATTATTCAAAAAAGACAACTTATGTGTAACTATTCGTTAGGAAGGTGTTTAAGTTGTGCATACACGGGCGCTAGGCACATGGGGGACTTTGCTCATGAAAAATAATTATTATTTTGAAATAAGTTTTGGAGGGAAAGGGAAAGTAATATTTTATTTTCTCCAGAAAGTTATAAAAGGAGGATTGGAGCTCATTGTTGAGGTTACTGATGATTTGATGTTTGCTATGTTGTTGAGAACATGTGTTCTTTTCCCATTTTCTTGAGGACAAAAACCCTCTCGAAAATACTGGTTTCGGGGATGAAAACCCCCCTAGCTGGTTGTGGTGATTTCATTTCAGGAATCACAAGTGCGCTGCAATGGAGGACTTTGATGTTTCTTGAGGCTTGATGTTGTGCTTTGTTGACGATTATTTTGGTCATATAAGACTGATTTTGGTGTGGTTTTAGTGTGCTGGAATGAACATCTCTATTGGCCGCATTGTTTGCTCATGGTAGCCGTACCTTCTGGGTTATTGAGGAATGAAGTTTGATGCTAATCTCTTTATGATTGATTGTAGTTATTCTTTTGCCCTGGCCGCCTGGTTTTGAGTGCTTTTGAGTTGATTTTGAATGGGATTTGAAGGTATCCTTACTGGCTGCTCTGCTTCAACCTAGGCCGTACCTCCCTTGGCTAGGCATGTGAGCATTTGGGGTTGAATTGCCTCTCATTTCAGAAGTTCCTTTTCTTGTTTGGGGACACCTTGGGTTGGGATCAATAAATATTGAAGTTTGCGAATGCACTTTGTGAGGTTTGAAGATTTCTTGGTGATTTGTGTTTGCTGGTTGGGGTTTCAGCAATGCTGCAGAGTTATATCAGACCTGAGATTTGAATGATATCAGTGTCTTCCAGTGCTTTTTTAGTGTTTGTGGCTTCCATCATCATCAACTTCATCAATACGTTTGTGGGTATGACTTTGTTGTTGATTTGAATGATTTACATTGTTCGTAATCTTGCCATTTTGGTTGCAGCAGTGTTGTTTCATTCGGATCAGAATAATAAAGTTCATAATTGCAACTATTACTTTATTGTATTCATCATTTTGTAATTGCAATAACATACTTTGTAATACCCTGGATGGTAGTACTGCTAGTGGGTTCATATGCATTGCATTCATTCTAAAAATTGGATGGCTTATCGCCAATATATAGCATTTTATGATTAAGCACACTCCATTGAATAAGTCTAGAAGCGGTCGGCTCTGTCGCCTAGTGTGCATCGTTCTATTGCATAAGCACACTCCACTGAATATGTATAGAGGTGGTCGGCTTTGCCGCTTAGTGTGCATCATTCTGTGTTGCATCGACACACTCTGTTGAATAAGCGCAAAGATGGATGGCTTGCCGCTTGGTGTGTCACAGTGAGCATTCACATTGCATACTCATATTTGCTGCAATTAGCTGGGTTTGGGTAGTAATCCAACACACTCTTCCCTCACATTGCCCACCTTGGGATTTGAGTGATCGGAAGGTGTTGAGGGTTTGCATTGTAGACTTTATTTTCAACTTAAAAAATCAAAATTTTTTGGGTTGGTCATTACAATGTACAGTTCTTAATTCATTTCAAGCTTTGTAAATGGTCATTTCAGAGTTACATATGGATGAATGTTGTATGGTGTTGGATTAATAAGTATTTTCATGGTTTGATATCAGATTTGTATGCATCTGAATCCATCAAATAGGCAGTCATACACCCCTTTGTGATTCTTCTCCTTTGATAAATGTGAGACTCTGTAGCCCATTGGATAGGCACCAGTCTGAGGGGGTTGTGATCACCTACACTCCATTAAAAAATCAAAACAATATGTCAAGTGTAAAATGTATTTACAATTCTATATGCATCTTGTTTTGTGTTGAAGATAGGGTATATCTTTTGGAAAATTAGTCTTGTTTTATCCTTTTCAGAACAAGCACGTATACCTACATCTTGCATTGCTGCAATGATGCTATTTTCAACTTAAAGAGAGGTTATTTGAGGTAGGGAGCTTTTGTCTAAGTTGGTGACAGTTGTGGGGTCTAGAACAACACTTTGGGTATCATTGCCCTTGTTAGTGTCCAGTATATATCTTGCATGATAGTTAATCCTGATTAGGGATACCTCTCAGAATACCCTCCATGGTCTAGTTGAACCAAAAGCGAAGAGGAGATTACCCACTTCTACAAGTTGGCCCTTAATCACCTTTATCTTGTTGACGAACCCCCTTTGCACCTCCTTGATAATATCCCTGGCCTCAGAGTGAATAAGTGTTCTAGGGATTGGGATTAGTTGCTTTGGGACCCAACAGGTTTCAGGGATGGGGGGACCAAGGGCCTAAGTTTGGGGACGACAGCGGCGGGATGGTGGCAAGATGGTGGTGGGTGGGGGTGGAGCCCTAGTGGGTTCAAGGGGCAGCACCCCCAGTGGGGTCAAGGGGCAAAGTGCCTTGTAGGGGTCTGGGGGCAGCACCCCCAGCGGGGTTGAGGGGCAAATTAAGGCGTTCGATACCACACAAACCTTCATGGCGCACATCATTTTCACAATTTTATCACTATGTTTTATGCAATACCACGTCCTTACTTTTCCTATCCTAATACTCTCAATCTTGTAGCCTTTAGCCTTTCTCATTTTGATTTTTTTCACTTTTGTAACTGCTTAGGGTGTGGATAGGGCCCATAGACCATTAGGGTTAGGGTTACTAGCACGAAGATTAAAAAAAAAATCTGATTTTAAATTAAAAATGAACTTTGTGCCTTAGTTACCATGGGGGACGTCTGGGAGTCTCGGGAATGGTTAGGAGATGTCTGGGAGTCCCCTGGGCATCTTGGGGACATCCCAGAGTCTCCAAGAAGACCAAAAATAAAGGGGACATCCCAAAAATGTCCCCTCTTTGAGGGGATGTGCAAGGAAATGTCCCCAGGTCGTGGGTGGTGGTGGTGGGATGGCAAGGGGACGTTTCCCCCAAGTCCCCATGTCCCCGAAACGTCCCCATCTTGGAAACGTGGGTTTTTTTTGGGGGGGCACACATCCCCGTGCAACATTGATTTTTTTGCAGTTAGGAGATCAGAAAGAAAGGGAATTACCGGAAAGACCTTTAGAGTCACGAGTTAGAACAATGGTGTTCTTGATGTTACCTAAACAGAGTTCAGATGCTCACTACGGCGGATAAATCAGTGCTTCAAGGACCATGTAAGATGATTTTAGAACGTTGTTCATACAATTTGCAACTTCAAAGGGTAGGGCTGCATTGGAGGAACTAGAAATGGATTCATGGAAAATATTTTCATAATCATATGACAAATGACTTGTATGATAAATTGAGGCACACCTCAGCCATATCCTCCAAATTGAACAAATGATGGTGTGTCATGGAATCAAAAGTGAGATGGAAAATGTGGTGTCACTCCATATGGAATGTGAGGTCTTCTTTCAAACTAAAAGCATTTGGACGGTTTGTTTTACACCAAGATGTAATGTGCTGTACCTGTTGGTTCTTTTTAAGATCTTAATAGTGTTATTTTTTAATTTTTTCGAGTGTTCTTTCAGACTAGACAAGATGCAAAAGGGGGTTTCAATTTTCTTGAGATGTGTTTGTTTTCTTGCCAAAATACATAGAGAATATAGCATGTAAGTGAAACCCAGAAAAGATACAATAGATATGAACAAAATAGTGAACACCCAGTTAATAAAATGTCATATAATGAATTACTATTACATACCCACATGAAAATATGCAACTTCGTATCGGTGTTGTAGCTGGACCAGCAATGAGTATGGTAGAAATCACTCCAAATCTCCAAGGAATATAAAGTATGTTGGATACAAATGATATCAGTAGTATAAGAGGCCCTAGACGCCCCAAATGGAAGAGGTTTGTGGCTGCAAAACAGAGTAAATACAATCCCAGCATCTCCAACGTTTCCCAGGCAAGGTGGTACGGCTGGCTGGTGCACTCACAGCTAACAAACAACACTAAACTCGCCCAAAAACCTTCTGTTTTATGACTGTATACATCTGCCAATGCTAGGCGATTGGATAATAGCAAGTTTCAGCATCAAACTTCATTTCAAAACCCTCATACAGTAGTACAGCCAGTCTGGGACATTACGGCTAGCAAGGACATGTATATCACTCCTCTAAACTCCTCCCAAAACACCAAAAACTGCATTAAATCTCCAATATATTCAATGTAAATAGCTTTCCATGAATCCCTGTGAAAGATATGATCAAACAATCCTCAAACCTTTGTCATCATGAATCTTAATGAAGCACAACTACGAATACTGGATGCATCCGCCTCAAAAGCACCTTTGGATGGTATTGCACATTTGTAGAATGCTGTTACTCAGAGAGGTTTTCGTCTCCAAGAGCCACCAAGGTTCAAATCCCTTCTAACCCTCAAGAAACCCTAGCAGAGCCAAAAGCAACTATTTCATAATAATCAAGCATAACAATGAAACTCACTTTCTTTCCCTTTATTCTCCAAGTGAGGTGTTACTTTAGGGAGGGAAATATTATGTTTTACAATTACTTTATTCCCCCTTAGGATGGGCGCTCAACTCCATAAGTGACATTTTTATATTTTCTTTTCATGAAGTCACTTAACTTAATATTTTATAAAGTCTCGTCAAATAAATATTAATAACTTCGGACTTTAAAATGAAAGCCAAGACAAACTCGGAATTCCACATTCAATAGCTTGCCGGAAAGGTCTCGACGAGACAAATCCAATCCAACTTTGAAAATCCTGAAACGACATCGATCCCGAACTTACTAAAAATAGCAAGTATAGCACTAAACAAGCCAAGTCATCCCTAGACACTGCCCACTGGCTCCAATCTAAACCCAAACCCCATCTACACCTCCGAAATACACATCCAAGGCCAAACCAACAATGGTTCCCTAACCAAATTGTCAGTCTATGGGAACCCAATGATAGACTTCCCTAACCAAATTGTTAGTCTATGGGAACGCAATGAGAGACTTCCCTAACCAAATTGTCAGTCTATGGGAACCCAATGATAGACTAACACTGTGAAGAGAGTGAAGAGAAAAGGGACATTACACAAGATTTAGTAGTGAAGATAAGGTTGTCTGGGTTTGGTGTTTCAAATTCTTTATATACATTGAGTGGAGAAGAAGAGATAACAACTCATTTCTTTTGGAGATGGACTGCAAAATATTCTAGACTTGGCTATGAGCTAAAATTGATTTTCTTTTCAATGCACCTGTCTCATGGAGGTTCTTTTTTAGATGACTCTTGAAAATCAGGGACAGCTGTGAAACATCATGACATACAATTTGGATTATGTTATGATTTCTATGGAAAATGAGGTGTAAGTCAACTTTCCAAGAGAAGGATTCTCTTATCACCCTAGGAAAATTGAAGAATTTGAGGAAAGAGATTATTATGCAAGTTCAAGCTTGGGATAAATGAATCTGTAAGAATATTGATTTACTTTAAATTGATTCTAAGGCCAATCAAGATTTACCCCAAGTCTTGATTGGTTTTGTATGCTTTATGCACCTGATAACAACTAGTTATTGGTATGAGCTTGAGAGGTGATTATTTGTCTTTGTTGTTGAATTTTTTGAAGAGCAGTATGATTCAAGTTGTGAAACCCAATTGTTCAAAGTAATTTGCGCCAATTTTACCTTGAAATTGGGGAATGATGAACTTGAATTTAACATTATAACAGATTGTAAGAATTGAATTTAGGTTGGTTGATGTCAAGGACTTTGATTTTTATCTACGTAGATATAAAATATTGTTTTTATGTGTGAATGAACTATTTTGTTCCTAAGATTATTATTTTTGAACTTGTATTAGGATTTGTTAATAATGAGTCCTCAGCAACTGTTATACCATATGGGTTGGTTAATTGCTTGTTGAATGGCTAGGATAAGTATTTTTAATCTTCATATTGTGATTAGGATTTCATTCTCTCCTTGGCTATAAATTGGAGAAAATTTTATCTTGTGTATTATATTCTATACTTTTTTCATGTCAATAATTGAGAGTTCTCTTTGTGCACGTTTGTTTTGTGGTGAACATTGGACTTAAAGGTACTATCCATTTAGGTGTGCAATCTACTACGTTTTGTTAAATGTTGATTTCCTTGATGTGATATCATTATAGATTGAAAACATTTATTACTCTAAACCTCTCAAGCTTTAGTACATTTGCAGATCTCTTCTGGGATCATTGCATTGATGAAGATATGACTCATTAACTTAACTTTCTGTCTGTGGAGTGCATATTTAATCATCTTGCATGTGAGATGTTAAGAATTTGAGCTGGCTGCCATTTGAGAGTGTACAAAAGTAATAGGCAAGTGGACAAGATATTTGTTGGTAGGAATTCTATATTTTATGTAATTTGATCTTGTCAAAGAGGACAGTCAGTGCTTTGATATCATTGATCTCAATACCAAGAGATATCTAGGAGACATTATAGCGAATGAGAATTCTCTATGTTATAAGGGCAAAATCTAGAGTAACTACAGGCATATACAGCACTCTGTCAGACTGCACAGTTAGAAAGGGACATATATAGAGATTTATAAGAACTATATTTTTCATTAAACTCTGAGAATATGCATGAGTTAAAAAAGTAAAGAATGCTTGAGAGAAGAAAGTAAATTAAATGAAGTGCGAAGATGATGCAGGTGGTAGTTTAAGTCAGCCTCCATGCATTATGATCTTTAAATTACACTTGTTTCGCAAAAATTCAAATATTTGTACCAACTTATTTTTGGCATTTTGAAGAATCTTGGTGACACAAAATCAAGATTTAGAGTGTTCGACATTGATTGGAGTTGGACAAAATCAATGTTGGTTCTATTAGCATTGGCATTGACATTGAGTTCAGCAGCATTGTTTCTATCTGGAACTGGTGCACAATGAAAAAGTGATTTTGATGTTGACAAGGAATTTAGTGCTGCTGAGGCTTAGCCTCTTCATTAACTTGCGGGTAGTCCAATAAATAGGAGGTATCATATGTGTTGAGAACGTGAGAATTTTTTAGATTTAGTATTTATGCTTATGTTTTCAAATAATTAATGAAAAGTTTATATTGTTTTGCCCATTTATAATTAGGGATGAAATTATGTGATCACTTATATGTGCAAGTGCTCACACTTAACTTGCAGTTGGGGGGTAAGAAGTTTATCACCTTTTCAGCAATTCACAAACCATCAGCCCATACTATTATAGAATCACAGGCACTATTCTGGTTTCTCATTAGCCCTTGTAATGTCCCCATTTTGAGCTAAGTCATGATTGTGGTTTGAGCTTGGTTCTAGATGATGGAAAACTATAATGTTGGCTCAACAATTGATTTTTGGTAAGGTTTTGGCTAAGTGTTGCTAAGTGATATGGTTTATCTAGCCAAAATATCATGTTCTTCTAGAGGATAGAAAACGGGAAAATGGGAAATGCAATATTTAAATTGTATTTTCATTATTTCATTGGTTGTTTCAAAGTGATGCCAAGTGGACACCAAGGAAAATGTCAATATTTAATTGTATTTTCTAAATATCTATTATTTCCATAGTCCGACGCCATTATGAAGGATTGTTACATGGGACTTTGTGCTAACGCCTAAGGAGCAAAGGAAAAATAAAATAATATTTGATTTTCATGGAGCTAACGTCCAAGGATAAATAAGGATTTCAAATTGAAATTGTTATTTGCCTTGATTTGTGTGCCAATGCCTAGGAGAGAGAATCAATGCTCAAAGGAAAAAGTGACTTCAAATTGCTTTCCTTGGATCATGTGCCAACGCCAAAATGAAGGAGAAGAAATTAAAAATAATAAATATTATTATTTTTATGACATGGGACCCAAATCAACGCCCAAGGAGGAGATAATAGAAATAATAAAATATATTATTTTATTATGAGGAAATGGGCTCTCAACAAGGAGAAAAGAAAATTGATAAAAAATAATATTTTTATTATTTCAAGGAGGTTCGCCACTCAAGGAAGAAAATTAATAAAAAATGTTTTAATTGCCCAACGAGGTTGGCGCATAAGGAGGAGAATAATATATTTAATAAAATATTGAATTTCTTCAATATTGGTGTCCAAGGGAGAGAGTCATTTAAAATTGCAATAATTTGTTATAGGCGTTGGAATTGAGAGGTGAAATCATTTAATAAAATTGAGGAATGATTTTAAATGTTATACTTCATGCATTTAAAATTGTTCAAGGAAGATTGCATTTCATTGGTGGACTCCAAATTTTAGCAAATGGGAGCAAATTGGGATGCCTAAGCCATGGAGAGGATAAATAGAGCCATTGGCCATCAATTTGGCATTCATTGATCCCTTGGTTTTTCATGAAGGCATTGAAGGATAATTGAATTGTATTTGAAGGCATTGATATTCATTGGAGCTCTTGTTCATGATTGAAGACTACCAAGGGTTTTTAGATAGCTTATATTTGAAGTCAATAGAGGTTTGAAGGCATTGGAGCATCATAGAACTCAATAGCAACCCTTTGGGATCCATTGCTTGGCATATGAAGGCTTTATTGTCACTTTGAAGCATTTTGATATATTCTGATTTTTCAATATCAGGGTACAGCAGTTACTTATTTGCAGATCTGAGCATTGCATTTCATCATTTGAAGAGTTAAGTTGCATTACAAGACATCAAACCCTAATCGCCTTCATGCTAGGTCCAATCACTAGCCTTGAAAGTGATTTCCATGCATCATCTTGACATCATTGGCAGGATTTCAGTGTTGCAGCAGTCTGATCTTTTGGTACAGTAGTCATAACAGGGTATTTGAAGTCAGCTACAGCCTACAATCAACCCTAGTTGAAGTATTTTATCATTGGTCTTCATTGCCTATCACTAGGCTAGGGTTTTGATGTAAATTTGTTCATCTATCATATTTGTATGAGGACTGATTTTAAATCAGACATGGCTGATATAATATTCTAAGCACTTTGTAATTGTAATCTTCTCATATGAAATCTGTCATGTCCCCGTTTCCGGCATAAGTAAACAATGAACACGGATTAGCCTATTCATCATTCCCGTGGGCTAATATGTAAGATAGGGGAATGAACTTGGTTTTGGATAACGAACTTTTTGTTTTGCAGGTCAAGACCTCTATCAAGTGACATAAGGTTGTCTTAGTGCTAGGCGCACTTTCTCATCTGTTCAACCATCAAAATGCGCCTTGGCTAGGATTCATTCAAACATGAGCATGAAGACATTTCTTGAGCGCTTCAATGATGGATGGTTTCTAGACATTCAAACATGTATTGGAAAACATCAAATGGCTAAGGAAGGAAGGAAGACTCTTGTCAACACTTAGGTGCATTTTTCATGTTGAAACACCTCCAAGTTGCGCCTTGGGTATAAGGAGAGTTGATCCAAGAGGATGAGTGTCGGATGATTAGAAGCTTGTAATGATTGAAGACATTAAAGTGACAAAGGCACTTAGGCGCACATCTACCTTTCTTCACTCAAATGTGCACCTAGAATAGCAAGGCGCTAATTCCTGACTCAAGAACCTTGAACATGCGCCTAAGTAAGGAGGAGCTCTTAGGAGTCAAGGCGCTAGTTTGACACTCAACAACACCTAATGTGCGCCTAGGAAAAGTAAGGCGCCAATCATTGATCAAACAACTCAAAATGTGCGCCTAGGTGTTTGAGGCGCTAGATCATGCCTCTGGGACATTGAAATTGTGCCTTAAACAAGGAAGTGATTTGCAATGTCAAGTTGTGCACCAAAAGTTAAAAGTTTGTTCAAGGATCATGAATGTATTGAGGCGCACTTTTAGTCATCTTCAAGCTCATATGTGCGCCTTCTCTAGGAAGCTCAAATTGCGCCTAAGGAAGGGATTCTAAGACATCATCATTGATATTGGCTAAGATGCATGTGGAGATGCTTTGGAGAAACTTTGAAGATTTGAACGAAGTTGAATCTCACCTCCAAGATGCTAGGCGCAATCTCATGGCTCTAGAACACTGAATATGTGCCTAAAGCTAGATAGAGATATTGAATTCACAATTTGATCTTCCATCTTGTTTAAGAGGTAAAACTTGCTTGAGGGATCATTCATCCAACTAAGATCCTGATCAATGACAAGAGAACATCATGTTGCTTGAGGCGCACTTTGCCTCCTGTTCCACCTTGGCTATGCGCCTCACTTGGATCTTTCATCAACTTGCAAGTAAACATCACATGGGAGAGAATTATAGCTTGTGCCAGTGTTTGGAGAATTGGTTAAGTATCAAAAGACAAGTCTTGTTGATGAGGCGCACCTTCTAGCATTTGCCACCTCAAAAGTGCGCCTAGCTTGGGAGAGGTGCTAGTTTTGATCTCTGCATCCTCCAATATGTGCCTAACCTTCATTGAGCACCGTGCAAGCAGTGGGTCCCAGAGTGACCTTGGATGACGTGTCGGATAAGGCTCTCAATTCGGAATAAGTGACCTTGGGTAGCGTGATGATAAGGCTTCCAACTCAGAAATGAGTCATTCCAATGGAATATTCCCCTAGAATATGCTCATTGGAAAACGTGCTGTGGTTGCCTCTTGTTCTTAAGGAGCACTATAAAAGGAGAAGAGTGACTTCATTTTGTATTTTTGGCTATTTGATATTTCTTGGTAAGCTTTATGCTCTTTCATGAAATTTGCATATTTCATGCTTGTTCGGGTGATGCTCCCTCAACCTTGATAAGGTGATGCTCCCTTATCTCTTGAGAGATGTTAACATTCAGTTATCATCGTTGTGTAGGATTGAACTCATTACTTGCAATACGAAGCCACTCGCATCTTGAAGACACTTGTGAGTTGAAGACAAGATACTTGTAGTTGGAATATATTCATTGTTCAATCTAGGCGCCAAGGCCTATCTTTTGTAATCTTTGTAATAAGTTGAACATTGATGCTAATAAGCATCTGTTGAATGTATTAAGAAGTGTATTGACAATTGCAATAAGATATCTCAACTTCCTTGATGTTCAATTCATGTTGATCTTATTCATGTTTGATGTTGATTGATTGAAGTAAGTAATTAGAAAAGTTAGCAAAAAATTTGGTTAAGTATAAGTGGGATATTTCAAAATCAATAATAAGCATTGGAGTTTCGGCATTCACTTTCTATTGGGTTCTTTGATATTGTTATTGTGTTTATAATTGATCATTTGGTGATTGCATTAAGAAAGATTGGAAAAAATTCAGTAATACCTAGTAGGGTGTTTTACAGCCCTGCTTGCCCTATGTGAGACCTTGCAGTGAGGATCATTTGCATATGGTCTCTTTTAATGAGATCATTGTTTGTTCATAGATTCACGTCTCCTTATGGACTTTTTGTATGGTATGAGGATCGGGTATGTCTTTCTCTGCTCCCACAAAAGATGCCATCTCTGATAGATCCTCCTAAACAGTCAGCTCCGAACTTCATTTTTTGCTTTCAGAGGTTGGATGTTTCATGCTGCAGGAGGCATTGTGACCATGTCACTGCTATGAGCTTGGTCAGGGAATATAGAATGTAAAGGCCTCAACCTGTTGACGACATGAATCTCATTCCCAAACCATTTCTCAACTTGTATGTTAGGAGAGTTGCAGGTTGAGGCTGTGTAAGCCTTTGTTGGGATGCTCCTGTTTTATTCTTTGTTGATCCCCTCCTCAGGTAAACTATTTTTATCAGTTCAAGATTTTGTTTTATTGTATTTCTGGCTCACTTTATTGCACCTGTTGTTTTCTTTTCTACTATTTCTCTATGGAGATGCATTATGCATGTCACTAACACACCTTGTTCACCATTTTACTTTTTTGGTACTCTATTAGACATCCTTAGAGACTAGTGAATAATGATATTTATGTTTAGAAAACATACATTGATGCATAAATAATATAGTAAACCCTACATTTTTTTAACGTGTGTATGTTTTTAATATATTTTTGTTAGTGTTAATGTGCATGCTCACCATTTTGTTCAACATTTTCTTTGTGCATTTCTACCCCATCTAGTGGGGGTTCACCAGACTATATGACCAAAAACCAATTACTCCCTAACATATATAATTTGTCACACTTGTTGGGGATCCAAAGTTTAAGCCTTTACTTACAAAAGAAGTCTTTTTCACTGCAAAATGCATTGCATTTTTAGTTTATATGAAGGGAATAAGAATCTGATTGATCTCGTGTTTACTTTTCCTTTGCCTATGATGATGCCCAATAGTCTGAATCAAGAACTTGGAATTCATCATGGAACCTGAACCCTTACAAAGCCAGCTTCAAATTAGCTTGGTGAACCCATATCTGCTGTACCTAAAAGTATAATCTGCTAAAAATTACACATCATTGTCTCATATTCTTCTGGACAAGTTACACACTATTGTTTCACACCCTTCTAGATCTGAAGCTTAAAAGTATGTATTTTATTTGCAGTTGTCAGATTCTAATGTGCACTGAAGAATGAATTGTGTTGTTAGTACATAAAATTGGAAACTTTTTCTGTATCTACTTTTTCATGCCTTCTCAAAAAACACAAAGCGTGCATTATGGCAGAGCATCATCCTGAAAAGAGCTAGACTCTTTCCTAGGATGCGGTCTATATTGAAAAAATGAATTTTCTGGATTCAAACATGAAGATATTTGAAAAACGTCAATGTCTTGGGACATGCTTCATGACACATCATCATGATGGGTGACCTATATTGACTTTTTCCCTAGATTGACTTTTTGCTGATAGAAATGTTTTGAGTTATAAAACACCCTTGTAATTTTGAAGTATCAATTTATGTCTATGGTGAATTGCCCAATCTCTAGTATAAGAAGTTTATGTGTGCAGGAGATCAATCATGCTGGAGCTGGTGGGTTGTGGGCAGAGCTTGTAAGCAATAGAGGTATGGCTGATTCTTTTCTTTGGCTGAATCCATGATGCATTATATTAACATCATTTTCTATCTTAAGCTGTAGGCGGAGTTTGATGACTATTTGAAATGGTAGAACTATGAAAACTAGTAAGAAATTCAATTTTTTAGTTAACTCATAAACATGTCTCTTTCTCCTACAAGAAAAAAAGATAAAAAGTTTGATTGAATTGGAAACTGTTTACTCTTGGAATGATTTCTTTTCTGATATAAATGTTTTGTAGTTAACAATTTTCTTTGGCTTTTCCTGAGTAGAGAGAAGGAACATGTACACTGCACAGTATTATCAGCACTAGATATGGGCAAAGTGTTACAAAATCAACATAATATCTCAATCCTCCATTTGTCTAACTTTTCCTGCAAGATTTATTTCATCTAATATATTCGTACCTGACATGTTCTGATCATGAGTTTATTTGTTGGTTAACAGGATTTGAAGCAGGGGGGCCTAACACACCATCAAATATAGATCCATGGTCCATTATTGGAGATGCGAGATCTGTATTGCTGGTGACAAATCGTTCATCATGCTTTGAGCGGAATAAAATTGCACTGCGGATGGAAGTCTTCTGTGACAGTGAAGGAACAAACCAGTGTCCTGAGGGCGGTGTTGGAGTTTATAATCCTGGCTACTGGGGAATGGTATTTAACAATTTTTTTTGTCATTCTTTTCTCCACTTGAGTATATATTTCTTCTATTCTTTTGGAAGCATACAGATATATTTTGTAATATGCGGAACAGATATAATCTTTTGTGCTTCCATTTATGTGACTTTTTGTTTGTTAATGGCTTTTTTTGTAAATGTCTGCTTGCACATACTCAACAAACTCTGATGAAATGGTAATCACCAATCAAAATTTAAATAGAAAAGCATCCCTGTATTGCTTTACCCCACCCAGCAATGTTTTAATAGTAAAATTGTACACATTCAACATTCTTAACCATTTTTTGCAGTTACCTTGCTGGAAATCAGCTTTATAAACATGATTCAACATATGTTATCACTTACTCCCAAGTCCTTGACTACGGTTATTCCTCACCTGACATCTGATTTCATAGATGTTCCAATTGAATTAAGCAGAAAAATACATCATTGATTGTCGAAGTAAATTTTTATTTACTTTTTCATTATTATCAAATTCTGTGAGTTACTTTGTGCCATATTTTTTTCTCCTATTTCATCTTTTCTTTGTTTGGGAGTGCTAGCCTTCTTTGTCTTGTAAATGTTTTTCTTTTAGCTTTTAATTGTTCTGTATAGTATTTTCTCTGTATATCAACAGGTTATGTTGCCATATTGAATAATAGTAGGTCGTGAAGCACAGACTTAATATAACTTTTCTTCATTTTTGCAGTTGGTGATTTATTAATGCAATATGAAAAGCAAACTTATCTGATTTTTAGTTAGTTTTGCCCAATTCTTTGGAATACTCTAATGTCATATTCTCCTCTCCCATTTTTATCTTTTCTTTGCGTCACTATGCTAACCCTATCTATTGTTCACTCTTTTTCTGTTTTCTTTTGACTGAACTTTTTATCTCTGTTATGAATTGGCCAAAATCCTAGGCATACTTGGGTACGATTCATTTCTGAATCAGAATTGGGTTCGATTCGCATGTGGATTCGTCTAGGGCATTGTTTATTGCGAATAGATACTTTTGGAATTGTTCATAAGTGTACCCGGGTGATTCCAGCAGTGGGCAACAATTCCACTGCGTTTTGCTTGACTTTTGACCGTCAAAACTGAGCCCTAAACTCTAAACTGACTGTCATTATCACTTGCATTTTGTTTGACGAGTTAGCAGTACCATGAATTTCCTCTGATTCTGCAGCCATTTTCACTTTTCCAGGAGTCAGATAGCCAACATACTTTTACTGCAAGTGGCGGTGGGGCTACTTGTGGTTCTTCCTATATCATCTAATGTCAATGATGATGATGATATTAGTCTTGATGAAGACACATATGACACTGATTATTGATTGTATTATTAAATTATTTTAGCATTGAACAATGAATATCTATAATGACATTCGAGTTTGACAAATTGATATTGAATTAGTATCCTGTATCCTTAACTTAATATATTGATTGTTTAGCATATACATGATATGTGGTATTCTTAGGCTGCAAATATGTATATATTAATGATTTTTATATGTTTTTTGTAAGAACATACCCTGTTATGTCACCAATATGATTTTTTATTTTTTTCTGACTTTTCTGTGTCTTTGGATGCTATCAATTTGAAATAATAATTAATGCCAGAAGCTACAGCAACTACACTAAATTTGAACTCTTCATAGTATAGAATTCTGAGAGGACAAAGTATTCACACAGAAACAATGATGAACATCAGACTGATATAACACTCAAATTGTAGGCCAACTGGTTGATTATATTGCATTAACAGCAGATTGTGATTACAACATAATTCATGGTTTATACCAACTGCAATCCCTTATTTCATGAATTGGAAACTTCAGATCTATCACTTACAATTATGTAAAATGGAGGTGCAGTCTGCAGAATAAGTATTCACCACAAACCCTACAGAAGACCCGAATGTGATGAGAAGAGCTATGTTGGCGCTGGGATCTGACCCCTCCTGCTGGGTGTGATGATCTGCTGGTACCACGAACTGATTTAGAATTAGGATGGAATGCGCCAAGGTATATGGTGCCAGTTGGTATGAAGAAAATCCTCAAAACAGCGCCTAGAAATGAAATCTCAGTACCCAAGGGTGGGCTGCTAATGATATAAATCAACCCTAGACAATGCTGAACTATGCAGACCGTGGCAATGAATCAAATCCTCTATTTCTACCCTGATGCAAGCATAATATTGAATTCACCGATATGAATTTGCTTTGCAAATAGATAGTCTCAGCAGGTAAATAATTTGCTGTGGGAGGGTGACCTAGTGATAACCACCTTTATGCAGAAATCTGGGCGATCAAATGTAATAACAACCCTAGTTTTTATTTTATTTTTCAACAATATGTAAATCTAACTCTGGTGGGTTTGGGTGCCCCAAGCCTCTTGGGGCACTTGGTTTTTAGTGCCTAAGAAAAATTTCTGAAAATTTCAATTTTCATGCCATTTCTCGTTTTCCGTGCCAACAACCTCTGTTTGATCTTCGTTTTCGGCCATCCGGGTGACTGCTGAGGCAGGACGGGGGATGATCTGAGTAGCCTGAACATATCTGTGATGAAATCCCAGCTTTTATTGACGTTTGATTGAGTTTGACCAACTGGGAACGAGCTAACGGAGGCATTTTTTACGTTTCTCGAAAAACATGAAAAAAAAATCTAACATTGGAGAAGTTGGGCGCCCCTACCCTCTAGGGGCGCTTGGTTTCTTTAGACTAAACCATTTTTCTGATTTCCAACTCTTGTTTGCAACTTGCTCCATTTTGCGTGCCGACAGCTGCTTCTTGATGTCAATTTTGACGATTCGTCGATCAACTGCCATTGGATAGTGAATGAACTGGGTAGTCTGGGTACATTTGACGAGTTTTCCATCTTTCAGGACCTGATGATCAAAATGACTGCTTTTACGCCCATGGGAACGGATTGACGGACACACTTCTCGCATTTTTGCGAAAAATTTCTAACACTGGTGAGGTTGGGCGCCCCTAGCCCTGGGGCGCCTAAATCTTCAGACTTAGCCAATATCATGATTTCCAGATTTTCTCCTCACCTCGGATCCATCTTGCTCCGTTTTGCGTGCTTCGTCGAGTCGACGACTGTTCGTCAGTTCTGTGTCATTGGAATAGCGTTGAAAACACGAAGACAAGCTTTGGCAGATGAACCTCCTCCATTGACGACTTCAGAGCTCATGCTTCGCCTTTCGAAAAAGCAGAAATGACCTAGTAGAGAAAACTTGATCTTTTGCAGATTTTGTCTGGACCACGCTGACCGTGAAGCAAAATCGACCAATGAGAATCAAGTGCGACACCTGAGTTGAAGATTCTATTTTTAGAAAGTTTTGTCAGCGTCCATATCTCAGAAAACCAGAAAACCTAATTTGACGTTTATTTTTAGAAATTTTGCTTTTTTGACTTTTTGACAAAAAAATTTCTAGACTTGCTCAAAATGCCTTAATGAAGCAAATTTTTTTGATTGGGTACAACAATACCGATTCAAATCCCCCCCCCCCCCCGCCCCGCCCCCCCTCTCTCAGTATAAGCGTGTGCTCATAAGTTGTGTGCCAAATGGCAGGCCACCCACACACAGGTTACAAGAATGGAACTTCAGACAGGCGGGGAAGAATGGCACTCAAATTTTTTCAAACCATCTCCTATACCTGCAGTGACAAACTAGCAATCCTTTTGGAAAGAGGGTGCAAATTTGGAGAAATAAAACCCCAGAACTGCCCCAAACTTTCCTGCTTATGTGGTGGGCCTTTTCCCTAGGGGGACATGTTAAAAAACTTCTATTTTTATGTCCATTCAGAACACTTTCCAATGTGGCAATTTTACTACTAGTTTGCATATTGTGAAATGCTACTTTAGATTACTTATGCTTTACACTTACCACCGATCTTTACTTGTAGTTTTCTTGCTTGAGATAACTCTTTTGATGTAATGGGTATATTTTGCTCTCTGTGCTTCATGGATTTATCACCAAAGTTTGCTTTCTGTTTTCTTGTTTAATGAGTTTGCTTTTTGTGATCAGTTTTTCAGACTCTTTTTTTATTGCACATTCTTCTCTATTGTGTTAACAAAAGGCCTTGCTATAAAATATCCATCAACAGTTTGGTTTAAAAATTTGCTTGTACTGATAAGTTGATAACTTTTTTATGGCATATACTCAAAAGTTCATTTGTATTTGCAGAATATTGTAGAGGGTGAATCTTATCGCGTTGTCTTGTGGATAATGTCAACTGGGTCGGTTAATCTTTCTGTTGCTTTCACATCTTCAGATGGACTGCAAATCTTGGCTTCTTCAACTATCATGTAAGTTGATTGCCATCCAATATTGGATATTCTTCCAGCAACTGTAAAATGCTACTAAATGAATTTGCAGAATTGAGATAGAAGTATACTTGGAATGCTGTTCTTTTCATGACCTCTATGGTTTTACTTTTTGCAGTGCTACCAGTTTTGAAATACAAAATTGGACAAAAAAAGAACTAATTTTGAAAGCTACAGCAACAGATCATTATGCTAGGCTTTCCTTGACGAGCTCAAAGAAGGGTATTATATGGCTGGATCAAGTATCTGCCATGCCAATGAACACATTCAAGGTATGCAAACTTCTTGAAAAAAATGTCTCTGCAAAGTGTTTTTTTCCAGGACTTCCATATTGTCCTTTATTCAAGCTTATGCACTTCAATCAAATTAGGTATACAACAAATGGAAGTGTGAATAAGGGCATGGGATCAAAGTAAACCTTGGTTTGGCTAGGCGGCCCTAGGATTTGCCATGGACAAACTAGTTATTTTTCTTTTCAAAGCATAAGATCCAAGATGATGATAGTCTCTCTGTATTCATACAAGTACACATGGACATATATTCCCATACAAATTTACTAGCAAAATAATGCAGCCATTACCAGTGCATAGGTTTCATATGTATAAGGTTTTGGTTCAAAATTTTATTAAGGATACTAGAATTCACCGTAGAGATTGTAAGCTTCATTTAAAAGCCTTTAGTGCAGAAAATTTGGTCAAAGGAAACATATACCTGCAGGAAAATGCATTCTATGCTTATTCAAAGGAAAACATAAAACTTTGAATCTAAACAATGCAGTCTATTGAGAATTTCCTGTGATACAAGAAGAGCATGAAAAATTTAAATAGTAAGTGCAAATAGTGTATCTATTTTGCTCAGCATCTAACTCAACAAAACTATGCTGGTTTGCTCTATCTCATGTTTCGGTGTTTGCTACCTTGAGGAACAACTGACAGTAAGCTTGAAAGGGTCCCATCAAGGATATGGTTGAAGACAGGTAATGTAGGAAAGCTCGTGCCATTTTAGAGAGGGAAAGAACATGAACTATATGAAGAATCATTAATCGTGCTATTTTGAATTAGTTTATTTTGATTGAGATGATGCAGCGATACAATGAGTAACTATTCTTATAACCAGCTTCTCACACATTAGCTAACTAATTTCCAAAGAAAACAAGGCAAATATTAATACACTTCTTATGGTCTTTTATACAGATAATTGCAGCTGTCTTAGGAGACGTGAATCATGATCATATGGCATGTCTGATATTTAACTTCCTTTAGAAGTCATTTTTTTAATTTTCTAGCTTGTTCAGGAAGCCTAAAGGAACTCTTCAGTGAGCAATGGCATGTATGGCTAGAACAAGAGTCCTTGATTCTTACTTGGTATTTATTACAAGATGAGTAGATAACAACCCCTAAGATGATGATCTTAATTTTTTCATACACTAGACCATAATATGCCTAAGACAAGGACTGACTCATATGACTAAACTACGTAGTTAAGGTCAAAATATTACATCAAGGGGAAATGCATATTGACAAAATAGGCAGAATGAGATTTGTTGCAACCCCCAAAATGTGGACCACAAGTTTTTTCATAGGTAACAAAGATTAATCAACTCAATGAATCTATAACAAATATAATGATTAACTTTGATCAAGGACATCTTTGATGCAGACATGTTTCAACTCATGAAGGGACTTTGAGGCAAACAAATGTGCAGATGTTGGCAGCAACTATAGTATTCATGGTGGGGTTTGACGAAAACTTTTGGGTTGTCACCATTGTAAGAGTGAAATAAGGCTCAAAAGACAAAGGTGAAGTCTAATGGGGAAGCAATCTTCATTCTTTTAGTCTTCCTAGGGTAGAAATTCTGCAAACTCAAAATGTTTTGTGAAGGGTCTGATAAGGGATGTTTGGCCAAGTAATTAGTCGAAAAAGAAGAATTGTGATTGTTTCATATCTGAATGAGATCACGATGCTTGCAATCGTTTGGAGAGTCAACATTTGAATTTAGTTCATGGAGGGTCAAAGTAGAAAGGAAATATAGATGGTTCTAAACTCCTTAACACCATCAGGGAAGTTTAGGAGAAGTTAGTCAATCTAGAGGATAGGCACAAGTTTTTTTATGTGGAGATTGTCATCAATGGGAGGGCAATGGTGGCTATCGTGCATATTGGAGGTACACAAAACTATGTTAGAAGAAAGGGAAAGGAGTTGGGCCTTTGAATCAAGGAGAACACAAAATCCTTCAAAGTAGTGAACCACTAGCAAAGAATATTAATGGAGATTGCCAAGAATTTGTCGGTGCAAGTTTGAAAGTGGCAGAATCCCATGAATCTTGTGGAGCTAGAAATGGATGACTTTGAGTTGATTTTGGGATAGGAGTTGTGAGCTTAGAAAAGGTGGCTATTGCTCATCATTTGAATTGCTATGTTGGATCCAAATGGGAAGGTGTAGGTGGTATCAACCCTTAGCATGGCGTAGGCAACTAGAAAGGGGAAGCAATTTGTGTTCTTAGGTGCTCCCTTGGGACAATGCAATGAAGATGAAGAAGGGAATCCCATTTTATTGAAGCAAAAGGTCTTATCTATGAGTATTAGGACCATATGCTAGAAGCACCGCCTATTGAATTACTAGCCTAAAGGGCCATTGATCATAAGATATAGGTGGATCTTGGAGCAAGACCTCCTACATGGACACTATACAAGTTAGGGCCAGAAATGATTGGGCTGAAGAAGTAACTTGTCAAGTTATTGGTAGTAAAATACCGTCATGCCATCAAGATCATCTCATAGAGCACTAGTATTGTTCCAAAGAAGAAGCATGGGTGGCTACAACTATCTGTGGACCATGAAGCACTCAACAAATTGACTAGAATGAACAAGTATCCATTGCCATCAATCATCCATTTCCTTGATTGTCTAGGACGGGTGAAGTACTTCTCAAAATTGGATGTGAAATAGGCATAACTATTAGTTTTGCATGGTTGTGGAGATGAGAAGATGACTTATATGGCTAGTTATGGATTGCATGACTTTATGTAGTTCCATTTGGGTTGTATAATGTTCCAATTGTGTAATGCATTATCATGAATGATGTGTTCCCTCAATTAAAAATAGTGTGTACTTAGATGACATCTGGGTGTATAGGAGCATATAGTTCACCTATCAAAGATCTTCAATGTGATTAGGAAGAATCACTTGTAGATGAAGGAGGAAAGTGCTCATTTGCTCAAGAGGAGGTGAATTTTGTACATGATCAGCCCAAATCTAGAGAAGTTGAAAATCATTGAGAATTGGGAACCTCCTAGGACCATGCTACAACAATTCTTGTAGTTGGAAACCTATTACAAAAGGTTTGTGGAGGGTTGTTCAAAATTGGCAGCTCTATTGGTGGACAGAGAATTCTCAAAGATGTTTGAAAGACTCAAGGAAAGATTGACATTAGAGATTTTCCTTTCCTTATAAGATTTTGGTAAGCCATTTGAGGTGCAAATGGATGCATATGGTTTTTCCATATATGATTTACTCATTCATTAAGGAAACCTACTACAGAAGCTTTGTGGAGGGTTGTGTTGATCTATTTTCCTCTGTCCAAAGTTAAATAGTCCACCTTGTATATTCCTTGAATATCCTTTAGAAAGTGACCCAAAAAAGTTTAAATCCTTCAAATACTCATGCTATGCCTTGCCAAAAATCCCAAAAATCTTGCCTGAAGAATCCTTGCAGAAAACCCAGTAAAACCCAGAAATCGTTTGTCTTTAAGTGCTTTCCATCGCAAATAATTCTCAGTTTATACTTAGTCATTTTGTATGCATATACAATTGTATGTTTCGTTGTATGATCACATTGTATGTCCACATATACAAGAGAATATACAAAGGCAAATGATACAAAGGAAAGATGCAAAGGTGAATGTACAAGGGTCACATACAATGGCTGTTCGGCGAGACAATGCACATCGGTGGCTTAGTTTGAGGTCTTTCCGAAGGCCGATAGGGAAGATGCAATATGCAGTGGTGGGTCCCAGCTCAACTCAGCGACCAGTCAGGTGGTACCACGTGTTAGGGCCGATTCAAAGGGGGCCCGTTCTTGTATGTAGCCATTGTATTGTATATACAAATGCATATACAAATGAATATACAAAGGCGATTTCAAAGGCCGTTTAAATGCCAAATGCAAGCGCACATACAATGAACATTTCGGCAAGACCATGCTTATCGGCAGCTCAGTTGGAGGTCGCCCCGACAACCCGATACATATAGAGCGCTTTGCATATGTAAAGGCAGATTCAAAGGGTCATTCAGATGGCGATTCAAGTCGCATATGCAAAGCGATATACAGATGCAGTTGACCATAACTTTGACCACCTGTATCTCCCTCGTCCTGGCGAATTTCAACATGCTTCAAAAGGCAAATATGCTTGTTTTTGCCTCCTCTTTCATTTGGCGGGCTTTTGAGGAAGATATTTTCACTTTCAAAATTTGGATCTGGATTTAAATGCTGGATCGACTGGACGTTTCAGCGACCAATTTGGCGTATGCAAATGCAGATATTTGTGGCATTTATGAGTGGAGGTCGATGATTTAGCATCTCGCATTGAAGATTCAAAATATCTTCCATCTGCCCCTGTTCCAGATATTTTTATGCCATGAATTCTTGCAGGTGGAGGTCCCTTCTGGTGCAGATATTTTCTGACGGGCCTATGTGACAGGAGTTTCCAAAATTCATTGTAATCGACTTAGGTCAAAATGAAAAATGATATATATACATATGAAACAGATGTATTGTTGTTGGTTGTTCTTCTGGGCTATTTTGTAATGGCTACTTGGCCTCTATAATCAATATAAACTGGTATTTTGCCTCTCTTCTATGATTTTAGCACTGTGTCTGTTCTTTGGATTAATGTAGGCTGTGTATTGTGGACAAAACGGTCCCTTTCATTCCTCCATTATTCTGTTTTGACCTCTGTTAGAATCAATATGAGTCTGTGTAAGTCTTTCCAGCTGTGAGATTATTACTGTGTCGATTCAATTGCAGCCAAACACATTTAAATATGGTGTATCACTTATTTTTATTTCAGCATTCCTTCTAACCCTTTTCCCAGCAAGCATTAGCACTAGGTTTAGATGCATCTTTCTAAGCAATAGGCTTAGAAAGAGGAAGCCAGCCTTCTCCAGAGGTCTGATCTCAATTCGCAAGGTCCCACACTTCGAGATCATTCCCATGTTTCTCTAGATTGCTAAAGTTTTACAACAACAGCAAAAGGTGCAAATCTGAGAGATAACAGGTTGTTCATGAATGATTGCTATATTGATTGTGATTTGAAGAAGCATAGGGGGTGGTGGTGGACAGAAAAGTTTTCGAAGGTGTTCAAAACACTCAAGGAGAGATTGTCGTTAGAGCTTGCCTTTTCCATGTCAAATTTTGGTAAGTCATTTGAGGTCTAAATGGATGCATATGATTTTTCCATTTGTGGTTTTCTTGTTCATAAGGGAACCTTATAACCTACAAGTCAAGAAAATGGAATAAGAGGGAGCTGAATTATCTAACATAGTGCATCATCTTAGGATTTGGAGGCACTAATTGTTGAGGACATTGTTCATGTTCAAGTCAGACATCTCCTCTACATACTTAAATACTCAAGAGAAGTTAACCTTTAAACATGATAGATGGAAAGAGTTTTTAGTTGAGTTTGACATGGACATTATCTATAACTAGGAAAGAAGAAAGTTGTAGAGGAACTTTTGGCAAGAAACAAAGCCAAATTGAGGACTTCATGGATCAAGTTGAAAACATGCAAGGGCGGCCTAATCTCTTATCCATGTTAGGTTGAAAACCGAAAAGAGCGGCCTAATAGAGGCTTATGGTACAAACCCACAAGGGTGCCATAATCAAAGTCTGATATACACAACCTTTGATGATTGATCAATAGACAATGACAGAGGAGAACATAGGATATTCCAAGTACATCAATGTAGTACAATTTGAAGCCTTGTGGTACCAGCAAAAGAGTGCATCTATGCAAGAACATGCCTAGGAACATTAACTCCATCACTCAATAGTGGATGAAATGTATTGTACATAGATAGGTTAGGATAGAAGAGATATAACAAATAAGTGAGGACAGAATAAAGATCAAAGATACAAGAGAATATATGAAGTAAACAAGTATATCTGATGTGTATATCAATACTTGTATGAAAGAGGATGAATGCAAAGAACACATTAGATGATTAATATATATGTGATTATATTCCGTAGTATGGTGTATTAATGCATGGATTTTTTTTTAATTGATTTGTTATCTATCGCATATACTTTGTTATTCCTTCATATTGTATCACATTGAGGTACAATAGTACATATACAAACCCAGTCTTCTAGTCTGTGTTTATTGTCAACATGCACTTTGTACGGAATTGTAACTTGCTGCAATGTTTGGGAGTCTAGTTTCTATGCATGGAGAGAGTAAGGTGATACTTTAAAAAAATTATGGTGGATTAGATTCGTAAAGGATTGACCTAGGAACCACAAATTGTAGAGTAAATGAGAGAAATTGAGGAAGAGAGAATGTGGAAATTCAACAGCAGAGATGGTCTCTTGGTGTCAATCCATGATCGGGTGTATGTTCATAATTGGGGGAATATGAGGAGAGAGTTAATGCAAGAGTGTTATGACTATTTGTGGGTTGAACATCTAGTGCAAAAAGACATTAGTTAATGGAGAGGGAGGTTCTACTAGCCAGAGATAAGGGAAACCGTTGACAAGTATGTTTATTGTTATCTCATCTCTTAGAAGAACAAGATTGTGGGACAGATCTAAGGATGACTACTCTAGCCTTTATCAATTTTAGTGAAGCATGGGTAAGTGTGAACGTAAACTCCACCACTCAATTGCCTAATAGGGACAATTTGTCAAGCATCATGGTGGTGGCTGACAAGTTGTTAAGGTATACCACTTTTTTCTTGCTAGCAAGATGCCATACGAAGTTGAAGATGCAACATAGCATTTCTATAGTCTTGTGGTGAACTACTAGGGTGTTTCTTTGGGCATCATTTTGGAAAGGGATGTCTTTTTCACAAGTAGCTTTGGGTTTGAATTGTTTTGGGATGGGTATGGAGTTGTTGATGTCCACCAATCATCAAGAGACAAATGGTCAAGTAGAAAGGATCAATACCAGCTAGATGATTATTTGAGGACATTTGTGTGGTGAGATCAATTTAACTTGACAATTGTGCTTTGTTTAGCTACAACTTGCAAATTGATGAGTGGGTAGTCACTGTTTCAATTGATGATTGGTTAGCAGTTGTTGACTCTACATACAATCATGAAAAGATAACTTGTGTATGTAATTGAATAGAAATCTTCCTTATCTATATAGTGAAAGAAGTAACAATACAAGTTTAACAATACCATTCAATATACCTATCACTACGATGCTGAAAAGGTGTAATAGAAGGGTTTAACTTTATCACGAGTCTTTAGAAGATGTAGCTTCTTTGATGGACTAGGTGACTTCAATAACCTGCAAAAATTCAGGGCAAAGCATGCAAATAAACAAGCACATAAATCATAAATGAAATAAACTCACCAACAAAGCCTATTACTAAATAGTGTTTTGGCATGTTCGCCTCCCGGTAAGGTGGCTATGTGAGACCAAGTATAGGGAGGAAGCAACTAAAGGCTATCTCTAAGTGTATAGATACTTGGAAGTGAGGAGTATATGGAGCCTCAACTGCACCACAAGAAGATTATGTTGATTTGGGTTTGATGCTAAATGCTTTCCTTTGTTTAATAAAAACATGGGTTATTTCATTATTTTATTGCTTGGTCATAATGAAACGTCACAAATAATCTTTAGATAAAGTGTTGATTTGAAATTCTATTTTGAATGCTCCAAAAATATCATCAAAGTCTTGAGTGGAACTAGTAGGAATTTGTGTATACTATTCTGAGGCATTGTTGATGAAAGATTTAATGGACTAGCATTTAATGGATGGTTTGCATTTTGATTCTGAATTCGTGTGTATGCATTCCTTGTATATGCAGCAATCTTTTTTTTATGAGTTGTGGGATCATCATTTCCATTGAGAGTTACATTCAGTGCTATGGGTCCTATGTCAGTTTGGACTATGTCTAGTGCTAGAAGTTGATTCATACAATATTACAGTCTCACAATAAAATCTCAAATGTGTCATCTAGCTTGTGATGAACTTTGAATTGGCGGGGAAGGAGGTATGAATTGGGCTTTTAGATAATTGTAAGGCTTAGGGCTATTATTATGCATATTTTTCAGTTGTTGGAACAAATTGACCAATTTTTTATTTTTATTTTTCATCATGATGCCCATGAATGTCACCATGTTTGTCATGGAGAGGCTTGCAGATTTGTTGTCTAATGTTGTCATTATATGATTTTCTTGTGCTATAGCATTGTGATGTGAATAAGGTAGATGGTTAGGAATTGCATTAGCAACATAAGCAACATTTTTGTCCATGATTGAAATAATCCATTTTCTGTGGGCAGTTTCAGTTCTATTTTATAAAGGGTTGGATGTATTTATTGGCAAGGGTTTGTTAGGGTCATATTATTTTGGATAGTAATTGTAAGGATGTTTTCTAGATTTGGCATAGGCAAACTTTTAAATTCATGATTGGTAGCTAACAACTCCTGGATGCTATTGATATATTTGGTGGGGGCACAAGCGTTAACAAAGTCATGCACTTCTAAATCATCTTCGCTAGCCCAATTTGGATGGAAACATTGCCATTACTTTATTGATTTCTTTGTGTGGTGATCATATTGATGAGAAACTAAGTTGTCACTAGAATAATCTTGAGAGGAATCAAATTCAAGATTTGGCACATTGAAGGGTAAGATGGTGGGGGAGCTTGGAAAAGATGTAGTCTATGTGTGTTGATCTGAAACCCACCAGAAGCAGGATTGTCTTTGGATTAACTAAAATGTATGCCATTTTATTGAAAGTTCCTTAATCAATATAATGAAAGAAAAGACAATACAAATCTAACTAGACTATCCAAATATATTGATCTCTACAATATTCAAGAGGTGTAAATAGAGAGTGGGATTAGAGAGGGGTGTACAACTTCATGGTGTGTGCATGTAGTGTAATGACCCTTTCTGGTATTTTCATAAAACATGCATTTTTTTATATTTTTTGACTTTGCAATATTTGAATATATAAATTAATAGTAAAAATCAAATTATTGAACCCAAACACTTCATATCATATAGCTGTTAATGCAACTATTTGAAAATTGGAAAATACTGATGCAATTAACAACATAAAAAGGTACAACAAAAACCTTTTATAAATATCATTCAATAAACCCAGATATCATTAATAATATTTAGTTGCAAATCCCACTTACAAATGCTACAGTTGGATTCTAACTACAAGTATGGTTGTTAGCAGATGTACAGCCTCCACATATATAATATAAACTCACACAAATGCAGCGATAGACCATAAAGTTGTACGACAGAAGGAATGTGATTAGAGGCTGGGGTGATCATATGATCACTAGAGGAAGATGGTACGATGGCGAAAATACTTCCTAGATGTGTACGACTTGATCATGAACTGAAGCGACAATCTTGGTAAGCATGAAAGTTGCAATTAGAATGTAGATAAGTGTGGCAACTCTTTCTAGTCTATACGACAAGGTCTAAAGTAGTGCGGCGATCCCTACAAACTTTTATGACCAGTTTCGCTAACCTCTAAAATCGTTTAGATTTGTTGCAAAGCCATGAGGTATAAAGTTATTAACACTGAACTCTTCACAAATTTTGGAATTGGATCACAATCTTCGATACATTGGAAATCTTTAAAACCAAACTAAACCTAGAATAATCCTCAATCTTGCACCAGTGTGATCCTTGGATGGAATCACCTCAATTGGACAAGAGGGTTTGTCCTACAATCCAAACTAGAAACTGAGAGGGTTTTTGTCCTCCAATTTCCTTATACCAAAAGGTTTTCATCCTCGGGCACAGAGATGAACACAAGTGCTCAAGCTCTAAGAAAGAGGTTTGATGACAATAATAGTGGATACCTTCTTCTTCTGTGTAATTCTCCTCCTTTTATAAGAATTTTCTTTTCTCCCTCCAAAAATGTTCAAAAACACTTTTTAATGAAATATTACACAAGGCCTTATAATGTCCCATTTAGACGACCACTTTATTAAAATAATAATAATAACACTTAAATTGTCATTTTTGCAATGTTTTAAAATTAAGTTACTAGGACCAACTTAAAATATTATTATTAAATTATTTCCCTAACTTTATCCTTTAGCCTACGAGAAATAAAGGAATAGGCTATGGGTCTCCCGATTATTTTAATTCTAAAAAGGGGACATGACATGTAGAAGATACAAATCCTCTTGACATGCGAAGAGATTTGAGTAACTTGCAAAAGGTTAGGGCAAAGCATGCAAATATACAAGCATATATTAATTGTAAGTGAAATAATCTAACAAACAAAGCTTTGACTAAATAGAGTTTTGGCGCATTGGCCTCCTCCTAAGTTGGTTAAATGATACCAAGTCCTGGGAGGAAGTAGCCAAGGTGATATTCTAGTGTGTAGGGATTCCTAGAAGAAAGGAATATATGGAGTTTCAACTGCATTGTAAGATCTATGCTATATATCTCTACCAGATGCACCACTTTTTTTATGAGAACAACTTTGAGGGTTTGATTGTAAGAATGATAAGAGCGGAAGTAGGAGTGCGAGAGTTATATTTACGAATGCTAGATCTTTTATGAATTGCTCATATGGGAGGGTTAATCTAGTATCCAAATTATACCCTTCCAAACACCTAAAAAGGTGCATGGGAGATAGATTTGGCCATAGTTGAACTTGTCAGGCATGCTTATGAGTAAGATGGGGCTAAGGTGACATTTGGCTGGGTTTGAAAACATCATCTTAGAAAAGGTGGCATGGTAATCGTTGGAAGGGACCAAAATAGGAAGATGTAATTTGAGGGTATGGTGCAGAGACCTGGAACTGTGATGAATGAGACTTATAAGGCGATCTAAGGCACCCAAAGTGTCATGTCCCCTTTTTTTGAGCTTTGGGTATAAATTTATATACTGCAGTACTTATCATAAATTGGAGTGAATTTATATACTACAGTACATACTGTAAGTTGGGTGCTACAATACTTATCATAAGTTGGAGTGAATTTATAAATTGCAGTATATATCGTAAGTTGGGTGAAGTTATATATTGTAGTACATATCATATACTTAAGTAATTTTATATATTGCACTACATCCATAAATTAATAATTTAACTTAAGTTGCCAAAAGTAACGCTATTTTATTAAAGCAACTTATGTTTTTATTATTAAAAGGTTGCAAAAAGTGATGTTTTAAAGTGTTGCTAGGCACGAGGGTGCAAAAAGTGAGTTAAAAGGACACTTTATTATTATTATTTTAACTTTGAGGGGATAAATAAAAGAAAAGAATATAAAATAATATTATATTCTCTTGAAAAGCTATAGGAGGAGGTTTTGTCTCCAGAAAAGGGTTACCTATCGACTTATTTCAACAAATTCATTTTCTTAATGATGAACATATGTTCTTTCTCGAGGATGAAAACCCTTTGGTATTGTAGGTTTCGAGAAGGACCTCCTAGTCTTTCGGTGCAATTCTACACAAGGATTGCCAATGAGCTTCAACAGTTTATGATTTCTAGATTTTCAGAGTTTCAATTTGATTGTGATGATTTTGGGGTTTTTGTCTGGTTTTCAGTTTGCTAGTTGTGTGAGTGTTTATTTATCCAGAAAATACAAAATAAGTGGGTTGTTTCAATTTCCAGTTGGAGTTCTTGTGTTGATCTGTTGTTGTTCATTATTTAGATTTTAAGAGTACAGATGTGGGGAGTATTTTGAATGCCATTTTCTTGACTAATCATATCGAATTCATTTGCAGGAAGGAGATTGCTAGTTTAGGCTATATTATATTGGTAGCCCAAGGACAAGTTGTACACATTGAAGAAGAGGCGATTTGATATTGGAAGTGTTTGCAGCTGTTTTGAATGCAAAATCTAGTCCTTGTGTGAACCAAATAACCCTAGTTTCTGGCCATATTACTCCATGTGTTGGATGTGAGGGGAATCTATACCCTAGCGTTGAAGTTTTGGCAATAATAAGAGGACACAACACTAATTAACACCCAAACACACCTCTTTATGGATTCATAGTTGTATTTTGAAGGTTCATACAAATCTTGGAGCCCTGCCTATTTCTCATTTGAGCTGCTCCAAAAGAAAGTTTGTAATGTCCTTTTTTTGTCCTCCTTAGCTAAGCCGACTTCACCTATAAGCCAAATTGAACTTTAGTTGAGCCATTGTAGCAAAAGTGACTTGGAGAAAGGAAAGTTAAGTTAGTGACGTGGGGAAAGGAAAGTCAGTTACGTGAAGCTAATTTTTGAAGTCACTTGGAGAAAGGAAAGAAGTAACATAATAAAATATAATAAAATGCCAATAAATTATTATTTTATTATGCAAGTGGGTCGCACAACTTATGGATGTCAAAAAAGAATTAAAAATGACATATTGGAGCGGACCTCTTGGAGGCTTTATAAGGAGGTCATTTGGAGTTCATTTCATCATATTATCATTTTCTCAATTGCATATTAGAGAGTTTCCTTTCTGTTGCAACTTTTGGTTCAACTTGTTCTAAGGACGAAAACCCTTAGACATTTGTGGTTTGGACGAAAACCCAACACCCCTTGAGAGGTAAACCCACCTAGGGTTTACTCTTGAGCATGAGTGTAGGATTTTGGCATTGTAGAAGAGTTGGAAAGTCATTATTTTTGCAAGTTACAGATGCTAGGGTTTGGACACCAAAATGATGAAGATTTGTCCAAATATCATTTTGGAAGGCGACTTGGAGATAATTATTGCTGGTCACTTAGGGTATATTATATTGGCATCATCAATAATTTTGTGGAGGATTCGAAGCATGCAAGAAGGCCGATCAGGTTAGGAGCTGGAACGATTTGCATATTATTGTGGGTTTTGATTGATTAGAAGAATCTCTTCATATCCAAGGAAGAATCGTGGATTTTAGGAAGACTTTGGCATTAAGGGGTATGCACATTCATCTAGGGTTGGAGTGCCATCATTCCTAGAAGGGGAATCGCTGATATGAAGACCTTATCGCTGCCATTTATGAGCTGATATTATCCTTGGAATATTTGCTGATATACATCAGACTTCTGTTACTTATTTTCAGTCACTACCTATTGCCATTGAAGTCCTATTTCATGTATGTTTCAAGGAGAACTCATCCGGGTATGCTGTAGAAGTTTTGGTATTCAAATATTTAATTTGAATAAGCATTTCATTCGCTGTTACAGTCTGTATCAGACCTGATAAACATTGTAATCAGACCTGATTTGATGAAAATAAAGGCATATTTAGTGTTGGTATTTTGATGTTTATGCATGCAAAGTATCTGGTTATGTTTCCTATATATTGGCATATGTATCTTCAATGAAAACCATCTAAAACAAGCATCAAAACCAAACACAAAACTCAGAAATCAGAATTCAGTGACATCGCATGACAAGTGTTTGACAAATTGTCAAACCAATATAATCAGAAATTCAGGGCAGAACTAGACAGGGTTTTTACAAAGTTGATATTGCATATTATTTGGGCCATATCACTTCTAATTACTGGCCGCTCATTCCTAAATTGTCGTACAAGTACCAAAAGGGAGGCATGAGGATTTGTTGAAATTTAATGATTTATTTGAATGACTTTGGAGGTGCCATACATATTTTGGAATAAGTCGTACCTTTTGTAAAGGTACTTTGGGCAATTTAATATTAATTTAAAATCAGCTACAACTTCAAGGGAATACTTAAAAGGGCCATACAACTTCATCAAGGTCAGCTATCATTATTTCTTTATGCAGATTTTAATTAGTATTTTATATTAGCAAATCACTATAAGTTTGTATTAAAATATTTATATTCTATTTGTTGGTCATAAGTTTTGGAAATTATCATTGTAAAATATGGAAGGTTATACCTGCTAGATTGTGTTTGGTTTTCATTGTAATAGATCTTGGTCGGTTTATCCATTGGATCCTTCTTTTATTTTTAGTACATTTTCAACCTTGCATGGCGAATTGGGTGAATTAGCCCGCCAATTTGGTGTTGATGCAATTCCACTTGAATTTAGCCAGTTTGGCTTGATCGGGATTTACATTCATTGTCGACTAGTTTGGCTTGATCAATTCTATGAATGCTTTATTGTAAATTGGTTGGCTTGCTACCAATATTTAGCTTTTAATTTCCACTGCCCTCATTCTAGTCTCCATATGCTCTCACCTTGCCTACACTGGGAACTTGGTGATCAGAAAGAGTTAGAATTTGAGTGATTGCAAAAATTTTAGAGGATTTGAGCTAACGATCTTGCCAGGGACATTACACAAAGCTCTTTAAGGCTAAGGCTCATTAAAAAATATGTCATGTGGTGGAAGGCTTGCGTGCTAAAACTCTCATGCAAACAAGTTAGTAACCATTTTTGATACGTACACCTTGGTGGTTTCACAACCACTCAGTACTCTCATGCAAACAAGTTAGTAACCATTTTTGATACGTACACCTTGGTGGTTTCACAACCACTCAGTACTGGAAGGAGTGCCAAAATCAACTTTATCTTGCTAGACACTATTTGGTCAAGGTAGTAGAACGGAGGAAGAGATATGTTGATTCAAATAGGAGGCTATTGGAGTACCAAGTGGGTGACGTGTTTTTGAGGATAAACCTAGAATAGTTCAAACCTCCTACAAGGCATGAGTATTGCTCTAACATGTCAATTTGATGTGTGCTATGAGATCACTAGCATAGTTGGCAAAGTCTCCTAGAGGTTGCCTTGACATATGCTGGTTCATACCATTGTCCATGTGAGGCAGTTGTGCCCCTTACATGAAGACATGGAGGACTCAAGTAGTCAATTGAGTTGAGTGTTGTCCAGCAACATTGACATTTTGGATAAAGAGGTCAATAGAGTATTGGTCATGAGGACAACGGGTTTCGGAAATCATAGTCATAGGGAGTTCTTGGTGAGTTGTTTGGATTGATCACCCTCTTATGGAAGTTGGGAGTGGCCACAGACTTTATGGAAGTATCAAGACAAGATATTCGATTTCTTGAAAGAGAAGCCTGACCTCAAAATCTTAACTTCAAGCAAGGAGGAGGAGACCTCCCATGTCAGCTTGGGGTTGTAGATTGGTGTTGGGGGCATTGCCAAAATAGGGTAGGATACATAGGAGAAATAGTACCCCCATTGCTAAAGTGAGTTTCTAAAAATTTTCGAGTCACCTAAAATTAATCAAAGCATTCTTATAGTGAATAGAAGAGCTGCCTTGAAGATAGATAAAACTCGAGTTGTCATTGGGACATGGAGGGAGTTTAGTGTAGTGGAGCAGCTTGGCATTACGGGAGTGGTTGCCTTTGTGGACATGGAGCCATAGGAGCTATCTTTGGGTCTTTATAGTGGATTTGTTGTTTGGGGGGTAGACATTGGGTCTTATTAACTAGTGAAGGGACTTGTGTAGGGGGAGAGGTCAAGTGGGAGTAGGGGTATTGTCAGTGGGTTTGTCATGTCCCGTTATTAAGACATTGTTTAAATTAAAGATTTAAAGAGAAGAAATCGTGTTTGTCATCGTCAATCGTGTATATAAACAATAATATTAAATAATATTATTTTATAAACATTTTATATTTATGGTATTACTATTTATAAATGATAATATAAATAAAAAATAATATTATCAATATTGATATTATTATTATAATTACAATATAATATATTAATAAATATGTTTATATATTTAAATAATAATATAAATATTATTATAAATATATAAATACATATAAATATAGATATTAATGATTTAAATATTATTATATTATATAAAAAGAAATATAAATATTCAAATAGATTTACAAATTATTATCGTAAGACAATAAGAAGCATAATAATAGGACAAAAGTCTTATTAATATTAAATGAACACAATGGAGGAGGCGGACCCCATAAGAATCTCAATAGAAATAAAAGTATCATATTTAAATGATAAAGGGAGCAAGCTGCTTTATGAAGGAAAGGATGGAACGATTCATAAAAGGACAAGTCAGCAAATACGACAAAGCATAAAGGCAGCACATAATATGTAAAATAGAAAAGGCATAAAGATGCAACGATTAAGTGTAAGGCAGTGCTTAACATTATAAGGAGCAATTCTTATTAGTAGAAGGTAGGGAATATAACATAATCAGCGATGCCTACAAATGAAATAAAAAATACCAGTAGTATGGCAACGGCTTATTAGTTAGGATCAGCAATTAGTGAGTGTGATATAAGACAGCGATTAGTAAATCAACAAAGGTGGTGCAGCGATTCATATGAAAGGATATTTTTAATGAGGAGTTGTGTTCATCAAAAGACCCCATAAGAATCTCAATAGAAATAAAAGTATCATATTTAAATGATAAAGGGAGCAAGCTGCTTTATGAAGGAAAGGATGGAACGATTCATAAAAGGACAAGTCAGCAAATACGACAAAGCATAAAGGCAGCACATAATATGTAAAATAGAAAAGGCATAAAGATGCAACGATTAAGTGTAAGGCAGTGCTTAACATTATAAGGAGCAATTCTTATTAGTAGAAGGTAGGGAATATAACATAATCAGCGATGCCTACAAATGAAATAAAAAATACCAGTAGTATGGCAACGGCTTATTAGTTAGGATCAGCAATTAGTGAGTGTGATGTAAGACAGCGATTAGTAAATCAACAAAGGTGGTGCAGCGATTCATATGAAAGGATATTTTTAATGAGGAGTTGTGTTCATCAAAAGACACAAAGACATATCCCTTGAGGGATGAATAAAAGGGAGGAGGAGAGTACTAAGGAGAGGGGAATATACAGATCTGCAAAAAAAAATAAGAAAGAAACAAATACATTTGAAGAGATATCTAATAAGAAGAAGATACAGAGGCAGCAAGGTAAGTTCGCAGGCTATACCAGGTACGCGTAATGTTCTTTCACCATAGAATGCCAAATCTGATTTATATATGCTTTGTCTTTATGAATAATGTTGATAATGATAAGGATAAAGAAATATATTTTGCTGACTATGTTATCCATTCATTTATGCATTTAAAGTAATGTTTACATTTCCAATTCTGCATATTATAACTTAGATAGACTTCAAAGATAAATGATTGTGCTATAATTAATGATGGATGTTAACCATAAGAGAATATACATAGAATAATAGATTGATCTTAAAATGTGCATAGAAAGAATAGACTAATATGATAAATGAACATGGTTATGTATAAGAAATCAATGATGGTGATAATGGAATATGATCATATATATATATTGGCCAATTATGATATAAGGCCAAGATGTCCTATTTATAAGGCATCATATGCAAAATGTTAATAAGGACTCAGAAATCATAGGATTGTGCCATATCCGAAAGAAGGATTAGCCTCATCATTAATCATCTCGCCGTCCTAGGTGTATGGGTAAGTTAGAAGAATGTTATTGGACCTAGGTAACCCCAAGAAGATGAAGTACCTCCGGGTGTGAGGCGAAGTCTCTTGGTCCAAGTGTCGAAGTACCTCCGGGTGTGAGGTGAAGCCTTGGGCCTATGGTATGATGAGCTCATCAATGTGATTTGTGCCCTATGGTAGGTGACTCTCCAAGATGAGGTGGGAAGTCGTTGGAGCTGATTGGTGAGGTGGGAAGCCATCGGGCCTCCGTATGGGATGGTTGTGTCTCCTTAATGAACCATGCCTATGGAGTTAGAGATGGATTAATGATAGGGTGACATATGATCCTTCCAAGGATAGCACTTGAAGCCTATGAATATGAGTATGAATATGAATTATGTGATTATGGAATTATACCTTCTAGGATAAATGCGGAAAGAATATGGATCTATATTAATTATGATATAAAAAGAGAAAAATTTGGAGTACTAATGTTTCCTTTTTGTAAGTTGAAATTGTGCAAGGTTGTGAACAGTTTGAGCTTACTAGAAGGGGACATTACAGGGTTTAAAGACAATGTGAGGGTCAACATGGCAGGTGGTAGAGCTTTGGGAGTGGGAGTCAATGAAATGTGTTGTTTGCACGGATAGTGGATTGGAGAGTAGTTGTGACATTGAGAAGGGGATTTTTCTCTTGTACTTTGACTGGGCAATATCAATGGACTACAATTGGGTGCACTAAAGATTGTGTATATTAGCTAGGGGCCATTTCTCTCTATTGTAATTGTTGATGTGTTTTCCTTGCACAGACAACGCAGCATAAAATACTTGCGTATTCTATCCTCTCTTGAACAAAATCACTCAGATGCTGAACTTTGTGATCAACTGAGTAGACTCCAAGGTTCCTTATCTTCAATTCTCGACTTAGAATAGCTTGTTTGGCAAAGATGTGATTTGCTGTTTCATACAAAGGGACTTACACTTTAGTGTTCAACGGCAAGAAAATACCGTTTACACTCGCATAGGTTGTAACAATCGCTTCAAGGCTACACGCTATGATAAACTTATGATATGGCAATTCAGTTCTTGGTCCTACTCCTAACAATATTTTTCAAAAAAATGCAAAAGACGTGGGTTTAGAAAGAATATCTAATCTAAGTGCAAGCTATTATCATCAATTCTTGGAAATCTCAACCACGCTTTGCTTCGCCATGAGACAACAACTCCACAAAGGTGATGCAATCTTCTAAGGATAAGCTAAAGGTTTTCAAATTACTCTATGAGCAATCGAAGTGAAGTTTGTGATGTGTTCAGATTAACCTTACACTACAACTTGCCAGCGACAAATCATAGAAGGCATGAACATATAGAGATTTCACCAAGCAATCGAAAGACAATGACTTCCACAAACTAAAGCTAACAAACTTTGAAGGAAATAAACTAAGTTAAAACATTGAATGCGAGTGAGTACTTAGCAACCATGCAACTTGCAAAGAGAACACAATATCACCATGAATAGCTCAACAATGAACTTGTATTGATCTCAGCAAAGTCTTAGCAACAGCTCTAATTTGCTCAAAACTCATTATACAAAATGAAGAGGAATGAGGCTTATATAGCCCTCAAAATACAATGAATGGCCAGGATCAATTTGGATTCGATGGCCCAGATCATGCCACATCAAAGATGGTTATAACAACTTTCTATTATTAGAGATATAGAAGAAGCAATAAAGGCACGTTTTCCAAGGTAACACCTTGGCATCCATGTGGATTGCCAATGTGGCATTTATTTCTTATGTTTATTCTTTTCGACCAATGCCACGAACTTTGGAACAACCTTCGCCATGTCAGTAACTGGTACACTTGGCGCGTTCCGAATGGTTCCTTCCGCCTTCTTCACATCTCGTGCATGCTCATCAATTGTCCTCTCCCACTCTGCTAGACTAACCCACTTACCACCAACTAGTGAGATCAAGGAGTAGATGTTGTTTAGCTGTTCACCAGAAATGAAGTGAGTAGAGTTGAAGTAATGAGAATGTATGTGACTCTTCACATTATGAAAGGCAACCTCTCCTGTGAGATCACACATATCATCCATTACACCAACTATCGTATTATGAGCTCTCTGAAGCACACTGTCTACTCGAGCACAATCCATTTTAACTTTATCAAGAAGCTGCTCTCTTATGTCCATAGTGAAGTACCAAGTAGAGAAATCAAATGATGAACCTTCTTCAACTACCCCTTCCTCTATCAATGTTGACAGTGGAGTGTTCATCAAATCTTCCAAGTGTGGGATGTATTCTCTTTTGACAACATCAGACTGGGAACACGCTGCTGAAACTGCTTGAAGTCTTTCCAACAACTGAGCAACGGTTTCATACTTTTGGATGAGCTCATCAATGAATGTATCTACTTGATTTCTAACTCTTCCTATCCAGCTTTTCAGTTCTTGGGACTGTGATTTCATACCCTCTAACTGAGCAACAGATTCTTGTGAAAGCATGGGAGGTGGAGTAGCTGTCCCTTCACACTGTCGAATTGGATTCATCAACTGCTGGATATATTGCTTGAAGGCAAGATTTTCTTTCTCCAATTGATCTCTCCTTTCCCTTTCATGCCTCAATCTTTCTTTGACCACTGAAACCGATTCCTCCAACTCTTCAAACTCTTGCTCTTCTGTTGTTGGTCCCAAATCTGTAGTGGTCACGTCGTAATCTTCAGGAGCAATATCATCAATTGTTTTATCTACCCTCGGCGCTGCAAGATGCACTTTCCTAGACGCAGAACTGTCTCTTGTAATCTTGGAGAATCTAGTCGCCTTCTCCTTTCCTTTGTCTCGCCTGGTTCTGCCTAACAACTCTTGTATGTTGACTTCTGGTGCTACTTCCACTACTGAAGTCTCCTTTACTCTCTTTCTTAACCAATCTGGTAAGGCAGACAGATCTTCTTGAACCTCTTGTTCTTGAGCTTCAACTTCTAATTCCGGTGACGATGCTTCCTCATCAGATGATTCAATGTGCACATCTATTTCATGTGTAACAGCTTCTTGATCTTTGGAGGGACTTGATTGGACTTCTTCAGCTAAAACTTCATGCATGTGTGCTTGATCCAATGTCTGTGGAGCTCCTTGGTTTTCTCTTTCTTCATTCTCCACTACTGATGTCATATTCATATCATGAGAATGACCACCTTCTTGCCTGGAAGAAGTACTAATCTCATGTTGTGAACTCAACTTTGTCTTCTTCCGATTACTTTCTCCACGTGAGTCGTCCAGACGCTTCCTCTTGCCAAGCTGAGCTTTTTCTCTAGAGCTTATACTATATCCACTAGACTCACTGTGGTGTTCGCTGCTAGATTCACTATCATCCACTTCTTGTGATTGCTGCGAGTCAGCTCCTCCCATCAAGTCGTATGTTATGTCCTTGTTTGCTTTCTCAAGCTTCTGAACTTGACGATCTACATACTTCTTTGTGATATGTATGACTCGCTGTATCCACTCATCATGGCCATCTTCTCTCTCAACCCAATTGATAATGATAGGTCCTTCCTTGTCAAACATCTTTTGCACGAGAAACTTTTCATTCTCCTCTAACTAATCAGGAATAGGCATTATATTACAAGATCTCACCAAATCCCAAGCCATTCTCGAACACCTCTTCTCTCTGATATGCTCATCATCGTCCGCATCTGCCCAATGATCCTCTTGGTGCTCTCGGTGTCTAAACTTCTTCCCAAACGCCTTCCGAATCGTGTTGAATGGATCAAAGTGATCTCGATTCGTGTCATGAAGCACAAGATTGTAAGCTTGGAGTTCATATTCTGAATGCTGTGTAGCTTGCAGTGTTGGGCAAGTTTCCAACTTTCCAACTCCTACCGGGAAACTGATTCCGGCTTTCTTCTTATCTTTCTAAATTTTGTCCTAAGCCAACAGTTGCCTCGTCACCTCTAGTAGTACCATCTTGTCGGTAGGATACCTCGGCAAGCGGTAACGATAAGATGAAAATCCTTGAATCCTCAAGTAGGTGAACTTCGGAAATTGGATATACCATCGTCCATATTTGCCAATCAATCTCTTCGCATCCTTCGATAATCTCTCATGCATATTTCCTTGAAGCTTCCTTATGATGAACATGAAGAATGCATCATTCACACGCTTGTAGTGGGCGATAGACTTTAGTTGCAACTGCGGGTAGCAATCATACACGCTGAATTGTCCAGGGCCGTATCCTATATCACCTTTGCAATTCAATCCACCATACCTTCCACACATCGCGAGGATATAGATGACATATGAGCTCATGTAGAAGGACTTAGTCTCCTTTAACTTGATCATCTGCTCATGAATATTGTTGCTTATGATGCCGGCCCAATCTATCATCACTTCACCCTTGACGATCTCTTGCATGAATACGAACATCCATGCATCGAATGTTGACGATTGTTGACAACCCATGATTCTGTTCAAGAAGATCACCATGTAGCCGAACTCCGTGATGAAATCTGATTTATGAAGCTTCTTCGGCAACTTCCTATGATGACTCCTTGGTTGCTTTACCCAATTGACGTTTACCTCTTGCTTACAATCACTTATTGCACCTTCGAACAACTTTTGAGTTTGCTCTCGAGTGTAGACGGTGACCCTCCTATGTTTCGGTATGTTGAATGTTTCGGCGATGGCCTCCCTCCTCAAGTGAGCTAAGACTTCTCCATCGGATGTCTCAATGCATCTAGTCTCTTGGTTGCAATGATCAGCGCATTCCCACATAAGTTCGGAGCTCGGCAAGGCAGGCGAAAAGCATGCGGCTTGGATGATCCCATTGCGAAGCATCTCATGGATGACCTTGGAGTGGGTTGGCTTGTAGAGCTCTCTCTTGATCTCCTCCATGTCGATGTGACCCAAGTTGGTGTCACTCACGTTCCTCCACTTGCACATGATCTTCGTCTCCGGCATGACTCCTTGCTTGTCGCTCTTGATCAAGGCTTGCCTTTCTTTCGCATTCATCCTCTACCTCTTCCTACAAGAGAAGACAATCATATGTCACTAGGCTGATGTGACCTCTTAAAATATGAATTTTCTAATATTTTTCCTATCTCCTTGTGCATGTGGGATAAAAAAAAAATGAATTTCAAAATAACAACATACCTTAAAATCAGATTTTTTTAAAAAAAAAAAAATCAGAATTTTGGACAATTTGATCTTTTGAAGGAACTTGAAATTTTTTGACTTATCTCCTTGAAATCTGCTGCTGTGCCTTACTGCTCTGCTGTTCTGCTGCAAGTCAGGATTAAAATTGTATTTGTTTTGATTTAAAATGCAGGTTTAATCCTTCTTAAATACTAAACACTGCTTTTACCTAAAGCAGGTCGGCCTAGTTAGAGGACAATTAAATGTTTTTTAAACACTTTCCATGCCTTTGTGCCAATAGCGCCCAGCATGGGCGGGTTTAGAGGGTAAGTGTGGATAATTTCATGTGAAAATATGAGGTGACATTATCCACTTGAGGGGTCTAAAGCCGCCTAGGAAGGGCGGGTTCAAGGGAGGTGTATGGATTTTTTATCACATAGTGATTTCTTGGTTTTAGCAACTTCAAAACTCCTCACTCTTGTTGTTGATAGTTCCGCCTCCTTTAATGCTTTGTGAAACTCTTAAGAGTATGGGCGGTTTTGAGCATGTTGAGTGGAGAGATGCATGTGAAGTCATAGGAGAATCCAGGACCCCTTCTTGAGGCCGCCCAGGAAGGGCGGGTTTGGATAGGTAGTAAGGATTTTCTGTCTAAACATCTTTTCCTAACCTTGATGATCTCCCAAACTTATCCATGTATAACTTAGTGTTGGTGAATGATTGATGGAAGTCAAAAGAAAAGTTTGGAATGTTTGATAAACCTTATCCACATGTCAAGGTGAAATCCGCCTAGGCTAAGTGGTATGGAAGATGTCATGTTGAGTGGCCAATACAACCCCTTTAAACTTGCCTTGTCCACCCTTAAGAATTTCCACTTATCATTGATTCAACCTTGCAACTTATCTCTAGGAGATGAATGAATTGAGAGAGCATGTGTGTAGTTATCAACATCCAATTCCAAGTTTATCTAAAGAACTCTCATAACATTCCCCTTTTGAGCGGATCTAGGAGTGATGGGTGGATGAAGTGTTGTGGTGGATATGTAGTCCAGACAAGGAGATGAAGACCGGCTAGCAAGGGCGGGTTTGGAGGGTAGGTGTGGATTACTTCTCTTAGAACATTTTAAACTCTTCCAAACTCATCAATTAACTAATCACTTCTTGCATATTTCACTATCCTTACTCTAAGCGGCTTAGGGAGCAATGCATGGATTGTTTCATGTGAAAGAAGTGCATGAAAGTGGGAGTCTCTTGACAGGATAGTCTTAAGAGTGTATGGATTACTTCACTTAGCTCATCCATCTCCTCATGAAGACCTCTCTGGAACTTGTCTAGGACTTAGCCATTTTGAAATGTTTGTGAAGTGAGAAGGCAAACATTAAGGTGTTGGGAGATGATCTTGTCCACCTGTCATAGTGAATACCGATTAGAGGTGTTGTTTGGATCTTACAACTTAGAACATTTTAAACCTCTCCATACATGATTACCTCATCAATAAAGTGCTTTGTTTCATTAGTTCATTGATCTCCCCTTGTAATTTTAATTGTCTTCTCCCCTGGGCGGATTTGAAGGTAGTGCATGGAGGATTTCATGTGCAGGAAACAATGTCCAGAGGGAGGTTCTAAAGCCCTAGGATGGGCGGATTCAAGGAGGGTGTGTGGATTTCATTACTTAATGCATTTGAAACCTTCCAAAAACTTATCAATTCATTAATCCCTTCTTACCAATCGCAGTGTCTTCACTCTGGGCGGCTTAGGGGATAGTGTATGGACTATTTCATGTGAAAGGTGACACTATCCACAGACACCCCTTGAGGCCGCTCAAGTAGGGCGGCTTTGAGGGTACCCCTTGGATTATCCTTCAAAATGCACTTTCTTCAAATCTTCATGATTTCATTGTTCTTCAACTCAAAACATTTGCAAATTGGATAAGTTTTCTCCTTGAGTGGGTTTAAACATGTTGTCTGGAGAGTGTGATGTGCAGGAGGTAGCATAGTCCAAGCATGGAGCTCAAGACCGCTTAGCAGGGGCGGGTTTAGAGAAGATGTTTGGGTTTTGTCATTTAAAACCTTCTCCTCATGGAAATGTCTTCGTCTCCTTACTTCTTAAGACTTAGTGAACTTTTCAAACTTCCCTCCTTTTGGAATGACTCTTTGTCTAAGATGTGAGGTAAGTTGTAATCTTGTCTCCAGGTTTACCTCTCTAGGATCATCTTTTCAAACATGTGAAGCTGCATGATGATTTAGGAAGTCAAAAAGAGTATTTACATTGCTTTAATATCAAAATTCCAAGTTGACCTTTCTAGGCCACCCAGGAAGGGCGGCTTTGAGAGTAATGTGTGGATTTTGGCACTTAGCCACTTCTCATCTCTTGATTTTGACTATTTCCTTCCCTTATGACATCATCCTGATCATTCTCATCAAACAACTTTGCACTTTACATTGTTCTTCATCTTGGGCGGGTTTTGAGTGAGTGGTTGGAGTGTATCATCTATCAAGTGACATAGTCCACAGGGTCTTCTTGAGGCCGCCCAAGTAGGGCGGGTTTAAGGGTGTAGTGTGGATTTTCATCATTTAGGAACTTCTCACCCTTGAGCTTGACTCTAACCTCTCCTTGACATACCTTTGATCAAACAAACATAACAGTGTGTGTTACCCTTCATCTTGAGTGGCTCTGGAGAGAGTGCTTGGAGGATTTCATGTGTTAGGTGATGCAGTCCACAAAGGCCCCCTGAGGCCGCCCAGGTAGGGCGGGTTTAAGGGTGACCTTTGGATTTTACCTTAAAACTCACTTGATGCATTCGGACCTTCATGTTTTCCATTCAAACTTCATGATATTCCAATGCTGTGTTTGAAAGACTTCAAAACTTAATACTTTCTCCTAGGGCGGGTTTGGAGACATTGTCTGAAGAGTTTCATGTGGAGGAGGTAAAGTTGTCCATAGGAACCTCTTGAGGCTGCCCAAGTAGGGCGGGTTTGAGGGTACCCCTTGGATTTTGACTTGAAACCTACTTAATCCTCCTAAACCTTCATGTTTCTCTTGAATTCCATCACCTTCTAGTGTTTTATGCTTGAAAACACTTCAAAATTTGATCATTCTTACCTAGGGCGGTATTGAAGGCACTGTCTGGAGAGTGTCATGTGGCAGGAAACAGTATCCATGAAGACCTTGTGAAACCACCCAGAATGGGCAGGTTAGGACATGACCTCTGGATTTTCATACTTGAAACATTTCATTCATATCAATCTTGATAATCTCACTCTCTAAATGTCTCTTCCTTCATCCTTGACCAAATAACTTTGCAAATTGAACCATTTACACCCCTGAGCGGTTCTGGAGGCCGCAGGTGGAGAGTTTCATGTGGCAGGAAACAAAGTCCAAGACCCCCTCTTGAGGCCGCCCAGGTAGGGCGGGTTTGAGGGTACCCCTTGGATTTTGCCTTGAAGTGCATCAAACACCTCTCAAACTCGGAGCCAAACATGAAGTTTCTCAATCCTAAGTCAAAACATTGCAAGCTTTAATATCAACCCTTTCATATGGAGACTGTGACCATGGAGATGTACCTTATGAGACATTCCAAGGCGGGTCTGGTGTACTTCACTACATGTATTTTGAACTAGGACTTAGCTAAGACTTGGAAACCAAACCAAACTTAAGCAAAAATTAGGGGGTCCCCATTTGCAATGGGGCGACGTGTGATGAGGTCACAACAGTAATTACTAGTATACTTTGTTTGAGTCCAAGTTAGTGCATTAAGGGTTGTGTAGATTTGTTAGGGGTCATTTATCTATTGTAATTATCTGAGTATTTTCCCTTTTGCAATAAAAGAATACTTGATTCTTCATACCTCTTTGTTGTTGCAATTTTGATGTGAATGTTTACTGTCTTTAATTGAACTAGCCTTTATCATTGCAATTATATTGTTTTTGGTGCTTACTCTTGTTTGTGCAAAGATCACTTGTGATGGAAGAGGGGTAGTCTGACTCTTAAAATAGGTCTTACCTCTTGAGAGAGCTTATTAAGAGTTGCAAATGCCACAGATTCCTTGTGACACTTTTGATTGGAGCTTGGAAAGGATGTTTTTCAGGGATCCTTTTGCATAGATTTTGACAATTAGTTTTATGATTTATCAGTTATAGTTAACACTTGAGCCCTATTTAGGTCATGCCATATGTCTCCATTGGATTTTTTGATTCCACATATCTCCCCTTCAAAACATTTCTTTCCTTTCTAAGTGCATGATGTGAAGGAGAGCAACAACCCAAGATATCCTTTTGAATCTATTTCATTTGTTCTTTCATTTATGTGCACTGTTATTATCTAAGCAACAAACCAAGATAGCTTGCATGCAGTGTATTAATAATTCAATACTATTTCTTCTTTTATTTACGTGCACTGTTATTATTGTTGACTTATGTATTTGCCACCTGTCACAGGGGCATGGCTTCCGGAAGGAGCTTGCAGAGATGCTAGCTGATCTCAAGCCTCAATTTATTCGATTCCCAGGTACATTGGTTGTAGCTCAGGATGTATGTGACATTGTGCTTCAGGAATGATATTCATATCTTTAATCGTTTGCATGCTCTCCAAATTCCAAAAAATCTATCATTTTCATCAAAACATTCTCCGGTCAAATTTATTAGTAGAAACAAGAAAGAAACTGGAATTAATCAATGAGTAACAAATTGAAAATTAAATAAGCGATTGTGAAGGAAAAAGATCTGGGGTGAAATATGTCAAGTCTTCTTTTTTTGCAAGTCGGTAGAGTGGAGTTAAAGTAGCAAGTCTGAACTAAATGATTCCAGGTTTAGTCTTGATATGCAGATGCACATTTGGAAAGAACTTTATTATCTATAGAGTTGTAGGTAAGAAAAACACAATGGGCATCGCACCTTATTTATAAGGCCTATTGTGTATATCATGGATAGAGGAATCTCTTTTTACCTTCACCATGTGGATTCAGGCTGTAGTCTGGTATATATGTTATATGACACAGAATATTTAGAGAAGCTTCCATTACCATATATTCATTATTTTTGGACCTGAATTCAATATATTCAAGGCATTTCAACAAAATCAGTTTTTTTTTTTTTTGGATTCTAAAAATAGTGGGAGTTCCTTAGTGCAGACCTAACAATACCTAACAATATACCATGCAATCAAATGAAATTTTTAACATTGAATGAAAGTCAGATTTCTGAATTTTTTTTCTTGATTAAGTGCATTTCCAGGTGGTTGTTTTGTGGAGGGAGAATGGCTTAGAAATGCATTTCGTTGGAGAGAGTCAGTTGGACCATGGGAAGAGAGGCCTGGTCATTTTGGTGATGTCTGGAACTATTGGACTGATGATGGCCTTGGGTATTATGAGTTCCTTCAAGTATGTGCCTGCATCTTTCTTGCAGTACTTAACTTTGTTGTTTATGTAATGAAGGTTCACATGCATTTTCCAACTTTGTTGACTGCTGCATATATCTTTCCCATTCTTATGTTAATTTTTGGTACCGTGATTTGTAGCTTGCTGAGGATCTAAATGCATTACCAATATGGGTCTTCAACAATGGTACCAATTTATAAACTCACAGAAATATAGCAAGAGAGAAGATAAGTAGGAAGCAATTTTCCAAGTAGAATATATGCAATTTTCACATTCTTAAAGCTAAGAATATCTTATTCCATTATGGATACTCTGCAGGTATTAGTCACACAGATCAGGTTTCATCTTCAACTATTGAGCCTTTTGTTCAGGTCAGTTATTTAGCCCATATCTCATGCAAACCCAGTCATGGGTAGCTGCTTACAAAAGAGTGAGGCAAAAGAGGAAAGAGAAAACTAATCATCGTAGCAGGGCAGAAGCATAGGAAATTAGGTTACTGATCTAAAATGATTGCACTAAGGTTCATGAATGCTTAAAATATTTATCTCATGTCAGAAAAAAAATCATACCAAAAATAAAGTTTACTGTAAAGTCCACTTGGATATTGGTTTCCCAAAAACACAAACTTTATTGATGAGTATGATCATGCCCCTAAAAATTAGCTCCCCACAGTAAAATATACCGTGGCATGGATTTATTGATTGTTTCTTAAAGCTTCAAATGTTCTTCTTCAAAGCAGTTACACATTCAATTTTTATAAACCTTGTATCATATACTAGTTCAGTGCAGTATCTCTTGATCTGGTTAGAAAATATTTTTATTTGATACACTTAGCACACTTTTGCTTTAAATTCCCCTCTATTTAAACATATGATGATTTATAATTTGATCATGTTGCTCTTCCAAATTAAACAATGGTAACTTCTGTTTCTGATGTACTGGACATGGGATTCCATGGCCAAAACTTTGGTCTTATATTATTATTCCAGTTGTCATCCTCAAATTTCACATTTGAACCATGCTATTTACATGTAATACTGTCTAATCAGACCATGTCACTCTTCCCGATTATACATGGGTAACTTATGTTTCTGATGTAATGGATGTTATATTCCATGGCCAAAAATTCATATTATTTTAATACTAATATTTTTTGATGGTTTTGCCATTACTATCATTATTCTGGCCACTGTTGTAGATAATTGGTCCATACACTTAGCATAAGTCCATTTCTTCATAGTTAATTACTCTCTCTTTCTCTTTCTGTTATAATGGTAATAAATTGATGGTCTGATTTTATGCTTTAAATCATTCTGAATGATCATGGTTCATTTGTGTCAAATCTTTGACTTAAATTTTGCAACTTCATTAATCATTACATGCTTGCAATTTTAAAGCTAGTGCCCAATACTTGAGTCTAAGAATAAAATGTCAAACAAAATGGTTGATTAGGGTATTTGATCTTTATGATGATGGTCATGTCTTAAGAATTTTGGTTATCCTGCAGGATATCTTGAATGGTATTGAATTTGCTAGAGGCCCTTCAGATTCAAGATGGGGTTCTGTCCGTGCAACTATGGGGCATCCCAATCCTTTCAATTTAAAGTATGTTGCTATTGGAAATGAAGATTGTGGTAAACAATATTACCTAGGTTTGTATTTCCCATGCCACTATTTGCTGTAGATTTAGTGTTTTAAGGCACAAAGCAGATCTAGATACATGAAGTGAAATACACACACACACAGATATATATATATATTCCAAAATTGTTTTTGATTATGTATTGTCTGTTTATATTTGTTTGCATATAAATTTGATCACATAACAAACTTTTTGTCCATTGAATTTTCTATGTAAACAATTAACACTTTTGAATAAAGTAGAAAATGGAGTCAAAGCAATAAATGTTAAAATGACAGCCCTGCACACCTACTAAACATACCAAAGGAAATAAACCATTTAACAAAGTGTGAGCATGCAATTCAACTCTTTCCAGAGGCAGGGGCCTATGAGCTATGCATTGTGACTTCTTCACGGCATAATAGTGAGGGAATAATTATAAGCATCACAAACCTTTACAAGAGTCTCCTCTTCTAGGGTCAATGGCACTGCTGGTTCGTACTAGCTTATGACTGATATTTGCTTGTTGGGTATTTGCATACTATCCCAATCCTAACTGCACATGATGATTCCCCTTAGTTCATCGGAGCACCCTCACCAATGGTAAGGATATACTATGGGTTCATGCCAAACCAATCATGGACTATTCACCTATAGTTGTCTTTTTTGTAACTGTACCATTTGTGACTTCAGAGACAACACAAGGAAACATAAAATTATAGTTTTATTGCCTTCATATGAGATGTAATCATACTTAAGACCTAAGGTAATGCAATATTAACTTCCTTCATTGCTGCTAAAACATACATTTTTTCGTGAAGAGGGAGAAGATCATAAGCTCAAACCTCTTATCAGATGCTTTTTAGGCGCACAACTTCCTGTTACTAAGGGCTGCCATCTTCAGGGTCAAAAATTGTCTCACTCTGACTCCACATCCCTAGGACACTAGAAGTTATTCCTTCTGTTGTTACAGCCACCCAAACAACAAAGAATTTGTAGAATAATTTCATTTTAGAAATCAATGAGCTCTTTCTCTTTCTACACTTTTTTTAAAACAAGAATAAATTAAGACATCCTTGCTCAGTAATAGCTGAAATTTACGGTTTCTAGTTTTGTATTTAGGGCTGAAATGAATTTGGCTCAAATTCCAAAGATAGACAATTCTATGTTTAGATTTCAGACTTTGTGGAGCTTAGATGTGAGTAGATCACATTGTAACCATCTGCCATGCATTTTATCCAAGACATGCGTGTATGGCCTTGATTTGAGAGTGGTTTTTTGTTCCAATAAATGCATTTATGACCTCAATTTGAGAGGTACATTCACAGTGTATTAATTGGAATTTTGTTCTAACTCAGACTGTAGTCCAGTAGTGAGATTTGAAATGATAGAACTTAACAAACTAAGCAAATTTATCTAGAAATAATTTTGCAAATGTGTATGACACCTATTACCAATAATTCCCTTATTTTAAATTTATGAGAAAGTGAAGCTAATTAAAATAGCAAGGAGTAAATGAGAAATAACATCTAAAGAAGCTACGATTTAAAAGCACAACAAAAGATTTTATGGGGTGGATCTAAATCGTTTGAACCCCTAACAAATCAAAAAACATAAAGTAATGGATATAAATAACCATGTCAAAGGAAGACTATTATCAAAGACAAGGCCAATGGAGACCAAGAATAGAGGACAAAGCTGGTGTTATTTGTATCATAGCAGCAAAAGTCATTCTCAAGAATAAATTGGCAAACCAAAAAATAAGGATTTTTTCAAAACAATTGTGATTTAATTGGGTAAAAATCGGGCTAGGGTTAGGGTTTCTGGAAAAAAGAAAAAAAAACAGTTGGGTGAAAAATTGCAAAAAATAGGGTTAGGGTCAAAATTGCAATTTTATTAGTTTTGGGCAAGTTTTATGGCGATTTAAACATGGTATAACCACTAAATTAAAAGCACAACAAAAGATTCTATGGGGTGGATCTAAATCGTGTGAAACATAAACAAATCAGAAAATATAAAGTAATGGATATAAATAACCATGTGAAAGGAAGACTATTATCAAAACCGAGGCCAATGAAGACCAAGAATAGAGGAGAAAGCTGGTATTATTTGTAGCACAGTAGCAAAAGTCATTTTCAAGAATAAATTGGCAAACCAAAAATAAGGATTTTTTCAAAAAAAAAGTGATTTAACTGGGTAATAGGGTTAGGGTTTTTGGAAAAAGAAAAAAAAGTTGGTGAAAAATTGCAAATAATAGGGTAGGGTCAAAATTGCAATTTTATTAGTTTGGGGCAAGTTTTTAGCGATTTAAACATGGTATAATCACTAAAAATTGCAATCTTTTTATTGAAAAACTCAGCAAGCACAATTTTTTGTTTATATCGCAATTTTTGCAAGTAAAAAAGGTGGGCTGGGAAGCAAGTCGTGATTACTTGCTTCTATGATTTGTGGTATAGTATATCCTCGTCAATCACCATTAGAAGGTCAATACAAGATTTGAGGATGCCCCTATGTGAATGGCATGGAATAGATGGCCCTAGTTGGGAAATTTTATTGGGGCACAATGAACATCTCCTTAAGTTCAAATGGAGACCAAGGCTAGAGACCAAAGATGGCCCATATTTGTAGTAGCTATATCCTTATCAATCACCTTGAGAGGGCCAATACAATATTTAAGGATGTCCATTGGAGAATGACATGGACTAGGTGGCCCTAGATGGGAAATTTGGTTGGGGCGCAAGGAATGTCTCCTTAAAACTATCCTAACATCCATTGTTGGGCCAATGGAAACCAAGGGTAGAGGCCCAACGTGGCCCTAACTTGTATTAGAGTACATCCTTATCAATCAACATAAAATACAAGGATTGAGGATGTCCATAGGAGAATGGTCTGGAATAGGTTTTCCTAATTGGGAAATCTTGTATGTTTGAAAGGAATGTCTCCTTAAAACTCTCTTAACTCCACAAGTAAAAAGAAAGTTGGCAATGTGTGTCTTCTTGGTCATCTTTGAATTAAGGACAATTGGTGGATGGCTGCATTTCTACACCAAAGAGTAGTAGATCCACCCTACCTAGTGCTAGAAGAAGATGGTGGAGGTACCTTGGTGGCTTCTTGTAGAGGGGATGCAATCTTACTGATCTGTCAACATCTTTGTGGACAACTATACCATCTTGAAGGGCACTAACAAATTCAATTGCTTGAATAGGAAGGGGGTGATTAAGTTGGTAGTACTTGGAGTCCTCTACAAAGCCAATATCTGAAAGTGATCACTCCTAAGGGGCAAATAACCAAGCAACGAAAAAAGTAGTGACCCGCATAATGTTTATAGAAACGATGATATTTCCCTTGGATCTCATCTTAAACATGGCACCTTAAAATCAATTGCTCCTCTAGATCCACCTTTGAGAGGGAACAAAAGCAACAAGAGCCTATCACCTTGGGTGATATGGTGACTAATTTCAATTTGCAACAAGTGAACATACTTTTAATTGATGAAAAGGAATTGTAATGCTATGAGTTGAAGGAAGTCATGATGGACAATGTTGTTGTCAACAATATGTGGTTGATATATGTCCTCTTTGACTGCATTTTTCATCACCCTTATGTTGGATAGGAGATGATGAGGGGCATTTAAAGAAGTTTATGAAGGGAGGAAGCTGATTTATATAGATGGTGATAGAATAAAAATAGAAGAATAATTTCCAAGTAAGCAAGGTTATCCAAGGAAGCAACCCTTCTTCGTCTTTGGGAGAAAATAATGGAATTGGAAATTTGGAACTATTACTTCAAATAATATGGTGCCTATTCTCAATTCCAAATGGGTGAGAATATACTCTTAGCTGATCAAGTGAAATCTTGAGGCCATGAGTCCAATAATGTTGAAGATTGTTAAGATAGACAAGAGTGCCCTTTCTCAATCCACAATGGGTGAGAATACACTCTTAGCCGGCCAAGAATGATCTTTAGGCCATGATTCTAATGATGTTGAAGATGATTGAGATAGACAATGGTACTATCAACAATCTACATGCAAGGCTTAGTTTAGAAGTCCATCTCATTGATGAGAAGCCAGGTGGGAGATACATAGATGACCTAAATGTTTTTTCTTTGTCTTACTTCACTTCCATACTAATCACTTTTTTTTTTTTGGAAGGAGACAAGGGTTATTTGAAGGGAGGGTGTTGGTCCATAGAGATGCCAATTGACTGAAAAGTTGATCAATCTCTAATTACCAACTAACCTTCATTTTCATGCCCTAGGAGAGAATACATGCTTCCAATCCAATCATCTTGGATAATATGGTAGTCAGACTCAACCAACAACTTGTGAAAACATACTTTTATTTGATCAAGAGTTATCTTGAGGCCATGAGTCCAATGATGTTGAAGATAATTATGGCAGATGAGATACTTGATATAGAAAACCATCTTAGGGCTAAAAGGCTTCAAGGACTGTAATATCCCAAATGGGGATATTTTCTCCTAATTTGGATTTACGGGCTTTCCAAATGAAGTTTTGAATTCTGCCCTAATTTTCTGCACTTTAGTTTTCTGCTCTAACCGTGACTTCTGCCCTAGTTTTCTGCTCTAACCCTAACTTCTGCTCCAAAAATCAGAATTAAACAATTGCATATAATCTCCATAAAGTATGCCAAATCACCATAATATCATTGCCAACAACATTTTCAATATTATATTTGAATTCCACCACACAATATGCAATCAAATCACTTCAAATGGCAATAATAAATGACTGGAATATAATTCAGAAGTCTGCTGCTATAAAAATCAGAACTGAACAAGTCTTTAATTTCATCCAAAAAAGCATGGGCAACAAGACAAATAGCCCAGCTTAAATCTGCCCTAACCCCTAAGGTTTTACATACCAAAAATAATGCAAAATAATAATAGTAAAGTCCTCCAAAATGATCTTCAAATCTGATCTGCAATTCTGCTCCAAAACAATGAAGTGCAAGGGAACGCCCACCACGGAATCCTCCACAAGAAGAGCTAGGTTTTCGTCCAACTCCAAGATGCTTGAGGTTTTTGTCCCAAGATCTTCTTCAAGAGATAAACTCCCAAAAGGTGAATGAATGAATGATTGATGATGATGAAAATGCCTTGAAATGATTTCATATTTATACATAACTTATGCCCTCTCACTTAGGGCTGGCCTAGGCACTTTTATACTTTTTATTTATTTATTTCCTTTACTAAGAGGGCCGACCTGCATCAAATTACCCTTGGCGCCTAGGAAATCCAAACTTAAATCTCCCACATGTGCAAAAAACCGTGGGTAATAACTGTTGGTTCAAACCTTAAACTGCCAAACAAAAAAATTGGACCGTTGAATTATTAATCAAAAAATCGTTGATCAAAGACTATCCAACTGCATAGACCATATGATGACGTCACCACCTGCATAGACCCGTACCCTCGGCCCAATAAAATTGGACCACACCTACAAATTGTACCTGAGTGACGTAGGGATGGCGTAGTTTTTTGACAAGTACTGCAACTTGTTGATGCTTGCGATAGGTACAGTGATTTGTACAACACGGAACCATATGGGTCGTATGGATTCTATACAATTTGTACGGGAATTTTCTGCAACAAAAATCAGAAAACCCCCAAAATGGTAGAAATTTTTTCGACGCCAAAATATGAAATGTTATGTCAAAATTTGTCTCTTGGGCCTTTCAAATGCAATGGTGACGTTTGTTTTGCACCGTGTGAAAATTCTTGGTAAAGACTCCAAAATGAGGGAAGGGAATTGCAAATTTGAAGCTCTGATATCATGTAAGAGTCACACAATAGACTAAAGAGATGCCCAGGATCACCTGCAATGAAAACAACCTTCCACAAAAAGAGAGAAATAATAACAAAGTTATATTGCCAAAGAATGATAATGATGCATACAAGATACAAGATATACAATGTATGACCCACACATTGTGTACAATGAGAGCCCTTGCTTATATAGGCAAAGTTGAGACCTAGGACAACATGTGATCATGACAAATGTCTTAATTCTATGACATGAGACACAAATATTAAATGCCCGAAGTAAACTTAACTTGACAAGTGTGAATAGGATCTAATGTGGAACCAGTTAGGTAATATACCCCATTCACACCAACATGGATGTGGATTTATAAACTCATATTGTAACCTGTTTTTTCTTTTGGTAATAGATCATCAGTAAATAAAAAAACTCCTTAATAGCATAACTGGCAAAAAACTACAATCTTTCGTGAAAGGGGTTGTGCCTAAATGGCAAGGCCATAAGGTTCTCACGATGGAGATCCAAATTCAAATCCCCCAAGTAACATCTATGTGGTTTCTACGTGGTTCTAAGTTGAATGAGTTGAATAAGTGGCTTCTAAGTTGAATATGTTGATGGGGAGGAGGTCCCCCTTGTGACCTCCATCTTGGGGCTAGAAATAGCTCCTCTTACCAAAATGAAAAAAAAAAAACTACAATCTTTCAGCACATAGGTGATTTTTGGATGAAATGGCAAACCAATTAGGAGGGTTTTCATCCCTGAAATTTGTAATAACCCTTGCCTATTCTGCCCTAAATTTTTCAGTTTGTGTTGTTTGACATTTCATCAAACACTTTGCATGCAGACTGATTTTCTAAGTATACTGATGCTTTTGGATATCTATTTGTGATGTATGCCTTATGTTTTGATGAGCAATGACATAAAATAATAACATACATTTATATAAAGCAACATAATAAAAAGGAACTCCAATTGCTTCTTATTTCTCCTTGAAAGCAAAGTATATCAGACTTAATAAAGTTTTGATCTGAGCAAGCTATTCAAGTCTGATTTTCACATCAAAAGAGAGTTTATTGACAATAAAAAACATACCCGGTTACAAAGAAGTCATATTGGACAATAATAGCAATGATATAAAGAAGACAATGACTGGAAAATGGACTGATTTTTTGAATATTTTCAGACCAGCAACTCCTCCAAAGCAAATGAATCAATTCAAACTGATCAAAAGTAACATGCAACTATCTGGGTATCCACCAAACTGACATGCAACTATCTGGGTATCCACCAAACTGACATGCAATAACCCACTTTCACAACTGATCAAAAAGGCAACATGCAACTATCTAGGTATCCACCAAATTGACATGCAATATCCAAAAATCTGCAAACACCTCCAAAATGGGTCTCAAACCCTAGCAGCCAGCGTAGTAAAATTCTGCTCCAGCATGTACAAACCCTAGCCGTTCCAAATCTCATGAAAATATGATTCAATAAGCTCAAATCTGCAACTTCAATCTTCAACCTGCAAATAAATCTTCAAACCCTAATTGGTTGAAGCTCCAAAAGATTGTAAATCATGCAAATATGTCCAATAGTGAATCCTGGATGAACCCACCTCACAAGTAGGATTGGGTTTTCGTCCAACCTACAATTCTCCAAGGGTTTTCATCCTTAGAGTTCGCTGCAACAACTGAATACTCAGCTGAAGATAGAGAAAACTCAAGTTTATCAAATCCACAATATGCCCAAATGACCAACTCTCATCTCCTTTTAAAGAAACCTTTGATCTTCTAGAAGGATCCAAAATAACCTCCATAAAACTTCTAGAAGAATATTTTAATATTTCCTAAAGTGACTTTATAATTTTTTTTTTATGTTTCACTTAAGTCACTTTAAAATATTTAATAAAGTGACTTTATGATATTTTATTCTTTTATTTAAGTCACTTTAATTAAATTAATTAAAATAAAGTTACCTTTATGATTTAATTTATTTAGATAACTTTATAAATAATTAATTTAATATTATTCCCTTATAACTCCTAATTTAGCCTATGGGAATAAAATAGGCTCGGTACTTCCACAATATGATCACTCAAAAAGTGGGGATATTACAAAATTGGATTCACCAAAAGGTTTTCGTCCTCAAGAAAATGAAAGAACTCTCGTTCATTCTCCACAACAAATAAAATGAATTAGTCATGACCAATCTCCTTTTTATAACTTTTCGAGAGAATAAAATAATACTTCTCTTTTTGCTCACTTACTCCTCGAAATTATAAAAACATAATAGTGTCATGATGACCACTTTTTTGCACCTTGGAGCTAGGGACACTTTATTTGCACAACTTAAACACAACCTTATTAAATAATTAAATATAAATTGTCTTTTAAAAGTATAACTCAAAAGCACTTTTGACAAATTAATTTAATTATTTAACCGTTTTCCCTTTTTCCACCACCCCGTTAGCCTATGGAAAATAAAAGAGTCCTAATGAATTGGGGGTGACCATGGAATTCATCACTAATGCAATCACTTCCCTTGCCCTCTTCCTTTCGATTTTTCATCTTCTCAAAGCTAGAAAGTAGGGCATTCATTTCTTGTTGCACATTTTCCTCCACTTGGTTACACTACTTGATATCTTGGACAAGGACAACAATTTGAGCAAGGTGGTATTTGAGGTGATTGATACCTCCTCTCGGACTAAACCTAAAATAATTGCAGCTCATGTGCTTTGATCACACTTGGTGTACGATGCTTCCACCTTGCATTAGATTGCCTTGCCTTGCACACTTTTGAGAATCTAGACATTGAAAAAAAACAAGCGAACTAAGCAGCAGGGTTTTGAAATAGACAAGAAAAAAAGAATATAAAAAACCAAGAAAATGCCTATCAGTTGCAACCCAACAATCAATAAATCCTTTCACCTGAGAATCACTTTACATTGCTGAGATTCAAATTTCGAAGGACAAAATTGACAATCAAAGTCAAATTTTTAGGGTTTTATTCATTTTTTTTCTGTTTTGGCATTGGCCTAGTCTTTTTGTTGGATTTGTCAGGTCCGAGCGAGTCTTGCTGAGTAACTTGCCAAACTGAAAAACTTGTGAGTTCTGGCAAGTCCGGTGAGTACTTGCCAGAAGAGTTTTAGAACCCTGGTTGGAGTCTTTTGTATGAGTAACATTTTATTCTGGACATTAAGGTTGAGAATATAATTAATAAATATCGTGATGAGGGGTTCCATTATCCTTCCTGCTTTCATGAGTTTCTCTGTGATTGTTCTGAGATCATTATTGTTTCTGAGTTTAAAGCATGCTATACTGACGTCTTCTCCAATTTTGATTGCTGTCCAAAGTAAAATGTCATATGTACTATCAGGTTTGGGTTTTACTCATTCTTGTCATTTATTCCTCAGGAAATTATATGAAATTTTACTCTGCAATAAAAATGATTTATCCTGATATCAAAATTATCTCCAACTGTGATGGATCTTCTCAACCACTTGATCATCCTGCAGACATGTATGATTTTCATGTAAGTGCAGTCTGAGCAATTTTTTTTATATAAAGCTTATTTGAGACCATTTTTTGTTTTGTTTTGGGATCATGTATTGGTAATTTTTGCCTCTTACTGAACTGAGAAGAAATCCAAGCTTTTTTTTTTGGACAGATCTATACATCAGCGAGCAACATCTTTTCTATGAGCCATAGATTTGATCGTACAACACGAACAGGACCAAAGGTATTATTTCCTTGTTGGTGATGCATTTCTCTCCTGGAGTCATATTTATTTGATGACTGACATATATTTAGGCCTTTGTGAGTGAATATGCTGTGACTGGAAAAGATGCTGGGAAAGGCAGTTTGTTGGCAGCACTAGGGGAAGCTGGTTTCCTTATTGGATTAGAAACAAACAGGTCTATAACTATTTCCCTATCTTCTTGTCACATCAATTTCATTGCAGCTGAAACTTGAAACAAAGTTCTATGTTGAATGCAAGCTTTGTGTTGCTTGATTTTGGCTAGTTATTGAGTTTCTAGAGAAGGAAGAAGAAAATATTAATCATGGTATTTCTGTTCTCTCTTTTCTTTTAGAGCTTATGACTGGTTTAATCTTTTTGAAAATGCATCTTTCTTTCTTTTTGGTTCTCAATAGGTTTATTCATGGAGCTCCCTTCGATTGAAATAAACCTTAAAATCTCATAAGAATGCATACAAGCCTTAGATAGTTGTGAATCAGAGCACTAAGATTAAAAGAAACTTTGACATCTTATTGTGATATTTGTAGGAAAGCTATGAATATTGCTCAGCAGAATTTTACTGAGATTTTTATAACAAAATGAATATTTATCTAACTGTTTCACTGGTCGTAGCAGTGATATTGTGGAAATGGCAAGCTATGCACCACTATTTGTCAACATCAATGACCGCAGGTTTTTCCTTAGATATTATAGAAATTTTTTTTTTGGTATTTTAATTCTGTTACCTTTTCTTCTTGTTATTTGCATTTTTGTTTGCTTCTTTATTCAAATTATTTTTATTTTAATTTTATTGATGCATAAAGTCACCTGTTGTATTTTCAGTTAACTTTTTGATGGAGGGTTTAATTTATACAAGTATGAACATTGGACGCAGATGGAACCCAGATGCTATTGTATTCAATTCATGGCAGCAATATGGAACTCCAAGCTATTGGGTACAACAGTTCTTCAAGGAGTCGAGTGGTGCTACACTTCTTCCTGTTTCAATTCAAGGAAATGCTTCATCTGGATTGGTTGCTTCTGCAATAAGGTGGAACAGCTCAGAGAGTGCAGATGAGTACATCAGAGTAAAGGTATGATTTTTCTTAGCAGCCACATTAGTATATATATTATGATATAATAATAATAACGATCTTTCAGAAAGGGTGGTTGTTGAATTATTTTGCATGCTCCACCATACCAATAGATATTCCTCCTTTTTTGTGTATGATACGTTAAAAACAAAATGGAAATGGACCTCATTTCTCCGGCTTCTCACAGATGAACAATATTTATTTGGGGTTAATATTGCAAGAAAGAAGAGATTAGTATATCGTACAAAACTGAGATTTGAGCGTTTATACTGGCAAGAAAGGAAGAGTTTAGTATTTGGTACAAAATTGAGTTTTGATTTTGTCAAAAGGCCTCACATATCTTAATGGCAAAGTAGGGCTGTTCAAAACACTAACAATGCTAATGGAAAAAAGGAGCAGAATATGTTATATATCTGCCACAGCCCTAATCTATCCAATGCTTTTCTCTACACTTCCATGTTCCACTGTATATCTATTGTAACTACCATTTTAACTGTACATTGCTAGACAAATATTAAGTAGTAGGACGGACTGTATTTCACTATCACTGCTGCTATTCTTAACTAATGAATGCTTGATGATCTTTTCTCATATGCTTCTGGATACTTTACTCTTTTGAATATGAAGTCATGTATGTTTAGCTGACATGTTCTAAGCTTCTCAATGGAATCCCCAGGTTGAGTTTTCTTGTGCTGCTTGTAGAGATACTCTAGAATGGATCCATAACTCAGTTTGTCAAGCATGCCTTACCTGTTTGGTCAGTTCATTGGTGTGTGGTCATAAGTCCGTGTCATTAAGATCAACCTTATATTATGATCTTCAAGGATGAGCCTACACACAAGGTAAGGAGTTTCTTGACAGACTGTCTGTCAACTAGCTGTCATCCATCTCTACTCTGCTCGATATTATCAGTCATTCTCTTTTGTCGTTTAGGTGTTTTCCCCTATTTTCCCCACAGTGAGAAAAATGACCCAATCATTAAACAACTGCTACTTTTTGTTTTTCCATTCTCAATGTGTAGGACCTCTGTTAAATTTGGGAAAAAGGAAGAAAAACCCTTGGTAATTTGAAAACCAAATGCCATTTTTTAGAATTGCAGCACACAACTAACTGTATGAGGTTGGGAGTCTATCTTGTTTGTAATTTTCAACTGCTTCTTTAACAATCACTGGTGCTATGTAGTATGTACTACTTTCCCTCGAGCATATGGTTTTTAAAGATGCTTTAGAGGAAGAGTTATTCCTTTCAGAATCTCCTAGCATTAGCCATTCAACCATGAGACAGTCTCCTATATATGATTTCAAATTTTGTTATCTTTCTTTAAGCTCATGTTTGGGGATCTAGCACTTTGTTGTGCAATATTGATAGTATCACATACCTGACCATTTGAAGCTGTGTTGTAGGCTGTAAATTTTGGTAGCAGTGAGCTGACGCTTGACATTTCAATAACTGGTTTACTTTCTGGTAATATCAACTTTTCCGGTTCAAAAAAAACCATTCTTACATCTAATGATGTGATGGATGAAAATTCATTTGACCAACCAGAGAAGGTATGATTGAAGAATTCCCATATCCATATCATAGTTTTATCTGCGAGTGTGAACATTTTGAAGTTGTGTTGGAATTTTGGCTAAATAACAAAAAAAATTCTAAGCAACTTGCATGTGGGAGATGATGCAGGTTGCGCCTAAAGTAGTCTCCCCGAAAAATGTTAGAAGTGATACAAGCATTCTGGTGCCTTCACACTCTGTTATTTTACTTGATCTGCCAATTGATCCTGCTCTGCATTCAGCAATATGAAACAATTTATACGTTTTGGCTTCTGCAATACTGGTTGCAGATAGCAACATATCTATCCAGGCTTATGTTCATGTTTCCCATGATGTGTTTCCATAGCAGCAGTTAAGATGACTCCGGAATTCTCAAAATTCCTGTTATTGAAATAAGAAATAATTCAGCACAAGACTTAGAAAGTGAAATGAAATGCTTCAATTTTCAAATGCTGCATTATATTTAGGATGACAATCTGAAGCTTTTAAGATGAGGATAACAGAAAGATTTCATAATGGATATCCAAAGCAGCGAAAGTATTGTTTCTGAATGGTATCTGACACAAACCATGATATTTGTGCAATGTATGGTACCTAATGCCTTTTAACTAATACCAATAAAGCACAACATTTGCATATTAAATAAGCAATCCTGATGGTATCTTTTTAGAAGAATAAGTTTCACACAAAGACAGTAAACAATTAATTTTATCTACAACCTATCAGTATAATAGTATATTAGCTGAATATTTCTGTGATAGACTAAAAGAACTATAATGTAGAAACTGTTGTAACATATGTTTGAAGATAGTGTGCTTTTTCAACTGTTTGTAAGATATGGGGTAAGTTTATATGTGATGCTACACACGTGTTACTGGGTGAAGCCGAAATGAGGCTAAACTAGCCCTGAGATGCCTATTTACAGTTCTGTTATTTTTCAACACCCTACATCCCACTAACCTCCTTGCATCTTCCCTTCTGATATGTCTTTTGTGAAAATGAATAAAGGCTGACATGGAATCCATGTTGGCAGGTCTTATTTTATTAGTCAGTAAAATATGCAATGTAGATAACACATCAACTCTGATTTTTAGAAGCAGTGATTAGTTATAACTGTAATCTCCAGTGAAACACAGATATGTGTTTAATTTGATATTCCTTTGTCTGGAAGTTAAACAAGTAAAGAAATTGTAAGACCTTTCCCACAATTTAAATCAATGAGAGATTTTAGAACCTGAAACCAAAGAGTCTATAAAATCTCTGACTACTAACTACGATGTAATGTGCATGATCACTTGAGACAAGGGCATCTCCTTGGACTTTTTGATATAGATTTTTAAAAAACCAAACTTGAGACTCCATTTTTTTTTATATAAGTTAAAGGAGGGTTTTTGAAAGGGCCCCAATCTTTTTTTACAAAAAGGAACAAAAACCAACACAAAATGGCTGTGCAACAGCACAGCTACAACAAAATATCAGCAAACAAACCGCAGAAGAGAGTCCAGCAGAAAGATAGAAAAAAGCAGGCAAGAAAAAGCACAGCCGACTGGAGCAAACACCACAAAGCGGGTTAGAGCTCGTCGAGAGCCATAGAAGCTTCCAGCAGAAAGATAGAAAAAAGCAGGCAAGAAAAAGCACACCCGACTAGAGCAAACACCACAAAGTGGGTTAGAGCTCGTCGAGAGCCATAGAAGCTTCCAGCAGAAAGATAGAAAAAAGCAGGCAAGAAAAAGCACACCCGACTGCAGCAAACACCACAAAGTGGGTTCAAGCTCGTCGAGAGCCATAGAAGCTTCCCAATCATCTTGGAGGGCCTTGAAATTTGCACTTAGGGTTTCAGTGTTTATAGGTTTGGCCACCTTAGTCTTGTTGCCCATGGTACACACACTTGGGCCAACTTGACCTTGATTTTGACTGGTCTTGACCTTTTCTTGGAGGGCCTTGATGTTGTTTGAGTGAGTTGTAGATGCTGGCCTTGCTGAAGTTAATAATATTTTGAATGTTACCTTTAACTTCAGAAATATCAACTTCCAAATTCCTGATTCTCTCCTTCTTGGCCAATTGTTCCTTAAGAATAGCAATCTCCTCCTTCGTGTTCCATTCTTCTATGAGGGAAGTCTGCAATCTATTTTTGTTGAATTCAGCGAAGTACCATTTAAGCACTTTGTGGTGAATATCCACCTCTTTGTGTAATTCATTAGTCTTGTCGGCCAAGAGGTCAACCATAGAAGTGATATCATTCAAGGAGGAGGTAGGGCCATGATTGCAATCCTCCTAGAGAGGAGCCCCATGGTAATGGCCGTTGACCTCAAGCATCCTCTCCTCAACATTAATCTCCACCTCTTCCATCACCTTGCCCTTCCCTTTGTCACAGGTATGAACCTCGCTTGAGGGGCACCACTAGTCCCTAGAGGAACCTTAACAAACTTAGGGTCAGTGGATTGATTCTTTCTATTATTCCCATTTTTAAAAGTTCTCTTATCCGACTCATCGAGTTCAAGGAGTTTAAGGGGTTGTTCGAAGCTTGGAGCTTGGTGTTAGATGAAGGAGAGGAATAGAAAATGGGTAAAAGGGTAGGGCCATTTCCTCTTTGGAGTGTGACAAGAGCAAGTCGGAGGGGAATGCTTAGAAGAGGGTTGAGGCGAGCGGGCGACAACAAAGGGCTGGGGTTTGAGGCTCAAAGCGTGCTTAAAGTGAAGGATAAGCGATTAGTTCCCAATGACCCCTTTAGCTTCAAGAATGGAGTATTCGAGAGAGGTCACAAGCAAAAAGGGAAGCTTACTTTGTGGTTATGCCTGAAATAGCTGAGCAATGAAAAATGGTATGTGCAGCTAGCCTGAAAGCACCCTTAAATTGTAATACATTGCATGATTTGGAGCGCAATCTCTCCCACGACTAGGTTAAAGATAATCTGGCATAACCAGATAGCGCCGCATTAAATGCTTCTCCTTCCTTCAAAAAGGAATTAAAAACTTCCTTAGATTTTTCTGGCTTCCATAGATAGCCCATAAACTATGGCAATGAGTTCTTTCGTGATATGCAAGTCCACTTCGTGGATAGTGATGGATCCCAATTTCCAATTGGCCGCATACTCCATGGAAAGAGTGGGGTCAAAGCCATCAATTCTCTTCTTATAGGGAGTTAGCCCACGTTTTTGGAGGATTCTCCAAACTTTTGATTTTCTTCACGGAATCGCAAGATATGGGCTCAACCCTATTCCGGTCCCCTCCCATAATGGCCGTTTGGGCCCTCATAAACTAGAATGACGTCGATTAAGAACCTCAAGGTTGTGAATAGAGAACACTAGAAGTCTCTCAAATTTTGGAAGGCTAATATCATTAAAAGAAATGATGGTGTAAGTCATAAAAACCATGGCACGACTCGTCATGTTCTCATGAGTCATTAGTATTATCAATACGAATGTAAGCTAGCTACCCCCTTCAAGGGAACTCATAATTCCCTAATCATCTTTGAAGTCCGTCAACTTGCACCCGCCAGTTAGTGAAAAAAATGGCAACACAATTTCCTTCTCTATAAATGTGTTTTTGACATCAGAAAAATTTAACAAAAGATTAAAGGAGGCATTAATGATATGGTTTATAGACCGGCTAGGGGGGTTGAGCTTAAAAAGGCAATCAATAATGTTGAATGAATCTCCGTCCACCTCTAAAAGATTGATACCAAGGTCCTTAGCCAAGGAGAGATCCTAGAAGGCACCATAAGCTTCTGCATGGTGGCTGGTTTGGACTCCTAGGTTAATGAAAAAGCACCCAAAACCCTACCCGAGCAATCCCTATTTACTCCACCACCCCTAGCTAGGCCCATGAGACTCCATTTTTTAATTATTTAGGTCAAACCACTAAAAAATATAATCAAAGCATCAACCTCAAGTTGTTAGTATAGTTGATTCAAATGTTGTTCTAAACCAAGCACTCCATGGTACCATGTTGTTGTGTGGCTTAGTCTCGATCATCCATGATGTATTGAGCAAACATACTTCATCTATTCATTCTTCTTTAGGCTTTGTGGTTTTGACTTATAAAAAAACTTGATGTATTGAGCAAACATACTTCATCTATTCATTCTTCTTTAGGCTTTGTGGTTTTGACTTATAAAAAAACTTGGTACGCCATGTTTGTGGTTGTTTAGGCCAAACCATTCCTTAAAAAGTGTAATCAAAGTGTCATCCTCAAATTGTCAGTATGGTTGGTTCACATGTTGCTATAAACTGGGCACTTTGTGGTACCATGTTGTAGAGTGACATCTCTATCATCCATGCTATACTAAATAAACATACTTTATCTCCCCATTCTTCTTTAGGTAGTGTTCATCTATTCATTTCAATTCTAAAGCAATGTGAACTAATTTTTTTTACACTATTGTAAATGATCTAAACACGCTTTACATAAATATTTAAGGTAAATAAATTTAAATAAGCAATAATAAATAAATTCACTGTATGTAATAGGGTTGAGATAGAAACATGTATCTAATTAGATATGAAAATAGAATGAAATAATAAAAGTAAATGAATACCTTGAAGAGGAGATGAAAAAGAACACGAAAACAACTAGTACATGAATTTTGAAACCAGATCCAAGACAAGCTAATGAGATGACTAAATTCAATTGTGCAACTGTGAAATTGATCCTTGCATTTGTGGTTTTGATCTTTTTTTTTTGGATTTGATGTTTTTTGTGTAGAAATGATCTTGTTGACCCTATGAACTTGCAAAATAAGCTTCACCTATCCTTGTACCTTGTAATTGAAAACTTTGTGGTGGTGTTGAGGACTTGATGTGCTAAGCATGAGAGGTGACTTTCTCCCTCCTTTTGCCTTAGCCAAGCCTCGTGGATCAATTTAATGATTTTGATAAAATTGGAAGACAAACAACAATAATGTTGATGATGTGGCTATGATGATGCTAAAGCTTTAGAATTGGATGCAATGATGTGTGGTGTAGAGGGTGTTAGAATGATCTAGTGCAAGAACTAGGGTTTTGCCATGTGTTGATATAAGGGTTGATGTCATTGATGCAAGTGACTAAGTAATGACTCTAGGCTGATCTCTTATAACATATAGATTTGCTAGGATTGTCCTAATGATGGGTAGATTTTGGATGCTTGATGGATGATTTATTCTCCTTCTTAAATGACCCAAGGTGTGGTGTCCTTTTGTACTTGTCCTAGGTGCACAATTTGAAAGTTTTGGCATGAGAAATGATGAATAATAACTAGTTGGAAAGGGGTTAGATTGGGCCCATGATAAAATTTAAATTTGAATAAAGCAGATCAATCCTACAATTATAAAATTAACCCTGGGTTAGATTTCCACTTGCGATTTTGAGCCTAGGATAGGAAACTATGCTCCAATCTCAGGAAATGTTGTGTAGGGATAACATGTTATTTATGATGGTCAATCTATGTTTGGGGTCAAAGTGAGTGCCAAACTAGTTGAAATCATGTGCTAGGGCATTGCACTTAAGACATCCACAAAGAGTGGTATAAAAGGAAGGATTAAGTGTAAGGTATGCACTTTTCACTCTTCGATTTTGCTCCCTTGATTTTTTGTTCCATGAAGGGGTAAACACAAATCAAGGAGGAATTAAAAAGTAAGCATGACAAGATAATTGTTGGTTAGAAAGTAAGGTTAAGTATGATAAATTGAATAGGAAGCATAAGAATTAGAAATTTGAGATAAATAAGAAAAGCATAGAGGCATACATAAGATACTTACCATTGTGTGACCAATGTGCATGTGGGATGAGAGATGAAAGATGCCCTCACTTTTGCAACTCAATTTGAGCAATCATGAGTGCATGCATCATGCAAAATTAAACCACCTTGTTGTGCCAAGTGACAAGATCAAGTGAAAAGCATAAAAATGGATATGAAATAAAAGTACAAGATGTGACATGTAATAAAAGAGAGAGGTAAATAGGTTTAGCCAATGAATTCCTTACCATTAGGTGGATCTATCTCAATATGCTCAAAGGATGTATCATTGTAATCCATGCCCCCATGGGACTATCCATGTCATCATAAAGTGTATCTTTATAAACAAAAGTGTGATGTAGAGATGCCAAATGTGATGTATGGTTTGAAAGAACTCCCTTAGATGTTATATCATGTATTTTCTCTTCTCCCTTATATGTATATTGTTTGGTATCTTCAACATATTGTGTGTTATGATCATCAAACTGCTATACTCACCATAACTAACATTAGAAGAATTCTTTTTAGTCAACTCCATATAATTAGCCTTAACTTGTATCATCTATTTGTCTATTAAGATCTTGAGTTTCATGCTTCAATACAATGCGTATATCCATAGAAGGTCCATGCATGAGATAATTATCACAAAAATATTTAACCTTGTCTAGATATATTCATTCTCTTAATAGGAAGCAAAGTGATAGGGTTTTGTTCAAAAAATTGTTTCTATTTAACATAAGGAGGCTCCTTCAAGTTAGCAAACTCTCTAAATCTCTTTGGCTTGATGTGTTCATGATGATCTTCACTATGAGTAATATTAGATGCATTCTCATTGCCCCCATATGCCAAATGTAACATTGATGTTAACTGTTGGGAATGAGGAAAAGTGCTAGAAATGTGGTGATGTAAAAGAGGATTTTCTAATAAAGCACACTCATATTTCCATACACTAGCTCATAAATATGAAAATGAAAGATAAGACATGCAAAACACTTGTTTTTTGATGAGTGAAAGTAAACCATTGATAAATAAACTTTGAAGCTCATCTTTCGGTAATGTGAAACTCATTAGTAATCATAGCTTGGAGTTTCAAACACATAATCTTTGATTTTCTCATGTTCCCTTTGCTTGCGTTGCATGATTTTAGCAATAGTTGTCTTAGGGTCAATACTATAGTGAAAATGCTCCATGAAAGCATTTGTTAAATTCGCAAAGTGATAGAAGCATGAGACAATGATTTAAACCATGTAAATGCATGGCCACTCAAGGTTGTTGGAAACAATCTAGCAAGTAACATATCTTAATGAAAATAGTTTAAGCAGTAGTTTGGAAGGACCATAGATGAAGGAAGAGATCACCCCAATCATCATACTTTATACAAGGTGCCACAAATCCATTTGGTGAAGGATAAACCAAAAATGTCATATTCCAAAGGATTATTTAATATCTCAGTATTGTAATAATAATTATACAACTTTTCAAATGGCCAAATGGGCTCAAGTAATATGAAAGATCATGCTCAACATGTCCCATATTCATATGAATATCATGTGTAGTAGTGGAGGGTGTAAGTGTTAAATCATTAGATAATTGTTCATTGTCCTCACATAAACCCAATAAAAATTGTAAGAGATCATATTGTTCTTTTTGTCATGAATGGTGATGTAATGTGTTTATTAATATGAGATATGCAAGAAGGTACTCCACAATTGTTCAAAGATATAAGAGAGGATGAAAGGATCCAAAGGAGAATCCCAATGAATAATCCACAAGGGGTATATCATCATGATGCATAGAAGAATCCATGGGATCCACTAAGGGCCACTAGAGTGTGCAATATGATTATCATAAGACATGTCTAGAGCCACACATAAAGTGATCTATAAAAGCACATGACAAGGCATGAAGTGATGTATACAAATCATGACATGAACCAAACCACTCTTTTTCTTGTCCAATTAATGCATAATCAAATGCATTTATTTAATGTACCATCATTGTGTATAAGAGAATATTATGAAGATGGAACTGATTTTACATGTAACTTTGCATCTTCATTTCCACTAAATGATTATATCAAATAGTGCTCTTAAAGGATGCATTTCATAAACCAAATCATCATGGATCAAAGAGTCATCAACCTCATCATGAGAAGATAAAGAGCTAGCACTATGCTCTTGTGTGTCATAAACCAAATCATCATGGATCAAAGAGTCATCAACCTTATCATGAGAAAATAAATAGCTAGCACTAGAGTCCTCATTAAATATATCATCGATATACCATGAACCAAAAGATAAAGAAAATGATTATCATGAGTGACATGGAGGGTAACAACCTTTTGTGAAGGTGAACATAAACAAGGTGTATTATGTAGAGGAACATCACTAGTGATAGAAGAAGTACATGTTGGACATGTTGTCATTGATGTCAAGAAGGTATCCATGATTGGTATCATTCAGGAATAGATGAGAGTATACGAAATGGTTGCCATTGATGTCAACATAGCAATATGATTGAATGCAAGGCAATATCATTGAAAGAGATTATTGGAAATGTTGTCGTTGATGTCATTAAAGTCAATAAGTGGCATATCTAAGGCAAATAGGATCAGTTGTTGAGCAAAGGTTGATAAAGAAGAATGATAGATCACATTGGAGTTTACGAATGCTTATTTCTATCATGGTCGACTTCTCTAAGATGATGGATTGTAAAGTTTAAATTAAAGATTTAAACTTTGATATTTTTGTGTTTTGCAATTAGAAGACTATTGATGGGCCGACTTTATGAAGATGAAGACATATATAAGAAGGCAATCCATTTATAAGAAAGTACGAGAGATCAATTTTGAGCATGGTATATATATAAGGCCAATTTGTGTTTGTTTAGATTAAAGATGTAAACAAAATAAAGATAAGAAGATGATGCCAAAAGGAGATTAGATATTTAAACTAAAGATTTAAATTCTCATAGTTTGGGTGACCTCTCAAGTGGCCGACCACTCAAAAGAAAAGAAATTTAGATATTACAAAAAGGTGGCTGACTCCCTAATAGAGCCAACTCACCCAAGGTGAGCACTATAAGACAAAAGTCTTATACACATAAGTTAGTGCAATTTGAGGACAACGATCAATATTAAAAAAATTGAGTAGCGATTAATATTATTAAAGGAGTTTGATTTGTTATGGAATGAAGTGCAGGGACTTATATTTAAAAAACAAGCGATTTAATGTGAGGGGTTGCGATTCATGAGGAGGTGTCTCTTTTGAAAGAGATGTGTCTCTTTTGAAAGAGATGTATCTCTTTATATGTATATATATATGTTTTTGTGTTTGGCATTTGAAGTGTGAGTGTAGAGAAGAAAGAGTGCGAGGTGTAAAAAGAATATAGGAGAAATACACCGGTAAATTTGCATATGAGGAATTAATTGAAGATCATTAAAAGCGGATTTATAGAGAAGTATAAGGGCAGATTTGAAGAAGATTATGCAGATATAAAGATGAGTTTTGGGCAGATCTCAAGAAATAGATTTATGAGAATACAATGTTATAATTGTGATCAGATTTGAGAAAAGAATTTGTGCATCTTTTGAATCAGATTTGAAAGGAAGAACATTGTGTGATTTGGATCAGATTTGAAAGGAAGAACATTGTGTGATTTGAATCAGATTTGAAAGTGATGGGGAGCGCACAGTGAAAGCGTACAACTGATCAAAATTGACTTCTGGAACCCTCATCTTTGTCTGGTCGATACAGCGATGACTTAATTCTTGTCCTTGGCATAACATTACACCTTTGGTGAGACTTGGATACCCGTCTAGCTGATGCACCGATAAGACCAACTCTCGATGTCAGTGAGACTTAATACCATCGATGAACTAAACCTTCCATTGGCTGATACGCCGATACTATTGTCACCTTGACTCCATTTGACTTCGGCAGAACACCATGGTTTTGGTGGGACTCGGCCATTGGTTTTGGCGATACGCCGATGCCACTATTGACAAGAAAATCATTGTCAGCCAGAACCCCAAAACTCACTCCGCTAGTCCGAGACACACCGATGGCTCACTTGGAACTTTCTTCGGTGAAATGAGATAGAACTCACGCTGATAGAAATCTCTCCATCTCCTCGTTTCGGTCAAACAACCATTGTCGGTTTGATGGCCGATTTACTCCCCAATGGTCCCGGTCTTACCGACGATGACCTTTGTGTCTCTCTGACTCTTCGGTTCCTCTACTCTTTCAACCAAATCGTAGCACATGGGGATGCTAGGTAAACTACTGCACGGAACAACTTACCCGGACTTTCTGCACTGTCTCACATAACAACAAAAATGAAACATAACAAAATGGATTTGTACATTGTGAAGCCATTCCACTCGTTCACGGTAGAAAACTACCAGTGGAATGCCTCACACCGACATATTGCAACAATGGTATGCACATAAAGAACTACACTTCGAACAGAAATATATAGTTACACAATTTACAGTTACAGAGAACATAAACTAGATTGACAGAACAAAATTATTTTATTCCTTCTCAGAATACCTCAAACATGCAGTTCAACAACAATACACACTCACATTCACCACCTTCTCTAATTATTATTTTGGTTCGTTCCTCTGGTTGTTATCAACTCAACCTACCAATAGTTGGAAAACCAACCGATGCAAATAGTTGGGAGACCAACCGATCCAAACTGCCTCAAATTGTCCTACTGCCCTATTTTGGCACTATGTGATTACAATATGACAAAAGTGTGTTTTAAGTCACTTTAGACTTACAAAATGGGTTCTAGGTCCTGAAAGACCTAGAGACAAACAGAAATGAAAATGCATTGGTCAAATAGACCTTATTACAAAAGAAAAATAGGACTTTCTAGGTGCTCCTGCACCATACTCCCTAGGTGAAAGTTATCTCAAGTCCTCTTAGAGACTAACTATTGCAAATCACCACCCTGCTTTTTGATGTCTTTTTCCATCATCCATGTGGCTTCTAAGTCTGGAAGTCCTTGCCATTTGACTAAGTGCTCAAAATAGGTTTGATTTCTTGTCTTCTTGGTTGTCCTGCTATCCAAGATACACTCCATCTTAGGTGGTAAATGCTACACCCACTCTGCATTGTCTTGGATAGAATATGTTGTACCTTCTCCTATATCAGGACTCCTATATAATGTTAGATCAGCAACATTGAATATGGGGAAATAGCAATATCATCAGGGAGTTCAATTTTGTAAGCATTAGGACCATATTTCTCTAAAATCTTACAAGGTCCAATTTTTCTCATAATCAACTTGTTGTGGCTTCCCTTGGGTAGTCTGTTCTTGTTGAGATGAACCATGACCATATCTCTATTTGGTACTACACATCCCTTCTCCTTTGATCCACTCTAGCCTTGATCTTCTGACTATTCTTGTGTAGAGTATCTCTGACTTGTTGATGGATCTCTTTCATAGCCTCTGCAAATGTATCAGCATGTTCACTCCTTTTGTCCAACCCTTGAACATATCTTAATTCAAAAATTCCTCTAGGATGACTACCATAGACAACTTCAAAAGGACTTAGACTTGTACTTCTATTTGTAGAATCATTATAGGCATATTCTGCTTGTGGGAGTACCACATCCCAACTACCTCCATGTTCTCTTGTCAAACATATCAACAGATTGCCTAATGACCTATTCACAACCTCAGTTTGGCCATCAGTCTGAGGATGATAGGTTGAACTAAAGGACAAATTTGTACCTAATCTTTTCCACAAGGTTCTCCAAAAATATCCCACAAATTTGTTGTCTCTGTCAGATACAATACTTAAAGGCAATCCATGAATCCTGACAATTTCTTTAAAGAACAAGCCTGTAATGTAACTAACATAATTGGTGGTTTTACAAGGAATAAAGTGAGCCATCTTGCTGAACCTGTCTACCACAACAAACACACTGTCATAACTTGTCCTTGTCTTTGGTAACCCCATCACAAAATTCATACTCAAACTTTCCCAAGGTCTGTTTGGTATGGGCAGAGGTTGGTACAACCCTGCATTGGTTGAGACCCCCTTTACTCTCTAGCAAATCATACAACTCTCAACAAACCTTCTGATATCAAATTGCATCCTTGGCCAAAAGTAAAATCTTCTTACTAGATTTAAGGTCTTATTGAGCCCAAAATGTCCTCCTAAACCACCACTATGTTTCTCCTTCACTATATTATCCCTCATTGAACACTTAGGGATACATAGTTGACTCCCTTTAAACAAAAGTCCATCCTGCAATGTATAATCTGAAAATTCACTGTGGAAAGCATAGGCAAACTCACTGCATACCTTGTAAATCTCCTTGAAATCTTGGTCCTCTTCATACAATCCTTTGAGTGCCTCAACACCCATGCTTTGTAGCTGCACTTCTTGCACTGTCAACACCCTTCTGCTTAAAGCATCAACAACCTTATTGGTTATCCCCTTCTTATGTTTGATGATGAAGATGTATGCTTGAAGACTTTCCACCCACTTCATGTGTCTATGACTGAGCTTTTCCTGTCCATTCAAAAAATTGAGAGCATGATTGTCAGTGTATACAATAAATTCTTTAGGAAGCAAGTAGTGCCTCCATTTTTTTAGAGTTTGTACCATGGCATACACCTCTAAATCATAAGAGGAGTACTTCCTCTTAGCTTCATTCAATTTTTCACTGAGAAAGGCTATTGGTCTGCCTTCTTGGCTTAACATTGCCCTTATGGCCAGTCCACTTGCATCACATTCAATGGTGAAGACTTTATTGAAATCAGGAAGTACTAAGACAAGATACTCGGCAACTTTCTGCTTCAAACTTTCAAAACTCTAATTTGCCTCTTTTGTCCACACAAACTTCACCTTACCTCCACCCTTGATGGTCTCTAACACAGGTGCACAAATATCACTGTAGTTCCTAATGAATTTTCTATAAAATGTGGCCAAACCATGAAAACTTCTGACCTCTCCTACTGTCCTAGGTGTAGGCCAATTCAAAATAGCTTCTACCTTGGAAGAATCCATTTTCAAATCACCCTTAGAGATGACAAAGCCCAGGTAAATCAATTCTTGTTTCATGAAGTCACACTTTTCCAAGTTTATCATTAACTTTTGATCTTGCAACCTCTTCAAGACTATCTCCAAATGTTTCAAGTGTTCTTCCCTGCTCTTACTAAACACCAAGATATCATCAAGGTAGACTACCAAAAATTTTCCTATGGATTCCTGCAACACCTCATTCAATAGTCTTATAAAGGTGCTAGGGGCGTTTGAAAGACCAAAAGGTATCACAAGCCACTCATACAACCCTTCATTGGTTTTGAATGCTGTCTTCCACTCATCCCCCTCTCTTATTTGTATTTGGTGATACCCACTATTTAAGTCTATCTTGGAGAAATAAGCAGCCCCTCCCAAACAATCCATTAGGTCTTCTATTCTAGGAATAGGAAACCTATACCTAATGGTTATCCTATTTATGGCCCTAGAATCGGTACAAAGCCTCCATTTCCCATCCTTCTTTGGGGCTAAAATAGTAGGTACTGCACATGGGCTAAGGCTCTTCCTTATCAGCCCTTTGTTTAGGAGTTCTTGAATATGATTTGCTATCTCTTCATTCTGCTGAGGGGTCATTTTATATGCTGCCTTATTAGGAAGTACTGCTCTTGGTATGAGGTCTATCTGGTGGCTAATATCTTTGACAGGTGGCAGGGAATCAGGTATGTCTGTTGCAATCACTCCTTTGTAACTTTCAAACAGATCTCTGACCTCCTTAGGTCCTACTTCCCTCACACTTTCCTCTCTTTCCCCCTTAGGCTTCACAATCAAAGAAAAACCTACTCCACCACCTTCCTTTAATGTGTCGAAGAATTCTTTTTCTCCTACCATCATTACACTAGACCCTACATGTTGTGGATCCTCTTCTACCAATGACTGTATCCTATAAGTCACACCATCCTTTTGGAATGAGTAAGCATTCTTTTCTCTATCATGATGAGCCTTTCTGTCAAACTGCCACGGTCTGCCTAACAAAAGATGGCAAGCATCCATTGGAAGGATGTCACACAAGATTTTATCTCTATACCCCCCAATACTGAATTCTACCCATGCTTGTTCATTGATGAGTATGTGCTGCCTCTTATTCAACCAACTGACTTTATATGGGCTGCTACAGGGTATCTTTTCTAGATTCAACTTATTCACTACTTCCAAAGATATAATATTATCATTAGAACTAGAGTCAATAATAACTTTACAAACCTTGCCTTGGATCTTGTAGTTGATTCTAAACAAAGCCCTTCTTTGAGATGGTTCAGTTTGCACTGGTTCCTTGAGCAGCATCCTCTTGATCATCAGATTTTCTCCCATCTTTGATGTTAGATTCACTTTAGGAGATGTCACACTCCTTGCATCTTCTTAAATCAAAGTGGTTCTCTTCTCACCACCATGAGAAGTTAAGGCCTTCCCTGGACACTTGTATGTCGAGTGACCTATCTGATTGCAGTTATAACATCTCATATTGGAGAACTTGGATCCTCTACCTGATCCATTTGTCCCATCCCTTCCATTAGGCCTTCTTCCTCGGTAGCCTCCTTTGTTACTTGAGTCTCCAACTTGCTCTTCTTGGCTAGACTCACCACTAGGCCTCTAGTTAGGACTTCTTCCTCCAAAACTGCTTCTACCTCTGAAACTTCTTCCTCCTCTACCTCTATTATTCTGCTCACTCTTTCTCTTTATCTTCTCTTCAACCCTTAAGGCCATTTGGAAACACTTGTTCACTATTTCTGGTGCTAAGATGTTGATCTCATCTTGGATGTTCATCCTTAGGCCATTCAGATACCTTGCCACCTTCTCTGACTCTTCTTCTTGTCTCTTTGATATGAGACTGAGTTTATGAAACTCTTGTGTGTATGCATTCACATCAAGGTCTCTTTGTCTGAGGTTCTGTAATTTCTTATACATTTGCACATTATAGTCCAGGGGTAAGAATTGTGCCTTGATTTTGGTCTTCATCCTTTCCTAGGAGGTTATCATATTCTTCCCCTCCTTGACTCTCTCTCCTTGCTCATAATTCCACCATGCAAGAGCAGACCCCTTCAACCTTGCCTTTGCCAACGTAACCCTCTTATCATCCGGGACTTCTTTGTATTCGAAATGATTATTCAATGCCTCAATCTAGTCAATCACCTCTTCAGTTTCCATACTTCCACCATACATAGGTAACCCATCTATGGTGTCCCTATTGACTGACTTCAAAGCATCTACAAATGCCCTCTGGTCTGCTGGTATCTCCTTTGTCCTCTTATTGGTTTCATCAATTTCTGTATCTCCTTCATTAATGTCACTTTCATCTTCCCTATCCTTACCCTTGGTTCTTTTCAACTCTTCAAGCTTGGACTCAAACATCTCTTCGATCAATTTCTTCACTGCATCTTGTGACATGTTTTTAGGAGGCATCGTGTCAGCCTCTACTTCACTTTCCTTGTCTGACATACACCAAGACCACACCACCTAAGTGATCTTCAAAACTTGCTCTGATACCAATATGATGGGGAGCGCATAGTGAAAGTGCACAACTGATCAAAGTTGACTTTTGGAACCCTCGTCCTCGTCTGGCCAATACAGCGATGATTTAATTCTTGTCCTCGGCGTAACATTACACCTTCGGTCAGACTTGGATACCCGTCCGGCTGATGCACCGATAAGACCAACTCTTGATGTTGGTGAGACTTAATACCATCAATGAACTAAACCTTCCATTGGTTGATACACTGATACTATTGTCACCTTGACTCCATTTGACTTAGGCAGAACACCACGATTTCGGTGGGACTCGGCCATTGGTTCTGGCGGTATGCCGATGCCACTATTGGCAAGAAAATCACTGTCAGCCAGAACTCCAAAACTCACTTTGCTGGTCTGAGACACACCGATGGCTCACTTGGAACTTTCTTCGGTGAAATGAGATAGAACTCACACCGATAGAAATCTCTCCGTCTCCTCGTTTCAGTCAAACAACCATTGTCGGTCTGATGGCCGATTTACTCCCTGATGGTCCCGGTCTTACCAATGATGACCTCTGTGTCTCTCTGACTCTATAGTTCATCTACTCTTTCAACTGAATCCTAGCACATGGGGATGCTAGGTAAACTACTGCATGGAATAGCTTACCTGGACTTTCTACGCTGTCTCATAGAACAACAAAAATGAAACATAACAAAATAGATTTGTACATTGTGAAGCCATTCCACTCGTTCAAGGTAGAAAACTACCAGTGGAATGCCTCACACTAACCTATTACAACAATGGTATGCACAGAAAGAACTACACTTCGAATAGAAATCTATAGTTACACAATTTACAATTACAGAGAACAAAAACTAGATTGACAGAACAGAACGATTTTATTCCTTCTCAAAATACCTCAAACATGCAGTTCAACAACAATACACACTCACATTCACCACCTTCTCTAATTATTACTTTGGTTCGTTCCTATGGTTGTTATCAACTCAACCTGCCAATAGTTACAAAACCAACCAATGCAAACAGTTGGGAGACCAACTGATCCAAACTGCCTCAAACTGTCCTACTGCCCTGTTTTGGCACTATCTGATTACAATATGACAAAAGTGTGTTTTAAGTCACTTTGGACTTACAAAATGGGTTCTAGGTCATGAAAGACCTAGAGACAAATAGAAAATGCATTGGTCAAATAGACCTTATTACAAAAGAAAAATAGGGTTTTCTAGGTGCTCCTGCACTAGAAAGAAAGAACGTTGAGTGAGTTGCTATCAAATTTGTAGAAGATAGTGATTCAGATCCATAGAAGGTTGGTTGCTTAACAAAAGATTGGTGTCTCTTACTGGGTTGATGCCTATGAAATCTACAAGCGGGAATTGGTGTCTGCAATGGTTTGGTGCTCACAAATCATATAAGAGGGGATTGGAGTCTTCTGTAGGTTGGAGCCTACAAAGATTGTAAAAGAGATTTATATATAAGTAATATTTTGTCATGATTTTCTCCTGTAAGGGTTTCCATGTAAATCTTGTGTTCTTCTTGTGTTGCATCATTGATAGATCTTGTGTGATTGATATTGTTGTGGTTGTTAAGTTGTGAAAAAGTAAAAGTTTGTATTATACCGATTCACCCCCCCTCTCAGTATAATGGTGTGTTCTTCAATTGGTATCAGAGTGGGTTCCTTCAGAGAGAGCTTAATCACTTGAAGGTTGATCTTGAAAGAACACATGGCCAGACATGATAGATATTGTTTTTTCTTCAAACAAGGCACCACAATTTGATGGAACAAACTATTATCTTTAAAGCACAAAAATGCGCACTCACTTAATGGCTCTTGGCCTTGACATTTGGCAATCAGTAATGTGCCTTGAATGTGGAAAAGTGGGACATCTTTATGTCAAATGTCCTTATATCCAGAAAATAAAAATAGTAATAAGGAAGAAGAGTTTCTATTCATGTCTACAGAAACGAAAGATGAAGAAAAAGAAGAAAAATCAAAAGAACATGATGAGAATGTTGATATGAACTTAAGAGAAGAGGAATATAATGGAGTAGTTGATTTAGAAGTAGAACTTATTTCTTCCCTAAGTGAAATCAAGAGACTTAGGAAAAAGGACAAGCTACAAAAGGAGAAAATCTAAGAGGATAGTGAATTTAAAGTAAAATTGTCACATGATCTTGAAGCATAAAAGAAGATGATTATAGAACTAAAAATTCAAATCGAAGAAGGAAAAAGGGTTGAGAAGGAGATAAAAATTCAGCTAAAGGAAAAGGAAGAGATTTGTGAAAGGTTATAATCCAAAATTGTCTCTTTGAGAAAGGAATTAGAAAAAGAAAATAATAGGAACCTAAAAAATGAGAAAAGTGCAGGGATATTGGATAACATTATCAATTCTCAAGGACCAATGTTCGATAAGAGTGGTATTGGCTATGAAGAAGGCTAAAGTTCTAAGGCAATTCAATCATTGAAGAAGACAAATGATGTAAAGCTAAAGATTTATGCATATGCCCTAAAAAGCTCCATTACTAATAGCAATAAGAAGAAGGAAAATAATGCTCCGTAGAAAACCAACACTTCTCTCAAGGACAACAATGATAAATTCAAAAGATCCTTACCTCTAAGGCAAGCACAAATGAACAGGTTTCATCATTCTTTCTATGGTTATTGCTGTTCTTGTAATAACTTTGGACATAAAGCAATGGATTGTTAGAAACATGCATGGAACTTTGATTGGACCAAGAATAGAGGTTCTTATGGGTTGCCAATAAAAAGAACAATATCATATGTTATAAATGCAACAACTTTGGTCACAAAGAAAGATATTGTAGAACTCAAGCAAGAGATGTTGGTTGGAACAAGAATAGGGGTTCTTATGGGTTCTCAAGAAGGGACTATAACTCCTTTGCACCTTTCGTAGATTATAATGACATATGCTACAATTGCAACAACTATGGGCATAAAGAAAGATTTTGTAGAAGTGGTTTTGTGAAACCATCTAGATAGAAAAAGATGGAGGATACCATAACCAAACAAGAGGGAAAGTCTATAAAAGTATGGAGAAGGAAACAAGATAAAAATAATGAGAAGAAGGAAGAATCTATGCTTATGCAAAATGCACTTTGTGAACAAATGATATCACCAAGTTCATAAGAAGAAACATGAGTTCAGGGGGAGCTAACCATTGCACTACCATTTAGCTCCATGGAGAAGATAATTCAAGATAGATCAGCTAAGGCATATTCTATATGAGCATTCTTTTGTCATTGATCAAAGGAGCAAGAATTATTAGACAAAGAGATATGATTAGAGAAAAGAAGAGAGACTAAAGAATGGCTAGGCATATAACAAGACTATTCATCTATGTTCTTGAGATGATGGAGATTAAAAACATAAGTAAAAACTATAAACATTTCAACAAAGTATAGTTCAAAACATGTATGACATGATAGTTGACAAAAGATGCATGACAACAATTTAAAGGGCAAATTACAATGGGAATGGTGACAATGTATTCATTAAAGGCATAAGAAGTATGACACATTGAGAATGGTGATAGTCTTCAAGTCAGAGATAGTAACCTCCAATGATAAGGAGATAATGTACTTCTCATAAAACATTGAAGAGGAAGGTTACAACATGACAATGTTTCAATGTGAAAGAGTGACAATCAAATAAGAAAGATCATGTATGAATGATAGAATACTACATAACATTTGTTGACCATGTGAGAAGTGACAGAGGTTATAGTAAAAAGATGATAGAGATCCTAGAAGGTTGAAGACAATGAAAGAAGAAAGAAATCATGATAAAGATGTTTGTAAGACTAAACTTGATGAAAGACATTTACAAGAACTGATAGGAAGATGAGAACAGTCCAAAGAAGTCCTTGCCTGAAGAGTATGCTCATATATTTGCATTTGATAATGTGTTGGCAAAATAAAAAGAAATTGATAGTGGAAAGATTGATGATTGTACTTATGTTCGACTTCACATTAAAGGAGTTTCTCTTGATGTAATGATGCCATAGAAGATAGTGGATGAAAAGATGATGAACATCCCTTTACAATTAATGAAAAGGGAGGAAAGTTATAGAAAGAGGGAGAATAACAACAAGAAAGAGGAAAATGATGCCATTAATGTCGAGGAGTATTACAAATAGGGGGAGATTCTTTGTGAAGAGGTGAAGCCATCTCAAAATGCATAGACAAAGCAAGTTCTTGATTTGTCAAACTTAAGAAGATCATCCAAATTATTGTTGGACAACCATAGAGAAAACATATCACCCAAGTGACATAGAGACAAAGGAGGAGCCTTACAGACAGGGGGAGTATCACAGAATCACATCATGAAGGAAAGAAGTATACTAAGTGTCCCTTTGCCATTGATGTCAAAGGGGGAGAGATAGAGTAAGGGGGAGCATGTTGCATATGTGTTATCATTGATGTCAATAGGTGGTGATGTGAAAGGCACACTATTGCATGTGATGTCAAAGGAGCAGGTCAAAGGAGAGATGGGAGAAGTATCATCTGTACACAGTTGTACCAACAAATCAAAGGAGCAGTGATGGTGTAAGATAAGGAATAAATTAAAGGATCAATATCATCTGTACACAATCATATCTTATCTTTTGAAGTTCATGCTCAAGTACAATGTGGCTTTGAGTGACATTATTGAAAAGGTTTTAGAGAGCCTAGTAAAGCTCTGAGGTAGAGAAGAGAAAGAGCCATATAAATGGATGATGAGCTAAGACAACAAGCTCTTAATAAGGCTGGAACTAATGTCTCTCAAGAAGAAAAAGAGAAAATATCTCAACTGCAAGCTCAGGAGCTAAGAACAAAGCATAGGATAGCTGCTCTTATGAGCATGGAAAAAATGATAGAGATAAGATTCAGAAAGAGATTGAAGAAGTGACAGAAAATACTTGAAGGAGTGAAAGTATTGAGAATGTGGAGCAACCACAAGTTTCTCCACCACACAACACTGGTTCTCCACCTCACATTGCAGTATCACCTCCACATAACATAGAACGACAAGTTCAACAAGAGGAAAAGAAGAGCAAGTTACACAAGGAGAAGGAAATGCATCCCTTGATCATAATGTTGTGCAAGATAATCCTCATGTGGGGAATACTGAGCAACAGGGTAACGCTTATCAATAAGAGGATCAGATAAATGTAGATACAGGGGAGAGTTCAGATAAAGCATGAGATACATCTTCCTCCTCTTCTTTAGTAGATTCAATCAAGGAGTTTTTGGCTCAACAAATGCAAAGCCAACCGGTGGTTACTTCACAACTTTTACAGTTGCTAGTGTTTGATGGAAAAGTTAACTTGTCCAGTATATCTCCTCTCCACAAGTTGCAACATGGAGATATATTGCAATCCTCAGCAAGATGAGATTTTACAACAAGTTGAAGGAGTTGAGCTATTAGAAGAGACAATTAAAATAATTTAGGAGGAATTGGCCAAGGCAAAAAGAGACCCATCTTTGCCTCCTACACAATAGATGAACCTTCTACTAGAATCTTTCAAAGCACACTCTTCTTATTTAGAGAAGCAAGCAGAGAAAAAGATTACTACACAGGTAAATAATAACAGATTGGCTAATGCCTCTGGGAGATGTCTGGAGGATGCTAAAGTATTGCATAAATTTTATTTGAATTAGCTAGCAACAACAAAGAACATAAAGGATCAAATTGACTCTATTGAGTCACAATTAACTCAAGTGGCCAAAGTATATGATCCATTGAAGGATAAAGATGGAACTACTAGGGCACAAATAGAAACACTACATTCTTAGCTGAAGTAGCTTCTAGAATAGAGGGAGCAAATAAAAAGTGAGATTGGTCAGCTAAGGAAAGTGGTGAGTCTGAGATTAGCATCCTTGACTGGCAATTTGATAGAAATAGAAAATGTTGCACAAAAAGAGAAAGTGCCAGCAACTTTGGAAGAAGTAGAAGACTTGTATATTTAGCTTGAGAGCCAATTGCACATTCTATCTTCTGAGAAGAAGAACTAGGATACAACTCTTGCCCAGTTGAAGGTAATTTATAAGAATGTTCTGCCTTCTAAGTAAAAAGAAGATTTGATGAAGGTAAGACAAATTTTGATGATTGTATAGATATGCGGAGAATGAGATAAGAATAAATAGTGTTATTTTGAGTTGAACAAGGCACTCTGTATATATTGACTATGTATATCATAAGGAAGTTGGAGAACAGAGTTTTGCTACATCAATTTTGGTCTGTCTACTTCTCAAGGGGAGTTGACTGATAAAGGTGATAAGGATTGTTTAGACAGGGGGAGCCTATACATTTTTTCCAGCACAGAAGACCACTAGCCCTTTGCCCTTGATGTCAAAGGGGGAGAGAATGCATATTAGGTTGTGTTGCCATCAATGACAAAGGGTGAGATTGTTGCATATGTGTTGTCATTGATTTCAACAGGTGGTGATGCAGAAGGCATACTATTGCATGTGATGTCAAAGGAGCAGGTCAAATGAGAGATGAGAGTAGTATCATTTGTACATAGTTGTACCAGCAGATCAAAGGAGTAGTGATGGTGTAAGATAAGGAATAAGTTAAAGGATCAATATCATCTGGACACAATCATACCTTATCTTTTGAAGTTCATGTTCATGTGATTTGGCGTTGGATAAAGAAAGTTTGAAGAAATTTGGTTAAGTAAAGTTCAAGTTTAGGAAAGGTGTCACAGGCTCAGAAGGATGTACCACATATCTCCACATTTGAAGATTTAGCCTTGTGGTTTGGGAGATAGGCAGAGACAAGTGTGAAGAATGTATATTCCATATTTTAGAGCATGAAAGTTAATGCAAAGTGTTTTAGAGGTACCAGAGTGAAGGCAGTGTTGAAACAGAGTAGTTCCTGTCACAAAGGTTCTGGAGATCACTCCACACTTCTCCGCAGATGAAGATTTGACATTGTGGTTTGGAGGATAGGTAGACATGAGTAAAAGCTATGCATGTTTCAAGTTTCAAGGAATAATATGTACCGCAAAAGTTTCTCCGAAGTTAGCTATGTGAACACAAGTCTTGTTGCTAGTTAAGGTAAATAGAGGGAGATAGTTGAAGCCACTGCACTTCACCACACATTGGTATTTGTCTTTGTTGATGGAAAGACAAGCTCAATTGGTTAGTTGGAATGCTCAGTTTAAATTTCAAATGTTTTTGTTTACTACAAGTATGAGCTTCAATGTATTACATCAAGACTGTGTAAGCAGAGTGTGTTAAGGATACCGGCATCAATATTCATGTGTTTGCGCCAGCATGAAATAGCTTAAAATGATAAAAGAAGTGTATAGGGATGATTTGAAAATCATATAATGCTAATTGTGTGGTTTGCATGATGTATTCTTGTCTCCTCTAGTATTTCCTTAGGTCTAGAGCTAATGAATGGAAGGTTAAGTGTTTGCTAGGCCGACTAGGTGTCTGCTGATGATTATGCCATGTGTTTGGAAGTGTGCGCCAACATGGAAGAGTGTTCTAAGTTAAAATAGGTCCTGATTATCTCTTGGATTGAACCACATTGGATTTCTATTTACCACAGTTGATTTGGGAGTCGATTAACTAGGCCATTACACGTTTCATGTTACACATTTAATCTTGGTCGACCAAGGAGATAGTTTTTGAAGCTTGCAGAGGATATAAATGCAAGATCAAAGTTGTTGACAGATTAAGGTAATGGTGTGGTGTGATTTCATTGATATTGTGAGAACAAAATAACCGCAAAAGCAATTTTGATGACAAAATGTGGAAAGGGTCAGTTTATGTAAAAGTAATGTTTCTATGGAGGTATTGGTAGGAGTTGTGATGAAAGAGAAGAGTTTTTAAAGGTAATTTGATGTTGCGGAGCTCGATATTGTGATTTTGAAGAGATGAGATAGTTGTGTAGAGTTTGGAAAGGTCAGCAGAAGATTGAAGTAGTCGGTTTGTGAAAGAATCATCTTCACAAGATAAGTACTTTTGTTGTAGAGGTTGAAGACTCTTTTGGAAGTTCTGTAAGTGTTGTAGCACTGTAGGGAGTTGTAGCTTCATTTGGTTGAAGCCATAAAAATTGTGATTTAGGGAGTTGTAGCTGCCTTTGGGTTGTAGTCCATAAATGTTAATGTAATCTTGTTTTTATTTGTGAGGCTAGATTTGGACAGTAAATCCAAGTAGCTTGCTCACTGTGGTTTTTCCCTTCTAGGGTTTTCCACGTAAATTTGGTGTTATGGTTGTGTACTTATGTGTTCTCTATGTTTTTCATGGTTTAAATGCTTACACTTGATTGAATGTTGTTGGAAGAAAAGAATTTGATTAAGTACTAATCCACCCCCCTCTCAGTACTTCTGTGTGTTCAACAGAGCAATGCAAAAAGAGAGGATTATGTTTGTGTTGCCATCAATGACAAAGGGGGATATTGTTGGACATGTTGTCATTGATGTCAAGAAGGTAGTTATGATTGTTATCATTGATTAATAGATGAGAGTATAGGAAATGGTTGTCATTGATGTCAACATAGCAATATGATTGAATGCAAGACAATATCATTGAAAGAGATTGTTGGAAATGTTGTCGTTGATGTCATTAAAGTCAGTAAGTGGCATATCTAAGGCAAATTGGATTAGTTGTTGAATAGAGGTTGATAAAGAAGAATGATGGATCACATTGGAGTTTCAGAATGCTTATTTCTACAATGGTCAACTTCTCTAATATGATGGATTGTAAAGTTTAAATTAAAGATTTACACTTTGATATTTTTGTGTTTTGCAATTAGAAGACTATTGATGTGCTAACTTTATGAAGACGAAGACTTATATAAGAAGACAATCCATTTATAAGAAAGTATGAGAGATCAATTATGAGCATGGTATATTTATAAGGCCAATTTGTATTTGTTTAAATTAAAGATTTAAACAAATTAAAGATAAGAAGATGGTGCCAAAAGGAGATTACATATTTAAATTAAATATTTAAGTTCTCATAGTTTGGCTGACCTCTCAAGTGACCAACCACTCAATAGAACAAAAATTTAGATATTACAAAAAGGTGGTTGACTCCCTACTAGAGCTGACTCACCCAAGGTGAGCACTATAAGACAAAAGTCTTAAAAACATAAGTTAGTGCGATTTGAGAACAACGATCAATATTAAAAAAGTTGAGCAATGATTGATATTAATAAAGGATTTTGATTTGTTATGGAATGAGTGTAGGGTTTATATTAAAAAGACGAGCGAATTAATGTGAGGGACTGCAATTCATGATGAGGTGTCTCTTTTGAAAGAGATGTATCTCTTTATCAAGGCATGAAGATATATAAATCTATTTTTGTGATTGGCATTTGAAGTGTGAGTGTAGAGAAGAAAGAGTGTGAGGTGTAAAAAGAATTAAGCAGAAATACACTGGTAGATCTGTGTATGAGGAATTAATTGAAGATCATTAAAGGTAGATTTATAGAGTAGTATAAAGGTGGATTTGAAGAAGATGATTATACATATATAAAGATGAGTTTGGGCAGATCTCAAGACATAGATTTATGAGAATATAATGTTATAATTTTGATTAGATTTGAGAAAATAATTTGTGCATCTTTTGAATTAGATTTGAAAGGAAGAACATTGTGTGATTTGGATCAAATTTGAAAGGAAGAACATTGTGTAATTTGGATCAAATTTGAAATAAAGAACATTGTATGATTTGAATTAGATTTGAAAGGAAGAATGTTGAGTGAGTTGTGATTAGATTTGTAGAAGATAGTGATTCAAATATGTAGAAGGTTGGTGCCTTAACAAGAGATTGGTGTCTCTTTCTAGGTTGGTGCTCAGTTGCGGATTAGTGTTCATGAAATCTACAAGTAGGGATTGGTGTCTCCAATGGGTTAGTGCTCACAAATCATATAAGAGGGGATTGTAGTCTCCTGTAGGTTGGAGCCTACAAAGATTGTAAAAGAGATTTATATATAAGCAATATTTTGCTGTGGTTTTCTCCCATAAGGGTTTCCACGTAAATCTTGTGTTCTTGTCGTGCATCATTCATAGATCTTATGTGATTGATGTTATTATGGTTGTTAAGTGTTGTCTTATTTTTGCCCAGGCTAAAATAACCCAAAAAATCCCTTCTTCCATCAAAAATATCTAATTTGAGACACTTGAAATGGAAGAGGCTTCCCTTAGCAAAAAACCCAGAAAAATCCCTAAAAAATTCCAAGTTTTTTTCCATTTCTTTTCCTTAGCTGACAAAAGTTTAGTTTGGCGAACCTTTGGTTTGCAGGTTCACAAGTTAGCTAATTCATTAATTTACCAACTGAAGGGTGAATCAGCTAAGGCAATGCTTTGTAGTACAAAGGGAAGGAAGATAAAGGAGTGCATTTTTTCAGCAAAATGAATGGTTCGTGAACTTCATAGTTCACTGATTGGTGGTTTTACCAATGGGCATATTCTTTGAATAAAAGGCTAGGAGGTGGCAGGGGGTCTTCATCAAAGAAAAAGACTGAGGAAAGGAAAGGAAATAGGGGCTTCTATCAGTGAATCGACAAAGTGGAGAACAAGGCAAAAGGTTTGGGTTTTCAAGGATTCGCTGATAGGTGATAAGGGAACCAAGGAATTGGTTCGTAAAAGTGAGGATTTGCCAACAAGGCAAAGAAGATAAAGGGAAAGATGGCTGAGTTCTCAAAATAAGGAAATCATCGACAAAGGGGCCAAGAAAAGAGTGATCAAAATGGCAAGTCAAAAAATTGGTGAAATTAAAGTATAAACTTTCCAACAAGTTAGCATTTTCTAGATTTCACCAATAGGACGACATGGAGGACCGATAAGCTAAAGGAGGATGCCAAGTTTAGAATGGTACAAATTCGCTGATAAGGTGAAAGTAAGAAAAGTAAAAAACAAGCTTGGTTCAAGAATTGGGAAATTCATCGACAAGGTGAAAAGTGGCTAAGGCACGAGTAGTTCGTGAAATGACAATTTCACTAATAATGAAGAGAAAGTTCACCAAAGACTAAGGAAAGAGAATTAGGGAATTGATGAAGGAATGAAAAGAAGAAATAGTTCGTGATTTCACAAATTCCTTGATAAGGTAGAAAATGATAGTGAAGCTAAAAGCAAAAGCAAAGGGCCTGATGGTAGGTTCGCAAAAGGTAAAAATCACTGATAAGGTGAAATGCAGAAGATGGAAATAGTTCTAAAGATGAAGTTTTCATTGACCATGTTAAGTTCAGTGGTACCATAGCTGATTTTGAAGGTACAACACTTTAAAATGTTGTAAAAGCTTGCTCCTCCTTGAAATCATGCCATTTTCTTAGGGAAAGGTACCCAACATTATAATTTCATAGGCCAAGTCAAATGCAGGTAGCTACAATAGTGGAATTCTTCAATGTTGTGGTACAGATGAAACTACAAGATGGATTTATAGGTATGTAGAAAGTATTTCAAGCCTTCTCTCATAAATGCGCCTAGCACCCATGCGTGCAGGCAATCTCCCTCTACCATTTTTAGGCCCATCAGAAGCATGGCTACCATCCCTTCTATAGTTCTTTTGGCTATGTTTCTGAGAAAAAAATTAAATGAAGCATGGGCATGTCCTAGGTCGTCTAACTAGATTTCCACGCCTATGAGTTTAAAATGCTATATATGCATATGAGAATGATGTATTTTTGTTACCTATTCTTCTAGGCTATTATATATGTGGGAGAGTTCTTTGCTATCAAACCTTGTAATGCAATTACATGAACCAACTAGATCTGATACATTGTGCTTAACTCTGAGCCTTTGATGTCTCTAATTGATTGTTCACCAATGAATGTAATTGGTTATTTTGTGTCTACTTTCTCTGCAATAATTTTCTCTCTTTTGTAATAGCTATTTAGCCTCCATGATCAATACAATTATTGATATTTGCCTCTCTTATACTTTTACTCTATGTTTAATTGGATATGTAGCTTATTCTATGGGTAAAATGACCCCTCTTGCAGTTATAGTTTTCTAGTTCGAGCCTTTATTAAAAGTTGTAAGTCTATGTGAGTTCATTTCAATATTTGTAACCATGTTTGTGTTATGTCAGTCCCAACTAATACTATAAATTTGGTGCATCACCTCTTTTAATTATAGTAGTCCTCCTTCCCCTTTTCTCTGCAAGTATTGGCATTAGATTTAGTTCAATTCTCTGAGCCTTAAGCTCAGAAAGAGGAACCAGCCTTCTCTAGAGGTCTGATCTCATCTACAAGGTCCCACACCTTGAGATTAGTCCCATTGTGTCATTTGAATGCTTGGACAACCTCTAAGCAAGGTGCAATTTTACATGACAATAGTTTCTAGCACGCCTGGTGGGACTCTTTACTCTGAGTAAGAGCTAGAATGAGAAATTTTGGTTCTATTCTTAGTTCAACTACTGTTGTGGAAGCATTCAACAAGCACCTGGTGACTCTGGTGATTCAATATCCATATCAACTCAACATTTCATGCTTGGATTGCAGACTTGGTCTTCTTCTAGAGGTAATTCATAATTCATTGAGCTATCATATACTGAATCAAGAAGAAGTAGATTGTCTAGATCCCCTATGAGTGAAAATAGGAGTGTAGTTCCATCTCCTTCAAGAGCCAAGTCTACCCCCCCTCCTGCTAGATTCCAAGTTAGATTTCAATATTCAAGAAGGACCCTGCGCATACCCAGAATCAATTTAAATATCTATAATATGACAAGGAACCTTCCATTTGTTGCTTTCAATGGGGGTAGCCCTCTGGACCTAGCCTAGTATGATGATATCCCTACCTCATCCTTAAACACTATACCATTCTTTGCCAGTGAAAATTCCACCACCCTTGCTAAGCACATTTAGGATATTGCAGTGTCTGCTCTGTCCACAATGTCATTGCAAACAATGTGCCTGTGAGGCTGCTAGCTTCTTCATTCAAAGAAAAAGCCCTTTAATGGTATAGAGGTCTCCCAGCCAATTCCATCCACAATTGGGATGATATGGGCACTAGACTATGCCAGCACTTTGAAGACAAGAGTGACCACCTGTCACTGATGGAGCAACTAGTTACAATCAAAAGAGCTCCCCATGAATACATGGTGGAATTCAACTACGGATTCTAAAAGACACGGGACAAAATCCAATTATTGGTGAAGCCTTCACCAAACACTACATTCATTTATTATTTGAGGTCTCTAAATTATGACATTGTTGTCATGATTCAATCTATGGGAGGGACTATATTGCCAGACGCATACGACATAGCAATAAGGGCATAAACCTGCCTAATTTAGGCTAGGAAGATTGCTCCAAGGCCATCAATGCCTTTATTCTTAGAAGCTTCTATCATTCAACCTATTATGTATCTGATTCCTACAACAATCACCCTTACAACCTCTTCTATGACACCCTCAAATGAATTGCATGAGGTTAAGACTCTGCTACAAAGTTTTAGCAATGAGTTGGTGGCACTAAAAGGGTAGCAGGCATAACCTGGCAGGCCATATCAACCATTTAATTAGAATTATCAGCAAAATAGGCCACCATATTAGGGTAATGTACAGAGGCTGAATCAACCCAGTTATATCAAACCATTGAATGTTGTACACCCCAATGCTACTAGTACATCCGGGTCTCTTGTGCCCATACATAACAACTTGGCTTAGGATAATGATTGGTGTTATCCATGAAATCATCCCCATGATTAGAACTTGTGCAAAAGTGGACAATTCAGTCAGGCTTTGATAGTGCAAAGCCAACCAACAAATTTAGAACAACAAGTCAATCCCAATCAAGAGATGGTAGGACGGCATGAACAAATGCAAAATAACTCTGCTTTGATGAATTGGACACATGATGATTTCTATGGTGTCAATCAGGGCACGAGCCTAATAGATTTCAATATGAGAACAAAAAGAAGGGCGATTGAAGATGTAATTATTCATACAACTGCTCACATCCCCACTCCTCATGCACCTACATCTCATGTGTCCCTAGCAAACACAATCAAGGACACAACAAAGGAAAAAGCCAAAGGCTCAGCAGTGCTAGAAACACATTTTGCCTAGGCGGATCATACTGTTGGGCGAGTGAATTCAGTGCTAGTAAGGCACACCCAGGCCACCCAACAAGCAAAGGTTGACGTTGTCAGTGCTAAAATATCCCAGAAGGGTAGTCAAATCCCCTTCAGCATAGTCGATCAAATGAAGAAGACTAACATGAGCATCACTATGTGGGATGCTCTGTTGATCCCATCACAGAGGGATTTGTTGCAGGAAGCTTTGACAAGCTTCAATCAGCTTGTCGTAGAGGCAACAAAAGAAAAGGCCACCACTCCAACAAGTCTATGCCAACCAAAAGAGGAGGCAAACACAAGAAAAATTAGTAAGCCCCCGCCATTTTATGTATCCCTAATTATTGGTGATAAATTATTGCATAATTGCATGATAGATTCTGGAGTGGGTACCTCTATTATGTCAAAAAATATAGCTAATAAGTTAGACATAAAATATGAGCTTGTGAATAAGGGGTAGTGCAATTAGATGGCACTATTGTTAAGACAGTAGGTGTTATTAAAGATTTAAAGCTCACTCTGCATGCATTCCCTGGCTGCTCTATTTTACAAGATATCTTAGTCATCGATCTCCCTGCATACTTTGGCATATGCCTATCTAGGGATTTCACTGCTAAAATAGGTGGGTACCTATCTTCTAACTATCCCATATGTTGTTTAGAACAAGATATGGTACCAAAGTGACCATTAAGATTGAGCCGATTGCAAATGACCACATAGAGCCTTAGTCCCCTAATCCTACTAATATGAACTACACAATTCATGAGTTGGAGAAGCATGACAACAATAGGCATGTGGCTGCAACACCTGTGGAAGAAACCCCTGATATATTGCTTGATGAGTAGGCAAACTATTTTTAGTTTGATACTCTTGACCATATAGAAGAAATAGAGCTGGGTACGTTTTATATCCAAGAAGAGGCTGCCATCATCCCTAATATTAAAAAATGAACAACAGATCCCAGTGGGATATGGAATATGTATTTTGATGGCTCCATAAGCAAGAATGGAGCAGGTGCTAGGGTTGTGTTGATTTCACCCCAGAAAGAAAGTTATTTCTTTGCTTTCAAATTTTAGTTCAGTTGTACTAATAATGTGGCTGAGTATGAAGTCTTAATTTAGGGTATACAACTAGCACAAAAGAGAGGAATAAAATTTTTACAAGCATCTGGTGATAATGAGCTTGTTTTCCACCAAATCAAATCACAAAGCACTTCAAGGAATGACTTGCTTAAGTCATATAAGCACATAATCTGGGATCTGATTGAAGACCTTGATGCCTTCAATATTTAGGCAGTGTCCAGATAGAGGCACAAAGATGCTAATAGGCTAGCTACAGTTGGTGCCTAGTTTAACATTCCCCAAAATGTTAGATAAAATTCGGATCAACATGTAAAGATTGTTGTGAGGCATGTTGTGCCTGACAATGTGATGAGATGGCAAGTATTTGAAAGTGACTAGAAGATAGTAAATTTCTTGCAAGATGAGGTAGAGTTTGCTACCAAAAATCAGTCTACATTGCAAGAACAATAGTGACCAGGTGATCCAGTTGAAGACTAATAAGTTGCCCAGAGGACTGATCACTTTAGAGAGCATATTTGGTGCTAATGATCAACCTATGAAAGAGAAAATGAACATGATAGTAAAAAAGGAAGACTATGAAGAGGTGTAAATTACACAGGGTAGATTTCTAAAACATGGCAAGGTATGTAATCAAGCCAAAAGGCGAGGTTTTATTGAACTTTGTAAGGAATTTGATGATTTAATATCTTGGGATTATAGGGATTTGAAATGATTTGATCTTGGTTTAATCCAACATACCATTGATTTAGACCCTAATGCAAAACTTGTCCACCAAAAACAAAGGTCAGTCAACCCCAAAATTGGGCCATTAATGAGAAAAGAGCTATCCAAGCTCATAGAGGCTAAAATCATTTATCCCATTAAACATTCCTCTTGGGTGGCAAACCTAGTTCCAGTTAGGAAAAAGAATGGGGAAATTAGACCGTGTGTGGACTTTAGAGACTTGAACAAGGCCTCCCTTAAAGACCACTATCCACTTCCTTCCTTGGAGTAGATTTTACAAACAGTATCAGGGGTTGAAAGATTTTCACTCCTAGATGGCTACTCAAGCTATAACCAGATTCTTGTAAAAGAATCAGACTAGTACAAGACAACCTTTACCACCAAGTGGGGTGCTTTGGCTTATCAAAAAATGCCATTTGGGTTGACCAATGTTGGGGCAACCTTCCAAAGAGCAATGGATTTGGCCTTTAAAGGCCTAATCAATGATATTATTTTAGTGTATCTTGATGATTTGACTGTGTATTCCAAGCATGCAACTGACCACTTAGGTCATTTGAGAAGTCTTTAAAAGATGCAGGGAATACTGTATATCATTGAATCTAAAAAAATGTGTATTTATTGTCCTAGAGGGAAGATTGCTGGGGCATATAGTCTCAAAAGAAGGATTGACCATTGATCTTGAAAGAACAAGCACCATTCTAGCTCTCCCCCTTCCCAGTCACAAGAAGGGCCTGCAAATTTTTATGGGAAAGATAAATTTTGTGAGGAGATTCATTCCTAATTTTGCTTCAATAGAAAAGTCCCTCACAACCATGCTAAAAAAGAATGTTGCCTTCACATGGTCAAAAAAAGGCAGGGATAGTTTTGGAGCTGTCAAATAGGCCATTGCACAGGCTCCCACGTTGATAAATCCTGCTTATGAGAAGGATTTTATCCTTTATGCCTTTGGAGGCAAAGAATGCATATCAATAGTCTTCACACAACAAAATGAAGAGAAATTGGAATAGCCAATTGCTTTCTTCAGCCAGCCACTCAAAGAATACAAGCTAAGATATGATTTTGTTGAAAACAAGTGTTTGTTGTGGTGAAAGCAATCAAAAAGTTTAGGCATATGCTTTCAAACAGCAAGATACAACTGATAGTGAATCACCCTGGCATTAAATAATTTCTTTTAAGTAGAGATATCAATGAGAAGAGGGCTAGGTGGATCACAAATGTAATGGAATATGATGTCAACATCAACATCACCAAGATGGTATGAGATAAAGGCCTGTGTGAGAAAAATATGGTTGCAGGTTCTGAGCTCAGAAGCGATGCTGTATGTATCCTGGAACAAGCGCAACCTACTGGTTCCAACATCATAGGTGATTGGTATCTGAATATGACCACGTTCCTATAGACATGAAGATGCCTTGATGGATTGGATGTGTCTTGTTGATGGTGTCTTATTTAGAAAAGACATCAATGCAGTTCTTAGATGTATTACACAAGATCAGACTTCCAAAGTATTAGAAGAATTTCATAATGGCACTATTGGTGGCCATTATTCTCCAAGAACAACTATTGTCAAGATCATGAGGGCTGGTTATTATTGGCCCAATTTATTCAGAGTGCCCATAGATGGGTAAGGAGCTGCAAATAATGTGTATTCTTTGCAGGAAAATAAAGGTAGGTTGCTCTTCCCCTTCATTGAATTTAGACTGATCAACCATTTGCCCAATGGGGTTTGGAATTCATTGGGATCATTAATCCACCTTCTAGTGTTGGCCACAAGTGGATTTTAGCAGCCACTAATTATTCTACCAGGTGGACGGAGGTGGTTGCATTGAAGGATGCTATAGAGGCCTCCAATTTAGACTTCCTTGAGGGGATAGTTACCAGGTTTGATGTTCCATTCTGACAATGCCAAGGACTTTGTAGGCACAAGAATAATAAATGGGCACTGAACTATGGAATTTATTTAAAGAACTCATCCAATTACTATCCCCAAGGGAATGGCTTGGATGAATCTACAAATAAAAATATGATCGTAATCATCAAGAGAACAGTGGATGATAATCAACGAACTTGGCATGCCAAGTTGAAGACAACTCTCTAGGCTGATCGAATTACCTAAGAGGGCCATTGGCAATTCACCCTTCATGTGGGTATATGGAAAGGAAGAAAGGCTTCCATTGTCACTTGAGTTGCCTTCCCTTGAGCTGGTCCAACAGCTGGAGCTACTGGAAAATGATGCCATGACAGTCAGATTTGTTGAGCTGATGGAGCTTGAAGAAAAGAGGGATGCTACTATGAAGACCCTTGAAGCCCATCAAGATTAGGTCAAGAGGACCTTTGATAGAAAATTAGTTGAAAGAGTCTCCTAAGAGGGAGATTTGGTGCTGAAATGGGATGAAGACAGAGCTAAGGCTAGGAGGCATTCCAAATTTGATGCCTTATGGAGTGGCCCTTACATCATCACCAATTGCAAGCAAGCTAATCCCTTTCAACTCTCCAAGCTGACTGGTGAATCATTGTTGATCCCAGTGAATGGGATTCATCTCAAACCATACTTCCAAGTTTAGTTTTGGGATCCTTGTAAATATTTAGAATAGATCTATTTTTTGTTTTAGGTTTCCTTTCCTCTAAGTGCTTTTGCACAGGCAGCCTTCTCATTAGGAGATTGTTTGCCTTGTTGTGTGTTTTTGTGTCCATTTTCTAGAGGAATCCTTAGTTCTATTTGGTCATGTGGCTACATTTTCTTTTGACCTTGTGCCTAATGGATTGTATAAGGTAGTTGGATCCTTGTGTTTAGCAAGCAAACACCCCTGCATAGTTGCCAAAATGTTGTTTTATTTTTGCCCAAGCCAAAATAACCCAAAATATCCTTTCTTCCATTGAAAATATCTGATCTAAGATACTTGAAATAGAAGAGGCTTCCCTCAGCAAAACACCCAGAAAAATCCCCAAAAAATTTCAAGTTTTTTGCCATTTCTTTGCCTTAGTTGGTAAAAGTTTAGTTTGGTGAACCTTTGGTTCGTAAGTTCACAAGCTAGTCAATTCACTGGTTTGCCAACTGAAGGGTGAATCATCTAAGGCAAAGTAGTATAGTGCGAAGGGAAGGAAGATAAAGGAGCACTTTCTGTCGACAAAATGAATGGTTCACAAACTTCATGGTTCATCAATTGGTGGTTTTACCGACAAGCATTTCGCTGTCACATCTCAAATTTTGATACATCTGAGTTTAACTTAAAAGGAAATATTTCATGAATAATTATATGCAGATAGATGAATAATTGTTATGAATATTTTAATATGAAAAGATGTAATGAAATAAATGTAACATTCATGTTAGTAACGCTTCGGCTATGCTTTGATAATTTGTATTACTAATCTATTAATGGGAAATTGGAGTTTACTTTGAGTTGCGGATTGTCAAAGACAAGAGGTGGTTGAGGTAAAGGAGATTAGCATCCTGGCAGGGTTAAGCTCGAGGGATAACTTTCACACACTTCACGTAGTGCCATGTAGCTGCGTATGTTGCATATTGAATGCTTTAATAGTTTAATTTAAATTGTATTTTTATTTTATTTGACTTATATATTGCACAGTTAGTTAATAATGATTTAATTAGATTATTTAATTCATGAGTGTTTAGAAAATAGAATAATCAATTTAGTTATTTAATTTGTTTTATTTTAGAGAATAATCATATTCTATTTTAAATTGTGATAAATATATCAATTATTTTACAATGTTTTATTTAATGTTGTTATGTGTTTGATTTCTATTTTCCTTATGTGCATGATCTTCTGTCTAAAATTGATATTAAGTGTAAGCAATTGGCTATAGCTTTGTAAAAGAAATAGTTTTTTTTTTAAATTTAGAATTTGATAGATTGTATGCTAAATAGAATCAACTATATTTTTCTTTTTCATATTGAAAGCTAAATCAGATTCAAGTGTATCGACTGTATTTGATATATTATATTGATTAATTGTATGTCATATTGGAATGAATTCTTTGTATAATGTAGTGACTGCACATTATATTGTTTAAAGCACTTGGGGCAGTATCACAAATGGTGCCGCAGTCCCCTTTAGGGACTGTGACCCCATTTGGGGCATCGGCCCATCTTTCAATTATTGTAGGAGAAATTCAAATATATATATATATATTCCATCTTTGGTATTAAACTTAAGACTTCTGATCCATTATTGGTATGAATTATATTCGCTATTACTTCCTGCTTAGTATGCCATCAGTTGATTAATAGTTATTTGGTAATATAAATATATATGATTTCATTTTTCCTCTGTAACTACGTATTGATTGTAATCAATGTAAATGATTTGATTTCTTATTATCTAAACAATAGAACAACTGATTCATTAATATATATATATATATATATATATATATATTGTAAATTTAATTGTCTGGAAACAGAGTGGTTATAACTAAAAACAATTTTTATCATTTGAAAGGATATAGATATATTGAATATAATTTTTATTGTCTGGCTTATGACTGTATTCAATTTTATCCTTGTTTATTTTCAATATATATATAATTCAATTTCATAATTAAACCCATTCAACATTATAGTTCTATTCATCAAATTGAATTATATATATATATATGAAATTAAATTCTTTGTTCTGCAGAAAAAGAAATATTCTTTTTAATTGCATTAATGAGAAAGACTTGTAGAAAATTTTGAATTATTGAATTCTTGGTAAATGTTATTTCTACATTTCAATTGGAAAAACTAGTAGTATATCAAAATTCTTCATTTATGAAAGAAATACTTTATGTTTATCTGGTAGATCTTCATATAGATCAGATAAAATAAAGGAAAAATAGTAAACTTTTCATTAAGCAAACCAGTGAAATCATTTGATCAATGGAAATAATGTTTGTATTTTTTTTGAAATATAGATATTTATGATTATGGAAAAACCAAATATAGAAAAACTGTGTGGTATGTATTTTGGTAAAGTACGAACTTTCGAGTCAGGATGCCGAATGTAGGTTCCCAGAGATGATAGTTTTGTTAGATTTAGAGCAGACAACTAAGAGGGGGGGTGAATCAGTTGTCTAAAACTTTCTTTACTTTCAACACTTATATTCACTTGGCAGTAATAAAAAGTCAAAACATGAAACTTAATGAAATTAATCATGAGTAGAAACACATCAACACAAGAGACACCAAGATTTTGACGTGGAAAACTCGGTTAAGGGAAAAACCATGGGGTGATTAACCCAAGAATGTATTCTCTGTCAGAAGAATAGAAAGAACAAAATGGCACATGCCAATTAGGGCTCACTGCCTGAGCACACTGCTCACAAGAGGCTCACTTCCTACAAGAGACACACTGTCTACAAAAGAATAAGTATTGCATACTTGAACTAGAAAATAGCATATTCACCATGCTTGATTCAGTTCCATTTAAGCCCAAACCTTCTGCTCTACCTTTCTCTCTTCTCCTTGCTACCACACACTCATCTCCACATCTCATACTTTGAAATGAATTCGCAATCCCTTATTTATACATGACATCAACTTAGGAACAAACATCTAAGTCGGTACACATCCACAAGAACATCTGCAAGATGTATAATTCATCCGGTCAGCCAGTCACAGAAAGAACATCATCATTCAAAAGTTATTCTTCATTTCCAGGACTCTAATTCTAATGTGGACCATAAACACAAACTGAGCACGATCCAGAGACCTCCACAAGCTTGCTTGAAACACCAAGAACATCTGCACTACCTCTACTTACTGAAACTCTTCTCTCCTTCATCCAAAACCTCAAGAACATAGTCTGCCATTATTGTCACAAAGGAATAGATACTTTCAAACCTTCAGACCATGAACTAATCAATTTTCCACACCACACAGACTTCCCAAACACTTCCTCAAATCCACAGAACTAGAGAATGCATTGCCGGATCTCACCGGACCTATCTGTATCACTCTATCATCACAGAACATTTGCCAGACCTGGTTCCACTTGAACTGCCATAACTTCTTCAAATATTCATGCGGACCTCTGAAATCTCTACTGGAACAACTTAAGACACATATCTACAAACCCTTTAATCCACATCCTCTGATCTTGATCCTGTCTTGGACTTTTACCTTATGCCATCACTGTTCTTCACTATTCCTGATTGAGACTGATTTTCTCAATATCCTCAGCACACAACTCATCCAACCTTATCATTAATGTAATAGGAGTATGTTGGCATCAATGACAATACCGGTTAGGCCCATACTTGTAACAATCTCCCCCTTTGTCATTGATGGCAACATATGATGTGAAAAACTATTTTAACCATCATGACAAGAAAATTTCTTTACTGTCACAACTCCCCTTAATAGAAACAACCATTCACATGTCTTCTCTTCCTTTATTGCTCCCCCTTTGATCAGCAACCACTTGTTTTTCACATGTCTTCTCTCCCCCTTTGACATCAATGGCAAAGGGCACATACTTGCAATTAAAGACCATGCCTGCTGCTCCCCCTGAGTAGTAGCTCCCCATCATCAGTCCGGACCACAAGATGTGACTGTGAAATCCACCGGATTGATGCACACCAGTGCACCTTAGTTCACCACCAGAGGGGCAATAACCCCTAACTTCTCCCTGAGATACTCCAAAGAGTCCTTAGGTAGAAGTTTAGTAAAGATGTCTGCAATCTGATCCTTTGAAGGCACAAACTCCAATCTAACTTCATTCTTGTTTACTTGCTCTCTCAAAAAGTGAAACTTGATGGATATATGTTTGGTCTCTGAATGCAGCACCAGATTCTTAGATATGTTTATTGCACTTGAATTATCACAGAAAATTGTGATGGGCTGCTCATACTCTACTCTGATGTCTCTTAACATTTGTTTCATCCACAAGACTTGAGTACAACTTCCTGCTGCAGCAATATATTCTGCTTCTGCAGTGGACATAGATATTGCTTCTTGTTTCTTACTTAACCAAGAAACCAATCTCTTCCCTAAAAAGAATGCTCCACCACTGGTACTCTTCCGGTCATCCACATCTCCTACCCAATCAACATCTATATATGCATGAAGAGAGAAATCATGATCTCTAGGATACCACAACCCATACTCAACTATCCCCTTTAGATATCTAAAAATCTTCTTGATTGCCATAACATGAGATTCTCTAGGATTAGCTTGGAATCTAGCAACAAGACCAACATCCTGCATAATGTCTGGTCTAGTTTGAGTGAGATACAACAATCCTCCAATCATTGACCTATATTTTGTCTAATCAACCTTGGGAGAGTTATCATCTTTGCTCAACTCGCATCCGGTTGCCATTGGAGTGTTCATTGGCTTTGAGTCTTCCATCCCAAATTTTCTCAACAATTCTTTCACATATTTTGACTGAGAAATGAAGATTCCTTGCTTTGTTTGAGTAATTTGTAGGCCCAAAAAGAAATTCATTTCTCCAAGCATGGACATCTCAAACTGACTTTTCATTTGATTTGCAAAAGTTTTGCATAGACTATCTCTTCCTCCAAAAATGATATCATCAACAAATACTTCAACAATTAAGATATTTTCATGATCAATTTTGAAATACAAATTACTATTAGCAGTACCTTTGTTGAAACCAATTTTCAAGAGATGTTTATCCAATCTTTCATACCAGGCTCTTGGGGCTTGCTTTAGTCCATACAGTGCCTTTTTCAATTTGTAGACCATGTCACCATGATCAGAAAATTGAAATCCATCCGATTGCTCAATGTACACCTCTTCTTCCAAGTTTCCATTTAGGAAGGCAGATTTGACATCCATCTGATACACCTTGAAATCCTTGAAGGCAACAAATGCAAGAAATAATCTGACTGCTTCAATTCTTGCCACCGAAGCAAAAGTCTCTTCAAAATCAACTCCTTCAATCTGAAAGTAACCCTTACAGACCAATCTAGCTTTATTTGTAATTACTTCACCAACTTCATTTAGTTTGTTCTGGAAGACCCATTTGGTTCTAATCACATTCTTGCTTCTAGGTCTGGGAACAAGATCCTAAGTATGATTTTTCTCAATTTGCATTAGTTCCTCCTCCATTGCTTTTGACCAATTTTCATCATTGCAAGCTTCATTCATTGTCTTAGGTTCAATATTTGAAATCAGACAATATTCATCTGAATTTTGAGCAATTCTCCTCCTTGTTTGCATTCCTTTGCTTTTGTCACCTATGATCTGATCTTCAGAGTGGTTTAGAGTAACATACCTTGGAACTTTGGGAGTTTCTTGCATCTCTAATTCTTGATCAATCTCATTGAGACATAACTCTTCTTCCTGACTTACCAGATCAACTTGACTTGGTTTCTCAGAAGAGGCTTGGACACTTTGAATCTGAACACCATTCTGATCATCTTCATCATACTCTTGAATTCTTGAGGGTCTTTCAATTTCTTCATCAACCTTCACATTTACACTTACTACTATCTTTCTTAGTCTCTTGTTGTAACACCAGTATGCTTTGCTTTGAGTAGAGTAACCCAAGAATATTCCTTCATCACTTCTAGCATCAAACTTTCCTAGATCTTCATCCCTTTTAATGTAACATCTGCTACCAAAGACTCTTAAATATCTCACAGTGGGAGTAATGCCAAACCAAAGTTCATAAGGAGTCTTACCGGTATTATTTCTAATTTGAACTCGATTGAGAGTGTAGACTGCAGTGCTGACAGCTTCTCTCCAATAGATCTGAGGAACATTTGCTTCCATCATCATGGTCCTAGATGCTACTTAGATGGTCTGGTTCTTTCTCTCAACTACTCCATTCTGTTGTGGAGTTCTAGGGGCAGACAACTGTCTCTTTATTCCATGTTTCTCACAGAAATCTATGAACTCACCGGATGTGAATTCTCCACCTCTATCAGACCTCAGACATTTCAATTTTAATCCGGTTTCATTCTCCACCATGGCCTTGAATATTTTGAATTTCTCAAGTGCTTCTGATTTTTCTTTTAGAAAGGTTACCCACATCATCCGGGAGTAGTCATCAATTAGCAACATGAAGTATCTATCACCTTGGACACTCCTAACTCTTGCCGGACCGCAAAGATAAGTATGAACTAAGTCCAACAGTCTGGTAGAAGACAATTCCTTACTTTTGAAAGTGACTCTACTCAATTTGCCCAACTAACATTCTTTGCACAAGCTATTAGTAGGTTTTACTAATTTTGGAAGATCTCTTACAGCCTGAGTATTGCTTATCTTGATGATATTATCAAAATTCACATGACACATCCTCCTATGCCATAACCAACTCTGATCAATTTGAGCAAATAAGAAACTTTTACCAGTACCAACCAAGTGGAAGATATTACATTTAGTTTGAGTACCAGATGCAATCTCTGTTCCGGAGCTCTCAAAGATCTTGCATTTTCTATTTCTGAATCTGAGATCATAGCCTTTGTCCACCAGTTGTCCAACACTGAGAAGATTGTGCTTTAATCCTTCAACATACAGTACATTACTGGTTTTGTTCTTTCCATCAAGAGAAATAGTTCCTCTACCTCTGATCTTGCCAGTAGAATTATCTCCAAACTTTACAATTCCTCCTTCATATTTTTCCAAACTTAAGAACTTATCACCAGTCATATGGTGAGAGCATCCACTGTCAATGACCCAATCATCCTTTGTTTCAACTTGGGTAGCCAGAGCTCTTTCTTCAACTTTAAGATTGACAGATACAGAGGGTATTGGTTCCTCTTCTTTGATGGCAATAAACACCCATTCATTACTGGATTTTTTTCCTATCGCTGATTCATCATCTGTTACTCCTTCATTATCATCTTCTTCATGAACATAGTAACAATTCTTTTGAAACCTTGATCTGTTAGGATTTGGTCTTGAAAATCTTTATGGACATCTTGAGGCAAAATGACCAATTTTATTGTAGTTAAAACACTTGAAAGGTAATTTTCCTTCATACTTACCGGATCCTCTTGGTAGTCTCTTTGCAATAAGGGCTTCAAGATGAGCAGTTTCAGCTTCTTCTTCATCCAAGTCTTTTCTTTCTTTTTCATACCATGATGGGTTCCTTGAAGAATTTTCCCCTGGATCAAACCTTTGTTTCCCCTTTACAGAGGCACTGACTTTGAATGTAGATTTAGTCTTTGGAGGATCATCTCCAAACTTGGCCATTTCAAAAGCAGCTAACTTACCAACCAATAGATCTCTTGTGACTATTATGTGAGCTCTGAATTCTTCGATTGCAAAAGCCTTGATTTTATAAGACTCAGGAAGGGATATGAGAACTTTGCCAACAATCTCATCTTCACTCAGGGTTCCACCTGCATTTCTAATTCCACAAACCAGCTCATTCAGTCTTGGCATAAAAGAGGTAATATTTTCATCATTTCTCATCTTCAGTTTTTCAAACTTCCCTTTTAGACTCTGTAACCTTGCACATTTAACAAACTGGTCTTCTTCATGCAAAAGTTCCAGTTTTTTCCAAATCTTAAAGGAAGTTGGTAGATCAATAACATTTGAGAGTTCTGAGTCAGATAACGTGCTTAAAAGAGCCTCTTTGGTCTGCAGATTGTTTTCATCATCTGTGATTTCATTTAGGGTTGTTCGACCACCCTGTGGAGGTACATAAGCTTTTGTAACCATGGACCAGTATGCAAATCCCATGCACTGCAAGTGACATTCCATACGACCTTTCTAAAGAGCAAAGTTAGTTCCATCATACTTCAGACTATCCTTCTTGTAGGACGACATCCTGGATCTCCTCAAGCGGTTAAGCTCCTTTCAGAGGAACTTGGCTCTAATACGAATTGTTAGATTTAGAGCAGACAACTGAGAGGGGTGGGTGAATCAGTTGTCTAAAACTTTCTTTACTTTCAACACTTATATTCACTTGGCAGTAATAATAAATCAAAACATGAAACTTAATGAAATTAATCATGAGTAGAAACACATCAACACAAGAGACACCAAGATTTTGACGTGGAAAACCCGGTTAAGGGAAAAACCACAGGGTGATTAACCCAACAATGTATTCTCTGTTAGAAGAATAGAAAGAACAAAATGGCACATGCCAATTCGGGCTCACTACCTGAGCACACTTCTCACAAGAGGCTCACTGCCTACAAGAGACACACTGTCTACAAAAGAATAAGTATTACATACTTGAACTGGAAAATAGCATCTTCACCATGCTTGAGTCAGTTCCATTTAAGCCCAAACCTTCTGCTCTGCCTTTCACTCTTCTCCTTGCTACCACACACTCATCTCCACATCTCATACTTTGAAATGACTTTGCAATCCCTTATTTATACATGACATCAACTTAGGAACAAACATCTAAGTCGGCACACATCCACAAGAACATCCGCAAGATGTATAATTCATCCGGTCTGCTAGTCACATAAAGAACATCATCATCCGAAAGTTATTCTTCATTTCTGGGACTCTAATTCTAATGCAGACCATAAACACAAATTGAGCATGATCCAAAGACCTCCACAAGCTTTCCTGAAATGCCAAGAACATCCACACTACCTCTACTTACTGAAACTCTTCTCTCCTTCATCCAGAACCTCAAGAACACAGTCTGCCATTACTGTCACAAAGGAATAGATACGTCTGAACCTTCAGACCACGAACCAATCGATTTTCCACACCACACAGACTTCCCAAACATTTCCTCAAATCCACAGAACCAGAGAATGCATTGCCGGATCTCACTGGACCTATCTGTATCACTCTGTCATCACTGAACATTTGCTAGAACCGGTTCCACTTGAACTGCCATAACTTCTTCAAATATTCATGCGGACCTCTGAAATCTCTACTGGAACAACTTAAGACACATATCTACAAACCCTTTAATCCGTATCCTCTGATCCTCATCCTGTCTTGGACTTTTACTTTATGCCATCACTGTTCTTCACTATTCCTGATTGAGACTAATTTTCTCAATATCCTTAGCACACAACTCATCCAACCTTATCATTAATGTAACAAGAGTATGTTGGCATCAATGACAACACCGGTTAGGCCCATACTTGCAACAAGTTTTACTTTTTCTAAAACTATTATTTTATTTTAAATGCTTGGCCAAACTACTGTACCATTGAAACAAATGGATTTTTTAAAAAGCCTAGAACTTTGTAGTCTCTGCCACATCCTATTTGTAAGAGTTTATCTCATTCTAGTATTAGGATGCATACATGCAACATGCATGCATCGAGAGTTTCCCTCCTACTTACATTGTTCCAGGTTGCTAGGCTCCTTGTGCAGGGTCGGTGCTTTCTTCAAGTTAGGAAGAAACCCAGGGAATTTCAGTACTTCATGGTTGGGTGGAAAAAGCACCTCAACCACTCTCTTGGACTTGGTTTGTGGATGATCAGAGGATCGAGGCAACTGAGAGTAGATATTATTATTGATATGGATATTTGCTTCTTTGTATGGCTTCATTGCCAAATTGAAATTGTAATATGATTCATGGATATCTTAATGATAGTTCTTCCTTATGTAACATTAAAATAGATGTATTGTAACACTAAGTCAAGTGCATGTAAACTATTTGTAATCCATTCTGCTATATGGATCATTATTCTTATTTATAAGTTCTTGCCATTATATGATTATGGATATTTGGAAACCATTATTGGTTGATTATCGTATTTATGGAATATTCTTTTCTTTTCGGGTACTATTTTTAGTTGGTAAATTTCTGCACCTTACATTTGGTATCAGAGCACGGTTCCAACATTGGGAGCTCTGGGGCGTGTGTTGCTTAGTTTGTTTGAGCATGTGTGGGTCCTTGAGTGTTGGCGTGTAGTAAGTAGCATGTGCCTTATTTTGTATGTCATCCTCGCATGTGTGTGGCGAGTAATACATTACTATGGGTTAGATAAACCCTGGTGTTTGCCAAGAAGTTGCTTATGGGTATTTTCCTTCTTAATGCCTTGAGTGTTGGGCATGAGTCTTTACACTATGTGAGAGTTCTTGAGTGACCTTTGAAGGGTCATGTTTGTGATTGTGTAACCACCTATGATGATAAATACCATGTTCCAAGTGTGATCGATCTTGGTTTATTCCTTTAGAAGTTAAGCATTGTATATGGACAAGAGGATGTTTTGATTATTAATGAACCTTGTGTACAAGAGTAGCATATACTCGTAATGTTTGCCTCTATATAGAGACTAGTAATGCTTGTTTGACATGCATATTGCATTGTCTTATTGAGAGCATGTTTCTAGGTATGGATTAATTATGCGGTTGTAAGATAGATAGTGTTTCATCGCATTGCTAGAATTGATCATTTGGGTAATGACTTATATTCCTAGATTGCATTTTCCCTAAGATTCATGTGGGAACCTGGGTATAATTATTGCATTGCATTATTTGAAGAGCTAAAGAGGAAAATGGGTTGTGAAGAGGTCTTTTATATAGTCCTTGTGATGTTTTGAAGTGTTAGAATCTTGAGAAAAATAGCAAACCCTACATCTTGTGACCTGAATTATGATTTTTTGTCTCTTAGTTTGCATTTAGTATGCTTGTCATCATGTTGTGGAGGAGTTTAAAATCTTGTGAAAGGTGTTATCAGAAATTTGGAATGATTATTAAGAGTATCAAAGTAATCCAATAAACTCAAGGGAAAAGGAAATAATCAAGATCAAACAAACAAAGACAAAACCTTGCAAACCTCAATACTTCATAGCTTCCATTGGTCACCTATCTCAATCGATCTTTTGTAATGAATGAAGCCCTCAGAAAGTGCACTTCCTTGCTTTTTCTTTAAGATGTCAATGGAGAATGGCTATGATATTTCTTGCAATGAAGATGAGCTTCACAACAATAGTAATGGTGATGGTAACAAGTTGATCGCAAGCAAATGGAATGACTTGGGTGCCAAAGGCACGCTGTAATTCCTACGGAGTAAGGGTGCTAAAAGCTTGGATGATTGAAATGGAGGAATTGGGTTCAATTTATAGACTCGCGAGAGAGAAGATCAATGGTATAGAAGAAATAAGAAGATCAACGGTATAGAAACCTTGAGAGAATGTGCGCGAATAGAAAGAAGACAAGTGTCACACAAAAGATGCTTTGTTTGAGTTAACTGCTTTCTTTTATAAAGATAAGATTTGATTTCATAAATTAGAAAGTTTTTTTCTAATTTAAGAGTTATTGATAAAAACAAGGTTGATTAAATCAATTAACTCAACTTGTGATTTGCTTTTGCATGATTTGAGAGAAATTAAATAATAAATTATTTAATTTTGTGTGCACGAAGAAGAAGATTTATTTAGAAGATTTGGAAGAATTTAGAAGATAAGAAAGCAAATTAAATAAATAAATTTATTTAATTGTTTGTGTATGCTTTGGAAGAATAAATAAAATATTTGATTATATTTTATTTTTAGAGATTGAGAGAATTTAAATAAATTTGATTGATTTATTCAAATTTGGAGGAAGAATTTGACTTAATTAAATAATTAAGAATTATTTAATTGTTTGGAAGAATTTAATTAAATAAAGGATTTTATTTAATTTTAACTTTAGAAGAGGTAATTAAATAATTTGATATTTAATTAATTTAGAGGAATATGAATCGAATAAATAAATTTGTTTATTTATTTATTGATAGAAGAATTAGAATGAAATAAATATTAAGAATATTTATTTAGACTGAGTCATGTCATTTTTAGGTGTATACATTTTGCCCCTCTTTGATGTGATATTCGAGATGATGAGATTTGTGTCGAGTAACATCATTTCAAAGAAGCTTAGGTATGGATAGAAGAAAAAGATGGTAATGAAAAGATAGGATGAGGATGCCCCCTTAGGAGATTGGATGGGGAGAGAGTTTCAAGGGCGTGAGACGGACAATCTCTCAATGAATAAGGTGGAAGAACAAATTAGGATGAAGAAATTTGTTGAAGAAAGAGCTGAATGATACGCGATGCAAGATAACATGATAACACACACAAGCAAGCAAGCAAGTATGCACAAATGATACAAGAACAAACAAGATATTGCCCTTGTCAAGTGGTAAACCAATGATTAATCGATATGAATTGACGACAGTGTTGTCATGGTAGGGAACGATAGATCCCTAGAGCAACATGAAAGATAGTGTTGTTATGGCAGGGAACGATAGATCCCTAGAGCAACACAATAGACATGGGAGAGATACATCCCACCAATAATTATGACTAATTGAGTTGGTTTACAACCAGACAAAGATCAAGACCATCGATTGTGATTGGATCATTTGACAAGATTGACTTGACTCGATTGGTATGGATTAAGGATAGACTTGCATTTGGACCATCGCGTGGATTGATAGCTAGAACTATTAACAAGAGATACAATGACAGATAGAAGATTGATTGATAGAAGAATGACTCGACTGAAGGAATCACAAGCTTTTAATAGTAAACATTTGATACTCTGCATAGAATTTTTATTGCATGGGATATGGATGCGAAATACAATTGGATATGGATACGGATATGGATATGAAATGCAATTGGATACGGTATGGATATGGAAAAGGAATGCAATTGGATACATTATGGATATGGATATTTGTCATCTTGATATTGCAAGTATTTTGAAGTGCTTTGTTTCATCATTGGGCTTTTTAAAATGTTGTAAGAAAATACAAGCATCTAGGTATAATTGAACTGAGATGACCTGAGTATTACTTACATAGATTTTGATATAGCAATCTAATACAAGCATCGATGTATAATTAAACTGAGATGACCTTAGTATTTCTTGCATATCAACAGACAAGGATTGCCCCCTTTCATGTTAGACCTTTGATGTCCTCGATGGTTTTTTGTTGATCATGTCTTTAGACAAGAGTTATCACATTACTAAAGATTAATCCACAAACAGAAGACAAATAAAATAATCATGCCCCCATCATAACATCTCTAGTTTTTGACATCCTCGAGTAGCATAGAAAGACATAATAACAAAAATCAAGACTCTGTAAGTTAACTTGCTCATGAACACAAAACATTGTTGCATTAGATGTATCTTCTTGCCATAATTTAGATAGAATCGTTTAGAGTACTTTAGGTGCTTGTTTGTTTTTCTTTGTATAGGTTGATGTTTTGCATCAAAATTTCTGTTTGAAAGTGGGCTTTGCTTGTGCTTGCATGCTTGCCTGGTAAAACGGACCCTAAGGGACTGAGCTAGTGCCTCGGGGGTGCATTGCTAATTGGCCTTGCCTATGTGACGACGTAGAGGCAATGTAGTTTGGGGACTTGGACCATGTGGATGGACTAGAGGATAGATGACAAGGTATGGGACTGACAGGAAGTGGGGCCTCGAGGGCGCATTGATAATGGCCTTGCCTACGTGATGATGCAAAGGTAACGTAGTTCAGGAAATAATACTAATAGATTGGGTTTGTAGATGATTTGATGCTTTTAGGATTTTTGGATAGCAATTTGGATAGCCTAATGCTGGATATGGATGATAGGGGAACACCATGGATAGGTAAATAGATAGATGATAATGGATGGGTAGGTAGAAAGATGGGTAATAATAGATTAGAAGGAACACATGCGGAAAAGGGGAAGGATGTCATCGCCAAGGACTAAGTCACATAGGAATAACATGCCTCATTGTAGGTAGGATACTTAGCATTTTTCATGACAATGCTTATGACGATAGGCGGATGAGAGGATAATGTAGGATTTGCTTGGCTTGGAGGGATAAGGTATGTCAAGAGACATCTGAAACATTTGTCGACATTGTGCCCCCAATCTTTATCAAGATCAAAGAAAATAGAGGAATGGAAGATTAGGATGGATGGACTGGACAGTATAGGTATGAAATAGATAGAAGGATAGGATAGGAAACGGTATGGAAGGAAACTGATAGGAGAAGAGTGATATGCCGATGAGACAAGATGCCCCCAAGTGTAGGTGATGTAGAAGATCAACTTACACATGACACCTATTTGCTAGGTTTTCATCATGGTACCTATCCAAGGCATTTGTTTGTCAGATTTTCACCATTGGACGAAAGGGATTTCTTTCTTTATTTTTTTTTGAATATTTAGATAGAATAGGTGGATACGGACGAGAGGATCTCAAGTTCCCAGTTCCATGAAGGTGATAGTGCCCCACTAGAAATGCATGTCATCGCACATATCATGCCAAATGCCTCTATGCTCATAGATGTTAGTAAGGATCGCATGAAAGGAAGATGAAGTAGGTAGATTGCAGATTATGGAAGGTGCAATAGTGGATGATGATAGGACTTATGTATGGATGGAGGGAAGGATTATGCAAAAGCATGGACCATAGGAGTAGGAGGGGGAAGATATGTAGGATAATTGTGGAGGGAAGGGGAGATGGAGGTATATGGAGATGTTATGGGATGGAAGGGAACCATGACCAACGGTTGCACATACTGTGATAAACATTGAAGCATATGATGGTAAGGTGGTGTAGGAAGTAATGGAGAGTTTTTCGTGGTGGATGAATGATTTAGGCATTTAGGGACCCACATAGACTTAGTGTTTCTTTGATTTTTGCTTGTCATGTGGGATGGATGGATTAATGACTTTTGGATGGAAAAGGAGAAAGTGGATGGTTGGGATGTTTGAGAGGTGGATGCCTCATTTGACTTGATGGTTTTTTGTTTAGGTACCCAAACCATTTTGCTTGTAGATGTTACCTATGAAGGTATAGGATTGGGTATATGCATCTTTTGTATAGCTCTTGAGGTAATTACTTGTTGCTTGGGGACCCACACCTTTTTTAGTTTGGCATTGAGGTGTGTGGGTGTATGCAGCTTTTGAAATGGATAACTCTTTGATTCTTGGCTTTTGTATCCTAGGTCATGAGGACTCTTAGGATTTTTTACTTCACAGGTAGAGGCATCCAAATTTTTGCTGTTGAATTCCCTTGAGATGGTTGAAGTGGAGTTGGTGGAAGCTCTTTGTTTAGACAACATTTGCATTTGTTGGCCATGATTGTGAATTTTAGAGGATTGATAGATGGATGGATAAGGTGTTGGAAGAAGTGGTGGTAAAATGCATGGAGGGATGTTAGGAGTTGGAAGTAGAGGTGGTAGATTGGATGGTGGAAGGTGTATGGTCACATGCTTTTGGGATGTATACGATAAGGGAGGTAGAATGGCAACATATGTTTTGGGGATATGATAGAATGTACGATGGAAAGTTGTGGATTTAAGAGGAATGGAGGAAGTACCAACATCTTTGGATTGTTCACCTTGGGGTATGTATCCAAGGCCATATGAGCGAGGAGGAACATTGACATGGATGGGCTCCAAAATACCTTGTTCATGAAGGCCTAAGCCTTTACCTTGATAGTTCATATGTTAGAATATGTGGTGGACAATGGGATTATAGGAGATTTGGACACTAGATGCGAGCTCATTATTTGATGGGGAAGGTGAAGTGGTAGATAATGGTTGCTGCTCTCCTAAAGAGGAACATTCATGCATGAAGGTAGTAAGACCAAGGGTATATGGTGGGGGATTTGCAACATGGTCAATGATAGATGGTGAAGGATCATTAGGATCTTGATTATCATTATGCTTAGTAGGATCCAAGTTATTGGTTTAATCATCTATGTGCACTTGGGAGGCAAGTGTCTCATCAAGGGAGGTGGAAGTTGTTGGATCATGGATAGGACTAGGTGGCTCATTGATAGCTTCTTCATAGATAATATCTTGATCATAGAAAAGATAGAGGTTATGGGTGGATTGGATTTGGAATTCTTTCTCATGTATAGGATCAAGTTGCTCATGGATAGCTTCTTTAGAGGTGATATCCGGATCATAGAAGAGATATAGGTTATGGATGGATTGGAATTGGATCTCTTTCTCATGTATAGGATCAAGTTGCTCACGGATACCTTCTTCATAGGGGATATCTTGATCGCGAAAAAGATAAAGGTTATAGATGGATTGGATGGGGGTGCTTTGATCTTGACTTAGATAAAGGGTTGATGTTTCCACACGCTCTAAAGTGTACTCTTGATATAACTCTTGATGTGCTTGAATGGAATTGGAGGTAGAAGACTCTTGGATAGGCTCTTGGTCAATAACATGAAGGTGCAATGGACCTTGACGTTGATTCAAGGTAGGAGGTTCTTCAATATGCTCAAGGGGTGGTAGATTATATGATGGGGTTGGAGCAATGGACATGTTGGAAGGGTCTTTGATAAGGTCAAGGACTGAAATTTGGGGACATGGTTGCCTCTCTGCTAGTAGCCCTTGGATCACATCCTTCGTAGGTGTATGGGTAGATGAATGAGGTTCAAATTTCTCCATAGATTTTCTTTTGCTGTATAAATTTGGAAAAACTCTTTGGAAAAAATCATTTGAGGACTCTTTGGTTGTCGTATTAGAGCTTGGGGAACTTGATGTTGGTGTTGGTGGAGGACTAGTATGCTTTGGGCTATGCCCTCTAGAGAGGATGGTGAAGGAGGACTAGTAGATGGAGTGGTATAGGATTTCCAAATTGAGGTGTCGCTTCCCTTGTCAAGAATATCATTAAGATGGGAAAAGAATCTACGATCATGGTGTGAGGCGTAGCTAGTACTAGCATGCTCATGTTGGGAGGGGTTTGGTATCTTGGCCAACCTTTTATCAGAAGGATAAGGAGATATGCCCTATGGCGAACATTGCTCTTTGGAAGATTTAATTTTTAAGATTACTAGTTGTTGTAGGGCTTGGAGTTCTTGAGCAATTTCTTCTAATTGGTTCATCATATCCGTAGAAACTAACACAAGGCTGAAATGGGTACCTAGAAAGGTTGAAAAATTTCTCCTAAAAGCCCAGGAAATGTTCACTATCTTGTATGCGCAATAATAAATATGCTGAAACAAAGGATAAATGCGCAGTAAGTTGATGCAAATACGTAGCTTTGGTAAATGATAAACGCATAGTAATAGACAACAAATGCATAGAAATTTGATGCAAATGCACCGTAGGTTGATACAGATGCACAACTTCAGAGGGTATATGCGCAACTCTGGTTTTCTTGACTATTTTTACAAAGTTTTTGACACGTTTTTCAATTTTTTTTTATTTCTTTGGCTACAAGATGGTTTTTTTGATCTGATTTCTTAATTAAGGCAAGAAGACATAGCAAACACAAAGAATATTTTCATGGTTTTTTGATCTTTTTGTAATTTTTTGAACTCTTTTTGACTTAAAAGCAAGTACAAATTCTAGGCTAGCTGGGACAATATAAATTGAATTCTCACTATTTCTAGATGAGGCATCTTTGGGAGGTGATAATCACCCTTCCTTGCACTGGATTATAGGGGTTTTTGGCTACTAAAAACAATGGATGATTAGTAAGTGTAACCATTCGAGTGGTTATACATGTGGCAACACTACTCTCCGTTATGGAGTCTCCTAACCTTCAAGGGTTGCGCCTTGGAGGGTTTTGGAGGAGGTTGGCTGTCGGTATAACACAACAACACTCATTGTTTGAAGCTTTTGCTCCAAACACAATTTATTTATAGTGGCTTGGCATAGCTCGGCTTTAGCTTGTTACCACTTAAGGTCATTCCCACTTGGATAGAAGGATATCCAAGGGCAGGCCTCTTTAAAGGTTTAACACATGCAAAATGATATGTCTGGCATTTTGGTCACCCAAGATAGGGGAGAGCATAGGCCTAGTATCATTCCAAAAACATGAAAGAGAGTGGTTCTTTTCCCCTAATTAAAATAAAAACTTGACTAAATGTGTTAAGCTATTGGGCACACACGCGAGTTGTTAACTTTGAAAGCAAGATAGAAATGGTTCAATTTTATCCTCCTAGAATTGGGACTATATTCAATTTGTTGATACAACAATATCAAATTACAATCCTTCCTAGTTAGATCTAGATGTGATTTTGCATGAACATCTGATTACTATCCTTGCTAATTAAATCTATGGTGTGTGTTAATAATGCAACTAGAATGTCTAAACCAGTCCCTAACCTACAAGTAGATTAGAGAAAATTCCTGTGAGAAGTGTCAACGTTAGCAAAATCACAAGAAAACCCAAAAAGTCACTATCAGAATTAGATGCACAGGTATAGAGATTAGATGTGCAGAGACAAAGGTCATATGCGCAGCTATTACAAAAGCGCTAAGACAGAGGTCAAAAGTACAGAAATAGAGAGCATAAGCGCAGTTTCAGTAAATGCACCGTATCAGAACACAGATGTGCAACTTTAGGAGGTATATGCGCCGAAAGACCTAATGTGCCAAAACAAAGCTCAGATGCGTGTTAGAATTGACCAGATGTGTAGAATCCTCCTGTGTATGAAACCTTGCACAAAAAACTCAAATTTTTGGGTTAAATTGGGGCAAGTCCCCACAGTGGGCGCTAAAAATGTTATGCGAAAATTGGAATGATTATCAATTGTATCAAAGTAATCTAATAAACTCAATGGAAAATGAAATGATCAAGATCAAACAAAGAGAAAACCTTGCAAACCTCAATACTTCATAGCTTCCATTGGTTGCCTATCTCAATCGATCTTTCGTAATGAATGAAGCCCTCAGAAAGTACACTTCCTTGCTTTTTCTTCAAGATGTCAATGGAGAACGGCTATGATATTTCTTGCAATGAAGATGAGCTTCACAACAATGGTAATGGTGATGGTAACAAGTTGATCACAAGAAAATGGAAAGACTTGGGTGCCAAAGGCGTGCTGTAATTCCTACAGAGTAAGGGTACTAAAAGCTTGGATGATTGAAATGGAGGAATTGGGTTCAATTTATAGACTCACGAGAGAGAAGATCAATGATATAGAAGAAATAAGAAGATCAAAGTGTTGGCAAGAGACACTATGTGGTTTCATGAGTGTTGTCATTGATGGCAACAAAGTCCATCCCACACATCCGCAGGACATGGTGTGTCTATACTGGAAGTCAGATTGAAGAGTACTTTGGTCCAGTGACCAAGAACAAAGCATGCAACAAGGTTTGACAATCAGGTCCAGATCTCTCAGAGGAAGTATCTCAGTAAAGTGTGGACTTGGGGAAGTCAAGAGGAGTACCTTAACTGATAGATTCCAAGGATTGAGCCTCCAGTGATAAAAGAGTGAAGAGATATGAGTACCTAAGTATTAGGTTCCTGTTTGGCAGAGTAGACTGAGGAAGAACTGACTGGCAGAGCATCAGACCTTAATCCGGATGAGATATTGATGGTGATCAAGCTTCCTAAGGTATCATTCATGATTAGCCAATATAATTGATGACTTTTATAAGCATCTCCTTGATACACATCACTTGGTAAGCAAGGATCCAGCCGATAGACCAGAGTTTGAGAAAATATTGAGCATTCCGGATGCCGACTAGAAAGTTGTTGAAATCCTTTGTGTGGATATATATACCAGATGGATTTAGATAAGAAGGTGTGTGTGGTGTATTGTTAAGTGCGAAGAAAAGTAGAGAGCAAAGTGGAAGCAGTAATATAGGTCCGGTATGTGACAGGACAACAACACCTAAGAAGAGGAAGAATGAAGTGCAGTAGATCAGTGTACTGAGCTTAACCGAAACTAAACTTTAGCATATGTGGATGCTTCTCATCAGTTCAAGTATCTTGTTACTCTCTAATAACTTGTAGACAGTGAGTCTCTTGTAGGCAGTGAGCCTCTTGTGAGCAGTGTGCTCGGGCACTGAGCCCTAATTGGCAAGTGCCATTTTGTACTACCTTATTCTTTTAACAGAGAATACAATCTTAGGTTAATCACCCCGTGGTTTTTCCCTTAACAAGGTTTTCAACATCAAAATCATTGTGTTATTGTATTGAGTTTATTTCTGCTTTCATGGTTATGCATGCTTACTTAATTTGATGCTGCACTAGTTGTTAAGGAAGAACAAAAAGTTAAAATAATCAAGATAACTGATTCACCCCCCTCTCAGTTATCAACAATTGGTATTAGAGCTAAGCTCCTCCTAACAGAGCCTAACAGCTTGAGGAAGATCTGGGAATCTCAATATGTATGTTATGAGGGAACAACTTCAGTCTGCTCTAGATGATCTTGAGCAATCTCACTCCGAAGTCAATGAATTGAAGGAAAGACTCAAACAAGCTGATGATTTCATAAATGAACTAAAAGAGAAACTGAGTATCTCTATGAAAAAGAGAAAGGAACTACTTCAACAGTTAGGAAGTCAAAGTGAAGTCAATATTACTGATGAAGATCTGAATGAAGAGAACAAGTTATGTGAGAAGCTATCAAAAGAGGTCATTATGGTAAGACATGAAATGGAATCAGGTGTTATGAAATTCACTCAAGAAATTGAAGAGAAAAGAAAGATTGAAGATAATTTAAAACAATCTCTCAAAGAAAATTCAGAAGACTGCCACAAAATGGATAGAATAATCAGGCATTTGGAATATGATCTTGAAGAAGCTAGAGATAATGAAGAACAACTCGAGAATCAAATTGTCACTTTAAAAAGGGATCTCCAAACAACAAATGAATACAAAGAGAAATTCAAGATAAGTTCTGCTCAGTTTGAAGTTCTTGAAAGACAAAAGAGAGTAGATGACAAGCAAGGCTTGGGGTATGAGAAACGTGAAATCTCTAGATTAGGTCAGAAGAACTCTGCATCAGGAAATGCAAGGAACATGCCTAGAAGACCTCCGGTAAGACAACCAAATGCTCAAAGATATCCATCCTTTAATGGATACTACCACAATTGCAATAACTTTGGTCATAAAGCAAATTAGTGTAGAAGCAAAATGAATCAGACTAATTCATCCTTCTTTGGATAGTGCTTAAATTGCAAAAGGTATGGTCACAAATCTCATGAATGCAGAAATATGCAAATGAACAATTCATACAATGGTAGATGTTTTGCATGCAATAGAATGAGACATATGGCTAATCAGTGTAGATCAAGAGGATATCAGTCAAATATGCAAAGAAATGTTGTTTGCTACAATTGCAATAGATCCGGTCATATTGCCAAATTCTGTAGAAGTAAGAATCAGGACAAAAAGGGTCCGGTACATCATAATCAAAACCAAGACAAAGGAAAAGGAAAAGTGAATGCGGATGAAATTCAAAAGGAGATGAACAAGATATGGGTGAAGAGAAGTACAGAAAATGATGGGGATGGATCCACACTAGAATCTGGTGCTGATATTCCTTCCGGAAACTAAATAGATGAGCTCTGGCTTAGGGGGAGTAACAAAAGAAAAATATTTTCCCCCAGCCAATCAATAGGTGCCTGAAATTCACACATGAAAGGTTGTAGATTAAAGGGTTCTTAGAGAAACATCTAAATAAGCCATGGTAAAGGTATGGAAGATCTGCAAGAAGTTTTGAAAAGGCTAATCTTCCAAGATTGATCCAGTTCAATAGTCATCCGGTAAGAACATGATTTTCACAGTTAGATCCAGTATGATTCAAATTTGAGGTATCTTGATCTGCGGATAAATGGAATGATTGTGAAAGGTAGATAGATTGCTAATATCTACCAAGAATAACTTTAAGTGCATCTTAGTGATCTAGAAAAATCTCTCAAGACAAGAAGAACAGAGCAACTAGAATAACTTAAGGTATGCATTTATTGCAAACAAAATTAGGGTTTGTGTAGAAATAAAAGGGTTATTTTTTTCATGATTTGTACATTTGCATTCGAAAAGAAGAGAAAAGGAGCTCTACAAACAAATTGTCTCAAGCCTCTCAAAGATCAACTGCAGAAGTCAATTCTTCCAGCAATCTGATCCAGTTCATTCTGTGAAACCTACAAGCGTAAAAGGTATTTTCTATTCTTGAAAACTTTTCTCTAAATCTTTTGAAAGATGGCTACTCCGAATGTTGTGAAGATCAATGATAGGCCACGTCCTAAATTCAAGAAACATCCCTACAAATCCCTAGAAGTTGATCCCTTAGGCGCCTTTTCAAGCATTCCACATGAGGTTTTGCATGTAGAAGATGTTAGGGCATACATTCATGCAAACATTGAGGAATTTGGGGAATCCAAACTAATGGATATCTATCAGAAACAATTAATAAATGATTCTTTTGAACTCAAACCTTAGTACAAGGCTATCTAGGTTAAGCATTTCAGACAGTGCATCCATTTCCCCTATTTTGCAGAAGATGAGTGGGTCTGGTATGTTTTGAGCAGAGTGCATGACAACTTCATGTGGTTAAATAAACCATTCAAGATCACAAAAGACGCTATTAAAGTGGTAACCAGTTTGTACTCATCTAGAGGGTTACCTGTTCTCAAATCGGTCAAAAACCAAACTATGAGTGAAGCTACCAGATCAAAATTTGACAAGAGAGCCATGACAATAGAAGATATCACTGATCTGGATATCAAGTTTGCCTCCATGATAATTGGTTACAAGATATATCACTCCAATAGGGACAACTCAGTACTTAAAACTGTAATTTACACTGCCTATCAGATGTTGAGAGAAAATGTTGAATATGATCTTTGTGAGCTTCTCCTAAACCAACTGTTGGAGAATTTGTAGAAAATAAAGAAAGATAAAAAGAATTCCTTCAAATATGGTTTCTTGATACTTTGCCTATTCTGCTACTATATGAATGAGCTACCTGGAACTAGTGGCTGGATATGACAAAATGATAGACTTGTTGCCATACAAATCAGGGATTATTTTAATGGGCTTGGTGATGCCAAGGCACAAAATACAACACTCTGGGGCTACTTCAAGAATTTTCAAAATATGATGCAAACTAGAGAAAGAATTCCCCAATCATTGGTTGAGAAGTACAAAGATACAGTGTGCTTCATGGTAGACACTGATCAATGCCTAATGAAGGTAGTAGAGACAAGGATAGTCTGGATCATGCCAATGGGGTATGAAGTAGATGAGAAAATTGTAGCGCTACATGTTCAACACATGCTGAGTCAGCCCAAGGATCCTAAGGTAGAAAGGTTTGGAACCTACCAAGAGCTAAGTGTAAAAGTTCATGTTGAACTTAGACATCCTGAGATCAAGAGAAAAGTAAGAAGGGAAGTAGAAGAATTCACCAAAAGGCATGGAATATCAAAGGAGGCAGTTGATGCCAAAAGAGAAAAGATGGAAAGGGCAGAGAAAGAAAAGGAAGAAGCAGAAAAAGAAGTGCTCTGGTAGAAGCCCCCTCCCAGACCAAATCCTCTAAGAGCTCTGCACCTGCCACTGCTAAGAGCTCAAAGGCATCAAAACCAGAAGCAAAATCATCTGGTAAAGGAGAAAAGAGAACAAAGACAAAGGCTACAAGATCATACACAAGCCTCAAGGATGATGAAGAGACAGAGACAGATGAGGAAGTAAAGAAAATAAAGAATAAGAAGAAAACATCTGGTGAATCCTCTACTAGTCAAGACAAGCAAGAAAAGACAGAAGAATTTGTTGAAAAACCTACTCTTCGCATTGATGATATCATCAAATCAGTCACTGTGGATGGCAACCTAAAACCAATGACTAAGTTCTATGATGAATATAATGAAGCTGACCTGAAGATCTTGCAAGAAGCTACAGTTAGGTATCTAAATATCTATAATAAGGCATTTATTGAAATCATATCTCTAATTCCCAAAAGCTTAGAAAAGGAACTAGAAATAAGGAAGAACAATGCCAAGGCAAAGGACCTTGAGATCCGAGAATAGATAGCTATTCAGCTCTATCTTTCAATCACTCAGAAACAAATGAATATGATCTTCAAAGATTGTAAGGATGAGTTCCAGAGCAAAGCTAGAATGAATCAGCTTATGCTTGGAGAGACTGACAAAGTGGCAAAAAAAATAGAAGACATCCTCTGGAATGCATATAAAAGATTCAATATTCCTATTATAGAGGACTTAGGTGATGAACCCTTGGCCATGGATGACAAAGAAGAATCTACTAAGACAGTGGTAGAAGAGGCAAAGGAGATAGGTGAAGAGAAAGCTGAGGACTTAGATTCCTCTGCTCCAGAAGAAGTTCATGAAGAAGAAGACACTTCTCTTTCGGATCCTCCTACATACTCCAGAATTGAAGGAGAAGAAAGAAAAGAAGAGAGCATCAGTCAAGAAGAACAAGTAAAGGGAAGAGAAGAAGATCAAGTAGAGAAGACCACAAATGATAATACTAAGGCTACAGAAGGGAAGAAAACTCTGTCTTTGGCAAGAGACATAGCAGAAGCAATCAAAGACTTCTTGACAAAAGAAATGATGGAATTAGATGAACCAGAGCTACTTCAAGGACTGTTCAATTTTGATTCCCTCTCTTTGGTCCAGATAATGAAGGTGACATCTTTTGCTCAAGCCAAAGCAAAATAAAAGCTTCTAAAGTCTCACATGGAAGACTATGAGCTAATAGAGATTGCATCCAGTGTGCTAGAGAAAATCATGCCATCCTTCCAAAAGGATTCTTCAGCCTCCACATCTGATAATCTAAAGTCTCTTGTAAACTCTGTTAATACTCATTTTGATTCCTTAGAGAAGTCAGCTGATGAAAAGGTCCAGAAGGAGTTTTTGGGAAAAAGATTCTCTGAGATACAAGGATTTATAACCAATAATAGGAGAAATATGGATATTGGGATAAATAGCTTAGAAAATGCTCTTAAGGATGGCAGAGAAGTATATAAATTTTGTTTATCCTGGTCTAAGTGACAAAGGATATTGAGAAGAAAGTGAAGGAACAAGAGGATAAACTGTCAAGCTTCTCTCAGAATTTTGATCCTCTCACTACATCCATAATAAACCAGGAATGTCAAACTATTGCAGTCATAAATGAGATAAAGAATCTTGAGAAGGAGAGGAAGAACATAATAAGTATAATGGGTGAACTTAGAGGGATAATTATCCCTAAGTTAGAGGCCATGCATGAGGCCCTAACTGATGCTCAGACCACAACCCAGACCAGTGATCCGATAGATCTAAAGAGGGTAGAAGCTTTTGAATTCCTATTGAGTGGTCACATCTCAATTTTGGATAGGATGAAGCAGAGTTGGGCAACATAATTTGTCTAGTTGAAGACAACTTTTGCAGATATATTTCAGTACATGTAAGTATGTTATGTATATATTTATGTGGCCAAGTATAGATTGTTTTTGGAAATTTTGGTATGCGGATCCTACCCTTTGCCATTGATGTCAAATGGGGAGTGAGGAGCAGTGAAAAATGTGGGGGAGCTCCGAAAAAGTGTACATTAGAAAAAAGTATTAGCCAAGGGGGAGTGTAGTGTGACACTTAGTCATTTTTCACTAAGTGTTGCCATCAATGCCAAAGGGGGAGATTGTTGGCAAGAGACACTATGTGGTTTCATGAGTGTTGTCATTGATGGCAACAAAGTCCATCCCACACATCCGTAGGACATGGTGTGTCTATACCAGAAGTTAGATTGAAGAGTACTTTGGTTCGGTGACCAAGAACAGAGCATGCAACAAGGTCTGACAATCAGGTCCGGATCTCTCCGAGGAAGTATCTCAATTAAGTGCAGACTTGGGGAAGTCAAGAGGAGTACCTTAACTAATAGATTCTAGGGATTGAGCCTCCAGTAATAAAAGAGTGAAGAGATATGAGCACCTAAGTATTAGGTTCCTGTTTGGCAGAGTAGACTGAGGAAGAACTGACCAACAGAGCATCAGACCTTAATCCAGATGAGATATTGATGGTGATCAAGTTTCCTGAGGTATCATTCATGATTGGTTGACATGATTGATGACTTCTATAAGCATCTCCTTGATACGCATCACTTGGTAAGCAAGGATCCAGCCGACAAACCAGAGTTTGAGAAAATATTAAGCATTCTGGATGCTGACTAGAAAGTTGTTGAAATCCTTTGTGCAGATATATATACCAGATGGATTTAGATGATAAGGTGTGTGTGGTGTATTGTGAAGTGCGAAGAAAAGTAGAGAGCAGAGTGGAAGCAGTAATACAGGTCCAGTATGTGACAGGACAACAACACCTAAGAAGAGGAAGAATGAAGTGCAGTAGATCAGTGTATTGAGCTTAACCGGAACTGAACTTCAACATATGTAGATGCTTCTCATCAGTTCAAGTATCTTGTTACTCTCTTATAACTTGTAGATAGTGTGTCTCTTGTAGGTAGTGACCCTCTTGTGAGTAGTGTGCTCGAGCAGTGAGCCCTAATTGGCAAGTGCCATTTTGTACTACCTTATTCTTTGAACAGAGAATACAATCTTGGGTTATTTACCCCATGGTTTTTTCCTTAACAGGGTTTTCCACATCAAAATCATTGTGTTATGTGTATTGAGTTTATTTCTACTTTCATGGTTATGCATGCTTACTTAATTTGATGCTGCACTAGTTGTTAAGGAAGAATAGAAAGTTAAAATAATCAAGATAACTGATTCACCCCCTCCTCTCAGTTATCAACACAAAGGTATAAAAACCTTGAGAGAATGTGCATGAATAGAAAGAAGACAAGTGTCACACAAAAGTTGTTTTGTTTGAGTTAATTGCTTTCTTTTATAAAGATAAGATTTGATTTCATAAATTAGAAAACTTTTTTCTAATTTAAGAGTTATTGATAAAAACAAGGTTGATTAAATCAATTAACTCAACTTGTGATTTGCTTTTGCATGATTTGAGAGAAATTAAATAATAAATTATTTAATTTTGTGTGCATGAAGAAGAAGATTTATTTTTAGAAGATTTAGAAGAAATTAGAAGATAAGAAAGCAAATTAAATAAATAAATTTATTTAATTGTTTGTGCATGCTTTGGAAGAATAAATAAAACATCTGATTATATTTTATTTTTAGAGATTGAGGAATTTAAATAAATTTGATTGATTTATTGAAATTTGGAGAAAAATTTTGACTTAATTAAATAATTAAGAATTATTTAATTGTTTGGAAGAATTTAATTAAATAAAGGATTTTATTTAATTTTGACTTTAGAAGAGGTAATTAAATAATTTGATATTTAATTAATTTAGAGGAATACAAATCGAATAAATAAATTTGTTTATTTATTTATTGATAGAAGAATTAGAATGAAATAAATATTACGAATATTTATTTAGACCCAGTCATGTCATTTTTAGGCGTATACAAAAGGAACGTTGGCTAATTGCTTAATCCCAACCTAATCCTTCCTCCTGTTTTATTATTCCATATGTTATATTGGTGAATCCTTGATTAATAAGAAGTGTTAACTGCTGCATGTTGGAGAGATTAATGTGCTTAGATATCTTAGTTGTGAACCTAATTTTATCTCTGCTTTGTCTTGATTGTTGGCTGGTTGCTAGCGGATGACTGTGTATGTCTTTATGTAATGATTGAATGCAACTTACGGTTGCTTGGTATCATTGAATGATGTTTGTATGGTTAAGTAGAAATAGAAATGATTGGAATCTTGAAAGATTTATTTTTAATTTTATTCTCTTACTCACCTTGGATCCAGGTGTAGTGTAGCATTGTACTCCCTCTGTAGTGTCTAGAATTAGTCACATAGTTCTTGTAATGTGAAACTTGTGAATATTGATTTTTATTTGACTTTGTAAGGACCAACTTTGAATTTTTTTTTATTATTTTCTTTTATTTATGGAAATATATAGCCATCAAAACTGATGTTTATTTATCTTATGACCTTGATGGTCACATTGTATTTACTGTTGTAATTGCACACACTTTTATACTTTATTGTTGAATTTGATTTTCTTTTCTTTGGATTTTATTTACTTAATTATTTTTGGTGGCTATGCTTGAAGGTTTTAACTATTCATCATGTGTCCTATTATGTTCTCTATCATGTCCATGATGGGCCTCTGATGGATTGTATAAGGGAGTATAATGTAGAGAATAAACTAGTACTTGATGTGTGTATTACTAGAATTATGGTAGATTAAATTCCTTGGTTTGTTGAAAAATGTAACTAACTATTGTGTGAAATATTGAGAAATGGTTTTGTATTCTATGGATCACTTGAAGAGAAATGTATTCTTGTATGAGCTTAAATGTAGATTTATGACTATGTAGAGAACACATTGGGATTAAATCTTGTTTTTAGTTTAATTGGCGTAATGTTGGCTTAGTCCACCAACTTTAGTTGTTCTTGCCTATCTCATTCATATTAATCTTGAACATGATACCATGCCCTAGTGTTCAACATTGGTAGAGTGTATGATGTTGTATGTAAGTTCCATAACTACCTTCAATTTTGACATAATGTAGGGTAAGATGGATCTTTAGTTAGTGCATGAGCATGTAATGTATGTAGATATTTATGGTATTGTAGTTGTCTTTTTGAGTTGCCAACCTTGGAAATTGAGTTGCTTCAAGAGTTTCTTCTTAGTAATTGGAGGTGTTCTAGCTTGATGGGATAAGTTGTCCTTTATATTTCATTTTATGGATACTTGGTATTAGGCTATGAAGAAGCCTTGTGTTTCTTAGTTGATCATGAATTTGTGATCGAGTTGTGTTGTATGACATTTTGGTCTAGCTTAGTTAGGAAATGGAAGTATGGTGGAGTAGTCTTGTTCCTTGTTAGTACATTGATGTCATTTTAGATGTGCTCCTAGTGAGTAACAAGTTGCTAAGCCTTGCTTTGTAAAAGTATTTACCCCGTTAGAGGGTGTGATCAGATTCTTTCCTCTAAGTATATGTTGGGTTGGTCCTAGTTTTGGTAGTATAGTGTTAGAATGTTAAAGAAACCCTCTCTTTCAGGAGTGGAGCATGAGGAAGTATCTCATATAGGGAAAATGTGTCTAGAGTTGAGACATTTGGTAATAATGCCTATAACATTTTGAGTTAGCTTACCCAATCCTTGAATTCTTTTGTTGTGAAGGACTATTGAGGGAATAATCTTTTGTTGCAATTTTTCCTTAAGAGTAGATATGGTAGCTTTGTGAGTCTCCTTAAACTTAGTTGAGAGCTTGAGAGGTTATCCCAACATAGTTGTGATCCTAAGTTTTTATGGACTTAACTTGTTGTTGTGCTTTTTGGGCTAGAGCTTCTTCTTAGTGGAATGATGGAGTGGTGTAGTCTCAAAGGAGTTGTATACATGATGGTTGGTTTTGATCTAGTTGGTGTACCTTTGGAGATTTGTTTTGATATAGGGGATCTCAACCTAGTGATGGTTAGAAAAACCAATTTTCTTGAAATGATGTTATGATTCCATTGCATGTGCATTATGATAAATGATTCATGCTTATATGTGTCTATGATGGACTAAGATTTAGCTAATTTGGTGTGCTTTGGTTGTAAAATTATATTTCCTTATAACTTCATTGATTGTGTTGATATTTTGATTATGCTCAGACAAGAGTACCATATGTTACTTGTATGGAATTGGGTGGTAGTTGTACCATGTATTGGGTATATGCTTGTATTGGCAATATGGCCATGTGTGTGATTGTTTATATTGATTAACATAGTTTATTGCACCATTGAAATAGATGGATATTGCACCATTGAAATCATTATTGAAATCATGATAAACTTCTTATCCTTGATCTTTCTAATCATGTAATGATCTTTTTAAATGTTGAAAACCTGTAATCTTATATATTATATTTCAATTTGAAGACCTTGTTGTAGATTGTGATATTTTTGTTATTAAGATGTTTTGATTTGCCAATGATGATAACAAGTAGTATGGGATGCTTGTTTTTCATCATAAGAGTAACTGTTTTGCTGTCTCATGTGAGTAGGCATGTTGACAAAATGGACATAAATGTTTTATTTTATGAAAATGTTTGTGATATGAATAAGATTTTAAGAAGGAAATGATTTAACTTGCATGATTTTATTTGTCTATTTGATGAATAATGACATGTTAATGATGTGTGTAAGTGAATGAATGTTAGACAGAGGAATTCTTGTAGTTATGAACAAACAGGTGCTTGGAGCAATGACACATTGTCAGGTAGGCCGATTTTGACTTTAAGGTAAAACAAAGTTAAAGAGGTATGAAATTTTATCTTTAGTTAAGTTGATCATTGGGACGATGATTCTTTTAAGGGGAAAAGGATGTCACATCTCAAATTTTGATACATCTGAGTTTAACTTAAATGGAAATATTTCATGAACAATTATATGCAGATAGATGAATAATTGTTATGAATATTTTAATACGAAAAGATGTAATGAAATAAATGTAATATTCATTTTTTTTAATGCTTCAGCTATGCTTCTATAATTTGGATTACTAATCTATTAACAGGAAATTGGAGTTTACTATGAGTTGCAAGTTGTCAAAGACAAGAGGTGGTTGAGGTAAAGGAGATTAGCATCCTGGTAGGGTTAAGATGGAGGGATAACTTTCACACACTTCACGTAGTGTCATGTAGCTACATATGTTGCATATTGAATGATTTAATAGTTTAATTTAAATTGCATTTTTATTTTATTTGAATTATATATTGCATAGTTAGTTAATGATGATTTAATTAGATTATTTAATTCACGAGTGTTTAGAAAATAGAATAATCGATTTAGTTATTTAATTTGTTTTATTTAGAGCATAATCATATTCTATTTTACAGTGTGATAAATATATGAATTATTTTACAATATTTTAGAACTAGGAAAAGAATAAAACGTGTTTTTGAAACAAAAACTTATTTTTAGAAAAATAAAAGTGTAATGTACCAAACTGAATATTTGAATCCAATAATCAAATCTAAAAATAAAATTTTAATTAACTTTCAAAACACCCAATTTTCCCTTACACTGATTGATCCCGAAATTGACAATTTTAACACAAATGCAAAAGGAAACTTCTTTAAACATAAAATATTGATAAATATCTTCAAATATCAGTAATGGTATGGCCTCATGCTGTTACATATGAGAAATTTTTCAGATTTAATCACAGACACAAATCTGCATAAAAAACTAAGAATTTCACTACACTCGATTTCACCCAGAAGCACATAAATGATATTTGATGAACCCAATATTAAATTATATAATTTTCTGATGAAATACAATTGATATCAGGTCTAATAAGACTAATAAAAATAGCAGCAAGCTTTGATAACAAACCCACAATTACAAACTGCTAACTGCTCAAACCCCAGCTCCAGCACACACTAAAACTGCTCCAAACTCACAAAAACAATACCAGATCTTACAATAAATGGAAACTCGCACAAATAATGATGTAACAATCGTAAACACATATAAAACCATAAATTCCACACCTGCAAACACTTACAATACTTCAAAATGCTCCAGGAAACATCAAAACTGCATATAAATCCACCTACAAGCAAACTACACAAAAATTGCTAAAATCTATCAATTCTTTGAAGCTCCAATGCACTCCCTGTGTGAGAATTCCCTCAAGAACCAAAAGGTTTCCATCCTCTAATCCAAGAAACCAATGGGTTTTCATCCACAACTACAAACTCCAATGGGTTTTCGTCCACTGAAGAAAATCCAAGCACAAGTGCTCAAATTCAGAAATATGGGTTGTAAAATGATCCAAAAGCCCCTCTGAAAGAAAATACTTGCATATTAATAATAGCTCCAAATCCAAACACCTCTCTCTTGGAAAATAAATTAAAATAATTTAATTTCCAACAAATTCCCTCAAACGGTGCTTACGTGTCATAATCCATGCAAGATTCTTGGCCAAAAATAAGAAATAACTCCCCTCTTACAAGTTGTCATAAAATCAACTATTTTTTAGGAACCTGTCATAAGATCTCCTAAAATCACTCTTGGAAGTTATAATTACACCTCATATTCCCCACTTGTGCAAATAAATTAAAATATTTAATATTTAATTGCTCCTAAAAATAATAAATCCTTAATTTGCGGGATTATAATTAAAATATTAAATAAAATATTTTCCCTTCTGATTTACATTAGCCCATGGGAAAATAGAAATGGACTAATAATGTCACCAATTTATTTTTACTATAAAGGGGACATGACAAAAATCTCTGGAAAACGAAACACTTGAGGAAGAGGAAACAATAAGTTACAATTCATTTCTTGTTCACCAAAAACTTCTATTTAACATCTTGCATTCTCAAAAAGAGGGGATTATCCTCATCTCGATAATTGCATTCCAAACTAAAGGAAATTGTGAAAGCATTTTGGGGTGCAAAGAAGAAATAGTTCATAAGCTTTTGGTAGGATTCAAACATTCGATGGAATATGGAGAGAATTCTAGGTTCTTAATTAATCTTAGATCATCTATAGCTATTGTGTGTTTGATTTTTGTTTTCCTTATGTGCATGATCTTCTATCTGAAATTGATATAAAGTGTAAGCAATTGGCTATAGCTTTGTAAAAGAAATAGTTTTATTTATTTATTTAGAATTGGATTGATTGTATGCTAAATAGAATCAACTATATTTTTCTTTTTCATATTGAAAGCTATATCAGATTCAAGTGTATTGACTGTATTTGATATATTATATTGATTAATTGTATGTCATATTGGAACAAATTCTTTGTATAATGAAGTGACTGCACATTATTATATTTAAAGCACTTGGGGTGGCGTCACAAATGGTGCCGCAGTCCCCTTTAGGGACTGCGACCCCATTTGGGGCGTCGGCCCATCTTTCAATTATTGTAGGAGAAATTCAAATATATATATATATATATATATATATATATATATATATATATATATATATATATATATATATATATATATTCCGTCTGTGGTATTAAACTTAAGACTTCTGATCCATTATTGGTATGAATTATATTCTCTATTACTTCCTACTCAGTACATCATCAGTTGATCAATAGTTATTTGGTAATATATATATGTATATATGTATATGATTTCATTTTTCCTCTGTAACTATGTATTGAATGTAATCAATGTAAATGATTTGATTTCTTATTGTCTGAAAAATAGAGCGACTGATTCGATTATTTCATATATATATATATATTGCCTGCAAATTTAATTGTCTGGAAATAGAGTGGTTATAACTGAAAATGATTTTTATCATTTGAAAGCATATAGATATATTGAATATAATTTTTATTGTCTAGCTTATGACTGTATTCAATTTTATCCTTGTTTATTTTCAATATATATATATATATAATATGAATATATGTTGTATATATATTTTGATAGTTATAAACAAATATGATGAAATAGAACTTCAATGCTGTTTGAGTTTAATTGTCAATTGTATGAGTATTTATATATATGTTGTATCGATTTTGTTTATTGGAAATGGATATGATGAATAGAACTATAATGTTGATTGGGTTTAATTATCAAATTGAATTATATATATATATATCTGAAATTGAATTCTTTGTTCTGCAGAAAAAGAAATATTCTTTTTAATTGCATTAATGAGAAAGACTTGTAGAAACTTTTGAATTATTGAATTCTTGATAAATGTTATTTCTACATTTCAATTGGAAAAACTAGTAGTATATCAAAATTCTTCATTTATGAAAGAAATACTTTATGTTTATCTGGTAGATCTTCATATAGATTAGATAAAATAAAGGAAAAATAGTAAACTTTTCATTAAGCAAAACAGTGAAATCATTTGATCAATGGAAATAATGTTTGTATTTTTTTTGAAATATTGATATTTATGATTATGGAAAAACCAAATATAGGAAAACTGTGTGGTATGTATTTTGGTAAAGTACAAACTTTTGGGATAGGATGCCAAATGTGGGCTCTCAGAGATGATAGTTTTACTTTTTCTAAAACTATCATTTTATTTAAAATGCTTCATGAAGCTACTGTACCATTGAAACAAATGGATTTGTTTAAAAGCCTAGAACTTTGTAGTCTCTGCCACATCCTATTTGCAAGAGTTTATGTCATTCTAGTATTAGGATGCATACAGGCAATAGGCATGCATCGAGAGTTTCCCTCCTGCTTACACCGTTCCAGGTTGCTAGGCTCCTTGTGTAGGGTCAATGCTTTCTTCAAGTTAGAAAGAAACCCGGGGAAGTTTAGTACTTTGTGGTTGGGTGGAAAAGCACCTCAACCACTCTCTTGGACTTAGTTTGCGGATGATTGGAGGATTGAGGCAACTAAGAGTAGATATTATTATTGATATGGATATTTGCTTCTTTGTTTGGCTTCATTGCCAGATTGAAATTGTAATATGATTCATGGATATCTTGATGATAGTTCTTCCTTGTGTAACATTGAAATAGATGTATTGTAACACCAAGTCAGGTGCATGTAAACTATTTGTAATCCATTTTGGTATATGGATCATTATTCTTATTTACAAGTTCTTGCCATTATATGATTATGGATATTTGGAAACCATTATTGGTTGATTATCTTATTTATGGAATATGATTTTCTTTTTGGGTACTATTTTTAGTTGGTAAATTTTTGCACTTTACATTCATCGAATAAAAGGCTAGGAGGTGGTAGGGGATCTTCATCAAAGAAAAAGACTAAGGTAAGGAAAGGAAATAGGGGCTTTATCAATGAATCAACAAAATGGAGAACAAGGCAAAAGGTTTGGGCTTTCAAGGATTTGTTGATAAGGCGATAAGGGAACTAAGGCATTGGTTTGTAAAAGTCAAGATTTTCTGACAAGGCAAAGAAGATAAAGGGGAAGATAGCTGAGTTCTCAAAACAAGGAAATTAGCAAAGAAGGGGCTAAGAAAAGAGTGATGATCAAAACAACCAGTCAGAAAATTGGTGAAAGTACGAAGTTGCCAACAAGTTCGCATTTTCTAGATTTCACCGATAGGACAACATAGAGGCCCAATAAGCTAAAGGAGGAGGCCAAGTTTGGAATGGTGCAAATTTGATGATAAGGTAAAAGTAAGAAAAGTCACAAGCAAGTGTGGTTCAAGAAATGGGAAATTCACCGACAAGGAAAAAAGTGGCTAAGGCATGGGAAGTTTGTGAAATGACAATTTCATTGATAAGGAAGAGAAAGTTCACCAAAGGCTAAGGAAAGAGAAATTGGGGAATTAGTGAAGGAATGAAAAGAAGAAATAGTTCATGATTTCATGAATTCATTGATAAGGCAGAAAATGATAGCGAATCTAAAGGAAAAAGGAAAGGGCCCAATGGTAGGTTTGCAAAAGGTAAAAATTGCTGATAAGGTGAAATGTAGAAGATGGAAATGGTTCTGAAGATGAAGTTTTCACTGGCCATGATAAGTTCACTGGTGCCATAGGTGATTTTGAAGGTACAACACTTTAAAGTGTTGTAAAATCTTGCTCCTCCTTGAAATCACACCATTTTCTTAGGGAAAGGTACCCAACATTAAAACTCTGCAGGCCAAATCAAACACAGGCAGCTGAAATAGTGGAATTCTTCAATGTTGTGGTACAGATGAAATTGCAAGATGGATTTACAGGTACATAGAAAGTATTTTAGGCCTTCTCTCATAAATGCGCTTGGCACCCATGTGTGCATGCAATCTCCCTTTGCCATTTTTAGGCCTGTTAGAAGCATGGCCTCTGTCCCTTTTGTAGTTTTTTTGGTTGTGTTTCTGAGTAAAAAATTAAATGAAGCATGGGCATGTCCTGGGTTGTCTAACTAGATTTTAGTGCCTATGAGTTCAAAATGCTATATATGCATATGAGAATGATGTAATTTTGTTAGCTATTCTTCTAGGCTATTATACAGGTGGGAGAGTTCTTTTCTATTAGACCTTGTAATGCAATTGCATGAACCAACTAGATCTGATACATTGTGCTTAACTCTGAGCCTTTGATGTCTCTAATTGATTGTTCACTAATGAATGTAATTAGTTATTTTGTGTCTACTTTCTTTGCAATAAATTTCTCTTTTGTAATGGCTATTTAGCCTCCATGATCAATACAATCATTGATATTTGCCTCTTATACTTTTACTCTATGTTTAATTGAATCTGTAGCTTATTTTGTGGGTAAAATGACCCCTCTTGCAGTTACAGTTTTCTAGTTCAGGCCTCTATTAAAAGTTGTAAGTCTCTGTGAGTTCATTTCAATATTTGAGACCATGTATGTGTTATGTCAATCCTAGCTAATACTATAAATCTAGTGCATGATCTCTTTTACTTCTAGCAGTTCTCCTTCCCCTTTTCCCTGCAAGTGTTAGCATTAGATTTAGTTCAATTCTTTGAGCCTTAAGCTCATAAAGAGGAACCAGCCTTCTCTAGAGGTCTAATCTCATTTGCAAGGTCCCACACCTTGAGATCAGTCCCATTGTGTTATTGGAATGCTTGGACAGCCTCCAAGTAGGGTGTAATTGAAGAGAACTTGTGTCTCAAATTACTGCTTGAACCTCTTCGTCGAACCTTTATTACTGTTTGAACCTCTTTGTTGAACCGTTCTGGAGTTCATTCGGCAGGATCAACTGTTCCTTGGTTCGTTGGTTCGAGGACATATGATGTTGGCATCACTGTGACGAAGTGCTATCGGCAGGACCATGTGTAAGACCACCGATGACTTAGTACGTGGTGACCATCGGCGAGACAAGGCCTATCGGCCAAACTTTGTGGAGTTACTCTGACGAAGGTTATAGGTTGGTCGTCGGCGAGACAAGGCCTATCGGCCAAACTCTGTAGAGTTACTCTGATAGGAGTAGTCACTCCGATGGCGTATGTCTATCGGCAAGAGAATACCCGTCGGCATAGCCTAAAGGTGTTGGGCCGATGTACTACGGACATCCTGATGGAATCTTATTGGTATCGGTGAGACAAACCATTGTCGGAGCGAGGGCTAGATCTTTTGCCGATGGAGAGTGTCATACCGATGGTAACCTTGGTGATCGGGGAGACAATGCTCATCAGTGGGAGGTGAAGTCTGAGGGCCGATGGGAGTTGTTATGCCGATGGACTTGGAGGCTTGGTACTGTCGGCAACAAAATTGCTGACAATACTCTTTCGTCTGTTGGCGGTTATAAACTGCAAAGTCCTTTGCGACTTGGTACATGTGGGACTAAACGCCTCACTGAAATGTGAACCGTTGCGACGGTTAGATGGCAGCGACGTATGAGGAATTTGTTCTATCAGTTAGAGCAGAAGTGTGTAACGACTCTTGTTCTTGCAGACTGGAAATAGAATGATATGTCTACAGGTGTCGTTGGTATTATGATAATGAGACTTGAAGAAAGGTTCGTTCTGTAAATATACAGTGAGCAAACTGTTGGTAGGGAGTCGAGAATCAAAACCAGAGCAAGAAGTTGAGTTCTTTATTGTAACTGTATATCTTACTATAATAAAGATTGTTTTCTTGTGGTGGTTTACGTGACAACATTAAGTTGTGAAAAAGTAAAAGTTTGTATTATACTATTTCACCCCCCCTCTTAATATAATTGTGTTTTCTTCAATACAATTATCATAAAGCTTCTCACCATCATAGATAGACAATCCCAAATTAACAAGTACATAACTGGGCATCGGAGAAGGTGCATTATCATTGTAAGCAAAGTGACATGTGTCTTTATTATACACAAACCACTAGTCTCCTCAAGGAAGGATGAATCAATAGTGACAAATAGATGAAAACTATCATGAGATGTAGAAATAAGATTCTTGCTAGGTGTAACAACATTAAATGAATAAATATCCTATATGTGTCAAATATATATAGAATAATATCATAAAGTATAATGAGATAGGAAACAAATGTGGTTAAGAGGGCAAAAAAGACATCCATGACAAAATATCTAACAATAAAGCATAATCATAGGTAGGGGAAGTGCATTGGTATTAAAGAGATTGTAAACAATGAAAGCCCAAACCCTAAACAATATAAATCAATGAAGCACAAGGGATGGTGGATCTAAACCTAATTAATAAAAGATTAAACAAATTCAGATTTAAAATTAGAAATAGAAAGAAGGTTAAAATCCTAGGGAAACATCCTACATGGGGTTCAAATGTTAGGGTCACCAAAATGTAAATAAATAAAACACACATAACTTAAATATATAGGGTAAATAAATACAAATGAGGAATAATAAATAAATTCAACTTAGATAATAGAGCCAAAACAAAAATGTGTACCTAATTGGATTTGAAAATATAATGAAATAACAAGAAGTAAATGCATACCTTGAAGAGGAGATGAAAAAGACTTTGACAAACAACTAACATATGATTTCTAAAACTAGATTTGAGACAAATAGGATGTGACAACTAAGTTTTATAAATTATAAAACTATGCAAAATCTCGTAGCTATGAAATTGATCCCTACATATGTGGATTTGATCTTTTCTGTGGAAATGACCCTCTTCTATAGAAGTGAATCTGATGTCAGATTTTCTTAGAATTATGTTCACCTTGGGTATCTAAATAGGGTTGTACCTAGATAGAGTTTGTCATGCTTGGCATGGGAGGCAACTTGCTCCCCTCCTTTCCCCTTAGTCAAGCCTCATTGATCAATTTAATATTTTTGATGAAATTGGAAGATAGAAGGGTAGCTACGTAGATTATGTGGCTACAATTATGCTAAGGTTTTAGAATTTTGGTATAATGATGTGTGGTGGAATGAATGTTAGAATGAGCTAGTGTAAGAGCTAGGGTTTCACATTTGTTGATGCAAGGGTGGAATCATTTAATTTGTGCAAATGACTAAGTAATGATTGGGTTGATCTCTTATAATAGAAATATGTGCTAGGATTGTTTTAATGATGGGCATATTCTAGATGCTTGATGGATGATTCATTATTCTTCTTAAATGACCTAAGGGGTGGTGTCCTTTTATATTTGTTCTTTGTGCACAATTTGAAAGTTTTGGCATGGGAAATAATGAATAATATCAAGTTATAAAGGGGCTAGGTTAGGCCCATGATAAAATTTGAATTTGAATAAAAAAGGTCAATTTTGTAGTTAAAAAATTGATTCTTGGTCAGATTTGTAATTGTTGAATTGATATTGGGTCAAATTTGCACTTGTGGTTTTGTACCCTTAAGTAGAAACTATGATATGATATTAGGAAATGCTTTGTACAAGGATACAATGTTGTTTCTGATAGTTAGTGTAAGTCTAAAGTCAAAGGAAGCACCAAATTAGGTGAAATTGTGTACTAAAACAATGTACTTAAAATACCCACATAAAATAATGTAAAAAGAAAAGTAAAAGTATGAAATTATTCTTTTCACCTTTACAACTATCAACATTATCATCTTCTATTTCATTTATATTGAAGTAAAAGTTTTTACATAATTATTCATAAGTGGAGTTAAATCTTTTGATATGACACTTTTTTTCCTATAAATTAGTGTTGTCCACATAATTTTCTTTAATATTTCTCAATTTTTTTTGGCATTTCTAATTTGATGCTCACTAATTATTATCTTATTAACTCATCCACTTGTTTTATTTTGATTTATGGTACACCTAAGTTTATATTGTAAAATAAAATATAAGAATATATGTTATTCATAAAAAATATCACTATAAAATGCAATAAAGAATATATGTTATATTGAAAAAGTTATGGATGAAATTTATATTAAAAAGATTAAATATATAAATATTTGTTATAAATATAACAATGAAATTAATATTTTAATACAAATTTATTTATTTTTAATTAATTTAAATTTAATATTATGTTTTTGATTAAGGTAAGTAGCTTACAAGGGGCTGAACCCTTTACAAACAAGGTCCCCAGGGAAGAACAAACATGCCAAAACAGGCCAGGCACAACACATAAGCGGTACAGAAACTGTAGACAAACAACAGCCTAGCTGCAAACTAAACAACACTAGAGCTCGAGGGCAAAAACCTAACTCCATTGACCCTTTGCCACGAGGCTGTGATAGATTTGGGGAGGCCTTTTTTCTTTGTTTGAACAATAGTCCAATCAATCTCTAAAACCACATCGTCAAAACAAAGCGAGAGGAGGGGTCCTCAGTAGCAACCGCAACCAAAGAGAGATCATGTTCTTGGCGAGAAGCCGACAACGCAAAAGAAGAATTAGGAAATGACGTGTCCCAACACACAATAGACAAGACCAAAAGAGGAGCTGAGGGCCCAACAGAAGTGACAAGAGATGTAGACCCAGAAGAAGGCACAACTGACAGAGTGGCCGAAAAAGTTGAAGAAGAAGCCTGGCCATGATCAAGAGCTAAAGGAGCTAACACAGGGGCCACATGATTGGTCAAATCAGTAGCCATAGCCATCGACACACCCTCAGGAGCCGCAGTGGGAGCAAGCAAGACATCCTGGGAAGAGTCGTCTCCCTGGGAGGAGCCATCATCCAGAGAATCACTAACTATTAGGTGATCCATGAGTGCATTCTTCCACCAAGTTGACACACTCTTGTGGTGAGAGTGAAGACAACCTAAGGCCAAGTGACCAATGGAAAAACATCTCCTACACCTAAAAGGAATGCCCTCATAGTCAAGTTGTTGCGTCCATGGCCTTTCCCCAACCATCAGTACAACATCTCCATGGAGGGGCTTGGAGACGTCAATATCAACCAATATTCAAGCAATCATAGTATGCCCCATATTTGAGGTAGTAGAATCTACCTTCAAGAAGTGACCAATAGCATTGCCGATGGCCTCATAGCAAGAATCCTCCCCAAATTGAAGAGGGAGATTCAAAAGATGAACCCAAATTGGTCTGATGTTAATTGGCTTAGTAAGAGGGTTGAAGGACTGAGCCCAATTTGATGGAGATTAAATGCTCACCCCACAACCAAACCCTACCATCCAGCACTAAGTCTCACTCCTGTGTGGAGGTAAATGATGCTATGAAAAAACATCTAGCATAGGGATAAAGTTCAATCTTACCCTCTACCAAGGGTTTCCACAAATCCTTGACCCAGGAATGAAGATCAAGAAGAGAGGGCCAAAGCCCATTAAACCTGTAGATCACTCTATGGCTTGGGCAATACTCCTCAATCTTTGAGACCTCAGGGCCACACACCACCAAAGGGGCAGAGCGAGCAACTGGCAATGGCCTAACTCTTGATTGTGAAGAATGAGCCTAAGATCTAGAGCTGTTAACAACATCAAGGAATAGTTTTTGTGGGTGGCCAAAAGATTGCCCATCCCCACCAGTTGCAAATTTTGGAGAAAGACCAGAGGTCAGGGACAACCTAACGAGCTTGGTCAAGAACACTAACACCCAAACCTGCCATGACGCCCACACCCAATGTGCCCTCTGCGCTAAGAAAGCAATCATGCCCCATAGAGCCCACATGAGTAGCCTCAATGCAGACATTCCATCTTCCCTCATTATGCATAGGAGGATCCTGTCCAGTAATCGTCCCTAGCATAGGTGCATCTCGCCCACTGCTATTGAAATTCTCACATTCCCGCTTAGAGCCCATTTTTTCAAATTTAATATTATGTTTTATGGAAACAAATTAATTAGTATAATAAATATAAATTAAATCATAATACTTAATATCAAATGTGTTTAGGTTAAAATAGATTGTGCAACTTTTCAAAAGTGTGTTTTTATCAATTGTTAATTTAATAACTTTATCTTTAGTTTTTTTTTTTTTTAAATTAAGTTATAATTCTATGTTTGATAATTGATAATTTTAAATATAGTATAGAAAATATAATTTATATAGGGTTGTATAAATTAATATTGTCAACCTTCAACTTATTTGTAGAGACAATATAATTTGTTGTAAAATTTATTTTATATTCTTTTTTCTCTTGTACCTTAAAAAAATATAATTTAATTGTTTAATATACAATTATATAATATTCAAGAAAAAAAAAGAAAAAAATACCAAGCAAAAAAAAATATTCAAGAAAAAAATAATTAGTCTCTTTTACTTCATCTAACTTTTCCTATATCTATTTGTAAGGGAATACAATCTCTTTTATGTAAATCTAGGTTACTTAAATAAATACATACAAATCAAGAATAAATTAATCTAGATTAATTAAAGCAATGGGAAATGATAATTTGAAAATATTAATTTTGGAAATTAAATAAGAAGAATAGAGCACTTAGCTTTAGGAACTACGATGATTAATAGCTAACATTGCATAGAAATTGATCATCCCAGTATAGCAAAAAATGCTCTTGGTTTGCTTGCTATCTTGAGCTTTGAACATTCATGGAATCTTTTATGAGTCAAATCCATGCTCCTCAGAATCAATCTTGTGCTCTACAAGAATGACCAAAATATGAGATCATCTTGTAACACACATGATTGATTTGGCAGATTGTGGACTACTAAAAGTTGTGTCACCTCAAACTCTAAGATGTGTTGATATTTAAGGATTGAAAATATTCAAAATACCCTAGAGAGATTGTTTAATCACAAAGGCTATGTTCTCCTATATCAACCCCCTTGATTAGATCAACTTTACAATGATAGGTGAATATCAAAGACATTATTCTCAAATATTTAGGTCTCCTAAATGTTTTGATGCAGATTTTGGTTCTTTTAGTGCTCTAAATTGAAATGTTCCTAGAAATGATTTTTCCTTAATATGCATAGGATTTTTGGATAATGCTAGGATGATTGAATATCATTTAATTCCACATTGAATGCCTTTAATTACCAAGAATTAACAATAAATTATATACCAAATCATCTCATAATGGCTAGTGAATATGGTGGGAGTTGACAAATTTTAATTTTGAAAATTGGGAATCAAATTTGTAGGATCAGAATCAAACCCAAGTGTCACAGGATTGACCAAGGATAAGTATGCATAAATCTCAAGGTGAGGGATGAATGTATGGATAAGGGTACAAGGATAAGTGTAAAAAATGGATAATAATGGTAGATGTATGATTAAGCACAAATAAGGATAGGTTAAGGTCAAATGTATGGAAGTATGTGTAAATAGGGACGAAAGGAAGATCATGGAATGAACCCAAATTTGCACAAGAGTGTGTTACTTGTTGATATGTAACTATATTAAGACATTCTATCAAAATGGGTCCAAAACTCATGGGAATTGGCATGGGTATGAAAATTGCACCATTCATTTTTCCCCACGCATGTGAATTCTAAAATGAACATGTATTTCAAAGTATATGAACACTCATACCCATGAATAAAATGTAAATATTTAGCTATAAAAGGAAATGAGGTCACTTCAACCATAACCATGTAATGTGATCAAGATGAAATTGCAATCTTGACATAAGTGTTGAAGATAGGATATGCTCCCTTTTCAATTAGTTGCATCCATCAAATGTAAGGGTTTAGAGGAGAAGGAAAAATAGTACACAAAAGGTAGATGCAATCATAATTAAGCATGTAAGCACATATCTCATGAAAAAATATGTAATAGGTGTTATAAATATTGGAACTTTGGTGTGCTATACATCTACAAAGAGTTCCTTAGTAAGGTTTCAGGTGGAAGAAGTTAATGGACTTTGTTCTAAGTTCATGTCAATTGTTATTTGATCACAAATTGATAAAAACATATAGTAAGCTATAAAAGGTTGTAGTGAGTTTCAGGTGTTATGGTTTATCATGGAGACTTGTAAAATTATGTGTTGCTATGTTTCCAATTGTAAATCATTTGGAGGAGAAATCATATCCACATAATTGTAGGTATGTCACTAGAAGTGTGTATGATAGTGTAGGTGCATTTGTAGCACTATTGGAGTACACATGGTGATTACTAGAATAGAAGATGCTCAAAGATACCACAAGTATATAGGATCAATCAAGATTTTGTCTTTGCTACCACAAGCCATGGGCAATTTTTGATTGTAGTGTAGGAGGACACACACACAGTTTAGGAGTAGGTCAACAATTGTTGACCAAGTGTGAGCAACACCAACTTATTATGTGTAGTGATCATCCATATGGAGAAGTCATGTTACATGTAATGTGTAGCATGTTGACATCATGATATGGTTTTATGACTGATGTTATTCCATGCAAGCAATTAGACAATTAGATCTTTGGAATTCTTTATGAATGGTTCTATGGTTACATGTATCTACTCGTACAGATGGAACACAGTTGGATTAGATGGATGTTGGTTTGATGTGTTGAATCCTAAAAGTGTGAAGTTCTGGTTGGAGGTTATATACTATTAGTCTATAGATTGAGACTATGTGTGAAAGAGACACATTGTATTGGATATGACTTTCCTAAATAATACAATTATGAATGTTATTTTGTTGGTGGGTTTTTTTCCTACAAGGGTTTCCCATGTAAATTTGTGTCTCATGTGTATTTGACTTGTGTATTGTTTCATGTGCTTCTTTTAATGTTGTTTGATCAAATTGTATAGCTAACATAACTAGTTTTTGATCACATAATCTTAAGGTTTTCAATACCTTAGTCTATTAGCTATTTTTATTAGAGATTAATTCTCAATATTTTATATAATATTGTGTTGTATAAGAAAAGGCCACATTTTTGGATTCATATCATTATGTGTGTTGTGATATAACCCTCAATTGTTGTGAAAACCTAGTGTACACATTTAGTGCATCACATGTATAACTAGTTGTTGTGGGAGCCTTTGAATGATAGTGTGAAAACACAAAGCAAGTGTTTTATTGATTCATGGGGAGCACATCAAGGTCTAAAATGGAGAAGTTCAATGGTTAGAACATTGAGTTATAAAAGTTGAAGGTTGAAGATCTCTCAGTAGAAAGAGATTAATAGACATCAATATCTTCTTTGGTAAAAGCTATAGGTATGATTGATGAGGACTCGAATAAATTGGACAAGAAAGCTAGAGGTGCTATTCATTTATGTCTTTCAAATTATGTGCTAATGAATGTCTAAGAAAAACTTTTTCCTATTCATTATGGAAGAAGATAGGAACCTGATGCAGAGGGAATACTTCCTTTCAAATCTACAACAAATACCAACACAAAAGCCTATGCAAGAACGCTACAAATGAAGTGATACAATAAAAAAATGGAAGAGAAATATGCAACACTTATTTTATTTCAATAAGAAATTTCATTACATCAACATGAAGCTTCTAAGCTTCCTAGAATCATACACGCAACACCTGCAACAAATAAATTTTCAGCATCCTCAACTCATTTACCAACATTTGGGTCTCTCAATTTTTCTTCTCCCAACTCCAATAAAAATCTGTCACTTATTCCTTTCACTGTACCCTAATTTCTCATAATTTATTAAAATGGTTTCTGGGTTTCGTGCCTCTCCTTCCCATCTTTCCATAACATATTTAATTTCTTAATTTGGATAAGATAAAAGAAAGTTATGCTCATTTTATCAAGGCTGGGTCTCATTATTACGACCCCCCATTTTTGGAGTTACAAATTTTGGAATTACTAAAATAAAATTTGGGAGTTAAGTCCACCAACCTGGGCCATAAATGCCACTTACAAGATTCCTTACAATATGACGGTTACAATAATAAGTGCCATTAATTCCATGATTCTTGGCAGCCCCATTTATGACAAAATCAGTCAAATCCCACCAAATTACATTTACAATTTCACCCAAGGGAAATTACATTTGTTGCAAATTAAAATATAATTTTCTCAAAGCTCCGCCATTATTGAAAAAAAACCAAATAACTGAAAATTAAAATATTTTGATGATGCAATATTGCCATTGACATGAATGCTCCTACACCATACTCCCAGAGAAAACAAAATTCAAGTCTACTTGAATAAGGAATATCATCATGAAAAATATGTTTGATAGTCTCTGACTACTGTCTTGCATTTCCTGCATTCCAACTTTCTTGAAACAAAATAATGTCCACTTCATTTTCACTCTTGGCTTTCCTACCTTCTTGCTCATGTTCTTAGGCTTGTCAAATGGAAATATGTTCTTCTTATCTACTCCTTTGGATACCTGCACCTGAATAATGATAACTTTATTCATCAAAACAACTTGGTCAGTACCATTACCAACAATGCATTCTTTACTTTGCTTCTCAGACTCCTTGGGTGATCCCTGCAATATAACATCCAATTGTACTATCTCTTCTGCATTCACTAATTGTTCTTCTACACTCAAATGCAAATCATCCTTCACAAATTCAAAAGAATACAATTTTACCTCTTTCACATGTTCCTCTATTGTTGCTGCTACAACATCTATCTACTCACTATCTGCTGCAATCTTTTCATCTTCATACACTCTACTCTCATCCTCATCATAAAAATAAAACATATTATGTATTACCTCTTTCTCTACAACCTTTTCATCACCATTGTTTTCTATCCCATCTTCTTCATGCTCATTCTCTACTACTGCAACCTCATGATCTGCAACAACTACAACCTTCTTCTCATCCTCAACCATGTCTACTTTGTCTTCTTCATTGCTTGATGTCAAAACAATCATAGGTATACTCACCATTTCATTTTTTATCTCTTCTATTGATGTTGTCCTTGCTTGTCTCATTCTTCTTTGAATAATCTTTCTAATGGGCCATGTAACCTTCCTCTTCACTGATAAGTGCCAACTTTGCAATTGTTGAACTATTCTTTCCATATCTTTTTTCATCTCTTCCGCAACTTGCCTTAGTTCTCTTATCTCTTTCTCAACCTCTATTTGCCTCATCCTTTCCTGTTTCCTCTTCCTCTCTTTTTCTTCTTGCTTCTTCTTTTGTGAACCCCTAGCCTGCAAGTACCTTCTAAACAAATCCATCTTTCCTCTAGCAAGTCTCTCCTTGCTTCTCTTTATCTTTGCCTCACCTAGGTCTCTTCTTTTTTTTTCTCTACCTAGTCTTTTGGCAACCAGGTTCTCTCTTCAACCTGCACAAACACAAACACACAAACCAAAATCTCTCTTGCCCAGACCTTTTGAGCTCTGATACTAATTGATGTAGAGGGAATACTTCCTTTCAAATCTACAACAAATACCAACACAAAAGCCTATGCAAGAACGCTACAAATGAAGTGAAACAACAAAAAAATGGAAGAGAAATATGCAACACTTATTTTATTTCAATAAGAAATTTCATTACATCAACATGAAGCTTCTGAGATTCCTAGAATCATACATGCAACACCTACAACAAATAAATTTTCAGCATCCTCAACTCATTTTCCAACATTTGGGTCTCTCCTCAATTTTTCTTCTCCCAGCTCCAATAAAAATCCGTCACTTATTCCTTTCACTGCACCCTAATTTCTCAAAATTTATTAAAATAGTTTCTAGGTTTTGTGCCTCTCCTTCCCAGCTTTCCATAACGTATTTAATTTCTTAATTTGGATAAGATACAAGAAAGTTATGCTTGTTTTACCAAGACTAGGTCTCATTATTACGACCCCCCATTTTTGGAGTTACAAATTTTGGAATTATTAAAATAAAATTTGGGAGTTAAGTCCACCAACCTAGGCCATAAAGACCACTTACAAGATTCCTTACAATATGACGGTTACAATAATAAGTGCCATTAATTCCATGATTCTTGGCAGCCCCATTTATGACAAAATCAGTCAAATCCCACCAAATTACATTTACAATTTCACCCAAGGGAAATTACATTTGTTGCAAATTAAAATATAATTTTCTCAAAGCTCCGCCATTTTTGAAAAAAAACTAAATAACTGAAAATTAAAATATTTTGATGATGCAAGATTGTCATTGACGTGAATGCTCCTGCACCAGAACCCTACATTAGTCCAATAGTCTTGTGAACAATTTCTTCTTAAATCTAGGAAGTTATATTCCTTGAAGATGGGAGAGGGATACTTAATGAATGATCATCTCAACACTTTCAATTTGATTTCAAGTTAGTTCACATCAATAGGAGTTAAGATAGAAGAGGATAAGTTTATTTTTATTGTTACGTTCCTTACCTAATTCATGGGAGAATTTAATTATGACAATCGGTAGTAATTCTTCACCTAAATTGGAAGAGGTCATTGGGGTCTTGTTAAGTGAAGACATTAGGAGAAAATCCATGGATATTTTCTCTAGGGATGTCCTAGTTGTAAGGGGTAGGGGTGATGATAGATGGGTTAAGAAGGTGGTGGAGACAAAAACTCCAAGAAGGATAGGTTTAAGTCTCTTGCTAAGACTAAGGTGAAATGTCAGAATTGTGGCAAGAGATGTCACATAAAGAAGGACAGAAATTTGAAGAAGGATAATTTTTTTTATATACTCTAATATTGATTAGTATACTAGTGATACTTTTATATTTTCTAACATTTTTGGTGATTATTTTTGGTTGATTGACTCAAGTGCATCGTATAGCATGACTCCTCATAGAAAGTGGCACTTTGATTACAATGCATGTAACAGAGGACAACCATTCCTTGGTGAATACACTTTTTGATGTTTTACATATACTATCTTTGGCTAAAAATTTAATTTCTCTCTAAGATGATTGACTTAGGTGTGCATGTCACATTTCATGAAAAGGGTGCAGGTTGGTCAAACACAATTGAGTGATGGCTAAATGCTTGAGGCATGATACTTTATTTAAGTTGGATGCATCAATATTGTGAAGCTTTGTTAATGTTACTAAACCTAAATTAAGTTTGTTGTGGCATAACTAGTTGGGTCATATTAGATAAAAATGCATGAAAACTTTGGTAAGCAAGAATATGGTGGAAGGTATGTTAGGCCATTTTGATTGTTTTGAATTTTATCAACATTGTGTGTTTGGAAATCAAAATATAGTGCAATTTTCTTTAGGAAGCTCTAGAGTAGGAGATGTGTTGGAAGTGATCCATAGTGATGTCTTCAATCATGTGGATGTACACATAATTGGTAAGTCTTGATACTATTTCTCTTTCATTGATGATTATTCTAGACATGCTTGGGTGTATTTTCTTAGGAAAAAGTCTGAAGTATTTCTAAGGTCAAATAATTTAAAGAACTTGTAGAAAATCAAATTGATAAGAAGATCAAAGTGCTAAGGTTAGATAACAGTGGAGAGATTTCCTCTAATAAGTTTGAGGCATATTGCAAGAACACTAGTATTATTAAGCAAATGACAACTCCTTATGTAATGTAATGGAATGGAGTAGTTGAAAGGCTAAACAAAACCCTATTGGATTGATCTAGAAATCTATTGAGCAGTATTGATCTAGGAAAAGAGTTTTGGGTTTAGGTAGTGATGCAGTCAAGGTAGGAGGATCTGGTGAGGGACTGTCCAACCTTGTAGCCTTAAACAACTAACATCAAGATCATAATGGATATGCAACGGGAGCTTACATGTAATCTACAGAAAAATAAAAGGTATTCATGAACACATAACACAAGATGTATCTTGGGAAAACCCTAACAAGGAAAAACCTAGCATTCAAAGCTCATTCTTCTTATATTATAACTTCAAATCTAATTACACATGCCTCAAGGGCGTTATAGATGCTAGGCCACAACCCAAGGATTACAAAAGATTCATACAACAATATTATTTCATGACTTCTTTCTTCTACATCTCAATTCTCTGTTCTGCAACTCAATCAAATCAAAACAACTTAAGATCTTGTTTCCATTCTTCATGCTATTGATCACTTCCTTAGAAACAATCCTTTATCTCTCATTTATATCCTCCATAGCCTTCAAATCATTATCAAGTTGGCCTAATTGTAATGACTAGTTAGGGTAACGTGTACACAAAATAGGTCGGGCCTAAACATAAGACACTACTCCACAAATGCATAGAACTTCACGTGGATCTCACTGAAGGTCAGCCTTGTCCTAAACTTCATAGAACAATTCTCTTTTAGGCTTCACAAGTCACGGATTTGCTCCGCAAGATGATTAGACTTCACTGAACATTGTCAGCTTTGCTATGTGAAAACATCTAAAAATAGGTAATCTTCTGATAGCGATCTTTCCAGCATCAAACCCAACTGATATAAATTATTGATATGTTATCAATGACTATGTCTAGATGTTAAGTCCATCTCCACAGCCCCTGATATGCAAATGCGGTAAAATGCGGAATTCTCCAAGGTCATTCTCTCTACAATCTACAACTTCACTGTCAATTGTCTCAATTGTTTTGAATGCTTCTAGATGCTCCTACATCAGACTCTTAGGGTTATTTAAAAAGTGAGCCTCTTCACTTTGATCTATATTATGCCAAAATCAAATAGGTTTGGCGAAAGGTACTTGCAACTGCATCAAGGTCGGTGATCTGTCCAAATCCACCTTGCAAAACTACCTCAAAAGTAATCTAGATTTGGCGATATGTTTTCAGGTACTTGCAACTACCTCAAGGTCGATGGTCTGTTCAAGTCCACCCTGTAAAACTGCCTCAAGTTCTTCATCTTGTCAAGGTCTAGGTTCAACAGTTTACCTGCAAGCCTTGCACTGCCTCAATGATTGACGGTTTGAGCAAGTCTTCTCCGCAAGTTGCGTCAAGATCAATGTTTGTTTCAATCAAATTCATTCATGCATCCTCCAGAACATTCAAGTTACTTTTTGATCCAATCAATACACTTCCTAAACTTCTTTGCAACACTTCCCAATCCTAATCTCAGATACAATTTCTCTCACACACCTCAGAATCTTACATTTTCTACTCTGCATATACTGCTTCAATACTTTTCTTTGTTTCTTTATCCACATTTTCTTTACTTTGGTACACAAAATTTCTGCTCCGGTAGAATATCTTGTCATTCCCTCTTTCTATGAACTTCTCTTTTTTGATAGGTCTAACACAAACTTTCTTTTGTACTACTTCCTCTGTTCTATAACACAAATCTCCTTAAGATCAATGCTTCTCCTTCTTCAATTTCTCTATCAAACCTGATGTCTCAAAAGATTCTCCTTCCTCTGCATAAACTATCTTTGTATCAACAGGTTCTTCTTCTTCTACACAAACTGTCTCTGAATTATGTACTACTTCTCCTTCATTAGCCTCTCTGATAATAGGTTCTTGTTGACTTTCACTGTTTGATTCTTTTCTCCAAACTTGAAAACAGGTTCTTCTGAATGGTTTTCTGTCAAATCCTCTTTCATTTCTTCTGTATCTTACACTATGATAAGAATTGTGACTCCTGTCATCTCTCCCTCTATAGTTTGAATTTCTATCCTTGTTCTACTTTGTATAAGGTCTTCTGTCTCTGTATCCTGATCCTTCTTTTCTTCCAACATATGAATGCTTCCATCTATATAGTCTTCTAAACATACAAGTAAAATGTTTCCATTTTTCTCCATCAATCAATCCATAATCCATATACATACAATCTGTCATAGGCTTTCTTCTCTTCATTTTATTCCAACACATCTTTTCAGAATGATTCCTTAATCCACAAAACTTACAAGGATATAAATCCCAACACAATTCCTTCTCATGTCCATGTTTATTACAATGTGAACAATACATACCTCTTCTCCCCTGATTTGATTTGTTTGAATTTGCCATTACATCCTTACCTCTGCCATATCCAAGGCCTTCACTTCTTGATCTTACCACTAGTTCAATAGGTTCTGTAATTCCTTGCTGGTACTTTCCCAATCCTTGTCCTTCATATCCCATTCTTTGCATGATTTTGAAACTAATACCATCACCAACAACTACAGGTTTAGTTACTTTGTCATCTTCATTCTCACTATCTAAAGAATCTTTTGCATCATCACACAAATCATTAGTATCATAGGAAACATCACAAAATTTAGGCTTAGATCTCACACTTTCATTCTCTTTTCTGCGTCCTACTAGTGACTGCTCCAACTAATTAACTTGTTCTTTCAACCCTGATATTTCATTCTTCTACAAACTATTCTCCTTTTTCAATTCTTCCAAACCTTCTTCTAGATCTCAGTTCCTCTTTTCCACCTTCCCAAACAACTTAAATCCTTCTTCCAATTCTGCAAACCTCTTTTCAACATCTTCAAACAATTTCAGCTCTGCCTCTAAATCTTCATTCCTCCTCTTTACATTTTTCAGTTCTTCTTCAAGAGCATCATACTTGTCTTCTCCTATTCTTTCATCCTTTCCAACAACTCTGGATTACATCTTTTAATTTTGCATAATTATTCTTCCAATATATCCTTTTCACACGTTAGGGTTTCATTTTCTTTCTTCATCCTCTTCCCAATTTTTCTTATCTGAAACAAATCAAATAAACAACTCAATAAGAAAAGATTACTAAATATTCCTTGCCTTGATCTTCTTCATTGATGACTCTTGCTACTTCTAGGGTTTCACACAATACTTTATCAAACTCGCCACCTTCTAACAGATTTGCAACTAGCCCAACAGATTCGAAACCAGCTTTGATACCACTTGATGTAGTCAAGGTAGGAGGGTCCAGTGAGGGACTGTCTAGCCTTGCAGCCTTAAACAACTAACAACAAGATCATAATGGATATGCAATAGGAGATTACATGTAATCAACAGAAAAACAAAAGGTATTCATGAACACATAACACAAGATGTATCCTAGGAAACCCTAACAAGGAAAAACCTAGCCTTCAAAGCTCATTCTTCTTATATTATAACTTCAAATCAAATAACACATGCCTCAAGGGCATTATAGATGCTAGGCCGCAGCCCAAGGATTACAAAAGATTCATACAACAATATTCTTTCATGACTTCTTTCTTCTACATCTCAATTCTCTGTTTTGCAACTCAATCAGATAAAAAAAACTTAAGATCTTGTTTCTATTCTTCATGCTATTGATCACTTCCTTAGAAACAATCCTTTATCTCTTATTCATATCCTCCACAAGCCTTCAAATCATTATCAAGTTAGCATAATTGCAATGGCTAGTTAGGGTAACGTGTACACAAAATAGGTCAGGCCTAAACATAAGACACTGCTCCACAAATGCATAGAACTTTGTGTGGATCTCACTGAAGGTCGGCCAGGTCCTAAAATTCATTGAAAAATGCTCCTTTAGGCTCCACATGTCACAGATTTGCTCCACAAGCTGATTAGACTTCACTAAACACTGTCGGCTCTGCTTTGTGAAAACATCTAAAAATAGGTAATCTTCTAATAGCGATATCTTTCTGAAATTGAACCCAAATGATTTGAATTCTTGATATGTTGTCAATGACTATGTCTAGATGTTAAGTCCATCTCTACAGCCCTAATATGCAAATGCGGTAAAATGTGGAATTCTCCAAGGTCACTCTCTCTGCAATCTGCAACTTCATTGTCAACTATCTCAATTGTTTTGAATGCTTCCAAATGCTCCTGCATCAGGTAGTTAACACTTCTTGTTATTTGAAAAATAGGTCTCATACTTCTATTCTTGAGGTGAAGACACCATATGAAGTGTGGACATATAAGAAACTAGTTGTAACACATTTGAGTGTTGTTAGTTATGATGCTTTTGTGCATGTTCCTAAAGAGAAATAGTCCAAGTTGGAATTCAAGGATAAAAATTGTATTTTCAATGGGCATGGTGAATATGGCAAAAACTACAAGCTTTAGAATCTAGTAACCTAGAAGGTTCTCTACTCAAAGAATTCCATATTTAGTGAACTTGGAGTTTTATCTAGGAAATAGTGACCAAATAAAAAAGAGAGGGGAAAGATGCATTTTGAGCACATACTAAAGAAACAAGATACATATATGAATGAACAATTAAGTAGACATGACATTTAAAATGGAGAGGAGGAGCACATCTATATAAAACATAAAGAAGGATTGATTAGATGCACTAGGGAATTCTCTATTAGTGACAACTGTGAGAGGGTCTATGTGGTAGCAGAAGTTACCTGAAAGGTACAGTACACTAGACTTTTGGTGTGTCTTTGCTCTTACTTGTATTGATGATGATCCAAACTTTGTAGGCATAGTTCTCTCTTCTAAGAAGAATAAGTCTTGAAGAAATTATATGAAAGAGGAGATGGAGGTGTTGTGGCATAATAGGACTTGGGACTTGATTGGTTTTCTTGATAGTAGGAAACACATTGGCTACAAGTGAGTGTTCAAGATTAGGCTCAAACTAGATGGTACATTGGATAGGTACAAGGCATGGTTGGTGACAAATGGATATTCCTAGGTAGAGGGAATAGACTTTGCTAAGGTTTTCTCACCTATAGCTAAATTTATTTCCATTAGGATGTTGTTATATATAGTTGCAACTTTTAGTTTTGAAGTGAAGTAGATGGATATCAAGAAAATATTCTTACATAGAGATTTAGAGGAGGAAATCTATATGGCTCATCCTAAATAATTTAAGGTAATGGGTAAAGAGAATTTGGTTTGTACTCTTAAAAGATCTCTACATGGGTTGAATCAATCATCTCATATGTGGGATCAAAAGTTTGATTCAGATGCCTTGGAAACTAGGTTTTGCAAGGAGTCAAGTTGATCATTGTGTACTACAAGTAGGTTAGTGATCAAGTGTTAATCATTGTTTTAGATTTTTATGATAGACTTATCATTGGGAAAAACAAGATATTGATTAGGGAACTCAAGGATCATTCGGTTAGTAGATTTGAAATGAAGGATCTAGGTGCTACAAGATACATACTTGGTATAGAAATCTATGGAGATAAGACTACTAGGGAGCTATGGTTAAACTAGAGGAAGTATCTTGAGATTGTTTTGTAGAGGTTCAACATGCACGATAATATTCCTATAAGTATCCCTTTACTGGTAGGCACTTTAGAATAGTGTCCTAAGTCTATGAAGGCTTTGGAGGACATGAATAATGTTCCATATGTAAGTGCAAGAGGAAACTTTATGTATACAATGGTCTATACAAGACCAAACATTGCCCAAGTAGTGCGAGTTATAAGTAGGTTTATGTCAAATCTTGGAAAAGAATATTGGCCATAGGTTAAGCGAGTGTTTAGGTACTTGAAAGGTACTCTAGATTATTGTTTGTTTTTTCATAGTACTAATTATGTTGGAAAGGTACTAAACATACATGGGTTTGTGGATTTTGATAGGGATAGAGATCTAGATAATTGAAGATCAACTAGTGGAGATGTCTTTATTGTATTTGTGGTAGTAAGTTGGATGAGCAAGTAACAATAGATAGTTGCATTGTCCACAACTAAACAAAAGTACATGGTGTTACATCATAAATTGTGTACACTAGTTGTGTAGGCATAATTTCACTATGTTTAGCTTCTCCCTTTAGTGATCCCAAGCCTAGTTTATTTTTAGGTCCAATTTAAAGCCCTGTTTTGGCGGCATTTATAGAAAATGTCATGATTTTGATTAAAGTTTCATCATAACCCAAAAAATAAATTGAGATTTGGAGTTAGCCCCGCATTAAGTGTGGGCTTAAGCCTTAAATTGCCCAAAGGGCCTAGGGTGCCTGAGCGCCCTGGTCCCTCCCATGTTTTAGGGAGGCAATTTAAGTCTACAAGTCGGCTTTAGTGTTGGTTAGGTTGACCCTAAACTCAAATTTTCTTTTTGGCACGTGATGTCAGCTCTTTAATTCAAATTACCCTTTTCTATAGCCTTGTATAAAAGTAAGTGACTTATTTCATTTGATACTAGATGTGTTCTAGATGTGAAAAAACTCTCTATTGTTATGCTCTCTATGCTATTGAACTATTGTAGGTTTCTATTTGATCAAGTGGAGTTCATCTTTTCTCTTGGAAAGATTTGTATAAAGGCTAGGAGATGAGATCTTGAGTCTATATCATTTTTTCCTAGGTTGAAGAATTTTCATGATTGGGAGAAGGGTTGGAACCACCAACTTGAGATTGGCTTGAGTACCCTCCAAGGGTATCGTTGCATCGCCTTCTTATTCAGCAAACCTTCGATGAATCTTCATCCTTGAGGCGAAGTGAGCTTCCTTGAGTGAAGTATCCTTTTGTATCATTCCTTCCTATTTACTTGAATCATATAGGATTAGGGTTTGATATTATTTGATTAGATCTTGCATGTTACTAATCACGAAAGGGGTTTCTGAGCACACACAACATCTAGTTCTAATCTTAGCTATCTGTGAGGTTGGAATATTAAAATGGGGGCTTGACTAAGGCAAGCTCCTATATAGCTGCAAAAATTTTCCCTTCTTTCTTGTGTACAGATTGAAAAAATAGGTTTCAGGAGATATCAGTTTGGGAGAAGAAAGGCATTGCAGGTACAGATCTAACAAAAGTTTTAGTTTCTACAAACTGTAAAAAAGGCCTAGGGTGCACAAGTACCTTGGTACCTATGGCATTTTGACTCCAGGTTCCTATTCTAAATTGCTTACCGATCTCTACTATCCATTTAGTTTCTCTTTTTCTGTTTCTGACAATTGTTTGTAGCTCAATCTTTGTCAATTAGGGTTTTGGTCATTTGCCCTAGCTAGATTGGTTGAATTTATTTTGAATCACATCTATAAAAAAAAGAGGAAGAACCCCTATAGTTTGGCTCTCCCTCAAGGGTAGAATCCAAGCTCAGTTTGTGCCTCAATGTTAGGTAGAAGAGAGTTTGAATTGGTTTAACTTGTTGAGCTAGGTCTCTCTTTTCCACATTAACATTTTGGTGAACTTGACTCTTCCTACATTCTGACATCCTTTTTCATTTGAAAAAGTTTTTTTTCTATCATAGATCTTATTTAGATTAAGTACATTCATCATTTCCTTGCTTGCATATAATGAGTTTTGCAATTAAATTCATCATTAGGGTTACAAAATCCTTGCATTTCATAAAAAATCTAGCTAGTCTTAAACCTAGAGTTTGTAGACTAGTGTGCTATTTCAGATCTTTGTAGATTATTAGGTTGATTAAAGTAAATTAATTTGCTGTACCTTATCATCCTTTGTGTTTACTACATGCTTTGCATCTTGTCATTTGAAATTTAAAAAACAAGCATTTGATTTAGATTGAAAATAACCTATGTTTATGCTATTGTTTAAAATTCATGAGATTAGATCATTATAGTGCAAATTAAATTTACGATCTGATGCTTTTGATCTGATTATAACTGAGTTTGATATACATTCTTTAGTTATACATCTTGCATTCATTCATATATATTGATTAGGGTTATCTAAAATCTCATTTTGTGGTAATTCTAGCCTAAAAGTTGATAAATTTTGAGTATGTTTTAGCTAGTTATTTGATAATATAGTTAAAGCATTGCTGTTCATAGCTTGATATATGTCATATTGTGCAACAAAGAATTTAATTTCATTACCTCTTCTTTACTTTATCACTATAAAGTTTGAAAAAGTAGAGTATACAACTATGTCGGATTACTTTATTCAAGATTTTAATACATTTGATGAGCCATTTAGTAGTGATGATTTTGACATGTTAGATGAAGCCTTGGATGAATTCATCTCTATGAAATCATCCTCTACAACTCCTAAACCATCTCTATTTCAAAGAATCATCAATACAATTTATGTTTCTGGTTTTGCAAAAGAACATGAGAAACCCAAAATTGTTGTGCATGTTCATAATGATGCTCCTCAATCACAATCTATCACAATAGAAGGTTCTACAAAACCATAGACCTCCTGGTTATAACTTGAATTATGCAAAAAAAATCACTAAAAATAGTCCATTTAATCAAAATGTGTCACAACAACCCATTCAACATGAAGTTGATCACACATATAACAGTAGAAACAATAAACAAAAGAAACAAATGCAATTTGTTCCTGCTTCTCTTCCACCTTCTCAACCTCAAGCACCTCGTCTTCCTACTCATAATGGTTGAAACTATGATCTTGTTGAGCAAATCCATGCTACTCCTACAAAGATCTCTTTATGGGAGTTGATACAAACATCACTACATACCACGAAATGCTCCAAGAAGCTTTACAAAAGGTGATTTTTCCACCTGTTGTTCAACTGAATAATGTAGCAGCTCTATTAGATTGTATGCATGTGACAAAATTAGATATTATTTTCCAACCACATGAATTGCCTCCCATAGAAGTTCAAAACCAAAATGAGCCTCTTATGATATTTGTCATCATTAATAAAATGAGAGTCAGATGTACCATGATTGATGGTGGATCAGGTCTTAATGTCTATGTCATAGACTTGTTACATAAAATCAATGCTGATACCTCTCTCAGTAAACTTGACAAACTCAACATTTGTGGCTTTGATAATGTTGGTAGACAATCATTAGGTACTATCACCTTACCTATTAAGGTTGGACCTATGACAATGCCTACCCTTATCCATGCCATGCCTAATTCTCTTTCATACACTATTCTTCTTGGTAGACCCTAGATTCATGCCATGGGGGTAGTCTCATCTACCCTTCATTGATCAATTAAATTTTTTCATGATAATAAGGTCCAAACAGTTGAAGCGGATCCGATTCTAGAAAGTTGTCTACAAACTGAAGCTAAAAATAGACAATATTTTAAACCCTTTAATTTAATCTCTCCTCTTTCTAAAGTTAATTCTTCTCCCCCTCTCACAGAGGTTATTGTAGATGAATCTAATTCACCTTCGAATACACTTTTTGGTGATGATTGGGGTTCATTAGACTTTACACCTACCTTTGTAGGGGAGTATGAAGTCTCACCGTCAAAGCCAGAAACTTCTAAGGTTGCTTCAATTTCTACTCCTACATCACCTAAAATTTATTTGAAAAGTAATGATGATAACACTTATTCTTATACTACTAAATATGATACCTATGGACTGCCTCCTTCCTCTTCAGAAATGGCATCTATTTATGGTCGAGGTTTTCAAATTCTCTCTAAATGTGGATACAACAGTAATGGTTGTGGTATAAAGGAGCAAGGTATTAAAGTCCCTTTGGAGGCTAATCCACATTACTCTTCATTTAGACTTGGATATCATCCTTTATAGCCCACCAAATCCGCTCGTCGTCATAATCTAAATGTAAACACAATCTATCCATCTACACTTAAATAGGTATATCCGTAATTAATTGATACAAATTGTGACTTTCAAGATATTCCTTTGGATACTTTTTCAACAGATGAAGCTTTGACTAAATTCCTAGGAGCTTATGATCACTTGCCTCATTACCATCATGATTGTGGACTTCCTTGTTGTTTAAATGCAGAAGCACACTTTGGGAAAGACACTTGCTTATATCTAATGGTACCTTGGCATCTCATGAGTCACCTATAGAATCCCTTCATCCTCCTAATATTCAAGACCGCAGTACTCTCATTAATGGGAAAATTGTCGATGTTTTGATGGATAAGGATGACCTTGAAAAAGTCATCGCTATTGGAAATTGTTTAGATACTGAAGAAAAACAAGAAATCACATCTCTCTTACATGAATATCCTAATCTCTTTTCTTGGACATACTCTGATATGTTGGCATTGATCCTAAGGTGGTAACACACAATATTGTCATTCATCCTAATGCTAAATCGGTAAAACATAAGATGTACGCAAGATGAATCCTAAGGTTGCGTTGTTCGTCAAAGATGAGATAGAGAAGATTCTTCAAGCAGGCTTTATCCGCCCTGTTGACTACTCACCTTGGATCTTGAATATTGTGGTTGTCACTAAATCCAACAACCATATTCAAATGTGTAATGATTTTCAAGATTTGAATAAAGCATCTTTGAAGGATGACTTTCCTCTTCCTAATATTGATATGATTGTCGATTCTACTACTGGCCATGGGTTACTTTCCTTTATGGATGATTTCTCTGGTTATAATCAAATATTCATCAATCCTCAAGATCAATATAAAAAAGATTTTATAAATCCTTGGGGAACATTTTGTTGGGTTGCCATGCCATTTGGATTAAAGAACGTTGGTATGACTTATCAACATGCTATGATGCTTATCTTTCATGATTTCATGCATAACATATTAGAGGATTATGTCAATGACATTCTGGCCAAATTTGTTTTGCACCAGGTTCATGTCAAAATTCTTTGTCAAATCTTTGAACATATACGTAAATACAACATGTGTTTGAATCCCCGTAAATGTGTCTTTGGCGTTGATAGTGGTAAGCTATTGGGATTCATTGTTTCACATCATGGTATTGAGGTGGATACAAAAAAGATTGATTCCATTGTCAACATGCCACCTCCTAAAAAATATTTCACAACTTTGTAGTTTACAAGGGAAGATTCAAGCCATTCGTCGATTTGTTTCACAACTCATGGATTAGACTCACCCTTTTACAAAATTAATCAAGAAAGAATCTAAATTTAATTGGAATGAGGATTTCCAAAAAGATTTGATGATCTCAAGAGTTACTTAGCTAATCCTCCTATATTACAACCTATCACCTCTAGATGATCCTTTATTATCTATGCATCTGCATCTCCTAATTCTCTCGTAGCATTGTTAGCACAACATGATGATGATGGCAAAGAGCATGTTGAATATTACATCAGCCAAACTTTGCTCGATTATGAAATGTGCTACACTGCGATAGAAAGGCAATGCCTAGCTCTCATTTTTGTAACACAAAAATTGAGACATTATTTACTAAATGCTAAAATTTGATTCTTTGAAACATCTCTTTGCTAAAATTGATCTTTCAGAACATTTAGCAAAGTGGGTTATGTTGTTAATGAAATTTGATCTTAATTTTGTCTCTCAAAATACAATTAAGGGTCAAGCGTTGACCAACCACTTAGCCAAAGATCCTTCACCATTTTCTATTTCAAATAAAGAATCATTCCTTGATGATCAAATCCTTTCCCTAGATGTTGTAGTAAGTGGAAGTTTTTCTTTTATGGTTCTAGATGTCGAATTGGCTCTGATGTTGGTGTTATACTAGTACCTTTGTTAGGTAAGCTGAATCCTCTATCTTATCATCTCAATTTTCTATGTACTTGTTATCTCTAAAAGTTGCACCCTACCAATTTACAGAAAATTGGTACTCTAGAGGAACATGGAAACACTCCTATGGCTATGGGTCACCTAGAAATTATAGTGAATATCTAAAGAAGGCTAGATTCCTAACTTTGTATCACCTAAAATTGACTATTCTATGGCCTTGACAAGGAAAAGGCTCAAAAACATATGCATTAAAATTGAAACTAAACTCTAATGGGTGATACACCTAATTGAATGAGGAACATGAAAATACCAGATTCAAACACTTGTTATAATGACTAAAAATTCTTACACAATCTATCACTTATACTTCTACATAAATATTTCACAAATAGGTTTATGTATGCAGAGTTCTTAAGAGGAAAAATGATTTCACACTTAAAGGCAATACACACTTCTAACACAACTTGCAACCTGCATTAGTATTTTCTACATAAAAGGCTCTAAATTATGTGACAAAAGCTAAAAGGAAATAAAACTTACTTCACATATAACTCTATCAAATCAGTTGCTAAGCACAATGATACAAAGAACAGTTAGGCACAATCTTCAATCACTAGCATTCAAGGTCTCCACTGTATTCCATATCCAGTAAATTGAAAAAATGAGTTACAAACTGTCAAAATTTTGAACCAAGATTGTCAAAATCACAAGTCTCTAAAATTTGCATAATCAGAACTGTCTAAAAAAAGTCACATAAGTGACTATATCCATCACTATCCAAGTGGTTCCACCAAACAAGGAGCTAGAAACCACCTTGGGTTGGATACAATAGAAAAACCCCAAATCTAGCACCTAAATCTCCTCCAAAAGAGCTCAAAATGAGGGAAAAAGTCCACCATGACTTAGTCTAGCATGATGACACATGAAAACCACTCCTAAAAGACTCCAAAGGAAATAAAACACCTCCTAGATGCTCTCAAAACATTCAACTCAAACACTAAATGCCCTCATGACTTAGTCTAACACTCAGCTCAAGGGCAAAACAAAATGCTACATTCTTGGCATGTGTTTGCCAAATCCTTCTCTCTTCTATATTCTCTCAAGACATTCACTTACCATTCTCTTTGCATTTAAATAACAATAAACTTAAAATGATTTATAATATCATCATTTGATGTTTAAATGTTTTACATTTCACATTTCATGCAAAGGAAATAAAAACAAAGGGGAATAAAAACACCGAAGTGCTAACCCTAGTGTATAAAGGATAAAGCAATGCCAAAAAGTCTTAAAAGACTTGTCTAAGACCTAAGTCTTGGACCATGGGATATTAGTAAAAGGATACAAAAATAAAAACAAGGGAAAAAAAAAGAAGTCATCAAACTTTTAGGTTTGAAATCCTAAAAGACAAAAGACAAATTTCACACTTTCATTTGCATTTTTGCATTTTTGCATTCTGCTGTGTGTCGACATGAGGGTTTTTTGTAGCTCTAGATCTAGATATTTCTGACTATGTTTTGAAGGCATTTTAGACTGTATTCTTCACCAGATTTGTGCGAGCTCACTCCTGGTAAGTTTAATAAGCCCAATATGGTGCTATTACTGTGATCTTCTTTTCATTTTCTGAGCATAACACATAAAAATGTTTCATTTTCTTTAGTATGTGACCATTGTGAACTATACTTCATGCTTAAAGGCACTGCATTTTCCATTGGAAACAGCTACAAAAGAAGAAAATTTGTTATTTCTGTATAATGTGCTCCTCTGTATATAATACTTTCATGAGTCAAACACACAGTTGGCTTTTACTGTCAAAAAAGATTGAGAAATCAGGATTTAGCTTCAATAGGGTTTTGTATAAACAAACCCCTCACAGGATATCTATTTTCTCTATAGATATTAACATATTCAATATGCATCATGAATCTGTGTAAAATATATTAGGTTTTTGCAAAACAAAACCTTGACTGTGAAGCTTGGATATCTCTTGTAAAATATTGGCATCTCTGTTTATAACCTTCTCTGTGTATATAGTTTCATTTGGCATTATATGTATGCAGTATGAAATGTTAAAATAAACTAGGGTTTTATGAACCAAACCCTTCTTTGTATAGTTTCATCATACCCTGTCACCAATGATGAAGATACGCTATTGTTTTTCTTTAATTTCATTAGGGTTTGATTTGTAAAACCCTAGCTTTCACAATAACAACACGTTCTCCTTTACTTCTCCTCATGAAAAGAAATGACTATTCATTTACTACTCTTAGAGATCACTGCCAATATTGCTATCTCTTAATCTTTTTTTATTCTCTGTCAAACATGGAATGTCCTCTTGAGACTTTATCATATTCCTATTGATATCTCTATAAACTCCTTTCATCCTCCATTGCTGACTATCTTATCTACCTTATCCTCACTGTGTGCAAGTCTCAATGACTTCATCACCATTATGCATTACTTCTCATCATCTCTGCATCTTTCATACTTTCCTTTATCCATATGATGGACTGTTCCTACAAAAGCATTATTTCTTTACATGGGTAAAGATGTAGGCTGCTTAGTTCTTTTTTTTGTCTTCCTATATGCAAGCCTATAGATGATTATCAGACCTACTAAAGACTGTCCTTTAATCCTTTTTACAGCTTTGCCCTTTCTGTAGTAACTAATAGTTGGCTGCTCCTTCATGAGATTGGTGTTGCCATGTATAAGACTCCCACAAGTTTATCACTACTCTATAGAGGTTTAAATGCCACACAAGTCTGTACTATCCATTATGACCTTTCCTGCTATTTCATGTACTGGACTATCAAGGATTATTCTTGGACTCTTTATAACATGACTGTCCTCATTGATTGTTGACTGTCATGCTATGACTGTCATCATTATTGCTCTCCTGCAACATTGCACCTATGATCTTCTGAGTTTCCTTTGCATTTGCCATGCCTAACATAGCAACAATATGTTTTTTGATCACTGTAACTTGTATGAGACTGTTGGACTATCATAAAAGTTATCAATATTTTCTTGAATCTAAACAATGTGATATACACAGTGAAACTCAAGTCTCTGAACTGCATAGATATGATTACATTGATTTATTCTTTCTATGCCTTTTTAAAGCACAAAAGACATCATGCTGGGCTCAACCCTCGTGGGAGCCACATTTTCCCCACATGCTAAAATGAAATGAGTGTTAAATGACATTTGTATCTTCACATGAAATAAACATGTTAGCAATAAAAATTTGTGTGATTGATGTTCTTGATTATCTTGTTGTTTTCTTGAAAGTCCATGTGATACTGACTGGTTTATTGCATCTAAAAATTAGACTATATATTTGTAGATATATGTCATATGTTATATGATGCATCGTCATTGCTCTAACATCAATTTTCAACCTCTAATGTAGATAACAAGAAGAAACAAGGAGATAGCAGCTGGATGCGAGACATGCAGACAACGTGGGATGACGCAAGATGACACAAGCAGGATCAAGACTCATCATTCAGGCAATGACGAGTCACCCTATAACATCTGCACATTTATTTCTACGATTTTCTATAAATGTATAGTCTTTCTTTTCATTTGCAATGAATCAGTTAGTCTCACGGCTTGTGTGAGACCTTAGACATTCATATTATCAATAGAGATTACTCTTTCTGAAAATATTTGTGAAATCCTTTCTATGTTATTTGCATTTGCATAAATGCAATTTAGTGTAATGTAATCTTTCTGATTCTATTTATGCACATGCATGTAGTGTAGCAAAAGAATAAAAAATATACCTTTCTTTTCCTTTTAAGACACAATAGCTCTACCTAATTGAGCTGTTAGCGAAAATAGGTAACATTTTTGCCGACATCTGCTATATGTTTGCCTGCTAAACATCAGACCAGTTGCCTAGACCTTATCCATTGGGCATAGGGTCACTCAGAGACTTCTAAAACACTTGGACAAACATATTTCTGACTTCTGCAACTTAGCAAGACAAAGTGAAAGACACCTGAAAACTAAGAAAAATCAAAAAGTAGAAAGACAACTATCTAACTGTGCTAGACAACACTTAGGGAAAAACACAAAGCATCTAAACTATGGTGCAACAACACTTATTGAAAGCAATAAACCTAATCTACTATTCACAAAGGCATATTAGACCTCAAAACACCTTTTTAGGTGTATCCCATTAACTAGGATATGCAAGTTTTCTCCATCCATGTTTGCTAACTGGAATGCATTATGCTCCTTGCATCCAGTGATGATAAATGGGTCACTCCACATGCTGTCAAACTTGGAGTGTTTGCCTGGCCTGCTTTTTAGTTCATCCCATTTGAGCACACTATCACCCTCTCTAAAATTTTTGAGAGTGGTCTTCTTATCAAATACTCTTTTTGTTTGAAGCTGATGATTCTCCATAGCTTTCATAGCTTTATCTCTTACTTCTTCTAGCTCCATGAGCTGAGCATAGCTAACATCCATTGGATCTTCTTCTTTAAACATTTCCAACTACTTCATGATGTCAAGAGTTGGCAACTCAACAGATAAAGCCAACCTTGCCTCTTTACCATAAACTAGCATATATGGAGAGTTCTCAATAGACCTTTTGGGAGTTATTCTATCTGCCCATAGAGTAGATTTTAGCTTGGTGTGCCAGGTCCTTTGGTTATCCTCCATAGTTCTTTTGATAATCCTTATCAGATTTTTATTTGTGGACTCTACCAAACAATTACCCTAGGGGTAATAATTTGATGATGTATTTAAATAAATGCCATTCTTCACAGCCCAATCACTTATTCTTAATCCAACAAAGGCTAAAGCATTGTCTGAAATGATTGATTCAGGAATTCCAAATCTGGCCACTAAATCATAATAAAAGTTTAAGACAACACTTTCATTGGCTTCTTTCAAAGCCACTACTTTAGTCCACCTTGTGAAGTAATCTATTGCTATGAGTACCCACCTATGACCTGCACTAGACGGTGGGTTAATGGCACCTATAAAATCAATCCCTCATTTCATAAAGGGCTATTCCACTTGAACTGGCTGCAAAGGTACAGCTGGCAGCCTCTCTTTGCCTGCAAAAATGGCACATTTTACACATTTTTTGGCCCATGCATGGGCATCTCTAAATAAGCTGGGCCAATAATAGCCAGCTCTCATTATCTTCTAGGTAGTTCTTCTTGGGGCAAAATGACCCCCAACTGTTCCATCATGGAACTCATAAAGCACTTTGTCAACTTGATCATTATCAATACATCTTAAAAGTACACCATTCAAATCCTTTCTGAAAAGAACATCATTAACCAAGACATAAGGAATAGATTGTAATCTAAAATACCTCCTTTTAGCTCTGGTTAAACCCATTGGGCACTCACTAGTTTGTAGAAAGTGAGTCATATCCTTAACCCAACTTGTTCCAACTACTGTTGTATCATTTTGAGGCTCATCCACAGTAACCAGAACTACTTCCTTATCTGTTTCATTTTTAGGCTTAGAAGCAAGTTGTTCACTAAGTCCTCTTCCTTTGACAAGCTTAGTTATCTTGATATCCACGTCATACTCCATGACTTTAGTAATCCACCCAGCCCTCTTCTCATTTACATCCTTGCTCAACATAAAATCTTTCACACCAGGGTGAGCAACCATTAAATGCACTTTGTTGTTAGAAACAAGATGTCTAAATTTCTTTAAAATCTTAACAACTGCAAGGAAATGCTTTTCAATAAAACTATAGCTCTGTTCATAATCTTGTAGACCTTGACTAAAGAAAGCAATGGGCTATTCAAAACCTTCATTCTATTGCTGTACCAGAATTGTAGAAATGGTGTCTATACTACCATAAGTATACAAAATAAAATCTTTTGAAAAATTAGGATTTACCAAAGTTGGTGTTATTGATAAGGCTTCTTTTATGGATTCAAAACTGAGCTTGGCTTCTTTTGTCCAGCTCAAAACTGCATTTTTCTTTAACATAGAAGTTAGTGGCTTCAACAAGTTTGCAATATCAGGTATAAATCTTCGCAGAAAATTAATTCTGCCTATAAAACTTTGCAGTCCTTTCTTATGGCTGGGTAAAGGCAGCTCCAAAATGGCCCTTACTCTTCCTGTATCAATGGTAACCCCCTGTTTTGACACAACATGTCCTAAAAGCTTACCTTCATGGACAACAAAAATGCATTTCTTGGGATTGAGGGATATACCAAATTCTCTACATCTCTCAAACACTTGTCTTTAATGTGATAAATGCTCATCTGCATTCTTGGAGAACACTGTGATGTCATCAAGGTACACAAGTACCAACTTATAAAACAAGCCCTCAAAGGCCATATCCATAGCTCTCTGAAAAGTGGAACTAGCATTAGATAAGCTGATAGGCATTCTTTTATATGCCATGGTACCACACTTTGTGGTGAAAGAGGTATTATGTTAGTCATCTTCTTTGACCAAAACCTGATTATAGCTTGAATAACCATCAAGCAGTGAAAATCTCTCTAAACCAACTACTACTTGCAGGATTTGCTCCATTTAGGGAAATGGATAATGGTCTTTCAGGGATACTCTATTAAGGTCTCTAAAATCCACACAGAGCCTAATTTCTCCATTCTTCTTCCTCACGGGAACAAGATTGGAGACCCAGGATGTGTGCTTGATTGGAAAAATGATATTTCCCTCAATCAACTTGGTTAACTCTTTAATAATTAGAGGCTCAAGTTTTTGGTTTAAAGGCCTCTATTTCTACCTAACAGGTTTTACATTTGGCTCTAATTCTATGGTATGCTAAGCAATATGAGGATGAAACCCTTTCAAATCTCAATATTCCCAAGCAAAGACATCTTGAAATTCTTGACAAAGAGTAATAAAAGCTTTCTTATCCTTAGGTCAATAGATATTACCAATTTTAAGGAGCTTACCTTTGAAAATTTCTAGCTCCTCATAATGTTCCTCTTTGACTTGTATGCTAGTTTTTCTCTTTTTGAACTAATCATCAGTGTTGAAGATGGATTCTAATGTAACTAACCCTTTAGGCAGTTTGTTAGTCTTCAAATGAACAATCTGCTCATCATAGTGCTTCTAAATCTTGTCTTGGTTCATCATTGAAAACTCATCTTCTTCTAGTAAAAATCTCAACACCTGTTCATCACTCTCAAACACTTGCCAGTGAATGTTGTTATCAGGAATAGAAGGTCTAACAATCACCTTAACATAATGCTGAGCCTTTTCCTTTTTTTATATCATTAGGAATATCAAATTGAGCCCCTATTGCATCTAACCTATCTGCATGATTGTTTTGGATTCTTCGGATAGAAACCAGGTTAAAAGCACTAAAATCTTCAATCATATTCCACACTCTATGCTTGTAGGAATTTGAAAAATCATTCTTAGTAACATGCAGCCCTCTAACCTAATTCACAATGAGTTCACTATCCCCATATACTTGCAAACAGTTGATTTTCCTCTTTCTAGCCCACTTCAATCCCTGAATTAAACCTTCATATTCAGTGATATTGTTAGTGCATGAGAAAGCAAAATAGAAAGTAGAATAATACTTGTCACCTTGTGGGGACACAAGCATTGCACCCCCACAGCTCCATTTCTACTCCTAGAACCATCAAAGTACATTTTCCATAACTCATCTTGCTATTCCAACTATTGTTTTATACTTTTCTCAAGGTTTGGCATAACTGTTTCAGGTTCATGCAGCATATAAATACCCAAACCAGCTTCCTGAATGTAATCATTAGGGTTGTCTACAACATTTTCTGCTACTCACTCATTTAAAAGTACTTTTGGGACACTTTTAGCCTATAATTCTTGAGCAGCAGCAAGCTCACTATCATAAAAAATAGTGCAATTGGCATTAACTACACTTGGCACATAGGGCTCAATGTGATCCTTGGCAAGCATCTCAAATTTTATAGTCACTTTTGTTCCATATCTAGTCCTAAACAACATGTGGGACCAATCTGAGGATAGATACCCTCCTATTTTGGCAGTGAACTCCCTTGACAAACACATGGCAAAATGAGGGGGTAAATCAATGATAAACACTTCCTGGGAGATTGAAACATTTGGACAGGTATGCAATGTGAGACCTAAGTCTTTAATCACACCTACAGTGTTGACAGATGTTCCATCTAACTGGAGTACTCCATTTTCAAGAGGCTGGTATTTTAGTCCTAAATGGTCTGCAATCTGCTTTGGCATGACTGGACTACTTGCCCCACTATCCACCATACAATTATGTACTAATTTGTCCCCTATTATCAATGAGACATAAAATGGAAGAGGTTTGACACCCTTACCTGGCTGTTTATTACTATCCTAAGGTGAATTTGTAAGGACAGTCCTAGCTGGGTCAACTGTTGCATCACTAGACACTTTCGAATCAGATAAAGTAGATTGTAACATGTCTTTTTGGCCTAGGATGGATAAGGAATCCCACATGGACATTGTCACATTCATTTTTTTCATATTTTCAATGATGTTGAAAGGTGAAGTGACATTTACCTTTTGATGAGACTTTGCAGCAACAGGGTCTGCATGTATGTGAGGCTGTTCCTTGGCAGCACCTTGGACATTTCTTTGTAAGATGTGAGGAATTTGAGATGTGGATGGTCCAACAGCTTCTTTTCCTTTGTTTATTGATTGTTCCATCTCAAAGCCCCTCTTTTTAGCTCTTGTATTTGCTGCAATTGGAGAATCATCTTTGTTTACTCCACAAAACTCTTCACCCTGCCAGTTTAGGAAGGCATTATCATTTGGAGGCTATTCTTGCTGCTGGAAATGCCCATCATTAGATGTGTTAGGTTGAGGAACTGCAACATTTTGTACCATTAATGCCTGATTAATAACTCCATTTGATCAGGTAGCTTGACTATGTGGCTGATTGCAAGGAAAACACCATTCATACTCTGTTGCAAGGCTATTTTGAATAGGGACAAGATCTCTAACTATATTAATTGGTGCAGGATTATAAGGCTGAAAAGGCCTTGGGTTTACATTCTACCTTGTACCCTGGTAATTTCCTTGGTATGGTGGTCTATTTGCTTGGTATGGATGATTTTGACCTTGATTTTGTGGCTGATATGGCTATCTATTCTAGGACTGTTGCTTCTTTATGTTCACTAGTTCATTTCCAAAGGTTTGAAGTATGTTTTCAATATTTTGTTGGTTATTTTTAATCTCTCTTAGCTCTTGTGATGAGATGGAAGCAGCAGTCTCATTGTTGACAGCAGTTGGTAATGTTGTAACAGTAGGTAAAGGAGAAAAAGATGGAATTTGCAATGGCATAGAAGGCTAGATTTTAGAAAAAATTGGCATTGGAGGCTTGGGTGCTATCTTACCATCCTAAATCAGGCTATTTTATGCTCTAATTGCTATTTCATAAGCATCTAGTAAACTAATACCTCCCATTGATTTTATCATGATAGAAATGTCACTATTAAGAGCTTTTAAATAGTACAAAAAAGCATAATCTAATGAGGGTCTTACTGTGACCGGAATTCTATGCCATGTTCTCTAAAAACATAAGTTAAAATCCATCATTTGTTCTTGAGGAGCTCTTTTTATTGTGGTTAGCTATTCAACTAGTGATAAGTTATTAGACTTATCTTGAAATTGTTTGTGCAGTTTATCACCCAAATCATCCCATGTTCTAATGGTTGCCATTGGTAGTCCCCTGAACCACTACAGGGCTTTTCCCTTCAGTGAAGCAACTAGCAGCCTGATTGCTGCATTCTCTTGGGTTACATGATGAACTCCACATAGGGAATCCACATCTCTGATGTGCTCAATCAGGGTAGTTTGATCCTCCCCCATGAAAAAAAGGTAGACTCTTCAAGGCTGCCACGGGGTGATCCCACAATAATGGGTTACACTTTTTGGCCAAAGTTGACATTGAAATGAACATTTTGGGAAAAATCTTCACTTTTAGACACCTATAGTTGCTAAACCATGAGAAATTTAGAGATGATGTAAACTAGTGAGTTGTCACATTTTGTCTGCAAATTCTAAATATATTTTTTTAATTTTTTTTGGAATCAAATTGCATTTATTTTTCCATCTCCTTCAATAACTAGTTTTTAATAGTAAACACCATTTTTAAAGAGTGATGTGTACTGTGTAAAACATAACTTTTTTTCTATGAAGGGTAAAATTCTATTTTTTTTTGAATTTAGATTTTTAACTACAATATCTAGAGGATGCATTTGGTTGCATAATGTTTTATTGAATATTTTTCTTCTAATTAACTTTTGAAGTCAAACCAATTATAATTTAGACATAGGTGTACTGTGTTAAGCATAACTTTTTTTGTATGTATCAAAATTCAAAAAAGAAAATTCTGTTAGATCAAGGGCATGAATACCAAGAGGATAGATATTTTTCATAATTTTGTTTTGATAATATCCTATTTTTCCACATGTGCAGAATAGAGAGCTTGATTTTTGTTAAAAAACCTATGTTTAATTAAACTAAAAAATGTATATTAAAACCAAAATATATTAAAACTATACTTGATAGAAAGCTCGTTTCGAGGACTATAATCCTCTAGATAGGTTTGTCAAGTTGATTCCATTTTGATCCTCAACCTAGGCCTCAAAACCAAAAAACCTACATAAATTTGCAGTTGGAGAGGGGCAAGGGCAAAATAAGGGGGTTCAAGCGAAAAGGGTTCAAAAGAAAGGGGGTTTGATCGAATCCCCTTTCATTAGAATAATAACATTAAAGGGGGTTCAATCAAACCCCCTATTTTATTAAAAAAAAAGCCTGACATAAAGTTAGTTCATTCGAATGGGGGGTTCGTTCGAACAACCCTGTTCGACTGAACCCCTCCAAAACTTTTTTTTGGTGTACAGACAATTTTCCTTTGTCAATGCAATTATAACCTAGTATTGTGGGATCACCCCATGGGTATGTCATCATGTTGTGGTAAGTTCAACAGGTTGCCCCCATGAAATGCCACAAATGGTTGATTCCTTGCCATTGGAACAGCTGGAGGTGGACTAGCTTGGACTGGTACAGGAGATGTAGGTACTGCTAGTCTAAAACTTGGTGGAGTTGATTGAACTCTCTTTGAAATTGGGGTTCTTTTCACAATTCTGCTTTGTCTTATAGGTGGAGACAACTGTAAATACTCAAAAGAACTCAAACTTCTAGTTTGTATCTTTTTATAAAAGTAAAACAACACTGGTTTACTTATTCTATTCTTAGCGAGAGTCGCCAGATATGCAAGAAAACACCTCTCAAAGGCTAAAATATGCTGGCTGCATATCAAAACCAAAAAAGTTTGAAAATTGAATCTGTCTTGATCTGATAGTCCCACTGGGTGTGCCAAAAATTGTTATCTCTGAAAGTTGCACCCTACCAATTTATAGAAAATTGGTACTCTAGAGGAACATGGAAACACTCCTATGGCTGTGGGTCACTTAGAAATTGGAGTGAATCTCTAGAGAAGGCCGGCTTCCTAACTTTGTATCACCTAAAACTGACTATTCTATGGCCTTGACAAGGAAAAGGGTAAGAAACATATGCATTAAAACTGAAACTAAACTCTAATGGGTGATACACCTAACTGAATGAGGAACATGAAAATACCAGATTCAAACACTTATTATAATGACTAAAAATTCTTACACAATCTATCACTTATACTTCTACATAAATATTTCACAAATAGGTTTATGTATGTAGAGTTCTTAAGAGGAAAAAATGATTTCACACTTAAAGGCAATACACATTTCTAGCACAACTTGCAACCTGCATTAGTATTTTTTGGCTCTAAATTCTGAGACAAAAGCTATAAGAAAATAAAACTTACTTCATAGATAACTCTATCAAATTAGTTGCTAGGCACAATGATGCAAAGAACAAGTAGGCACAATCTTCAATTAGTAGCATTCAAGGTCTCAACTGTATTCCATATCAAGTAAATTGAAAAAATGAGTTACAAACTGTCAAAATTTTGAGCCAGGATTGTCAAAATCACAAGTCTCTAAAATTTGCATAATCAGAACTGTCTACAAAAAAGTCACATAAGTGACTATATCCATCACTATCCAAGTGGTTCCACCAAACAAGGAGCTAGAAACCACCTTGGGTCGGATACAATAGAAAAACCCCAAATCAGTACCTAAATCTCCTCCAAAAGAGCTCAAAATGAGGAAAAAATTCCATCATGACTTAGTCTAACATGATGACACATGAAAACCACTCCTAAAAGACTCCAAAGGCAATAAAACACCTCCTAGATGCTCTCAAAACATTCAACTTAAACACTAAATGCCCTCATGACTTAGTCTAACACTTAGCTCAAGGGCAAAACAAAATGCTACATTCTTGGTATGTGTTTTCCAAATCCTCCTCTCTACTATATTCTCTCAAGAAATTCACTTACCATTCTCTTTGCACTTAAATAACAATAAACTTAAAATGATTTATAATATCATCATTTGAAGTTTAAATGTTTTACATTTTACATTTCATGCAAAGGAAATAAAAACAAAGGGGAATAAAAACACCGAAGTGCTGACCCTAGTGTATAAAGGATAAAGCAATGCCAAAAAGTCTTAAAATACTTGTCTAAGACCTAAGTCTTGGACCACGGGCTATTAGTAAAAGGATGCAAAAATAAAAACAAGGGCAAAAAAATAACTCATCAAACTTTTAGGTTTGAAACCCTAAAAGACAAAAGACAACTTTCACACTTTTATTTGCATTTTTGCATTTTGCTGTGTGTCGACATGAGGGTTTTTTGTAGCTCTAGATCTGGATATTTCTGACTATGTTTTGAAGGCATTTTAGACTGTATTCTTCACCAGATTTGTGCGAGCTCACTCCTGGTAAGTTTAATATGCCCAATATGGTGCTATTACTGTGATCTTCTTTTCATTTTCTGAGCATAACACAAAATTGTTTCATTTTATTCATTATGCAACCATTGTGAACTATATTTCATGCTTAAAGGCACTACATTTTTTATTGGAAATAGCTACAGAAGAAGAAAATTTGTTATTTCTATATAATGTTCTCCTCTGTATATAATACTTTCACGAGTCAAACACACAGTTGGCTTTTATTGTTGAAAAAGACTGAGAAATCAGGATTTAGCTTCAATAGGGTTTTGTATTAAAAAACCCATCAGAGGATATCTATTTTCTCTGTAGCTATTAACATATTCAATATGCATCATGAATCTGTGTAAAATATATTAGGTTTTTGCAAAACAAAACCTTGACTGTGAAGCTTGGATATCTCTTGTAAAATACTGGCATCTCCGTTTATAACCTTCTCTGTGTATATACTTTCATTTGGCATTATATGTATGTAGTATGAAATGTTAAAATAAAATAGGGTTTTATGAACCAAACCCTTCTCTGTAAAGTTTCATCATACTCTGTCACCAATGATGAAGATACCCTACTATTCTTCTTTAATTTCATTAGGGTTTGATTTATAAAACCCTAGCTTTCACAATAACATCACCTTCTCCTTTACTGCTCCTCATGAAAAGAAATGACTGTTCATAAACTACTCTAGAGATCATTGCCAATATCACTGTCTCTAAATCTTTTGTTATTCTCTGTCAAACATGGAATGTCCTCTTGAGACTTTATCATATTCCTATTGATATCTCTATAAACTCCTTTCATCCTCCATTGCTGACTGTCTTATCTGCCTTACCCTCACTGTGTGCAAGTCTCAATGACTTCATCACCATTATGATTGCTTCTCATGATCTCTGCATCTTTCATACTTTCCTTAATGCATATGATGGATTGTTCCTGCAAAAGCATTATTTCTTTACATGGGTAGAGATGCAGGCTTAGTTCTTTTTTTTGTCTTCCTATATGCAAGCCTACAAATGATTATCATACTTGCTAAAGATTGTCTTTCAATCCTTTTTACAGCTCTGCCCTTTCTACAGTAACTGACAGTTGGCCGCTCCTTCATGAGATTGGTGTTGCCATGTATAAGACTCCCACTGGTTTATCACTACTATATAGAGGTTTAAATGCCACACAAGTCTGTACTATCCATTATGACCTTTCCTACTATTTCATGGGCTGGTCTATCAAGGATTATTCTTGGACTCTTTATAACATGACTGTCCTCATTGTTTGTTGATGTCATGCTATGACTGTCATCATTATTGCTCTCCTGCAACATTGCACCTATGATCTTTTGAGTTTCCTTTGCATTTGCCATGCCTAACACAGCAACAATATGTTTTTTTGATCACTATAACTTGTATGAGACTGTTGGACTATCATAAAAGTTATCAATATTTTCCTGAATCTTAACAATGTGATATACACAGTGAAACTCAAGTCTTTGAACTACATAGATATGATTACATTGATTTACTCTTTCTATGCCCTTTTAAAGCACAAAAGACAACATGTTGGGCTCAACCCTCATGGGAGCCACATTTTCCCCACATGCTAAAATGAAATGAGTGTTAAATGACACCTGTATCTTCACATGAAACAAACATGGTAGCAATAAAAATTTGTGTGATTGATGTTCTTGATTATCCTGTTGTTTTCTTGAAGGTCCATGTGATATTGACGGGTTTATTGCATCTAAAAATCATATTGTATATTTTTAGATATATGTCATATGTTATATGATGCCTCGTCATTGCTCTAACATCAATCTTCAACCTCTAATGCAGATAACAAGAAACAACAAAGAGATAACAGTTGGATGCGGGACATGTAGACAACAAAGGATGATGCAAGATGACACAAGTAGGACCAAGACTCATCATTCAGGCATTGACGATTCACCCTATAACATCTGCACATTTATTTCTGCAATTTTCTATAAATGTATAGTCTTTCTTTTCATTTGCAATGAATCAGTTAGTCTCACGGCTTGTGTGAGATCTTATACGTTCATATTATCAATAAAGATTACTCTTTTTGAAAATATTTGTAAAATCCTTTCTATGTTATCTGCATTTGCATAAATGCAATTTAGTGTAATGTAATCTTTCTGATTCTATTTATGCACATGCATGTAATGTAGCAAAAGAATAAAAAATGTACCTTTCTTTTCCATTTAAGACACAAAAGCTCTACCTGATTGAGCTGTTAGTGAAAATATGTAATAGTACCAACAACATTGCCAAGTATGAAGGCCTTATCACTGGCTTGTGTGCCACAATGGCTCTCAACATTAAACACATTTGTATATTCAATGATTCTTAGTTGATCAGAAGACAAGTCACTGGATCTTATCAAGCAAATCAAGATAAGTTATCTCAGTATCATGACTTGGCCTTATCATTATTGAAGAATTCCTCATCTTTTACAATTGACACAATTCCATGAAAAGACAATTGACATGCAGATGCGATGGCAAGCATTGCTTCCCTTTTGTCCCTTGATGATTCTTTAGTAAATTATCAATTTATTATTCATAATCTCAAATCACCTTCAATATTGGAAATATCTAATGTTGCCTTTTGTGATAACATAGATTCAGATGAATGGTACTCCCATATATTTCAATATTTACGCAATGGTACCTTTCCTGATCTAGCATCGAGAAGTGCCTGAATTTGCATATGCAAACTTATGGTACGTTATATCATCTTATCAAATTATATACTATATTGACAAAGCTATGAAGGTCTTCTTCTTTGTTTCCTTAATAAATCTGAGATCCTGATTGCCCTTGAAGAGGCACGTTCAAGTGCCTGTGGAGGACATTTTGGTGGGAGATCTCTAGTTCAAAAATTAATTTGTATGGGTTACTATTAGCAGGACATGGAACAAGATTCCTTTTCCTTTGTCAAAAAGTGACCGTAATGTCAACAACATATTAACAATCTAATTCGAGCTCCTACCCAGGAACTTCATGCTCAGGTTTCACCTTGGGCATTTTCCATGTGGGGCTTGGATATTATTAGGAAAATTTTACTTGCTTTATCTCAAGGACACACTTTCATTCTCATAGCTACTGACTACTTCACGAAATGGGTCAAAGCGGTTCCTCTCCAATCCATGACTGTAAAAGTAATCTGTTGTTTCATCTAAGATAACTTAATCTCTCAATTTGACATTCCTTCCACTTTGGTTTTTGACAATGGTGCATCATTTAAGAACAAATATGTGAAGAAATTCCTAGAAAAATATCTTATTCAACACCACTTCTCTACACCTTATTATCCACAATCAAATGGACAAGCGAAAGCTTCTAATAAAATAATTAGACAAATCTTTCAGAAAACTATTAACACACATCAGAAGGATTGACATACTCAACTATCTTACACATTATGGGCTTACCAAATGAGTGTGCATACGGCTACAAGTACTACCCCGTACAACCTTGTGTATGGTGCCAATGTGATCATGCCTCTGGAGTTAGAAATACGTTTATTGTGAATTTCTCTCAATGGCATCTTCGATGAAAATACTAAAAGAGAACTATGAATTCAACAACTTGAGATGGTTGATGAACAACACATAAATGCTCTCGACCATCTCCAAGCTCATCAAAAGTCTATTCAACGCTCATGTAATGAACATGTGGTTCATCATTCATTCAAGGTTGGAGATCTTGTACTCTACGAAAATCAATGAAATGTTAATGCACCTCCTGGCGAAAAAGGGAAATTCAACCTGAATTGGCTAGGACCATACATCATCACTGAAGTCTTCGAACTAGGTGTGTATAGACTATCTAATATGCACGGTACACCTCTTAAAGAACCTATTAACACAATGCATTTTTGTAGATATTATGCTTAATCTTTATTTTCATTTGTATGCTAGTACTTTTTTTATAAAGCAAATGATTGTTAGATAGTAAAGTCAATCTTTCTATTTTATTGTTTTCTTCAATCTTGACAAAATACATAGCTTGTCTTGATTCATTAAGGTATTTTTCTTAGTTTAGAAAAATTACTTATTTGTTAGCATATAAATGGTAGCTGTGTACCATGTTTAATAATCATTGTCATATCTAAATTAACAATATCACAATGTTGTTAATTGGATCACAATTGCATGATTTTAATAGGTGTATATACGTTAATAAAATATATATACATGTGTTTCTTCAATTAAATACATGTATCAATTAAATTGTTGTTGAATTTGTTAAACAATGACTTGTAGTTGTTTATACAAATCACAATTGCATTTAATTTTGACATACATTTCATTCAATTAGATCTTTGTTGCATTTACATAACAAGTAAATTACATATAGAATCTAATCAAATCATAACACCAATAAAAACATCATATATATCATAAGAGTTTAGGTATATGATAACCAAAAATCTACCACTACATCAACATGTGGTGTATCATAATACAAATACATAAAGATCTCATCAAAGTGTTGGACTGTGGCATCTAGATCCCTCAAGACACGGTGGAGCCTAAGTGACAAAAGGTTGTCTATATGAGGCTATAGATCATAAGTAACTCCTAGAGGTACTTCGTGATCATATACCCCTAAGCTCACCCCTAAGCTCTCCCACCTCTCATGTAGAATCTGTATATAACTACCAAAGTCGATCTCTCTCAGCTCGCAGCTGGTCCACCTCCACCTATAGATAACCCATAAAGCTGTGATTAGTCCCTGGTATCGCTACCACTCCACGCCGATCTAGTTGTATCTAAAGTACATCCCATGCCTCCTCAGCATTCTTTGCTCTTTGCATCACCTGATCTCTCTTGACCTGAAACTGATCTCATGCTACCTATCCCTCATCAGAGGCTACTCTCAACCATGTGAGAGGATCAAATAACTCTGAATGTCAACCTGCTATGTGAGGTAGCCTATAACAAGCCCACACTAGTTGCTTGGTTGACTCACTAGGTATCATCACCACTATGACCTGACCCACAAGGTCGTGCTATGCCCTTGTACCTACTACATATCAAAAACAAATATCATATCAGTATCTCATTCACAAAATCATTTAATACATTCAATATTTCAACAAACACAAGTGTAATAATTAATTACTCACCAAGATCACCCTCCTGCCAATTAGGATCGACTAGAATGGTGACTGTGTTGATGTTTGCAATTATCCCCATTGCTGGGGGCACCGTAGTGGCACCACCACTTGACTCCCCATGTTCGAATCAATGCTACACTCCTTTGGTAGCACATAGTGGTTGCACACTGTAACGGCAGACCCTAGGTCTCTCCTTCTTGACACCTGTACTCTCTACTTTTTGATGCCATCTCCTCCCTTTTGACACTGACATTAGCACTGGTGGATCCTCCTCCTCCTTCTCATCATCATCATCACCTTTAACATGATCTCTGATGTTGTCTCCCACCCACTCCTCTAACTCATCCCCTCACTCTGCCCAAGATTTAGGATGGCCAATGGGATGATCAATAGGAAAGATCAAAACATGACGTGATGTCTCTCACCAAGTTGTGTATGCTAGGATAACATCTACATCGTCAGCCTAAGAGACGGGATCATCATCCTATGTAACATCATTTGGAACACTTAATACCACATCTATGATGGTAGGTCATGCCTGATCACAGGGCCACACCCCGCAACATGAAGACCGTGCATAGAACAGTTGCGTTGTAGGAACTCCCTACACTCGACTGAATTGCCTCATCACTCTATCATAATAGAAAGCAACTACGATGTGATCTCTGTGATTGGCTAAATACTGATCTCTCTGCATCCTCGCTAGCTACCTTGTCTATCCCATCCACTGTATGTATAACCTGTAGGGTCTCCACATGATGACCTTTGGCTGCAACCTATCAAATACTACTCTCTAGTATAATAAATCACCCCATCTCTATTAGATATCCCACTGGCCATGTGCATGTAATTTGCTTGAATGCCCACACCCATAGGAGCATACATATCATCAAGAGGCACACACATAGCGACCCAAATCATAATGCAAGTGAGATAACATACTCCTCCCTCAGGAGTATACCATCCTCTTCTCCTCCATTACTATAATCACATGGATAAGGCCTCCGTGAAGGTGCATGTCTCACCCATCTAGTGTGACAACTAGTGTGTTGTTAGTGATCATGATATGGCAAAGAATTGGTGTAACAACCACACTCTGCTCTAGCCATCTGATATCAATGTGTCCTTGATTGGTTAATAACATGGTGCGACCAAGACAGTACATCTGACTCACTTGAGTATAGTCCTCAGACCGTTGCTCAATGACTCTAATTGTCTCACCTTACACGGGTAATTGTAGTATCCGACACACATCCTCTAATGTAACTGTCATCTCCCCTATCAGAAGATGAAAGGTGGAAGTATCTAAAATCCACCGCTCCATAAGTACTATCAATATAGTAGAATGATATGTCATCATGGGCATCATATACACCCACCATATTCCAACATCTTGCAGATGCCCCATCTCTGCGTCAGTTAGTGTGCCTAAGTGGCTACGTAACAGTGTGAATAAGTGGCTGCCAACATGATCTCATATCCCTGGAGTACCTAAAAAATAATAAACAAAGTATACAGATCAACATTCTACCATCAAAACTTTAAGTTCAATCAAACAAATCCAAAAAAGCTTTGATCCTAGACTAGGGCACCCAGACAAGTCTAGGGTACTCAAGGGGGACCTAGACGCTCAAAAGGGTCCAAAGCACCCCAGGAGGATAATGACACCCTAGGATGACATGAAAAAAATGTCCCCAAGCCCATTTTAACTTGAAAAATGATAGAAATGCATCAAAATAATAAGAATAATCAAAATATAGAAGCCTACCTCATGCTCGTCTAGTCCCTGAGCTAATTGGCTCCATACTGCATCTAGCCTTGGTGGTCAATATGGCCTTCGGGTCAGCATGATAGCTCTCCTCCTTGCTCAATTTTCTCCAAGACTAAAAATGAGACACAAATAGTAAAATGTGAGAGCTTCTTTTACTATTTATAGTAAAAATCTAAGAACTCCTAATTACTATCTAGGGTCGAAGACCACATCTCATCAACATACCTTAATCTAAACATCGATAACTTAAGCTTGCGAACTCAGATTTGAGTGTCATTCATTGTGTTGAAATCCTAGTGCCATTGTCTCTACAATCATATGTTTTGTGTCTCAGTGTTATTTAGTAAAATGACCTTACCAAAGCATATTCATCAACCTTTTCTCTAGAAAGTCAAAGTGGAAAGATCACGACCCTGTTTCTACATTCTAAAGAAGCAAGCAGAAATAGGGGAGAATATATCTACCCATGAGTTTTGCTTTGATCATGTCTCATCACCTTTACCCTTTAGAGTTTTTGACTAACACATACATCTATTGGTTGCAAGATTATTTTATTGCACTAACATTGTGGTTTACAGGACAACAGGCTGGGGGCTTCATCCTCTTTCTCAATGATGATCAACGTCCTCTATAGTATCCTTTTTGATATTTTTTTACAATATGTTTTTACTTTCTTGTCCTTTATCTTACATATGCACATAGTGCCATATGACCATTAAAGTGGGGCTAAATGTTACATCATAAATTGTGCACACTAGTTGTGTTGGCACAATTTCACTATGTTTAGCTCCTCTCTTTAGTGATCCTAAGCCTAGTTCATTTTTAGGTCCACCTTAAGGACTTGTTTTGGCCCCGTTTATAGAAAATGTCATGATTTCGATTAAAGTTTCGTCATAACCCAACAAATAAATTGAGATTTGGAGTTAGCCCTGCATTAAGTGTGGGCTTGAGCCTTAAATTGCCCAAAGGGCCTAGGGCGCCCAAGCTCCTTGGTCCCTCCCATGCTTTAGGGAGGCAATTTAAGTCTACAAGTCAGCTTTAGTGTTGGTTAGGCCGACCCTAAACTCAAAATTTCTTTTTGGCATGTGATATCAGCTTTTTAATTCAAATTACTCTTTTCTGTAGCCTTGTATAAAAGTAAGTGACTTATTTCATATGAAACTAGATGTGTTCTTGATATGAAAAATCTCTCTATCGTTATGCTCCCTATACTATTGAACTATTGCAGGTTTATATTTGATCAAGTGGAGTTCATCTTTGCTCTTGGAAAGATTTGTATGAAGGCTAGGAGATGAGATCTTGAGTCTATCTCATTTGTTCCTAGGTTGAAGCACTTTGCATGATTGGGAAAAGGGTTGGAACCACCAAATTGAGATTGGCTTGAGTACCCTCCAAGGGTATGGTTGCATCATCTTCTTATTCAACAAAACTTCCATGAATCTTCATCCTTGAGGTGAAGTTGTGAGCTTCCTTGAGTGAAGCATCCTTTTGTATCATTCCTTCCTATTTGCTTGAGTCATATAGGATTAGGGTTTGATATTATTTTATTAGATCTTGCATGTTACTACTCACACTTAGGGTTTCTAAGTGCACACAACATCTGGTTCTAATCTTGGCTATATCTAAGCTAGGAATACTAAAATAGGGGCTTGACTAAGGCAAGCTCCTATATAGCCACAACAATTTTCCCTTCTTTCTTGTGTGCAAATTGAGGAAATAGGTTTTGGGAAATATCAGTCTGGGAGTAGAAAGGCATTGTAGGTACAGATCTAGTGAAAGTTTTAGATTTTGCAAACCCTTAAAAAGGCCTAGGGCGCCCAAGTGCTCTGGTACCTATGGCATTTTGATTCTAGGTTCCTATTTTGAATTATTTATTGATCTCTATTATCCATTTAGTTTCTCTGTTTCTATTTTTGACAGTCATCTGTAGCTCAATCTTTCTCAATTAGGGTTTTAGTCATTTTCCCTAGCTAGATTGGTTGAATTTAGTTTGACACTCATATATACAATAAAGAGACAGAACCCCTATAGTTTGGCTCTCCCTCAAGGGTAGAAGCCAAGCTTGGTTTGTGTCTCAATGTTAGGTAGAAGAGGGTTTGACTTGGTTTAACTTGTTGAGATAGGCCTCTCTTTTCCACATTAACACATGGTGGAAACACATGCTTGTAAATAAGTTGAGTGGTTACAAAGACTAGGTAACAATACCAATTTTAAAAGTCATATAGTATTGAATTGTGATTCATAGTGTATAATTTGTCTAGATAAGAATCTTGTTTACCATGATGAGACTAAAAATTTAGATAAACAATATCATTTTGTTAGGGAGATCATTGAGACAAGAAAGGTTTAGATGGATAAAATTGACATTTAGGTAAATACTACTAGTTCTTTGACAAAACCTACAAGTACTTATAAATTTTTGTGGTGCAAGGATGAGATGGATTTATCCTAGTCTCACACATGAGATTAACTTCTTGGGATACTATACACTTGCTTGTAGTGAATATCAAGTGGTAGAATGTTGAAACTTTGGTGTTCTATTCACATTTAGAGAGTTCTTGGTAAGGTTTTTTGGTGGAAGCAATTGATGGACTTTAGTTCATGTTGACTGTTGGATGATCACATATTAATAAATAATTTTGGTAAGTTTTAGAAGGTTGCAATAAGTTTTAGGTATTGCAGTTTAGCATGGAGACTTGTAAAAGTCTGGTGTTTCTATGTTCCCAACTGCAAGTCATTTGGAGGAGAACTCACAACCACATAATTATAGGAATGCCATTAGAAGTGTGTGTGATAGTCTAGGTGCATTTGTAGTGCAATCAAAGTACACATAATCATGACTAGAAGAATGTTGATGTTCTAGAAGATGCTTAGAGGAACCACGAGTAGCTAGAACCAATTAGGGGTTTGTATCTACTACCACAAGCCATAGGTAGTGTTTGGTTGTAGTGTAGGAAGACATGTACATAGTTAAGGAGAATTGGGTCAACAATCTTTGATCAAGTGTAAGCGGCACCAACTTATTACGTGTGGCAATTATCCATATGGAGATGTCATGTTACATGTAATGTATGACATTTTGATATCATGATATGGTCATGTGTAATGACCCTTAGCTAAAGTATTCTTATAAATTGCTTAGATATGGAATAATACAGTGAAATCAACAAAAACATTCATGTAAATTGCTTAGATCTAAAATTCCCACATAAACTAAATATATTTATACATCTAATCAAGATGGAACAAAGTATTTCATTTACACATTTCATTCAAATAATTACATAGATCTAGTGCTACAAATATTTGTTGACAATCAGATTTGTAATGATTACAAATATATTTTGATAATGACCAAACTGCTAAAATACTCAAAATTTTTTGTAGTCCTCTACATTGAAGTGCTTTAATGCAACCTTTGTATGAAGTTACTCTCTAGAAACCAATGTTTTTTTCCTTTGATCTCCAAATCCAAGGTTTTTGTACCTAGATCCAATAGTTGAACTCATGTGTTCAAAATAGGGTTGTGGTTTGTTGATGTGTTGATAAAGGATTATCCAAATTGATGATGCTACTCACCTTATATAGAGGTTGAAGGCCTAGCATAGGCCCACTTGGGCTAAGAGTCATTTGAAAGTTTCAAATTTATTTTACATTCAAATTTGTGCCCAATAATGGTAGTAGGTACCCATGGTTGACCCTAATGGTCATTGAATTCCTTCTTTTGAACAATAGGGTTCTATGAAAGAGCATGCTAGAAGGAGAGGATTTGAGGAAATGCTTGCTAGTAGATTGAGTAGAGAATACTCTCGAGGTCTGATGTTAGGAGTTCAAGAATTCATGTGTCTAAAAGGTTTAATACTATGGGGTTTGAGAATTCACATATGAGAAGGATGCAGTGGTTGGAGGGAGTGATGATTGGGGGTTGGTGACATTGAGTGCATGGGTAAGTGAAAGTCTATGGATCTGCCAATAATAAAGGAATGGGAGGCTAGGGATTGGAGTTTTGGGATATTTGATAATAATGGGGAAGCAGGGAATGGAAGAAAGTATGAGAAAGTCTAAAATCTTTCCCAAGGCTGAAAAGTGACTCATACATCCTCATACTTACTATTAAAAACATTCCAAGTCTGCCCTTCCCAAAATTGATTTCCCTCAAGCAATGCAAATTTGAATGCTCCAAGATCTCTAGTCATTTACAAGTAGTATCTTCAATAGGTAGATTATTCCATCAAACTAGATACTTTGTAATGATTATGTTCCTCAACTTCTTCACCCTAGTCTCAATAACAATTTTAGGTTCTAAAACGACCTTTCCCTCATCATCCAAGGGTGGAAAATTCATTGATAGTGTGATATGTTAGCCATGGGCCTTCTTGTGGTGAGACACATGAAAAAAATTATGAATCTTTCTATTTTTTGGAAATTGCAACTTATATGCAACTTCACTAACTCTCCTCAAGATCATGCAAGGCCCATAAAAGTGTGGTTTGAGAATTTTAGTCCCATTACTTTTGATGGAGGATTGTCTATAAGGATGCAACCTTAGAAAGACCATATCTCCAACTTCAAATGAACTCTTTGTGTAGATCTAGTTTGCATATAATTTTTGTTAGTTCTGGACTTGTTCCAGAGGTGGTCTTTAAGGGATCCCAATATGTCTTGGATATGCTTCACCAAGTCACTAGCTACTAGCACTCTACTATTTATTATCACTAAAAAAATAAAGGTTAGTGCATAATAACCATATAATGTCATGAATAGAGACATACCAATGGACATATAGTGGGTAGTGTTGTAGCAATATTCTCCCAAATGTAACCACTTAACCCAAGCCAACTGCTGATTTGAAACATAGTTCCTTAAAAGCCCTTCAACTCATTTCTTCAAGTTTGTTTGGATATGATAGCTTGTGTTGGGAGTAAGTTTTGTACCATTCAGATAAAATAACTACTTCCAAAAAGAGTTGATAAATCTAATATCACTATCACTAACAATATTTTTAGGCAACCCATGTAGTCTAAACACTTATGTGAAAAATAAATCAATGATTTAATATTATTTGAGTTTTGAAGAAATAGAAAATATGTGTGCATAATTTGTTACCCTATCCACCAAAACATAAATGTAATCTTTTCCTTGTACTTTGGGGAGTCTTGTGATGAAATACATGGATATGTTTTCCCACTTTTGATTTGGGATAGGTAGTAGTTGAAGCAAGCTTGTTGGAAACACATGTTCTACTTTGTTTTGCTAACAAGTCATGCATTCTCTAATATGTTTGAGGAAATCCTTCTTAAAGCCTTTCCACGATAGCCTTTCCCTAATTTTTTTGTAGGTCTTGTAGAATCCTAGGTGACCCACTAGATGTGTATCATGAAAAGCCCTTAAAATGCTCTTATTCATTTAGGATTCAGGAACTAGGAGGATTCTATTTTTTATAAATAATGAGACCATTTGTTACTACAAATCCATCTTCTCTCACATTCCCATCAAGGATATCAGTAGAAAATGCATTTTATAATATTATACCATATAGTGACCTTCTAATCGACAACAATAGCAGAAGTAGAATATAGAGTAGGCTTTCTAGAAAGAGAATTAACAACCACATTCTTTTTTCCTTTCATGTACTCTATGTCAAAATCATAAGATTGAAGCTTACCCATTTTTGTTTCCTATTATTCAAGTCATGTTGGCAAATAAATAAATTCAAGCTATTATGATCTATCTTCACCAGAAATCTTCCACAAACCAAATACTATCAAAACTTGGAAAAGAATGCATGATAGCCAACATCTCTTTGTCATATATAAAGACTTTTTTCTAATTCATTCAATTTATTGATTTCAAATTATATGGGAATGCCCCTTCTATACCAAGACAACTCTAATTTCCTCTCCTAAAGCATCGCATTCTACAACAAATGATTGTGAGAAAGATGGGATAGCAATAACAAGGCATGAATAGGTTTATCAAAATATTCTTGAGTTATTTTTGTCCATGCAAAAGCTCTTTTCTTTTTCATGTTAGTTTAGGGTGCTACTATATGTGAAAAATCCTTTAAAAATGTCCTATAACAACTTCAAATGCCAAAGAATTCTCTCAGTTGTGTCAATGTGGTAGGAGGAGATTGATCCTAGATGGCTTGGATCTTCTGTTGATCTACTTGAACACCTTGAGAACAAATGACAAGGACCAAGTACAAGATCTTTCTCACCCCAAACTTGAATTTTAGTTCTTTTATGAAGAAAGCCTATTGTTCTAATATTGCAAGGACAATATCTAGATGCTTTAAATGATCTTCCCAAGTTTTTATGTAAATTAGAATGTCAATAAGGAAAACCTATATACCTTAGATTTGGAATCAAAATAATAGGAAACTAATGTAAATCTAAGATCTCTATTCCAAACCTAAGAATACCTTAGATAGAGCATAAAGAAGGAATCAAACATAGAATTTTTTTTTAATACAAATAGAACATTATACCTTCTTTGTTATAGGGATGTGCTCTTTGATGTTTGATTGATGTAGTTACTTCAAGGTTATGCAAGATTTCTACAGCATCTACCTATAGATTCTTGTTGATCATCATCTCTCCTCTTGTTTGAGGATGAGGATTGATTTATAGATGTTTAGATGATAGGATGGAGGGATAAGATTTGATTAGAATGGATGGATACCATTGGATGAGAAAAATTATGGAAAGATTAGAAGATTCTAGGGCATTCTATAAGGATGGATGGTTGAGATTAAATATGAATGAATGGTTGAGATTATGTGAGAAGAATTAGGGCAAGGATGAAAGCTTCTAGGGCTTATTCTTATGTGAATGGCTAGGATTAAAAGATTTAGTATGTGAAATGGATGGTGGAGATATAAATTTAGTTTGACTTTTGTGAGAGTGTCAAGGTTCAATGAATCTAGACAACCTTTAGTTGGTCATGTGACTAGTTAAATTTTTAGTTCATTTATTTGTGGATAATGGATAAGAATGAGATTTGATTAGGATAAATGGAGGACTAGACTAGAATTTAGGACTTTAAACTAATTAATCAAATAATGAAATTATTTAATTAATTAGTGTTAGGATTATGCAAATGTGGTTAGGATGGCTTGAGATGGTGTCGAAAGTGTAATTAGATGTGTCATTAGGATTTGGTCAATTTTAGGTGTCTGGAAAACCAACATATTTTTTTTTAATTGATTGTCAAAAACATGGTTGATGAAAAAGGTGGATATTAGGAGGGTTAGTTGTGAATGATGGAGCAAGTGATTAGTGATGAAGAAAAAATAATAGTTGGGGGTGGATGAAAATGAAAGTCATGCAAATTAGTAGGGGATGATTAATGATAAAGGGATGAATATGATGAAGGGTTAGGTGGAATAGATATGACAAAAAGTGAATGGAGATTATTGAGGTACATGCTATGAATCTTGCATAAGATGACAAATATTGTGAGCAACCTGATGTTTATTGTAGCATATGATAGGATGTACCATGATATGGAGAAATTATGATGTCACACGATTGCTAGATGCTATCAAACTAACCCAAAAGAAAAAGTCACAAGTAGGCATATGCTATATAGCAACATGATATGGAAGATGATGATGTCATTGACATGAAATGCCCCAAGGACTACATAGATGCAAGAGAAAATCATAAAAATACAAGAATGCAAAAGAAGAAACATGCAAGCAAGAAAAAATAGAAAAAATCCAAGAAAGAATACACATAAATAAATAAGATTTTACCCCTGGTCAAGCTAGACGCTGAAGATTGATTTGATTTGATGATGATGATGGTGTTGCTTTGGGAATGATATATCTCAAGAACAAAGTAAGGATTTTAAATGATATATCTCGATAGTGATGATAAGGTAATGAGTTGAGCAATACTTGTAGCAATATGAGGAACAAAGGTGATGAATGCTAGATTGGTTGGCTAGATTTTTGTTTTGCTTTGCTGCTATGTTTGGATTGCAGTATTAGGATAGTTATGCTAAATTATGATATGGATTTGAATTGCTTGCATGTAGTTGGATTTCTTGTGTTTGGATGGATTAATTTTGGGTAGTCTATTCTTTTGTTGTGACATGGGATTGATGTCTCAACAATGGAACCAATGAGAGGGAAAACCAAGTCTAGGGACAAGCATGAAGAGAATTGGAAGGATCAGGGGATTTGGATTCATGATGGTTGGATGGGGGGATTTAGGATCTAATCTACAATGACTATGTTTCATAAGGATAACAAGCCCCCACTCTATATATATGCTACTTAATGTTGCACTACAATGTGAATAGATTGTAGGATTTGTTGCAAAAGATAAAATATGCCAAGAAGTGTCCAAAGCATGTTTCAAAATTATTCCCCTAACCTTATCAAGATCAAATGTAGGAAGGGAGAATGGATGGGTACGATGGAATGGGTATGCAAATATGATGGATGGGTGGGATAGGATGGCATGGAGAGAAGGGATGGAAGGGTGAAGATGACTTGATGAAAGAAGGTTTCCCCCAAGTGCAAGGTTCACATAAACAATTAATTTACACATGACATCCACAAACATGTTTTCATCATGGTACTTGCCCAAGGTTCCACAAGAGTGGTTTTCACCATTGGATAATTCTTTTGTCTTCACTCTTTTGATTTTTTGCATTTTGAATTTTTTTTTTAAATTATTGTTGATTTTTATCTTTTCATTGCTTCAAGTATCAAGTTCTTGTCAATCTGGTGTAGCCATCTTGGATGTTCCTATCATGATGTGCCAATAACACCCTACTTGACATAATTGTTTGGCTAGAATAATGCCACTGATGTACAATCTGCATGTGTTGTGATTCTCTTTGATAGCTAGGTTAGATTTATCTGAATGTGAACATCTTGATAGGGTACCATCATATCCCTTATGGTAAAGTGTTTGTACTAGGATATGACAAATTTAGGATTTTGGGTTCTTGGATTTAGGATTACAGAGCTTAGATTGGGATTTTTGATGTGGGTGTTTAGATTAAGGAATTATGGATTGTGATGTGGAGTTGATATTTGGATATTTGGATTGGGATGAGGGATGTGGGATTAGAAGGTGGGGTTGAATTTAGGATATGTGGGTTTGGATTTGGGGTTAGTATTAGGATTAGGACCAACAATCTTATTAGATTGTAAAACTTTGCATGATGAAATCGATAATAATTGTGGAGGTGGTGGACACCTATTGTATGCAATGCATGAATTTTGATTAATTACTTCCTTGTGACATTATGCTTTGATCAAATTTAGTGCTTAACTTTGCTTTGGGATCTATAACATTTCATGGCTTCTCTTTTTATGGTTGGATTCATGTCACCTTTTGGATTCACTGAGATCTTTTGTTTGACTTTGGTTTTCTTCTTGTTTCTTATTTGGTGCTTGATGCCTATCCTTTTCTTTGATGGGACTCTAAACTTGATATGATGTATAAGCTTGATAGTCCAAATCAATGGGTTTAGGATGTGGGAGGTGAAGGATGATGGGATGGTTGTAGGTGGGGGTGAAAGGATTAGTGGTAGAAATATTATTGTGCATTCTATGAATGACCTCTATTTTGATGTTTACATTAGATGAAGTTGCTCCAACAATCACTAAAGGATCACTAACATCATTAGATTTATTATAGCCAATACCTTGATGTCCATGATTGACATATACTTGTACAAGTTCTAAGATTCCTAGCTCACTAAGGCCCAAGCCTTTAACATGGTAACCCATGATTTGACACATTTTGTTTGTGATGGGATACTTGTTGCATTTGAAACATGATGCTAGCCCATCTGTTTATTGCTAGGAACCCTGTGCAATTTTCTCATTTGCAAGGAAACCAAATTTTATGAAGGTAGTTGAACCAACTTGATAAGATGTTTGTGCTTTCTCCTCCTTTATGATGGTAGTGGGTTGGTCAATTATAGGCTCAATGTGATCACTTGTGGCTTGCTTGTCCTCATGCTTGATGTGATCCATATCATGTACACCTTGATTAATTATATGGTTGGTATGATTGTCTTGCTTATCTATGTGTCCAATGGGGACAACAATATCCTAATGGGAAGGGCAAGTTGTGGGATGATGGGTAAGATTAGTTGGATATTGGATAGGATTTACTGGATGATAGAGGGGATTAGTTTGGATTTCTTGATCATGGATGGTGTAAAGTTGGATGAGGGGATCACCATGGTTCTCTTGATCATAGATGGGAGTATCTTGGATAGTTTGATCTTGATTTGGAGATGAGAAAGATTTACATTGATTTTGGACAAGTTATTTACATATCCTTAACTACTTCTTGGATAAGAGGGATGTATTATATTTCACTTAAAAGTCCCCTTTATCAATTAGGCCTTTGAGATATTCCACTAAGATTATTTTTTGGCTAGTGGGATGCCTTTGGACCTTATGACACTTATGGATTTTGGATTTTATGGATTTTAAGAATGGCATGAAATGTATTTGTTTAGCTTCCCACATGGTTTGACTCATGGAGATGGCAATGATTTTGTATAACCTCAACATGCTCATTTTTGTAGTAGATGCAACACAACTCCTCAAGCTCATGTGTTTTATTGTGATTCCTTTCTAATAGCCCTTGGATAACATCCTTAATAGATAAATTAAGTTGATTGGATTGATTTGGAGGATTGGGTTGATTGGATTTATTAAATTTATTGGATTCAAGATTAGGCATTGATGGTTTGGGTGTTGGAGGACTTGCATAAGAGGATAAAGTTGCCAATTGTTTATTTGAGGTGTGGAGTTGGTCAAACACATCTTGGTTTTGGTGTGAAGGGCCTTCTTGTACTATAATGGTGTTGGCGTGATAAGGGTTAACACACAGGCCATTTGGATTGGTGTTGGGATAATGTGCCATTAACCTTGTAAATCCCAATATTGTATTTATTCCATTTATTATATGTAATGTGTAATTATCCATGAGGAGATGTACTAGTTTCACTAGCAAGGTAACTTTAGAGTAACCAGAGGTAATTACAGAGTGACTTTTACTGTTGGCAAATGTAAAAACTCAAAGTAAATGAGGGTAGGCGTGCTCCCATGGAGAATATACTATTTTTGGTATGCATGACAACTGTCATAATATTTGGTAAGTGAATCTATGACATTTGCAAGTTGTCATAAGATTATGAGATTCTATAATGCATATGATGGATATGTTACTTGTATATTTGCTATATTTAGCCCAAGCTTCCTATCTTGGAAAGATACTCTCTTTGTGAAATCGATGATAGTTATGACACATCATAAGATGTTGTAAGAGGCTAGATTTAGTCTTGGGCCCCCAACCTTTGCATGGATATTTTTGGACAAGTTTAAGATGCTTGTAAGATGGTATTTAATGTTTACAGGTTGGAGAATCTTAGGAAAGAGAAGGTGAACACCTAGAATGGAATGGAAAACATTTCTATAAGTATTTTCTATGTATTTGTTTCTGTAATATAGATTTTAGGTACTCAAGTGTTGCTGGAATGTTGTTGGCTTGAAGACTTGTGGAGAGAGTTGTGTAGTTGATGTATTGTATAATCTTGTTGAGGTTAATACAAACTTGTGCCTCTTTCATGGTGGAGTTTTTTACCCACAAGGGTTTTCTCCATGTAAATACTATGTCATTGAGTTGAGTTCTTCATGTTTGACATCTTTCCTATAGAGGGTTTTATGTTTTGTTAAAATCTCCATTGTTAATGCACACTTAAGATTGCTGAAATTTATTCGAATCAGATTTCCATTAAAGTAGTGTTTCTTTCATTTCTAACATTTGGTATCAGAGCTTGGCCAAATTTGATTCTTGGGTGGTAGTGTGGAAGCTGTAGTTGCAGTGGGAGATTTGGTTGTGTTTGTTTTGTAGATCTTGTGTTGTTATTATGGCTGGATCCACCATTGCATCAACCTCTTGATTGGACATTGAGAAGTTTAATGGAACGGGGTATGAGTTGTGGAAGCTGAAAATGGAAGATTTGTTGGAAGAAAGAAACCAATGGTTGGATGTTCAAAAAGAGAAGAAACTTGATGATGTCTCTCAAGATGAGTGGGATAGACTAGATAAGAAGGCACAGGGAACCATCCGGTTTTGTCTTTCAGACTCTGTCCTGTTGAATGTCGCAAAGGAGGAGACCACACACAAGTTGTGGAATTGGTTGGGTGAAATCTATCAAGCCAAGAGTATGGTAAATAAACTTTATTTAAAAAGAAAATTACACTCCATGAAAATGCGAGAAGGTGAATCAGTTGTAGAGCATTTAAATTCTTTTAATTTGTTATTGAGGTTAGTGAGGAAGATCAATGCTAACCTTGCAGATCTGAAGTTGGATGCTCTTGTTTCAGTGCTACTATCACAAGAATTGAGGAAGAAGAGTTCAGATAGTTCAAGGGATGCTCTCAGTGTTAGGGGAAGGTCTAAGGAAAGAGGACCAAAAGGAGATTAGAAAGGGGTGCAAGGACAAGTCCAAGGGCCTGTCTAAGACTCCTGGTAAAAAGAATAGAGTTAAGTGTTGGAACTGCGGTAAAAGGAGACATGTGAAGGAGTGTAGAAACCCCAAGAAATAGTGGGAGAGTGCTTCAGATAAGTCCTCGAATGCAGGTGAAGAAGTTTTACTTTCTACATGTAATCTTGTTTCTAATGATCACTGGTTGGTTGACTCAAGATGCTCATTTCATATGACCCCACATAAGGAATGGTTCTCCACATATGAAGAATATGATGGAGGTGATATCTAGCTTGGCGACAACTCTTCATATCCGATTGTCAGGAAATGAAAGGTATTGTTGTGTTTCAGTGATGGGAGGATTAAAACCCTCCCTGGTGTTTTTCATGTTCTTAGATTAGGTAGAAATCTAATTTTAGTTTCAAAGTTGAATAATTTGGGAATGCATGTGACATTCGACAAGCATGGCTGTAGATTGGTGAGAGGGAACTTGGTGATAGCAAAAGAGAAGAGATTTGGGAACTTGTTTAAGCTTGAAGCCACTATAGTTTGTAATGCCTATTATGTATCTCAAGCCACTAATGAAAATACATGTATGTTGTGGCACTGTAGATTGGGCCACACAAGCAATAATGTATTAAAAACTATTAAGAATAAAGAATTGTTGGATGATTTCTCTTATTCTGATGAGCACTTTTGACTTCTGTGAGCATTGTGTGTTTGGTAAACAAAACATAAAATCATTTCCTTTAAGAAGCAATAGAGCAAAAGAGAAATTAGAGATTATTCATATGGATGTGTTTGGACCTGTGGATAATGAATCTATTGGAAAATATTGTTATTTTGTCACCTTCATTGATGATGTATCCAGGTATACATGGATTTATTTTATGAAACATAAATTTGAAGTTTTCACTAAGTTTAAGGAATTCAAAGTCTTAGTAGAGAACCAATCAAGTTTAAAGATAAAAATATTAAGATCTGACAATGGAGGGGAATATTGCTCTAAGAATTTTGATGAGTTTTGCAAGCATGCAGGTATAACCAGACAAAAGACAACTCCATATACACCACAATAGAATGGTGTTGCAGAAAGGATGAACCGAACAATTATGGAAAGGGCCAGAAGTATGCTTAGTGATGCATAGTTGCATAAATGCTTTTGGGTAGAGGCTACATGTACTGCTTGCTACTTGATAAATAGATCTCCTTGTAAGGCTCTTGATTCGACACCTTATGAAGTGTGGACAAGTAAGAAACCTTCTGTTTCACATTTAAGGGTTTTTGGCTATGAGGCTTTTGATCATGTGCCTAAGGAAAAGCAATCTAAGTTGGATCCAAAGGATGAAAAGTGTACATTCATTGGATATGGTGATAATGTCAAAGGTTATAATCTTTGGAATCCACTAACCTGTAAGATTATCTTTTCTAGAGATGTTATTTTTAGGGAACTTAGAGCTATTTCTGAACTTGAGTAGCCAAAAGAAAAAGAAGAAAAGGTAAAGAAGGTGCACTTTGATTTAGAGCAGCAAGATGCACCTCAGGAAGAACAAAATGATGGATTGGGGGGTGAAGAAGAAGAAGAAGAAGAAGAAGATTCGAGTAGTTTTGATGAAGATGAGTCTATTGTTATAGAAGAAGTTGGTGCAGATGATCATGTAGAAGAATGAGTAGAGTATCGTACTCCACCCTTGATGAGATCCACAAGACAATGGAATCCAGTTGATAGGTATAGCCCACTAGATTTCTGTTGTGTATATGCTTTATTAAGTACTAATGATGAAGCTAGATCCTATAGGGAAGCTATTTAGGCAAATGATAGTGAGTCTTGGCAGATAGCCATGCAGGAGGAGATGATGGCTTTAGACTCTTGTAACACTTGGGATCTTGTTCATTTTCCCAAAGGAAGAAAGGTCATAGGTTGTAAGTGGGTCTTCAAGTAGAAGTTTGGAGCAGACGGGTCATTGGAGAAGTACAAGGCTAGACTTCTATTAGATTTCTTTTATCCATTGCTATAGCTTATGATTGGGAGATTGAGCAAATAGATGTTAAGACTGTGTTCTTGCATGGAGATCTTGAAGAAGAAATTTATATGCAATAGCCTACAGTTTTTGAGGTAAAAGGAAAAGAACATTGGGTTTGTAGGTTAAAGAGGTCTCTTTATAGTCTGAAATAGTCTCCTAGAATGTGGTATCAAATGTTTGATTCATTTGTTTTGAAATTGGGTTTTTTTAGAAGCGAGGAGGATCATTGTGTTGATGATTCTATACTGGTTATTGCTTTGTATGTTGATGACATGTTAATTTTCAGCAATACTAAGGGTATGCTCAGTGAACTTAAAGCCCAACTTTTAGGTGCATTTGAGATGAAGGATATTGGTTCTACAAGGTATATTTTGGGAATGGAGATCAGGAGGGATAGAGTTAACAAAAATCTTTGGTTGTCACAAAGTAAGTATGTGAATACTATTTTGCAGAGGTTTAGTTTGTAGGACTATAACCCAGTTAGAGTTCCTTTACCCATTGGCACTAATCTTTCATTATATATGTGTCCAAAGATTGAAGATGATTTTGAGGATATGTCTAATGTGCCATATGCTAGTGTTGTAGGGAGTTTGATGTATGTAATGGTTTGCACTCGACCAAATATTGCCCAAGTAGTGGGAGTTTTGAGTAAATTTATGTTTAACCTTGGTAGACAACATTGGAATTATGCGAAGAAGGTGTTTAAATATCTTGTAGGTACTCCTAATCATTGTTTGGTTTATTCTAGTAATAATAGTGTTGATAAAACTTTGGACATACAAGGTTTTGTTGATGCAGATTGGGCAGGTGACTTGGATAGTCGAAGGTCCACTAGTGGCTATGTGTTTACTCTATTTGGAGGAGCAGTGAGTTGGATGAGTAAGAGACAACCCGTAGTTGCTTTGTCCACCATAGAAGTAGAGTATATGGCTTCAACACATGTCTCTAAGGAGGTATTTTGGTTGAGAAGACTATGTGCAGCTATCGATTTGATTGCAGGATCATTTAGATTGGTTGTGATAGCCAGAGTGCTATTTGTTTGGCCAAGAATCCCATGTATCATGCTCAGACTAAGCATGTTGATGTTCAGTATCACTTTGTTTGAGAGTTGGTTACAAATGGAGAGATTGAGATGAAGAATATAACACTTAGGAGAATGTTGGAAATTCATTGACCAAGCCTGTGAGCACAGGGAAGTTTGTATGGTGTAGAGAGGCCATGGGCCTTGTTTCTAGTGCTTGATTATTTTTTCATTTGATTTCCTATGGGTTGATTTACAATGTATAATGTCAAGTGGGGGAATGTTGGGATAAGGTGCCATTAACCTTGTAAATCCCAATATTGTATTTATTCCATTTATTATATGTAATTTGTAATTTTCCATGAGGAGATGTACTAGTTTCACTGGCAGTGGTAATTTCAGAGTAACCGGAGGTAATTACAGAGTGAATTTTACTATTGACAAATATAAAAACTCAAAGTAAATGAGGGTAGGTGTCCTCCCTTGGAGAATATACTATTTTTGGCATGTATGAAAACTGTCATCATGTTTGGTAAGTGAGTCTATGACAACTGCAAGTTGTCATAAGATTCTGAGATTCTATGACACATATGACAGATATGTTAGTTTTATATTTGCTATATTTATCCCAAGGTTCCTAGCTTGGAAAGATACTCTTTTGTGGAATCTATGATGGTTATGATACATCATAAGATGCTGTAAGAGGTCAGATTTAGTCTTAGGCCCCCAACCTTTGCATGGCTATTTTTGGACAAGTGTAAGATGCTTGTAAGATGGTAATTAATGTTTACAGGTTGGAGAATCTTAGGAGATAGAAGGTGAACACCTAAAATAGAGTGGAAAAAATTTCTATAAGTATTTTCCATGTATTTGTTGCTACAATACAAATTTTAGGTACTCAGGTGCTGTCGGAATGTTGTTGGATTGAAGACTTTTGGAGAGACTTGTGTAGTTGATATATTGTACAATCTTATTGAGATTAATACAAACTTGTGCCTCTTTCCTGGTGGAGTTCTTTTACCTACAAGGGTTTTCTCCATATAAAAATTGTGTCATTGTGTTGAGTTCTTCATGTTTGACATCTTTCCTATAGAGGGTTTTATGTTTTGTTACAATCTCCATTGTTAATGCACACTTAAGATTGCTAAACTTTATTTGAATCAGATTTCCATTAAAGTAGTGTTGCTTTCATTTCTAACAATTAGAAGGTTCATTGGTCAAGGGATGATGATCTATATGGGTTGATGGATTAAGGTTTATAGGAGTTGATGGATTAGGATTGGGGTTGGTAAGAGTGGGGGATGATTGGATGGATAGTTTGATGGTTTAGGATTTATGTGAGTTAGGGGATGGTTTAATGGACAATATGAGGGTTTGGGATTTATGTAAACTAATGGATTATGAATGGATAGGGAATTTAATGGTTGAAGATTGGTATAGATTAATAGATGATTTGATGGATTAGGGTTTATAAGGGTTGATGGGGGATCTAATGAATGATTGACTATAGGTATTGATGGATTGGGAGGTATATGGACTAACTAATTAGGATTAGTAGGGTTGGAGGGATATTTTGTTTGAGGGGTAGAAGGTAAATGATTTGATAGATGAGGATTTGATGGATGAGGGGTTGGGATTAGTAGTATCATGGATGGATGGATTAGTATTAGGGTTAGGTATGCATGGCTTTTAATTTGGGAGGTATCCCTATGTAGGCGCTCAAGGTTATAATTTGGGGGAAGCTTGGCTCTGATATCGATAAGATACCCAACTGGGGAATATTTTCTATGGAATCTAGTGTCAATGAGGAACTTAATCATGACATCCATGTTTTGAAGTAAGGGGTGATGATCTAGCAGGGTGTAACCTTGTTTAGTGTGTGTTGGTAAACATATTTTGTCACTATGAAATAATGATGACTCATCCAAAGAGTAGTGACTATTTTTCCAACAATTGGAGAGGTTGTAATGGGATACACATCCTTCCTCTACATTTAAAGAGACAACTCCCTCATAAGATAAAATTTTAAAATTTTTTTGGTATGCTTTTAACCAGAAAGAAGGAAAGGTGTATAACTAAAAATAGAAAATAAGAGAAAATATAGGGTATGAGTGCAAGGTCTCACAATAGATACAATCTATGTAGGGAAGAATAAGAATGATGGAAATTTGAAAGATATTCACTAGATATTATTTAAACATAAGAATAAGAACATCTAAATGAAAAATTGAATCCATGATCTATACAATATTTTTCATATTCCACACAACACTTATAAATGGAATCTATAAAATGTTGTTGCAAACTTAACATACGAAAAATCTACAACCTTAGAAACAATGATTCAAAGTCCATCAAAATTCTTGGTATTCAAAAATTCAAAGCACAAAATCTCTTCTCTAATTCTCTTACAAATGTTTGTGTCAATATTTCATAGTGAAAGGAAGGTGAAAAGGGATAAACCTGATAGAAGATCTAAAAACTAGAAAGAAAGTTGGCCAAAAGATCCTTTTCTCTTTCTCTGTTCTACCTTATATAGAATTACAGATGAAACAATTTATTGATTTATTGATTTGTAATTACTTCTTGAAAAAGAGAAAAATGAAAATAAACATTATTCTTTTATTTTTCATTTATTATAAGAATAAAGTTTACTTTATAATTACAATAAAAATTTGAAAAGTCACTTTTTCAAATAAAGATAAAAAGAAATGTATTGATTTTGAATTTATTTTTATTTCTCTTTATCTTTTCTAGAATCTTGTTCACTAACTATCTCATCAACTGGGGATCTTGTTTGAGAAGGAGCTATTTTTGCCTTGTAGTTTCTAAAATTGGTCACTATTGGCGCTATAGCTTTCCCATTTGGAATGGTCATAGTGGACCAAGATGTATCTTCCATGTAGACAATATCTCATTGATTCTTCTATTTTCTTAAGAAAATTAGAGATTTCCTTTCGGAAAGAAGTTAGGGAGCTAGACACGTAGCATAACTTCTCCATAGTATTCCCATCCATGACATCTTTCTTAAACATCTCATTTGAAATTAAATCTTTGAAAATTTTCTTCACCACTTCAATCTCAACTAGGCTAACTTCATTTTGATTCAGAACATTAGTGCATCTATAGAAAGATAGTTCGCTCGGATGTCCATCGATATTGAATCACACATTTTGATTAACTTTTTATACTCATCCAAAGATTGTTTGATCACCAAAAGTTTCCATTCAATTCCCTTCTACCATTTGACTATTTCTATTTCTTCAGGTTTGTTGATAATCTTCTCAGTAATCATGATGCTCACATCAACTTTAACCATTTCTTGTAAGTCCCTAAATATAACTATCAACATAGATTCTTCTTTCTTAACAATCTAAATATCAGTGTTCATTTCCTTTTTCTTTGCCAAGACTTTATCATACAATTTCATAGCCTCTTCTATATAAAGTAACCCATTAAAGGTTATCTTCTCCACCCAAGTTTCTATTTCCCTACCATAGGCTTGATATTTTCCAATTTTATCTATAGCCTCCGAGTTTATTCCTTTGGGAGGAGTTTTGGTGAGAGTTATAGTGGATGTATCAAGGGGTTGAGCAATAGAATCAATAATGAATTTGATATAAGTGGTTAGAGTGTCTACCCTCTCTTCTAACTATTCCCTTGTCTTTTTCTCTTCTTCCACCCTTTTGATTAACACATCCACAAACATCTTGGCATTATGAATGTCACCTTCATGTGTAGATGGACCACGGTTAACTCTACTGACATTGAACTTCTTCTTCACTCTTTTCAGTATTGGTTCTACAATTTTAATATATTGATGGCTTGTGGAGGAATCCATCCTAATTCTAGACATTTTTTGAATTTTCTCTGGTTGATGGGTAGCTTGTAATAGTTTTGCTATAGCATGAAAATGAGGATCTACCAAGTAGGAATGTTTTCTCTTCATTCCTATTATTTCTTTCAACCATGGAGGAGGGAAAAGCCCTATTTGAGCATTAGGTGCTAAAGGAGGAAGAGTATATTTTGGGTTAGGATCCATAAGAGGATTACCTATTGTTTGTTGTGGAAGAGGTGAAGGTGGAGGAGAATATGGAGTAGTTGACACATGTGGAGGGGAAGGAGGAGATGAGGATGGATTGACCAGTTGCTATTCTTCTGTGGGATTTTGCACATCCTCATTGTCTTTTTATGCTTGGGGAGCTCTCCTAACTTCCAATTTCTTCCTTGGTTCTTTGTCTTCTACTTCACATTGACTTTTCAATTTAGTAGCCTTATTTGGATCTTCTTCATCATCATCTCTTCTTGGAATGGTTCTAGATCTAGTAGCATATGTGATGATCAGAGGTGGTTGTGAAGAGGATGCAACAATTTTATTTTGCTTCCTTGGAACCTAATCCTTTGATGGTGGTCTAGAAGCAGTACACTCTGCAATTTTAGTATTCAACCATTTTTTACTCTTTCTTGATACAAATAGGGATATCTCTCTTATATGTGTAACTTCTTTCTTGGACTAATTAGTTTGAGAGAGTGGTTGTGACTAAATGGAAGAATACACCTGATTAACTAATTTTGTACCATCATTTACTATGTTTGGAACATCCCATCCCAACTTGAAGGATTTCATCTAATCAATTGTTAACCTCAGCCAATTCCTTCTCCTGACTTCATATTCATCTACACAATCTTCCCAATAATCCTCTAAATGAGAATCATGATCATAAGGTGTTCCAATAGATAGATTATTTTTGACATGATTCTTGCCATCATAGAACAACCTTGTGAAAAGATGGAAATTAAATTTTGATCAGATTCTATACACATTTTGAGCATTTGAGGAATATTTACAAGTGTAATAAGTTAAGTGGATAGGGAAAGGATGCCCTTCTTTCTTCCTCTCATTAAATTTTTTTCTCACTTCTCTCATTTGCCTATAGACCTCAAGGAATATGATGTAGTCACTAACATATCATGGAAACTTATAGGGAGTACCTTCAAAGCCTCCTAATCTCATGTATGTGAATTTATTGTACTAGATAAAGTAGCTACCATACTACATAATTAACTAGGCTGCTTCTGGAAGAATTGTTAATCCAAGATCTCCTTCCAATATCCTTACATTTATCATGTAGAAGACATCATTCACTCATCTATAATATTTGTTTCCCACCTCAATTTGAATTCTGGATAGAAATTGTATATTTGTGTATAATTATTAAATATTCCCATAGTTTTCAATCCTAACCATACATTCATATTGGCAATGGCATAATACAAGTCAGAAGACATATAGAAGAATAGAAATCAACTAGTTGATTATGTAGGTAGTTACTTATCATTTGGGCCCAATCAACAAATTGAGAAGCAAACCCAATGGTAATGATAAACTAGTACATCTAGTATTCAAAGGTACTTGTGTCTTTATCTCCTACCATACTATGTAGTAAGGTGATAGTATCATAACATCTTCTTTAAAATGAGTTCTTTGTAGCCCCTTTGGAATTTGGGATTTCTCCTTTTTAGGGACCTTCAACCAATGCTTAGCAATATTAGTGAGGAATAGATCCTTTTTATGCTGGAAATAATCCCATCCTTTTTGCACACTCATATCAACATACTCATCTCTTACTAGTAACCTAAGGGTGATCCCAAGTGAAGGGCCATCTAATCTTGCAATGACTCTACCTTCAGAGATTCTCACTTCACAAGACTCTAGATGATAATTTCATACACAAGCCAACACTAAATCAAGGTATTGAATTACAATAGGGAATCCACATACGTGAGCTGGTCCACTTACGAAGGTTTCTTGTACCATTGGAGCTCTTGGGTTTACATTCATTCATTGCCAAAAGTTTTCCAAATCAACATGACCTAAATCTCTATCTTTTACTTCAGCTAGGAGCTTTTGAATTATGGAGAAATGATCATAATTCTCATATTTATATTTCATTTTGTGTGGCTTGGATAGAAACCAAATTAGGTAGGATAAAGCTTCGACAAGTTCTGATGTGCAACTAAGGAGATGATTTTTTCTTGGGAAAGAAAATGACCTAGGTGTACAAAAGCTCATAAAAATATTAAAATGAAAATTGAGTTGGATTAACTGCTAAAATTGGATGGAATCATACTTGTAAGCAATGTAAAAGAAGTTTAGGTAAAGCATAGGCAAGCTTACCATATTTTTCTAAATTGAGAAATTAGCAGTATGTGGGAGAACATTTGTAGCATTGACAACTACAAATTTCATGACTGGATAGTGAAATTGATAGCAATGAGCCTGATAATCACTTTAAATAGCTGAAATTAGGTCATATTTTAACTCCATAGGAAGTTAGAAAGTTTTAAAATATTTTAAAATGTCAAAATGTAAACTTTGTAAACATTTTCATCAATTTGACACTTTCTCAAACTTCATAAATTTTCTTTCAACAAACTATGAAGTTCATGAACTTCATAACTAGTCGTCCTTGAGCTCTTTCCCAAAATCTTAAAATCCTTTAGCCTTTCAAGGAATTATTGAACTTACGAACCATAACATTCAAGGCTTTGAAAATTCTTCTCTGGCATTTCAGTAATTCGACGAACTCACAAACTTTGGAACTTTTGGTTTTGACACTTTAAAAGGTTCACAAACCTTGAAACTTGTTGTTTCAAATTTTCTGTTTGTAATATACTTTTGGACTTTCAGGAGGTTTGCAAACTTGTGAACCTTCTGAAAAGTTGAGAAGCATCTTTTTGACAAAAAGAGAGGTTTGTAAACTTATAAAATTATTGAAAGCAAAGAAAATGAATGGAGACATTCTTTTTAGTAACTGAGATGGTTTTTGAACTAAGAAAATATCTAAAAAACTTTAAAGGAAAAGGAACGTTCATAGTTTCAAGACGTTCATGAACTTGCAAACCTTCTAAAAAGGTCCACCAAAGTGAGTTTTTCCAAAAAGGTGGAGAAAGACTTGCATAATTTTTGCAAAAGACTAGAATGAGACTAGGAACAAGATTTACACAAGGGTGCTTTTAGATCAAGTGAAGTTTAACTCAAAAGAAAAAGGATTACCCTAAACAGAGATGACACAACTTCTAAAAAAGATAAAGACAAAAATTGGGGAAATAGTGTGGAGAGGACCATTTTGGTTATCAAGATATTCATTAAGGATCTCATCATTGAGATATTCATCTTGATCTACAAGGATCTCATCATCATCATTGTTAAAGGGGTTCTTGGATTGATTGCATTCAAAACATTAATCATGCTCTATAAGGCTATTATCATCATGATTTGGAGAAAGGAGCTCATCTAATGGATGCATTATTTTTGCTTGGTCTATGGTTTTGGGTTTCATATAGGATTCACACAAAGGGGAAGACATAGGAGTTTTATCTTGCATAATGAATTTATCAAACCAGTCCATAATGCTTGTTTGTGGGTTTTGGATTAGGATTAGGTGATTGGTTGGATGTTGATTTTGATTAAATGATTTAGATGGGGTTTGGATTAAGGATTTGATTAGATGATGGATGAAGTTGGATATAGGATAATTAGGTTTTGGTTTGGGGGAATTTAATATGGAATGAATGGGGTTAGGAGTGATTAGGTTTAGATGGGGGATGGTATGAAGGGGAGTGAATGAGATTAGGGTTGAGTTGATTTTGATTTGGGTGATGGGTTGGATTTGGGCTTTGAGTGTGGATGAATGTTTGGGATTTCCAAGGCTTGATGGATTAAGGTCCTTGGATTTAGACATTGGCTTATGATATATATTTTTTAAGATAATGTTGTAATTTTGGAGGATTGGTTTGGTTTAAGGTTTACAAACAAGAACAAGTATTTCATCATTACAAGTGAAGAAGACACACCAACAACCTAAATTAGTGTAAAGGGTGTGTATAATCTTGTGGTCCCACCATTATGCCTTGTTCAAGAATGTTGTGCAAGTCCTATGATGGAGAAACTAACCACTTTTGGTCACTTGAGATTACTTAAAAGGTATGAGTGGAAAGCGTATGCATCATGCATGTCCATTTTTGGGGGCACAGGGTGTGTAGCTTCTTAGCACTAACTACTACCTTATACACCATAAATATATACTACCAAAAGGTCCTAAACTAGGATTTATAAGTTACTAGGAGATATCCTCCAAATACCCAAAAGTGCATGAGGTCTAAGTTCATGAACTTGAGTCCATCTACAAGCATGTGTTCATGGGAAAGCCTAATTCCACTTCACCTTGAATCCTTATGAAAAGGGCACCAAGGTTGTTCTATGCATGATGATTACTCTTTTGAGGTATAGATTTCACTCTCCCCCTTTGTATACCCTATCAGAACATGTGGTTTGGGTCATTCCCCAAGGTGATGAAATCCTTGGGAAGGCCCACTAAAGGGAAATAATTCCAAGTGCTTTTGAGTCTCAAGATCACCTTATGGTGAGAGGGAAAGCATACATAATTTGGATTCTTGGGATAAATAAAAGTGATCTAAGAGGTGTTTTTGATCCCCAAGATCACCTTTCGATGCAAGGGGAGAGCATACACACTCACTCAGTCCACACAAGTACACCAAAAAAGATTAATTAACCTTAAAAATCCAAGTGTGGGATAAGATTAAACAAACACACAAGTAAATATTTGATAGTAATACATCTTTCAAGCAAACCCACAACTCACTTGTTATTAGTTTCAAAGATTTAGGGCTTCGACAAGTAAAAATTGCTACAAACAAGGTATTAGTAATGATAATAAATTCCCCCAAAATTTATAAATGATGTGTTCAAATAGTAAAATAGATGTCACCATGACGTTCCTTGTGATTTTTTGATAAATTAAAAAAAAATGTTGAAAAAGGCTTTCATATGAAAGAGTTATGCTTGTTTGAAGTTTGAGCACTAAGATGTGGTTTTAGATTGATATACCTGATTTTTGGACAAAATATGGAAAAAAATTACCTTATTGACAACGTAGTATGTCAAACTTGATTTCTAACACTTGTAAAAATGTAAAAAATTGATATGTTTAGCAAACGTTATGCAAGCTTGAAAAAAGGTGACCCTTTAAGGTCATAAGGAGGGGGGTCCAAAACCAACGGTTAATGTTTAAGGTTGGTAGTTTGTTGCAATAGTCACATGTGGCAATTTACATCATAGTCAAGGCCACGGATTACACTGGTAGTTTAGGAGAGTAATAGCTCCTTGTCGCTGATATGACTAGAGGGCGGAGTTGAGGGCCCATGAGTCAGTAGAGACAAGTGCTTGGTAAAAAATGTGACTACAAGACTTCAGGCTTAAGGGCTAGGAGCTCGGTGGTGGCCCTTGTTCACCCACATGACCACAAGGGTTGTAGAAGTAGTAGGAGGGTTTGTGGACTAGGTGGGAGTTTGAAAATGTGCAAGATGGGAAGACCTATGGATAAAGGGATTATTCTAGAAACAAAAACAACATGTAAGACTTACGGATAAAAATTAAAAAACCAACATATAAAAGTTTTGAAATTGTTACGATTTAAAATATGAAATATTTACAAAATTTATTTGTTTATTCACCAATTTTTTTAGCTTGTAGTTGATTTTTAGAAGCCTATGAACTATGTTAGCTGTACAACCAATTCATATAGTATGGACTGTATAAATTTGTATGGTACAACTTATAATAGGTAAGAACCTTAAAAAAACTTCAATTTCTTTTACCTCTAAAATAGGTCAAGTTTTATGTCGATTTGTATATTTTTAGGCCTTCCAGACTCAATTGTGAGATCCTTTTTGTTGTAGGAGGCTTATTGTAAAATATGACCCCTATATCTCCCCAAAAAGAGAGTTAAACCTATAAAAAAAGCTTACAAAAACTTGCAAACTCAAGGATTAGATAAGCGACAAAGTTCCATTGAGCATGCTAGAATGTATACCCTAGAGTTGGAATTAAAATAATAGCAAACTAATGCAAATCTAAGATCTTGATTCCAAACCTAAGAATGCCTTAGGTAGATCATAAAGAAGGAATCAAACATAGAACAAATGCTCAATATAAATGGAATATTATACCTTCTTTGTCGTAGGGATGTGATCTTTGATGTTTGATTGATGTAGTTGCTCTAAGGTTGTGCAAGATTTTTGCAGCATGTACCTATAGATTCTTCTTAATTCTCCTCTCTCCTCTTGGTTAAGGATTAGGATTGATTTATAGATATTTAGATGTGTTATGGAGTAAAAAGTGGACACATGCCTTTTACCTCCTAGTTTAGCTCCTAGGTCCTATTTATCTCATCATGCATTATAATTGATCATCCCAAAGAAAATAGCCCAACATCCATATGAATTTGGGACCTTGGGACCTTCATTAACCCTATCCCGGACTCAAATTGGGCCCCTAGACTTGGACACCAACTGCCCAAGTCCTCCCTAATTGGTCGGGGTGAATTAATATTATGCTAACCTAGGACCTTTAAAAATGTTCATCTTTGTTGGCTTTTATGATTTAATTTCATGAATATTAGCAGGAAAGCATATATAAGTGTGTTTTGAGTTCATTTGTAACTAGGGAAAGATATTGTGAACTTAGGATATTGGAGCAAAGAGCATTCAAAGCATTCATTGTGTTATTGATGTAGATTGGTGTTTGTATTGTGTGTTTTGCAAATTTGAAATCATCATCCATCTCCTTATGAGTTGAAGAGTCTTCATCCTCCTAAGGACTTCACCTTTGAGGTGACATCATTTCCATTTGAATCATTTCATCATTTGGATTATCTTTAGCCTCTGCCTTGCAAGGGCACACTCTCTTTAACAATGATGTTGGGAAAGATTGAATTCTAACTCAGGATTTGACTAAGGAAAACACCTAAACACCACAATCCCCAAACCCCTCTCTTGTCATCTTGTGTGTAGGTTATAGGTACAGGTTTCAGAGAAAGTGAGGTTGCAAGAAGGTAGTGTAGGAATCAAGGTTTCAGGATTTGAAAGAAGTTCTAGAATATTCCTTTGACAAGACTTGGGCTTTGGGCAATTGGCACCCTAGTCTTTTGGGCTTTTAGGTTTTGGATTTGGCTTCTAAGCATCAGTTATAGCATATTCTTAGTTCTGACCTCTGGCAGATTCTCACTTTTGGACTTGGGTGGTTGCTGAATTCATCCTCCAACTTTCCAACTTCCATGAAACAAGTTCTAATATCTCCCTGATCATCTCTGCACTTTCAAATTCTAGGTTTATGTTGTTGTTTATCTGTTACAAGTTGATTATCTCATAACTAGGGTTTTACTTACACTTAACCTAGGGTTTGATAAAAGGCTTGGTTAAAACACATCTTTTGTTGGGAATTAAGGTGTCTCAACCTTGGTAATTCCTTGTATTATTTTATTGTATTTATTTATTTATTGCCTACTATATAATTAGGATGCAAATCCTATGTTGTCATCTTGTGGGAGTTGGCACAGTGATGTGTCATCCTACATGGCATATGACCACATGTAAATTTTTCCTCACATGAGGAGATAGGCATCCCACTTAGTGGTAGGAATATTTTGCCATATGTCAGCATCTTGGAATGTGTGTAAGGGAATATTGACCAAAACGGTCATGACAGATTCCTATGACAAAGTTATGACATGTAAGAGTCAAAAATAGAAGATTCTATAATAGGTATGGACATGTATTGAGAAACATCTTTGAGGAAGCCATCTTTGGGTTCCCCAAGGTGGGTTATGACATATTGTAAGATAATATGCTATTTATAGCCTGTGTATGATAGATTCTCTTACAGTTGTAAGTTATGACAGCTATGATAGATTCTATGACGGTTGTAAGAGTCATAAGAGCATCTGTCATAGCCTATTTTGGAAATAGGTGACTTCTTTGGGATGGGGTGACTTGACAAGTGTCAGGAACATCCTACAGTGTTGGACAAGTGTCCATAGGCATGGGTTTTGAGCCATGAGGCCATGTTGGACAACCATCTCAATGTGGATCCATTTTTTCCTTATATTTTCTTTATAAACAGGTGCTTTGGAGAGGTGATGCATTATGTGATTGATAGGTACTGTTATGCTACCGGATCATCTCCAGATACGAGTGTTGAAGACTCCTACAAGAGCATTGGCTTTGTGACTGTATTGTAACCTTCATTGTTTACGAAATACATTTGAGCTATGTTTTGGAGTGTGGGGTTTTTCACTCGTAAGGGTTTTCCCCGCGAATATCTTGTGTCTCTCTTCTTCTGTCTTACATTCTTGTGTATGTGTTTGCTACAATATCTTTGTTAGTGGGTTAACATAATCTGTAATTGTAAAGGTTAAATTGAATTTGTAGTCTCCTCCCCTCATTAGATTAGTGTAGGAAGTGATTTATGCACACCTAGCTTCCTTTCAGTTGGTATCAGAGCTTGGCCAGTTTTGGTTCTAGCTGTTGGGTAGGGGTTTTTTGAGCTAATCTTAGGTTGAGTGGGAGTTTGTGCAGAGTATTTTGTATCTTGTTGTAGGAAGGAGATGGCAACCACATCTAAAAGAGTAGAGGTGGAGAAATTCAATGGCACTAATTTCGAGTTGTGGAAAATCAAGATGGAAGATCTACTTGTTGATCGTGACCTATGGGAAACCATATTCAATGTAAAACCTACAGCAATGTCACAAGTTGATTGGGACCTCAAAAGATCAGAAGGCTAAGGGTCTCATAAGAATCTATCTAGCTGACTCTGTCCTATTGAATGTCCATGAGGAGAAGAGCACGAAAGACCTTTAGAAGAAGCTGGGTGATGTTTATCAGGCCAAGTCCTTGGTGAACAAGCTTTTTCTGAGAAAGAAGTTGTTTTCTCTGAAGATGGAAGATGGAGGATCTATTGTGGACCATATGAATGCTTTCAACATGATTGTTGCACAGTTGACATCTGTGGGTATGAAAATGGAGAAAGAGGATCAATGTATGACCCTTCTTTGTTCTTTTCCAAATTCATGGGATCATCGTGTCATGGCCATCGAAAGCACCACTACCACCTTTAAGATGGAAGAGGTGGTGTCTTCGCTATTATCTGAAGAAATGCGGAGAAAGACATCCGAGTCAGCTAAAGAGGCTCTTGCAGTTTGTGGAAGACCCAAAGAGAAAGGGAAAAAGAAGGACAAGAAAGGTGAAAATGGTAGATCCAAATCTCGTGGAAGATCCAAATCTCCTGGAAAGTCCAAGTCTTTCTGTTGGAATTGTGGCAAATCTAGGCATTTCTAAAAGGAATGCAAAGAAGAAAAGAAAAAGAAAAAGAAGACTACCCTAGATTTAGATTCTAACAAGTCACAAGATGACGGTGATGCCTTCATCGCAGCCCTAGCCACCCATGCATTTGATGATGTGTGGTTGATTGATTTTGGTGCATCATTCCACATGACCTCACATCAGAGCTAGTTCACGAAGTATGAAGAGTTTGATGGTGGAAGAGTGTACCTGGGTGATGACTCTCATCTGAAGATTGTTGGTCATGGAAGAGTCTTAATCTGATTCCCTAATGGATGAGTGAAGGGGATCACTGGGGTTATGCACATCCTAGGCCTAGCACACAACCTGCTTTCTGTAAGTATGTTGAATGATGCAGGTGTGCAAGTTGTCTTTTTGAAGGATGGATGCAAGATGATTAGAGGATCTATGGTGCTTATGAAGGGTACTTAGAGAGTACTCAGTTTCAGCTGGAGGCATGCACTTCATAGTGCAATAGTTCTTTTGACTCAAAGAAAAGAGCTGCAGTCACTTCATCCCCACCATCTAAACGAGCAGTGAAGAAATCTGTTGTAACTAGTTCTGATGGTAGTGCACATGCTTTGGAAGTTAAGCTTCTTGCTGAAAAGACTATGTTATGGCATTTGAGATATGGCCACATTGGTGAGAAGGGTCTTAGAACCCTGAAAAATAAAAACCTCATTGAGGCGTTAAATGATTGTAATCTCAAGTTCAACTTTTGCAAACATTGTGTATATGGAAGGCAAAACCATGTTTAGTTTTACTCTAGTTCTCACAAGTCTTCTAGTGTATTGGATCTTATTCATTCTGATGTGTTTGGTCTTATTAATGTTCCTTCGATTTCCAAATCTATATATTTTGTATCTTTCATAGATGATTACAGTAGAAGGACATGGGTTTATTCTATCAGAAGCAAGACTGAAGTCTTTAGTTAGTTTAAGGAGTTTAAAGCCTTTGCTAAAAATTAGACTAGTAAAAAGATTAATTGTTTGAGAACTGCCAACGGTGGTGAGTTTTGTTTAGTAGAGTTTGATAAGTTCTATAAAGAGCAAGGGATTGAAAGACATAAGACAACTCCATACACCCCGCAACAAAATGGAGTTGCAGTGAGGATGAATAGGACATTGATGTATGCTTAGTGGAGCAAGCCTCAAACAAAAGTTTTGGGTTGAAGTTGTTTCCACCGCTTGCTACCTGGTAAACAGGTCTCCTACATCAGCTCTTGTTGGTAAGACACCTATGGAGGCGTGGTCTAGTAAGAAGCCTTAAGTTAGACATCTTCGTGTTTTTAGTTGTGAGGCATATGCACATGTGCCTAGGGAGAAATGGTCTAAATTGGAGAACAAGGCTATTAAGTGTATTTTCATTGGCTATGGTGTCGGTGTGAAAGGATACAAGATTTGGGATCATGTGGCTGAAAAAGTGTTGTATAGAAGAAGTGTTATCTTCAGAGAGCTAACACCTTCTTCTGTTGTTCTACAACTAGAACAGATAGAAAAGAAAGAGGATGCGGTTCAGTTTCCTTCTACCCTTGAGAAGACTGAACAGATAGACCCTATGAGACCTATTGATGAAGAGAGCTATAGCAACTCTAAAAGCTTAGAAGAAGAAGTAGAACCTCAACCTCAGCCATTGAGGAAGTCTACACGAATGAGAAAGCAACTTGATAGGTTTGGTTATTCATTACTTGATTCTAGTTGTGCTTTTGCTTTACTTACTAACATTGATGAGCCTAGAACTGTGAAAGAGGCTATGTGCATGAAAGATGTAGGTTCCTGGAAGGAGGCCATGGAAGATGAGATGGCTTCTTTGGAAAAGAATAAAACATGGGACTTGGTGCCTTTGCCTGAAGGACAGAAACCCGTTGGATGCAAATGGGTGTTCAAGAAGAATTTTGGTGCAAATGGCAGTGTTGAAAAGTACAAGGTTAAATTGGTTGCGAAGGGGTATTCACAAGTGGAGGGAATTGACTATGGTGAAATTTTCTCTCCCATTGCAAAGATGACATCCATTCAATTTCTATTATCTCTTGCAGTTGCTTATGACTTAGAGGTAGAACAGATGGATGTGAAGATAGATTTCCTTCATGGTGATTTGGAGGAAGAGATTTACATGTCACAGCTAGAGCATTACATAGAGAAAGGTAAAGAAAATTTGGTTTGCAAGTTAAAGAAGTCTTTGTATGGTTTGAAGCAGTCTCCTAGGATATGGTACTTGAAGTTTGATGCCTTTGTGTTGTCGATTGGATATCTAAGATCAAAATCAGATCATTATGTGTATTACAAATTTGACAATGATCACATTCTCATTATTGCATTGTATGTTGATGATAGGTTGTTGATTGGGAATGGTAAGAATATGATTTCTGATTTGAAGTCTCAGTTGTCAGCATAGTTTGAGATGAAAAATCTTGGGGCAGCCAGGTACATTATGGGAATGGAAATCAGAAGAGACAGAGCTAATAGAAAACTTTGGTTAAGCCAGAGTAGGTATGTGAAGACTGTGTTGGATAGGTTCAGCATGGCAGATTGTAGATCGTTGTGTGTTCCTCTTTCATTGGGGATAAAGTTGTTTGTTAATGATTGTCCAAAATCTCCTAGTGAGGTGGAGGACATGAGCAGAGTACCTTATGCTAGTGTTATTGGTAATTTGATGTATGCTATGGTCTGTACAAGACCAGACATTGCCCAAGCAGTGGGAGTCCTTAGTTGATTTATGGTTAATCCTAGATGGGTACATTGGGATGCAGTTAAGTGAATGTTCAGATATTTGAGGGGTACTTCTAAATATTCCATATGCTATCATGGTAATGCTACAAGACCTCCACATTCAGTTTGTATTCATGGATTTGTGGATTCTAATTGGGCAGGTGACATTGACAGTAGGAGATCCACCAGTGCCTATGTGTTCACTATGTTTGGTGGTGCAATTAGTTGGATGAGTAAGTGACAACCTGTGGTTGCTTTGTCCATGACAGAAGATGAGTACATGGCACAAACTCATGCTTGCAAGGAAGCCATTTGGATTAAGAGATTGTGTTCAGATATTGGTGTTGATGCAGGATAGACTATGATTTGTTGTGACAGTCAGAGTGCGATTTGCCTTGCGAAGAATCCAACTTTCCATTACAGAACAAAGCATATTGATGTACAGTTTCACTTTGTGCTAGACATGGTAGAGGATGGGAAATTAAATTTGGAGAAGGTAGATACTTTGAAGAATGTTACAAATGCTTTGATGAAGCCAATGGGCACAGAGAAGTTCAGATGGTGTTCGGAGTCTATGGGCCTCTTGGCCTAGAGTAGTTAAATCCTGTTATTTCTATTGGCTCTTTCAAGGTGTTTGACAAGTGGGAGAATGTTAGGAATTAAGGTGTCTCAACCTTGGTAATTCCTCATATTATTTCATTGTATTTATTTATTTATTGCCTACTGTATAATTAGGATGCAAATCCTATGTTGTCATCTTGTGGGAGTTGACATGGTGATGTGTCATCCTACATGGCATAGGACCACATGTACATTTGTCCTCACATGAGGAGATAGGCATCCCACTTAGTGGTAGGAATATTTTTCCATGTGTCAGCATCTTGGAATGTGTGTAAGGGAATATTGATTGAAACAGTCATGACAGATTCCTATGACAAAGTTATGACATGTAAGAGTTGGAAATAGAAGATTTTATGACAGGAATGGACATGTGACGAGAAGCATCTTTGAGGAAGCCATCTTTGGGTGCCCCAAGGTGGGTTATGACATGGTGTAAGAGAATATGCTATTTATAGCCTATGTATGACAGATTCTCTTACATCTATAAGTTATGACAGCTATGACAGATTCTATGACAGTTGTAAGAGTTGTAAGAGCATCTTTCATAGCCCATTTTGGAAATAGGCAACCTCTTTGGGATGGGGTGACTTGACAAGTGTCAAGAACATCTTGTAGTGTTGGACAAGTGTCCATAGGCATGGGTTTTGGGCCATGAGGCCATGTTGGATGTCCATCTCAATGTGGAGCTATTTTTTCCTTGTATTTTCTTTATAAACAGGTGCTTTGGAGAGGTGATGCATTATGTGATTGATAGGTACCGTTATGCTATTGGATCATCTCCAGATATGAGTTTTGAAGACTCCTGCAAGAGCATTGGCTCTGTGACTATATTGTAACCTTCATTGTTTACGGAATACATTTGAGCTGTGTTTTGGAGTGTGGGGTTTTTCACCTGTAAGGGTTTTCCCCACGTATATCTTGTGTCTCTCTTCTTTTGTCTTACAATCTTGTGTATGTGTTTGCTGCAATATCTCTATTAGTGGGTTAACATAATCTGTAATTGTAAAGGTTAAATTGAATTTACACTCTCCTCCCCTCATTAGATTAGTGTAGGAAGTGATTTCTGCACACCTAGCTTCCTTTCATCTTTCCATAGCAAAAAAGGAGCACAAGATTTGTAGCTGAGTTCACCTTCTTCTTGGTTGTGATTTAGCTCAATCTTGTCCTTGAATGTTATAGTGGAAGAGTGTTTTGATCTTATTTATACACTTGCCATCATTCATCCTCTTTTCACCCCTTAACATTTTGGTGAACCCATAGCATCAATCATTTGCATCTTTTTGAGTGTTGAGTTTACATCTTGCATTAATTCATAGCATAATTGTCATTATTCATTGAAAAATCTTGCATACATTTGAAAAAAAGTGAAAAAAAAAGCATTTTAGGCTTGTATAAAGGCATAATTTTGCATTATTTTCATTTCATCGCATTGAAATCAGTTGAAAATCTGATTTATACATAAGATTTGATGTATATTATAGTAATTAACCATTTCATAATATCACATCTTGCATTTGAGGATCTCATTTGCTAGGGTTTTGTTGAAAACTTGCATTTTTTTCATATAACGTAGTTATTGGCAAAGCTAGGGTTTATAGTCAAAATCTTATTTCAGATTTTTCTGCTCTCATAAAACACTCATTCAAATCTGATTTTGAGTTGTAGTGTTGCATCAATTGGCATTATTGCATTAAAATTTCAAATTTTGCAATTACATAGTGTGTATTTCAACATCAAAGATTTTAAACACTCTTTTCACACTTCTTGGACCAAATTTTATAATCATTGATATTGCCTTGTTGTCTAGCACTATTTACATCATACTTACTTTGTTTGTAGTGAAATTAGTGTGTTTTTTATCTTCAAAAACTCAATTTCCTTAAACTAGTGCCTAGGTGTGTAATAGTCTCACATACATGGCCTCTCATCAAAATAAGGGTGGTATGGTCCCTCCTCGAGTTTATAGAAAGATGAAGACTCATGAACCTGAAATAACCTTTACACCACATGACACCACAATTAGAGACATTGAGGGACCTCTTTACATTACCGCACGTATAAGTGGATATCCTACATAAGGAGTCCTTACCAATCCTAATTGTATAATGAATGTGATAACTGCAGAGTTCCTCTACATGCATGATTTGATACAGGAAACTTATGAACCCACACATATGATGGTTAAGACACATAATGGAGATTTCCTCCTAGCCATGGGGAAGATTACATTATTGATTAAAGTAGTTGAGAAAGCCTTGGAACAATCAATTGACATCATTCCTACCTTCAACCTATTTCATGTGAAACTAGGCCATCCATGGCTCAAGTCCATGAAAGCAGTCCCTTCTACAATTCATAAATGTTTAAAATTTCCTCATCAAGGTAGAGTGCATGTTGTCCACCATAGTGGATGGAAACCTATGGTTACTCGTGAAAACTTCAGCCTAGACTACTTTTGGCTGTAGTCTATTGAACCTACTCAACCAAGAGAAGATCAATTCTTTCTGGCATACTAATGATACAAGGCAAAGTTAATAACCAAATTAGCTGGACATCCTATTAAACAAATAGAGAATGAAAACCAGCCCAAGGTGAAAGAACCCCCTCAACCATGAGGTAAAGGAGTTTTTTTCGAGGTTCCTCCTCCGCCATCCTTACAAGGAATGAGAGATAACAATAAAAAGAAAAGCATTTTATCACAAAACATCAATTTTGCACCAAATTCCTCTTCTAAGATGTCAAAGATTGTGGAAAATCATGAGAATCCTTTTGGAAACATCACTAATAAAACATTATAGAATCAGAGTACAAGAGAAAGGAGGAGGAAAAGACAAGCCTTAGCTCAACAAGCGACATCACAATAAGAAAACATTCCACCAACTGATATTGAATGAAAGAAAGAAGAGCTAAAGGATGAAGAGTTAAAGGACAATGTTTCAAGTTGGGCAATAGTACCTTATGTACCTATTTCCTCTTGCATTCAAGATTGGGAGGAAGATGATTTGCTCGACGACAACTGCCAGTATGGTTGTATAACAAGTAAGTATTTCCCACCCTTTTTAGCCACCTTTGATGTAGTACCTCTTTGAGTTGCTTGCTTAGGTGGCCTCCTCTTATGTGTTGTGTTCCCCCCTATTATGTTAATTTTATTTAGGTCTCTTTGGATGACCCTTGATACTCTTGTAAGGTCAAGGATACAAGGAGACCGCCTCTGTTGTGATCATTCTTCTGTTTGTTTCTCTATTCTTCTACTTTCCTCTCCTCTATTTTTATTGTTATGTGTTGTGCCTTGGGGGCATAACATTTTGGAGAATGTCTTGGGGGTATCCTCCCATGTTGTAAACCCAAGTCATTCTTGTTTTCTCTCTCATTTTTATTGTTTTCATTCTTCAATGGCTCTACTAGTTGGAAAATGACAAAAACAAACAAATACTGATAAGGATGTGTGTCCCTTCAACAAGAAAGAAAAATGAACCCAGTCCATATATGAAGATGGGGTTGATATATATTATTGACGCTTGACTAGTAGAATCACTCCGTGTTGTAATTCACATTGTGAAATTTGTTGTAGCAAACCTTCGTAATACTCTAAATCTTCTTCTATGCACTTTGGATTGTTTTGTATCTCACCTTGTTGTTACACTTGGTTTTGAGATACCTAAAGTATAACCTCACAACTATACTCAGTTTCAAACCCACAAGTGTAGCCTTGGTCTATTATATGATATGGTGAATGATTTATGTGTAGGTTTGATGAATTGATTTGGTTGTTATCTCAGAGTAAGATTTTCTAACCAAAGCTTATATCTTGTTGATTATGTTAGCAAATTGATGTGTTTGTGGGAACATTCAACGATCATGGCATGTCACCTTTGGGGGCATGGGCTGCACGAAAGCTCTTGTTCCCTTGCGTGTTTTCACTTTAACTTAATGTGCTTGATAGCGGCAAGTGGGATCAACCACTTTAAGGTGGGGGCATATATAATGGTAACTGCTTGATTACTTTTTACATTGATAAAGCATGTTTGCGTACACCTCCTTTTCACTATAAGGCATCTCCATGATGTAGGTGGGGTTGTGTACTTTGATTTATAGCATATATCTCCTTCTCTGCACTGTAAGGCATCTCTATGATGTAGGTGGGGTTGTATACTTTGAGTACATGCTTTCTTTTCACTGTAAGGCATCTCTGTGATGCAAATGGGGTTGTATTTTAAAAGCCCTTCTGTAGAAGGCAGGATGGTGTATCTCTTGAGCTAGTGCACATCCTTTAACAAAGTCCTCATTGTGAGGTGGGGTTTGATCTTGAGGAATTCACCCTTATGCATGTCTTTGGCGGTTGTGGTAGCGTAGCTTAAGCATCAAGTGTTTGGTGTGTCTTAGATAGTGGAGTGTAGAGACAAGCTCCTCCCTATTGCCTGTGTTTATCATGTATAAGACATATAGTGTGTCGACAATATACTATACGGGGATCATGTATTCCGTGTGTTTTTTGTGTATTTTATGTGTCTTCCTTGCATTTCTTGCGTGCTTGTGGCGTGGTCTAAAGATGTGTGGTGATGAGCCCCCCATATTGTATGTGTTTTGCATGTGTGGTCTAAAGATGTGTGGCGACGAGCCCCCCCATGCTATATGTTTTATAGTTAGAATTTTATCTATATGCATAATTGTTCAAATCATATCTTCTCTATGTCTTGCATGACTGTATTCATGCATTCTCTGTGTATTGCATGCTTTCACTGTCTTCTCTATATATTACATGCTTCCTTAGTATATTCATTGTCTTATGTGACTGCTAGGTGTTTTCTTATGTTTGCCTAAGTCGGGGGGCTAGAAATAGTCCTTCAAACTTAGGGTGTCTCTTCACTCTTGTGTTTAATGTATTTGATGTGCTTCAATCATACTTTAATGCATGTATGGATCATAAGATCATACATACATTAAATTGGGGGCTAAATGTTATGGAGTAAAAAGTGGATACATGCCTTTTTACCTCCTAGTTTAGCTCCTAGGTCCTATTTAACTCATTATGCATTATAATTGATCATCCTGAAGAAAATAGCCAGACATCCATATGAATTTAGGAACTTGGGCCCTTCATTAACCCTATCTAGGACTCAAATTGAGCCGTTGGACTTGGGCGCCAACCGCTCAAGTCCTCCCTGATTAGTTAGAGTGAACTAATGTTATTTTAGCCTAGGACCCTTAAAAATGTTCCTCTTTGTCTGCTTTTATGATTTAATTTCGCGCATGTTAGCAAGAAAGCATATATAAGTGTGTTTTGAATTCATTTGTAACTAGGGATGGATATTGCGAACTTAGGATATTGGAGCAAAGAGAATTCAAAGCATTCATTGTGTTATTATTGTAGATTGGTGTTTGTATTATGCGTTGCAGATTTGGAATCATCATCCATCTTCTTATGAGTTGAAGAATCTTCATCGTCCTAAGGACTTCACCTTTGAGGTGACATCATTTCTATTTGAATAATTTCATCATTTGGATTATCTTTAGCCTTTTCCCTACCAGGTCATGGTCTCTCTAACAACAATGTTGGGAAAGCTTGAATGTTAACCTAGAATTTGACTGAGGCAAATCCCTAAACACCACAACCCCATACCCCTCTCTTGTCATCTTGTGTGTAGGTTACATTACAGGTTTTGGGGAAAGTGAGGTTGCGATAAGGCAGTGTAGGAATTAAGGTTTCAAGATCTAAAAGAAGTTTCAGAATATTCCTCCGACAAGACTTGGGTGGTTGGTACCCTAGTCTTTTGGGCTTTTAGGTTCTGGATCTAGCTTTTGAGCATCAATTGCAGCATATTCTTAGTTCTAACCTCTGACATATTCTCACTTCTAGACTTGGGCAGTTGCCGAATTTGTCCTCTGACTTTCCATCTTTTGTGAAATAGGTTCTAATATCTCCTTGACCATCACTACACTTTTAGATTTTGGGTTTCTATTGTCATTTATCTGTTACAAGTTGTTTATCTCATAACTATGGTTTTACTTACACTTAACCTAGGCTTTGATAAAAGGCTTGGTTAAAACACATCTTTCCATAGAAAAATAGGAGCACATGATCTGTTGCTAAGTCCAACTTCTTCTTGGTTGTGATTTAGCTCAATCTTGTCCTTGAATGCTATAGTGGAAGAGGGTTTTGATCTTGTTTGTACACTTGCCATCATTCATCCTCTTTTCACCTCTTAATAAGATGATAGGATGGAGGGATAATAGTTGATTAGAATGGATGGCTAGGATTAGATCAGAGACATTAGGGAAAGATTAGAAGTTTCTAGAGAATTATATAAGGATGGATGGTTGAGATTAAAGATGAATGAATGGTTGATGGAGGAGCATCCAAGGTCACGAGAAATCCTATATCAACCAAAAATATTTTAGGTTTTGTTTTTAGTTTTAGTTCAGTTTGTTGTGTTTCAATTGATTTTTGGTAGTTACTTTAGGAAAGTTTTTAGATTTGAAATTGGTCAAGTTCAAGGCATCATCTTGTAGAAGGGCTCAATGGGTACTTGTTGTTTCAATTTGGTGAAGTTTGGAGCCATTTGACGAAAACTACAATTCATGAACTTCTCTTTTGGCTGAAAGAACAAGTTCTTGAACTTGTCTTTTTGCCAACAGAGCTTGTCACTCTTCCTTGTTAGTAATTTTCTAACTTCAAGAACTCTTATCTTTGCTAATTAAGCTTGTACTCTTCCTTGTCAGTAGTTTTCTAAGTTTGAGAATCCAGACTTGTGCCAAAAGGTGCTTTAGAAGGACTTAAAAGGAATTGCATGAAGTGTTTCAGAAATCTTTGAAGTTTTGAAACTTTATTTTATGCCAAAGGAGTTTTCATAAAAGTATTTTGTTGAATATTCAAGTTCTTGAAGTTTCCTTTTCATTGAAATAGCTTATCGGTGAACCTTACCTTTTCCAAAATGTGTTTCAAAGTACCTAAAGAATTTTCTTTTATAAACAATTCAATGAAATTTTAAGTTCTTGAACTAAGCGAATCACCGATGAAGAGTTCAGTAGTTCACAAAAAGGCCAAATTTCTGATGAAGTTTAAAAGTTTGAAAGGGTGTCAATTTTCTGAAAGAGCACTTTATGGAAATTTTGAAAGTTCAAATCACCATCAAATTACCAAAACATGTCATTTTTGGTGATTATGTTGGATCGCAAACTGTTAAGAATCCCAAAATGTGCTATTTTGGGATTTTGACTTGCAACGTTTCAGTTCTATAACTATTAATAGTTAAAATTCTTTGAACTTGAAGTATAAAGGGATGGTGTTTTATTCTGTTGGGCATTTTTTTCTAGAAAATAAAGTTTTGTCTTAGAATTGACTGATTGAAATAGTGTCTATTGTACTCCTAACGTCGATATAATATATGTAAACTTGTGAATTGAATAAAACTCAAATTACATGTTGTTGTGGTGTCAAATTAGTGTCTTTAGATGTTAGATTTTGGTCATGTATTAAGACCCTCATATCTAGACTGTGTTAAGTTGTATTAAAGCCAAGTTTGAGGTCATGTCAATAAGAAGAAACCCTAGAGAATTTTACTGTAGGTGAGTGAGAGAGAAGACATGCAACTGTAGAGGGTTTGTGTAGACATGGCATATAGAGGACAAGGTAGGGGACCATGAGTTGGTGAAATAACATAGATTTTGAGAGGTATTACAAAAAGATTAGATGCAATGGATGCAAAATAGAGAAGATGGGTACAAGTGGAGGACATTAGTGAAGATGAAGAAGAAGTAGAGGAAAAAGAAGAAGATGAGGATGAAGATGTGAATAAACTAGAAGGAAGATTTTTTAGAGCAATGTTAAGACTCACTAGTAAACCATGTGTTGATCCACCATGTTATAATGGAAGTTTAAATTCAGAAGAATTAATTGACTAGATATCCAAACTAGAGAAATATTTTGATTTTGAATCTATACAAGACCCGAAGAAGGTGAAATATGCATGTATGAAGTTGAAGGGACACACATCAGTCTGGTGGGAACATGTACAAACAAAACAAAAAAGAAAGGGAAAAGAGAAAATAAAGTCTTGGGATGGAATGGTCACAAAATTGAAAGCCAAATTCATGCCAGTAGATTACCAGTTAAGTTTGTTCTGTAAGTTATAAAATTTAAAACTAATGGAAATGAATGTACAAGAGTATACAAAATAGTTCTATAGGCTGAATATCAGGGCTAGACACATTGATGGTGATGTTAAGAAGGTGTCAAGGTATGTAAATAGATTACATTTATCAATTCAAGATGAGATTAGTATGGTTCACATACAAAGTGTTAAAGAAGCCTATCAATATGCCTTGAAGGTAGAAGCAAAATTGGCAAGAAAACAACAAAATAATTCAAGAGGTAGATGAAGATTCTCTCATGGAAGAGGAAAACATAGTGGTGGAAGAGGATATCAAATGAAATAAGGGGAAGCCAACACCTCTCATACAAGAAATTACACCCAAGGTACCAGAGGTAGAGGAGACTATTTAAGAAGCAGAGGAGATTACTCCAGAGGCAGGGGATATTTTGGAAGAGGATTCACTGGTACATGTTATCAATGTGGAGAGACTGGTCATAGGGAATTTGAGTGTCCTCAAATACAACAGAATAGTGGAAAGGGTAAAGAAGCAAGGATACATGTGGCACAAGTAGAAGAAGAAAGTGTGGCTGAACACCAAAGCGTGGTGAGCATCCTGAGGATGGAGAATCCTTGATGCTGAGAAGAATAATGTTAAACCTTGAAAAGGTAAAGCAAGAACCTATTCAAAGAAGAATTTTTTTAGAATAAAATGTAAATCAAGTGGAAAGTGTTGTAAGGTAATTGTGGATAGTAGAAGTACTAACAATATAGTGTTAGAAGAGATGGTATGAAATCTAAAGCTAAAGAAGATGAAACATCCAAGTCCCTAATAAGTTTCTTGGTTTCAATGGAGACATCAATTATTGGTAAGTGAACAATGTCTAGAAAATTTTCAAATTGGTAGCTATAAGGATGAGATTCTTTGTGATGTGATGCCCATGGACGCATGTCATAACCTATTGGGAATACCTTGGCAATTCGATAGAAAATATGTACATGATGGTAGGACAAATACCTACAAGATAATGAAAGATGGAAAATAATATATTTTGAACCTAGTGGAGCCTCACCAAAATTTTCTTGCCCTCTGGCCCTAAAACCTTGCAAAAGGTTAAGTCTATGACTACATGCCTAAAACCCTACACCTTTAGCCTTTTATTTTTAGCCTATGCTATAATGTTGAGTTGACTTGTAGGCGATCACCCATTGTTTAAGTCATGACCTTATGTCTTTGGTCCCATCCTAAACTGGCCCCTTAGGCCTAGTGACTGACTCCTCTGATGCACGTAATATTTCCTAAGTTTGAATGCTAAATCTCTAAAGTTAGATGAGTGGCTGTAGTTGCATCGTGGGCTCCAGATCTATCAAATATGTCAAAGTCGCATTGATGTGCTAGCCATCGATCTTAAGAAAGTGAGTCTAGGTCTTATCAGCTAGGTAATCTGAGATGTGCTCTCTCCTCATTGGATTGCATGAGCGTACTGTCAAAAAGCTTTTGAAGACTATTATTTGTGCCACAGTGCCAGTATGACAGATAGAAGATGGGTCCCGTCTAAGTAAGCCAAAGCTAGGGTTTAACGCATGAGCACATAGGCCAAGGTGTGGGTAGCTTTTTGGCGTGAACTACTATGATGAAGTGACACATGGGTTTGAGGTGGACAAGTCTTTGTTGAGCTGGTGAAATCTGATTGGTCCACATCATTCTAATCATGTAAGCTAATTTTCAAAGGTACAAATTTCAAATCTAAGCTATCGATTCTCCTATGATCAGATTGCATCTATAGTTAAGATTCAAAAATACAAATGGTTACTTTCTCGTTTGATGGTAGATTTGTGTCGCAATAATGGTGATTTGATGGAAATCAACATAAATATTACCTGTTGTCTAAAATAAATACACCAATCTAATTGTTGTGATGAATGTAATTCATTGTAATCATAATTCTTGTGAGAATCGAGCACTCTATGACAAGAATTGAAGAACTAGGGTTTTTTAGTAGTGAAGGACAAGTGGAAAAGTGTTAATTTTTTGATTGATTTTCTTTCAAAGTTTATAAATTTCTCTAAAATTGATCGTAGAATTCAGCTTCATAAAGAAAATAAGGTGAATTGTTTATCTAGTTTGATTTTCAAGAAATCTTAGTTTGCAGTCAAAACCTTGAACATACAAGAAATGGCCGACACATCCGATACAATGAGGGGTTTTGAACAGGACTTACTCATTCAATGTCTTGGCTCATCGAAGAAGGCTATGAGCCTTGCTAGGAAGAACAAATATGAGAAAGCCTCTGTGGAATTAGAGATGCAGTCATCCCTCTATCTGGGTGGTCACTATTTGAGAGTTGGTATAAGAAGAGAATGGAAAGGTCTCTATTAAGAAATGGATGGTGTCTTGACATGGGTAAATTTGTGGTGCCTAATGTATTTGTGGATGCAGATTTTGTTAGGTTGGTGGTGAAGAGGTATGATGCCCAAACAAGGTAGGTGTTAGCAGCTGATGGGACCCCTATCATTGCATTCACCAAGTCCTAAATTGTTGAGGTATTTAATCTCAACAGAGCTACAAATAAAGTCATAAACTTTGACACTTTCAAATGCATATATGAAAGACACAAAGCTATATATAGATCTATCAAAGTTCGTAGTCACAGAGTAAAAACTTCTAGTGGTAGAGGATTAGGAGTCTTTGAGAAGGAGCCACTCAGCATAAAGGCTTTTGAAGAATAATTCATAAAACATACTATTCATTGTGTCAAATAGTTGGTGAAGATGTAGAAGATAAAATCCTAGTGCATTTGATGTTCATGGCAACTGATATTCAAGATGATATAGTGAATGTGAAATTTGATTTTACCTCTTTCTTGGTTGATAGAATGCATAAGAAGATGATAGACCTGAAGGCTAATCCTAAACAATTGGAGCTCAAATGGTACTCACTCATGTGCCATATGTTTTTGTATGCTAGTAGAGAAGTGTGGAATCAGACTCTTGGAGTTAGAATATTTGATGATAATAAGAATCCTTTGGCAGTATAGTGTTGGACTTATCTGTGGGATAAGGATTGTGATAATTTAGAATTCATCATTTTTTAGGAATTCTTTATAAGAAAGATGATGGCATACATGGGTGAACATGTGGAAAGCATACCACAAAAAATAAAAGATTTTTGTAATGTTAGAAAATGTCCCCTTGGGGGCTTTTCCCTCATAAGGTTTAGCTCCCGAGTCTTGTGCATGTATTTAGGACATCTTAGTTCATATTTTGGCATCTTGATGGAATGAGACCTAGGTTCCATGGCAAATTGGACCCAGGTGGACTCCTTGAGCTGTACCTTGCCCAAAATAGGGGGGAGGACTTGGGTGCTCGCATCCTAGTCTTGCCCTATTTTGGGGAAGCCCTAATTTCTAGGTGTCAATTTATGACCATTATTTGGTCCTTTTGCCAACATGGTAAGTTTTGATTTTTTAAAATCTTGGCGAGAGTGCTTATAGTTGCATATATAAGCATGTTTAGGCATTCATTTGTAAACTAGATGGTAATTATAATGTTCAAGTGTTCTCAAGCTGATTCAAGGCTTTCATTGTGTTGCAAAAATAGACTTGTGTGTTTTGTGTGTTGATATTTGCAGATTTGAGCATTAATTTTCTCATGGAATGAAGAGCATCTTCCTCCCATGAGAGTTTCACTACAAGGTGACATAACATTATGTTTTCATCATTGATTCCTTTGATTTTTGCCTCTACCTCACAAGGGAACGCACTCTTTTATCTAGAAATGGTGTTCAAAAAATTAAGTGTCCTCCGGGGCTTGACTGAGGCAAGCCTCTAAACACCACAACCCCCAAACCAAGTCTTGTGATTGTAGGTTACAGGTGTCATATTTGGGAAAAGTGGAGTTGCAGGCATCAAGGATTTGGGATTTGAAGGAAAGGACATAGGAGCACTTCCAGGACTTGTGTGCTTGCTCTAGTGTCCTCCACATCTGATTTTTAGGAAACAGAAGTTATAGGGATGATCAGTGTCTAAAGGATGTCTGGATTCCGTGAAGAAATTGTCACCTTGGACTTGGGCGACCGCTCCAGTGTCCCTGATTGTTCCACTTCAGAACCCCAAAAATAGGTAATATGTGATTTGGTATTTTACTCCTATCCACAAGAGCTTTTTTTGTTATTCATCAATTTGTTGCCGTATTTGCATAATTAGGGTTTTAATGGTTAATTGGGGTAAGAGAAGGAAAATTGATAATTAAATTCCCTAATCCAAGTTTTCCTACATCTGCAAGTGACCTAGGGTATGATAGTGCTCGTCACTTGACCCTAGATCCTTGAATGTATAGTGGAGAGGCAAATTTAAACATCTAAAATCAAGAACATTAACAAATCCAATTTTTGCCTAAACAATTTCCTCAAGCCATATGAAGAAACTCTAGGGTTGGGAGTAAAGAATAATTGGGAGATTGGTTCTTGAATCAATACTCCACATATTTTAGAATCTATGGGTTTCCCATGAGACCTCATTTATTATCTGTATGTGTACCAAAGATACCTGCCTATCTATAAATTATTTGGCAGCTGAATGAAGTAGATAAAATCCATCTAAGGGTTTAAAAGAAAGGTTCTTTCTTCCCTACTACCTTGAAGTGGTCATATTTCCAAGTGGAAAACAAAGAAGGCTTGGATTAGATATATCCCTTGTTGAACAATTATAGGTTGATGTATACTACTGTCAGAGTTAGTTTTGAACCCAAGGGATTCATAAATATAGTTATATTAAGTGTGAAGAAATTTGCTTTTCCTCATGAGGTGCATTTTGTTGAAGATGTAGTAAAAAATTACTTGACATTTGGAGAAGTAGAAGACAAAATTGAGAAATGGCGTAGAATTGTCAAGGCAGAAAATGAGAAGGTTAAGAAGGATCTTGCATTTTAGGGTTTATATGCCAAAGAGAAGGATAAGGTTCTTAGAATCAGGAAGATGTTGGAGAATGCAGAAAAACTAATGATTCCTAAGGAGCAGAGGCCCCCAAAACTATGCAGAGATCCTAATGTACCAATAAGGCCTTATGTCAGACCAAGGAGTGAGGATATTGAAGAGGAAGCATCTTAGGATGTAGAGGAGGTAGACAATCAACTAAGTAAGAGATAGAAGACCTTTGAGAAAAAAATAAGTGAGAGGCAAAAAACCTACGAGGACAAAGGAAAAGCCCCAATAGAAATCATTGATGTTGAAGACATTCCAGAGGAATTGGGAGCTGTTGAGGTAAATCCTAAACCAACTAGTATGATTGTGCCACCAATGCCTCATAATAGAAGTATTGATTATTTGAAAATTGAAAATAATGATACTGGAGATATAAGGGCACTATCTTACCAGACATTTCTATCAGATGATAAGTTTTTGAAGACTCAGGAGTTTAAAGACTTTGTGTTGAGAAGAAAAATTGATTTGTTAGAAGAAAAGGACTTGGCTACAAAAGTGTTGTCAAAATTTGATTTGAAACTTGATAATATCACTCCTGAAGAACAAAGACAAATGGTAATGGAGAGTGATATGTTGCTATTGCCAAATTGGAATTTGGAAAATGCTTTAGCCTTTGAGACAATAAAAAGACAAAATGATGTGGTCTTCTCTACTGAGGAACATGTTGAAGAAGTATTTGGATCAGGTTTTAGTCCATTATTTGAAACATTAGCAATATGGACCTTTGTACCTAATACAAATAAGCTAGATGTAGTGGAAAGTATTGATCGGTTAAGGGGTAATCTTATTGTGAAGAGGGTTGTAGATACTTCAACTCTAGATGTAGCAACTTTGACTGTTGATATAGCTATGTTTAGTTAGGCCACAATTATTAAGTTGCAACGTGAATTCAATGATATGTAGAAGAAATATATGGATGATTTTCTGAAATTGCGAGCTTTGGAGGAGAAAGAATTAGCATCTTCTAGCACCCCCATACCCATTATCTCAAGTCCTTCTAGTGAAGCTTTTTCCATCAGACAAAGATGTCCTACTTGCAGAAATAGCAGAGTTGAAAGGAATAGTTGAATCTCTAAAAGGAGATAAGATGCAGGCATTTATAAAAATAGTCTCTAATATAGTTAACCATCAATTAACTAAAATTAAGGGAAATGTGGATGATGCATACAAAGGAATTATAGACCTTAACCAGGCTTTAGTGAAACATGAGCAAAGTTCAGCTAGTCTATGGGAAATTATGAATAAATGGATTCCAAGAAATGCTACCATAAGGAAAATGGCTAAGAGAGCTAGGTATGATCTAAATAAATCCCCTAGATTGCAACAAGTATCCAAGATTATGGGAATTCTGCACGAAGTTGTTTCCTACATGATGAAGTTGGATAAGAAACTGACAATAATTGATTAGATGAAAATGAAAATATTTCCCAATTTCAAGGATGATCAAGGTCAAGCTAAAACCCTAGATCAATGGAAAGAAGAATTCAGTGTTGTGGGCTCCAAGGTAACTGCTTTGGTATGTGTTGATTGAGAATTGCATACTGGATCCCTAAATTCAATTTTGTATGAATTGATTTCATTGGAGAAGCTTTGTGATAGTATTCATAAAGAATCAAGAGCAATTTTGGATGCCCAATATGTTGGTCATAATGAAAAGGTTATCAAAGTTCTAGATTTCCAATGTCTAGATGATAAGGAATATGGACTTTGGGAGGAGAAGTATGAAGGTGATTGATGCTTATTGGTTTTTCAATTGGTCATCAGTTTGTAAGAAAAAATCAAATCTTGCAAAGAAGATCTATTTTTGGCAATTCTCAAGCACTGCTATGTTTTTGGCCTATGCAAATGGATCAAGCATTAACATTGGATTTTTTTTTAGCATGCATGTGATTGTAAAATCAAATATTGTAATGGGCACAAGATCCCAAATTGTTCTTGTGATGTAATGTCAAATATTCTAAAATTAGTTATTTTGGGGTTAGGCTGACAAATTTTTGTACGTTTCCTATAAAATGGGGAATTCATACTATGATAGGTCTGATAGTAGCAATAGGAGGAGATAGAGAAGAATACTTTGAATATCTAGGTATATTGTAAATCCTTGTGATTTTGACATAATCCAATAAGAAAGGAGTATTTTTTAGTTGCAGGTCATAATTTTTGCATGGCAAGTTTTCTATTTAGGTTGAATTATATGAAAAACACTTGATATGTGTGTTATTTGTGATTGTCTCCTTGGATATGAATGCTTTCCTTTTGAGTGAAGTTGCTAAGGGTTTTTGAACTCATCACTACACATTTTCTATTTGGTCTATCTGATTTGTTGCATCTGTTCAAGGAATGGATTAAAATTGCTTTAGATTAGATGTAAGTGGGAGTGTGTTGTATTTAAGGATTATTAAAGAAGAATCACATGTAATACCCTTTCTTGGGCACATTGCTATATTGTAGTAATGATTTTATTAACCCTCTGAAGTATGAAGTTCTTTTGTCATGAGAAAAACTTTTGCATGTAGGGTTTGACTCTGTTACCCAGAATAAGTACCAATTTGAGGATATGTTTCAAATCCAAGGTCCTAAATACATTGAAATAAAAAAGACAAAACCTTTTTATTATTGTATAATGCGTCCAAGTTGTTCCATGTTCTCAGACAACTGAATAAGATATATGTTGAGGATTTAGCTAATCTAAGATAGGATATTTTTAGACCTCAATACAAAGGTGAGAACATTCTGCTTAAACCAATATCTCATTTTACTTAGGCAAGATATTTCAGATATTGTAATAAGGGATACCCACCTTGTTGAAGTTAGGTTTGTCATTGATGTTAAAAGGTTAGTACAGAGTGATGTGGGAGTTGGACTATCATCAGGTTTTATCATTATGCTGGAAGGCACAAAGAGTTGCAGTGGTGTTTGTTGATGTAGTTTATGATGTTTATCATATGGTGTTCATATAGTATCTTGATTAGTAATGCCTTTCACAGTGATAATGATTTCACATTGTGTAATCCTTGTCATCAAGAGAGTGATATTGGTATGTTTGTTAATGGTATTTGTGTTCACTTTCCATGGTGTTTATGGTTCACAAAATTGATTGATCATTCAGAGAGCTGTGCAGCTATTGTTGCATTCTATCTTCTCACGATCTTCATGGTGTTGATCATCTCTAAGTTATGTTTTGATGTTGGATGCTGGTTTGTCAGGATTGGTGAATGAGTATGTTATTGTTAATACTCATCTCTATGACAATTGGAATTATATTGATCATTGATGTCATGTCATGGTGTTCATGCTTTAGAAGTTGCTTCACTCATTTATCACAATTACAGGTGATGAAGGTACATCACAGTTTGTATCATGCAGGTGATGAAGGTACAATATACATTGATCTATTTCTCAATAGACATCTATGAAATAATGATTACATTGTCATGTTGATTGGTCAAGTAAAGACAAGAGATTGTTTGAGTCTCCAAAAGGTATTGCAGAGTTCCTATATGCAGATTACATCAGGATGTCAAAGGTACTTATTTCCATTTCATGGTGTATGTTGATGCAGTGGTATTTGACATTTTCTTTGATGTCATCTTAATGACAAAGTTGCAGTCTTGTTTGTTCTTAGGTGTCAATTTTATGACATTGAAAGGGTTTTGGATAAAAGTGTAACATTGAAAAATGTCCCCTTGGGGCTTTTCCCTCATAAGGTTTAGCTCCTGGGTCTTTTGCATGCATTTAGGACATCTTACTTCATAATTTGGCATCCCGATGGAATGAGCCCTAGGTAACATGACAAATGGGACCTAAAAGGACCCCTTGAGCTAGACCCTGCCCAAAATAGGGGGGGAGGACTTGGGCACCCGCACCCTATTTTGGGGTAGTCCTAATTTTTGGGTGTCAGTTTGTGACCGTTAATTGGGTCCTATGTTGACATGGTAAGTTTGAATTTATGAAATCTTGGTGGGAGTGTTTGTAGTTGCATATGAAAGCATGTTTAGGCATTCATTTGTAAACTAGATGGCAATTGTGAACTTTAGGCATTCTCAAGGTGATTCAAGGCTTTCATTGTGTTGCAAGAGCAGATTTATGTGGTCTATGAGTTTGTGTTTGTAGATTTGAGCATCTATTTCACCATGGAATGAAGAGCATCTTCCTCCCATGAGATCTTCACTACAAGGTGACATTATATTGTGTTTGTGATCAATTATTCATTTGGTTCTTGCCTCTGCCTCCCTAGGCACGCACTCTCTATTTAACAAAGGTGTTCAAAGACTTAAGTGTCCTCTAGGGCTTGATTGAGGCAAGCCTCTAAACACCACAACCCCCTCCCAAAGTTTTCATGGTTGTACATTATAGGTTGAGGAGTTGGACAAAGTGAAGTTGCAAGAAGACATCTTGGAGTGTCAAAATCACAAAACAAGAATAAAATCTACCTCCTGGACTTGGACACCCGCTCATTAGTCCTCCAAGTTCTGTGATGGCAAAATCTTTAGAACAACAGGAAAGAGTTGTAGACTGAGTTCCCAGATCTGGACCAAAAGCAGGGCATTGGACTTGGGTGCCCGCTCTTTTGTCCTTGACTTTTCCACATTGAAACCCCAAAAATAGGTACTCTGTGATTTAATATTTTACATCTCTCTGTAAGAGCTTTTTCCATTATTCATCAGTTTATTACTGTATTTGCATAATTAGGGTTTTAACTGTCAATTAAGCATAAGAGAAGGAAAATTGATAATTAAACACTCTAATCCAAGTTTCCTTACATCTCATAGTGACCTAGGGTATGATAGTGCATTGCCACTCGACCCTAGATCCTTGAATGTTAAGGGTGAAAGGAGGATTCAAACGTATAACAACTAAAACAATAAACAATCCAATTTTCACCTAAACAAAAAGCATGTTTGTTAAGGGTAGAGAGAAAACAATCCTTGTAGACAGAGATATGAACAAAGACTGAAGAATCATTATCTTTAAACATTGACATTTGAGCCTCAGAAAGTTGCAAAGTTCTTGGTGTTTTTGAGGATTAGGGTTTCAAAAAGTTGGCATTGTTTCCACTTCTTATCATCTATTTCAAAGACTTATAGAGGGGTAAATAATATGATGGTAATCTCTCTTCAAGGTTTGTGAAGTTTTCAAAGCCTAACCTAAAGATTCTACAACTAAACCCTAAGTTCTATTCTTAAAACCCTAAAGTTCCTAAAACCTAGAAGTCAAAGCACAAAGTGTATTATACGGGAGGTTGCTTTTTTATGTTTTGATGTTGACTCCTTATAGCGGGTGGAAGTCCAATTAAGTCACATCTTATGTATGTCATCTTTGTTAGATGACCAACCCCATCACCTAGGGGAACCGATCTCATTCGGTTAAGGTCTTGTGATTGGGCACCAAACTCATATCGAAGGATGTGGTTTAAAGGTTTCGAGGGCGCAAAGCCTAAAATCAAAGCTGTATATTTAAAATTGTTTTAAATACCAACGGTTATATTCTCAAGTTAAATTTTGATAGGCATCCACCACATTCTATTCTATAGGGAATAAACAGAGGTTTAAATTAAAAAAGCCAAAAATATTTGAATGCTGAGAATATTTAGGGGCTAAAAATAACAAAAGACAAAAAGGATTTGAACTCATGAAATGCATAACACATAGAGAGCCCACTCTCTCTAACATAGATGCCTTCAGTAACCGAAACAAAAAAACATGAATTGGAGATATTAAAAACCTAATATGGAAGATTGTGTGTAGTTAATAAAAGTTTGTATTTCTTATGAGGATACCGCGATGTATTATGTAGATGAAGAGATATAATATTAGAAAGAGATATGCAGATGAAAAATAAGTTTAACTATTAGGGCATAGATGAAATACAACAGTCTTTTGACCCAGGAGAATGAGCAAGAATTTGTAATTCTGCTATTGCAATGAAAGAAGAATGAGGAGGGCATTATTGATTACAGAGGGCAATGAAGTATCAGGGAGTTTTGAAGTTTATAACCTGTAGAGACAATGCACAGACAGAAAGACTTGTATGAAAGTGCCTATGAACTATCTATCACAAGCAATGCGATAGAGAGAGTCATGTTGATAGATTGAGGTACAGTGACAGAGTGTGTTCATCATAGAGATTAGGTGACCATTTGCAGAGGATTATTTTGTTTGAAGGTAAATGAATGTCAATTTTTGTAGTGGAAGACATGATGATTACTGTAGACACCTAAAATTGGCTTGCTTCGCAAAACAATTTCCCATGTCTCGACACCCTCCTTATCTCTCCTATTAATTAAATAAATTAATTTTATTTAATTAATTTATCCCTCATTATCTACCTTGACCATTTACCCATCCCTTGTGATCAATTAACTTACTTAATTTATCACTAAGACCCTACAACACTCTCCCTCATTAATCAAATAAATATTCCCAATATTTATTTGGTTCAATTCTCCTTTTCCCTAATCCTCATTAATTAGATAAATCATGGTTATCTAATTGATCTAGCCTACTAATTGACCTACCCTAACCTACCCTAGCCTACCTCATCCTAGCCCTAGGATCAATTAAGCAAAACCTCTGTTTGATTAGTCCTAACCTCTCATTTGGGTGGTCAAACTTAGTTTAACACCCATCCCCACATCCCCCAAATTAAAAATTAAAATAAGTCACACATCACATTTACTTTCCTTACAAGCCCATACTCATTCATTACCTCTTATCCCCAAAATGAATTCTTAATTCATTTCCCATTCCCCAAATGAATTTTTAATTCATTTCACATCCTTTCACACCCATACCTCATTTATCACCCCTCTTCCCAAAAATGAATAAAAGATTCACTTTTATTCATAGCCCTTGATCTCATCTTTCAATCCTCACCTTCCATCCTCCTCTCAGAAAATCTATAAATGAAACCCTCTCCAAGCCATTTGAGAGAGACTTCTTCATGCATCAAACCTCTACCAAAATCACTCCAAAATCTCCTTCATCCCACTACCATAATGTCAAAATCTTGCCTCAATCCCATCGAATCTATCCATCCACTTGTCTCTCATCTACATTTGTGTTGAAAAGCCTTGAGCAATCCACATTAGTCATTCTAGTCATGGGTAAAATCTGAGGAGACTATCAGGTGCATCTCCTTCCCGCTTGGATTTGTGAGTGTATTATGAAGGTATAATCATTTGTTTTGCATTTGATTAGTATTTAATCTTCATTTTATTCTCACTTATTACATTGGCACACTCGGTCTTGGATCTAATCATCGTTTTGTGAAGGTTTTGTTGTCAAAATCTTCATTTTCTAACAGTTTTTGTCAAGTTTTGGAAGTGAACTGTTATAGGTTGCAGCTTGAGCAGAAACTGACCTCACCGTTGTCATCAGGACACTGTTTCTGAGCTTTTTGACAGTAAACTCGATTATGTTCCGTGACAGAAATTTTTGAAAAATTTTGAAATTTTTTTGGGGTACAGTCCATACAGTACGGATCCATACCGTACAGATCTGTGACCCCCCCACACTACGCTAGGCATTGTTTGTTTTTTTGTCATCGCTGGTTTTCTGGTTTGTTCTCTGTGTTGCAGGTAATCTGTTTTGCAGGGTTAAGGTTTTTGTTTTGCAGCATTTGTTTATCCCGCGACCACTTCACCTCTGACGCCGACCTCCACCCAAATGAACCCCTGTCACCGCCGCTGCCTGTGCTTTTGGTTTGGTCATTGACCAAGCCCTACCTCTTCCCACTCTGCCAATCCTCATCCCCATGCTACCTCCGTGCCCTCTCGTCACCTCCACTCCAGCCATGGTTGCCACCAGTTAGAAACCCCACCGCCGCCCAGTCAACACTACTTGTTGTCGCCACATCCTGTTCGAACCCCTTATATCTCCCATCACCACCGCTTTCAACACCTGCATCACCAACCTCCACCTGGTTGACACCTGCTAGCCACCACATCGCTGCCTTGAGCCTATATCTCCCGCCACCACCATTCCCCCTGCCGTGGCCTCCCCACCCCTCATCACTCCCCCTGCAAGCTGCTTCCCCCCCATGACCACCCACACCTCCTCTCCGCCACCTCATCTCAGTCACCACCATGCCGCCCACGCTGTGCCACCTGAGCTCCATCCCTTGCAAGCTGAACCCCCCCTCACGTCGGGCCCGGTTCTCCTGCGAACACCCCTAAACCACAGCTCCATTCTCTGTCGCCGCTGCCTCACAAAAATCTCAACCTCCACTACCATTTCTCATCTCACAGCCGAATACCCTAAAAAAAAAAAACCCTAAATTGCCTTGTCCTACCGCCCTTACAAACTTTGGCATTCACAAAGGAGAAGGAGAGGCTATTCGTGTTTTGTCATTTTTTTTTTTTTTTACCCTCATTAAACCCCTGGTCATATGGATGACCAGGGGTGGGCTTAACTTTAACTGCCAAAACTCAAACTTAACTGCTTACTACCTTAACTACTAGTTCAGCCTAATAGTGACATGTGATCACCTTAAAGCTAACCATTAGCGGTTATTTGAAACGGTCAAACTTCACCTCTTGTGCCTCCTACATACCAAAATCGGCTATTTTTTTCAAACGTACACAACTTTCGCATACGAGGTCGAAATCACACAAAATTGGTGGCATCGGAAAGATAGAAGGATGAACTACACAGTTGTCAAGAAATTTTCAGGTGACTATACCTTTTTCTAGTATTTTTTCATAGTCAAAGTCAAAGTTCTTTTAAAACTTCAAACCATCATAACTTGAGCAATTTTGATCGGTTTTCAGCAAGTTTTTTTTTCAAATCGCACAGAATTTCACGTAGAATCTGTTTATGCACTTAATTTTTTGTATAAGTTCATTTTTCATCAGATTTTATCAGATTCTTGATTTTTACATAACGATCTCCTTGGCTAGTCTACTTGCTCCATTTTCGTTCTGGTGACTTGCAGGTGATCATTCGGGGCTGGAACAACATCAGGAGCAACATCTACATCAATTTGGATAGCAATCTAATCAGGTGCATTTCGTTTCATCCTTTATCTCATAATCTTGTTTTCATCACACATTTCGATTTGGGCTTCTAAAATGAATATTGTTTGATCACACATCATTGAAATTAGGCTTAAAATCAACTATTGTCTTCAATCACATCTTGAAATTGGGCTAAAAGGAATCATTGATTGACGTGTCTTCATCACATTTCATTTTTCTAAGGGATAATTTACAAGTGAGAGTGTGAGTCAAGTGGGTGTGTGTATGCTCTCTCCTCGCACCGCAATGTGATCTTGGAGATCAAAAACACCTCACTTGATTTGCTTTTGTTTACCCTTTCCTAGGAGGCCTGCTAGGGGATTTCATCACCCCTAGGGATGACCTCATTCAAGGATGAATCGAAAGACACCCTCATTGAAATCAGAATCTTGTCACTCTTGGCTAAGCCCCAAAGAACTTTCTACCTTTGGGAAGTGAAGGTGAAGGGTGGGTTACCCCCTTCTCCCGGCTGTGTGGCAGGATTTCACTTTCAATACATAGTCAACCTCGTGTAAACATTGCCCAAACCCAATTGGCCATACCCCATCAAACTAGACATTAGGGCATGTTGATGTGTCTTGCATGTGTGCTTATCTAATCATCATCATATTCTTCCAATTCAAATTTCAAAATTGCTTTGTCTTGTGTGAGTGATTCATGATTCTACAAGTGTGATTATTTCATTGAACATTACCAAATCAAGATAAACATCAAACACATAAGACAAGTCATTAACCTCATTCTTCTAACACATTCAAATCCAACCACTCATCTATCCTAATCATCCTAATCACCTATCTTATCCACATCATCATCCAAATAATTCAATCTAATCTTATCCTAATCACTCTCATCATCCTTAATCCAATCCATCAACATCATTCTAATCCCATCTCATCCAAATCCAAAATCCAAAATCAAATCCAACATCAATCATCCCTTCTCCATTATCCACTCCAATCTAACATTCTAATTCCTAATCCTTAATCAACAAATCATCCTTGGCACATCAAACTTTGGTTAAGGACCTAGTCTCCTTCATCCTCCATCAATCCCCTCATCCAAAAGCCCAACCAAAACTATCCACATCATTATCAAAATCCCTCAACATCATTATCATCCCAATCCAAAATCCAAATCAACCCAATCAAAAAAATCAAGATCTTAGTCAAACACATCAAATCCTCTTGCTTAAGATCATTAGTCTATCAAAAGCATAGAGAACCATTCATCAAAACAAACCAAATCATCTTAAGGTCTTGAATTTTTGATTCCCAACATCACAATCATCCATCATCCCCCATCATCCCATACTATCTCCCACAAAATAGATCTTTATGAAGCAATACAACAATTACAAAGACAAAGAAAAGTCTATGAGAACATGGATCCTAATGCTAAGGAACAATTCAAATATGCCATTAAAGATATACCCTTAGCACACCTCATTATTGGAGAATCCCAAGCCCCTACCCAACCTCCATCATATCAACAAACACCCTACACATCATCCCCATCCACATCATATCAACTTCCATCATATCAACGTCTTACATCTTACATATCCACACCATCAACCTCATATCAACCTTCATCATATCAACCTTTACCCTCATATCATTCACCATCCCCTTACACATCCATGCCATCATACTTATCCAATCAACCTATACCCCCAAATTATCCATCCCCCAACCTTTGTCATGCTAACTTTGATCAAGGGAACACCAATCTAGCACACCTTATATCTAAAATCCAAACCTTATATCAACAACCAAATCCCCCATCTCCTAATCCCCATCCTTCAATCCTCCCATCACAATATCCCTCCAACCTTATCAACCTTAATCCATCACCTTATGTATCTCCCAATCCACCAATCCCTATCACCCATCCACCATCTAATCCACCATCAAATCTTCCAAGTCCCAACACCATGACATCCAAAGAATCCTTGTGGGATTTCCTCCAAAGAACATCACCTAAAAATGAAAACAAAGCTATAGAATCCCCCAAATCCCCCACCCCTCCAACACCTAATCCTACACCAAGCACCATCATTATCCATCCATTATATTGTTTATCAACCCATACACTCATGAAGGATGCCATCCATTGGCTATTAGCAAGGAATCAAACACCCTCATGCAATCCATCACCCACCAAATCTCTTGAACAATCCCCTATCATAAGTCAAGAACCATCATGCAACCATGTTCAAGAACACATATGTCAAGCACCCACCACATCTATCCAAGTCACTCCCACTTCTATCAAACCACATGAGTTATGTCAAGAATCAAATCCAAAGCATGTTTAAACATCAACCCCCACTCTTAATCAAGATCTCACCATCCCATCTAATCCCATCCCCGATCCCCTCCCATCTATTGATCAACTTCTTGATCCTACACCATCTTCTACCACCCCTTCACCATCCCCCATTAATCCTTTACCTCCATCAACCAATTCCATCCCAAATCCATCCCCTTATCCACTTGGCACAAGCACTTTCATCCGTGGTGACTCCATTGTAGGAGGCGAACAACTTCCTTCCACCTCCTATCTTTCTCCAACAAATAATAGACTTGCGTCTTGTTTCCAAAGTACCAAACATCCCATTGCATGCCGCATGCTCCAACATATGAACTATCAAGGCAAAGGATTAGGCCTACATGAACAAGGCATCTTGGAGCTCATCCACACCACATTCCATCCATCCTCGCATGGCCTTGTCTATACATCCCAAGACAAACAAAATGAACATGTTGGTACCACCAACACACTATCTAAAATCCATTCATCCAATCCCAAACATGGTGCATCTCATCACAGCCCCAAAGCATATGTCGCCATCCCTCCTCCATCATCCTACCATTTGCAAAAGCATGTGACCATCCATCTTCCCCCATTAAATTTACCTCCACTACTTCTAACTCCAAATATCCCTATCAAATCCACTTTACCTCCTATCCTACCAACTCCCAACATCCTTATCCACAAATCCTCTTATCCTCCCATCCTCCCAAACATCCCTATCCTCAAATCCCCTCATTCATTTATCCATAAATCCACTTTTTACCCCTCCAGCCATAAACCCCCAAAATTTCCCAATCAAGACCAACAAAGGCACACATCTTTCAAACATGAAGCTTACCCCAAATCCATGGGATTCAAAAATTTGAATACCTCAACTCATAAAGCACAAAAGCCTAAAGATATTATCCTTTCCAATCAAAATGAAAAATCCAAAAGGCTATCAAATCCCACACCATCACAAGAAAAAATGAATGGTGTGGGTCCCTAAACAAAAGGCACCCAATTCTAACGAGGCATCCACATCCCAATCTACCCCATAATCCCAAACATCCCGCTTCCCATCTAAAAATCCCATAAATCCTAAGTCCATTTGGGTCCCTAAAACCCCAAATCGATCATACAAAAATCCCCCATCCCGATCCCCATTACTCCCAACTCCACATCCAAAGTACAAGCTTCCAAATACATCACGGTGTGTGCAACTGTTGGTCTTGGTTCTCCTCCACCACTTAACATTCCCACATACCCCCATCTCTCCATCTTTCATTCACTATCCTACATATCTTCCCCATCACATTCCTATGGTCCATGCTTTTGCATAATCCACATCATAATCCACATAATCCACATCATAATCCATTATCCACCATCCATTCCATCTTCTCCTATCTACCAACAATCCATGCAATCATCATCCAAAATGCTACCCAACATGGGACCACTTCTCTATGCTATGGAAACATACGCTAGAGTCCCCCTTCCATCAAAAAAGCAAAAAAAATCAAAAATCAAGAAAATAGTAAAGAGAAAAAATCCATCCTTTTGCATATCCTATCCACTATCCCCTATTTATCTTATCATATTCCTATCTACCATCCCCTATTCATCCTATCATTCCCCATCCATTCTATCCACTATTTCCTCCTCCTTAGATCTTGATAAAGAAAAGGGGCAAAATATCAACAACATGCTTTGGAAACCTCTTGGCATACTCCCTTTTAAAGTACATCCTCCATCCATCTAATGCAAAGTCCACCCGTTCAAACATGAACCCATCAATCAAAATTCTACGCATTAGGGCATATGATTCCTTGCAACCTAGCCCTTGGAGAAAATCCCAAAATCCCCCATCCATATATCATTCATACCTATTCTACCCCTCATCCTTATCTTCCATCTATCTAAACATGCATCCCTATCACTTGTCCATTCATCTATCATGAATCAGATATCTAATCCCCCTATCCAACCCCATCACCTTCACCTCGAGACTTGGTGTTCCCTTGTCATTGGTATCTAGTGCAAAGGTTACCCACATGAAAGCCAATGCAACCATCTCATAATAAACCATTCCTTTTCCAAAATCAAAAAATCCAAAAAAACATCACAAAAAAAATTCAAAAAATCCAAAAACATCACAAAAATTCCAAAAAATAATTTATCCATCACAAAATCAACATTGCTCCATCAACATCTCATCACCCAACACATCATCTTCCAACATCATCACATCTATCATCATCCCACATCATCATCACAAATCAGAACTACATATCATAATCACCTACATCTTAATGTGCCTTGATCCCATGGATACAGGGTATGTAGGCAGTCTAGAATACGCAAGATGTTTCCAGTACTTAGGTACCGAAGATGCACCCATCCAACCTGCTGAGTTTACACTAGATCCAAGCATCGCATCACTTATCAAAGCATCATCCCTTAACAAAAGTCATCAACTATCAAATCAGCATCAACCACAACTTGTCACCATCATATCTTGAGCCAATCTTACAACATCAACTAAACATGATCCAATCATCAATTGATTCTTGCCTTAGGATATGTCATTCCTACAATAGGTAGAATCTATCCAATCATCATCCATCTTGGCAAGAGAGACAATGGCTACTTGTTTGGTTCATTGGTCTTTTTGTTTTTGATTTTAATCTTATGTCCTATTCAAAGATCACATCAAAGCTACCTTGATCTCACTATATCATGGTATGTGGTGAAAACATCTTTCGTATGCTGTGCTTGTGGGTTGTTTTCATTACTCCAAGCTAGTATTCATATCTTGTTGATCATAGGGTCGGTTCTAGCATATTGGTCCCCTTATGCATCTAAGTTTCATCATACCTTTTTTGTACTAAGGACTTATGCTATGAGTCCCCTTCCCTCGTCAGGACAAGGTTGTACTATCTTGGGCATGCATGAGATCATCCCTTTTTTTGCATGTCTAGTCCATGCAAATGTTGGATAAACATCGTCACCCTGGTCTTCTATACCTTGGTGAAAATATCCACTTTGTTATATCAAACCTAGGATTGCTCTAAATCATTTTGCAACATAATGATCATCCACCAATCAATCTCCTAACATCATCACACTTTCATCTTGCCCCTTATCCTCCAACCACTTCTACCAATCTATTCCATCCATTTTGAGAGCACAACCATGTTCTTTCAACCCGCCTATCCTCTCGAGGGGGCATCATCCTTACCAATTATCCCCAAAACATTACCCTATTCTTCTAAGCCAAAATCTTTTTTCTATCCAATCCAACTCTATGTTTTAACTTCTTTTAAATGATGTTACTTAGCTGCAACACCATCTCAAAGAGGGGCAAATGTAGACACCTAAAAATGGCTTGCTTCGCAAAACAATTTCACATGTCTCGACACCCTCCTTATCCATCCTATTAATTAAATAAATTCATTTTATTTAATTAATTTATCCCTCATTATCTACCTTGACCATTTACCCATCCCTTGTGATCAATTAACTTACTAAATTTATCACTAAGACCCTACAACACTATCCCTCAAAATAAATATTCCCAATATTTATTTGGTTCAATTTTCCTTTTCCCTAATCCTCATTTATTAGATAAATCATGGTTATCTAATTGATCTAGCCTACTAATTGACCCACCCTAACCTACCCTAGCCTACCTTATCCTATCCGTAGGATCAATTAAGCAAAACCTCTATTTGATTAGTCCTAACCTCTCATTTGGGTGGTCAAACTTAGTTTAACACCCATCTCCACATCCCCCAAATTAAAAATTGAAATAAGTCACACATCACATTTACTTCCCTTACAAGCCCATACTCATTCATTACCTCTTATCCCCAAGTTTAAGTAATTCAAAGTCTTAGTAGAGAACCAATCAAGTTTAAAGATAAAAATATTAAGATCTGACAATGGAGGGGAATATTGCTCTAAGGAATTTGATGAGTTTTGCAAGCATGCAGGTATAATTAGACAAAAGACAACTCTGTATACACCACAGTAGAATGGTGTTGCAGAAAGGATGAACCAAAAAATTATGGAAAGGGCCAGAAGTATGCTTAGTGATGCATAGTTGGATAAATTCTTTTGGGCAGAGGTTGTGTGTACTGCTTTCTACTTGATAAATAGATCTCCTTGTAAGGCTCTTGATTTGACACCTTATGAAATGTGGACAGGTAAGAAACCTTCTATTTGACATTTAAGGGTTTTTGGTTGTGAGGCTTTTGTTCATGTGCCTAAGGAAAAGTGATCTAAGTTGGATCCAAAAGATGAAAAGTGTATATTCATTAGATATGGTGATAATGTCAAAGGTTATAAGCTTTGGAATCCACTAACCCGCAAGGTTATCTTTTCTAGAGATATTATTTTTAGGGAACATAGAGCTATTTTTGAACCTGAGTAGCCAAAAGAAAAAGAAGAAAAGGTAAAGAAGGTGCACTTTGATTTAGAGCAGGAAGATGTACCTCAGGAAGAATAGAATGATGGATTGGGGGGTGAAGAAGAAGAAGAAGATTCAAGTAGTTCTGATGAAGATGAGTATGTTGTTACAAAAGAAGTTGGTGTAGATGATCATGCAGAAGAATGAGTAGAATCTCTTACTCCACCCTTGAGGAGATCCACAAGACAACAGAATCTAGTTGACAGGTATAGCCCACTAGATTTTTGTTTTGTATATGCTTTATTAAGTACTAATGATGAGGCTAGATCCTATAGGGAGGCTATTTTTGTAGATGATAGTGAGTCTTGGTAGCTAGCCATGCAGGAGGAGATGATGGCTTTAGATTCTTGTAACACCTAGGATCTTGTTCATTTGCCCAAAGGAAGAAAGGCCATAGGATATAAGTGGGTCTTCAAGAAGAAGTTTGGAGTAGATGGGTCATTGGGGAAGTACAAGGCTAGGCTGGTAGCTAAGGGCTACTACCAGAGAGAGGGAGTTGATTTTGGTGAAATTTTCTCTCCTGTTGTTAAATTGACTTCTATTAGATTTCTCTTATCTATTGCTACAACTTATGACTGGGAGATTGAGAAAATGGATGTTAAGACTACATTCTTGCATGGAGATCTTGAGGAAGAAATTTATATGCAACAACCTATAGATTTTGAGGTAAAAGGAAAAAAAAACATTGGGTTTGCAAGTTAAAGAGGTCTCTTTATGGTCTGAAATAGTCCCCCAGAATGTGGTATCAAAAGTTTGACTCATTTGTTTTGAAATTGGGTTTTGTTAGAAGTGAGGAGGATCACTATGTTTACATTTATTGTGTTAATGATTCTATACTGGTTATTGCTTTGTTTGTTGATGACATGTTTTTCAACAATACTAAGGGTATGATGAGTGAGATTAAAGCCCAAATTTTATGTGCATTTGAAATGAAGGATCTTGGTGCTGCAAGGTATATTTTGGGAATGGAGACCAGGAGGGACAGAGTTAACAGAAAGCTTTAGTTGTCACAAAGTAAGTATGTGAATACTATTTTGTAGATGTTTAGTTTGTAGGACTGTAACCCAGTTAGATTTCCTTTACCCATTGGTACTAAGATTTCATTAGATATGTGTCCAAAGACTGAGGATGATCTTGAGGATATGTCTAATGTGCCATATGATAGTGATGTAGGGAGTTTGATGTATGCAATGGTTTGTACTAGACTAGATATTGGCCAACCAGTGGGAGTTTTAAGTAGATTTATGTCTAACCTTGGTAGACAACATTGGAATTATGCGAAGAGGGTGTTTAAATATCTTACAGGTACTCCTGACCATTGTTTGGTTTATTCTGGTACTGATAGTGTTGATAAATCTTTAGACATACAATGTTTTGTTGATGTAGATTGGGCAGGTGACTTGGATAGTCAAAGGCCCACTAGTGGCTATGTGTTTACTTTGTTTGGAGGTACAGTGAGTTGGATGAGTAAGAGGCAGCCCACAGTTGTTTTGTCCACCACAGAAGCAGAGTATATGGCTTCTACTCATGTCTCTAAGGAGGTAGTTTAGTTGAGGAGACTATGTACATGTATTGGTTTTGATTGTAGGATCATTCAAATTGGTTGTGATAGCCAGAGTGTTATTTGTTTGGCCAAAAATCCCATGTATCATGCTCGGACTAAGCATGTTGATGTTCAGTATCACTTTGTTCAAGAGTTGGTTGCAAATGGAGAAATTAAGCTGAAGAAGATAGACAATCAGGAGAATGTTGCAGATTCATTGACTAAGCTTGTGAGCACAGAGAAGTTCGTATGGTGCAGAGAGGCCATGGGCCTTGTTTCTAGTGCCTGATTATTTTTCATTTGATTTCCTATGGGTTGATTTACAATGTATAATGTCAAGTGGGAGAATGTTGGGATAAGGTGCCATTAACCTTGTAAATCCCATTATTTTATTATTCCATTTATTATTTGTAATTATCCATAAGGGATGTACAAGTTTCACCAACAGAAGTAAAAATTATTTACTGACCATAGTAATTACAGAGTTACTGCATGGTAAGTCCTGAAGTTATTGGCGGTAGTTACAGGATGCCATTTACTATGGTAAATGGTAATTGGTCAAAGTGGGGTGCACATGTGGAGGAATAATCTATTTTTAGTGTTATGACACACGTCATAGATGTTGTAAGGTGTAAGAGATTCTATGACAACTGTAAGTTGTCATAAGAATCTATGGCACTTATAATAGCATATGACACATCATAAGATGCTGTAAGTGGCTATTTTTGGCCCCAAGGCGTTCAAGCTTGTATGGGCACATTTTTCCAAGTGTAGGATGTATGTATGACATCATTTATGACCCTGTAAGAGCCTATTCTTGGCCATGGACGCCCAAGGTTGTATTATTGACTCTTGACAAGTGTTATGGGCTTGTAAGAAGTCATTTAATGTCTTGAGGTTGTGTAAATTCTATATAAACCATAGCATAGTAGATGAGATGCATAAGAGTTTATAGGTACCTAGGTTCTGCCAGAGTGAAGGTTGGAGGATAGAGGTAGTGAATGTATTTGTAATCTCCTTTTGTGAAGATAATATAACTTGGCCTCTTTTCTTGGTGGAGTTTTTTACCCGAATGGGTTTTCTCCACATTAAACACTTGTGTTATGTGCTTCATTCTACTTTTGGTATATTTTTGTATTGTGGGTTTTATGTTTTGTTACAATCTCCATTGTTAATGCACACTTAAAGATTGCTGAAATTTATTCAAATTAGATTTCCATTGAAGTAGTGTTGCTTTCATTTCTAATAGAAAAGTGGGAAAAAGTGATGAATTCTCTGAAAGATCTTAGCTACAAAGTTGCCAGAGAATAAAAGGACTAGGAATGTACAAACAAAACTATCAAAAGCCAGAAAGAAGACCATAGTTGAATGATATACCATACAATACAAATTGGCATAATGAGAAACCTATTTTGAATAATAACAATAACCAAAAGGGTCAATATAGTAAAGATACCCCTGATCCACTGAAGAAAAACATCAATATGGTTGAAGACACTCCTTGGTGTATGGTCTATCAAATTCCTCATCCCCATTACAGTGTATGGTTGTCCAGTCTTTTCAAAATGATGTTAATGCCTGTGATGAGTACATAATGAGCCATATTATAATGAAGATGATAATATTAACATGTTATTTACTAGTGGAGATTACTCTTCTTCAAATGAGCATGATGTTGAAATAGATGTGACTGAAAGAAGACATCAGAAAGAGTAGGTTTATCAACAGGTTTTCTTAGATGATGAAAATGAAGATCATTATATATATGGACTTAACTCATGTGTTCCTAATATTGGATTGAGGAGACCTTCTAATGAAGATATTACGGCTCTCACAGTTGTTGCCAAAGTAAAGAGTAATTACAATCTCATAAGTAAAGTTTAGACAAGTGATTATAGGAAACCAAGAAGCATGTTTATGAAGTAGTTTCGGAATAATGCAAAAGGTCCAGCTATAGAGACTCAAAAAAAGAAGAATAATGATAACAAGGAGTCCAAAGATAAACCAAGTACCAGTACCAAGATTCAAGAAATGCTAAAGTTGCTTAGACTGATGACAAGGGTAAGAGTCATAATACACCAGGTTTGAGTCAAAATACTACTCAGGTACAAAATTTTATTCCATTTGATATGACTCAAGCGTTTTCACAAATGAAGGTTTCTGTCCCATTTCTTGAGATGATGAAGATTGAAGAACACATGAATAAGGCATTGGCCTTAATTTTTGGGATTGCTAATCAGAAAGATCAAAATGATAAAAGTTAGGAAAAGGACTAGGTAAATGATGTTGGGGAAGAAGAGGTCCCAGAAGTATATCTAGGAATCACTCACTAAATTCCCCTCTCAGATAGAGCCTTTTTATCTCTTTTCTTATAAATGGAAAACTGGTTAGGAACTGTATGCTTGATTCAGGTGCATTTGCTAACATTATGTCTTTAACTATTATGGAACATATAAGAATGGAAATAGATAAAGCATGTGGTAAATATTTTGCTATAGATAATAGGGAGGTACCTATTATTGGAGTTATGAAGAATGTTGATTTCATGCTTGTAGCCTTCCCTGAGAAAAAGTATACTATGAATGTCACTGTGGTAGATATTAAGCCTCAATATGGGATGTTGTTGTCTAGGAAATGGGCAAAACTGATTGAAGTATGTAGTTAGATATGTATTATGCCATGGTCCCCATAAATGGAAAAGATGTCAAATTGGAAAGAGAAGAAAGATCACAAAACTTGGTTGAAGAAGTTGAACATGTTGATCAGATATGGTTTGCTGATGTTGATTGTGACAACTTTGAAGTAGTATCATATAATCCTGATATTGATAAGAAAAGACCAATTGATTATCAAACAGAGAGATCAAAAGATGAAAATAAATTTTGGTTTATGTACTTTGATGGTGCTTGTTCAGGTGCTAGTGTATTTTTTGTTGCTCCTAGTGGTAAAACTTTCAAATTTTCATTTCTCTTGAAGTTTGAGTGCACTAACAATATTGCAAAATATGAAGCACTCTTGCTTGGATTAAACATAGCTGTGAAGTGTGGAATCAAAACACTCAAAGTATCAGGTGATTCAAAAATAATTGTTTCATAGGTTAGAGGGAAGTATGCATAAAAAATACGAGGTTGAAATAGTATAAGCATGCAATATGGGATACCATAGAATTATTTGATGCATTCTCTATTAGTTGTGTTGAAAGGTCCAAGAATGTCATGGAAGATTTCTTGACAAATGTTACAATCAGACTTGATGAAATTACTTTAGTTGACATTGTACAAGTGGAGATAAAGGTAAGGCCTGCAATTCTTGATAACATTTGTAGGTAGCAGGTCTTTGATGATGATATATACTTGATTAGATTTCTACATTGCATTAACAATATGAGAATCAAGAGATATATTTTCAAAACTTTGTGGAAATTGTTGATGGGAAAGAAACATTATTTAGTAATGAGATAATACAACTCAAGACAAATAAGATTCAAAAAAGGTTAGTTGCTTTAGAAAGGGTATTTGATAATAGTGATTAGTTTGTTGCTAAATTCACTTCAACAAATGAACATGATCTAGAAGAAATAAATTTGGGTACAGATAATGCTCCTAAGAAGGTTTATATTGGCCAAAAACTTACCCCAAATATAAGAACAATGTTAATTGCCTTGCTCAAAAAGTATAGGCATGTATTTGCATGATCATATGATAATTTGAAAGCCTACAAGGAAGACTTGTTCCAACATGAGATTCCACTAAAGCCAGGAGCTAATCCATTTAGGAAAAAACAAAGGCCAATTAATCCAACCCTAGCTCCTAAGATGCAAGAAGAATTAATCAAGATTAGGGATGGAGGAATCATTAAACTTATTAGGCATTCTACTTGGGTTTCAAATTTAGTTCCAGTCAAGAAAAAGAATGGAGACATCAGATTATGTGTTGATTTTAGGAACTTGAATGTGTCATCTTTAAAGTATAACTACCCATTGCCTAATATGGAAGCTATGTTGCAGAATGTGATAGGATGTGAACTTTTATCGATGATGGATAGATTTTTAGCTTATAATCAAGTAAAAGTGAAGGAATCTGAACAATATAAAATTGCTCTCGATACACTTTGGGGTACTTATGTGTATGTAAGAATGCCTTTTAGACTGACAAATGCAGGAGCAACACTTCAAAGAGCAATGGATGTTGCATTTGTAGGCCTTATAAATTGTATATTGGTAGTGTATCAAGATGATTTTGTTGGAGTACAGACAACACTGAGAGGAGGGGGGGTGAATCAGTGTTGTAGATGTCAAAACTTTAATTTACTTTCTTTGAACAAATTTGTAAACAAAAATAATGATGCTGACAACACTTATTCAGTTTGGCCCTCTTCATCAATGTAAGGATCTAAATATTGAACAATAATCAATACAAAATGCTTAGACATGAAAGATAAGTGAATCACACAATAACTGAAACCATGACACAATAAATTTTAGGAGTGGAAAACCCTCATGGGGTAGAAAAACCACTCAGAATTGCCTCACTAGCTTACTCATGAAAATCACCAATTACAAAGCGTCACTGGCTTTTAAGTCTCACTGACTTATATAACTACCTCACTGGAACAAAGAAGCCTCACTGAAACAAAGAAGGTTCACTGGTTGAGACAATCACCTTGAAAACAAAATAAAGCAACTCAGGGGGTTGCCCTGATTCTCTTCAACACAACATTTATAACCTCTCCTCTACATACCATTTAAATCACAATAGAATGATGCAACCTTTTTACCAGTTTCATCTACTGTCACCGGCACATCTACCTATGTTCTTCTCAAACAAGTCTTACAAACTAATCACCTGGCCAATCTTCTAATGCATATACCACCAAATACTGCAAACACTTTCTTCTTCTTTCTATCAAAAAGGAGATATACTTCAAAAAGGAGTCATACCTTTACTACAACCCATCATCATTTAAAAATTGATTTATCTATCTCTGATCTACACACACAAACCTTCATCATCTCTCAAAAGAACCTACACAAACTACTCACTATCTCTGAGCATGATATTGTGGATATCATCTTGTCATCTGCATCCTTAAACTTTATATCTCTAGATTAGAAATTCATGTCTAACACATAGGTATATGTTTCTGCAAGCATATAGATCAAGTTTCACATATTTTAAACTCCATCATGTTCTTCATATATTTGATAATTCTTATATCAGTATGTTGATATTCCCTTTACCAACTTAGAACAACAAACAAAATCCAAAAGGATTTCATATAGATCTCATCACAAAATTCTCTGGCCCTCTATATATAGTCTTCATACTCTGCATATATATACTCTTCCACTGAAAATGATCTGCATATACTAACTGATCTTCAATCTTTCACATATTGCAAATATCATGTTATCCTGCACAAAACATTTCTCTGCAATTTCCTTGTAAAATACCATTCAATCCTCAGTTATTCTTCACCATTCTTCTCATGCTGCATATCAATACTTAAGTATGTATTTGTAGGTCATCATAAACCAAGTTTCTCATTGTAATCTGTCACACCAAAAGAGTAATTAATTTCTTTGGCCATTGCAGTGTTAAAAGAGAAAGAGAAAAATAGTCTTTTTTTTGCCTTTTAAACAAAAAGCACATCAAATTTAGAATCCCCAAGTGTCCGTTAGGCTTCAAAAGATGAATAAAACACCATTGATCGATGCAGATTTCACGCCAGTGTGAGATTAAACTTGGACCACACGATTGATGCTCCCACCATTAACATTAAGACAACTTTGTATTACCGGAGCCGCTAGGAGATCGGGACTAGTCATCTTATGAGTGTGATGACTTAAGTCATCACTTAACTCAAGAGATGACCTGTGTAATGCCCCACCCTAGAACCCTAGAGAAAAGCTTAACTATACATTAAAAAGGCAATTTTTTTTAAGAGATGATAACGCAATGCAAATTATAAAAAAACACTTAACATGCAAGTTAGATTTCAATCTCTAGGGTAAACAAGACTGCATCACCACTAACTAACATAAACAATTTAACATCCATGAATCGATTTGAAACCAAGAGCATTTGAGAGACAATACCTATCTACCTCCATCAATAAAACATCAGATAATAACATCAAGATTTAGCATAAGCAATTACAATTTCATTAGGATAAAATACATCAATACAACGTTTACACTATTGGATCCTGAATACATTTGAAGATATACATCAATATAATAATACAAGGATTAACAAATATACAAGGCTGAAATAGAAACATAACTGTCTGCCTCCACAAGTGAAACACGATTATTGAGCATCTACCAGATGTGTTCTCCACACACACGAACGACAAAAATGTGACCAATGGAACAAGCACATCCACCTGACCATGTGGAGCCCTAAGGCCCACCCCCTGTGCTAGGAGATGACAAAAGATCCCACGACATGAGTAGTCAGCTTGACAAAGGAATAAGAAATACTAGGACCACGGATGACTACACTATCACACAAGCAAAACACATACATCTATCCAAAGGCAGCCACTAAAAAACAAGACAAGTATCAACAAGGGATTTGCGAGGCTGCAGTACACAGGAGTGTCATCATGAGGTTTGTCATGGGTTGTCCTGGTAGGCCTTCCTAGGCCCTGGCCCCCATCATGGGTTGTCCTGGTAGACTCTCCCAACCCTTGGCCCCCATACAAACTCACGCGGAATCAACATACCTCTCATGTGGACAAGGTAGTTGATCTTGTCGTTCTAGGCCTTCTCATCTCATCTCAAGCCTAAATGAGCACTTGAGCCATGAGTGAGGCATCCAATTATCTTGTTAAGTGTGTTTACTTCCCAACCCATAGGTTCATTAATTAGATTATCTCTTGATTAAGGAAACTCTCACATAGGTTGTCCAGGACACCACTTTGGGCTCTGACCCCCATTGAGAGCCACTCCCCTACCTGCATCTAGAAGAAAAGAAACCATTACAAGAATAACAGAGGGAATATAATGAATGAAAGGTATTACCCTCTTGCATTTCCATGATGATCACAGAACAATGTAACCTATTTACGCCAAACAGCTCCTATGTGGGAACACACATACACTACCATAGCCCACAACTCGACTTCTACACTTAACAACATTAAGCCAACCTATGTCAATTAGCAAGAATATTTCTCATGTACTTCACATACATGTCATGGCCCCAAACAATAAAGAATCCTAACTTTTCTAGAACTCTCATTCCGGACTTACAAGACAATCTACTTTGTTAAATCTCCAATATTAACAATTTCTAGAATAGCAATACTAATTAAATCTATATCATCATGAAAAAAAAAACTTATATAGCAGAACTATAAGCTCAACTCAGATACATGGCTTAACAAGAACTTGGCAACTAAACCTATGCCCCATGACCCCATAACAATATGAACAAAACTCACAACTACAATGACTACATAAAGTAATAATCTCTTGCACTGAGCATTCTAATAAAGAAAATAAATTTCAATCATATAAATCTTAAAACAAATAAAATCCAGAACTCTATTTAAGCCATTTAATTATATGACATAAGAAACATTTGCTCCCCTAACAATAAAACCTTTATAAAGAAATGCTAAAGAATATCTAGATTTAAATTTACTAATGCTATAAATTTAATACCTATGAATTTACTATTCAATGCAATCTTATCCAAAACTCTACTTTATAAGTCACTTATTTTAGAACACTCTATTTTACTTAAGAGGACATATATTTTAATGATATCACTTGATGTAATAATAATAATAACACTCATATAATGGTAATACTACTATTAATAATACTCTATTACTGTTACTACAAATAATCAATCTAAAGGAAATAAAGGAAAATGAAAAGTCTAGATAAGGTCAATGGGATTCATTACAATACTACATAGGTTGATAAAATTTTGCCACTCTAGAATACGAAGATGAGGATTAAAATCTAACCAACCTAATTCCAATAAAACAATATAAAGCAACTCGAATGATGAATAGCTCGCAGGGATCTATCAATTGTTTACTCTTTTATGCAATTAGTTGATAGGAGATAGTGAGGGATGCCCTAGGGAACGGTCAACCTCCTAAAGGTAGAATTTACTTCTAATGGACCAGATATAATAGGAATCATGATTTCTTAAGGTGCTAATTGTATGCTGAAACGTGAGGTACTGAGTAAAGATGGGTGTAAAACCTATTATGACAAATTGCCGTAGCGGCTACTGTCGAGACCAAACAAGAACAACAAAGGGTTTAAGAGACACTGGCAATTTCCAAACATAAAAGAAATGACACTATAGTGACAAAGAAGCTACTATTTCCAACTTGGCTACAAACTATCAATGCACTGGTTGTTACTATCTACTGGAGCACAACGAATTTCAGAAGGTTGCACTTTCCACTCAAATCATCGAATTGAAAGGAAGCTGCTAGGAAAGTTTCCAAGAAAAGTCATTGAGCTAAAGATAACATCAGAGGTAGCCACAATGTTAACTACAACATTGGTAACTGATGGCAACAAAGGTTATCCTCAAAAGGATACGACAAGGAAACAAACCTGATCATTCTATATAGTAGAATTAGAGGGATGCATGCAGAGGACAACGTCTAAGCACAAGCGGCTAACTCTTCATAGATAACTATATTTTTTTTGTGCAGGAAGCTAACATCAATAAGGAGTTGGATGGAGCTCTTTCCAGCTGAAGAAGATAATACATCCCTTTCAAATTCCTCTAAAATAATACGAGTCAGATGAGAAGGTACACAGTAGTCGAGTCTTGCAGCAGGGCGAATAAGTCATAGAAGAAACTGATCATATGAATATACTCAAGGTCAATAGATTGCTCAAAAGGGGTTAGATAGAACAATACGAAGCCGATCTGCAAGCACGAAGGGCGAAGGAAGACATAGGTGGATCTACTAAGGCAGTCGATGGGTACAAGTCGAAAATTGCTTCATCAACAAAAAGGATCGATTATTACAAAGAAGGTCATTGGACTAAATAAAAGTGGTAAATAAACACAGAGGACTGATTAAAATACAAGAAGGTCGTTCTAAACATGTGGAGAATAAAAGGCTTCCAAACGCATCGAAGGGCCTACCATGAAAATATGGTTGTATTCTTGGTGCAAGATTACCATAATGAGAATAGACTTAAAGGATTGATCAAGGGTTCTCTGATGCTAATAAATCGTGACGACCCAGACTATAGGAAGAAGGAGGTAATAAATTGCTACTGCTTCCCATTAACTACAGATTGCAAGAATAAGAACATGGGAAAAGGTTAACGGATTTCACAGTTTTCCTGGGCTTCGATAGAGGCATCAAGCATGGGTGTTATAGAAACAAAACAAACTAGGTGGCACAATTGTAGACATGATTCACTGAAGAAATTTTAATAGAGCAAAATTATTTCCACCTTCCTAATTTCAAGAAGAATGTGATAATGTGACATACCTATTAATGCCTCAGCCACAACAATATTTCTTGATAGCAATTCACCACCCCTTCCAAAAAAATTTCTCCCAAATCACCCCTATCCGAGATTCCCCAGAGATCCCCCAAAAAATACCCCCTGAGCCATAAAATAGCCAAAAAAAAAAAACAATCCCCCCACTTCCCGTGAATCCCTCCAAACAAAATCTTCCCAAAGCAAAAATAGTCCCACCAGAAATTTCCACCACCTGACAACGATCTTAATGAAGTTATTTCCAATCTATTAAAATTAATTCCCTGACATGCTCTGAAATTCATAAATCTCAAAATACATATATATATATCAACTCTCACCCAAAATAGAAATTAATTGTTGTTATTTATCCAACCTTATAATTTCTAATAAATTATTATTATTATTATCATTTAAAAAATGTGTTAACAAGACAAAATTTATATTATGACTACAAGGGGACAAAACATAATCCAACTAATCCAACTAACACTGCCTATTGCCAAATAATAGCAAATGACCACCTGCGACCAAACACACCTCAATAAGGAACTAGCTAAAATGCCCAACTGACTAGACTGACAGATCACAAGATAAGAAAACTCATCCTCTCCGAGGATGATATCAGCTTAGGGACCCTATGTCATCTCTGAACCACAATTTGTCCATTGGTTGTGAGGCATGCTCAAACCTGCCAATTCAGGTGGAGTCGATGCCTAGTACCTGCAACCTACAACAACCTAGATGTCGAGCACACATAAACATATCATCATCAAAACAACACATCGTGACAGGGAATCACAATGTAGTAGGGTGCTCTTCAAGAGTAATGCTACACCGTCCCTTCACAAACATATCACATTAACCATATTGCCAATTAAATCCAAAACAACATAAGCATTAAGCATTGGTTCACATAACATCATCATTAGAGCAATAGTCAAATGTCAAACAAACTCATGAAACATAGTTCTATCAAATTAATTGAACACATAATTAATCATAGCATAAGCACCAGAAACATCATCATAGTAACCATAAATGAATGTCATCATCAGTCATCCAAAATAACTCCATCCAAACATACCATCATGTCTAACCATAATGAAATAAATAACAGTCAATCGCAAGCCAAAATGAGGGGCACTACAACCTGTTATAGCAGGTCAACTATAAATTAGAAGAAAAGAGCACCCATCAAAGCAAAAAAACAACTTAGCTTTGTATCAAGGGTTTACACCTAGCTCTAGGGTTTAGGAAAGACCATTTATTCTAGCAAATTCTTGCATTTGAGCCTTTAACAACACCTTATTTCAAGCTCAAAGGGACTCTGACTTGTGTGGCCACAAAAATACAAGCATACTTGTTTCCCATATCTGTGAAGTGCATCTTAGGATAGTATGAAGAACATTAGGGTTTTATGTATTTGATCTTATAAACCCTTAGGGTCTTTAATAATTTAGATCTTCAAACCATTTCTCATGCCTCAATATTGACAAAGCTTCATTAGAAAACAAAGCCTTGTCTATTCTTCTACATGTTGCATATATGTCTACCAAGGGAATTGCAATTACAACATTTAACAACAAACTCATTCCTTTATACGTTGATGGATGACATACCTTGTTCCAAAAATCTCATTGTTACACAAGCTGTAAAAATGATGACAAAGACTATAGAGTCTAAATTTACACTTGCCAATTGCATTCTTGCATATACCTAAAGTCTTATCAACAAATCTATTGTGTATGTATCTTGCAATCACTGATCTGATGCATGCATATTGCCTTATGTAGATACAGGATCAAGGACCATTGAAGAGTCAAATACAGAATCACCTTCTATCTTCTTCTATCTCATACTAATGACTACACCTTTGCATGAATTTTTCTTTGAATGAATTTTTACAGTCCATTTTCATGATAATGAATCTCTTGATTGATGCCTCGTCAGTATGACAACAAATGACAACAACAAGGAAATCCATGAGGCATGATCATTGTATACACACAATAAGTGATTAGCATCCAATATGCTACTTCTGATCCTTGTGTGAGAGCTGATACATCCTAATGATGAGAGCATTCTTTCAACCCTTCAAGACACCACATCACATGACAACATCCTGATTGCTTGAGACATGAAAATAAGAACCTGAGAGATCAACCATGCCTTGTGACCATATAATTTTGACATCAATGGCAAGACAACCATTATGACTCATGCCAAGCTTAACAAACTCCCCCTTTGGCTTTGACATTGATGTCAAAATACAAGGCTACATTCTTTTAATCTATCTCCCCCTTTTTGGCAATCAATGGCAAAGACTTCCTTTGTCCTCTGTCCTCTGTTTGCTGACCCCCTGTCTCACGTGGTTTAGAAGATGAAAAAGAATAAAATACAGTCCAAACCAAACATATACCAATGTTCATATAAAATATACTTTTGTCTGCATACAAAACTATCCTCTATCTAATGAAATATAGTTCAAACTCTGCTCTATTTTGAAATTTGCAGTCAATAAACATAACTATAATATGAAACATTTTGTCAAAGAACTCATAATACTTTTTCTATCTACTTTAATGATTCCAATACAATGTGATGAAAATACTATTGATATTGCACTTTATCAGATATGAACTTCTGATTCCTACCATAGATAGACTGAAAAACTAATTAGCATCAGTCTAAAAACCATTGATTTAGAGATTAACCAAGATACTTACAATTATAACAATAGCAAATCTTTTGAGATAGATTGAATGCCATATCAAAACATAAATAAGGCTTGAAAAACTCTGTCCAAACCAAGTTCATTGCATGTTGCCCCAACAACTTATCAAAAACTACCCTGCTACAACTCGCTGCAAGAACTCATGTCTCCCAAACAAGTATGCTCTACTTCAACAAACACCATCATAGCTATAATCCAAACACTAACCTCTTGAAGCATTACACATGAAAATTAAATGAAAGTGTTTTGTCCTAAACACTAACCATTAGAGAGACAAAGAGAAAAATCTACAACAAGATCTGCCAACACTTGTCATCAACAAAATTATCATGATGTTATACATCCATAAAAAAATTGTCATTAACAAAACCATTGCATAACAATTACAGAACAACACTTGTCCTAACACACATTATCATACTCCACCTGTTCTGACATACATCACCAGATATAATAGCTCTTTGCACCTACACTACATATCCATGAAAACTATTAAGAAGACTGATGTAACAACATTATCAGCATTCATCACAACACTATCAACTACTGAATTGGTACTCATGATCACAGACATATAAAACAATATCTATCACTACATATTGTCTAATTATTTTCATTTTGCATATATGTTTACTATAGCACTTGCAACTAAAACATTGGATAACAGTCCATCTTGTGACAAGGGAAGGCATGAGCATCACTGTCATTCTCAAAGACCACTATCAAAACAACCAACACTCACCAATGTCATATGTATGAAATGCAACATGAAAACTACTAAACACAGTTAGTAGCAAGATGTCTGCAGATGGTATTGTCATTGATATGATTGATCAAGCAACAAGATATTATCATCACTGTCAACAAACAATGTTTCTTGTCAGCAACAGTAATACTGTTTGCAGACATTCATCTAACACTGCAACATCATTTGATAAACCTTGTCTTCACTGTCCAGATTCCAACAACACATTTGTATACATTATTTCAAATCTTTGTCAATGTGTGTAGTGTCCCAATTGACCATCAAGCATTTGTAATCTTTAACAACTTATGATCAACATCACCTTACAAGTTAACATCAAAGCTTCTACAAGCTATTCATCATCAAAAATAGAGACACATCTAGATACTATTAATGTATCTTTGTTTGAAAATTTTCTATCATCATCATGAACATAAAGATAATCTACTGTCTTGGTATGACATCAAGTAAAATCCTTCACTAAAATTCCTTAGTGTCAACTATATGTTCTTGAAAAGTGTAACATATAGATCATAAATGATGATCATCTTTGACAACTATCACAGCACCACTCCAAAAACTTGTTAGAGTACTTAACTTAAAAGAGCATTGCAGACCATTGACAATGTAGCCTCAATTTCTTGGTAGATGGAGACTTTTTGAACTTGTCACTTGCATGAAATACTAGTAAATGGGATTTAAAAGATAAAGCTTTAAGCATATCAATATGAGGGCTAGGCCAAGAAATCAAACATCTCCACAAAGTCCACATGAATCAAGACTTTGTATAGATCACATGAAACATCCACTCAACATATATTCGAAAGGTATGAAAGAATAAACTGATTACTATTGTCCTCATCCCTGATCTCTTATAAACACATGAAATGAATGTTGCCAATCTTCAGGAAAGGTCAACACACACCATGCATGATGAACATTTGTATGACACAATGAACCAACTCAATCAACCCAAAGCAACAACAACACTACCATTATCTCAACATCATTATCTCCAAACCATAGCATCAGCCCTTCACTGATTACAAACATGAGCTCCTCCTTGTTATATCACATCAAGTATCAAGTAATAATGATAAGACAAACTCACATGACCATCAATAACTAACACCTTATGATGAACAACATGGACCTTGTTCAAACACCATCGAAGAATACATGGAAACATAATATGAACATGTCAAACACCATGATAGATCTACTGCATTATCACAAAGACTATCAAAATGAATATTCACATTACAACACCAAAGATTTCTATACTCTTTATCTTTTCAATAGGGGTTAAATGAGAAGACAATAATCAACTCCCCTTGAAGTCATGCTACATATTTATGCATTTAGAGGTGTCTCTTGTGCATTATGCACAAGCATAGGATCTATCTTACCTTTCTCTTCCTTTTGTCTTCTTCTCCAAACTTTCTGAATGCTTATCTCCTTGAGAAGTTTCCTTCTCCAAACTTTCAACTCTATTCTCACAAACCTAGCTCTACAGTTCTTTGCATCATGACCATGATTATGACATTTATTACATGTGACTTTGTTTCTTCTATTTAGCCATTCAAAGAAATTCTTATTACATCCCATTTTCTTTGCATGCATCCACTAATTCCTTTCTATGTGACCAACTTTATTACAATTATAACAAACAATGTTGTAGTCTTGATTTGTCAAACTATTACAATTATTGACAAGATCATGTCTCTCATTCATTCTATGATTTCTTGTACAATCTCTTGCTCTATGGCCATAAACATGACAGCAATAACAATAACCATGAAATTGAGAATAATTATACCTCATTAAGTGGCATGGTGGATAGAGATCTTGTGAACCTCATTGTCCTTCTACCTTCATCTTCAGGAGCAGCATAATCACTCAAATCTATCTTCTTCCTAGGTGTCTTTCTTTCCTTAGAAGACTGTCCTTCCTCATATCCTAAGCCTGTTGTGTCCTTATAGTATTTTTGTTTTCCCAACATTTCATGTAACTTGCTTGTACTCTCCTCAAGTTTTAGATTCTTTTCCAACTACTTCCTAATATCCTCAAGATCTTTCCTTAAAGAGACTATTTCTTCTTCAAGCTTTTGGTTTTCAACTGTTTTAGCCTCCAAATCAGATTTTGTTACATCAGCTATCCTCTTAGCTTCCTCAATCTCTATCTTTAAATTGATAATAAATTTGTTTGATTCATCAACTTGATTTCTTAAATCTATAATCAGATTTCTAGCCTCTTCAAGATCTGAAACAACTTTGTCCTTAGTGTCCTTTTCTTGTTGAAACTCCAACTCTAATATCTGGTTCTCCTTTCTAAATTGCTTGATCTAATCTAAGGCACACAATAGTTCACCTTCTAAATCAACTTCACAATCATTTTCATCAAACTCATGTCCATCTTCTTCTTTATCATCAATCTCAACAACAAAATCATCTTTTCTTTCATCATTCAAGGGAAACTCATGTAGCAACACATCACATGACATGACTGGGGTTTGTTGTTCAACTTTTTGCTTGACTTCTTTCTTTTCTCTATTTCTTTTACTCTTACCCATGGTACTCCAATATCAGGACCTACCCAAGCTAGTTAGACTTGTAAAGGGAACCTATGCTCTGATACCACTTGTTGGAGTATAGAAAACACTGAGAGGGGGGGTGAATCAGTGTTGTAGATGTCAAAACTTTAATTTAATTTCTTTGAACAAATTTTTAAATAGAAATAATGATGCTGACAACACTTCATCAGTTTGGCTTGCTTCATCAATGTAAGGATCTAAATACTGAACAATAATCAATACAAAATGCTTAGATATGAAAGATAAGTGAATCACATAATAACTGAAACCATGAGACAATAAATTTTAGGAGTGGAAAACTCTCATGGGGTAGAAAACCCACTTAGAATTGCCTCACTAGATTTTAAGTCTCACTAACTTATATAACTACCTCATTGGCACAAAGAAGCCTCACTACCTAATACAATCAGCTTGAAAACAAAATAAATCAACTCAGGGGGTTACCCTGATTCTCTTCAACACAACAATATTAATAACATCTCCTTTGTAGACCATTTCAATCACAATAGAAGGATGAGACCTTTTTACCAGTTTCATCTACTATCACCACCACATCTGCCTCTGTTCTTCTCAAAAAAGTCTTACAAACTGATCGCCTGGCCAATCTTCTGACCCATTTACCACCAAATACTGCAAACACTTTCTTCTTCTTTCTATCAAAAAGGAGATATACTTCAAAAAGGAGTCATACCTTTACTACAACCCATTCATCATTTAAAAATTGATTTATCTATCTCTGATCTACACACACAAATCTTCATCATCTCTCAAGAGAACTTGCACAAACTACTCATTATCTCTGAGCATGATCTTGTGGATATCATCTTGTCATCTACATCCTTAAACTTTATATCTTTGGATTAGATACTCATGTCTAACACATAGGTATATGTTTCTGCAAGCATATAGATCAAGTTTCACATATTCTAAACTCCATCATGTTCTTCATATATTTGATAATTCTTATATCAATATGTTGATATTTCGTTTACCAACTTAGAACAACAAACAAAATCCAAAAGGATACCATATAGATCTCATCACAAAATTCTCTGGCCCTCTGTATATAGTCTTCATACTCTACATATATATACTCTTCCACTAAAAATGATCTGCATATACTAACCGATCTTTAATCTTTCACATACTACAAATATCATGTTATCCTACACAAAACATTTCTCTACAATTTCCTTGTAAAATACCATTCGATCCTCAGTTATTCTTCACCATTCTTCTCATGCTGCATATCAATACTTAAGTATGTATCTGTAGGTCATCATAAACCAAGTTTCTCATTATAATCTATCACACCAAAAGAGTAATTAATTTCTCTGGTCATTGCAGTGTTAAAAGAGAAAGAGAAAAGCAGTCTTTTTTTTCCTTTTAAACAAAAAGCACGTCAAATTTAGAATGCCCAAGTGTCTGTTGGGCTTCAAAAGGCAAATAAAACACCACTGATCGATGTAGATTTTGCGCCAATTTGAGATTAAACTTGGACCGCACGATTGATGATCCCGCCAATAACATTAAGACAACTTTGTATTACCAAAGCCACTAGGAGATCGAGGCTAGTCATCTTACGAGTGTGATGACTTAAGTCATCACTTAAGTTAAGAGATGACCTATTATAGCAAGTCAACTGTAAATTAGAAGAAAAGAGCACTCGTCAAAGAAAAAAGCAACTTAGCTTTGTATCAAGGGTTTACACCTAGCTCTAGGGTTTAGGAAAGACCATTTAGTCTATCAAATTCTTGTATTTGAGTCTTTAACAACACCTTATTTCAAGCTCAAAGGGACTCTGACTTGTATGGCCATAGAAATACAAGCATACTTATTTTCCATATCTATGAAGTGCATCTTAGGATAGTATGAAGAACTTTAGGGTTTTAGGTATTTGATCTTAGAAACCCTTAGGGTCTTTAAGATTTAGATCTTCAAACTATTTCTCATGCCTCAATATTGACAAACCTTCATTAGCAAATAGAGCCTTGTCTATTCTTCTACATGTTGCATATATGTCTACCAAGGGAATTGCAATTACAACATTTAACAACAAACTCATTCCTTTATAACTTGATGGATGACATACCCTGTTCCAAAACTCTCATTGCTACACAAGCTGTAAAAATGATGACAAAGACTGCAGAGTCTAACTTTACACTTGCCAACTGCATTCTTGAATATACCTAAAGCCTTATCAACAAATCTATTGTGTATGTAACTTGGAATCACTGCTCTGATGCATGCATGTTACCTTATGCAGATACAGGATCAAGGACCATTGAAGAGTCAAATACAGAATCATGTTCTGTCTTCTTCTATCTCCTTCATACTGATGACTACACCTTTTCATGAATTTTGATAGTCCATTTGTATGATAATGAATCTCCTTATTGATGCCTCGTCAGTATGACAATAAATGACAACAACAAGGAAATCCATGAGGCATGATCATTGTATACACACCATAAGTGATTAGCATCCAATATGCTACTTCTGATCCTTGTGTGAGAGCTGATACATCCTGATGATGAGAGCATTCTTGATGCAGGAGCATCCAGTGGTGTAAGGGCAATCTTGCATCACCTAAAAAAAGATGTGTTTCAAAATTGTTGATGTTCTTTCCATTTCTTTTCAAAATTTGTGGTTCTGGTTCCATAATCACTTGAATAATGATGTAGAACTTTCAATTTTTCCAAACTGCTAAAAATAGTAACCTGCTATTTTTAGAAAGTTTGCATTTGGGCACGGATTGAAGTGAAAATTTACAGGAAGTTACATAACAAAAATATAAGACCCTTGGCAAAGGAATCACGCAAAGATCATTTGCAAGCTGAAAGATATTAAAGTTTTCATTTCCTGAAAAATGCCTAAAAATTATTCAAACTCAGGTTTGAGGTACTAAATGACCTCGTATGGGCCCAAAAATGGTCGGAATCGACAGAGCGGGCTCTTAGCGTGTAGACCACTTTGCGAGCTTTCTGATGCATAAAATGGTTCATCAATCGGGTGCCTAGATCAAAAGTTATGGCTCATAGAAGTTGACCTATTTTTGAAGGGAGATGCAAATTTTGAAATTAGGTTGTTGGACGCCAAAAATGCTATTAATAACCATTTTTGGTAACCTTGGGTAGTAGTAGAGTTAAGGGGGGAAGTGTAGAGTCAAGAATAGGCGAGAAAACAAAAACCCTAGCTGATTTGGGGTTACAAAAGGTAGATGATTCAAGACTCTAGGAATAGGAAGCTGTAATGTGTTGCAGCCTGTGGAGGGTTGATTCCTCTTATTGTATTTGAGCTTTTGTAATGTAATAAAGGAAGTTCTATTTTTCTATGTGCAATTTTTGTTGTTGTGTGTTTTATGATTTACCCCCTTCATCAAGTGGTATCAGAGGAAGGGTTCCTGAGTGTGTAGACAGATTGCTGACCGTGAGGCAGTTTGCACCAGGACCTGAGGTTGTGGGTTTGCTGCGAAGACCAAGATGCCTCCATGAAGAAATCATGTTGGGAGGAATGTTTTGACGAAAGAGGGTTTTAGAGCCCTACAAAGACCGATCGATGCATTGCAGGAGGAGTTGCATAGAGGGTTTGATCTGAGAACAAGAGAAGAAAGCAAGGATGAAGCTGAAGAAGAGATATCTGAGGAAGAACAAGAAGCTGTAGGAGATCCTGCAGAAGTTAGGTTGTTCAGGACCATTTCTAAGATTAGAAAGAGGCCCAGGATTGAAGTTTCCACATATTTTGGAGATTTTAATCCAAAACAGCTTATTGATTGGATCAATGACATGGAGGAGTATTTTGAGTATGAAGATGTGGAAGACCCAGATCTTGCAAAAACAAAGTTGAAGGGCCATGCCAATATTTGGTGGAAGGAGGTCTAGTTAGAGAGGAATAGAAGAGGAAAAGGAAAGATCACCAGATGGGATCAGATGGTGGAGAAACTGAAGAAGTAGTTCATTCTTGTAGACTATGAGATGGAGTTGTTAAAGAAGCTACAAGGACTGAAGCAAGGTAACAAGTCTGTTAAGCAGTATACAAAAGATTTTTATAAAATTACTATCAGGATAGGGCATGCAAAGCCCAACAAGGAGAAGGTAGCTCGTTACATTAATGGGTTGAGGCCGAGTATTCAAGAGGAGCTAAGTCTGGTTAGAATGACCACCATAGAAGATGCATACCAATTTTCCCTGAAGGTGGAAGAGAAGCTAAATAAAAGATTTGACAACAAGCAAAGGGGAAGAGGTCAAGGTGGAAGGACTAGTGGAAGACCCTATGGGGACCGAAATGAAGATTCAAAGAAAACTAAAGAAGCTGGCACTAGTTGAAATTAGAGAGGAGATAATACCTACCACCCTTGTGACCAGAACAACAGTGAGCAAAGAGGAAGAGGAAGAGGCCGACCTGGGCAAGGACCTAGAAGAGGAGGTTTCAGAGGAACTTGTTTTCAATGTGGAGAAGAAGGGCATCGAGCATACGAGTGTCCACAACACCAAGGAAGGACAAATAGAAGACTTGAAGGTAATGCATGAGTTGCACATGTAGATGAAGATGCACATTTTGAGCATTCTAAAGATGCTAAAAGGGGAGAAACCCTAGTTGTCAGAAGAACCTTGCTGAATGAGGAGAAAGAACCAAATCAGAGGAAGAGCTTATTCTGCACAAGGTGCAAATGTAAAGGTAAGTGTTGTGATATTATTATTGACAGTGGAAGCACTGACAATCTTGTTTCAAAGGAGATGGTTGACAAGTTGAAGTTGACAAGAAGGAAGCATCCACATCCATATCAGATTGCATGGTTGTAGAAGGACCACAGAGCTTTGGTCAATGAGCAGTGTTTAGTGAAGTTCAAGATTGGGGAATACCATGATGAGGTGTTTTGTGATATCATACCGATGGATGCATGTCATATGTTGTTGGGGAGGCCTTGGTAGTATGATAGGAGTGCTGTCCATGATGGCCATGCAAACACATATTCCCTAACAAAGGATGGAGTTCATCATAAGTTGAAGCCCTTGAAGGAGGTGGAAGAAAAGGTATGTAGTACTACCAGAATTTGCTTGGTAGATGGTAGAAATTTTTTGGAAGGTATGAAGCATGAGCATCATTTCTTTGCATTGATTCCTAAGATCGGTCAAGAGAAATGGGAAGATGTACCAACAGAAGTCTTAGATATGTTGGAAGAATTTTAGGACATTATCTCTGATAATGTACCAGAAGGTTTACCACCAATAAGGAAGATAAGTCATCAAATGGATTTGATACTAGGAGCTAGTTTTCCAAACAAGGCAGCCCATAGAATGACTCCAGCAGAGGGTGAAGAGTTGAACAGACAAGTTTAGGAGTTGTTGAGGAAGGGATTGATAAGAGAAAGCCTAAGTCCATGTGCGGTACCTATAGTACTAGCACCAAAGAAAGATGGAGAGTGGAGAATGTGTACAGACTCTTGAGCCATCAATAAGATCACTATCAAGTATAGATTTCCATTCCCCAAAATGGATGACATAATGGACTATTTGAGTGGAGCCAAGTACTTCACGAAGATTGACCTAAAGAGTGGGTATCACCAGATCCATATCAGAGAAGGAGACGAGTGGAAGACAACCTTCAAAACCAAAGAAGGTTTGTATGAGTGGTTAGTCATGCCATTTGGGCTAACCGATGCACGAAGCACATTCATACAGCTCATGAACGAGGTATTGAAAGAATTTTTGGAAAGTTTTGTTATTGTTTATTTGGATGATATTTTGATTTTCAGTAAGACTTAGGATGAGCATCTGATGCATATAAGAAGAGTTTTAGAGAAGCTGAGGGAGGAGAAGTTGCTGATTAATTTGAAGAAATATAGTTTTGCAAAGGAGTTGGTATACCTAGGATTTGTTGTCTCAGAGGAAGGTCTTAAGATGGACCCAGAAAAAGTAAGGGCTATCATTGAATGGCCTATTCTAAGGAGTGCAATGGAGGTAAGATCTTTTCATGGTTTGGCAAGTTTTTACAGAAAGTTTATCAAGAATTTTAGTAGCTTTTGTGTACCCCTAACTAAGATAATGAGAGGGGATAGAAAAGAGTTTAGATGGACTAAAGGAGCAGACAAGAGCTTTGATACATTGAAGTAGAAAGTCGTAGAACAACCTGTTTTGGCACTTCCAGATTTCAATAAGGTATTTCAGGTAGATTGTGATGCTAGTGGTAGTGGTCTAGGAGTTGTTTTGAGCCAAGAAGTAAGCCCATTGCCTATTTTAGTGAGAAGCTTAATAATGCCAAGAAAAAGTATTTTGTTTATGATCAGGAGTTTTATGCAATAGTTCAGGCTTTGAAGAAATGGAGACATTATTTGTTGCCAAAAGAGTTTGTTTTATATACTAATCATTAGGCTTTGCAATATCTTAATAGTCAAGGCAAGTTGAACCAAAGGCGTTTAAAATGGGTTGAGTTTTTGCAGAGCTATACTTTTGTCTTGAAGCACAGAATTGGGAAGTCCAACAGAGTGGGAGATGCCTTGAGCAGAAGGCAAAATTTGTTGATAGAAATGAAGATAGAAGTTGTTGGTTTTGATGAGCTCAAAAGTTTGTATCTTGAAGATCCAGATTTTGTAGAGGCCTGGAAAGCTTGTTTGGAACCTATTACCTTGGATAGGACAAAAAGGTTGGATTTCATAATCCAAGATGGCATGTTGTTTAGAGGAAGCCAGTTGTGCATTCCAAGGAGTTCCATGTGAGAGAACCTAATTAAGGAGAAGCATAGTGGAGGATTGGCTGGACACTTTGGTCGAGATAAGACCATTGCTATTGTTGGTGAAAATTATTATTGGCCACAGTTGTACCAGGATGTGAGGAAATTTGTGCAGAGTTATAGAGTATGTCAAATGGAGAAAGGAGCAAGTCAGAATACAGGTCTATATCAACCACAACTTGTACCAGAGAAGCCATGGGATGATATTAGTATGGATTTTGTTCTTGGTTTACCAAGGACACAGAGAGGACATGATTCTACTTTTGTGGTGGTGGACAAATTATTGAAGATGGCACATTTTATTCCTTGCAAGAAGACCAATGATGCTGTTCAGATTGCAGAGTTATTTTTCAGGCAGGTGGTGAGATTACATGGTCTACCAAAGAACATAGTTTCAGATCAAGATACTAAGTTTGTTGGTTATTTCTGCAGGACATTGAGGAAGAAGTTGAAAATAGATTTGAAGTTTAGTTCTGCACACCATCCACAGACTGATGGATAAATAGAAGTGGTGAATAGGAGTTTGGGTAACCTTCTATGATGCCTAGTAGGAGATAAGCCCAAGGGATGGGATTTGATTTTACCACAGGCAAAATTTGCTTGCAACAATTCTGTCAATAGGAGTACTGGTAAATCACCAATCTAGATTGTATATGGGAATAGTCCAAGAAATGCTTCAGAGTTAAGGAACCTGGATAAAGGAGAAAAGACAAGTGCTGAGGCTAAAGACTTTGTGGAACACATGAAGAATTTGCATGAAGAGGTGAAAAAACACATTAATAAGATGAATATTTAGTACAAGGCTAAGGCAGATCAGAAGAGGAGATATATGGAATTCCAGGTAGGAGATGAAGTCATGGTTCACTTGAGAAAAGAAAGGTTCCCAATTGGTACATACAATAAGCTGAAAATGAAGAAATTTAGACCATGCAAAATTTTGAAGAAACATGATTCAGGAAATGCATATGAGGTAGAGATACTGAGTGGGATCAACATTTCCCCTATTTTCAACATTGCTGATTTATCAGAATATCATGAAGGTGGAATAAAGGATGGAACAATACAATAACAATGGAGTATTCCAGCATCTACTTCAACGGAGGAGATAGAAGAGATCTTGGATAGCCATGTGGGAAGAAGTACTCGGAATAGGCAATATGAAGAATATCTGGTGAAATGGAAAGGAAGACTTGTTGAAGATTTTTCTTGGTTGTCTAAGGCAGAGGTTGACCGTTTGGGTTTTCCTCACACAAACACCTGAGACATGACAGGGTCACTTCTCAAATTACGCTGGGTGTCTGATGCAGGAGCATCTAGTGGTGTAAGGGCAATCTTGCATCACCCCAAAAAAGATGTGTTTCAAAATTGTTGATGTTCTTTCCATTTCTTTTCAAAATTTGTGGTTCTGGTTCCATAATCACTTGAATAATGATGTATAACTTTCAGTTTTTCCAAATTGCTAAAAATAGTAACCTGCTATTTTTAGAAAGTTTGCATTTGGGCACGGATTGAAGTGAAAATTTACAGGAAGTTACATAACATAAATATAAGACCTTTGGTGAAGGAATCATGCAAAGATCATTTGCAAGATGAAAGATATTAAAGTTTTTGTTTCCCAAAAAATGCTTGAAAATTATTTGAACTCAGGTTTGAGGCACTAAACAGCCCCGTATGGGCCTGAAAATGGCCAAAACTGGCAGAGCAGGTTCTTAACGTGTAGAGCACTCTGCGAGATTTCTGACGCATAAAAGGGTTCATCAATCAGACGCCCGGATCAAGAGTTATGGCTCCCAGAAGTTGACCTATTTTTGGAGGGAGATGCAAATTTTGAAATTAGGTTGTTGGATGCCAAAAATGCTATTAATAACCATTTTTGGGAACCCTGAGCAGTAGTAGAGTTAAGGGAGGAAGTGTAGAGTCAAGAATAGGCAGGAAAACAAAAACCCTAGCTAATTTGGGGTTACAAAAGGTAGATGATTCTAGAGTCTGGGAATAGGAGGCTGTAATGTGTTGCAGCCTGTGGAGGGTTGATTCCTCTCATTGTATTTGAGCTTCTGTAATGTAATAAGTTGTCCAAATCAATAAAGGAAGTTCTATTTTTCTTTGTACAATTTCTGTTGTTGTGTGTTTTATGATTTACCCCCTTCATCAATTCTTTCAACCCTTGAAGACACCACATCACATGACAACATCCTGATTGCTTGAGACATGAAAACAAGAACCTGAGAGATCAACCATGCCTTGTGACCATATCATTTTGACATCAATGGCAAGACAACCATTATGACTCATGCCAAACTTAATAGATTTGACTGCTTATTCCAAGAAGGTAGAAAATCACTGCATGCATTTAGAGAAATTTTTTTTTAGAGCATTAGAATTTGGTATATCACTTAATCCTAAGAAATGTACTTTTGGAGTAATTGAAGGTAAATTTTTGGGGCATATTGTGTCTAAATAAGGAGTATGAATTGATCCTAATAGGGTTGCATCCATTGACAAGATTCCAATGCATAAAATAATTAAGGGCATTCAATCATTTTTGGACAGATTAATTTTGTGAGAAGATTTGTCACTAACTTTGCAAAAACTACTAAGGAAATATTCAAAATGATGAAGAAAGGTGAATCAATTACATGAGGGGATGAAGCAGTTCAAGCATTTTAGAATATAAAGGAATTTATTAAAACAACCCTTGTTTTGAAGTCTCTTGATTTTTCTATGCCTTTTCAATTATTTTCTTTTGCCTCTTTTCATACTATTGATGTAGTTCTATTATAGAAAAATAATGAAGGCTATGAACAACCTATTGCATTTTTCAGTAAGTCCTTTTAGGCTGCATAATTAAAGTATGATATAATGCAAAAATAAGCTTATGCCTTGGTCAGAGTAGTAAAGAATTTCAGAGTGGTATAAATATATTGTTCAATACTTAAGAGATATGACATGTCTAATCCATCTAAATGAGAATTTGAAAAGGACATTAAAATTGGAAGCCATAAAATATGCCATTTTGCAAGGAAAATTGTATTGGAAGAATCTTGATGGTATCTTGCTCAGATGTGTGGATTAGGATCAAGCTACTAAGATTTTGACTGAAATGCAGAGTGAAATATGCGGAGGACATTATATGGCTAAAACCACTACACATAAGATCCTAAGATCAGGGTATTGGTGGCCTACACTATTTTCAAATGTGCAAAATATGGTGAAAAAGTGTGAGGCTTGCCAAAGGTTTTCAAGAAAGATGAAATATGCAGGTGCATTACCATTCATGACTATAATAGGTGAGGCTCCTTTTCAGTAATGAGGAATTGACTTCATTGGTGAAATCATAGAAAAATCAAGTGGTGGACATAGTTGGATATTGGTTGCCACTGATTATTTTACTAAATGGATTGAAGTAGTTCCAACCAAAAAAGCTACAAGCAAAGTTGTAGATTTTGTTCTGGAACATATAATAATTAGATTTGGAGTACCTGCAAAATTGGTGACAGATAATGCAATGTCCTTTAGGTCAGGTGAATTTGTAGACTTTTGCAATGAGTATGGTATCACTTTGTCATATTCTTCACCATATCACCCTCAGGGCAATGGTCAAGAAGAATCTAGTAACCAAAGTTTAATGAAAATAATCAAAAGGATCATTAGAAAAAACTAAAAAGCATTAGATTCCAAACTCAAATTGGCAGTGTGAGCTGATAGAGTGACAATCAAGAAAGCCACAGGAAAGTCTCCTTTTCAATTAGTATATGGAATTGAAGCAAAGATGCCTATAAATAATCTCTTTCTAATATATAGGTTTATACAAGAGAATGATGATGACATAGAAGATGTAATGACATAAAGGATCGACTAGTTGGTTGCACTAGATGAAACCAGAAGAGAAGCACATAATACTAATCTAAAGAAGAAACAATAAGTAAAGTATCTATTTGACAAGAAGGCTTTAGAGATAAATTTTCAAATCAATGAATTAGTCCTCATGTGGAATGCCATGTGTCAAGAGAAGGGAAAACATGGGAAATTTGATCCTCTTTAGACAATGCCTTATCTAATTAGTAACACACATGGAGAGGATTCATACTTTCTTTAGGGTCTTGATGGTGAGTTTCAGGAATTGCCTGTGCATGGACAATTTCTTAAACTTTTCTTTTCTTAAAGAAGGATCTTTTCCATTCACATTGTACATAGGTAGTTAGGTTATTTTCCTTTCCTGCTCTCTATTTTGCTTTCTATTTTAGACTTAGGGTTTTGTTTTATCTAGTATGCTTTCTAGATTTTTGTGGTCATTACCATGTCTGAGTCAGCCGTGTGTCTCCAACTAGAGCCACTAGTGGAGCCTCCCCAAAATTTTCTTTCCCCTTGGCCTTAAAACCCTGTAAAAGGTTAAGTCTGTGACTCATGACTAAAACCCTAAACCCTTAGCCTTTTATTTTAGATTGCATTATAATGTTGAGTTGACTTGTTGTAGGTGGTCACCCATTGTTTAAGTCATGGCCTTATGTCTTTGGTCCCATCCTAAACTGGTCCCTTAGGCCTAGTTATTGACTCCTCTGGTGCACATAATATTTCCTAAGTCCAAATGCTAAATCTCTAAAGTTAGATGAGTAGTTGTCGTTGCATCGCGGGCTCCAGATCTATGATCGCTCCACATTGGATCACATCATCACACTGTCAGAAAGATTTCAAAGAATATTCTTTGCGCCACTGCGATAGTATGACAGGTGGAAGATGGGTCCCATCCGAGTAAGCCAAAGCTAAGGCTTAGCACATGAGCGCATAGGTAGTGGTGTGGGTCCCTTCTTGGAATATGCTACTGTGATGAAGTGAAACATGGATCCAAGGTGGAAAAGTCTTTGCTGAGATGGTGAAATTTGATTGGTCTGTGCCATTCTGAGCATGTAAGCTACTTTTCAAAGGTACAAATTTCAAATCTAAGTTGTCAATTCTCCCACGATCAAATTGCATATATAGTTAAGATTCAAAAATACGAATGGCTACTTTTTGGTTTGATGTCTGACTCGCATTGTAGTTATGGTGATTAGATTGAAATCAATGAAAATCTTGCCCGTTGTCTAAAATAAATACAGCAATCTGATTGTTGTGATGAATACAATTCATTGTAATCATAATTCTTGTGAGAATCGAGCACTCTGTAACAAGAATTGAAGAACTAGGGTTTTCAGTAGAAAAGGATAAGTTAGTACAAAAGTGTTGATTTTTCAGTCGATTTACTTTCAAATTTCTTAAATTTCTCTAAAATTGATCATAGAATTTGACTTCATAAAGAAAACAAGGTGAATTGTGTATCTAGTTTGATTTTCATGAAACCCTAGTTTGTAGTTGAAACCCTAAACATACAAGAAATGGATGACACATCTGATACAAAGAGGGGTTTTGAGAAGGACTTACTCATTTAATGTCATGGCTCATCGAAGAAGGCTATGAGCCTTGCTGGGAAGAACAAAGATGAGAAATTTGTAGATAGCCTTTTTGGAATTAGAGATGAAGTCATCCCTCTATCTGGGTGGTCACTATTTGAGTGTTTGTACAAGAAGAAAGTGGCAAGGTCTCCATTAAGAAATGGATGGTGTCTTGACATAGGTAAAGTTGTGGTGCCTAATGTATTTGTGGATGCAGATTTTTTTAGGTTGGTGGTGAAGAGGTATGATGCACAAACAAGTCAGGTGTTAGCAATTAATGGGACCCCTATTATTGCATTCACCAAGTCCTATATTTCTAAGGTATTTAATCTCAATAGAGCTACAAATAAAGTCATAAACTTTGACACTTTCAAATGCATATATGAAACACACAAAGTTGTATATAGGTATGTCAAAGTTCCTAGTCATAGAGTAAAAACTTTTGGTGGTAGAGGATTCTGAGTCTTTGAGAAGGAGCCACTCATCTTAAAGGCTTTTGAAGAATACTTCATAAAAACATACTATTCACTATGTCAAATAGTTGATGAAGATGTAGAAGATAAAATCCTAGTGCATTTGATGTTCATGGCAATTGATATTCAAGATGATATAGTGAATGTAGAATTTGATTTTGCCTCTTTCTTGGCTAATAGAATGCATAAGCAGATGATATCCCTGAAGGCTAATCCTAAACAATTGGAGTTCAAATGGTACTCACTCATGTGCCATATGTTTTTGTATGCTAGTAGAGAGTGTGGAATTAGATTCTCAGAGTTAGAATATTTGATGATAATAAGAATCCTCTACTAGTATAGTGTTGGATTTATTTATGGGATAAAGATTGTGATAATTCAGACTTCATCATTTTTTAGGATTTTTTGTCATAAAGATGATGACATACATGGGTGAACATGTGGAAAGGACACGACAAGAAATAAAAGATTTCCTTAGGCCTATGAAGAAACTCTAGGGTTGGGAGTAAAACATAATTGGGGAGATTGGTTCTTGAATCAATACTCCACATATTTCAAAATCTATGGGTTTCCCATGAGACCTCATTTATTGCCTGTATGTGTGCTAAAGAGACTTGCCTACTTGGAAATTATCTGGTAGTTGAATGAAGTAGATAAAATCCATCTAAGGGGTCAAAAGAAAGGTTCTTTCTTCCCTACTACCTTGAAGTGGCCAGATTTCCAAGTGGCAAACAAAGAAGGCTTGGATCATATATATCCCTTGTTGAACAATTATAGTTTGTCGTCTAGTGTTGTCAAAGCTAGTTTTGATCCTGAGGGATTCATAAATATAGTTAGATTAAGAGTGAAGAATGTTAGAGTAGGTGTATTGTACACCTTGCATAACATTGGCATTATTTTATTATGTAAAATAAATATTTAATTGTGGTGCATCATGTGATGTGTTTAGCCACATTGGATAGTTATTTGGACACCACTTGTAATCGTTGTATGCAACATTGGGTTATTACTTTATTTGCAATTATTTGATTATTTGGGAAAACTTAGTACCAATAATCAAATGTGGGGGTCAATAGTTTTGTAGGCACATGATTTTTCAAAAAATGGTATTACAATACCACATGTTGTATTTATGTGATCTCATGTCTATAAAAGCAAACACATGGGTAGTTGTAGAGGTTGGTTGAGTGAAGGCTTATTGCCTTTGTCTAGGTTTGTAGCTTCTCGTTCAGGTTGGCTATGTGAGGGTTTGAAGCATGGCATGGGATGTATGGTTACATGCTTGTTCACATGGGTTGTAGGTAGAAAGAGCTTGATGCTTTAGAGGTGATCTCTACATATGTATTACTGTTATATTGCTGAATAATACATGAGAGATGCATGCTTTTAGAGGATAGGTTTTCCCAGGGTATATCTTGTGTCACCATTGATGGTATGATTGTCTATTTCTTTTGCATGTGGATTTATGGTTTATTGCATATTAAATCTCTTATTGGGTTATGATGAATTTATCTCTATGGTTGCATATTTCCAACAAAGAAATCTACTTTTCCTCATGAGGTGCATTTTGTTGAAGATGTAGTTAGAAATTCCTTGACATTTGGAGAAGTAAAAGACTAGACTAAGAAATGGCGTAGAATTGTCAATGCAGAAAATGAGAAGGTTAAGAAGGATCCTGCATTTTAGGGTTCATATGTTGAAGAGAAGGATAATGTTCTCAGAATTAGGAAGATGTTGGAGAATGTAGAAAAACTAACGATTCCTGAGGAGCAGAGGCCCCCCAAACTGTATAGAGATCCTAATTTACCAATAAGGCCTTATGTCAGACCAAGGAGTGGGGATAATGAAGAGGAAGCATCTCAGGATGTAGAGGAGTTAAACAATCAACTAAGAGACAAAAGACCTCTGAGGACAAAATAAGCGAGGTAGAAAACCTGCGAAGACAAAGGAAAAGCCCCAATGGAGATCATTGATGTTGAATACATTCTAGAGGAATTGGGAACTACTGAGGTAAATCCTGAACTGACTAGTATGATTGTGTTACCAATGCCTCATAATAGAAGTATTGATTATTTAAAAATTGCAAATGATGAGACTAGAGATATAAGGGCACTAGCTTGCTAGACATTTCTGTCAGATGATAAGTTTGTGAAGACTCATGAGTTTAAAGAATATGTGTTGAGAAGAAAATAAGTTGCATATCAAAATAGGCTTGGGGAAGAAAGAAGAAAAAATGATTCATTAGAAGAAAAGGACTTGGCTACAAAAGTGTTGTCAGAATTTGATCTAAAACTTGATAATATCACTCCTGAAGAAGACAAATGGTAATGGAGTGGTATGTTGTTATTGACAAATTGGAATTTGGCAAATGCTTTAGCCTTTGAGACAATAAAAAGACAAAATGAGGTGGTCTTCTCTACTGAGGAATAGGTTGAAGAAGTATTTGGATTAGGTTTTAATCCATCATTTGAAACATTAGCAATATGGACCTTGGCACCTAATACAAATAAGCTAGAAATAGTGGAAAGTATTGATAAGTCAAGGGGTAATCTTATTGTGAAGAGGGTTGCAGATACTCCAGCTCCAGATGCTACAAATTTTGTAGTTGATACAGATATGTTTAGTCATGCCACGATCATTAAGTTGTAACCTAAATTCAATGATCTACAGAAGAAATATATGGATGATTTGGTGAAATTGAGACATTTGGAGGAGAAAGAATTAGTATATTCTAGCACCCCTATGCCCATTATCTCAAGTCCTTCTAGTGAATCTTTTCCATTAGATAGAGATGCCCTGCTTGCAAAAATAGCAGAGTTGAAAGGAACAGTTGAATCTCTGAAAGGAGATAATCTATGTAGGCGCAAAATAGTCTCTGATATAGTTAACCATCAATTAACTAAAATTAATGGAGAAGTGGATGATGCATACAAAGGAATTGCAGACCTTAACCAAGATTTAGTGAAACATGAGCAAATTTCATCTAGTTTGCAAGAAATTATGATTAAATGGATTCTAGGAAATGATACCATAAAGAAAATGGTTAAGACAACTACGTATGATCCAAATAAACCCCTTGGATTGCAAGGAGTCTCAAAGATTATGGGAATTCTACATGAAGTTGTTTCCTACATGATGAAGTTGGATAAGAAACTGAAGGAGAAAGTGACAACAATTGATCAGATGAAAATGAAAATATTGCCCAATTTCAAGGATGATTAAGATCAAGATAAAACTTTTAGATCAATGGAAGGCAGAATTCAGTGCTGTGGGCTTCAAGGTAACTAATTTGGTATGTGTTGATGGAGAATTGCATACTGGATCCCTAAATTCAATTTTGGATGAATTGATTTCATTGGAGAAGCTATGTGACAGTATTGGTAAAGAATCAAAAGTAATTTTGGATGCCCAATATGTTGGTCATAATGAAAAAGGTTATCAAAGTTCTAGATTTCCAATGGCCAGAAGATAAGGAATATGGACTTTGGGAGGAGAAGTATGAAGGTGATTGATGCTTATTGGTTTTTTAGTTGGTCATCAGTTTGTAAAAAAAATCAAATCTTGCAGAGATGATCTAATTTTGGTAATTCTCAAGTTGTGCTACATTTTTGGCCTATGCAAATAGATCAAGCATTAACATTGGATGATTTTGTCGACATGTATGTGATTGTAAAATTGAATATTATAATGGGCACAAGCTCTCAAATTGTTCTTGTGATGTAATGTCAAATATTCTAAAATTAGTTCTTTTGGGGCTAGGCTGACAAATTTTTGTAGTTTTCCCATAAAATGGGGAATTCATACTATGATAGGGCTGATAATAGTAATAGAAGGAGATAGAGAAGAATATTTTGAATATCCAGGTATATTGTAAATCCTTGTGGTTTTGACAGAATCCAATAAGAAAGGAGCATTCCTGAGTTGTAGGTCATAATTTTTGCATGTGAGATTATTTGTTTTTTGCATGGCAATTTTTCTATTCAGATTGAATTATATGGAAAAAACTTGATGTGCGTGTTATTTGTGATTGTATCCTTGGATATGAATTCTTCCCTTTTTAGTAAAGTTGCTAAAGGTTTTTGAACTCATCAATATAGATTTGGTGTATGGTATATCCGATTTGTTGCATTTGTTCAAGGAATGGATTAAAATTTCTTTAGATAAGATATAAGAGGTAGTGTGTTGTATTTAAGGACTACTGAAGAAGAATCATAGGTAATAACTTTTCTTTGGCACATTGCTGTAATGTGATAATAATTTTATTAACCCTTTGAAGTGTGAAGTTTTGTTGTCATAAGAAAAAATTTACATGTAGGGTTTGACTCTGTTACCTAGAATAGGCACCGATCTGAGGATATTTTTTTAAATCCAAGGTACTAAAAACTTTGAAATCAAAAAGACAAAACCATTTTCTTATTTTATAATGTGTTCAAGTTGTTCCATGTTCTCAGAGTATTGAATAAGATATATGTTGAGGATTTAGCTAATCTGAGGTAGGATCTTTTCAGACCTCAATAGAAAAGTGAGATCATTCTTAAACCAATATCTCATTGTACTTAGGCAAAATATTTAAGATATTGTAATAAGGAATAACCCCCTAGGTCCAGTAGAGACTAAAGTATAGAGGAGAACAAGTTACTGTCTCATGTTTGTTGGCCACTAATCTGAGAGTCTTGAGCATTAAGGATAGCTACCTTATAGGGATAATCAGGTAATCAGTTGGAAACATCAACATAACCCATTGAAGGATAAAGAGGAAGAAGTAGAGAGTAGTCCAAGGATTTCTTTGATTTTTGGAAAGAAATTTTTGAAGGAAATGAAGAAGGAGAAGGCATGTTTTTCTTTCATTCCTAAGACTGTAGAAGCTAGGACAATAGGGAAGAGTGAAGAACTACCAATGGAAATCCAAGAAATTTTGGATGATTATGTAGACATAATGATGGAGTTACTAGATGGACTGCCACCTGTGAGAAATATAGGCCATTGTAGGGACTTGATACTCGTGGCTAGTTTTCCAAACAAAGAACTTTATAGAATGACACCAATGGAGAATGAAGAGATCAATAGACAAGTGCAATAGTTGTTGGACAAGGGTTTGATAAGGGAAAGTCAAAGTCCATGTGTTGTTCCAACAGTACTAACACCTAAAAAGGATGGATAATGACAAACATGTACAAAATCAAGAGCCATAAATAAGATAACCATAAAATATAGATTTCCATTACCTCAGATGAATGACATGATGGATTATCTGAGTGGATCCAAATACTTCATTAAAATCAATTTGAAGAGCAGATACGATCAGATAAGGATTAGGGAAGGAGATGAATGGAAGACTTATTTTTTAGATAAAGGATGGTTTATATGAGTGGTTGGTAATGCCATTTGGACTGATAAATGCACCCAATACTTTTATGAGGTTGATGAACAAAGTGTTAAATCCATTCCTTGGTAAGTTTGTCATTGTATATTTGGATGATATTTTGATTTTTAGTAAAATAAAAGAACATTGGATGCATGTGAGAGTTGTTTTGCAAAGATTGAAGGCGGAAAAGTTGTTCAAACTTAAAAAGTGTAGTTTCATGAAGGAGTTGGTGTATTTAGGATTTGTTGTTTCAAAAGAAGGATTGAAAATGGATCTAGAAAAGGTCAAGGCAATTTTGGATTGGCCCTCACCGAGGAGTATGTTTGAAGAAAGAAGTTTTCATGGATTGGTGAGATTCTATAGGAAGTTCATTATGTAAGAAATTTCAATTGAATATGTGCACCTATCATAGAGACTATGAAGGTGGTAGGAAGGAGTTCAATTGGACAACTACAACAGAGAAAAATTTTTAGTTATTGAAGAAAAAAGTGATAGAACAACTAGTGTTGGTGTTTCCTGATTTTGGTAAAGTGTTCCAAGTAGATTATGATGCAAGTGGAATTGCCATTAGAGGACTACTAAGCCAAGAGCGAAGATTGATATCTTACTTCAGTGAGAAGTTGAATGAAGCCGAAAGGAAGTATTCAGTGTATGATCAAGAATTTTATGCAATAGTGAAAGCACTCAAGAAGTGGAGACATTACCTGCTACTTAAGGAATTTGTGTTATACATGGATCACCATGCATTACAGTATATAAATAGTCAATGTAAGTTGAATAAAAAACATATGAAATGGATATAATTTTTTTAGAGTTATTCAGTTATTTTGAGACATAGGAGTGGTAAATCAAATCAGGTAGCTGATGCACTAAGTAGAAGATGTCTAATGCTGAATGAGTTAAGAGTGAATGTTGTTGGTTTTAATTCTATTAGGGAGTTATATGAAGAGGATGCAAATTTTAAGGAAGCATGGGCAGTGTGTAAAAGTCTAGTAGAGAAAGATAGAATTCCATGGATGTAGTATTTCATACAAGAAGGATTATTGTTTAAGGGAAGGAGATTGTGCATACCTCAGGGATCAATGAGGGATAATTTGATAAGAGAAAAACATAGTGGAGGTCTTAGTGGACACTTTGGAGTAGATAAGACATTAGCACAATTGAATGAAGGCTATTATTGGCCCAAGATGAATATAGATGTGAAGAAAATTTTACAAAGTTGCATAATTTGTCAACATGACAAGGGAACAAGACAAAATACAGGCTTGTATTAACCATTGCCTATATTGAAAAGACCTTGGGAACATATAAGTATGGATTTTGTTCTTGGATTATCGAGGACACAAAGAGGTAATGATTAAATTTTTGTTGTGGTTGATTGATTTTCAAAGATAGTTCATTTTATTCTATGCAATAAATCTAATGATGCTTCACATATAGCTACATTGTTTTTCAAAGTAGTTAGGTTGCATGCATTACCAAAAAGTATTATTTCTGATAGGGACACAAAAAAATTTAGCCATTTTTGGCCTACTTTGTGGAAGAAATTGGGAGCATAGTTGGGATTTAGTTTGTCTTATCATCCCTAGACTAATGGGTAAATTAAACTTGTTAATAGGAGTTTAGGTAATTTGTTGAGGTATTTAGTAGTGGACAAACCTAATAAATGGGATTTGATATTGGCCCAAGCATAATTTTCATATAATAACTTAGTCAATAGGAGTGTAGGAAAAATCCCATTCCAAATTGTTTATGGTTATAGTCCTAGAGGAGTGGATGAATTGAGAGATATAGTTGATGTGGGAAGAAAAAGTGCTGTAGTGGAATATTTAGTTGAGTATATACAAGAACCACATAAAGAAGTGAAGAAAAACTTCGAGAAGAGTGCCACAAAATACAAAGAACATGTTGATATGACTAGAAGAGCAAGAATTCAAGAATTTTAGGTGGGTGATTTGGTATTGGCACATTTGAGAAAGGAATGATTCCCTCATGGAACATATAATAAACTGAAGTGGAAGAAGATAGGATCATGTAAAATACTAAGAAAAATTTCATCCAATGCATATGAAATTAAACTTCCAGAAGGAATCGATATTACCCCAATATTCAATGATGTTGATTTCTATAGGTATTACATAGGAGAAACAAGTGCACAAGGGATTACCAATTCAGATTTGTAGGATGAACAAGGTTGGATACATCATTTACCTAAAAAGAAAATCGAAGAAGTAGATTAAGTGGTAGATTTCTGAGTGATCAAAAGAACAAGAGGAAAATAATATAAGGAATATTTGGTCCATTGGAAGAACAAAGTAGAAGATGAAGCTACTTGGGTGAATGCCTTAGAACTTGTTAAGTATGGAATTTCCATTCCATACTTGACAAAATGTTCATGAGTTTTGTTTTGCTCATGGAATATTTCTCTTACCCAGCATGTCTGATGTAGGAGCTTCTGGGTTCATGAGAAATCTTGTTTCAACCAAAAATATTTTAGGTTTTGTTTTCAATTTCAATTTAGTTTGTTGTGTTTGAATTGATTTTTTGTAGTTTCTTTAGAAAAGTTTTCATATTCAAAATTGGTCAAGTTCAAGACATCATCTTGTAGAAGGGCTCAATAGGTACTTGTAGTTTCAATTTGGTGAAGTTTGGAGAAATTGGGTGAAGTTAGGAGGCATTCGGCGAAATCTACAGTTCATGGACTTCTATTTTCATTGAAAGAACAAGTTATCGAACTTGTATTTTGGATGATGAAGATTGTCACTCTTCCTTGTCAGTAATTTTTTATTCAAGAACTCTTCTCTTCACCCATTGAGCTTGTACTCTTCCTTATCGATAGTTTTCTAAGTTCAAGAACTCAAACTTGTGCCAAAAGGTGTTTCAGAAGGAGGGTCATCCCACAATAATGGGTTACACTTTTTGGCCAAACTTGACATTGAAGTCAACATTTTGAACTAAATCTTCACTTTCTAACACCTATAGCCACTAAATAGTTGGGAATTTGAAGATGATGCAAACTAGTGATTTGTGAGATTTTGTCTGTAGATTCTAAATATATATTTTTTAAAAAAATTGGAATTAAATTGTAAATTTTGTTGTGTCTCCTTTGATAACTAGTTTTTAATAGTAAAAAATAATTTTTTAAAGTGATGTGCATTGTATCGCACATAACTTTTTTTTTCTACAAAGGATAAAATTCTGATTCTTTTGAATTTAGATTGGTAACACCAATATCTAGAGGATGCATTTGGTTTCATAATGTTTTGTTGAATATATTTTTTTAATTAAATTTTGAAGTCAAACCAATTATAATATAGACATAGGAGTATTCTATCCAACATAACTTTTTTTGTATGTTTCAGAATTTAATTTTTTTTTGTTAGAATAAGGACATCAATACCTAGAGGACATGTATTTTTTAGATTTTTTTTTTCTATTTTTCTTTTTTTTCATATGTGTGAAACAAAGACCTTGATGTTCATTGAAAAACCTACATTCACAAGAAATTAAAAAAAATATAATAATCAAATTAAATATATTTAAAATTATACTTTTGGGGAAGCTTATAATAAGGACTACATACTTACAAAACATAAATTTTAAATGAATTCATTTGATCACCCAAAAGGTAAATCAAAAGTGGTTTTTTATCAACATTTTGATAGGTGTAGAGGAGACTCCATTATAGGTATGGTTTAAAACTAGAGGGGTTCTATCCAAGGGGGTTTGATCAAACCATCTTCAATTAAAATCCTTTAAATGGAACCTTTCAAGGCTTAAATCATTATATTTTCTAAAAATATGTGATTTCAGTAAAAATCAGGATGTCCCAGAAAGTGTAACCCATTATTGTAGCAGCACTTAGGAATTAAAAGGAATTTCATGAAGTGTTTTGGCAATATTTAAGTCTAGGAACTTTGTTTTATACTGAAAGGTGTTTTCATAAAAGTATTTATGCAAATATTCAAGTTCTTCAACTTTCCTTTTCGTCAAAATAGCTTATTGATGAACCTTACCTTTGTTGAAGGGTGTTTCGAAGTACCTAAAGACTTTTCTTTTATAAATGGTTTAGTGAAATTTCAAGTTCTTGAACTAAAAGAATCATTGATGAAGAGTTGAGTGGATCACAAAAAGGCTAAATCACTGATGAAGAAGTTTAAAAGTTTGAAAGGGTGCCAATTTTTTGAAAGAGCACTTTATAGAAAGTTTGAAAGTTTAAATTGTTGCCAAATTGTTGAAACATGTCATTTTCAGCGATTATGCTAGATCATGAACCGTTAAGAATCTCGAAATGTGTTATTTTGGGATTTTAACTTGCAATGTTTCAGTTCTATAACTATCAATGGTTCAACTTCTTTGAACCTAAAGTATAAAGGGATGATGTTTTATTCTATTAGGGGTTTATTCTAGAGAAGAAAGTTTTGTCTTAGAAGAATTGATTGATTGAAATAGTGTAGATTGTACTCCTAATTCCATTGTAATGTATGTAAACTTGTGAATTGAATAAAACTCAAATTAAATTTCATTTTTGTGTGAAATTAGTGTCTTTGGTAGCTAGATTTTGGTTGTCTATTAAGACCCCCATATCTAGACTATGTTAATGGTTGAGATTGAGTGAAAAGAATTAGGGAAATGATGGAAGCTTCTAGGGCTTATTCTTATGTGAATGGATAGGATTAAACAATTTAGTATGTAAAAGGGATGTGTTGTGATGCTCACAACATGCCCCATTTTACTTCTTAGAAAAATGAGGACCCCTACTGTGGCTATGGCTTTTTGCTTGGGTGTGGGTTTGCTTGGTGGTAAAAGGGAAAAGGAGGTGAAAGTTACAAACCTTGTTGAAAATAAAGAAAAATAGCATAAGTACTAGAGCAGAATAGGGGTGAATTCCTTGTTAAAAATAAGTAAGGGTTGCTTTTTGAACAATTTTAAAATTCCCAATATTTTGTAAGATATGTGTGTTTTTGGGTAAAATGCACTATAGGAGGGTTTGTATGTTTCATATTCAAAGTCATTTGTATGTCAAGTCATTGTATGAGTTGCATAAGGGAGTCACCAGGTTTATTGTGTTACTATACTTGTATGCACTTTGTAACGTGTTATGCTTTCCATACAAGTCAAACTTGACAGAAGTCAGAGGTGAAATGGGTAATCGGTTAAGTCTGCCGGATGTATATTGGGGTTTGTCTGTTTGAGTGAAAATGAATATACAAGGTAATATATAACATGATATACATGCCATGGATTCGAAAAGAGTATTAAAATTGGTTTTGTCATGGTATGTTTTGCTACTTGTATGTTGTATGCTTCGGGTTATACATTTGGTATACATACAACACGGAACTCAAAGGAAGTTAAAGTTTGATATAAATGATGCATCGTGACTTAATGTATAATTGTAAAGGTGCATTTCACTTTATATACATTTTGGATCTGAAAGGTTATATATTGCAGTTTATAAAAATGAAAAGTCTGAAAAGGAGATACAAATGAGTTTGTATGTATTGGGCCTTGTATCTAAGAGATTGATACAAGTATGGTTATAGCATGGAAATACAAGTAAAAAGTAAAGTGGATCCCACCTCTTGCATATCGGGCTTGTATAATAACAATGTATATCTTAGATATACAAGCCGATGCACAAGAAAAGATGCAAATAGGAGATACAAGCTAGATACGAAAAGGAAGTTAAATACAGAAAAGTCTTTGTATGATTGTAGCGCTTGTAAGTTTATGATATACATATTCAAGATACAAAGGAATAAAAGGCATCGTGGGAGATAAAGAGTAAAAAGGAGGTTTGTATAAAGTTGTTTGTATATGCGTTTGTATCTAATGAGACATGCAAAGAGTGATATACAAAGCGAAGATACAAGTATGGACAAAAGGAACAAGGAAAGAATGTTAATTTTGGTTTCTTGCATATCAGTTTGCATGTTGAAAAAATACAATGCTAACATACAAAGAATAATATACAAGGAAATATACAAGAAAATGATATGTATGCAAAAATGAACTAATAGGTAAAAGGTTCAAAACTTAAACATTGAAATAGAAATCCGAAGCTTTTGGCACATTAATTGCTGTAATTAATTCTGAGCTAACATTAAAAAGAGTAAAATTCAAGGGAGTTAGGGTAAATTTAAATGCATTTTGTTTTCAGATTTGCACTGCTAAGAGTTAGAAAATTGCAGAAAAAGAGAATTATTATAGGAATTGAACATAACTCATCAGGGCGACAGAATTACAACAACTGGATGGAAAGCAAAACGGTAAAGTAAGTCAACGATAGGAAGTGAGTGGTAAAGAAATACAGGTATTTATCCCAAAACACCGTTACATTTCAAATGGTAAAAATGCACGTAAAATTTAGTAATTTCATTATAAAATGTAGGCATTTGTTAAATCACTATTTTAACTATTAATTAGCTGGGTAGAGCTTAACAAATGTGAAATTCAAAATAGAAAGGACAAACTAGGTTAGGGTAAAATGGTACAAAGCAGAAATTCATAGTAAAACCCTAGATAGGAAAGTAAAACAAAAGTTAAAAGACAAATTTTCTACAGGGTGACAGTGAAGCAGAAAAAGGAAGATACAGGGGGCGAGGTGAAAAAGGAGAGGAAACCACGAAAGGAGATAGAAAAAGAAGAGTTGCTAATGCATAGAGGATATCTGACATTGATCAATTACATTGGAGTGGGAACTAATACGAACATTGGAAATTATGATGCAAATGATGTTTTACAAAAGATTACAGCTGTAGATGCTACACTGGATATGAAGTGTATATGGGAGAGTGGATTGTATAGAGCTGCAGGTTTTCTATTGGCTATGGAGGCCAAAGATTTGTGTTTAGATTGTTTAACTCTGTATGACTTATCAACCAAGAAGATTATGTTTTATGATAGACTCAATGCTGATTTGTCCACAAAAGGTATTGCAAGGACATTCAGTTTGGAAATCAATGAGAAAATGGTAGATATTGACATTGATCAATATAATGAGGATTTTCAAATTAATGAAAGGAATTGTAGAGGTAAGATATTTTACAACTGGTATAGCCCAGAAAACAAACCCAAGGCTATAGCCAGAGTGCACAAAAATCTGATGAGAATATACTTCAAGGAAGAAATCTACTTGATGATCACAATGCTGAGTAGACTGATAAGATTGAGAGATGGCACAAAATGTGAGCCCTAGATGTTTACTGTTATTGAGTTCATGAGAGAAGGAGGAAAAGAGCAAGGACAGAAGTAAGACCATTCATGTGCAACAGAAGTGAGACCATTCATACATGGAATAGACAGGGTTGAGACCTTAGGTAGTGGTCCAGGACAGAAATTGGTATATGAGCATTACCTTAATCTACAAGTGGAGAATGCATTCAAGAAATTTGCTTTAGTTAATGATGTATTATATACTTTTATGGTGAGAATTCTAAGGGAAGAACCTGATAAAAGATTGTCTAAGGATGTAGAAGATGCAATTGGGTTGCACAGTTCATGGTATATTCAATTTCCACATTTTACTTGTATCAGAACTGAAGGATTTGAAGGAAATGCTTTCATGTTACCCCGATATCCTTCTAATAAATTGATTGTGGTGGAGTTTTCAATGTAAAATCTAAACACCTTTAGAATGTACAAGAAAAAGTTTAGTAGAGGAAACCTTAGGCTACCTTGGGCTATAGGTAGAAATTCATGCTACAGTGAGGAAGTGGCTAGTTATTTAGAGCAAGAGCTAAGATATTATGGATTTGAAGAATTTGATTTAGCTAGAAAGTTTTATCCTTTCCATAGGATCTAGAACATAGTTGATAAAAAGTATAAGCATCACATACACATTAAAGATTTTTGGTCTGATTGCAAAAATGATAAGGAGGTAAGGAAGAGAGCCCATAAAAGACTAACAATTGAGCAAATGAAAACTATGGGAGATATGTATGTTCCTCCAGAGGAACAAGAAGATGGTAAATTGCTGCATCATAGTTATGCGGAGGCCAGGCTTGCTCCTATTACTGAGCCGGATTGGTCACAGCCTTGGAACACATCTTTGGACATATTGTCCAAACCAGTTATATTATTTTCAAAGACAGTTAAAAGACAGGATTGAAGAACTCAAAGCTGATGGGAGGGAGATCACATATCTTAAGAAGGGGAGGAAGAGAGTAAGAGAACCCAGTGATGATCCCTAGTGTTTTTATAAGAAGGCTAAGATTGTAGAGAAAGAAAGGAATGCTACTCTGATGGATCCCTATGCATTAGGAATAACAGTAGCAGTATCAGCTGATACATTTGTAGATCCAAAATCATTAAGCCATGAGATTAGTGTAGAAGGGGCACAGACTTCCAAAGAAAGAGTAGGACAAGAAGTAGAAGAGCAATACCAATAAGTATATCCAAAGGAGAAACTTCTAAAGAAAGTGAAGTCATTAGAGCACAACAGGTAGGTGTGAAGTTGAGTAATATATCTAGTGCCTCCACTACAATAGAAAAGAGATAGGCATATGTTCAAGTAAAGATAGAGTTGGCTGGGGAAATGTTGTAAGAGTCACAAGCACATGAAGCCAAAAAAACCACTGAGACTGTCAATATTGAGAGTGACAGTAGCGAAAGTGAAGAAAGGGGAATGTATGCTGGGAAAGAAATTGAAATAGAAGAGGAATCTAGTGAATTCTTAAGTGAAGAAGAGGAACAAAGTACTTAAGCCGAAATGGAGATTGAACAAAGCCCAGAGCATGAAAAAGAAAAGGTATAGGAAGAATCAGGGACAGTAGATCCATTTGGTACCTTAGTATCTCCTAAAATCATCAAAGATGTGCAAGAAGAGGCGCATAAAATTGAAGAGGCTGAAAAGGAAAGTGCACCTGAGGAAATAATCATAGAAAAACTTGCTCAAGAAAAAGATGAAACAGAAGCTGACACTTCAAGAGCAGATGTATTGAATATTTTGAATATGTATGGTGAACAAAATGAAGAAGAGAAGAACATAGAAAGCAGGCAAGAACAAGAGAAAGAAGTAAAAAAGGATGATGCAAGGGTAAGTTCACCTATACATATAGAACAAGTATAGAAAGAAGATGAAACTACAGAAGATGTGACCAAGAGGCCTGAAGAGGAAGCACATACAGAAAATGTTGAAGAAAGTAAAACTAAAGAAAAAATAGAAGATATAAACATGATAAATGTAGAACAAACACATAAGGAAGAGGACAAGGAAGAAGAATCATTGAAAGGAGAAGGTCCTGAAGAAGAAGATGAGGCTAGAGGGGACACAAAAACTAAAGAAGAAGAAGAAAATGAAGGCAAGTCCAAACAGCAAAATGACCCCATGGAACAAGAGCCTCCACCTCAACAACAACTTCCACAACAACAACAACAAGAACAACAACAGGAACAACAACAACAAGGAGAAGTAGAAACAGAGAGACCTCATGGAGAAGTAATTGATGAAGTTAAGATTGTTGAAGATACAAAAGAGATTCATGCTTGGCTAGGAGTAGAGATAAGAAAAGAAAAGGAGGTACAATTAGCACCTATTGACATTAAAAGTTTATTAGGTAATACAACACCAGAGAAAGAAAAGAGAAAGGCTAGAACAATGTCAGCCATACAAAGAGGTCTAGATGGATCTAGAATGCTGAACCTAGCCATACCTCAGAAAGAAAAGGAAAAAGGTGAAATAACCTTAGATGAGTATAAAATACTAAATTTTGACCTTGGGCATACTACACGGGACCAGCACATCATTGAGTGGGAAGATATGCACCAAGTAACAGCAGAGATGTTGAGAAAAGACAAAGACAAACAAGAATATTTGAAGGGACATATTGTCCAATTGCAACAATTTATTAAGGGGATATTTGATCCCAATACAATAGTCCCAGAATTACCAGACTGAATTAACTGGTTTCTTTTTCTTTTTCTTTTCTAGCTTAGTGGTATAAGCTAGATCTTGATAAAGCCTTGGAAGCTGATAGGTGCCTCTTATGATAATGAAGTCAGCATCAATGGTGAAGGGTTCCCATTGCTGAATGGCTTTGCTTCCAATTACCCCATCATAGCCTTCAACTTCATATTGGACAAACAGTAGATTATCCGTAAAACCATCAAATCCAATTTGAATAGGAGCTATACAGAATGAGGAACTATCTTCTTTTTCAGAATTACCAAAAGTAATACCTGTAGTTCCTTCCATCTAGGCGTCTTTGGGAAAAGCATTATACCTGGCAATATTGAGATCTGCTCCGGTATCAATGAGAAATGCTAGAGGATATGCCATTATACCTAGAAAGTGGATGGTAAGGATAATGCCATGACATGAAGTAGTTGGTTTTGCCGTTCTTTTGTAGGCTTTCATCTGACGGCTACTGGAACCTTCTTCAAAAGTGACTCAAGGTTCATCTTCATCTTCTTCTTTTATGGCATGATGAATGAGAGGGCTGTAAGGCTTTTTGTCATAGAACAATTGTTCTTCTATGATCGTAGCTTGTGTAGATAGCTGTATGGATCCAGTAGAATTGAATTGGCCAACAAACTTATCAAGTTTAGGGGCTTTCTCCATTTCTTCTGTGAGATAGAAATTTTCTTCATCATCAATTTCTAAAATTTCTGCCTGAGCTTGAGTAATAACCGTTTCAAGAAAGGCTTTTCTATTTCTTCTCCAAATGCGCCTTGCCATACTTCCTGGAGCAGAAGCATTAAGAATAGATCATTGATTTAAAGGTCTAGGGACCCAAGGCTGTTGAGCTAGAGGTCCAGGAGGCCACGGTTCTCTTCTTTGTAATGGTTTATAATCATGCTGCTCAGGAATCTCTGTTGGAGAGACTGATAAACCATATTGAAGAATAGGAGATCTTCTTACAGGATGCTTCGGAGGATGACCTCGTCCTTGTCCACTTTCAATGGATGGCTGGAGTAAGAAATACTTTCTTGACTTAAGCTGATCTAATTGGGTTGTCAGTTTTTTCCATGTTTCCTGACCCATATCCATGGTATGGAGTCTGGATTCAATTTGGACAATATCTTCAATAACCTTGTCCAATTCATTACCACGGGGGTCCCTTCTGAGCATTCTGCAGTAGAAGGAGACTTCTGAATCCTCATCAGAGGATTGAACTTCTTTGGTCATTAGATTGACTTGACCTTGTTCTTGAGCTGATACATATTCCTCAGACTCAGATTCTGAGCTTGACTCTGAAAATTCACTGGAGAGGATTATATCCTCTGATTCTGATGGATAATCATTAATGAATTCAAATTCATCATTCTCAACACCTACTTCTCAGGCTGCACGGACTTTACCTTTACCCTTTTTCTTATTTCGGTTCGAGCATTTGTTTGCAAAGTGATCACCCTTGCAAATATAACAGGTAGGTTTCCATTTCTTGGAACCCTTTCTTTTCTTATCTCTTTTTCTGAAGTATCCCCTTTTCTTAGGATACTTAGTTTTGAATTTCTTCTTTTTCTTCTTGTAAGACTTTTCAGAACTATCACAATTGTAACAAGAAGATTTTCCCTTTTCGGGGAACTGATTAGAAGGCATAATCTGGTAGCAAATAGATGAAGAAAGTAAAGGTTGTACCTTTTTTATTTCTTTCTTGGCTTTTCCTTCCTCACAGATTTCCTCATTAATCTATGTTAAGAATTGAACTAACTGTGGATAGGTTAGTTCTTTCATTTCTATATTCTCTGTTACCAGATTCTCAAGAACTTTTTTGTGATAGAATTCTCCTATCACAGTACTAAAACTTTTCAGAAAAGTAGTGAACATAAATTCATGATTCTGTTCACAACCTGACAAATAGAAATTCTCATATTGAACATCACAATACTGCTTAAAGTATTTGAGGTCCTTACACTTACCTTTGATAAACTTGTTGTAGGCCAACTTTTCTCTAGTGTTTGTTTTTCCAACAAATAGACGTGTCAATTTAGCACAGACTTGATCTATACCTCTATCCAATAGGATTTCTCTATAAGCATCATCTAGACGATCCCAAACATGTCGAGCCACACCGGTCATTGCATTAAGAGCCTGCTTGATCACCTGCTTTTCATCAGCATCAGCATTAGTGGATATATAATTTGTTATCTAGGCTCGCATTGCATCTATACCTCTTGTATTTTCAACATCTTCAAAATGATCAAAATTAACAAGGGGCGGTGTATCAGCTTTCAAAGTTTGAATATTTTTGAATGGATCAACAGGATTAGATCCATTAGGATTAGAACTAGAACCACGAGCCATTTGGAACCTTTCTTTGGCTTGTTCCTTTGGAGTTGTTTATCTCAGATTCCCTATAGAGGGATCATACCTTTTCAATCACAGGCTATCTAACTTCAGTCTTTAACTTAGGTCCTTCATACTGAGCTTGTAGATATCCCTTTGCACTAGAAGGGAAATTCTTTGTCTTTACAGTCTGCTACTGTCAGACTATATGGGTCACGAACTGAATAGTCCTAGACTCTTCTTGAAGTGCAGAATTTAGGTCAGAGGATTCCAATCTGATGGAATCATTCATGAGTATTTGTGATTGTGCAACTGAAGGAACTTCTTCAGAGATTTCAACAAGTCTCTGACTATTATGTCACATGTATATTTGTAGTGTTCAATTGGGATCCAAGCACATAACAGTCTAATTTTACTTCACTTCTGACCTTTTGCAGAAGTTCTCTCTGTTGTTCTAAAGATCGTTGCTGAGCTACCCACCAGGTTTCAGCTTGCTTTTTGAACTCAGTATACTGGGCTTTGAGTTCCTGAAGATCTTTGTTAACAGAGTTCATCCACTGATCAGTGAGATGCTTTTCCAAGTGTTCAAGAGTGGAGATAAGAGAATGAAAATTCTCTTGAGCACTAAGGCGTGCTTTCTCAGCCTTGACTACCTCGATCTGATGCCAGATCTTTCTATCCTTAGCAAGGAGCATAGATTTCCTTAGACAAAGATTCGTCCAGTTAAGCAATTTACTTTGGCTGGTACATTGGGAGCTTTCAGCAATAGGAAATAAATGCAGAGGCCAGAAATCAGCTTTATAAGTTCTAGTTGTATCAAATAGAATGAAATCCCTAAATGGAGGAATGGTACTGGGAAATAGATAAGGACCTGCAGGCATAGATATAGCCTTTTCATGGGACTCAGAGATATCTTGTATTTTCTTTTCTCGTGCAACATGGTTGTGCATAATTGCCAATTTAGATGGGAAGAATGTAGATCTAAACTGGAACAATTGACAGAAATAGAGGAGAGAGCAGAGGAGTTAATCAATGAAGGAGTAATTACCCCTTCACTGGCAAATCAAGTGCCACAGGTAAGATTGGAACTCAAATTCAAGGAGGATAATCTTAGAAAATGTATAACAGTTTCTCAGGATTTAGAAGAAAAAGCAAATGACATGATTAGAATGCATAAGAAGATAGTAGAAAGACTCTTAGAGCATGAATGCATGGACATACGAGCATATAAATTGGAAAGAGACTTGACAGAATTTAATGCCATTTTTACACCATGCATAGAAAGCCCTGAAGCATACTTGAGAAAACATACAATTGATTCATTAATGGAAGACAATGCTAAAATGAGGAAGTACAAGAAAAGAAGCAAGGGTTCAGAAAATAGAGAAAAGAAACTAAAGGAAGGAGTTACACTATAGGAGTATATATGGACAAAGAGTCCAAGAGGGGACTGCACTTTTGTAGAAGGTGTGATCAATAATTTCAAAACATACTTAAAGGAATGAAAAGGTAAAGGAAGCAATAGTTTTGGGAAAAGTCAAGTAAAGAGTATCAGTGAGCAGATGTCAAAGAAAAAGGGAATCTTATTTTTTGAAAAGATTCCAATAGCATCCTTTAAGAGGAAAAATATGCCATTTAGATATTTTGATAGACGGTTAGAGATGAATGTGCACCATTGATCAATAATAGACGGATCTCGACCGTAGATGAAGTTTGTAGCCGTAGCAATGGGAAGTTTCAAAATCTATATAAGGAACTTTGCTACTTGTACATTAATTACACAGGGATTTTAGGAGATAGCTGGTAATTGAAGTTGTTTAAACATTTTGATTAGAAGAACTTTTTAGTTTAGAGGAGGTCACTTATGTCTACACTAAGGAATGCGTGGAATGTCCAGCTTCCTTACTGTATCTGTAAGACATTGTAAGTTTTCTGTAAAATTGATTAATGAAGCAAAGAGTCATTCATACATTGTAAATCATATATGACTGTGTGTTTTTAAATACAAATACATCTAGAATTCTACGTCTATGTTTAGAGTGTTTTACGGCTCTTACTTGTATTTGAAATAATATCTCTTTAAACGCTTGCAATCTTGAATGTGTGTTCATGAAAATACTCAGGGCTTCACATTTAATGATTTAATCTGTTGATTTGATCAAGTTTGCTATAATTCTCATAACATGGATAATAGAACATTTAGATCTTGCAGTAGTGTGATGTTCAATTTGAATTGCTCTAACTTTTCCCCAAGCCTTTGAAATACTTAGCTTAAACATAGAAATTTAAAGGAAATTGTCTGACATTTGAAAGAAGCATGAACAATTGGTTTAATATTTGACAATTTTCATAATAATTGGAAGAGAAAAGCTTGTTTTATTATAAATCATACAAAGCTTTGTGATACCGTAGCAAATGTATGCAAAGAGATGGATAATTTGTTGATATTTGTAACAATTTGCATAATTTGAGTCCAGTGAGTCATAGTTCACCTTAAATCAAGTAAGCCCCCTTGCATATTACAGTTTCACATTAACCTATTGAATTGTCCACAAGGTCAAGACCTGACCATACAGAAACTTGGGATTAAGTAATCTTAATTGATTTCTTCATATCTTTCAAGACAGTTAGGTTCATTTTGTGAATTTTAACTTTTGTTATGAATGTGTAAAAACAATCATCAACAGGATGGTGGATTTATAATGTTAGTTTGAATTTTGTGAGAGTGTCTAGGTTCAATAAATCTAGACAACTTTTAGTTGGTCTTGCGACTAGTTGAATTTTTAATTCATTTTTTAATGGATAATGGATAATAATGGGATAAAATTAGGATAAATGGAGGATTAGACTAGGATTTAGGACTTTATACTAATTAATCAAATAATGATATTATTTAATTAATTAGTGGAGAGGGATGTGGTAAATTAGAATAATTAAATAAATATAATTTATTTAATTAATTAGTGTTAGGATGATGCAAATGTATTTAGGATGGCTTGAGATGGCATCAAAAGTGGAATTAGATGTCTCATTAGTATGTAGTTAATTTTAGGTGTCTACAAAACCAACACAATTTTTCAATTGATTATCAAAAATGTGGTTCATGCATGATTGCAAAGTAGCTAGTAAATTTGTTAAGCCAAAAGGCATGGCTAGGAATTCAAAATGTTCAAAGTGACACTTGAATGCTATTTATGCGCATCCTAATTCCTTACATGGATTTGATGGTAGCTTGATCTTAGATCAACCTTTGAAAAATACACAACTCCATGAAATTCATTAATTAGCTCATTGATCCTAGGAGTGGGATACTCGTTTTTGGTGGTTTTCTTATTTAAATATTTATAATCAATACACATTCACATGGTACCATTATTTTTCTTTACAAGAACCATGGATGAGGAAAATGGGATAGAATTGGCCCTAATGTGACCCATCTCCAAGAGTTACTTGATGGCCTTTTCTATTGATAGGATTATAACTTGGTTCTAGATCTATGATATGTTGGAATCCTTTGTTAGGTGCTAGTATTGGAGAAAAATCACTAAACACCATATGATGCTTATCCAAAATATTTTGAATATCAACATGATAAGTGCATTGCTTACCCATGGATAAATTTATAGGCATAACCAAACAACTTGATTCCCAAGAAACTTGTCCCTTTTGGAAGGTCCTCTCCATTCTTTTATTTATAACTACTCATGGTTTGCCACCAAAAATTCCTCTAAGCACCACATATTTTCTCTTAGATTTAAACTTAAGATCCATGGATTGATAGTTCTATGAAAACTTGCCAAGGGAATGCAACCGTTATGCACCCAACACCATGTTAGTCTCTCCTAAACCCACAACATAGAAATCATCACATACATTATGCTCTCCCATGGCTATGTTGAGTTGTCAAATCATTTTGGTGCATGGAATGGTGAATCCATCCACAATAATGACATTGAATCCTTCAAAATCCTTAGCTTTTAGTCCTATTTTAGTCACCAAACCCTCATCAATGAAATTGTGGGTTGATCCACTTCAAACAATTTGTAGGCATAACCAAACAACTTGATTCTAAAGAAACTTGTCCCTTATGGAAGGTCCTCTCCATTCTTTTAGCTATAACTACTCATGGTTTGCCACCAAAAATTCCTCTAAGAACTACATATTTTCTCTTAGATTTAAACTTAAGATCCATGGATTGATAGTTCTATGAAAACTTTCCAAGGGAATGCAACCATTATGCACCCAACACCATGTTAGTCTCTCCTAAACCCACAACATAGAAATTATCACATACCTTATGTTCTCCCATGCTATGTTGAGTTGTCAAATCATTTTGGGCATGGAATGGTGATTCCATCAACAATAATGACATTGAATCTTTCAAAATCCTTACCTTTCAATCCTCTTTTAGTCACCAAACCCTCATCAATGAAATTGTGGGTTGCTCCACTCCAAACAATTTGTAGGCATAACCAAACAACTTTCTTCCCAAGAAACGTGTCCATTATGGAAGGTACTCTCCATTATTTTAGGTATAACTACTCATGGTTTTCCACAAAAAATTCCTCTAAGCATGACATATTTTCCCTTAGATTTAAACTTAAGCTCCATGGATTGATAGTTCTATGAAAACTTGCCAAGGGAGTGCAACCATTGTGCACCCAACACCATGTCAGTCTCTCTTAAAACCACAACATAGAAATCATCACATACCTTATGCTCTCCCATGGCTATGTTGAGTTGTCAAATCATTTTGGTGCATGGAATGGTGAATCCATCAATAATAATGACATTGAATCCTTCAAAATCCTCAACTTTTAGTCCTCTTTTAGTCACCAAACCCTCATCAATGAAATTGTGGGTTGCTCCACTATTAATAAGCAATATTATCCTATATCTAGATAATATTAATAAGAAATATTATCCTATATCTAGATAAAAATCCTCAAACTATAAATGGATGATATTTGGGTGCTCCTAAAAGAGTTGCAAGTGTGCCATTGTTTGTGCTTTCACCCTCCCCATTTTTAGGCTCATATTTCTCTATGGATAGTTGTGGCTTAGGTTATTATAGATTTGAATCGTCATTAAATATTACTTCAATATAATGGACTTGACCCTTGCCCAAACATCTATGGCCAAGTTACCATGGCTCCTTGGAGGAAAAAACATAGCTTCCTCCACCTAAGTTCATTTTTGCTATAGGCATCTACCTTATTTGTTGTAGGTGGTTGAGGTGTGATCTTCCTTGGCTTTCAATATGAACCCCCTTTCTAAAAATCCCCTTTATGTTGCACAAGGGTGGGTGCCTTGGATTGTATAGGAATTTTCCTTTAAGCATAGATGGATCAAGTGTCAAGTTTCTTTTGATTTCTTCTTTCCAAGTAGTGGGTGCAAAAGTCCTAGCAATACCTTTGTGGGGTTCAGATAGACCTTCAACAAATAGAAAAGTGATTCTTTTTTAGAAATGTTAGAACCCATTACTACAACTCATTGATATCTAATGACATAGGATTCCATGGAGTGTTGTTGTTTGATGCTTACAAGTTCTTTAAAATACTCATCCTCATCCTTTTTCTCAAAGAAGTCTAGAATCCTTTGACGAAAATCATCAAATGTTTTCACAAGGCTATGTACTTGTGTGACCAAACCATGGTGCCACCAATCATAAGCAACACCTTCTAAATGCAATTTAGAAAACTAAATGACATCTTCCTCCTCCATCAGACTGAGAATAAAATAAGTTTATAATTTCTACAACCAACCCCTAGTAGAAATCTTATTACTTCCATCAAAGGTGGGAGCATTCAACTTACCTACTTTTTGTTGCAACATTATCTTTATATTTCTTTTTTTTTCCATCTAGGGATCTTCTCCTAGAATTTCTCCTATCAATAATGGTTATGTAAATATAAAAATTTACTACATTTTTCAAGGCTTTATATTGACCTTGGTACTCCTCAAAAAGTTTGGTGATCCCCTTCTACAAGAGTCTTCAAGAACTTGCTCTATGTTTTGATGGATGACATGGAACTAGCCATAAATATTCTATTTGCTGATTTACTACCTTCTCCTAGAGATGCTTTAGTAGGCCCTAGGTTTTTTAAGTCTTTTATAGCATGCAACATTTGTAATAATAAATCTGGCACTCCCTCTTGTTCTTGATACCGTCTATTTATATCCTCACGGGGGAGTTGTCTCTTCTTCTTTCCCCTTCTACCATATATTTTTCTTCATTTGGATCTCATGCTTGCAACTTGTTTTGGTCCCTTCTTTGATATCTGCTGACTCTTTCACTAGGAAGCATCCATAATTTGGTTTATGGTGCAGTCATGGTAGGAGAGTTCATAGAATGAACTGTCTAGACCATGTAGCAAGAGTAAACACAATAGAAGAAACTCAAAGATATGAAACAAATGCAGACCCACTCATTCAATATACAATAGAATTCAAATATAGATTGGTCGGCAACATGCAAGCTTACAATTAGGGCTCACAGGCTTGATTACAGAATATTAGAATATGCACAAGATATAGCTTTGAAGCTCCTTCACAAAGAATTCAAACTAAGAACTATGAATTAATTGCTAACTACTTTCCTAGGCATCTATTACATCAATATATATCATCTCTGAAACAATAGATTCCTTCACGTCGGCCAAGCAAGATCACAAACTCCAATGAACGTGTGTACATGGATAGGTCAGACCTAAATGGATGGAACTCCTCTGCAAATGAATGGAATGATGTGCAGATCTTAGGGAAGGTAGGCTACAAACCATAGATCATTGAATGATGCATAATTAAACTTTGAAGGTTGTGAAATGATCTACAGGTCTTCTCCTTTATCTGATTGTCTGAGACTGTCAGGGTACTCCATTATGAGAAAATAGTTGATCTTATGATAGCGATATCTTTCCAGTATCTTAACCAAATGCTTTGAGATTTGGATATGATATGCATGAATGTCTCAAGATGCTAAGTCCAACTCCACAATGTCTGAAATGCAACTGCAGTAGAATGCAGAACAAAATACAGAAATGGCTACTGACTGAACTGCCTGAACTGAACTGGAAAATGAAAAGAAACAAACTAAAATGCAAATATTTTTTGTTGATACAAGATTGCTCTTGAACTAGGGATGCTCCTGCCTTAGACATTTGGGGTTATTGAAAAAGTGAGTCCCTCACTTTGTGGGGGCTAGAGGAAAACCAAGACAGTCTACCTCAGCCTAAGAGATCCAAGATGAATCTTCATCCAGTCTACCTTTCCACTTCACAAGATATTCTTTGTACTGTCTTCTTCTGGTGTTGCGTCCAACTCTACTATCTAAAATGTCTTCAATTTGTTCCGATGCTTGTTGTGGTAATTGATTCTTCAAGTCTTCTTCAATGTTGTTACTAAACTCTGCTTCATGATATTGATATAGGTCTATAATGTTGAAAATAGGTGATATGCCCAATGTCTCTGATAATTCCACTTCATATGCATTTCCTGAATCAAATTTTCTGAGTATCCTACAAGGTCCAAACTTCTTCATCTTCAACTTGTTATATGTTCCAACTAGAAATCTTTCTTTTCTCAAGTATACCATCACTTCATCTCCAACTGCAAATTCCTTATGTCTTCTCTTCTCATCTACTTACAGCTTATATTTGCTGTTCATATCCTCCAAATGCTTCTTCACCTGATTATGCACTATCTCCATATGTTCTACAAATTCTTCTGGTTTTGCACTTTTTTTTTTGCCATACTGATATCTCTCAACTCTGTAAATCCTCTAGGGTTTACTCCAGTAACAATCTCAAAAGGTGTTCTTCTGGTACTCCTATTCACTAAATTATTATATGCAAACTTTGCTTGTGAAAGAATCAAATCCCAACTTCCTGTCTTCTTTCCAACCAAATAGCTCAACAAGTTTCCCAAACTCCTATTCACTACCTCTATTTGTCCATCAGTCTGTGGATGAAATGCTAAACTAAACTTCAAATCTATCTTCATCTTCTTCCAAAGTGTCTTCCAAAAGTATCCAACAAACTTTGTATCTCTGTTTGAAACTATACTCTTAGGTAATCCATGCAATCTCCCAATCTCTTTGAAAAATAGGTCATCTACATGCATTGCATTAGTTATCTTCTTACAAGGTATGAAATGTGCCATATTTGAAAATCTTTCCACTGCTACAAATATTGAATCATGTCCTCTCTATGTCTTAGTCAATCCCATTACGCAAAATCCATACTTATGTCTTCCCAAGGTCTCTCTGGTACTGTCAAAGGTTTATACAATCCAGTATTTTGACTACTCCCTTTTGCAACTTGACAAACTCTACAACTTTGCACAAATTTCCTAACATCCTTATGTATCTGAGGCCAAAAGTAGTTTTCACTCACCAAAGCCACTGTCTTATCAATGCCAAAATCTTCTGCCAATCCACCATTGTGTTTCTCTTTGATCAAATTATCTCTCATGGAAATTCTAGGTATGCATAGCTGATTTTCTTTGAACAACATATCCTCTTGAATGAAATAATCCAACCACTTACTCCTATCTATCAAAACAAGTTCCTTGCATGCTTTCCAAGGGTCTACAAAATTACTGTCTCCCTCATACATGTTTTTCAATTCATCAAATCCTATCACTTCAACTCTCATCTTTGTCAGCAAGTTTCTTCTCCTACTTAGGGCATCTGCAACTTTGTTTGATTTTCCACTCCTATGCTTCAACACAAATGTATAACTCTGCATAAACTCTACCCATCTCATATGTCTTTGATTCAACTTACCTTGACTATTAAAATATTGCAAAGCTTGATGATCTGTATACAACACAAACTCATTAGGCAACAAGTAATGTCTCCACTTCTTCAAGGCTTGAATTATGGCATAGAATTCCAGGTCATAAACTGAATATCTTCTCCTTGCATCATTCAACTTCTCACTAAAATATGCTACGGGTTTATCTTCTTGACTTAATATTGCTCCAATTACATTTCCACTTGCATCACAATCTACTTGAAATACCTTATTGAAATTTGGTAATGCTAAAATAGGCTGCTTTGTCACTTTTTGCTTCAACAATTCAAAACTTTTATCTACTCCTGATGTCCAGTTGAAATATTTTCTATCACCTCTCATTGTCTCTGTCATAGGGTTACAAACTGAACTGAAATTTCTGATGAACTTCTGGTAGAAACTAGCCAATCCATGAAATGATCTAACTTCTCTAATGCTCTTCGGTGTAGGCCAGATGTCTTCATATTCTATTAGCAACTCTTTTATCTCCTCCGGTTGTACTTCTTCATTCTCCTTATTCAATCCTTCTGCAGAAATCACAAATCCCAAACATACCAACTCTTCCTTCATGAAACTACACTTCTTGATGTTTATCAGCATCTTTTCTTCTCTCAACCTCTATTATACTTGTCTCAGATGCTGTAAATGTTCTTCTTTTGTCTTATTGAAAATTAGAATGTTATCCAAATATACAATAAGAAAATTACCCAAGAATTTCTTCAAAACTTCATTCATCAATCTCATGAAAGTACTAGGTGCATTTGTCAATCCAAAAGGCATCACTAACCACTCATAAAAACCTTCATTTGTCTTAAAAGTAGTCTTCCACTCATCTCCTTCTCTGATTCTAATATTCTAATGGTATCCACTCTTCAAATCTATCTTTGTGAAATATTTTGCTCCACTCAAACCATCCATGACATCATCCATCCTAGGTAAAGGAAATCTATAATTAACTGTGATCTTGCTAATTGCTCTAGAGTCTGTACACATTCTTTATTCTCCATCTTTCTTTGGTGCTAATATTGTAGGTACTACACAAGGGCTCAAACTTTCTCTGATCAAACCTTTCCTTAACAACTCTTGTATCTTTCTATTCAATTCTTCATTCTCTGTTGGTGTCATTCTATGCGTTGCTTTATTTGGTAAACTAGCTCTAGGTATAAGATCCATGTGATGACTGATACTCCTGATTGGTGACAATCTTTAAGGTACATTGTCTAATATGATGTCTTCGTATTCTATCAGCAACTCTTTTATCTCCTCTAGTTGTACTTCTTCATTCTACTTCTTCAATGTTTCAAGCTTCTTAGGGATCAAAGCATAACACATATTCTCATGTCTCAAACCATCTAGAAATTTTCTTCCATCTACCAAATAGATTCTAGCATTCCCACATACTTCACTCTTAGGATCATCCTCCAAAGGAATCAAAGTAATTCTCTTTCCATTTGTTGTTATAGTGTATGTATTATTTCTTCCATCATGTATAGCTTTCCTATCATACTACCAAGGTCTACCCAATAAGATATGACAAACATCCATAGGCATAATATCACACAAGATTTCATCATGATAAGATCCAATATGAAATTTCACCAAACATTGTTCACTAACTAGTACCTTATGATCATCTTGAATCCATGCTATCTGATAGTGCTTAGGGTGTTTCAATCTATTCAACTTCATCTTAGTCACCATCTCCTATGAAACTAGGTTATCTGAACTACCACTATCAATTACAACTTTACAACATTTACCTCTTGATTTGTATCTTGTTCTAGACAAACTTTTCCTCTGTGGTGGTTCCTCATTTGTCTCTACTTCAAATAGTGCTCTCCTAATCACAAGTGATTCTCCTTTCTCAGGTTTACCAACTCAACTCTATCAGCAACTCTTTTATCTCCTCTAGTTGTACTTCTTCATTCTCCTTATTCAATCCTTCTGCAAAAATCACAAATCCTACCTAAGAAAGTAAGAGCAATTGTTGAAAGGCCTACACCGGAGAGCATTAGAGAAGTCAGATCATTTCATGGACTCGCTAACTAGTACCTTATGATCATCCTAAATCCATGCTATCTAATAGTGCTTAGGGTGTTTCAATCTATCCAACTTCATCTTAGTCACCATCTCCTATGAAACTAGGTTATCTAAACTACCACTATCAATTACAACTTTACAACATTTACCTCTTGATTTGCATCTTGTTCTGGACAAACTTTTCCTCTGTGGTGGTTCCTCATTTGTCTCTACTTCAAATAGTGCTCTCCTAATCACAAGTGATTCTCCTTTCTCAGGTTTACTAACTCAACTAGGTGATCCAACAAGTTCTTCCACATAGGCTGCTCTTCCATTGTTCTCTGTTCTCTTGCTTGTACTCCCATGATTACATTCAAATGCTCTATGTCCTTTACCTCCACACTTCAAATAGGTTCCTCTGGATGTTCTCCTATTAGGTCCTCTTCCTTCTCTTTTGTATCCTTCACTCTGGTATAGCCTAGGGTTTCCTCTGCAGTAAAAATTTCTGTCATCTCTCCAATATGCATTGTTATCTCTGTCCTTCTTGAATGTGTTCTCTTGTTTGTTCTACTTTGCATATGATCTCTCTCCTCCAAAAAATGTTTTTCCTCTCTAAAGTTTACCTCCTCTACCTCTCTGTCTCTGGTCATGCCTCTTGTTCAACTTCTCTTCAAATTTCAGGGCAAACTGATATGCTTCCTCCAAAGATGTCATCCTTACCAAGCTTAGTTCTTCTTGAATGTTCAATCTTAGCCCATTGATGTATCTAGCTACTTTCTCCTTGCTTGCTTCACTATGTCCTATCCTTATGATCATCTTATGAAATTATTTAGTATATTCCTTCATATATTTCTCCTTTTGTTTTAGGATTTACAATCTCTTCAATAATTCTAACTCATAGTCAACAGTATAAACTGATTCTTCAATTTTGTCACCATTCTATCCCACTTTGTAATCTTTTCTTTCCCTCTTCTATTTCTATCCAACTGCACTTCTTTCCACCATATAGCAGCATGTCCTTTCATCTTTGTCTTTTCAAATTTCACCTTCTTCGAATCTTCAACTTCTTCATATTCAAAGTATTCTTCCATGTCATTTATCCAATCAATCAACTCTTCAAGGTTCAAATTGCTAGTGTAATTAGGTACATCAACTCTAGGTCTCTTTCCAATCTTTGAAATAGCTTGCAACATCTTGAACTGGTTTGATTCTTCATCTTCTTCACCTCCTAGGGTTTCTCCAATTTGTTCAACAGATTGAAATTCTTCTTCATCGTCACTTTCAACATTAGGTGTCGGTGTCAATCCTCTTTGCCTATCTTCCTCAACAACATCCAATCAAATTCTCATTATTTTCATCATTTCCATCATCTCATCCATTCTACTAGCCATTGTTCCAACAACAGGGACTCTCCTTGGTGGCATTCTTCTTAGGATCAAGTGCAAACTGCCTCAAATTTGGTGATCAGGCTACAAGGTGACAAATGCTTTACAATCGGCGATCATTTGTGACACTAGTAACCTACCTTAGATTGATGATCTATCCATAGAAAGATCTTATTGAATTATGTCATCAATTTTGCTCACTTTGCTCCCAAAGATTCAAACTTTTTCTCTGATACCACTTGGTGCAATCACGATAGGAGGGTTCATAGAATGAACTATCTAGACCATGCAGCAAGAGTAAACACAACAGAAACATCTTAAATATATGAAACAAATGTAGATCCAGTCATTCAATATATCATATAATTCAAATATAGATCGGTCGACAACATGCGGTCTTATAATTAGGCCTCATAGGTTTGATTACAGAATATCAGAATATGCACAAGATATAGCTTTGAATCTCCTTCGCAAAGAATTCAAACTAAGAACTATGAGTTAATTGCTAACTACTTTCCTAGGCATCTATTACATCAATATATATCATCTCTGGAACAATAGATTCCTCCTCGTCAGCCAAAGAAGATCACAAACTCCAATAAAAAGTTGTAACGTGTGTACATGAATAGGTCAGATGTAAATGGATGGAACTCCTCCACAAATGAATAGAATGATGTGTGGATCTTGGGGAAGGTTGGCCACAAACCATAGATCATAGAATGATGTGTCATTAAGCTTCAAAGGTTGTGAAATTCTCTACAGGTCTTCTCCTTTATCTAAATGTCTGAGATTGTCAGGGTGCTCCATTCTGAGAAAATAGTTGATCTTCTGATAGTGATATCTTTCCGGTATCTTAACCAAATTCTCTAAGATTTGGATATGATGTGCATGAATGTCTTAAGATGCTAAGTCTAGCTCTGCAAGGTCTGAAATATAACTACAGTAGAATGCAGACTAAAATATAGAAACTGCTATTGATTGAACTGCTTGAACTAAACTAGAAAATGAAAAGAAACAAACTAAAATGCAAATATTTTTGGTTGATGCAAGATTTCTCTTGAACCAGGGATGCTCCTGCATTAGTTTACCTTATAGGTTGGCAAGACCAATGCTTTAATACCAGTATATATGTTAATTTATTCATAGAAATTTCTTAGATCTAGAATAACACAATGAAATCAACCAAAGCATTAATGCAAATTACTTAGATGTAGAACACCCACATATGAAAGGAAGCTAGGTGTGTGGAAACGCTTCCTACACTAATCTATTGAGGAGAGGGCTATGCAAATTCAAATTTATCCTAACTATTACAGCAATGTTAAACCATTAATATGAGATATTACAACAAAACACAAGAGCCAGAAAGAAGACATAAGAAGAGAGACAAAGATTTACGGTGGGGAAAACCCTTATCGGGTGAAAAACCCCACACTCAGAAACCTGCACAATGTATTAACAAATCTGAAAGAATGTTTACAATACACTTGCAATGCAAGCTTTAATGGTCTTCGACACTTGTGTCTGGATTCAATCCGGTAGCATAATAGTACCTGTAAACTTGTGATACAAACTCCATCTCCAAACACCTGTATATATAGAGAAGTAGTACAATGGAGGTAGCTTCTAGAGCAAGTCACACAAGGAACTCGTCCAAATCCATGTGGCCCAATTTCCAAAGCCATAAAACATGTGTATGACACTTGTAAGTGATTCTCTTTCATCCCTTACAACCCCCCAACTTGGGTACCCCAAATTTACCCAATTAAGGTATGACAGATGCTCTTACAATGTCATAAAATCTGTCATACATGACAACTCTTACAGTTGTAAGAGAATCTATCATAACTGTCTATTAATAGTAGATTCTCTTACAACCTTGTCATAGTCAAACTTGGGTGCCTACTTCCCCATGCAAAATGCTTTCAGACACTTGTCTTCACCTGTCATATAATCTTCCATTTCTGGCCCTTACATGTCATAGATTTTGTCATAAAAATCTGTCATAACTCTTACACGTCATAAACCTCTTACAACACTCGAAAGATGCCGACACATGGAAAAACTCTTCTACCACAAGGTGGAACGCCTATCTCCTCATATGAGGACAAAAAATACATGTGGTCACCTTCCATGTAGGATGACACATCACCATGCCAACTCCCACAAAGTGACGAAATAGGATTTGCATCCAAAATACAATAATAGGCAAAAAATAGATACAATTAAATAATAAATGCTAGAAACTTGCAAAGGTTGAGACACCTTAATTCCCAACATTCTCCCACTTGTCGAACACCTTTCAAGAGCCAATGGAAATAACAGGGTTTAACTGCTATAGGCTGAGAGGCCCATAGACTCTGAACACCATCTAAACTTCTTTGTGCTCACTAGTTTCATTAATGCATCTGCAAAATTCTTCAAAGTATCTACCTTCTCCAAATTTACCTTTCCATCCTCAACCATGTCTCTCACGAAGTGAAACTGAACATCAATGTGCTTGGTTCTAGCATGGAAAATTGGATTCTTTGCAAGGCAAATTGCACTCTGACTGTCACAACTGATCGTGATCTGACTTGCATCAACACCAATATCTGAACACAATCTCTTAAGCCAAATGGCTTCCTTACAAGCATGAGTTGCTTCCATGTACTCAGCTTATGTCGTGGACAAAGAAACAACTAGTTGTCTCTTACTCATCCAACTAATAGCACCACCAAATAGTGTAAACACATAAGCACTGGTGGATCTCCTGTTATCAATGTCACCTGCCCAATCTGAATCCACAAATCCATGAATATCAATAGACTGCAGAGGTCCTAAAACACTACCATGATAGCAAATGGAATACTCAGAAGTACCCCTCAAATATCTAAACACTCACTTAACTGCATCCCAATGAACTTGTCCAGGATTAGCCATAAATCGACTAAGGACTCCCACTGCTTGGGCAATGTCTGGTCTTGTGCAGACCATAGCATACATCAAACTGCCAACAACACTAGCATAAGGTACTCTGCTCATGTCCTCCACCTCACTAGGAGATTTTAGACAATCCTCAACTGACAACTTTGTCCCCAAGGAAACAGGAACACACAATGGTCTACAATCTCCCATGTTGAATCTATCCAACACGGTCTTAACATACTTACTCTAACTTAACCAAAGTTTTCTATTAGTTCTGTCTCTTCTGATTTCCATTCCTAGAATGTACCTAGCTGCCCCTAAATCTTTCATTTGAAACTAAGCTGACAACTAAGATTTAAAATCAGAAATCATATTCTTACCCTTCCCAATGAGCAACATATCATCAACATACAGTGCAACAATGAGAATATGATCACCATCAAACTTATAATAAACACAGTGATCCAATTTCGATCTCACAAATCTAATTGACAACACAAAGGCATCAAACTTCAAGTACCATCTCCTAGGGGATTGCTTCAAGCCATACAAAAACTTCTTAAGTTTGCAAACCAAATTTTCTTTACCTTTTACCATGTAATGCTCTGGCTGTGATATGTAGATTTCCTCCTCCAAGTCACTGTGAAGGAAAGTTGTCTTCACATCCATCTGTTCTACCTCCAAGTCATAAGCTGCTACGAGAGACAATAGGAATCGAATGGATGTCATCTTTGCAATGGGAGAGAAGATCTCACCATAATCTATACCCTCCACTTGTGAATACCCCTTCGCAACCAATCTGGCCTTATACTTCTCAACACTGCCATCTGCACCAATCTTCTTCTTAAACACCCATTTGCATCCAATGGGTTTCTGTCTAGGAGGCAAAGGCACCAAGTCCCAAGTTTGATTCTTTCCAAAGAAGCCATTTCTTCCTCCATGGCCTCCTTCCAGGAACCTGCATCCTTCATATCCAAAGCCTCTGATACAATTCTAGGTTCATCACTGTTAGTGAGCAAAGCATAAGCACAACTAGAATCAAGCAAAGTAAAACCAAACCTTTCAGGTTGCTTCCTTATCCGTGTAGACCTCCTCAAGAGCTAAGGTTGAGGTTTAGCTTCTTCTTCTTCTGAGCTTTCAGAGATGCTAGAGCTCTCCTCATCATCAGGTCCAACATTGTCTTTCTGTTCAGTCTTCTTAGGGGTGAGAGGAAACTGAACAACATCCTCTTTCTTTTCTTTTTCTTCTAGCTGCAAAATAGTGGAAGAAGGTGTAAGCTCTCTGAAGATGACACTTCAGCTATACAACACTTTTTCATCCATGGGATCCCAAAGCTTGTATCCTTTCACACCAACACCATAGCTGATGAAGATACACTTAACAGCTTTGTTCTCTAACTTTGACCGCTTCTCCCTAAGCACATGTGCATATGCCTCACAACCAAAAACATGAAGATGTCTTATTGAAGGCTTTCTACCAGACCACACTTCCATGGGTGTCTTTCCAACAAGAGCTGATGTAGGAGATCTGTTTACCAGATAGCAAGCAGTGGCAATAGCTTCAGCCCAAAACTTTTGTTCTAGACCAGCTCCACTAAGCATACTCCTAGCCTTCTCCATCAGTGTCCTATTCATCCTCTCTGCAACTCCATTTTTCTGTGGTGTGTGTGGAGTTGTCTTATGTCTTTCAATCCCAAGTTCCTTGCAATACTTATCAAATTCTATTCTCAAACATTTAATCTTTTTACCAGTCTAATTTTTAACAAAGGCTTTAAACTCCTTAAACTTTATATAGACTTTAGATTTGCTTCTGAGAAAATAAATCCATGTCCTTCTACTGTAATCATCTATAAAAGATACAAAGTATATAGATTTTGATAATGAAGGAACATTAACAGGACCAAACACATCAGAATGAATGAGGTCCAACACACCAGAAGACTTATGAGAACTCGAGTAAAACTGAACATGGTTTTGTTTTCCATAAATGCAATGTTTGCAAAAGTCAACCTCAAGATTACAATAATCTAACCCCTTAACGAAGTTCTTATTTTTTAGGGTACGTAGACCCTTCTCACCAATGTGGCCAAATCTCTTATGCCATAACATTGTCTTTTCTGCAGGAAGTTTAACTTCCAATGCATGATTACAACCATCAGGACTAGAAACAACAGATTTCTTCACTGCTCGTTCAGATGGTGGGGATGAAGTGACTGTTGCCCTCTTCCTTGAGTTAGAAGAACTATTGCATTTGTGCAATGCATGCTTCCAGCTGAAATAGAGTACCTCTCTGAGTACCCTTAGCAAGCACCATAGATCCTCTAGTCATCTTGCATCCTTCTTTCAAAAAGACAACCTGCACACCTACATCATTCAAACTACTTACAGAAAGTAGGTTCCATGCTACTGGGATGTGCATAACCCTAGAGATCCCCTTTATTTGACCATTAGGGAATTAGATAGAGACTCTTCCACGACCAACGATCTTCAGATGAGAGTCGTCACCCAGATACACCTTTCCACCATCGAACTCATCATACTTAGTGAACCAGTCTCGATGCGAGGTCATGTGGAATGATGCACCAGAGTCGATTAGCCACACATCATCAGATGCATGGGTTGCCAAGGCTGCAATGAAGGCATCACCGTCATCTTGTGATTTGTTGGAATCTGAATCAGGAGCTTTCTTCTTTTTCTTCTTCTCCTCTTTGCATTCCTTTCAGAAATGCCCCATCTTGTCACAGTTCCAACAAAGAGCCTTGGACTTTCCAAGAGATTTGTATCTCCAATGGGATTTGGATCTACCCTTCTCAGCTTTCTTGTCCTTCTTCTTCCCTTTCTCCTTGGGTCTTCCACAAATTGCAAGGGCTTCTTTGGCTGCCTTAGAAGACTTTCTCTGCATCTCTTCAGATAACAGTGAAGAAACCACCTCTTCCATTTTGAATGTGGATGTGGTGCTTCTAATTGCCATGACAAGATGATCCCATGAGTCCGGCAGAGAACAAAGCAGGGTCATACACTGATCCTCCTCCTCCATCTTTACACCAATAGATGTTAATTGTGCAACCAACATGTTAAAGGCATTCATATGCTCAGCCACGGATCCTCTGTCCTCCATTTGAAGAGAATACAACTTCTTTCTCAAGAAAAGTTTATTGACAAGGGATTTGGCTTGATACACATCTCCCAACTTATTCCAAAGGAGTTTTGCAGTGGTCTCTTCATGGACATTTAACAACACAGAATCAACAAGACTAAGTCTTATGAGACCCTTAGCCTTCCGATCCTTGAGATTCCAATCATCTTGTGTCATTGTAGCTGGTTTAGTTTTGTTCACACTTTCCCAAAGGTCTTGGTCAACTAACATGTCTTCCATTTTGAGCTTCCACAGGTCGAAATTACTGCCGTTAACTTCTCTACTTCAAACCTTCCTGATGTGCTTGCCATCTCCTTGCTACAATAAGATACAAAATGCTCTACATAGACTCCCACTCAACCTAAGATTAGCTCAAAAAACTCCTACCCAACAACTAGGACCAAAGGTGATCAAGCTTTGATACCAACTGAAAGGAAGCTAGGTGTGCGGAAATGCTTCCTACACTAATCTATTGAGGAGAGGGCTATGCAAATTCAAATTTATCCTAACTATTACAGCAATGTTAAACCACTAATATGAGATATTAGAGCAAAACACAAGAGCTAGAAAGAAGACAGAAGAAGAGAGATAGAGATTTACAGTGGGGAAAACCCTTATCGGGTGTAAAACCCCACACTCAGAAACCTGCACAATGTATTAACAAATCTAAAAGAATGTTTACAATACACTTGCAATGCAAGCTTTAATGGTCTCTGACACTCATGTCTAGAGTCAATCCAGCAGCATAACAATACCTGTAAACCTATGATACAAACTCCATCTCCAAACACCTGAATATATAGAGAAGTAGTACAATGGAGGTAGCTTCTAGAGCAAGTCACACAAGGAACTCGTCCAAATCCATGTGGCCCAATTTCCAAGGCCATAAAACTGTGTATGACACTTGTAAGTGATTCTCTTTCATCCCTTACAACCCCCCAACTTGGGCACCCCAAATTTACCCAATTAAGGTATGACAGATGCTCTTACAAAGTCATAAAATCTGTCATATATGACAACTCTTACAGTTGTAAGAGAATCTGTCATAACTATCTATTAATAGTAGATTCTCTTACAACCTTGTCATAGTCAAACTTGGGTACCTACTTCCCCATGCAAGATGCTTTCAGACACTTGTCTTCACCTTTCATATAATCTTCCATTTCTGGCCCTTACATGTCATAGATTATGTCATAACTCTTACGCGTCATAAACCTCTTACAACACTCGAAAGATGCCGACACATGGCAAAACTCTTCTAGCACAAGGTGGAATGCCTATCTCCTCAAATGAGGACAAAAAACACATGTGGTCACCTTCCATGTAGGATGACACATCACCGTGCCAACTCCCACAAAGTGACGAAATAGGATTTGCATCCAAAATACAATAATAGGCAAAAAATAGATACAATTAAATAATAAATGCTAGAAACTTGCAAAGGTTGAGACACCTTAATTCCCAACTGTTGCAAGTATGAGGTTAATAAGAAGGATTGGATGAGTTGTGTGCTGAGGATATTGAGAAAATTAGTCTCAATCAAGAACAGTGAAGAACAATGATGAGAAGAAGGCAAAAGTACTCAATCAGTCGAGTATCAGAGGATGCAGATTAAAGGGTTTGTAGATATGAGTCTTGAGATGCTCTAGTTAAGATTTCAGTGGTCCACATGAAGATGTGAAGAAGTTGTGATCGATCAAGTAGAACCGGTTCCAGAAGATGCTCCGGAGTGACAAAGTGTTGCAAAAAGGTCCGGTGAGATCTGGAAGTTCATTGTCCTATTCTGCGGATTGGACAAAGTGTTTGGGATGTCCTTTTGATGTGTCATCTCGATTTGTGCATGGTGTGGAGGTCCGGAAGCACCTCTTATAGTATGACAGTAGCAGTAGACTATGTTCTTGAAGTTCTAGATGAGGAAGAGAAGAGATTCCAGTGAGTAGAGGAAGTGCAGATGTACCTGGTCATTCAGGCAAGCTAGTGAAGGTTCTTGGATCATGTTGAGGTTGTGTTGTTGGTCCGCATTGGTGGTAGAGCCCAGAATTGAAGATGTTCTTGTTCAGGTTGGCTGACCGGATGGATTATCTATCTTGCAAATGTTCTTATGGATGATTGCCGACCTGCGGATGTTCTTGTGGATGATTGCCGACTTAGATGATTGTTCCTAAGTTGATGCCTTGTATAAATACAAGTTTGTGAGTTCATTTCAAAGTGTGTGTGGAGCGGATGAGTGTGGTATAGTGGAAGAGAGAAAGGTAGAGCAGGTGTGACTCGGGCTTAAATGGAACTGATCCAGACATGGTGAAGATGTCATTCTCTAGTTCAAGTTTGTGATACTTATGATCTTGTAGACAGTGTGTCTCTTTGTAGGCAGTGTGCCTCCTTGTGAGTAGTGTGCTCAGGCAGTGAGCCCTAATTGGTAAGTGCCATTCATTTTTCTTATTCTTCTAACAGAGAATAATCCTTGGGTTATTCACCCCATGGTTTTTCCCTTAACTAGGTTTTCCACATCAAAAATCTTGGTGTCTAATGTGTTGATGTTTATCTGCTTCGGTGTTTATGCTTTTTGCTTTCATGAATGGTTAATTGATATGCTATTAACTAACAAAGAAGAATCAAGTGTTTGAAGTAAAAGAAAGTTTTTATACAACTGATTCACCCCCCCTCTCAGTTGTGTGCCCTACATCTAACAATTGGTATCAGAGCCAAGTTCCTCTGAAAGGAGCTTAACCACTTGATTAGATCCAGGATGTTGTCATACAAGAAGGATAGTCCAAAGTTTGATGGAACCAATTTCTCGCTCTGGAAAGGTCACATGAAATTTCACTTGGAGTGTATGGGAAAAGCATACCTGTCCATGATCACAAAGGCTTATGTACCTCCATAGGGTGGTCTGACAACTCTGAATGAAATCACAGATGCTGAAAACAATTTGCATACCAAAGAAGCTCTTCTAAGTGCATTAAAGGATTCAGAGCTCTCAAATGTTATTGACCTACCAACTGCATATGAGATCTGGGTCAAACTAGAACTTCTACATGAAGGAGATGAGTTTGTTAAGAGTGCAAGGTTGCAAAGTCTGAAAGGGAAATTTGAAAGATTGAAGATGAGAGATGATGAAAATATCACTACCTTTATGCCAAGAGTGAATGAGCTGGTGTGTGGAATCAGAAATGCTGGTGGAGTTCTGGATGAAAATGAAATTGTTTGTAAAATTCTCAGATCCCTTCCTACTACCTACAAAATCAAGGTTGCTACCATTGATGAATTCAGAGCCCATACAACTGTCACAGGAGAGCAATTGGCTGGAAAACTGGCTGCATTTGAAATGACTGAGTTTGGAGATGATCACCCCAAGACTGAATCTGCATTCAAAGCTAGTACCTATGTGAAAGGCAAACAAAGATTTGATCCGGGAGAGAACTCTTCAAGGAAGCTATCATGGTATGATCAAGCAAGGAAAGACATGGAAGAGGAAGAAGCAGAAACAACTCATCTTGAAGCCCTCATTGCAAAGAGACTACCAAGAGGATCTGGTAAGTATGAAGGAAAATTACCCTTTAAATACTTCAATTGTAATAAGATTGGTCATTTTACTTCAAGATGTCTGGAGAGATCTGCAAGGTCAAATGCTAACAGACAAAGGTTCCAAAAGAACTGTTATTATGTTTGTGAAGAAGATGATAATGAAGGAGTAACAGATGATGAATCAAAAATAGGAAGCAAATCCAGAAATGAATGGGTGTTTATTGCCATCAAGGAAGAAGATTCAATGTCCTCTGAATCTGTCAATCATAAGGTTGTGGAAAGAGCTTTGGCTACCCAAGTGGAAGAAAAGGATGATTGGGTTATTGATAGTGGATGTTCTCACCACATGACAGGTGACAAGAACAAGTTCTTAGATTTGGAAAGGTATGAAGGAGGAATGGTAAAGTTTGGTGATAATTCTGCTCGCAGAATCAGAGGTAGGGGAAATATTTCTTTTGATGGAAAGAGCAAAACTGGTAATGTACTATATGTTGAAGGATTGAAGCACAATCTTCTCAGTGTTGGTCAGTTGGTGGACAAAGGTTATGATCTCCGGTTCAAGAATGGAAGATGCAGGATCTTTGAAAGCTCTAGAACTGAGATTGCATCCGATACTCAAACAAAAGGTAATATCTTCCATCTAGTTGGTTCTAATAAAAGTTGTCTGTTTGTTCAAGTTGATCAGAGTTGGTTATGGCATAGAAGAATGTGTCATGTGAATTTTGATAACATCATCAAGATAAGCAATACTCAGGCTATAAGAGATCTTCCAAAATTGGTGAAACCTACAAATAGTTTGTGCAAAGAATGTCAACTAGGTAAACAGAGCAGTCTCTTTCAAAAGCAAGGATCAGTCCTCTATCGGATTATTGGAATTAGTCCATACTGATCTATGTGGTCCGACAAGAATCAAGAGTATGCAAGGTGATAGATATTTCATGTTACTTATTGATGATCATTCCTAGATGATGTGGGTTATCTTCCTAAAAGAGAAATTAGAAGCCCTTGAGAAGTTCAAAATCTTCAAAGCTATGGTAGAGAATCAAACTGGATTGAAATTGAAATGTCTGAGGTCTGATAGAGGTGGTGAATTCACATCCGGTGAATTCATAGATTTCTATGAGAAGCATGGTATAAAGAGATAGTTGTCTGCTCCTAGGACTCCACAGCAGAATGGGGTAGTTGAAAGAAAGAACTGGACCATCCAGAAAGCATCCAGGACAATGATGTTGGAAGCAAATGTTCCTTAGATGTTTTGGAGAGAAGCTGTCAGCACTGCAGTCTACACTCTTAATCGAGTTCAAATCAGAAGCAATACCGGTAAGACTCCTTATGAACTCTGGTTTGGTATAACTCCCACTATGAGATATTTCAGAGTATTTGGTAGCAAGTGTTACATCAAAAGAGATGAAGATCTAGGAAAGTTTGATGCTAGAAGTGATGAAGGAATTTTCTTGGGTTACTCCACTCAAAGCAAAGCATACCGGTGTTACAATAAGAGATTGAGAAAGATGATAGAAAGTACAAATGTGAAGGTTGATGAAGGAATTGAGAAGCCCTCAAGGTTTTATGAATATGACGAAGATGATCAGAATGATTCTTTGGTACAAGGAATTCAATCCTCCTCTGAAATTTAGATTCAGACTGATCTAGTAAATCAGGAAGAAGAGGCTTGTCTGAATGAGCCTGATCAAGAAACAGTAGTGCAAGAAACTCCCAAAGTTCCAAGGTATGTAACTCTAAACCATTCTAAAGATCAGATCATAGGTGACAAAAGCAAAGGGGTACAAACAAGGAGAAGAATTGCTCAAGATTCAAATGAATATTGTCCGATTTCAAAAATTGAACCTGAGACAATTAATGAAGCTTGCAATGATGAAAACTAGACCAAAGCAATGGAGGAAGAATTGATGCAAATTGAGAAAAATCATACTTGGGATCTTGTTCCCAGACTTAGAAACAAGAATGTGATTGGAACCAAATGGGTTTTCTGAAACAAACTAAATGAAGTTGGTGAAGTAATTAGAAACAAAGCTAGATTGGTCTGCAAAGGCTACTCTCAAATAGCAGGAATTGATTTTGAAGAAACCTTTGCTCCGGTGGAAAGAATTGAAGCAGTCAAATTATTTCTTGCATTTGCTGCCTTTAAAGACTTCAAGGTATATCAAATGGATGTCAAGTCTGCCTTCCTAAATGGTGATTTGGAAGAAGAAGTATACATTGAACAACCAGATGGATTTCAATTGTCTGATCATGATGATATGGTCTGCAAGTTGAAGAAAGCACTGTATGGATTGAAGCAGGCTCTAAGAGCATGGTATGAAAGGTTGGATAAGCATCTTGTACAGATTGGTTTTAACAAAGGTACTGCTAATAGTAATCTTTACTTCCAAATAGATAATGAAAACATCTTGATTGTTGAAGTATTCGTTGATGATATCATCTTTGGAGGAAAAGATAGTATGTGTAAAACCTTTGCAAATCAAATGAAAAGTGAGTTTGAAATGCCAATGCTTGGAGAAATGAATTTCTTCTTGGGTTTGCAAATTACTCAGACAAAGAAAGACATCTTTATCTCTCAGACCAAATATGTGAAAGAATTGTTGAAGAAATTTGATATGGAAGATTCAAAGCCAATGAACACTCCTATGGTAACCGGATGCAAGTTGAGCAATGATGATGACTCTCCTAAGACAGATCAGACCAAGTACAGATCAATGATTGGAGAACTATTGTATCTCACTCAGACTAGACCAGATATAATGCAGGCTATTGGTCTTGTGGCAAGATTTCAGGCTGATCTTAGAGAGTCTCATGTTATGGCAATCAAGAGAATTTTTAGATATCTAAAGGGGACAGTTGAGTATGGTCTATGGTATCCTAGAGATCATGATTTCTCTCTTCATGCATATACAGATGCAGATTAGGCAGGAGATGTGGATGACCGGAAGAGTACAAGTGGAGGAGCATTCTTTTTAGGAAAAAGGTTGGTTTCTTGGCTAAGCAAGAAACAAGAGGCAATATCTCTATCTACAACTGAAGCAAAATACATTACAGTAGTAGGTAGTTGCACTCAAATCTTATGGATGAAGCAGATGTTAAGAGACATAAAAGTAGAATATGAGGAGTCTATCACAATTTTCTGTGATAATTCAAGTGCAATAAATATTTCTAAGAATCTGGTGTTGCATTCTAAGACCAAGCACATATCTATCAAGTTTGACTTTCTGAGAGAGCAAGTGAACAAGGATGAAGTCAGATTGGAGTATGTACCCTCCAAGGATCATATTGCAGATATTTTTACTAAACCTCTTCCCAAGGACTCTTTTGAGTATCTCTGGGAGAAGTTACGGGTCATGGCCCCTCTAGTGATGAACTAGGATGCACTGATGTGCATCAGTCTGGTGGGTATCACAGTCATATCTTGTGATCCAGATTGATGATGGGGAGCAGCTGGTATGATTCTAATGTGTTAGAATTGCAAGTATGATTCCTTTGCCATTGATGTCAAAGGGGGAGAGAAGACATGTGAAAAACAAGTGGTTGATGATCAAAGGCGGAGCAGTAAAGGAAGAGAAGACATGTGAAGAGTTGTTGCTGATAGGGGGAGCTGTGACAGAAAGGAGAAGTTCTTGTCTTGATGGTTTTTCACAGCATATGTTGCCATCAATGACAAAAGGGGAGATTGTTGCAAGTATGAAGTTAATCAGTATTGTCATTGATGTCAATGTACTCATATTGCATTGATAAGAAGGATTGGATGAGCTGTGTGCTGAGGATATTGAGAAAAATAGTCTCAATCAGGAACAGTGAAGAACAGTGATGAGAAGAAGGCAAAAGTACTCAATCGGTCGAGTATCAAAGGATGCGGATTAAAGGGTTTGTAGATATGAGTCTTGAGATGCTCCAGTTAAGATTTTAGTGGTCCGCATGAAGATGTGAAGAAGTTGTGATTGATCAAGTAGAACCAGTTCTGGAAGATGCTCCGGAGTGACAGTGTTGCAAAAAGGTCTGGTGAGATCCGGAAGTGCATTGTCCTATTCTATGGATTGGATAGAGTGTTTGGGATGTCCTTTTGATGTGTCATCTCAATTTGTGCATGGTTTGGAGGTCTAGAAGTACCTCTTGCAGTATGACAATAGTAGTAGACTGTGTTCTTGAAGTTCTGGATGAGGAAGAGAAGAGATTCCAGTGAGTAGAGGAAGTGTAGATGTACCTGGTCATTCAGGCAAGCTAGTGAAGGTTCTTAGATCATGTTGAGGTTGTGTTGTTGGTCCGCATTGGTGGTAGAGCCCAGAATTGAAGATATACTTCCAGATGAAGATGTTCTTGTTCAGGTTGGCTGACCGGATGGATTATCTATCTTGCAAATGTTCTTATGGATGATTGCCGACCTGCGGATGTTCTTGTGGATGATTGCCGACTTAGATGATTGTTCCTAAGTCGATGCCTTGTATAAATAAAGGTTTGTGAGTTCATTTCAAAGTGTGTGTGGAGCGGATGAGTGTGGTATAGCGGAAGAGCGAAAGGTAGAGCAGGTGTGACTTGGGCTTAAATGGAACTAATCCAGACATGGTGAAGATGTCATTCTCTAGTTCAAGTTTGTGATACTTATGATCTTGTAGACAGTGTGTCTCTTTGTAGGCAATGTGCCTCCTTGTGAGCAGTGTGCTCGGGCAATGAGCCCTAACTGGCAAGTGCCATTCATTTTTCTTATTCTTCTAACAGAGAATAATCCTTGGGTTAATCACCCTGTGGTTTTTCCCTTAACCGGGTTTTACACGTCAAAAATCTTGGTGTCTAATGTGTTGATGTTTATCTACTCCAGTGTTTATGCTTTCTACTTTCATGAATGGTTAATTGATATGCTGTTAACTAACAAAGAAGAATCAAGTGTTTGAAGTAAAAGCAAGTTTTTATACAACTGATTCACCCCCCCCCTCTCAGTCACCAACAACATAAACTTAATATATTCACACAAATATTCTGGTTGGAATAGAGTATTTCATTTACACATTTCATTCAAATGATTAAATAGATCTACTACCACAAATATTTTCTAATAATCAAATCTACAATGATTACAAAGATATTCTAATAAAAAGTAAATTGCTGAAATATCCCAACATTGTTGTAGTTCTCTAAGTTGAAGCATTGATGCATCCTCCATATGAAGATGCTCTCTAGAAACCAAAGGGTTTTTGTTCTCTAATATCTAAATCCAAAGGTTTTCATCCATAGATCCAATATCTGAACACAAGTGCTTGAACTAGGGTTGAGGTTTGTTTATATGTTGATAAAGGATCATCCAAACTAATGAATTACCTTATATAGAGGTTGAAGGCCTAGCATTGGCCCACTTGGGCTGAGAGTTGTTTGAAAGTTTCCTACCATTTTACATTCAAATTTGGACCCATTAATGTCACCCTTGGTTAGTCTTGATGGTCAATGAATTCTTTTGTTTGAACGATGGGGTTTCATGAAAGAGCATGGTAAAAGGCAAGGGTTCAAAGAAATTCTTGCCAACAGATTGAGCATACGATACTTTTGAGGTTTGATGCCAAGGGTTTAGGAATCTATGTGCCTAAAGGATGAAATACTATGGGGGTCTAGGGATTCACATACTAGAATGTTGCAATGGTTGGAGGGAGTGTGGATTGAGGACTGGTGATACCGATTGCATGGGTAAGTGAAAGCTTGCAGGTTCACCAACAATAAAGGATTGAGAGACTAGGGATAAGGATTTTGGGATACTTGATACTAGTAAGAAAGAAAGGAATAGAAGAAAGTATGAGAAAGTCTAAAATACCACCCAAGGCTGGAAAATAACTCAAACATCCTCATACTTAGGATTATATACATTACATCATGAGATGGTTGTATGACTATTGGTATTCCACATGAACAACTAGATAATTAAACATTTGGAATTGTTTGTGAATAGTTCTATAGCTACTTATATTTACTCATATGGATGAAACAAGGTTGGATTAGTTGGATGTTGGTCTAAAGTGTTGTATCCTAAAAGTGTGAAGTTTCAGATGGAGGTTATACAATATTAGTCTATAGATTGAAATTGTGTTAAAGAGACCTATTGTATTGGATGCAACTTTCTTAAATAATACACTTGTGATATCCTTTTTAGGTGGGTTTTTTCCTTTAAAGGGTTCCCACATAAATGAATGTCTCATGTGTATCTATGACTTGTGTATTATTTCACATGCTTGCTTTAATATTGCTTGATTGAGTTGTATAATTGAAATAACTAGTTTTTTATCACATAATCTTAAGGTTTCAATAACCTACTCTATATTTTATCTATATTAGAGATTAATTCTCAACAATAAATACATTATAGAAAAACACATAAGAAATATTAAATGATAATCATGGAGAGCATAGAGACTAGAGATAATTGTCAAGAGACATAAATTTACCACTAGCATAGAAAAATGAAAAAGGTAAGGCAAACCTAAAGGTGACTTAAAACTCAATAGCAAGGGAAATGCATAGTGCTCCCAATACTACTATAGGAACATGATAATAAAATACAAGTACACAATGTTATAGCTAATGCATGATGTCCCCAGTGATACAATAGATCTAGGCACATGATAAATCATGCTAACAATTAATGGTGTGGGGAAGGCATGGTGTTCATAATGTGGCTCTAGGCACATGATAAGGAATGCAAGTACATAATAGGATGGGGAAGGCATGATGCTCATTATGTAATAGGAGAGGTCTAGACACATGATGAAGCATGACATAAGATATGATCATGAGAGCACCCATAAAAATGGTTGTGCACACATGGGTAAGATAGTGAGATGAATCTTAGAAATTAAGTAATATGGACATAAGCAAGATCATAAGTGATGTATAGCCAGCCAAATGATAATCATATCAATGGACAAGCATATAGGCATAAATAGATGTAATCATGAAAAACATGTAAAATTGTTTCATTTTTTATATTTTGCTCTAAAGGTCATAATTAGGGTTGTAATATATGTTCTAGGCACATGGCATAAAAAATCCTATAAAAATTGACACATGTGTAATCAATAAACATCTTGGGATGATTGAATAAGTGACATAAACCAATGTAATCACCAATATGCGTTGTTTGTCATAAATGTTGTTGGTGTGAGATAAGTGTTATAAATTCATGATGACAAAAGATGGATAAAAAATGTGAATAAATTATCCATCATTACCGAGAATATGTGTCATCATCAATAGGGTCATGGGCATGTAGAAATGGGGCTTGTAGGAGTAATAATACACAATTTCAAAATAGTGCATGGTTAGATATAGGAAGTTGAAGAGTAAAAAATCATTTTTATTTAGTACTAGAACCCTTGTGATATTGACCTTCTAGAGCTTATAATCTACTTTATGATTAGGCATGATTGTGAAAAGGTAGCAACATCTTGACACAAGGTGACTAGTATTAGAGTGAATAATTTATTTATTCACTATAGCTTAAGTGTACTTAGGTTGATGAGGTTAGACAACATCCTGTCTAACTGAATGTGTAACTTTTTAGGCCTTTAGAGGTTACCTAGTTGTTTGGTAAACCTCATGTGCATACCTTTTGAGGTTGGAAGACTTTCCATCTCACCTCAAAAGGCACAAGTTGTCGTCATCAAATACTTGTCACCAAAGGTTGTTGGTTTGCACATTCCAAGTGATCCAAAGGTTGACTCCTATAGGACAATTGTCTACATGTTTGTGCCACATCATGGGGCACTTGTCAATCCACATGAAAGGTGGATTGTCTCATCCATGCATATATAATAATGAATTTCAATGTAAATTATCAAGTAAGATGAATATATGTTTATGCTCTTAATAGGTTCATCAATATCATTGATTTCTCATCTCTATTTGTTTGATTTCCAAATTGTGAGAGTGAATATCAAGTTCTACAGAGTATCCTTGGCAATTCCTACAAATAGTACATGAAAGCATTGAGTGGGGAAAACACTGGAAGGAAGTAAGTTGCTTTTTACCCCAATTTTTGATTGTTGTGAATTTATTTATATTTTCAAAAAGTTTTTTTATTTAATCTAAAAATTGCCTAGGATTTATTTTAATCAAATTTTGATACCCGTAAATCTAACTTATTGCATCTAAGATCGATCCACAAGGTTAATCTTGGTACACATGATTAACTTGTAGGATTGATTTGGACTACATGATCAACCCCTACCAATCACATTTTCAATTTTAGTATTACTTTGTCAAACTTTAGTGATTTATTTGATTGATTATGGATTTGTATGATCTTTCTTGTTGTGTTTATGGGTGTAGATCAAGCTACAAATTTGCAAGCATCCACAAAATCAACAATTAGGTAGTATGAGATTGCCTCCACCCATAGACATGGATTAGGCATTATTAGAGGTAGATGGGATCAAGCACTTGGTTCAACTCCCATTGTTTTATTATGACACTCATATAATCACGTCCCTAGCCAAGCGATTAGACTATGATAGTAACACATTCTATTAGGACTAGGTGTTATTATACACATTATATAGTCTTAATATTCATATTGATTAAATATGTATTTAAATTGGGCTATATGTGAATAGTGACATCATTGGAAATGATTTAAATGTTTTGGCACAGGAAACAATTGATAATAGATATAATGAGGTTGTATTGAGGCCATTATAAAATTTGAATTTGAATAAAGAAGGTCAATTCTATAGTTACAAACCAAATTTTGGGTTAGATTCATAGTGGTGGAATTGACACTAGTTTAGATTCATACATGCAGTCTTGAACCCATGAAAAGAATCTATGATATGATGTCAAGAAATGCTCTATGTAAAGATAAAATCTTGTTTTTATGGACAATGTAAGTATAGGGTCAAAGGGAGCACCAAATCAATTGAAATTATGTACTAGGACAATATACTTAAGACACACACATAAAATGTTATAAAACAAAAGATAGAAGCATAGTAAATGCACTTTTCAACATTACAACTATTGACATTATCATCTATTTCATTTATATCAATGACTTGGCTTTCACATAATTATTCATAACTAGATTTGAATCTATTGATAATATCACTTTTCATCATACATTAGTGTTGTTTACATGATTAGTATTTCTCAATTTAAAAAACAAATTGAATTATAAATCAATTTCCTATTAACTCATCCACCTATCTTGTTTTAATATATATATATATATATATATATATATATATATATATATATATATATATATATATATATATATATATATATATATATATATATATATATATATATATATATATATATATATTGTAAAATAAAACATGAGAAATATATGTTATGCCATGTTATATTAGAAAAGTTGTAAATGAAATTTATATTAAAAGGTTATTAAATACAAATACATGTAATGTATTAGATATAGAAGTTTTGATACATAAATATTTGTCATACATATAACAATGAAATTAATAGTTTAACATAAATTATATATATATATATATATATATATATTGATGCATAAATTGCTACCTTGGGGGTAGCTCCCTTTGAAATTAATAAAAAAGAGGATTACATATGCCACATAGGTGGCAAAACATAGGCCATGAAGGAATCTACCAGTTACTTGGGTAGTTTGTACAAAAAGAACCTAATCCCAATTGCAAAGTCATTGATCCTTTCAAATTTTTTGGGAGCAAGAGGAGGTGCCATATGCCCCACAAAGAAAGTGAAATTCCATGTTATCTTAGGTTACACCTTCCTTGAAAAGAGTAATGGCTTGTTTAGTATACTCACTCTTGAGAGATGCAACTACATTGAACACTCCCTAGCTACCACTCTTGGGCTTCTTGTTGATAGAGGAGATTCCTTTAACAACTTCCTATTGCAGATGAGGCATGAAAATCTTCTTTGCAATTAGTTTGGTCTATCCCTTGTGCCCTTACGTAAGTGTGAAATTAGTGAGGAACTTCCCTAGCAAGAAGTGATTGTGTGCATGTTCGGTGAAGGCTCCCGCATTCAAGACCTATCATAGAGCCTGCTCCATCCCCTCATTCTGAATCAAGAAAACCTAGTGGAGCTGTATGGAGAGATCATTTGAGTCATAGGGGTAATCCACTCTGTCAACCTTCATGATCACCATTTTTATTGTTGTGTATGTGCTTATTGTAAATGCATGAGAAACATTGGAAGAAAGAGATAGTTGAATTCTCGAGGCACTATCATCACCATCAGTCCTAGGCCAACGAATAAATCTACAAAGGGATTGACCGTAGGAGTTGTAAGGATTCCCTTGTAGATGACTTAGCATGTCATAGGATATTCTGTGATATTCTCTAAGAAAATATATGCAAGGCACCTTGTCCAGCATTGAGTTTCATTCCCAAAACATGAGTGGCCTTTGAATTTCAAACTGCCAACGTACCCCAAACCTGTGAATTGTCACTGAGAATCTTTGGTTCAATCTGATCACATGCATAATTTGTGAGTTGGTCTACGTCTCTATTGGCTTCTCAGAAATAATGCATGAGTTTGAAGTCCTTGATTTCTTCTAAAATGGCATAGATCGATTCCATAATATTTCTAAGTTTCCAATTCAGAGATTTGTGGCTTGCAATAGCATTGATGTAGATCTGTGAGTCACCCTCAATATTCATCTTGGATATGTTCCTATCTTTGCACACTTGAAGACCTATCAGAAGGGCCTAGAACTCTGCTTCATTGTTAGTTCCCAGTGTTAGCTTCTTTGATAAGGCCCAAATCAAAGTACCCCTTTCATTTTTGAGAATGCACCTCGTGTTGGAAATCTTGAGGTTATATATATATAATTAATTGAAATTTAATATTATATTTTTAGAAAAATTAATTAGTATAATAAATATAAACTAAATTATAAAATACTCAATATTAAATGTGTTTAGGTTAAAGTAGACTGTGTAATCTTTTAGAAGTGTATTTTTATGAATTTTGAATTTAATGAATTTATCTTTAGTTTAAAATTTTATGAAGTTATAGTTATAAATATATTTATATTTAATGATTGATAATGTTTTTGATAATTATTTGGTAAGATCCAAGAACCATGAAACAAAAAAGGGCGTATAATCCAAGATGTTAGAGCAAGGAAGGTCACTAGGTATTCAAACTTCATCACATACCCAAAAAACTAGCTTAAGAATGACGAGTCAACTGCCACCAACAAAAAACTAAACATACTAGCCCAAAATAACATCAATAGTATCACCCTACTACTCGACTAGTCAACATACCAATAATCATAAACCACTAACTATTATCAATAGCTAAAACATTGTTTGACAAAAGAACTAGAAAGAAAAGGGGGCCGAGGCAAATTATGCAGGCCTCTTAGCCCCCAAATTAACATTCTTACATTTTGGACAATATAAATATTCACTTGGCACTAAAATCCCTTTGACCTTATCTAAATCATTGCTATCACAACAATTAGAGAAGGTAGGGATGATGTCCTCTAGTACAACCACTTGCAAACCATTTTCAATTTCATCCATAGCTCTTTGCAAATATTATTGCCTCCTTTTTGTAGCATAAAAATGATCTAAAATTCAATTAAAATATACCTCCACCTAGTGGTCAACATCTTCAATATCATTATGAAATCTAACCGTAGTCGATAGAATTGAAGTGCTACTCAAAGTTTGTGCAGTGTCAAACACATTTCTCCTACCTCTCGTATGACCAAGATCAAGTAATAGGTTAGCCATGATAGACTAAATCCCAAATCATGGCATGCCATCCATATCCTTAGTGAGATACCAAATTATGACCACCTAATAGTCAAGCTCTAGATTTTTATCTCTCTTTGAAAGCCATGAAATTGGCTATCATCTCTTCACATGAAACTCTACGCTTCCTTTCCTTCACCTTCATTTCTATAGTAGGATCCTTACCCTTTGAACCATCCATATTTATAGCCTTCCCACACCTAGAATCCATAGAAGAATCCATCTATCCACATTGCAACACTTGTAATCGAGAGTAACATTAAAATAGGTAAGTTATAACCAAATACAACTACCACTCCTGCCACTATCCATAATAACTAAATGTATCCTAAACTAAAATAATGACTATTTTCCTCCCTACAAACCAACCCATCCCATTTGATCTTGCCTTACATGGCCTCACCTACCAGTTATTGGGTTATAATCCACTAAAAATGAGATGCAAAGCTTCCTTGGGAAAATTTTCTCCCTAGTGCTTACTCAAACAACCCTCCTCTTTTAGCTCAACTCCTATGTTGGTGGCTCAATCAAATACAACATTCCCTTCCCTCCAAATATGATTGAAAGAGATATCTGCAAATGTGGTAGCCAACATCTTAGCTTTAGATAAACTAGTATCTAACAACTAATTATTGTATCTCCCTTCAGTCATAAGACTAATGACTAGCTTTAAGTCACCTTCGACTTGGATACACTCTCAACATTTCTCTTTAGCAAATTTTAGTCCCCATAATAGAGATTTATCTTCTACCATATTATTTGTATCCATTCTATAATAAAAAGCATAAATTCAAAGGGGGTGTCCCTCCCCATCTTTGAAGAGACACCCACCACCAGCTACTCCAAGATTGCTCTTGGATACACCATCCAAGTTAAACTTGACCCACTTGGGATTTAGGCATCACCATAAAAAATATATCTTTAACTTAAACTTGCTCTTGAAATCTCTATCAAGCCACTGGAACCAAGCACAACCCCCCACCTAGCCTTTCTCATCACTCTTAATATCCAAATCCTCCCTCTAATTGCAATCTCCCAACTCCTTCAAATTAGATTCCATTTTATCCCAAACTCTTTCACTAAGGATTCTTTATCTAGAAGGATCCTGCTATTTATTTCAAACCAAATGATCCAAATTATCACTATTGAAGCACACTCCTAGACTATCTTGAGCCCCTTAATCTTGATTCTCATTAGCCAAGAAACCATTACCACATCTATAAAGCAAACTCAGTGTATAAAAAGGTGGTCATTAGTCTCCTCCTAATTTTTTCATAAAATACACCTTAACAATCTAACCTTCCCCAATTTTTGTAATCTATCCCAAGTGAGAGCCCTTGTATTGGCAACAACCCAGAGAAATTTGTTAGCCTTAGGTAAACCCAAACCTTTCTAGATCTTCCCACCTAGGAAGACCCCCCCTCTCTATCCAGGTTACTAGTAAGGTAGTGATAAATCAAACTAACATAGATACTACCACTACTACTTCTATCCCAAACCAAGGAATCCTCCCTATCAATGATCATAATTGGCCTTTTAGAGAGAGAATCATTCAATCTCAAGCACATAGAATTATTCTCCTGATGTGACATTGAGAGAGTCACCAATCCTTCTTTCCCTCATTGATCTTATAATAATCTTTGACCCAGAATCCAATACTTCCTTCAAAGTGAGAAAACAAGGGTCTCATACCATCAAATTCAACCAAATCCATCTTTTCAATCTACCAATCATTCCAAAACCTTATTCTATCCCTTTTCTCTACCCTCCACCTAACACCTGACCAAATGTAATGACAACAAATTCATAAGAAGTTCCATATACTAGACCCCATAGGTAGCATCCTCACCTACCCTAGAAATCTCTCCATCATTTTCAAAATATATTTAGCTTGAATGATACTACTCCATAATCTATCCTTTTCCTTGCAACCCTCTAAACTGATTATCCCTAGGGCCTTGTTCATCCATTTGCATTGTTTGAAACCCAGCCCCTATTCTTCTTGGGCTTACATAGATCATCCCATTTGACTAGAAAATACTTCCTAAGATCCTCAATCCCACACCAAAGAAAAATCCTTTGTGTTGCCTCAATCACCTTAGCAACCTTGCTCAGAATCAGAAAGACAAACATCACATAAATTGGAATAGCTACCAGGGAAGCTTTAATGAGCATTATCTTGCTAGCAAGAGAGATCAATTTCCCTTTCTAGGTTGATAACTTATTTTGAATATTTTCTACCATTGATTTTGATTCTACCTCTAACATTATTCTATCCAAAAGTGGCATCCCCAATATTTACTTAATCAATTGTCAACAACATATCCTAGAATCCTTTGCACCTCCAAACCATCTAGGCAATAATCCTTCAAGAAGTTCATAACTTGGACTATAGAGGATTAACCTTTTGATAAAAAATTTTCTCATATCTATCCAAGATACCCTTCAAAACTCTAGCCTCACTAACCCAAGCCTCACCAAATAGGAGAGTGCCATCAATAAATTGTAGATGGGTAACATTTCTAATATGGATGGAAACTTGGATCCCTTTCAAATTCCTCAACTCAACTTCAACCTTCAAGGCTCTCTATTGCAAGTATGTGCTAACCAGTGTTGTTATTGATGTCAACATGTTTGTGTTGTCATTGGTGTCAACTATGCTCTTGTTTTGTTACTTGATTATGATGAGTTAATTGCTTTGTATTGTGTTGTATTAGTGCTAAAGATGATAAGAATATGTTCCTAATATTAAATATCCAAGTGCTTTTGAGAAAATTTGGTTCATACTGAAGACAAAGTTGTGAAGATGTATTCTGACTTACATGATACTGTCTGAGCTTTTGCTCCACATTTCTTCTATGTTGAAGACTAGAGTGTGATATTTGGATATGTTTTATAGAAGTGTTTGAAGATGCTAAATCCAGAAGTTGGTGGTCTAGATTGCTGTGGAGTAGAAGTTCTATTCACCAGTATGAAGACTGTGCCTGGCAACATTTGCAGTGTGACAAGGAGAAAGTATTTTGCTCTACATTTCTTAGCAATTTGGTTTTTGGTCTTGCGGTTATGGACTTATGTTTATAAGGTCATTATCTATCTTCATTCCAAAGGATTTGTGATTTGGTTCTATAGAAAGCAAGTTATTGATTAGTAGAGTTCAACAGTGTTTGTTGTGAGTACTCTATGATCTGTCTTCAAGTGATATTTGTTGTCTTCAAGTGAGATCTATTGTGGATAGATTTGTTCTCTCCTAGGTGATTTTATGTTGTTTGCGGATGTCTCCAAATTGTGGTAAAGGCTTGTGTTTGATCTGCAAGCAATGATTGAGCTCTTGGAAGCGTGTGTTTAAGCATTCTTGGTGTTTGCACAAGTTAGGCTGACTTGGATGCTAACACTCTTTGCGGATGTGGTTCATGGATTGTAGAAGCATGTGAAGATGTATTTGGGTCCGAGATAAGCCATGAAGTGTTCTTCTTTCATTCATTTGCTCCACAAGCTTGTTTAGGTCTAGACCTAATTCAAATTATGTATGTTTTCTGACTTTGGAGATTGTTCCAAAGGTTGTAATTGTATTGCTGACCTTGACGTGTGTTCTAAGGTTGATGATTGGTATAAATATATGTAATGAATTCATGTGTTTGTGTGGGGATACAAGATGCACATATGAGAGTGTGTGTGTTGTAAGGGCAATGAAGGTGATTTATATTGTGCTTCAATGGAACTGAACTCAAGCATGTTGTAGATGCTATTATATTAGTTCATGGTAGTGAGCCACCTCTCCAGGTAGTGAGCCAACCCTCGGTAGTGAGCCACCCCTCAGTAGTGAGCCACCCAATGGCAGTGAGCCCTATTTGTAGTGAGCATTTCTTTGGACAATGAGTCCTTAGGAAGTGAGCCCTCGCAATGAGACTATTTTGATATTCGGTATTATTACTACATTATATTATGAGCTAACACTCACCATGGTTTTTCCTTGTTAGGGATTTCCACGTAAAAATCTAGTGTTCATGTGTGTATGGTGTTGATGTGTTTAAGTTTTATTTCTACACTTCATGTTTAATCTTCACAACAGATTAAGGAATTCAAGTAAGTAAATGTGAATGTGATCTTTTCTAAGAGGATTTAAAGTTTTTGATACATTTGATTCACCCCCCTCTCAGTTGTCTTGTTCCTTCAAATATTGGTATCAGAGCTTGGTTCCTTGGAAGAAAGCCTAACAACTTAAGGTAGATCTAGGATAGTGCACAAGATGGATGCTTCTCTACTTGTCTTCTAAAATATGAGAATAGTAGGCTATCTGATCTTTCTTATATATGTTGTCTTGAATTCAGTTAGGACTGACAAATCTAAGGAGATTGTGGGAATAGATTAGAAAATTGTTGATAATATGGAGGCTGATTTTGGGGGAAGAAAATTAGATATTGACATGCATAGGGACAAGCTGCCTCTCAAGTGTTTCAAGTGTGGCGAGATTGGTCATTATGCATCAAGATGACCGAAGAGAAATTTGAAAAGTAAGAAAGAAGAAAATAAAATCATCATGCCTAAGAGAACCTATTATGATGTTGAATACAATGATGACTGCTTGCCTATTGATTCAAAGAATGTCACTTGTGGCGTTGACCCTGAAGGATGTATGAAAGAAAATGATCTAGAGGTAAGTCCTGATATTGAAGATATTTCTCAAGAAAAGTATTATTGGGTTATTGATAGTAGTTTCTCAAATCATATGACTGGTGATAGAAGTAAGTTTATTAATTTTGAGAAATGTAATGAAGGATCAATTATATTTAAAGATGATTATACTTCCAACATTTGTGGAGAAGATTCAATCAGTCTCGATGGAAAACATCATACTAATAATGTTCTTTATGTTAAAAGTTTGAGGAAAAATCTCTTAAGTGTTGGACAGTTGTGTAGAAAAGGATATAGTCTTGTATTTTAGAATGATGTTTTTGAGATCAGAGAGAAATCTAGAATTGTGATAGTTACTAAAAAAAGATAGAAGGAAACCTCTATCATCGCAGAGAAGGTGATTATTATTTCTCTATGACTCAAATCAGTAAGTGGTGGCTTTGGCATAGGAGATTGTGTCATATCAATCTTGATGATCTTGTAAGAATAAGCTTAGTTCAAATCATGAAAGACCTACCAGAGATTACAAAACCTAATAGTATCATCTGCAAGAAGTGTCAAGATGGAAAGCAAGAAAGTGGAATCTTACAAGATGAAGAAAAATCCTCTACTAGCCTGTTGGAGTTGGTTCATGCAAACCTCTATGGTCCTACAAGAGTAAGAATTTTTTATGATGACATGTATTTTACGTTATTCATTGATGACTATTCTAGAATGACTTGGGTTACTTGTCTTAAAGAAAAATTAGAAGCCCTAGATGGTTTTAAAGCATTTAAAGCAATGGTTGAAAATGAGTTGGATATGAAGATCAAATGTTTGAGGTCTAACAGAGGAGAAGAGTTTACTTCTAATAAGTTTAATGTGTTATGTGAGAATCACAGGATAAAGAGGTAGCTATCTGATCCTAAAGTTCCATAGTAGAATAAAGTAATGGAAATAAAGAACAAGACTGTTCAAGAAGCTGCAAGGACAATGATACAAGAAGCAAACCTACTAGAAATATTTTGGAGAGAAGCAATTCAGATTATTGTCTACACACAAAACATAGTACAGGTGATAGAAAATGATGAAAGAACTCCCTTTGAACTATGGTATGGAAAGACTCCCACTGCTAAATATTTCAAAATTTTTGGAAGAAAATGTTTCATCAGAAGAAAAGAAGAAATAGGTAAGGATTATACAAAGTATGATGAAGGTATTTTTTTTGGGTATTCATCTTGGAGCAAAGCTTACTAGTGCTATAATAAGAGACTAGGGAAGATTGTTGAAAGTACCAATGTCAAGGTTGATGAAGACATACAGAAGTATTCAGAAGTCAATGATTATGTATTAGATTCAAATGGGTTCCCATGCAGAGAAGAAGAAAATACTACAAAAAGGGAAGTACAAAATAGAGAAGAAGAAGAGACTGAAGAAAAGGAAATGCAAGAAGAAGTACAAGAGTGTCAGATCATTAGTGATAAAATAAAATGCAAATTGACAGGGTACATAGCTGCTAAAGAACAAATAAACCTTTATTTAATTTCTAAAGTTGAACCTAAGATAGTGACTAAGGCCTGCAATGATATCAAATCTTTAGAAGAAGAATGTTTGTCCATTGACATTGAAGAACTCAAAATTGCTCTTGAAGACCTAGAAATATTTGAAGAAGAAAACATGGACTTAAAGGAGAATAGCAGAGAAGAAAATGAATACATCAAAAATTTAAGAGAGCAAGTCAAGAAGCTTATACAAAGACATAAAGAGGACAATGAAAAAATGAGGTTAGCAAATGAAGAAAAAGCAAGAATTGAGCAATGTTTGAAAGACAAAACTAAAGATTGCAAAAAGCTTGAGCAAGAAGTTGTGAACCTGAAGTCAAACTTGGAGAAGACAAGGAAGTATGAAGAAAAACTCAAGATAATTTCAACAAAACTTGATGAGATAATTGACAGACAGAAGAGCTCTGATGATAAAGGAAGCTTGGGACTTGAGAAAGGTGAATGCTCCAAATCAAGTCAAGTAGTGAATGCTGAAAATAAGGAGGACAAAGGCAAGCAGATCCAGAATCAAAGGAGTGGACCAAGAAAACCACTAGTCAGGCAACCAAATTCTTAAAGGTATCCATCTTTGAATGGTTATTGTCATTGATGCAATAAATTTAGTCATAAGGCTACTCAATGTTGGAGCAGAATGAATCAAAATGTTCCATCTTTCTCTGATCAGTGCTTTACTTGCAAGAAAGTTGGTCATAATTCTAGTGAATGTAGAAGTTAGATAAGCAAGGGTTCAAGTGATTCTCAATCCTTTAGTGGTAGTTGCTTTATATGTAATAGATTTGGATACAAGGCTAACCAATGCAGGTCTAGAATGAATGAAAGGAACAATGGTCAAAGAAATGTTGTGTGCTATGATTGCAATAGGCCTAGACATATTACAAAGTTTTGCAGAAGTAGGAATATGAAGAAGGATAACCCAATAGAAAAGAAGAAAATGGCACAAAAAGATGATCTGGTAGAAACCAAGAAGGAGATGAACAAGACATGGATTAACAAGGATACAAATGAAGTCAATAATAAGCTTGTTCCAACCTCTGGTACATATGTTTCTTCTAGGAACTAGATGCATAAGGAAGTGCATCAGTCCAGTGTGGTTTAGGAGTCATTCTTTTATGGTCTGATGATGGAGTCTACCTCTCAGGGGGAGTAGGTAGTGATACTAAAGAACGTTATAGACTAAAGGAAGCATTCAGGGTAGTTAAGAACAAGTGCAAGTATGTGCAGTGGAAAGAGATGTGTTGCCCTTTGCCATTTATGTCAAAGGGGGAGAGAGTTCATGTGAAAACTTTAGAGAAAAACAAAGTTCAGATGTGTAAAGAGAAATGGGGAGTTCTGATACAAAGTTGTGTCTTGATGGTGGAACATGTTTTTCACATCATATGTTGCCATCAATGACAAAGGGGGAGATTGTTGCAAGTATGTGCTAGCTAGTATTGTCATTGATGTCAACATGTTTGTGTTGTCATTGGTGTCAACTATGCTCTTGTTTTATTACTTGATTATGATGAGTTAGTTGCTTTGTATTGTGTTGTATAAGTGCTGAAGATGATAATAATATGTTCCTAATATTGAATATCTAAGTGCTTTTAAGAAAATTTGGTTCATACTGAAGACAAAGTTGTGAAGATGTATTTTGACTTACAAGATACCATCTGAGATTTTGCTCCACATTTATTCTATCTTGAAGATTGGAGTGTGAGATTTGGACATGTTCTATAGAAGTGTTTTAAGATGTTAAATCCAAAATTTGGTGGTCTAGATCATTATGTAGTAGAAGTTCTATTCACCAGTTTGAAGACTATGCCTGACAGCATTTGCAGTGTGACAGGGAGAAAGTATTTTTCTCCATATTTTTCTGTAGTTTGGTTTTTGGTCTTGCAACTATGGATTTATGTTTATAAGGTCCTTATCTATCTTAATTCCAAAGGATTTATGATTTTGTGATTTGGAAAGAAAGTTATTGATTAGCAGAGTTCGATAGTATTTGTTGTGACCAATCTATGATCTATCTTCAAGTGATATTTGTTGTCTTCAAGTGAGATCTATTGTAGATAGATTTGTCAGCTCCCAGGTGATTTTATGTTGTTCATGGATGTCTCTAGATCATGGTAAAGGCATGTGCTTGTTCTGCAAACAATGATTGAACTCTTGGAAGCGTGTGTTTAAGCATTCTTTGTGTTTGCACAAGTTAGGCCAACTTGGATGCTAACACTCTTTACGGATGTGGTTCATGGATTGTAGAAGCATGTTGAAGCATGTGAAGGTGTATTTGGGTCTAAGCTAAGCCATGAAGTGTTCTTCTTTCATTCATTTTCTCTACAAGTTTGTTTAGGTCTAGACCTAATTCAAACTATGTATGTTTTCTGACTTTGGAGATTGTTCCAAAGGCTATACATTGTATTGCCAACCTTGATGTGTGTCCAAGTTTGATGATTGGTATAAAGATATGTAATGAATTTGTGTGTTTGTGTGGGGATGTGAAGATGCACAAATGAGAGTGTTTATGTTGTAAGGGCAGCAAAGGTGATTTGTATTGTGCTTCAATGGAACTGAACTTAGACATGTTGTAGATGCTATTATATCAGTTCATGGCAGTGAGCCACCCCTTGGCAATGAACCTCTTTTGATATTTGGTATTGTTACTACATTATATTTTGAGCTAACATTCACCGTGGTTTTTCTCTTTTAGGGTTTTCTACATAAAAATCTAGTGTTCATGTGTGTATGGTGTTGATGTGTTTAAGTTTTGTTTCTACACTTCATGTTTACTCTTCATAATAGATTAAGGAATTAAATTAAGTAAATTAGATGTGAATGTGATCTTGTTTAAGAGGAGTTAAAGTTTTTGATACAACTGATTCACCCCCCTCTCAGTTGTCTTGTGCCTTCAACACTCTCCCTAATACCTCAACTATAATCAAGAATAAGAAAGGAGAGAGGGGTTCACCCTATTTGAGGCTACACTTGGCCTGAAATAAGTCCATAGAAGAATCATTAATTAGTATAAAAATGAAGCAAACGCTGTACAATTGTGAACCCATCTACACCAATCACTACAAAATCTAAATGTCCTCAAAATAAAAATGAGGAAATCCTAAGATACTCTATCATATGGCTTATTCATGTCCAACTTTAGAATCATTCCTTCCTTTTTCTTATGATTAATTGAATGTATGGTTTCATGAGAAATAGTAAATGTTGGATTTAGGATAGACAACTGAGAGGGGGGTGAATTATTTGTCACCAAAATCCTATTCCTTATTCACTTTAAACCCTTTTATATTTCAACAGCATATCAAATATTCAATCATGAAAGAATAATGCATTAATTCAAGAGTAGAAACAAATTCAACACATCTAACACCAAGATTTTAATGTGGAAAACCTAGTTAAGGAAAAACCACGGGGTGACTAACCCAAGAATATATTCTCTATTAAAAGAATAAGATGAATAAAATGGCACTTGCTAGTTAGGGCTCATTACCTAAGCACACTGCTCACAAGAGGCCCACTGCCTATAGGAGACACACCGTCTACAAAAGAATAAAAGTATCACATACTTAAACTAGAGATTAGCATATTCATTATGCTTGAGTCAATTCCATTTAAGCCCAACACCTCTGCTCTTCATTTCACTCCTCTTCACTACCACCTTCTCTTCATCACCTCCAGGATACATTTGAGTGACTTCACAACTCTTATTTATACATGACATCAACTTTGGAATGATCATCAAAGTCAGCACAACATACACTTATTTTATTACAAAGTAATCACAAAAATACAACTTGACTTATTACAAAAACTTCATGTGCATCACTACACTATCGGCCACACATAGTTGGGACTTCAATCTTCTTCGAGGAACATGCCATGCTTCGCAAAACATCTTCAAGATCATCTGGTCAGCCAAGACTAAGAAAAACACTATCACTCGAAGGTAAATCTTCAATCATGAGCTCAATCTTCAATGTGGACCACCAACACAAACTGGACACAATTCAGAGACCCTTACAAGCTTTCTTGAATCACAAAGAGCATCTGCACCATTTCCACTTACTGTAATCATTTGCATATTCATCTAGAACCTCAAGAACATAGTCACCCATCACTGTTACATTAGAAGGATTGCTTGTGGACCTCCAAACCATGAACCAATTGAGTTGTCAATTCAAATTAGCCTCCCAAACATGCCACTAGATCTGTAGAACATGATATTGTATTTTTGGATCTCACCTGACCTATTTGTGTCACTCTGTCACCTCTGAATAGTTGCTAGAACCAGTTTTACTCTCATGGCCATAACTCCTTGATATTTTCATGCGGACCTCTCAAATCTTGACTGGATCATCTTCAAACAATATCTAAAAAGCCTTTGATGTGCATTCTCTGAACTTCATCTAGCTGGGATCTTCACTTCATAGAGCTTTAATGTCTTCACTGTTCTTCTCTGTTTCTGATAGGACTAATTTTCTTAATATCCTCAGCACGCAACTCATCCAATCCTTGACATCAATGCAACATGAGTATGTTGACATCAATGACAACATCGGTTAGGCCCATACTTGCAACAATCTCCCCCTTTGTCATTGATGGCAACATATAATGTGAAAAACTATTTTAACCATCAAGACAAGAACTTTTCCTCACTAACTGACATAGTTCCCCCTATCAACAGTAACCATTCACGTGTTCTCTTCCTTTATAGCTCCCCCTTTGATCAACAACCACTTTTTGTTTTTCACATGTCTTCTCTCCCCCTTTGACATCAATGGCAAAGGGCACATACTTGCAACCACTTCTCATACTTCAGAATCATACTGATTGCCCCCCCTGAGTAGCAGCCTCCTAACATCAATCTAGATCACAAGATATGAATATGGAATCCATTAGACTGATACACATCAGTGCATCTTAATTTAGAACCGGAGGGGTAATAACCCCTAACTTCTCCCTGAGATACTTAAAAGAGTCATTAGGTAAAGGTTTAGTAAAGATGTCTGCAATCTAATCATTTGAGGGCACAAACTCTAATTTGACTTCATTCTTGTTCACCTGCTCTCTCAAAAAGTGGAACTTGATGGATATAGGTTTTGTCTTTGAATGCAACACCAAATTTTTTGATATGTTTATTGCACTTGAATTATCATAGAAGATTGTGATAGGTTCATCATATTCTACTCTGATATCTCTTAGCATTTTCTTCATCCACAATACTTGAGTACAACTACCTGTTGTTGCAATTTGTAGTGGAAAGAGATATTGCTTCTTGTTTCTTGCTTAGCCAAGAAACCAATCTTTTTCCCAAAAAGAATGCACCACCACTGGTACTCTTTCGGTCATCCACATCTCCTGCCCAATTAGCATCTATATATGCATGAAGAGAGAAATCATGATCCTTAGGATACCATAATCCATACTCAACTATTCCCTTCAGATATCTAAGAATTCTCTTGATTGCCATGACATGAGACTCTCTAGGATCAGCTTGGAATCTGGCAACAAGACCAACAACATTCATAATACCAGGTCTAGTTTGAGTAAGGTAGAGCAGTCCTCCAATCATTGACCTAAACTTTTTCTGATCAGCCTTAGGGGATTCATCATCTTTACTCAGCTTACATCTAGTTGCCATGGGAGTATTCATTTCCTTTGAATCTTCCATCCCAAATTTCTTCAACAATTCTTTCACATATTTGGTCTGTGATATGAAGATTCCTTTCTTTGTCTGAGTGATTTGTAGACCCAAGGAGAAATTCATTTCCCCAAACATAGACATCTCAAATTCACTTTGCATTTGATTTGAAAAAGTCTTACACATACTATCTTTCCCTCCAAAAATGATATCATCAACAAATACTTCAACAATCAAGATATTTTCATGATCAATTTTCAAATACAGATTACTGTCACTAGTACCTTTGTTGAAACCAATCTTCAAAAGATATTTGTCTAATCTTTCATACCAGGCTCTTGGGGCTTGTTTGAGTCCATACAATGCCTTCTTCAGCTTGCAAACCATATCTCCATGATTAGATAATTAAAATCCATCTGGTTGTTCAATGTATACCTCTTCTTCCAAATCACCATTTAGGAAAGCATACTTGACATCCATTTGATACACCTTGAAATCTCTAAAGGAAGAAAAAGAAAGAAATAATCTAACTACTTCAATTCTTACCACTGGAGCAAAAGTTTCTTCAAAGTCAACTCCTTCTACTTGAGAATAACCCTTACAGACCAATCTGGCTTTGTTTCTTACTGCTTCACCATCTTCATTTAGTTTATTTCAAAAGACCCACTTAGTCCCAATCAGATTTTTGTCCTTAGGTCTGGGAACAAGATCCCAAGTGTGATTCTTTTCAATCTGCATCAATTCTTCCTCCATTGATTTAATCCAGCTTTCATCATTGCATGCTTCACTTACTATTTTTGGTTCAATCTTTGAAATCAAACAATACTTCACTGAATCTTGAGCAATTTTTCTTCTTGTTTGAACACCTTTTCTTCTATCTCCTATGATCTGTTCTTCAGAATGATTCAGTATTACATACCTGGGAGTTTTGGGACTCTCTTGCACTTCTAATTCTTGGATAGGTTCATGCACACTTGTCTCTTCTTCTTGTATTTCAGGATTATCTGGATCAGTCTGAATCTGAACTAGAGTTGGGACTTGTTCTCCTTGGTTTGAGACATCATTCTGATCATCTACTTCATACTCATAATACCTTGAGGGACTTTCTATGCATTCATCAACCTTCACATTTGTACTTTCTACAATCTTTCTCAATCTCTTGTTATAACACCAGTATGCTTTGCTTTGAGTAGAATATCCCAAGAATATTCCTTCATCAGATCTAATATCAAACATGCCAAGGTCTTCATCTCTTTTGATAAAACATTTACTACCAAAGAATCTAAAATACTTCACAGTAGAAGTGATGCCAAACCAAAGTTCATAAGGGGTCTTACCAGTATTGCCTCTGATTTGTACCTGATTAAGAGTATAGACAACAATGCTTACAACTTATCTCCAATAGATCTGAGGAACATTTGCTTCCATTATCATGGTCCTAGATGCTTCCTAGATGGTCCAGTTCTTTCTCTCCACTACTCCATTTTGCTGTGGAGTCCTTGGAGCAGATAACTGTCTCTTTATCCCATGTTTCTCACAGAATGATATGAACTCACCGGATGTGAATTCTCTACCTCTATCAGACCTGAGGTATTTTATGTTTATGCTAGTTTCATTTTCTACCATAGCCTTGAATATTTTGAACTTCTCAAGTGCTTCAGATTTCTCTTTCAAGAAAGTCACCCACATCATCCGGGAGTGGTCATCAATCAGCAACATGAAATACCTATCTCCTTGCAGACTCCTAATTCTTGCCAAATTACAAAGATCAATGTGGACCAAGTCTAACAATCTAGTTGAAGATTGTTCCTTACTTTTAAATGTGACTCTATCCTGCTTACCCAACTAACATTCTTTGCACAAACTATTAGTAGGTTTCACCAATCTTGGAAGATCTCTTATAGCCTAAGTGTTTCTTATCTTGATGATATTATCAAAATTCACATGACACATTCTCCTATGCCACAACCAAATCTGATCAGTTTGAACAAATAAGCAACTTTTGCCAGTACCAACCAATTGGAAGATGTTACCTTTTGTCTAGGTACCGGATGCAATCTCAGTTCTAGAGATTTCAAAAATTTTGCATTTTCCATTTTTGAATCGGAGATCATAGCCTTTGTCCACCAACTATCCAACACTGAGAAGATTATGCTTTAAACCTTCAACATACAGAACATCACTAGTTTTCTTCTTTCCATCAAAAGAAATGGTTCCTCTACCTCTAATTCTACCAGCAGAATTATCTCCAAAATTTACAACTCCACCTTCATATCTTTCCAAGCTTAAGAACTTACTCTTGTCACTAGTGATATGGTGAGAGCATCCAATGTCAATAACCCATTCATCCTTTTCTTCAACCTGAGCAGCTAAAGCACTTTCTATCATCTTATGATTAGTAGATTCAATAGACATTGGATCTTCTTCTTTGATGACAATAAACACCCAGTCACTTCCAGGTTTGTTTCCTATCTCAAATTCATCATCTGTTACTCCTTCATCATCATCTTCTTGAACATAGTAACACTTCTTCTAAAACCTTGATTTATTAGGGTTTGGCCTTGAAAACCTTTCTGGACATCTTGAGGCAAAATGACCAATTTTATTGTAGGCAAAGCATTTGAAGGGTAATTTTCCTTCATACTTACTGGATCCTCTTGGCAGTCTCTTTGCAATGAGGCCTTCAAGTTGTTTAGCTTCTAATTCATCCTCTTCTAGATCTTTCCTTGCTTTATCATACCAAGTTGATTTCCTTGAGGAACTTTCTCCTGGATCATATCTCTATTTGCCTTTTGTAAAGGCACTAGCTTTGAATGCAGATTCACTCTTGGGAAGTGCATCACCAAACTTAGCCAACTCAAATGCAAATATCTTACCAACCAATTGATCCCTTGTAATAGTTGTTAAATATCTAATTTCGTCAATAGCAACAACTTTGTGTTTGTAAGCAGGAGGTAAAGATCTGAGAACTTTGGCAACAATATCATCTTCATCCAATATTTCACCAGCATATCTAATGCCACATACAAGCTCATTTACTTTTGACATATATAAAATGATAATCTCATGTTCACTCATATTCAAGTTTTCAAACTTTCCTTTCAGACTTTGCAGCTTAGCACACTTAACATATTTGTCTCCTTCATAAAGATTTTCAAGCTTTGTCCAAATTTCATAAGCAGTCTTCAATCCCATAACATTTGTCATCTCTAAATCATACAAGGCACTCAGTAGGGCTTCTTTATCTTGAAGATTATTGTTTGCATCTTTGACTTCATCTATAGTTGTTGGACCATTCTTTGGGGGAACATATTTAGTTGTGGTTATGTTCCAATACTGATCTCCCATGCATTGTAAGTGACATTCATGTTGGCAAGAGACACTGTGTGGCTTCATTATTGTTGTCATTGATGGCACAAAGTCTATCCCACACATCTGTAGCACATAGTATGCCTATACTGGAAGACAGATTGAAGAGTATTTTGGTCTGGTGAACAAGAATAGAGCATGCAACAAGGTCTGACAATTAGGTCCGGATCTCTCAGATGGTGTAACTCAAAAAGTTGTGGACTTGGACAAGTCAAGAGGAGTACCATGACTGCTACATTCCAGAGATTGAGCCTCTGGTGATGAAAGAGTGAAAAGATATGAGCACCTAAGTGTTGGGTTCTTGACAGGCAGAGTAGACTGAGAAAGAACTAACCGGCAGAGCATCAGACTTTAATTCGGATGAGAAAATGATGGTGGTCAAGCTATTTAAGAGAACATACATGGTTGGTCGACGTGAATGATGACTTCTATGTCTATATCTGAGATATGCATCACATATTAAGCATGGATTTAGCTGATAGATCAGTGTCTTGGAAATATCTTTAGTATTCCGGTTACCAACTAGGAAGATGTTGAAATCCTTGATGCGGATATATATACCAAATGGATTTTGATATGAAGCATGGTGTTGTGTGTGGAAGTGTGTGAGGAGAGGCAGAGAGAAGTGTGGAAGCAGCAATACAAGTCCGGTATGTGACAGAACAGCATCATTAGAGTAAAGGAAGAATGAAGTGCATTAGATTAGTATATTGAACCTAACCAAAACTGAACCTCAGCATATGTGGATGCCTCTCATTAGTTCAAACACTTGGTTACTTTCTGTATACCTTGTAGACAGTGAGTCTCTTGTAGGCAGTGTGCCTCTTGTGAGCAGTGTGCTCGGGTAGTGAGCCCTAATTGGCAAGTGCCATTTTGTACTTCCTATTCTTTTAATAGAGAATACAATCTTGGGTTAGTCACCCCATGGTTTTTCCCTTAACAGGGTTTTCCACGTAAAAATCCTTGTGTTACGTGTGTTGATTTTATTTCTTCTCTCATGATTATGTATGCTCTTATGTTTTGATGCTACATTAATATTAAAGAAGAAGAGAAAGTTAAGATATTTAAGATAACTCATTCACCCCCCCTCTCAGTTATCTGCCTTGTTTCCAACAATTGGTATTAGAGCTAAGTTCCTTTAAATAGAGCCTAACAGCTTGAGGAAGATCTAGGAATCTCAATGGATATGTATGGTATGAAGGAACAACTTCAATCTGCCTTAGATGATCTTGAGCAATCTCACTCTGAAGTCAACAACCTAAGAGAAAGACTCAAACAAGCTGATGATTTCATAAATGAGCTAAAAGAAAAACTGAGTATCTCTATGAAAAAGAGAAAGGAACTACTTCAACAATTAGCAAGTCAAAGTGAAGCCAATGATACTAATGAAGATCTGAAAAGGAAAATTAAAGATAATCTAAAATAATCTCTCAAGGAGAAGTCAGAGGACTGCCACAAAATGGATAGAATAATCAAGCATTTGGAATCTAATCTTGAAGAAGCTAGAGATAATGAAGAACAACTTGATAATCAGATAGACACTCTTAAAAGGGATCTTCAAACAACAAATGAATACAAAGAGAAATTCAAGATAAGCTCTGCTCAACTTGAAGTTCTTCTTGAAAGCCAAAAGAGGGTAGATGACAAGCATGACTTGGGATATGAGAAAGGTGAAAGCTCCAAATCTAGTCAGAAAAACTTTGGATCAGGAAATCCAAGGAACATGCCTAGAAGACCTCCGGTAAGACAACCAAATGCCCAAAGATATTCATCCTTCAATGGATACTGCTACAATTGCAACAATTTCGGTCATAAAGCAACTTAGTGCAGAAGAAGAATTAATCAGACTAATTCATCCTTCTCCAGATAGTGTTTCAACTGCAAAAGGTATGGTCACAAATTTCATGAATGCAGAAATATGTAAATAAATAATTCATTCAATGGTAGATGCTTTGCATACAATAGAATGGGACATATGGCTAATCAATGTAGATCTAGAGGATATCAGTCACATATGCAAAGAAATGTTGTTTACTACAATTGGAATAGATCCGGTCATATTGCCAAATTCTACAGAAGTAAGAATTAGGATAAAAAGGGTCCAGTGCATCATAATCAAAATCAAGACAAAGGAAAAGGAAAAGTGAATGTGGATGAAGTTCAAAGGGAGATGAACAAGATTTGGGTGAAGAGAAGTATAAAAAATGTTGGGATGGATCCGTACCAAAATCTGGTGCTGATATTGCTTCTAAAAACTAAATAGATGAGCTCTAGCTTAGGGGGAGTCACAAAGGAAAATAAATTCCCCTAGCTAGTCAATTGGTGCCTAAATTTGGCACATGGAATGTTGTGGATTAAAGGGCTCTTAGAGAAATGTCTAAATAACCCTCAGTAAAAATATGAAAGATCTGCAAGGAGTTTTGAAAAGTTTGATTAGTCAAGATTGACCCAGTTTGACAGCGATCTGGTAAAAGCAAGATTTTCACAGTTAGATCCAGTACGATTCAAATATGAAATATCTTGATCTATGGATAAATGGCATGATTGGAGGAAAGGAGATACATTGTTAATTATCACTAAAAATAATTCTAAGTGCATCTTAGTGATTCAGAAAGATCTCTCTCAGAACAAGGCAACCAGAATAACTTAAGTTGTGCATTTATTGCAATAGAAATTAGGGTTTACGCAGAGATAAAAGGGTTCTTATATTCATCATTTGCACAATTCCATTCAAGAAAAGGAAAGGAAGAGCTCTGCATCAAGATTGTTACAACCTTCTCAAAGATCAAACCGCAGAATCTGATTCAACCAGCGATCTTTTCCAGTACATATTGAACCCTAGAAGCGTAAAATGGTATTTTGATTTCTGAATATCTCTCTCTAAATATTTTGCAAAGATGACTACTCCTATGGTAGTTAAAATCATTGATAGGCCATGCCCAAAGTTCAAGAAACACCCCTACAAATCCCTAGAAGTTGATCCCTTAGGCACCTTTTCTAGCATTCCGCATGGGGTTCTGCACGTAGAAGATGTTAGGGTATACATCCATGCAAATATTAAGGAATTTGAAGAATCAAAGCTGATGGATATCTACCATAAAAAACTAATAGATGAAACCTTTGAACACAAACCTCAATAAAAGGCCATCCGGGATAAGCATTTTGGACATTGCATCCACTTTCCCTATTTTGCAGAAGATGAATGGGTCCAGTATGTTCTTAGCATAATACATGACAACTTCATGTGGTTGTCGAAGCCCTTCAAGATAACAAAGGATGCAATTAGGGTAGTAACTAGTTTGCACTCATCCAGTGGGTTGCCTACTCTCAAATCGGTCAAGAACCAAATAGTAATTGAGGCTACTGGATCAAAGTTTGACAAAAGAGCAATGATAATAGACAATATCACAGATTTGGATATTAAATTTGCCTCTATGATAATTGTCTATAAAATATATCATTCTAGTAGGGATAACTTTGTGTCCAGAACTATAATTTATACTACATATCAGATGCTAAGGGAAAATGTAGACTATGATCTATGTGAGCTTCTCCTGAGCCAACTGTTAGAAAACTTACAAAAGATCAAGAAGGACAAGAAGAACTCATTCAAGTATGGTGGTTTAATACTATGTTTATTCTTTTACTATATGAATGAGCTACCCAGATCAAGTGGTTGGGTATGGCAAAATGACAGACTAGTTTCCATACAAATTAGAGATTATATGTATGGGCTTGGTGATGCCAAGGCTCAAAGTACAACACTCTGGGGATACTTCAAAAACTTCCAAAGTTTGATGCAGGCCAGAGAAAGAATTCCACAAACAATAGTTGAAAAATATAAAGATACAATGTGTTTCATGGTAGACATTGATCAATGCCTAATGGAGGCAGTTGAGGCCAAAATAGTCTAGATTATGCCAATGGGTTATGAGGTAGATGAGAAAATCTTGGAGCTACATGTCCAACACTTGCTAAGTTAGCCTAAGGACCCTAAGGTAGAAAGGTTTGGAACCTTTCAAGAATTGAGTGTAAAAATACATGTTGAACTGAGACAACCAGAGATGAAAAGAAAAATGAGAAGGGAAATAGAGGAAGTTGCCAAAAGATATAGCATTTCAAAAGAGGCAGTTGATACAAATAGAGAAAAAATAGAAAGAGTTGAGAAAGAGAAACAAGAAGCAGAAAAGGAAAGTATTCCGGTACAAGCCTCCTCCTAGACTAGATCCTCCAAGAGCTCTACACCTACCACCTCTAAAATCCCAAAAGCCTCAAAACCAAAAGCCAAGACATCTGGAAAGGGAGAGAAGAGAATGAAGACAAATGCCACAAGGTCATACATAAGCCAAAAGGATGATGAAGAGACAGAGACTGATGAAGAGGTTAAGAAAATGAAGAAGAAAAAGAAAACTTCTAGGGAATCCTCTGCCAACAAAAACAAAGAAGAAGAGGCAGAAGAATTTGTAGAAAGGCCCACTCTTTCTATTGATGATATCATCAAGGCAGTTACAGTGGATGGGAACCTGCAACCAGTCACTAAATTTTATGATGATTACAGTGATACTGACAAAATAATTTTGGAGGAAGCTATAGATAAGTACCTTAACATTTATAATAAAGCATTCATTGAAATCATTTCTCTAATTCCCAAAAGTCTAGAGAAGGTACTTGAACTTAGAAAGGAGAATGCCAAGGAAAAGGATTTAGAGATCCATGAACAGATTGTAATTCAACTCTATCCTTCCATTACTCCAAAACAAATGACCATGATCTTTAAGGACTGCAAGGATGCATTCCAAAGCAAAGCTAGAATGAACAAACTTATGCTTGGAGAGACTGATCAGGTGCAAAAGAAACAGAAGACATCTTCTGGAATGCCTTCAAAAGATTCAATCTTCCTATCATAGAGGAAATAGATGAAGAATCTTTTGCCATGGATGTCAAAGGATTAAGTGCATCAAAAGAAGAATCTACTAAGAAAATTGTAGAAGAGTCAAAGGAGATAGGTGAAGAGAGGACTAAGGACTTAGATTCCTATATTATAGAAGAGGAAGTCCATGAAGATGTAAACATCTCTCTTCTAGATCCCCCTACAAACTCCATAACTGAAGGAGAAGGAAGAAAAGAGGAGAAATTGAGTCAAGTAGAGGAGGAAAAGGGAAGAGAAGAAGAACACATAGAGAAGATCTCTGATGACAGTTCTGAGGATGCAAAAGGAAAGAAGACTCTGTCTTTGGCAAGAGACACTGTAGAAGTAGTGAAAAACTTCTTAACCAAAGAGATGATGGAAATAGATGAACCAAAACTATTTCAAGGACCACTCAATTTTGACTCCCTCTCTTTGGTCTAGACAATGAAGGTAGCATCTTTTGCTCAAGCTAAAGCAAAAGAAAAGCTTTTGAAGTCTCAGATGGAAGACTATGAGCTGATAAATATTGCATTTGGTGTGTTAGAGAAGATCATGCCATCCTTCCAAAAGGATCTTTCGGCCTCTTCATTTGGTAACTTGAAATCTCTAGTTAACTCTGTTAGCACCCATTTTGATTCTTTGGAGAAATTGATAGAAGAGAAAGTCTAGAAAGAGTTTTTGGGAAAGAGATTCACTGAAGTGCAGTGACTCATAACTAATGATAGGAGGACCCTGGATATTGGCATAAAGAGCCTAGAAAATGCTCTTAAAGATGGTGGAGAAATATATAAATTTTGTCTATCCTGGTCTAAAGTGACAGAGGATATTGAAAAGAAGGTAAAAGAACAAGAATATAAACTGTCAAGTTTATCTCAGAATTTTGATCCCCTCACCACATCTTTAATGAATCAAGAGTGCCAGGCCATCACCATTATAAATGCAATAAAGAGGCTTGAAAAAGAGAGGAAGAATATAATAAGTAGGATGAGTGAACTAAGAGGGATAATTATCCCCAAGTTAGAGGCCATGCATGAGGCCTTAACTGATGCTTAGACTATAGCCCAAACCAGTGATCTAGTAGACTTAAGAAGGGGAGAACCTTTTGCATTTTTGTTGAGTGGCCACATTTCAATTTTGGATAGGATGAAGCAAAGTTGGGTGATATAAGTTGTACAGTTGAAGACTACCTTTGCGGATATACTTAAGTATATGTAAGTATAACATGTATAAATACTTATGCGACTACGTATAAGATAATTTTTGCAAATTTTGGTGTGTGGATTCCACCCTTTTCCATTAATGTCAAAGGGGGAGTGAGGAGTAGTGAAAAATGTGGAATCTAGCTAAAAGGGAGCTTCGGTAGAATAGTGCACAAGATAGAGCATTAGCCAAGGGGGAGTTTGCTACGACACTTAGTCATTTTTCACTAAGTGTTACCATCAATGCCAAAGGGGGAGATTGTTGGCAAGAGACATTATGTGGCTTCATTATTGTTGTCATTGATGGCAACAAAGTCTATCCCACACATCTGTATCACATAGTATGCCTATACCGGAAGACAGATTGAAGAGTCAAGAGGGAGATTGTTGGCAAGAGAGCATGCAACAAGGTCTGACAATCAAGTCTGGATCTCTCAGATGGTGTAACTCAAAAAGTTACGGACTTAGACAAGTCAAGAGGAGTACCATGACTGCTACATTCTAGAGATTGAGCCTCCAGTGATGAAAGAGTGAAAAGATATGAGCACCTAAGTGTTGGGTTCCTGACAGGTAGAGTAGACTAAGAAAGAACTGACCGACAGAGCATCATACTTTAATCTGGATGAGAAATTGATGGTGGTCAAGCTATTTAAGAGATCATACATGGTTGGCCAACATGAATGATGACTTCTATGTCTATGTCCTAGATACGCATCACATATTAACCATGGATTCAGCCGACAAATCAGTGTCTTGGAAATATCTTTAGTATTCTGGTTGTCGATTGGGAAGATGTTGAAATCCTTGATGCAGATATATATACCAAATAGATTTTGATATGAATCATGGTGTTGTGTGTGGAAGTGTGTGAGGAGAGGCAAAGAGACATGTGGAAGCAGCAATATAAGTCTGGTATGTGACAGAACAACAACATTAGAGCAGAGGAAGAATGAAGTGCATTAGTTCAGTATATTGAACCTAACCAGACCTGAACCTCAACATATGTAGATGCCTCTCATCAGTTCAAACACCTAGTTACTTTCTATATACCTTGTAGATAGTGAGTCTCTTGTAGGCAGTGTGCCTCTTGTGAGCAATGTGCTTGGGCAGTGAGCCCTAATTGGCAAGTGCCATTTTGTACTTCTTATTCTTTTAACAAAGAATACAATCTTGGGTTAGTCACCCCACAGTTTTTCCCTTAACAGGGTTTTCCATGTAAAAATACTTGTGTTATGTGTGTTGATTTTATTTCTGCTCTCATGATTATGTATGCTCTTATGTTTTGATGCTACATTAATATTAAAGAAGAACAGAAAGTTAAGATATTTAAGATAACTGATTCACCCTCCCTCTCAGTTACCTACCTTGTTTCCAACAATTCCATGCGGCTCTTCTAAGAAGTGAATTTTGTTCCATCAAACCTTGGATTGTCCTTCTTGTAGGTCAACATCCTAGAACTCCTCAAGTAATTAAGCTTCTTCTAGAGGAACTTGGCTCTGATACCAATTGTTGGATTTAGGATAGAAAACTGAGAGGGGGGTGAATTAGTTGTCACCAAAATCCTGTTCCTTATTCACTTTAAACCCTTTTATATTTAAACAACATATCAAATATTCAATCATGAAAGCATAATGAAATAATTCAAGAGTAGAAACAAATTCAACACATCTAACACCAAGATTTTAACATGGAAAACTATGTTAAGGGAAAAACCACGGGGTGACTAACCCAAGAATGTACTCTGTTAAAAGAATAAGATGAATAAAATAGCACTTGCCAGTTAGGGCTCACTGCTTGAACACACTGCTCACAAGAGGCCCACTGCCTATAGGAGACACACTGTCTATAGAAGAATAAAAGTATCACATACTTGAACTGGAGCTTAGCATCTTCATTATGCTTGAGTCAGTTCCATTTAATCCCAATACCTCTGCTCTTCTTTTCACTCCTCTTCACTACCACCTTCTCTTCATCACCTCCATGATACATTTGAGTGACTTCACAACTCTTATTTATACATGACATCAACTTTGGAATGATCATCAAAGTCAGCACAACATACACTTATTTTATTATAGAGTAATCACAAAAATACAACTTGACTTATTACAAAAACTTCATGTGCATCACTACACTGTCGGCCACACATATCTAGGACTTCAATCTTCTTTGAGGAACATGCCATGCTTTGCAAAACATCTTTAAGATCATCCGGTCAACCAAGACTAAGAATAACACTATCACCTGAAGGTAAATCTTCAATCACGAGCTCAATCTTCAATGCAGACTACCAACATGAATTGGACACAATCTAGAAACCCTCACAAGCTTGCTTGAATCACAAAGAGCATCCGCACCACTTCCACTTACTGTAATCATTCGTATCTTCATCTAAAACCTCAAGAACACAGTCGCCCATCACTATTACATTAGAAGGATTGCTTATGGACCTCCAAACCATGAACCAATTGAGTTTAAATTCAAATTAGCCTCCCAAACATGCCACGAGATCTGCAGAACATGATATTGTATTTCTAGATCTCACTTGACCTGTTTGTGTCACTCTATCACCTCTGAACAGTTGCCAAAACTAGTTTTACTCTCATGGCCATAACTCCATGTGGACCTCTCAAATCTTGACTAGATCATCTTCAAACACATATCTAAAAATCCTTTGATGCACATTCTCTAAACTTCATCTAGCTGGGATCTTCACTTCATAGAGCTTTACCGTCTTCACTATTCTTCTCTATTTCTGATAGGACTAATTTTCTCAATATCCTCAGCACATAACTCATCCAATCCTTGACATCAATGCAATAGGAGTATGTTGACATCAATGACAACACTGATTAGGCCCATACTTGCAACAGTAATCTCATCAAAAATCTTTATACCTTTCAAAAACTACTTTTCTCCTCTAAAATAATCTCACACAAATAGTTCCTTAACCTCACCACCATAGCCTTGGTGACAATTATATATAGTTTTCCAAAGGGAAATACATTTCAATATCAAAATATCTCAAATTCTTACCTTTAGGGATAAAATCCAAAAAGGTGGAATTCCAACCCTTCAACATTGATGTCCTCGTTCTACAATCCTCAGCTACCAACCAAACATCTTCCCCAACTAAATACCAAAATTTTTAGAAGAAACCGGCTTGGAAACCTATTAGAACATAATGTTATTAGGGTTCATACCCTTATAGCACTTATATATTATTCTAATATAAGGTTATAAAAGCTTATGTTTATTATATGCTTTATGAAACATATACCATTTAATAATTAATAATCTAATAACTAATAGATTATTAATTATTTACAAATGGTTTCTTTGAATATGTGTGACTAATACCCCTTCAATATTTTTCCACACCTTCTCCTGTATTTAAGGAGTCTCTCTCTCATTGAGAGGGAAGTGGATTTGAAGATTTATAGTGAATTATATTACTATGCACATGAAGTATTGTTGGCCATGTGGAAATAAGTAGAGGAGTGTCCCTAGGCTTATTCTATTTTTTAATAGACTAATTTTGTAAGTGTTTTATAATAAAATGATTCTTTATGGGATTTTTATCCGAAAGGGTTTTCCCCATGTATATATTGTGTAATGTGTTAAATCTATAATTGTAAATTCATATTTTATTTATTTTATATTTTATTTATAGTGATTAGTATCCTAAGATCTTAATTTCTAACATGGTATTAGAGCAGGTTAGGCTATACTAATCATTTTCATAGGTTATACTAGAAGACATGTAAAACTTGATAGGAAACCTCTTTATGTTCAATCAACACATGCACAAAATCTATTTGTGCAATGCATTTGGTGTGCCTTTTCTATTGTTTTAAAATCAATTCATCAGAGTTTAATAGGCAATACTAATCAATTTTATAGGTTGACATTTTAATGCTGAAATTTATACATCTTACCATCTATACCCTTTGATATCATTTTGTTGAGAATTTTGAAACAACTAGTTGCACCAAACTTAGTTAGATACATTGTTTACAAAATTTGGAAGCATCCCCCATCACAAGCATTTTAAATTAGACAAATTTCATAAATGTTGAAAATATTTTTTCAAGAAAATCATATATTTGGCATGGGGATTTTCTTGTAACCTTTGATTCATCAACAAGAAAGTAAATAATCCTCAATTATTAAACATTACAATATTCATGCCATTTCCAAAGTGCAACATAATAAGATTCTTATTTATTCCAAACACCTAGAGTGATAAACAAATTAAGATATTACATTTTTATACTTCTACAAATGAATGAACACAAAAAAAAGAGGTTCCCCAAATTACTCAAAAATGAATACATCCTCTACATATAGTGGATAAAAATATATCTCAAATTTATCTACATAAAGGAATTACCTTATTATTCTAAATTTATTATGACTTGTTCTCAGGGACGAGTTGAATACCACCAAACAATGATAAACTAGAATTTTATACATTATCCTTATTGTTGTTTTGCTTATGTTATGATCAATGTTGAGGTAAGAGAAGTCACATTTTTTTGTCTCTTTATGCACATGCATGTGCCTATGCTACATAAAGGAGCATGTCTCTTCATGAATATATCGACTCTTGAAAAATAAAACAAAAACTAATATAAGGATTTCACTTGTGTCTAGTTTTTAGTATTTACTTAATATTTAAATTATACATGGTTGATTGGACCGTCGACATTATTTTGAACAATGCTCTCTTCTAAAAATTCAATTTGTGCATAGGCAAGGAGGATGTAGGCAAAGGTTGGGGAGTTGGGCTTTATACCTGCCAATTGCATTGATTAAAAGTTTCTAAGGAACTTTAATCAAACCTATTTCAAACATGTTCCACAAACATTGCATTCCATGAGACCACATTTCTTTTAGGCATTTTTTGAAATAGTTCATGTGCCTTGTCTATGCTTCCACATTTTGCGTACATTTTTTTCTAATTTGTTGATGAGATTGTTGGCACTTGTCTGATGAGAAGAGCTCTAGCTTGCAATGTAGAAGGGAATGAGAACATTGTTTTTCTAATCTCAATGTAATTTCTAACCACTTTTAGTGTTCATGATTAATTAAACAACATAGGTTAGATAGTTGTCCAACCAACTCTTCCTTCTCCTCTCAATCTTATGATTGGCTAGGTAGGCTTTGATTAACTCCTTTCATCAAGGTTCTAGGTCGACTAGGAAGGTTTTGAAGAGAGACTCTTACTTCATGCCCCTTGCTCTGACATTAATTCTTAATAGATGAATGGTTAACCTAGGGTAACAAGGCTACTATAATATTGTTGGGTATTGATTTAGAAACAAGCATGTGGTGAATCCCTCCATCACCAACTACATCTCCATTCCTAAGGTCCAAGGATCTATCTATTGAAATAGTATCTCATATACATGATTTCCTATCATTCATTGTTTATATCGGGCCCCTTTCCTAAAAATCATGCTTCTATAATAAAGTAAATTTCATGGAAATCCATGATCTTGTTCCGTTCATGATTTCTCTAGTTGGGGAGTACTATTGAAGATGACTAATTTTAATTAAAATTTTGAGGAGTGGTTAGTTAAGGAGCAATTGTTGTGTGGATATTACTACAACATCTAAAAATAGATAAATAAATTCCTTTATCTTTTATTCTTTAGTGGATGCTTATATCCTATTCCAAAGCTTCCATTTTGGAAAAAGCTAGGAGTATGTTGGCAAATCTAATTTGATTGGGCTAGAAACCTATTTATTACATAGGGTGAAAATAATGTGATAGTATTATAAGGATTCCCAGGTCTTGTGTATGTTGTAACAATCATAATTTATTAGATGTTTTATTCTTGCATGTGGTCAAATATTTTTTTTGTGCATCCAACAACCTTCCACACTTGACATATATATAAATAAGCTTAATTGTGCATGTAACAAAAGCAAATCACCTTTAAGAGAAATAAAATAATGGATATAAAATCCATATGAAAACACGTTCTTGAGAATAAAAGTCTGCAAAAACTTAAGGTTCGTAGAGTTGTCTCCAAGGAGATTGTGTGTAGTACATAGAATATGCTACCTGTCCTTCCATAATGTTGTAAAATATGGTGTAGACTTGTAATTTCTAAAATCATTTATTGTAAGTAAACGATTCTCTACAATATTTGTTGCACATTTTTTACATCAAAACCTTCACAACTATTTCATATTTATAAATGACACTAGTCATGAATCACATTTATGATTTATGTGGAAGTGCAAGATATCCATATACACTTGTTTGTGCTTCATATAATTTAAATTAAACATAACTTAATTAGAGATGGGTATTGCTGGAACACTGATTTCTCATATCCCAAATTATTTATGGTGTTGATATAATGATGCTTCTTTCAAGAAAGATATAAAAGGTTGAGGTATTGGTACTCATATCTCTAATCAAATGACTATTTTTACAAGTCTTTGAGTCTAATGCCTATAATGTTCTCTAACAAATTTGGAAGGTATTCATAGTTTTTCTCCTACTTTTATCCCCACATATGCCATATTGTACAAATCATCCTATGTTATGAATTATGATATATGCTCACATTAGCATCATAGGAAGGTTAAATTTTTTGTTATTGGAGTTCACATTTTATGTGAAAAAAAATTGATATGAGCCTTGGATGAGTTTTACATGTCTAGGGGATTGGTAACATTTGATATTAGTTACTTAAAGATTGCTATATTGCAAATAACATAATGAAGAAACAAATACTCTCCTTGATTGAGAAAAAAATTGGTGGTCAGACTCACTTACAAAGGGAAGATGAAAGTAGGATCTTCCAAAGTTGGAATGTTGTGCCTAGAGTTAATCAATTGGATCAGGATCTAAGTGAGTTAAATAAGAGAAGTTTTACTGTGCTTGTTGAGTTGGAGAAATGGAAAGAGGACCATAAAAATAGAAATTGGTCAGTTTGGAAAATGAGTTATGATGCAGGAACATCCAGTGGTGTAAGGGCAATCTTGCACCACACAAAAAATATGTGTTTCAAAATTGTTGATGTTCTTTCCATTTCTTTTCAAAATTTGTGGTTCTAGTTCCATAATCACTTGAATAATGATGTAGAACTTTCAGTTTTTCCAAATTGCTAAAAATAGCAACCTGCTATTTTAGGAAAGTTTGCATTTGGGCATGGATTGAAGTGAAAATTTACAAGAAGCTTCATAACTGAAAAATAAGACCTTTGGCAAAGGAATTACACAAAGATCATTTGCGAACTGAAAGATATTAAAGTTTTCGTTTCCTAAAAAATGCCTAAAAATTATTCAAACTCAGGTTTGAGGCACTAAATGGCCTTGTACAGGCCTGAAAATGGCCAAAACTAGAAAAGCAAGTTCTTAGTGCGTAGAGAACTCTGTGAGCTTTCTGACACATAAAATGGTTCATCAATTTTACACCCGGATCAAAAGTTATGGCTCTCAGAAGTTGACCTATTTTTGGAGGGAGATGAAAATTTTGAAATTAGGTTGTTGGCTACCAAAAAGACTATTAATAACCATTTTTGGGAACCCTAGGCAGTAGTAGAGTTAAGGGGGAAAGTGTAGAATCAAGAATAGATAGGAAAATAGAAACCCTAGCTGATTTGGGGTTATAGAAGGCAGAAGATTCTAGAGCCTAGTGTGTTGTAGCCTGTGGAGGATTGATTCCTTTGATTGTAATTGAGCTTTTGTGATGTAATGATTTGCCCAAATTAATAAAAGAAAGTTCTATTTTATGTGTGCAATTTTTATTGTTGTGTGTTTCATGATTTACCCCTTCATCAAGTGGTATCAAAGCAAGGGTTCCTAAGTGTGTAGACAGATCGCCGACCATGAGGTAGTTTACACCAGGACCTGAGGTTGTGGGTTTGTTGCAAGATCAAGATGCCTCCATGAAGAAATCATATTGAGAGGAATGCTTTGACAGAAGAGGGTTTTAGAGCCCTGCAAAGGAAAATAGATGCATTCCAAGAGGAGCTACGAAGAGGGTTTGAGCTAAGAACAAGAGAAGAAAGTGAAGATGAAGCCGAAGAAGAGATATCTAAGGAAGAACAAGAAGTTGCAGGAGATCCTGTAGAAGTTAGGTTGTTGAGGGTCATTTTGAAGATCAGAAAGAGACCTAGGATTGAATTTTCTACATAATTTAGAGATTTGAATCCAGAACAACTTATTGATTGGATCAATGACATGGAAGAGTATTTCAAGTATGAAGATGTGGAGGACCCAGATCGGGTCAAGTTTGTAAAAACAAAGTTGAAGGGCCACACCAGTATTTGGTGGAAGGATGTCCAATTAGGGAGGAACAAAAGAGGAAAAGGAAAGATCACCAGATGGGATTGGATGGTGAAGAAACTAAAGAAGCAATTCATTCATGTGGACTATGAGATGGAGTTACTAAAGAAGCTACAAGGATTGAAGCAAGGTAACAAGTCTGTCAAGGAGTATACAAAAGAGTTTTATAAGATTACTATTAGGATAGGCCATGCAGAGGCCAACAAGGAGAAGGTAGCCTGTTACATTAATGAGTTGAGGCCAAGTATTCAAGAGGAGCTGAGCATAGTCAGAATGACCACCATAGAAGACACATACTAGTTTTCCCTGAAGGTGGAAGAGAAGCTGAATAAGAGATTTGACAACAAGCAAAGGGGAAGAGGTCAAGGCAAAAGGACTGGTGGAAGACCCTATGGGGGCCAAAATGAAGATTCAAAGAAAAGTGAAGAAGCCGACACCATTTGAAATCATAGAGGAGATAATACCTACCGCCCTCATGACCAGAACAATGGTGAGCAAAGAGGAAGAGGCAAACTTGGGCAAGGACCTGGAAGAGGAGGTTTCAGAGGAACCTATTTCTAATGTGGAGAAGAAGGGCATCAAGAATACGAGTGTCCACAACATCAAGAAATGACAAATAGAAGACCTAAAGGTAATGTACGAGTTGCACATGTCGATGAAGATGCACAATCTGAGTGTTCTGAAGATGCTGAAAGGGGAGAAACCCTAGTTGTAAGAAGAACTTTATTGAATGAGGAGAAAAAACCCAATTAGAGGAAGATTTTATTCCGCACAAGGTGCAAATGTGAAGGTAAGTGTTGTGATATTATTATTGATAGTGGAAGTACTAACAATCTTGTTTCAAAGGAGATGGTTGACAAGTTGAAGTTGACAAGAAGAAAGCATCCACATCCATATCAGATTGCATGGTTGCAAAAGGTCCATAGAGCTTTGGTCAATGAGCAGTGTTTAGTGAAGTTCAAGATTGGGGACTACCATGATGAGGTGTTGTGAGATATCATACCAATGGATGCATGTCATATGCTGTTGGGGAGGCCATGACAATATTATAGGAGTGTTGTCCATGGCGACCGTGCAAACACATACTCCCTAACAAAGGATGGAGTTCGTCATAAGTTGAAGCCCTTGAAGGAGGTGGAAGAAAAGGTATTTAGTACTACCAAAATTTGCTTGGTAGATGGTAGAAAATTTTTGGAGGGTATGAAGCATGAACGTCATTACTTTGCATTGATTCCTAAGATTAGTCAAGAGAAATGTGAAGATGTACTAGTAGAAGTCTTAGATATGTTGGAAGAATCTCAAGATATTATCTTTGATAATGTACTAGAAGGTTTACAACCATTAGGGAAGATAAGTCATCCAATGGATTTGATACCAGGAGCTAGTTTACCAAATAAGGCAGCCCACAAAATGACTCCAGCAGAGAATGAAGAGTTGAATAGACAAGTTCATGAGTTGTTAAGGAAGGGACTGATAAGAGAGAGCTTGAGTCCATGTGTGGTACCTATAGTACTAGCGCCAAAGAAATATAGAGAGTGGAGAATGTGTACAGATTCTTGGGCCATCAATAAGATCACGATCAAGTACAGATTTCTATTACCCAGAATGGATGACATAATGGATTGTTTGAGTGGAGCCAAGTACTTCATGAAGATTGATCTGAAGAGTGGGTATCACTAGATCCAAATCAAAGAAGGAGATGAATGGAAGAGAACCTTCAAGACAAAGGAGGGTTTGTATGAGTGGTTAGTCATGCCATTTGGGCTAACCAATGCATTGAGCACATTCAAGCAGCTCATGAACGAGGTACTGAAAGAATTTTTGGGAAGTTTTAGTATTGTTTATTTAGATGATATTTTGATTTTTAGTAAGACTTGGGATGAGCATCTGATGCATATCAGAAGAGTTCTAGAGAAGCTGAGGGAGGAGAAGTTGCTGATTAATTTGAAGAAATGTAGTTTTGCAAAGGAGTTGGTATACCTAAGATTTGTTGTCTCAGAGGAAGGTATTAAGATGCACCTAGAAAAAGTAAGGGCTATCATTGAATGGTCTACACTAAGGAGTGCTTCTGAGATAAAATCTTTTCATGGTTTGACAAGTTTTTACAGAAAGTTTATAAAGAATTTTAGTAGCATTTGTGTACCCCTAACTGAGACAATGAGAGGGGATAGAAAAGAGTTTAGATGGACTAAAGGAGTAGATAAAATCTTTGATACATTGAAGTAGAAATTCACAGAGTAACCTATTTTGGCACATCCAAATTTCAATAAGGTATTTCAGGTAGATCATGATGCTAGTGGCAGTGCTATAGGAACTGTCTTGAGCCAAGGAGGTAAGCCCATTGCCTATATTAGTGAGAAGCTTAATGATGCCAAGAAAAAATATTTTTTTTATGATTAGGAGTTTTATGCAATAATTCAGGCTTTAAAGAAATGGAGACATTATTTGTTGCCAAAGGACTTTGTTTTATATACTGATCATCAGGCTTTGCAATATCTTAATAGTCAAGGAAAGTTGACCTAGAGGCACTTAAAATGGGTTGAGTTTTTGTAAAGCTATACTTTTGTTTTGAAGCACAGGAGTGGGAAGTCCAATAGAGTTGCAGATGCCTTGAACAGAAGGAAAAATTTGTTGACAGAAATGATGATAGATGTTGTTGGGTTTGTATCTTGAAGATCCAAATTTTACAGAGGCTTGGAAAACTTGTTTGGAACCTGTTACTTTGGACAGGAGAAAATGGTTGGATTTCATAATTCAAGATGGCATGTTGTTTAGAGGAAGCTAGTTGTGAATTCGAAGGAGTTCCATGAGAGAGAATCTGATTAAGGACAAACATAGTGGAGGATTGGCTGGACACTCTAGTCGAGATAAGACCATTGCTATTGTTAGTAAAAATTATTATTGGCCACAATTGCAACAAGATGTGAGGAAATTTGTGTAGAGTTGCAGAGTGTGTCAGATGGCAAAAGGAACAAGTTAGAATATAGGGCTATATCAACCATTACCTGTACTAGAGAAGCCATGGGATGATATCAGTATAGATTTTGTTCTTGGTTTTGTTAGATCTAGGGCACACAACTGAGAGGGGGGGTGAATCAGTTGTATAAAACTTGCTTCAATTTCAAACACTTGAATCTACTTTGTTAGTTAACAGCATATCAATTAACCATTCATCAAAGCATAAAGCAAGAACACTGGAGCAGATAAACATCAACACATTAGACACCAAGATTTTTGACGTGGAAAACCTAGTTAAGGGAAAAACCACGGGTGATTAACCCAAGGATTATTCTCTGTTAGAAGAATAAGAAAAATGGATGGCACATGCCAGTCAGGGCTCACTACCTAAGCACACTGCTCACAAAGAGGCACACTGCCTACAAGAGACATACTGTCTACAAGATCATAAGTAATACAAAATTGAACTAGAGAATGACATCTTCACCATGTTTTCATCAGTTCCATTTAGGCCTGAGACACACCTACTCTGCCTTTCACTCTTTCACTATACCACACTCATCCACCACTCAACACACACTTAAAAATGAATTCGCAAACCTTCATTTATACAAGGCATCAACTTGGGAACAATCATCCAAGTCGGCAATCAACCACAAGAACATTTGCAAGATAAATAACTCATCCGGTCGGCCAGTCTAAGCAAGAACATCTTCATCTGGAAGAACTCATTCAGTCAGCCAACAAGAACATCTCCATCCAGAAGAATATCTCCAATTTTGGGCTCTACCACCAATGCAGACCAACAATACAACCTCAACATGATCCAAGAACCTTCACAGGCTTGCCTAAATGACCAAGTACATCTGCACTTCCTCTACTCACTAGAATCTCTTCTCCTCATCCAGAACTTCAAGAACACAGTCTACCGTCACTGTCATACTACCATAGGTGCTTCCAGACCTCCAAACCATGAACACATAGAGATGAAACATCACAAGGACATCCTAAACACTCCATCCAATCCGTAAGATAGGACAATGCACTTCCAGATCACACCAGACCTTTTTGTAACACTATGTCACTCCGGAGCATCTCCCAGAACCGGTTCTACTTGATTAATCACAACTTCTTCAAATCTTCATGCGGACCTCTAAAAACTTAACTAGATCATCTCAAGACTCATATCTACAAACCCTTTAATCTACATCCTCTGATCCTCAACCTATTAAGTACTTTTGCCTTCTTCTCATCACTGTTCTTCAGTGTTCCTGATTGAGACTAATTTTCTCAATATCCTCAGCACACAGCTCATCCAATCCTTCTTGTCAATGCAATATGAGTATGTTGACATCAATGACAACATTGATTAACTTTATACTTGCAACAATCTCCCCCTTTGTCATTGATGGCAACATATGATGTGAAAAACCATCAAGACAAGATCTTCTCTTTTCTGTCACAGCTCCCCCTATCAGATACAACTCTTCACATGTCTTCTCTTCCTTTACTGCTCCCCCTTTGATCATCAACCACTAGTTTTTCACATGTCTTCTCTCCCCCTTTGACATCAATGGCAAAGGGCTCATACTTGCAATGCTAACACACCAGAATCATACCAGCTGCTCCCCCTTAGTAGTAGCTCCCCATCATCAATCCAGATCACAAGATATGACTATGTAATCCACTGAACTGATGCACATCAATGCATCCTAGTTCATCACCAAAGGGGCCATGACCCCTAACTTCTCCCTGAGATACTCAAAAGAGTCCTTGGGAAGAGGTTTAGTAAATATATCTGCTATCTAATCCTTGGAAGGTATATACTCCAATCCGACTTCATCCTTGTTCACTTGTTCTCTTAGAAAGTGAAACTTGATAGATATGTGCTTAGTCTTAGAATGCAATACCGGATTCTTAGAAATATTAATTGCACTTGAATTATCACAGAAAATTGTGATAGGCTCCTCATATTCAACTTTAATGTCTCTTAGGATCTGTTTCATCCATAAAATCTGAGTGCAACTACCTGCTGCTACAATGTATTCTGCTTCAGTTGTAGATAGAGATATTGCCTCTTGTTTCTTGCTTAGCCAAGAAACCAACCTTTTTCCCAAAAAGAATGCTCCTCCACTTGTACTCTTCCGGTCATCCACATCTCCTTCCCAAGCTGCATCTGTGTATGCATGAAGAGAGAAATCCTGATCTCTAGGGTACCATAGACCATACTCAACTATTCCTTTCAAGTACCTAAAAATTCTTTTGATTTCCATGACATGAGATTCTCTGGGATCAACTTGAAATCTTTCCACAAGACCAATAGCCTGCATTATCTCTGGTCTAGTCTGAGTGAGATACAATAGTCCTCCAATCATTGATCTGTACTTGGTCTGATCTATCTTAGGAGAGTCATCATCTTTGCTCAACTTACATCCGGTTGCCATAGGGGTGTTCATTGGCTTTGAATCTTCCATTCTGAATTTCCTCAACAATTCTTTTGCATATTTGGTCTGATAGATAAAGATGCCTTTCTTTGTCTGAGTAATTTGTAGACCCAAGAAGAAATTCATTTCACCAAGCATTGACATTTCAAACTCACTTTTCATTTGATTTGCAAAAGTTTTACACATACTGTCTTTTCCTCCAAAGATGATATCATCAACAAATACTTCAACAATCAAGATGTTTTCCTTATCTATTTGGAAATATAGATTACTATCAGCAGTACCTTTGTTGAAACCAATCTGCACAAGATGCTTATCCAACCTTTCATACCATGCTCTTGGGGCTTGCTTCAAACCATACAGTGCTTTCTTCAACTTGTAGACCATATCATCATGATCAGACAATTGAAATCCATCCGGTTGTTCAATGTATACTTCTTCTTCCAACTCACCATTTAGGAAGACAGACTTGACATCCATCTGATATACATTGAAGTCTTTGAAGGCAGTAAATGCAAGAAATAATATGACTGCTTTAATCCTTGCCACCGGAGCAAAAGTTTCTTCAAAATCAATTCCTTCTATTTGAGAGTAGCCTTTGCAGACCAATCTAGCTTTGTTTCTGATTACTTCACCAACTTCATTTAGTTTGTTCCAGAAAACCCATTTGGTTCCAATCACATTCTTGTTTCTAGGTCTAGGAACAAGATCCCAAGTATGATTTTTCTCAATTTGCATCAACTCTTCTTCCATTGCTTTAGTCCAGTTTTCATCATTGCAAGCTTCATTAATTGTTTTAGGTTCAATCTTTGAAATCAGACAGTATTCATTTGAATCTAGAGCAATTTTCCTCCTTGTTTGTACCCCTTTGCTTTTGTCACCTATGATTTGATCTTTAGAATGATTTAGAGTTACATACCTTGGAACTTTGGGTGTTTCTTGCACTACTATTTCTTGATCAGGCTCATTCAGACAAGCCTCTTCTACCTGATTTACCGGATTAGTCTGTATTTGAATTTCAGAGGAGGATTGAGCTCCTTGCACTAGAGAATCATTCTAATCATCTTCATCACATTCATAGAATCTTCTGGGCTTCTCAACTCCTTCCTCAACCTTCACATTTGTACTTTCTATCATCTTTCTCAATCTTTTATTGTAACACCGGTATGCTTTGCTTTGAGTGGAGTAACCCAAGAAAATTCCTTCGTCACTCCTAGCATCAAACTTTCCTAGATCTTCATCTCTTTTGATGTAACACTTTCTACCAAATACTCTAAAATATCTCACAGTGGGAGTTATACCAAACCAAAGTTCATAAGGAGTCTTACCGATATTGCTTCTGATTTGAACTCGGTTAAGAGTATAGACTGCAGTGCTGACAGCTTCTCTCCAAAACATCTGAGGAACATTTGCTTCCATCATCATTATCCTGGATGCTTCTTGAATGGTCTGGTTCTTTCTCTCAACTACTCCATTCTGCTGTGGAGTCCTAGGAGTAGACAACTGTCTCCTTATGCCATGCTTCTCACAAAAGTCTATGAATTCACTGGATGTGAATTCACCACCTCTATCAGACCTTAGAAATTTCAGTTTCAGTCCAGTTTGATTCTCTACCATAGCTTTGAAGATTTTGAACTTCTCAAGGGCTTCTAATTTCTCTTTTAGGAAAGTAACCCACATCATCTAGGAATGATCATCAATCAGTAACATGAAATATCTATCACCTTGCATACTCTTGATTCTTGTTGGACCACATAGATCAGTATGAACTAATTCCAATAATCTGGTGGAGGACTGATCCTTGCTTTTGAAAGAGACTTTGCTCTATTTACCTAGCTGACATTCTTTGCACAAACTATTTGTAGGTTTCACCAATTTTGGAAGATCTCTTATAGCCTGAGTATTGCTTATCTTGATGATGCTATCAAAATTCACATGACACATTCTTCTATGCCATAACCAACTTTGATCAACTTGAACAAACAGACAACTTTTATTAGAACCAACTAGATGGAAGATATTACCTTTTGTTTGAGTACCAGATGCAATCTCAGTTCTGGAGCTTTCAAAAATCCTACATCTTCCATTCTTGAACCGGAGATCATAGCCTTTGTCCACCAACTGACCAACACTGAGAAGATTGTGCTTCAATCCTTCAACATATAGTACATTACCGGTTTTGCTCTTTCCATCAAAAGAAATAGTTCCCCTACCTCTAATTCTGCCAACAGAATTATCACCAAATTTTACCATTCCTCCTTCATACCTTGTTCTTGTCACCTATCATATGGTGAGAACATCCACTGTCAATAACCCAATCATCCTTTCTTCAATTTGTGCAGCCAAAGCTCTTTCCACAACCTTATGATTGATAGATTCAGAGGATATTGGATTTTTTTCCTTGATGGCAATAAACACCCATTCATTTCCGGATCTATTTCCTATCTCTGATTCATCATCTGTTACACCTTCATTATCATCTTCTTCATGAACATAATAACAGTTCTTTTGGAACCTTTGTCTGTTAGAATTTGATCTTGCAGTTCTTTCCAGACATCTTGAGGCAAAATGACCAATCTTATTGTAGTTGAAGCATTTAAAAGGTAACTTTCCTTCATACTTACTGGATCCTCTTGGTAATCTCTTTGCAATGACGGCTTCAAATGAGCTGTTTCTGCTTCTTCCTCTTCCATGTCTTTTCTTGCTTGATCATACCATGACAACTTCCTTGAAGAGTTTTCTCCCGGATCAAGTCTTTGTTTCCCTTTCACATAGGCACTAGCTTTGAATGCAGATTTAGTCTTGGGGGGATCATCTCCAAACTCAGTCATTTCAAATGCAGCCAGTTTGCCAGCCAATTGCTCTCTTGTGACAGTTGTATGGGCTCTGAATTCATCAATGGCAGCAACCTTGATTTTGTAGGCAACAGGAAGGGATCTGAGAATTTTGCAAACAATTTCATTTTCATCTAGAATTCCACCAGCATTCCTGATTCCACATACCAGCTCATTCACTCTTGGCATAAAGGTAGTGATGTTTTCATCATCTCTCATCTTCAATCTTTCAAATTTCCCTTTCAGACTTTGCAACCTTGCACTCTTAACAAACTCATCTCCTTCATGCAGAAGTTCCACTTTGACCCAGATCTCATATGCAGTTGGCAGGTCAATAAAATTTGAGAGCTCTGAATCATTTAATGCGCTTAGAAGAGCTTCTTTGGTCCATAAATTATTTTCAGCATCTGTGATTTCATTCAGTGTTGTCAGACCACCCTGTGGAGGTACATAAGCCTTTGTGATCATGGACAGGTATGCTTTTCCCATACACTCCAAGTGACATTTCATGCGACCTTTCTGGAGCAAGAAATTGGTTCCATCGAACTTCAGACTATCCTTCTTGTATGACAACATCCTAGATCTCCTCAAGCGGTTAAGCTCCTTTCATAGGAACTTGGCTCTGATACCAATTATTAGATCTAGGGCACACAACTGAGAGGGGGGGTGAATCAGTTGTATAAAACTTGCTTCAATTTCAAACACTTGAATCTACTTTGTTAGTTAACAGCATATCAATTAACCATTCATCAAAGAATAAAGCAAGAACACTGGAGCAGATAAACATCAACACATTAGACACCAATATTTTTGACATGGAAAACCCAATTAAGGGAAAAACCACAAGGTGATTAACCCAAGGATTATTCTCTGTTAGAAAAATAAGAAAAATGGATGGCACATGCCAGTCAGGGCTCACTGCCCGAGCACACTGCTCACAAAGAGGCACACTATCTACAAGATCATAAGTAATACAAACTTGAACTGGAGAATGACATCTTCACCATGTCTGGATCAGTTCCATTTAAGCCCGAGACACACCTGCTCTGCCTTTCGCTCTTTCTCTATACCACACTCATCCACCACTCAACACACACTTAAAAATGAATTTGCAAACCTTCATTTATACAAGGCATCGACTTGGGAACAATCATCCAAGTCAGCAATCAACCACAAGAACATTCGCAAGATAAATAACTCATCCGGTCAACCAGTCTAAGCAAGAACATCTTCATCCGGAAGAACTCATTTAGTCGGCCAACAAGAACATCTCCATCCAGAAGAATATCTTCAATTTTGGGCTCTACCACCAATGCAGACCAACAACACAACCTCAACATGATCCAAGAGCCTTCATAGGCTTGCTTGAATGACCAGGTACATCCGCACTTCCTCTACTCACTGGAATCTCTTCTCCTCCTCATCTAAAACTTCAAGAACACAGTCTTCTGTCACTGTCATACTGCCAGAGGTGCTTCCGAACCTCCAAACCATGAACAAATAGAGATGACACATCACAAGGACATCCCAAACACTCCATCCAATCTGCAGGATAGGACAATACACTTCTGGATCACACCAGACCTTTTTGTAACACTCTGTCACTCCGGAGCATCTCCCGGAACCGGTTCTACTTGATCAATCACAACTTCTTCAAATCTTCATGCGGACCTTTGAAAACTTAACTGGATCATCTCAAGACTCATATCTACAAACCCTTTAATCCGCATCCTTTGATCCTCAACCTATTAAGTACTTTTGCCTTCTTCTCATAACTGTTCTTCACTGTTCCTGATTGAGACTAATTTTCTCAATATCCTCAGCACACAGCTCATCCAATCCTTCTTGTTAATGCAATATGAGTATGTTGACATCAATGACAACACTGATTAACCTCATACTTGTAATAGGCTTACCAAGGACATAGAGAGGACATGATTCCATTTTTGTGGTGGTGGACAAATTCTCAAAGATGGCACATTTTATTCCTTGCAAGAAGACTAATGGCATTGTTCATATTACAGAGTTATTTTTCAGGGAGGTGGTGAGATTACACGGTCTACCATTGAGCATAGTTTCAGATCAAGATACCAAGTTTGTTGGTTATTTCTGGAGGACATTGTGGAAGAAGTTGAAGATAGATTTGAAGTTTAGTTCTACACACCATCCACAGACTGATGAACAGAATGAAGTGGTGAAGAGGAGTTTGGGTAACCTACTATGATGCTTAGTAGGAGATAAGCCCAAGGGATGGGATTTGATTTTACCATAGGCAGAATTTGCTTACACCAATTATGTCAATAGGAGTACTAGTAAATCACCATTCCAGATTGTAAATGGGAATAGTCCAAGAAATGCTTCAGAGTTAAGGAATCTGGAAAAAGGAGAAAAGACAAGTGTCGAGGATGAAGACTTTGCAGAACACATGAAGAATTTGCATGAAGAGATAAAAAAGCATATTAATAAGATGAATATTCAGTACAAGGCTAAGGCGGATCAAAAGAGGAGATATAAGGAATTCCAGGTAGGAGATGAATTCATGGTTCACATGAGAAAAGAAAGGTTCACAATTAGAACATACAATAAGCTAAAAATAAAGAAATTTGGACCATGCAGAATTTTGAAGAAACATGATTCAAGAAATGCATATAACATAGAGCTGCCAAGAGGGATCAACATTTCTCCTATTTTCAACATTACTGATTTATCAGAATATCATGAAGGTGGAATAAAGGATGGACCAACATAAGAACAGTGAAGTATTCTGGCATCTACTTCAACGGAGGAGATAGAAGAGATCTTGGATAGCCATATCGGAAGAAGTACTCAGAACAGGCAATATGAAGAATATCTAATGAAATGGAAAGGAAGGCCTATTGAAGATTCTTCTTGGTTGTCTAAGGCAGCGGTTGACCGTTTGGGTTTTCCTCACACAAACACTTGAGACGTGATAGGGTCACTTCTCAAATTACCCTGGGTGTCTGATGCAGGAGCAGCCAATGGTGTAAGGGCAATCTTGCATCACCCAAAAAATATGTGTTTCAAAATTATTGATGTTCTTTCCATTTCTTTTCAAAATTTGTGGTTCTAGTTCCATAATCACTTGAATAATGATGTAGAACTTTAAGTTTTTCCAAACTACTAAAAATATCAACCTACTATTTTAGGAAAGTTTGCATTTTGGCATGGATTCAAGTGAAAATTTATAGGAAGCTTCGTAACTAAAAAATAAGACCTTTGCTGAAGGAATCATGCAAAGGTCATTTCTGATCTGAAAGATATTAAAGTTTCTATTTCTCGAAAAATGCCTAAAAATTATTCAAACTTAAGTTTGAGGCACTAAACAGCCTCGTATTGGCCTAAAAATGGTCGGAACTAGAAGAACAAGTTCTTAGTGTGTAGAGCACTCCAAGAGCTTTTCAACGCATAAAACAATTCGTCAATCGGACACTCGGATCAAAAGTTATGGCTCCCAGAAGTTGACCTATTTTTGGAGGGAGATGCAAATTTTGAAATAAGGTTGTTGGCCACAAAGAAGACTATTAATAACCATTTTTGGGAACCCTAGGTGGTATTAGAGTTAAGGAGGAAAGTGTAGAATCAAGAGTAGGTGGGAAAACAAAACCCTAGCCGATTTGGGGTTACAAAATGCTGAAGATTCTAGAGCCTAGTGATGTATAACTATAGTGTGTTGCAGCTTGTGGAGGATTGATTCCTTTGATTGTAAGTGAGCTTCTGTAATGTAATGAGTTGCCCAAATCAATAAAATAAAGTTTTATTTTATGTGTGCAATTTTTGTTGTTGTGTGTTTTGTGATTTACCCCTTTCATCAAGTTAACAAGCATAAAGGAAAATCTTAATAGAGTCATTTAGTTCAACAAGTGCACAATAAAAAATATTGTCATGGATATCAAAATTCTCATTGAGAAACTTAAGGAGACTATTAATGGACCTAAGATCCAATGTGTGGAGGAAAAGAACACCAATGTTGAGAAGAGTTTCAAGGCTAGTCCTAGTGCAAGAACTAGGAGCAATAAGAAAAAGTCATATGAGGAGGAAAAAAGGAATTTCAAGACTTTGTAAAACTTCATGAGAGATTATAATAGTAGGAGTTGGAAGCAATTGAAATACTAAAAAAATAGTATCCTATGGGTGGTTTATCCTTTTTTGTATATCTCTTGTCTCTTATGGGTTTGACTAGTTTGTTCTTTTTTGTTGATTCCTTGTTTATTCTATGGTGTCAGGTTCACAGTTTGTGAATGTTTTTCTATTCTTATGCTATTACTCTATTGATCTCTAGCTAGTTGTAAAGGGTTTTGGGGCCCCTTCAAAACATATTTACCTTTTTAATCAAAAACATAATGAATAAATAATTTTATCCTACATATCATAGAGAAGAGGAGTCCATTAAGAAGGAATACTACAATCTAGAAATGTATGTCTAAATGGGTTAAAACATCCAAAAAGAATGATATTTTGATAAAGTACAAAGATTGTTTTCATAACTATCTAAAGAGGTAAGTATTTTTCTTAAAAATATAAATCTATTGAGTATAAAGAACCTACTTGTAATGGGTGGTTGTCACCATAATAAACTATCCGGGGAGCAAGCTTGGAAAGGATAACTCACTCGTCGTTTTAATTTTTTTATGGATCATTACTATATGTTTAATAGGATGACTATTGGAGAATTATACATACTTATGTTTATGAAAATCCCATATGATCTCCTTGATAAGATAATTAGATCATTTTTAAGTATTGTTACATCATGATATATGTAGTTGACTTACTTCTTAGTAAATTAATTATGGGCTTTATTATTCCAACATCAAAAACAAAAAATTATTGATTATTGTGTTACTAACTATGCTGGTAATCCTATTGATAAGACATATACCTCAAGACATGTCTTCAAAATATGATGTAGGTGCTATCACATGGATGTAGTAATACTTAAACAACTACCTTCTATACCCCTCTAATCAAAGGATGACTACAAAAGTAGCTGCAAAAGAATCAAAGTGGCTTAGGAGATTATTGGAAGAGTTTTCCATTTGGGTACTAGTACAAGTCATACTATATTATAACCAAAGCTATTTACTCTTACCAAATACTCATATTTCTAGAAATAAAGCACATTTGAAGTTCATGGACACTTTATTCAAGGAAAAGTCTTTCCATCATAAAATTACTCTCTAGTTCTGCTAGATTGATTATTAGATGGAAGATATAATATGATCAAGAAGACCTAGTCTAGGATCCCAATAATTACAAAATAAGTCCTATATGCAATATAGCACCAAACCTATGTGGAGTATCAAAATCTCCAAATCTAAATCAATGCTTTGCCTTAAGGAGTTTCTATTGAGGGGGACTGTGCATGACAAAGGAACCTTTGGATGTAAGGCCTATAAAGGCATAAAATAAGACATGTAGGCATTATGGCTAAACTTGGGATGTAAGACCTAATAGGCATAAATAAGACCTCTAGGCATCATATGTAATCCCTATGGGCATATTGTAAATTCTTCACTATAAATCTTCCACTTATAAAATCATTGCATTATATAAGACCTACATGCACTATGTAATGAACCTAGGGGAGGTTGGTTTGAGGAGTTTCTAGCTCTAATAAAAACATTATAAGACCTCATTTAAGCATCATTTTAAAAAATGAGGATTATAAATTATGATAAGATGACTTTCATGTAGTTTGGAATACATGCTCTTCATTCTATCATATATTTGTGTCTCTATTTATCACTATCAAAGAAGACCTACATTACTAGGGTACTTAATTTTTTATTTTATAAAAATTGACAAGTGATGAGCCCTATTAACATTAAGGGGGAATGTTAGAACATAATGTTATTAGGGGTCTACCCTTATAACATTTATATATTGTTCTAATATAAGGTTATAAAACCTTATGTTGATTATATGCTTTATAAAACATATACCCATTAATAACTAATAATCTAATAATTAAAAATATATTATTAATTAGAACAATAGATTTACAAAAGGTTTCTTTGAATAGGTGTGACTAATTATCCTTCAAGTATTTTTCCATTGCCACCCCTTCTCCTATATTTAAGGAGGTTCTATCTCATTGAGAGAAGTGAATTTGGAGATTTATAGTGAATTATATCACTATGCACATGAAGTATTATTGGCCACGTGGAAGTAAGTAGAGGAGTGCCCCTAGGTTTAGTCTATTTTTTTAATAGACTAATTTTGTAAGTGTTTTATAATAAAATGAAACTTTAGAGGTTTTTTATCCAAACGGGGTTTTCTGTAATGCCCCGCCATGCAACCCTAGAGATAAGTCCAACTAAATAATAAAAAAGGGGCAATTTCTTTTTTTAAATAGAAGAAATGATAACACATTATAACATAGACTAATAGCAACAAAGTTGAACTATCATCTCTAGGGAATTACATAGTTGCATTATTGCAATTAAACAATATTCAACAACAAACATAGTTCATTCAAATAAATCCAATGAGTCAAAACTAACATTTTTAAATTACAACATCAGATAACGACATTTTTTTTTTTCAATCAAGATTACAAGTACCAAATAGTCTATCTTACAAGAGAAATTACATTGTTTAAAACCTCTTTTCTAAATTCCACTGATCCAAAAGATCTAGATGCAAACAGTACAAATATATGTCTTTAAATACAGGTACAAAATCAGAATCATGAGAGATACATCTTCTTTACACACAAGCCACGATGCTAGAAAACTAATGGAATAAAGCACAACCACTCGACCATGTGGAACCCTGAGGACCACCCTCATGCTAGGAGATAAAAATGAGATCCCACAATGACAACAGTCAAGATGGCAATTACAATAGGTAAAATACCAACATGGATTCCAACAACTCAGTCAAAACAAATATTACAAGTAGCTCAAACAATGTTCCCAAAGGCAAACATGTACAAGGAGGAGAGAACACAAGAGGGAAAACTAGACTGTAGTAGGATGGAGTGTCATCATATAGTATGACATGGGTTACCCTAACAGTCTCTCACTAGATGTCGGAGCCATAGGCTGACACATGTGGAATCAACCTTCCTTTCATGAAGACAAGGAAGTTGATCTTTCCAACCAAGTCTTCTCATCCCATCCTTAGTCAAAACTAACACTGTAGGCATGGGTGGGGAATCTAATTATCTAGTTTACTGTGAATGACTGCACACCCCCTAGATTTATTATTAGGTTATCACTTGTCAACCACTTCCAATGGGTTACCCTAATAGCCACTTTGGGCGCTGGCCCCACATTGAAAGCCACTCCCCTATTTGCATCTAGAAGACCTTAACCCTTATGACAAGTATACAATGACAATGCAAGGTATATCTCCTCTTGCATACAATTAAAAGCATCTACCCAAATATCAATGCTCAAATCACTTTTTCCCACATTACCAAACCTCAAGACCTTATACAAATAGGAAGTATCATAAACTCATCCATATCACTAGCATTACATAGGATCAAAAGTACCCTAGGCCTTTGGAACTTAAGACAACTTAAAAGGTAACAACAAGAGCTATAATACACTCATTTTTAAGTTGATCCTACTGACATCCCTAGGTTTACATTTCTTAACAACGTGAGAGGTTATTAATAACCAAGACACTAAAGACATAAAAAATAGTACTATAACTTAATCCAATGAAGAAAAGATCATAACAACTTAAAATTATACTATGACACTCAACTTAATCCAATATAGTAATAAACATAATAATTTAATTTTATGACAAATTACATCCACCCAATAAGTTATGCAGCTTAATATCTTTTATCATTACTATCTCAATAATAGACCTACTAATTTCTTCTACACGAAAATTATATATCATTAAGTGAGTATATGCTAATAATGAAATTGGTTATATCATAAAAACTAAAATTGACTACATTCTAATTAAAGAGGTGAATAATAAATAAATGTATATTTCAATACTCCTACAAATAAAATAGTTAAATAAATTCTTATGCAAGAAATCAATTACATTCTAATATAATAAATCGACTATATCCAACTAAATACATTGATTAATAAATATGGTATAATACTGTCTGAATATTGATGTCGTTCTTTCTAGTGGTTGTCACTAAAGTTTATAATGGAATTTTCCTAAAATGAGTTTAATTTACTACACCTTTAAATGACCTAAATCCTATTTATAGAGACTTGCTAACTATATTTTCTACCAGAGGTTTAAATCCTATGTTTATCCTAATAACTACCAACCATAATAAATGAATAGTAGAGGAGTCATTCAGAAGCATAAGAGATTAATTGGGTACGTAGCCTGCATAAGATCGCCACAGAGGCCGCACCAAGATGGATTTTGGTTGTAGATCAATGTAAACATTGGAAAGATATTCTAGTTGGTTCATACAGTTATCCATTTGAGGAATAAAATGGTGGTATGCTCTAGAGAATCGGCCAGGTATCCTGGAATCGATCTCATTTGTTTATAATAAACGCTATTTAAAAAAACTTGCTCCACATATGCCAAGTTGAGGTTGAGGAGATATTTTAATTGGGAACCAATGATTGTCTTGTTCCACAAGCTCTAGACGATATTTACCAATGCATGTAGCTGGGTTTACTAAACTGACATACAAATAGTTTAAATGGGTTCGACAATGCCTACAAAGGAGTTGTTTACGCTGAAAACATAGTAAATGTTAACATATCAACGCCCATTAATTTTAAAGGGACTACAAGAAGATTAAATCACTATGACTAGGTTGACTTGCTTGCATTGTGATTACAGGTTCAAATGAATGCAGGAACGATTTCAATGGCACAGGTGAAACGGCCAGAACCAAGGGTTGTCATCAAGAAACTAGCATTCTCTAGTAATCACCTCATATAATGGTAAGGTAAAACTTTAAAAAAAATTGAAGATGCTTACATAGAATGAAATAAAGCATAAAGATTAATTAAGGAGATGCCTCCATTAAGGCTGGCTAAAACAAAAAGTTTGCCTCCCATGTAGGGTGTCCATGAGATGATCATTGCGGGTTAAAAAAATAAAAGAATGAAATTGCTAATCAGACATTGAATGAGCAAGAGGCTGATGATGATAGAAGAGAGATACACATATGGGCTCGCTTTAATAGGCCCAACAATGACAAAATGAAGGGGTACCAATTTAGATAAACCTCATTCAAAATTATATTAGGAACTCTCTATACATAGACAAGTTTATCATATATTCTAGCAATAAAATCAACTAAGTCTATAGTAAGGCTCGATTGGCCAGGAGATTCACCATTCGCAAGAAATGATTTGTTAAATTGATATATAGAGAAGAATAGATAGGATGAGGTTAAAATGGTCAAGGAAGTTACACAAATAAAGGATTACTAGGATTCCTTCAAAGCAGATGGCGATAGGAGGACAAGACATCAATCAGACATTAACCAAATGAGATATTGATAGGTTTAAGGAAAAATGCTCAAGATTATATGCATACACAAAAAGAATCATACAGAGACTCAACAAATTCCATCAAAAGAAATTTATTTAATACTCTAGTAACATACCTGGAAATACTCTTCGAGCCTCCTGATCTGAATCCTCCTGCTAAATTCTCTTCCTCCCTCTAATTTTTTCTTTTGCAAACTTTCCCCCCCAAAATCTTTTTTGTTCTTCCAAAATCTTCAAAATCCCCTTCAAATATCCCCCCCCAATTGCAAGAATAGCCAAATTCAATAAATTACCACTTCATCATTTACTCATTACAGGAATCCACTCACACCCAACAATTAATTTCATTATATCTATCACCTACAGAAAGATTCCACTAACCTGATCAATTATTATACACTCATGACAACTCACTAAACAAAGTAATTTTGTGATTATAAAAATAGTGTCTTTTAATTACACAAGAATAGCTTTATTCACATAATAATATATTAATTATTTATAATTTTATCCATTATTATTATTATTATTATCTATTAAAATTATTAATTTAATTCCTATACCTCAAAATTAACATTATTTATTTAACAACATAGATTATTAATTTCTATTAAAAACAAATATACCTTAAACTTAATATTATTTATTTACAAGATAGATTAATAATCTATTTGATGAAACAATAGACCAACAAAACAACTCAAAGAATACATGCCAATCATTTACTGATGACAACATACCAACGAAGAATAGACTCATAATCATGCTCCATCTGACCAACTAATGAAACCTGAGACTGAGAACTCATCCTCATCGAGGATGATGACAAACTGAGGGACCTCATGTAGTCTCCATTCCACAACTTCCATTGGTATGAAGGCATGTTCAGACCTACCAATTCAGGTGGAGTCGATGCCTAGTACCTGTAATCCTGTAGAAAACAAAAGGGTTGAATATACAACATATATATAATCATCTAAACTAGCACACTATGACAGGGAATCGCAACGTAGCAGGGTAGTCAACACGAGTAATGCTACACTGTCCCTTCACAAAACATATCACAAATATCTACATCAAGCAAGTTCATAAATAAATAAACCACCAGATAACACATCATCAAATAGTTGCATAAATAACATAGTAAAATTAATCAATTAAACCCATAACTGATCACAACATAAGAGAATATACAAATCATAAAACATCAATAGTGTCATCATAGTAATATCAATGAGTGTCAACATCTACATCAAAATAGTAAATCCATCATCAATAATATGTCATAATGTTTAGCTATAAAGAAATAACTAACAGTCTGTCAGAAAGCCAAAATGAGGGGTACTACATCCTCCCCACCAGAATTAGGCTTACTCCTGGAAGCCTACAAACAAATATGGATATAACTCCTACATCTTGGATGCATCCTCCCAAGTAGCAAAAGTATCATCATTAGGATCCCACTAGAACTTGACCTGCTCCACGTCTCTACCCCTAAGTGTGAGTCTCTTGTGCTACAAAATGCCTACAGGCTCCAAAGCCACCTGTCCGTCCTCTACCTGTAGAGCATTCCAATCAAGAACATGAGCAATATCTAGATAATATGGTCTGAGAACAGATACATGAAACATATCATGGACACATGATAAACTAGGCGGCAAAGCAAGATGATAAGAAACAAGACCGATCCTCTTCAACACCTTGAACGGCCCAATAAAGTGTGGTGAAATCTTAGAGCCCTTTCCATAATGGATCAGACTCTTTTGCAGACATACCCTCAAGAACACCCGATCACCAACTGAAAACTATTGATTGACCCTGTGAGCATTTGCATACTTCTTCTTTCTGTCCTGCACTGCCACCAAATGAATTATTCACTCAACTTGCTGCTCGATCTCCCTAAGCATATCTGGACCTAGGAGAACTATGTCCTCAAGGTGACCCCGACTCAGTGGGGTCTGACAAGGACGACCATACAAAGCCTGAAATGGAGACATACTGATAGAACTGTGATAACCATTATTGTATGCAAACTCCACCATGTATAAATAATCCTCCCAATGGTTCTGCTGATCCATAACATACATCCTAAGCATATCCTTGAGAACCTAATTAACCCTCTCGGTCTACCCATCAGTCTCCAAATGGTCAGTTGAATTAAAGTTCAACTGATTCTCCAAAGCATGCTATAAGGAAGTCCAAATAGCTGAAGTAAATACTGGATCCCTATCAGAGATGATCCTACAAGGAATCCCATGCAATCTGACTATGTCCTCCATGAATACTTTGGCCATAGAAGAAGCATTATATGATGACCGAACATGAGAGAAGTGTGCTACCTTCGTCAACCTATCCACAGTGACCACATGACGATAGGAGGATATAGGCAATCCAACTATAAAGTATAAAGAAATAATGTCTCATTTCCATTCTGGAAGAATATGTGGCTGCAAAAGACTTGCGGGGTGCTGGTGCTCTGCCTTCACCCTCTGACACTCAAGACATCTCAAGACAAAATCATAGATATCCCTCTTCATTCCACTCTAAAAATACAGTTGACAACTATCTATGTGCATCTTCTTGACACTTAGATGTGTTGAGTAGGGTGCCCGATGCACCTCTAACAAGATTAGGGTATGAAGACCCTCTGAACTAGGAACATAGATACGACCCAAATGCCACAAAGGACCATCTGACTCAAGAGAGTAACTGGAAAATTTACCCTCCAAGGGTCTACCTGACTCAACCTCAGACTTCACTTCCTGATACTAGCTATCGTTAGGAAATGCTGCAAGAATCTGACCTCTCAAATCTACTACAAGAGTGACTGCAGATAGCTCATGTCTCCACCAACTAAGAGAATCCACCACTACATTCTCCTTATCTTGGATATACTTTACCTCAAAATCATACTCACACAAGAACTCCATCCACTGCCTCTACTTAGCATTTAGGTTTGGCTGCATAAAAATATATTGTAAACTACAGTGATCACTATGTAGCTCAAACTGATGCCCCAAGAGAAAATGCCTCCATCTCACCAAGGCATGCACAACTATAGCTAACTCTAGGTCATGCGTGGGATAGTTCAACTCATGATCCTTGAGTTTGTGAGACTCATAGGTAATCACGCAACCATCCTACATTAGAACTGCTCATAGACCCTCCAAAGATGCATCAATACACACTACAAAGTCTCTAATAGGATCAGGAACTGCTAAAATAGGTGCACTAGTCAACCGCTTCTTGAGAGTCTGAAAGGCTACCTGACACTGCTCAAACCAAATGAACTTCTTCCCTTTCCTCTAAACAGAATTAATGGGGTGAGCTATCCTCAAAAAACCCTATACAAACTAACAATAATAGCCTACCAAACCCATAAAACTGTGAACCTCAGAAACATTAGTGAGCGCAGGCCAATCCATAATGGCTTGGATCTTTGAAGGATCCACAGCAATACCCTCTCCAGAAATGACATGACCCAAAACCTCACCTCTGTCTGAAAGAATTCACATTTCACCAAATTTGCATAAAGCTGATTTTCCCTCAGACACTATAAAACCTACTGCAAATGCTCCTTGTGCTCCTCCATAGTCTTCGAATAAATCAATATGTCATCCAAGAAAATAGGAACAAATCTATCGAGATAGGTGTGAAATACACCATTCATCAGGCTCATAAACACAGAAGGTGCATTCATCAACCTGAATGGTACAATAGTAAACTCATAATGTCCATAACGGGTGCGAAATGCTGTCTTATGAATATCTACCTCAAACATATGCAACTAATAATATCCTGACTTAAGGTCAATCTTCAAAAATACCTTAGCTCCCTTAATCTAGTCAAAAATATCATCAATCCGTGGCAAGGGGTACCTATACTTCACAGTCACTTTATTAAGTTGTCGATAATCTATGCATAGCCGATGGGACCCATCCTTCTTCTTCACAAAAATAATAGGTGCTCCCCAAGGAGAGACACTAGGACAAATGAACCCCTTTGCTAACAACTCCTCTAACTCCAATCAAAGCTCCTTAAGCTCCTGAGTGGTCATCTAATATGGAGCTCATAAAATGGGCACTGCACTGGGAACAAGATCAATCCTGAAGTCAATGTCACGCTTAGGTGGCATCCCTGGAATCTCACTAGTAAACACATTAGCATACTTTCTAAGGAGGGGATGATCATCAAGAGATGTCTCTGGACTCTTCTCTAACTCCAAGTCATTAACTATCATGGCAAACAGCTGACAACCTTGATGTATACATCTCTTCAGTTGCATGGCAGAGATCATAGGCAAGGAGATGGGTCTTTGAATGCCAACTACCTCCACCTCACTACTAGAATCATCCAAACACTTCACTGACTTACACTGACAATCTATCACTACTTGGTGAGCATCTAACCAATCCATACCCAGTATTATATCATATGATCCAAGGGGTATGATGCAGAAGTCTACTGTGGTAGATAGAAGACCAATTCTCAATTCACAACCATAAACTAGGGATTCTACTATGACCTTAGCCTCAGATGCTAATTCAACTTGCCACCTAACATCTTGCTTTGTTTCCACCAGCCCACAATGCTCCACTAGAGAAGGAGAAATGAATGAATCAGAAGCACCAAAATTGAAAAGAATGGAAATACCAATACCTCGCATCAATCTGGAAGACTACACAATTGTGCCCTGATTCTCTACCTAGCTATTATCAACCACTACAAATACCCTATGTGACCTGCTTACATCTCCTATGGTCGGCTCTAAAGCTGCCAACCTCTGACCAAATCCTACAGCATTCTTGTGTGGACACTACCTAGCTATGTGGCCCTGTTGGCTACAAGAGAAACATCATGTACCTCTGCCAAAACCTCCACCACTCAGCAAAGCATTAGACTAATGAAAACTCCCTCTGCTAACAGCTGATTGTGTGCTCTAAGCTAGCTAATTAGTATGATTACGCTTGTTTTGCTGCCAAGACTGATCACTCCAAGACTAGAATCTATTACCCTACTGAGGTTGAGAATTCTTTGGTTTTGCCTGGGAATACTGTTGCTATTGTCTACCCTTTGTAGGTGCATGATGACCTCTAGAAGAACCTGTTGCCTGAGAATGACCACCATGAGACCTAAAGCCTACAGAGGGTGCACTACCAATATGCACACTCGTATGACCTCCAAGAGCCATAGCCAAATTATCCTCTACCAGATAGGCCTTCTCAACTGCTACCTCCATGGTCTTAGGCTTGAAAATGTGAACTCCTCCACTGATACAGGCATTTAAGCCCCTAATGAAGTGGTGTACTAACATAGCCTCGTCATCGCTGATGTCTACATACTGCTTAAGTTCATAAAATCTATGCTCATACTGCTCTACTAACATGGACATTTGTCTCAACTCATGAAACTCATCTGCGTGGCACTACTTCCAGTGATATGACAGGAAACAAGCTCTAAAGCTCTCCAAGAACAATTCCCAAGAAACTGTACCAATATCCAAGTGCAACTTCTGTTCCTCCAAACGCTGCCATGTAGAAGCAAAACCTCTGAGATGCAAGATGGCACATCTTGCCTTGGTGTTACTACCATATGGATGCATGGAAAAACACCTACCCAAATCCAACAACTAGGTCTCTATCTCCAAACTACTACCAGATCCATCAAAAGTGGGAGGGCATGCCCTTAATAGATCTCTCATGTGATTAGCCAGGGTAGCCTCCTGTTCTACTATCATCTCTCTCCTTCTAGGAGACCCCTCTCTTTCCCTAACCTCTAGCTGATCAACCTCCTACCTCCCTCCTAGTTGATCAACCTCCTGTCTAGGACCTAGATGGGGAAGGGCCTCCTTAAGCAATTTATGCAACTAAGCTCCCTCTGGCTGACCCTGATTCTCCATATTCTAGCCCCTGCCTTCCTGAGCACTCTCATGAGGGGAACTAGGAGGAGGTGTACTGCCACCACCTCTTCTGCATCCTCTACCTTGACCTCAACCCCTAGGCATCTTCCTACTCACACACACCACCCAAGGACAACCTCAGTTCACAAGATGAAGAAGACAAAAGGGGAAAAACATAATCTTCAGAGTCTAGCAACTAGGACAACATAATGGCTCATACTACCTAGAGTACCCACTAGTGTTTGAAAACTTGGCTCTGATACCAAATGTTATGTCCCGCCACGCAACCTTAGAGATAAGTCCAACTAAATAATAAAAAGGGGCAATTTTTTTTTAAAATAGAAGAAATGATAACACATCATAACATAGACTAATAGCAACAAAGTTGAACTATCATATCTAGGGAATTACATAGCTGCATTATTACAATTAAACAATATTCAACAACAAACATAGTTCATTCAAATAAATCCAATGAGACAAAACTAACATTTTTAAATTACAACATCAGATAACGACATTTTTTTTTGCAATCAAGATTACATGTACCAAATAGTCTATCTTACAAGAGAAATTACATAATTACATTGTTCAAAACCTCTTTTCTGAATACATTGAATTACATAATAAATTCCACTGATCCAAAAGATCTAGATGCAAATAGTACAAATATCTGTCTTCAAATATAGGTGCAAAACCAGAATCATGAGAGATACATTTCTTTACACATGAGCCATGACACCAAAAAACCAATGGAATAAAGCACAACCACCTGACCATGTGGAACCCTGAGGCCCACCCCCCGTGCTTGGAGATAACAATGAGATTCCACAATGACAATAGTCAAGATGACAATTACAATAGGTAAAATACCAACACAGATTCCAACAACTTAGTTAAAATAAATATCACAAGTAGCTAAAACAATGCTCCTAGAGGCAAACATGAGCAACAAGGAAAGAACACAAGAGGGAAAATTAGATTGTAGTAGGATGAAGTGTCATCACATGGTCCTACATGGGTTACCTTGATAGTCTCTCACTAGATGCTGACCCCCATCTATGGTTATCCTGACAGTCTCTCACTAGATGTCAGCCCCATAGGGTGACACATGCAGAATCAACTAGCTTCCTTTCATGAAGACAAGGAAGTTGATCTTGCTAACCAGACCTTCTCATCCCATCCTTAGTCAAAACTAGCATTGTAGGCATGGGTGAGGAATCCAATTATCTGGTTTATTGTGAATGACTACCCGCCCCCTAGATTTATTATTAGGTTATCACTTGTCAACCACTTCCAATGGGTTACCTTGATAGCCACTTTGGGTGTCGGCCCCACATTGAAATCCACTCCCCTATATGCATCTAGAAGACCTTAACCCTTATGACAAGTATACAATGACAATGCAAGGTATCTCTCCTCTTACATACAATTAAAACCATCTACTCAAATATCAATGCTCAAATCACTTTTTCCCACATTACCAAACCTCAAGACCTTATACAAACAAGAAGTATCATAAACTCATCCATATCACAAGCATTACATAGGATCAAAAGTACCCTAGGCCTTTGGAGTAAGACAACTTAAAAGGTAACAGCAAGAGCAATAATACACTCATTTTTAAGTTGATCCTACTGACATGCCTAGGTTTATATTTCTTGACAACGTGAGAGGTTATCAATAACCAAGACACTAAAGACATAAAAAATAGTACTATAACTTAATCCAATGAAGAAAAGATCATAGCAACTTAAAATTATACTATGACACTCAACTTAATCAAATATAGTAATAAACATAATAATTTAATTTTATGACAAATTACATCCACCCAATAAGTTATGGAACTTAATATCTTTTATCCTTACTATTTCAATAATAGACCTACTAATTTCTTCTACACAAAAATTATATATCATTAAGTGAGTATATGCTAATAATGAAATTGGTTATATCCTAAATACTAAAATTGACTACATTCTAATTAAAGAGGTGAATAATAAATAAATCTATATTTCAATACTCCTACAAATAAAATAGTTAAAAAAATTATTATGCAAGAAATCAATTACATTCTAATATAATAAATCGACTGTATCCAACTAAATACATTGATTAATAAATATGGTATAATATTGTCTGAATATTGATGCCATTCTTTCTAGCAGTTGTCACTGAAGTTTATAATGGAATTTTCATAAAATAAGTTTAATTTACTACACCTTTAAATGAGCTAAATCCTATTTACAAAGACTTGCTAACTATATTTTCTGCCAGAGGTTTAAATCCTATGTTTATCCTAATAACTACCAGCCATAATAAATGAATAGAAGAGGATTCATTGAGAAGCATAAGAGATTAATTGGGTACATAACCTGCACAAAATCGCCACAGAGGTTGCGCCAAGATGGATTTTGGTTGCAGATCAATGTAAACATTGGAAAGATATTCCAGTTGGTTCATACAGGTATCCATTTGAGGAATAAAATGGTGGTATGCTGCAGAGAATCATCCAGGTATCCTAGAATATACCTCATTTGTTTATAATAGACGCTATTAAAAAAAAAACTTGCCCCACATATGCCAAGTCAAGGTTGAGGAAATAATTTAATTGGGAACTAATGCTTGTCTTGTTCCACAAGCTCTAGATGATATTTACCAACGCGCACAACTGGGTTTACTAAACTAACACAAAAATAATTTTAATGGGTTCAACAACGCCTACAGAGGAGGTATTTACACTGAAAACATAGTAAATGTTAGCATATCGGTGCCCATCAATTTTAAAGGGACTATAGGAAGATTAAATCACCGTGACTAGGTTGACTTGCTTACATGGTGATTGTAGGTTCAAATGAATGCAGGAATGATTTTAACAGTACAAGTGAAATGGCCAGAACTAAGGGTTGTTATGAGGAAACTAGCATTCTCTGGTAATCGCCTCATATAATGGTAAGGTAAAACTTTTAAAAAAAAAATTGAAGATGCTTATATAGAATGAAATAAAGCATAAAGATTAATTAAGGAGATGCCTCTATTGAGGCTGGCTGAAAGGAAAAGTTTGCCTCCTAGGTAAGGTGTCCATGAGATGATCATTGCAGGTTAAAAAAATAAAAGAATCAAATTGTTAATCATGCATTGAATGAGCAAGAGGCCAATGATGATAGTAGAGAGATACACCTATGGGTTTAGTTTAATAGGCCCAACAATGACAAAATGAGGGGGTACCAATTTAGATATACCACATTCAAAATTATATTAGGAACACTCGATACATAGACTGGTTTATAATATATTCCAGCAATAAAATCAACTATGTCTACAGTAAGGCTCGATCGGCCAGGAGATTCACCATGTGGAAGGAATGATTTGTTGAATTGATATGCAGAGAAGAATAGATACGATGAGATTAAAATGGTCAAGAAAGTTACACAAATAAAGGATTACTAGGATTCCTTCAATGCAGATGGTGACAAGAGGACAAGACATCAACCAGACATTAACCAAATGAGATATTGATGGGTTTAAGGAAAAATGCTCAAGCTTATATGCATACACAAAAAGAATCATACATAGACTCAACTAATTCCATCAAAAGAAATTTATTTAATACTCCAATAACATACCCAAAAGTAATCTTGGAGCCTCCTGATCTGAATCCTCTCACTAAATTCTCTTCCTCCCTCTGATTTTTTCTTTTGAAAACTTTCCCCCCAAAATCTTTTCTATTCTTCTAAAATCTTCAAAATCCCCTTCAAATATCCCCCCCCATTGCAAGAATAGCCAAATTCATTAAATTACCACTTCATCATTTACCTGTTACAGGAATCCACTCACACCCGACAATTAGTTTCATTAAATCTACCACTTATAGGAAGATTCCACTAACTTGATCAATTATTATACACTCATGACAACTCACTAAACAAATTAATTTCATGATTATAAAAATAGTGTCTTATAATTACACAAGAATAACTTTATTCACATAATAATATATTAATTATTTATAATTTTATCCATTATTATTATTATTATTATTATTATTATTATTATTATTATTATTATCTATAAAAATTATTAATTTAATTCCTATACCTCAAAATTAACATTATTTATTTAACAACATAGATTATTAATTTCTATTAAAGACAACTATTAAATATACCTTAAATTTAATATTATTTGTTTACAAGATAGATTAATAATCTATTTTATGAAACAATAGACCAACAAAACAACTCAAAGACTACATACCAATCATTTACCGATGACAACATACTAAGGAACAATAGAGACTCATAATCATGCTCCATCCGACCAACTAACAAAACCTGAGACTGAGAACTCATCCTCATCGAGGATGATGACAAACTGAGGACCTCATGTTATCTCCATTCCACAACTTCCATTGGTATGAAGGCATGCTCAGACCTACCAATTCAGGTGGAGTCGATGCCTGGTACCTACAATGCTACAACAAACAAAAGGGTCAAATACAACATATATATAATCATCTAAACTGGCACATTATGATAGGGAATCGCAGCATAGTAGGGTACTCAACACGAGTAATGCTACATTGTCCCTTCAAAAAACATAGCACAAATATCTACATCAAGCAAGTTCATAAATAACTAAACCACCAGATAACACATCTTCAGATAGTTGCATAAATCATATAGTAAAATTAATTAATTAAACCCATAACTTATCACAGCATAAGCAGAATATACCAATCATAAAACATCAACAATGTTATCATAGTAATATCAACGAGTGTCAACATCTACATCAAAATAGTAAATCCATCACCAAGAATATGTCATAATGTTTAGCTATAAAGAAATAACTAACAGTCTGTCGGAATGCCAAAATGAGGGGCACTACATTTTCCCATGTATATGTTGTGTAATGTGCTAAATCTATGATTGTATAATTCATATTTTATTTATTTTACATTTTATTTATAATGATTAGTATCCTTAGATCCTAATTTCTAATAAAACCATTTGGCCCTGAGGCCATTTTAGTACCCAAAGAGAAGGTAGTGAAACAAATTTATTTCAAAGTGAAAGGATTTAGTGATTCAACATTTTTTACATCTATGACAAAGGAGGGGATGTTATTCAATTTTTTTTCTTAAGCCTCACTCTCAACCTTGGAGGCTATGGCTAACAACCTCCTGAAAAAATTGAGACCTTTCTTGATAGCTTCTACATCATTCACCATTGAACTAGAGGGGAGTTGAAAACTAACAATTCAATTGGCATGCCTCATATTAGTTGAGATATGAAAGAATTTAATGTTGCAATTTCCTTCCTATAACCATTTCTTCTTGGATTTTTGTTGCTAAAAAAATTCTTCCATTCTTAGGATAGAGTTAAGTTCTTCCATCAAAAAATTAGTTGCATACCTATTTTCCATTATAAGGCCCTCTTTAGCAATGAGAACTTCAACTTCCTAAAGACTAGCTTCCACCTAAGTTTTTCTCTCAAAAGTGTTCCCCACCTCAGTCTTGTTCCATTCTCTAGCCTTCCTCTTAAATTCATCAAGATTTCTTTGTAATCTAAATATGTGACAACCTTTTACGTCCAATCCTCACCATCCCTTTAGCTCCACCTCAAACTTTGAATTCAAAAATTCTAACTTAAAAGGGCTTATCAAAACCACCATAGTATATAACTCAGGGAAGGAAAGTGATGGGATCCATTAGCCACTCAAAGTTGAATAGAAATTTGTCCAACTGACTTAAAATGCAATCATCCCTAGTTCTTCTTTTACTCCAAGTGAACCAACTAGTATTAGGGAGAAAATAAACTAGCACTAGATCCCCATAGAACTCCCTAAATGAAGGGAAGCCAATCTTAGACAATCTACTACCCCTAAAATTTTCTTCTAGACTCAAAATACCACTGAAATCCCCTCCCAAAATCCACTTTTCCACACTAAACCCCTTCATCATTTCCTTAATATCCTCCTAGACCATAACTCTATTAGCTTCTAGATTAAACCCATATATATTATACACCACCATAGAGATATTATCTTGCATAGCAATAACAAAACAACATTCATACAATTTTGAGACTGAGAAGCAAGCTTAACAAACACTCTATTGCTATACCATTCCTCTTTATGTACCAATATCATCAACCATTAATCCTTCACCTATTCTCCATACCTAACTTAGTATCTCTTAAATGAACTTCCCTTCTAATTTCATCTCTTGCAATAGAATAATATATGGTGCCTCAATTTTGATCAACTATTTAAGAAAATGACATTTTTTTAGAGGCATTAAACTCCTATACATTCCAACTAATGATTTTCATGGCTTCTTATTTGTAGGGAGGTGCTCACCTTCATTTTTAACAATTTTCCAGATTGATGCTTGCATTCCATTCTCCAAATCCTCTGTGGACTTCAAATTATCATTGCTTACTTCCATTTTCTTGCCTCTAGCATTGTTTCTACCTATGACTATTGGTTGTCCAATATAACCCTTCCTACCACTCTTCCTACGCCTCCTTGTCACAACACTCAATTCTAGATTTAATTCCTTATCTTCTATAGTATCTGTAACTAACTCCTAATCACTCTCCACAAGAATCTTTTGACCTATCAACCTAAATTCCCTATCTAGGGTAATATCCTTGCCATCTCCCACTTCTACCAACTCTCTAGGATCAAACTCCTCTTTGGAACCCAATTTGTCCCCCAATTAGAGAAAGGAAGAAATTAATTTCTCACCTACCCTAGGTTGACTATATGGTGTCCCATCAATTCTTTTTCTTTCTAGGGATGATTGATTCCTAACCATTTCTTCACTCCCACCTTGTTCTTAAAATCAGGGTTCCCAAAACCTATCTAGCATTTTACTGCAATGCTTGGTAATGTGCCCGACCTTCCAACATCTAAAACACCTAATAGAAAGACATTCATTATCCAACTTCATAATCTATTCTCCCAAAATAGACGTCAACTTAATCGCTTGTTTTATAGGCTTTTTTAAATCCACTTTCACACAAATTCTGACATATGTAGCCAATTTCCCTCCTTGTAATGTAGAAGACCTTTGGATAAATTCCTAAAGGAATTCCAAATCATCTAAAAGACCTCCTTTGACCATAGTTCTTGTGGCAACATGTACATCTGAATCAATAATGGTTCATACTTAAATAACTTCTTATGGGGATCAAAACCAGACATCTAGGCTCTAATATACAATCTCAAGTTCCCCATGAACCAAGGGACTCCCATAAAAATATCCAATTCTAACTAGAAAAAAATTTGAGTAAACCCTATTGCCAAAAACTTACGTCGGGAGTAGGATAATTTAACTATTTTGTATTAATCCAAGATTGATTCATTTCATTTAAGGACAAATCCCAATAAACTTTGCAATCACTACCCTCTTCATCATCTTTTTCTATTGTCTGGTTCAAACAATCTTCTAGAATATTAATGCAAGGAATATTAGATTCCACCACCATATGAACATTAAAAACTAAAATTTTATAATTCTTATGTCCATATTCTACACCTCCTTTTCCTTTTCTACCTCAACGTCTATCAAATTGAATAGCTTACCAAGGTCTTGGCTATTTACAATAATTCTATTATCACTTCTCTCTCCATTTAGACCTATAGTGATGAGGGATGAATCCTTGCAACCTATTTCCTCTTCGCTATTGCCTACACCTTTGCCCTTTTCTCCTCCTTTTCCACTTGTAGCCTTTTTTGTCTTTTGACTATTATTCACATCTTTTTCTCAACTTTTGTAAATTTTGTCCTTTTTGTATTATCCTCCACTAGTTAGGTATGATTGATAATTTTTAATATATTATAAACAATGTGATTCATATCAAGGTTGCATACATTAATGTTGTCAACCTTCACAATTTATTTATAGAACCTATTTCTAAAGATAATATAATTTCATTGCGAAGTTTAATTTTACATTCTTTATTTCCTTTGTATCTTAAAAATATAATTTAAGTGGCTAATATAAAATTATATAGTATTTAAGAAAAAATTAATTAGTCTCTTCATGTAACTTCTACTATATTTATTTATAAGGGAATAAAATCCATTTTATATAAATCTAAGTTAATTAAATACACAAATAAAGTATAAATTAACTTAGATTAGTTAAAGTAGGTGCGAATTGATAATTTGAAAATATTAATTTTGAAAATTAAATGAGGACATAAATTTAACTTTGAGAACAACAATGAAAAATAATAGTTGATGTTACATTGAATTTGGTCATCCAAGTACATGAAATAAATGCTCTTAGTCTACTCATTATCTTTGGTGCTAAACATTCATGGTATCTTCTATCGGTCCAATCCGTAGTCCTCAAAATTTATATCGTCCTCCATGGGAATGAATCAAAATGTGAGATCATACTGTAACACATGAGATCAATCTAGTAGACTATGGACTACTTAAATTTATGTTGCCTCAAACTTTGATGTCTATTGATATATAAGGACTAGCAATATTCAAAATGGGAGATTTCCAAATCACGAGGGTCTTGTTGTCTTAGGTCATCCCCCTTGATTAGACTAATTTTATGATCAAAGGTGAATATCAAAGACAATACTCTCAAACATGTAGGTGTCCTAGATGAGTTTGATATAGATTTTGGTTCTTTTTATTATTCCAAATTGAAATGTGTTGGGATAAATAGGAGCCAGGATTAACTAGGAAGATAATTCACCACAGGAGAACAATGGAAAACTTGATTCGAGAAGAAAATGTATGATTGATTGATTATTTACAAATGCACAAATGCCTATTTAAAGGAAAGAAAATATATGATGGGTGAACAACTACCTGATATAGGAAAACTACCCTACAGGTAAAAAACCATCTCATGGGAAAAACTAATTTCCCTATGTTAAACTTAATACTCTAACACCCCCCCTTAAGTGCAAACTTAGGGAGAATTATTATGCAAAATCAATATGCAATATGGGTCCTAGATACACAACCATGTTAGGTACCCATTTACAAAGCAAAATGCGATGCAATCTCTCACAACCGGAGAAAAGGAGAAAAATCTAGTGGGAGAAAACTCCTCTCCAAAAGAGAGAAAAAAAGAAAACAAAATGCATGTATGGAGGACTCACTAATACCCCCCAAGGACTACATACATCATGTGTGTACATTCAATGGTCCTCCCATAGGAAGGAAAGAAGGAGACTACATAGCGCCCCCATAATAAATAATGTCCTGCAAAGATGGTAAGTGTTTGAAGGAAAAACAAAATCCAATCCTTACAAACCACTTGTCTCCCTTTAGGAGGAAACAAAACCATGTATATATGTAGGTATGCTTCCCATTCAAGATATTCTTTGAAAGATGGAAGCATGAAAAATGATGATGATGATGATGTTGTCTTAGAAAAATGCTCATGTGTCTCCTTGTCCAGATAGAATGATGATGCCACAATCCAATCAAGTACATCCCCAATCAAGAAAGAAGGTGACAAACTAGAACTATGTGGAAACTAATATAGAACAAACTCCAAAGATGAAAATGATAAAATATGTCTTCCAACCAAATATGAAAGATAATGATCGTCCTGCTAATTAGGAATGATGGAAGTCTCAATCAATGACTCTGGATAAGAATCCAATGGATGTGAAGGTGGATCAACTATCTTTGAAGAAGAATCGAGAACCTCTGAAGTAGTTGCAACCTCATCTACAGTCTCAAAAACCTCCAAAGGATCACAAGCATGGTCTATCTTCTCTGAAGGATAATGAGGCACATCGGAGTTGGAAAGAGAAGCATCAAGAGATGGTGGAGGATCATGGTCTCCATATGAGTCTTGAATATAGGTCCAAAGAGCATAAGGGCATTCAAGATGGATAATAGACTCCAAAAAGTCAGCATCTAGATGATCAAGAATAACTCTAAAGACTCTAGACCTATAGCCTTTCCAAATATGATATTCATGAGGTGTGCCAAGAATAGGAACATGATTATAGAGATACAGAAATAGATTGTGCTCACTAAGATGTGTGAGGATGTAATCACTCCATTGCTCATAGTTCCCTTTCTCTAAAGAACAACCCGTTATAGCTATCAATTATTCAAAAACTCAAAAAGATAGTACCTTCCATGAAGACAACTTCCAAATTCAATAAATTCTAATAGATGGTGAAACCAAGTGGATTTACCTATACCACTACGAGCTTGGCAAAGTCTTCTTTTCATTGATATGTAGAATGCAAAAATTGGACTCTGGATGCCCAAGATATCCTCCATGGAAGAATGTCGCCAATATGGAGCCCAATGAATAAAAGAGGGGGCCAGATTGAGCCCTAGGACAGATTGACCCTTGATCACACATGTGACCACCTGCTAAGAATCAGCAAAAATATGCAACAGATTTATTGTAAAAAATTATTGTTGATGTGCTAATTGATCAACCTCCAAGTCACCAAGTATACAATCATGGACACCACAAATTTCACACAATCATTTCACAACAAAATAAGAGTATTGGTGACTATAAAGTGCAAAGAGACCTACTGTGTGGCAAATGTGGGAGTAAAATACCAAATAGAACCTCAGTTGTACTACACGGGCCCACCTTCACCAGCGTTGCCCTAAATATTTGATCAAAACCTTTAAAAAAAATATAGTATAATTTCAAATATTTCCTCCAATGATATCCAAGGCTACACTGTAAAATGCTTTTAATGATATCCAAGGCTCTCAAAATCACCTTAAATTTGAAAGCATGGTGTTGGACAGGGGTGTTCTTCAACAATTTGAGGTGTCTAATCTTCACAGAGATAGGGGCCACCTTTGCCTTCAACGTTGATGGTGGTTATGGCGTCGGGCCTACAAGTATCGATGCTTCCAACAACAAAAAATGGCCTTTGCAATCCTCACGAGTATAGTATCTCTCCTTCAATAAGAAAATGGAAACTAGAATGAGAATTGTGGCCACTGGCACCTTTATGTTGAATGCTGGATTAGATCTGAAACAGTTTAAAAAGTATGTAGTTCCTTTGTGTGGCACGCTCCAAGCTCTCTAAGTTGAATCTTTACTCCTAGAGAGCGCTAAAATCTACACAAAGAGCTCTATGGATTGGCATGCCAGAGGATCTATGCCTCATACTTGACTGATGCATTAAGATGAGTGGAGATTGTTCACCAAACACACCGGATCTGGAATGGATCACCAAGCTCCAAGCTCATGTGGGACTCTCATCATGGAATGTGTCATGCCAAAAACTACACCTTGCGTTTGGAATGATAGCGTGACTAAGAGACTCCAAGCCCATGTGGATTAAGAGACTTCACCTTGAATACACTTGTTGTGCACATAACTAAAAACCACTTGATCTTCCCTCCATAGGGACGGTATGCATATGCTCCAAGCACTCTGAAATGAATCTGGATCTGTCACACTTGATGGGATAGGATACACACACTCCTAGCTATTTGAAATTGCCTCGCCAAGCTATTAGGTTTGGATCTGCACCTTTCAACAACTCTTGGAATGGTGACAAAGGGAGGCAACAATGCAAAATTGTGGTGTCTTGGGCACCTCACACAATTTCCTTTAAATGATTCAGGCATGGATTGATGCCTGGGAATGGTGGTAAATGAGGGCAAATGCCCCAAACATAAACACGGATTGATGCCTCCATAATCTGATATGCAGGCATGGATTGATGCCTGGGTTGATCTCTTCTCCAGCTTAATTCTCCGGATTCGGGTGAGGGTTCCTAGCACTGTGCTTTGATACCATGTTGGGATAAACAGGAGCCAGGATTAACTAGGAAGATAATTCACCACAAGAGAACAATGGGAAGCTTGATTTGAGAAGAAAATGTATGATTGATTGATTATTTACAAATGTACAAATGCCTATTTAAAGGAAAGAAAATATATGATGGGTGAACAACTACCCGATACAGGAAAACTATCCACGGGAAAAACTAATTTCCCTATGTTAAACTTAATACTCTAACAAAATGTTCTTAGAAATTATTTTCCTTGATATAGTTAGGATTTTTGGATGATGGTAGGATAATCAATTATCAACTAATTTTTTATCAAGCTCATTTAAATACCAAAACATGAATCACACAAATACATACCAAGTCAACTCATATCGGTTATTGAAAAAGGCTGAAGTTGCCAAAATTTGAGTTTGAACTTTCTAGATTTGTGGGTCAATTCTGCATGGCTTAGGATCAAACTTAAGCATTATAGGATTGACCTAGGATAGATAGGTGTAAATCACAAGGTGGGGAATGAATACATGCATATGAATACATTGATAAGTGCAATAATGGTTAATAATGGTCAATGTATAGGAGTAAGCACAAATAGGGATATGATAAGGTCAAATGTATGGAAATATGTGTAAATAGGAATGGATCAAGGATTAAGAAATGAAACCAAATTTGCACAAGAGTGTTTCATTTGTTGATATGTTATTATATTAAGACATTCTATCAAAATGAGTTAAAATCTAAATGGGAATTGGTGTGGGTATGAAAATTTCACTACTATATTTTACCTCCACTTTGAAGTGTATGATAATTCTAAAATCAACATGTATTTTAGAGTGTATGAGCAATCACAACCATGCATAAAAGTAAATATTTAGACATAAAAGGATATGGAATCCATGTAAAGTAATGTAACTATCTTGATTTCTTCATGTGTTCCTTCTCCTTGGCATGTATGCTTCATACGAACTTGAAAAACAAAGAAAATATATGCAATGAGTATATTTTGTCAAACAAGTAAACCTAAGCACAGCTACAAGTTGATTAAATTGGCTATTAAAATGAGAAAGGGAGAGTAGTGATAGGCCAACACTGGGTACAAAAGAATAAATAGGTTTCAGCTTGGTCTAAATGTCAATCTAAGGATTGTGAGCTTGCAAGAGGTATCATGGCTATCTACACAAGGGTTGTAGGTAGCAAGCTGAGTGGGGATGAAATGCAGCTGGAGCACACAAGAATTTCTTAAATGAAAATCTAATTTAATTCCTCTTATATCTTACTATCAAAATTGTGCTAGGAACTATTACAAGAACTATCACCACCTGTCTAGAATAAAAATTTGTTTAATTATAAATCATTTTAATCACAGTTCCAAAATATTAACCAATGTATAACAACAAAAAAATGCTTAATCAATTTACAACAATAATAACATAACTTTAATTACACACTCGATTACTGAAATAAAACAAAAAAATGATAAAAATCAAAGCACACATTACTGAAATAAAGTTGCAGAAATAAAAAATCACCAAGTGCCCTATGGAGTGGGCCTTGTGTCCATAATTCACCTGGTAATGAAATGAAAATTCTTTCCTACACAATCAGAAGAAACACTCCTATTTCCTTCATCAAAAAAAAATACAAAGTCTACGTATCTAATAATCTACATATTTTAATCTCTCTCTATAGCTTATATTGTGGTACTTATATACATGAAGTTTATAACAATTGTATACAGAAATGGAGTGTTTGTTTTGGGCTGCGACCAACAAACCAATGACCCATGTAAAACCTTTTCCGCTGGTCACACATTAAAGACAAACTTTGTTATAATAGGCAGACTTTATTTTCCATGAACTGCAACCAAGAATATCTCTATCGCCAAGTAAAGTTGCCAGCAAATCCACCAACAAATGAAATGAAGGTGACAATAAAGATAATAGATCCAATGAATATTATAAAATAATATGGAACCTCAGCTGCTGACCATGAAATGTTCTGTTGTAATAGTAGACAGAAATAGGAAACAAGAGGTTGGCAACTAGTTTCTCCTCCACGTGGTTGGGCTTCCCTCTATGATTTGGCTGATTTGGAAAATAGAACCAAGCATTGGAAGTGTTCATACAATAACCAAATATCTGGCAGCTTGAACTGATACAATAATGACATGAGTAGAGTCCATTTGCAGAGCAACAGAATTAAGAGTAAATGTGGCCAATAACAAAATCATCACATAGGCACATGCGAACAATAGCCTAGCAAAAATTCTACAAATAGAAGATAATAACCCACACAGTCATCATGAGAAGTTTTAACCATTGCCACCTTGGAAGTTGACATCATTTGTTAAAAAGATGACAAAAATAGCTTGTTGGTCAAAAAGTAATACACAACAATTCCTGACTAGAAAGTGACAAGAAGATCTATATGTTGCAAGCTATATTTTCCAATACTTGGAATAACAATGCTTATTAGCAAAAACAATCAATAATTAATTTCCATATTTTACCTCAAAATTAAATTAAATATAACTTATTAATATTTAATCATATGTAGCCAAGGGTTGTAATAATACATGATGATGTATGAAAATGGAATACGAAAATGGATATGAAGGTGCATGAAATATGATGAAACATGGCATAAAATGGGACGTAAATAGCTCTCATCAAGTAGGGTTATAAATTCTACCTGAAAAGTGGTACTATAATACTCCACCCAGTGCGACAATACTAATGTGGTATGGCACCTCAAGAACAAAAATGCAAAATGAAAAGTTTTTGTATAGACACTAATGATTGTCTACAATATCAACATAGGAGTGTTCAAGATAACATATACCCTCCCTTTAATTGGATGCATCTAGCAGATGTAAGGAATTGGAGCTGATGGAACAAATACTACATGAAAATAAATGTAATCATAAATAAGTATGTAAGCACATAGATCATGTCAAATTATGTGGTAAGTGTCATAAGTACATTGTGTGACAAACAAGTAAGAAATATTCAATGATAATTGTGAAGAACATATCAATTGGAGATAATTATCAAGATACATAAATTTAGACCTAGTACAAGCAAATGAGAAAGGTAAGGAAAACCTAAATGTGAGATTAAATTCATAAGGCAAACCTAAAGGTGAGATAAAATTCATTTAAGTGCATAAAGCATATTGAAGGAATAATGCTCCCAATGTGGCTCTAGGCACATAGTAAAACATGTGAACACACAATGGTATATGCAAGGCATGATATCCCCAATGATAAGGTGATTCTAGGAACATGATAAAGCATGCAGGCAATCAATAGTGTGGGAAGGAATGGTGTCCATATTGTGGCTCTAGGCACATGATAAGACACGCAACACATAATAAGATAGGGAAGGTAAGATTCCCTTGATGTAATAAGAGAGATCTAGGCACATGACAAAGCACGAAAGCTCGACTGCATAAGATATGATCATGAGAGCACCCATAAAAATGGTTGCCCCCGCATGGGAAAGATAGTGAGATGAGGCTTATAAAATTACATAGACATAGGCAAGATAATAAGCATTGTATAACCACCCAAATGATAAGGTAAAGACAACCCCTAAAGGCTAGATAAACATCATGTGAAAGTAACAAATAGATAATTATATACATGGATAAGAGTCTAGAAATAAAGCACATTTGAATTTCATGGGCACTTCATTCAAGGGAAAATTTTTCCATCCTAATATTATTCTCTAGTTCTATTAGACGATTATTAAAAGATAGATATACTATGATAAAAATAACTAGGATAGACTCCTAGTAATCACAAAAGAATTGTATATGAAGTATAGCATCAAACTTCTGTGCAATGCCAAATTCTCCAAATTTAAATCAATGCTTGGCCATAAGGAGATGTCATTAAGGGGGAGTGTGTATTATAATGGCACCTCAGGATGTAAGGCCTAACAAGCATAACATAAGACCTCTAGGCATTATATATAACCCCTCTAGATGTAAGACCTAAAAGACATAAAATAAGATCTCTAGGTACTATATATAGCTAAATCCTTGTATGTAAGACCTAATAGGCATAACATAAGACTTATAGGAATTTATATGTATAATCCTTTGTGCATATTATAAATTCTTCTCTCTATAAATCTTCCACTTGTAAAAGCATTGTATCAAAAATAAGATCTACGAGCCCTATGTAATGAATCTAGGGGAGGTTGGTTTGAGGAGTTCCAAGCTCTAATAAAAACATAATAAGACCTTAATTAAGCATTATTTTTTAAAACATTGGGATTATAAATTATGACAAGATGACTTTCATGTAGTTCGGAATACATGTTCTTCATTTTGGCATATATTTATGTCCCTAATTGTCACTAGCAAAGAAGACCTACATTAGTGGGGTACTTCATTTTTTTATTTTATAGAAACTAACAAGTGATGCCCCTATTAACATTAAGGGGGAATATTGGAACATAATGTTATTAGGGGTCACACCTATTGTGCCTTTGTACACACGCCCCATCCTTTGAATTAGAAAAATGGGGACACCCTCTTTTGATGAGCTTGTGAGTATATTTCCCATCCTTTCTCAACTTTTCATTTGTTTTATGAGCTCTAGATCTCAATTAGTCAGCTTAATTTAAGTATAGAGTCCTTATTTAATTGCATTAGTTTTTGATACATTTGGATGTCTTCTTGGGTCCTAGTTGACTTACATGCTTTGGATTCTTTCGTTTTCTATGATATGCCTTATTTGAGTCAATTTGATGGTTTTTTGTCCACTTGATAGGTTTTGGTGTGTTATGGGTTTGATGAGTCTTGTTTGGACATGTATTTCATTGCTTCACTTGATTTATTAGTTTGTATGAAAAGTTTGATGATGCGTATTATTTGATCTTACTTGAACGATTATCTTGATAAGAGTGTTTTAGACCATTTTATGACAACTTACAAGGCTACTACATAAATTTTGTTGGTTAAAAAAATGATTTTGGACTTTGAATCTAGCTTTAGGCTGCCTTCATGTTTTTTCAAATTTGATAATTTTTCTTTAGAATTGGTTTTAGGTTTTATAAATTGTTACATAAAAAAGCATCAAGAATAGTCATTTTTTTGTGTTAGGAATAGTCAATTTTATGCTTCAAGAACAGTCAGGTTTCTACATTATGAATAGTCAAGTTTTTTGCTATAGAACTTGCACATTAAAATATTGCTACAAGACTATGTGTACATTATTTTTTAATGTTCAATAACTAAGGAAGATGCATGATCCTTGAAAATTGCTACAAATATGTTTTATGGTGTTCATAAGTTGCTTTCAGAAGACTGTGTAATCTACTATAGGAAACTTGTAGATGCTGCTTTAAAAAGACTGCATATCTATTGTGTGACTATCATGAGATTTAGGTGGCTCATTGGTTTATGATGTTGAGTATATTGGTCATGTGGTTACTTCATTCTTGTAACTCATGCCATTGAACAAGGCTAGTGAGAATCTTGATGGATTATCATACTAATATAGATGTTAATGAACTATCCAAAAGGAAAACTACAGTCATGTACAAGACTATCACATCATGCGGGTATCCAATCCTTGTCTAAAATAGTTTTTAAACTCATGAGATCCCTGAAATCCAAGTATCTTCTTCTAGTCTTTAGGTCTTGTGTTCATTCAAAACATAGTGAACAACAGGGCAAGCTATTACAATCCTTTATGATTATCTAGAGGGCTATCACACAGAGACAAAGGTGTGTCAAATTAGAAAAATAATGTTAATAAAATGTAGTTCAAAGGACAATGAGGAGGGATTGTATTTTCATTATGATTGCATAATGTCGATTAGGAAGACTGTCACAAGTTTACACTATATATACCAACATGTTCTTACAACTACAAGGAGTTTGAGAAACATCCTTCACAAGGTAAATAAAGCTACAAGTTGTTCACACCCTCAAACTTACTATCCACTCATGGAGGTTGCCATAAGAGTTTATGTTAAAAGGAATAACTATGTGCCAAGGAATTGTCCAAAATAGTGGTAATACTATGGGATCCTTCAATGTTCTAATTCACATTTTGGGGGGTTTGTTAAAGTCAATGTGTTAGGAATTTGTAGGTCTAATTAAACCAATTCCACATAACCCAATAGGAGAAACAAGATGCAGAAATTGTTGGCAAGAGACACTGCAAGGCATGTCATGTGTTGTCATTGATGACAACTTAGTCTATTCCACACATCCATAGTGCAGTATCAGATCATACCGGAAGTCGGTTCCAAGATTTGTCCAATTTGGATAGACAAGAATAGGGGATATGGCAGAGTTCAATATTTTGGTCAGCAAATCTCTCTAGTTAATTATTGTATACTATGAATCTGAGGGACTATAGAGGAATGTAAGAACAATCTAAATCCAAGATTTCAGCCTTCAGTGACAAAAGGATTAAATGTTATGAGCATCTGAGTACCGGGTCCTAATATGACAGGACAGTTCAATGAAGAACAAGCCAACTTGTGTTAGATCCTTATGTGGATCTAGTAGAAATATTTTGGTGAGTTGTGTATGGGATATAATGTTAGTGGCCAACATGAATGGTGACCTACAAGTGTTATTTCTAGTATGCATCAATATTGATGTATGGATTCAGCTGACAGAACAGAGTACTTGTATTGTTTGTTAAGTTCTTCATAAGGCCGATAGATAGGTGATTGAGTTTGTTGATGGGGATATATATAACTGATGGATTCGAGTGAAGTGGTGTGTGATAGTGATGTGAATATGGAGTAAGTGCAAAAAGGGTAGATAAAAGTGCAAAAGAGAAGAGATCTGAGGTCTGGATTATGGTAGAGCAGTAAACAAGGCAGAATAAAGATGAAGTGTGTAAAATCAGTATTTTGTGCTTAACCGAAACTGAATTCTTGCATTGGTAGATGCTACTTATCAATTCAACAATCTATAATCCTTTTGTAAACATTCTTGTAGGCAGTGAGCCTCTCTTGAGCAGTGACCCTGAAGGCAATTGTCTTCCCTTTTTGTAATACTTTTAACAGAGTATAATCTTTGTGGGTTAACCCGCACCATGGTTTTTCGCTTAATTAGGTTTCCACATTAAAATCTTGGTGTCAAGTGTGTTGTTTATATTTTTTCTCATGTGTTGTGATTCATGCTTTAATGTTTACATCATTAATTTGATAGTAAGTTGATAAAGAAGGTTAAAAGAAGAAAAGTTTAAATTTGTGGGACAACTAATTCACCCCCCCTCTCAATTGTCCGATCTAGTTCCAACAATTGGTAGTAGAGAAAGGTTCCTTTGAAAAGTTTAATAACTTGAGGAAGATCTAGGAAGGTAGTAAAATGGATGAATACAACCTTCAAGGACAACTTAAATTTTCTTTAGAAGATCTTGAGCAGTCTAGAATAGAAGTCAAAGAGCTGCAAGAGAACCTTAAACATGCTGAAGACTTCATTGAGACTTTAAAAGAAAAATTGAGCAAATCCAATGAAAAGAGGAAGGAGCAACCTCTTCAACTAGGAAATCATTATGAAGAAAACAACAAGGATAAGGCCCTGAAAGAGAAGGCAAAGGAATGTGAGAAGTGTTACAAGTATGGGTTTAACCAGTGTTGTCATTGATGTCAACATACTAATGTTGCATTAATGAGAAGGATTGGATGAGCTGCATGCTGAGGATATTGAGAAAATTAGTCTCAATCAGGAACAGTGAAAAATAGTGATGACAACAAGATAAAAGTCCAAGATAGGTTATGGATCAGAGGATGTGGATTAAAGGGTTTGTAGATATGTGTCATAAGATGTTCCAATGGAGATTTCAGAGGTCTACATGATGATATGAAGAAGTTATGGCAGTTCAAGTGAAACCGGTTCTGACAGACATTCAGTGATGACAGAGTGATACAGATAGGTCCGGTGAGATCCGAAAATGCATTCTCTGGTTTTGTGGATTTGAGGAAATGTTGGGGAAGTCTATGTGGTGTGTCAACTCGATTGGTTCATGGTTTGAAGGTCTGGAAGTATCTATTCCTTTGTGATAGTAATGACAAACTGTGTTCTTGAGGCCCCAGATGAAGGAGAGAAGGGTTTCAGTAAGTAGAGGAAGTGCGGATGTTCTTGGTGTTTCAGGCAAGGTTGTGGAGGTCCTTAGATTGTGCTCAGTTTGTATTTATGGTCCGCATTAGAGTTGGGGTTCCAAAAATGAAGAATAACTTCCGGATGATGGTGTTCTTTCTGTGACAGGCTAACTTGATGAACTATACATCTTGCGGATGTTCTTATGGATGTTTTCTGACTTAGATGTTTGTTCCTAAGTTTATGTCATGTATAAATAAGAGATTGCGAAGTCATTTCAAGAAGTGACGAGTGGAGATGAGTGTGTGGTAGCGAGAAGAAGAGCGAAAGGCAGAGCAGAAGGTTTGGGCTTAAATGGAACTGACTCAAGCATGGTGAAGATGCTATTTACTAGTTCAAGTATGTGATACTTATTCTTTTGTAGACAATGTGTCTCTTGTAGGTAGTGAGCCTCTTGTGAGCAGTGTGCTTGGGTAGTGAGCCCTAATTGACATGTGCCATTTTGTTCTTTCTATTCTTCTAACAGAGAATATTATCTTGGGTTAATCACCCCGTGGTTTTTCCCTTAACCAGGTTTTCCACATCAAAAATCTCGGTGTTATGTGTGTTAATGTGTATCTATTCTTAACTTGTTACATTATGCTTTCATGATTGATTTACTATTATGCTTGTGTGGAGTCAAGTATTTGATTTGGAAGAAAGTGTTGGACAACTTATTCACCCCCACTCTCAGTTGTCTACCCTAAGTCTAACAATTGGTATTAGAGCTAAGTTCCTCTGACCACTTGAGGAGATCCAGGATGTCGTCCTACAAGAAGGATAGTCCAAAGTTTGATGGAACTAACTTTGCTCTTTGGAAAGGTCGCAGAAATGTCACTTGCAGTGTATGGGATTTGCATACTGGTCCATGGTTACAAAAGCTTATGTACCTCCATAGGGTGGTCTGACAACCCTAAATGAAATCACAGATGTTGAAAACAATCTGCAGACCAAAGAGGCTCTTTGAAGCACATTATCTAACTCAGAACCCTCAAATGTTATTGATCTACCAACTGCCTTTGAGATTTGGAACAAATTGGAACTTTTGCATGAAGGAGACCAGTATGCTAAAAGTGCAAGGTTACAAAGTCTAAAAGGGAAATTTGAAAAACTGAAGATGAGAAATGATGAAAATATTACCTCTTTTATGCCAAGAGTGAAGGAGTTGGTTTGTGGAATTAGAAATGCAGGTGGAACCCTAAGTGAAGATGAGATCATTGGCAAAGTTCTCAGATCCCTTCCTGAGTCTTATAAAATCAAGGCTTTTACAATCGAAGAATTCAAAGCTCACACAACAGTCACAAGAGATCAATTGGTCGGTAAGTTGGCTGCTTTTGAAATGGCTGAGTTTGGAGATGATCCTCCAAAGACTAAATCTGCATTCAAAGCCAGTGCCTCTGTAAAAGGGAAACAAAGGTTTGATCCGAGAGAAAATTCTTCAAGGGACCCATCATGGTATGAAAAAGCAAGAAAGACTTGGAAGAAGAAGAAGGTGAAACTGCTCATCTTGAAGCTCTTATTGCAAAAAGACTGCAAAGAAGATCTGGTAAGTATGAAGGGAAATTACCTTTTAAGTGTTTTAACTGCAATAAAATTGGTCATTTTGCCTCAAGATGTCTGGAAAGATTTTCAAGACCAAATTCTAATAGAACAAGGTTTCAAAAGAATTGTTACTCTGTTCATGAAGAAGATGATAATGAAGGAGTAACAGATGATGAATCAGAGACAGGAAACAAATCCAGTAATGAATGAGTGTTTATTGCCATCAAAGAAGAGGAACAAATATCCTCTATATCTATCAATCATAAAGTTGAAGAAAGAGCTCTGGTTGCCCAAGTTGAAACAAAGGATGATTGGGTCATTGACAGTGGATGCTCTCACCATATGACAAGTGACAAGAATAAGTTCTTAAATTTGGAAAAGTATGAAGGAGGAATTGTAAAGTTTGGAGATAATTCTGCTGGCAGAATCAGAGGTAGAGGAACTATTTCTCTTGATGGAAAGAACAAAACCGGTAATGTACTGTATGTTGAAGGATTAAAGCACAATCTTCTCAGTGTTGGACAGCTAGTGGACAAAGGTTATGATCTCAGATTTAGGAATAGAAAGTGCAAGATCTTTGAAAGTTTTAGAATAGAGATTGCATCCGGTACTCAAATTAAAGGTAATATCTTCCATTTGGTAGGTATTGGTAAAAGTTGCTTATTTGCTCAAATTGATCAGAGTTGGTTATGAAATAGGAGGATGTGTCATGTGAATTTTGATAATATCATCAAGATAAGCAATACTCAGGCTATAAGAGATCTTCCAAAATTAGTAAAACCTACTAATAGTTTGTACAAAGAATGTCAGTTAGGCAAATTGAGTAGAGTCACATTCAAAAGTAAGGAATTGTCTTCTACCAAACTGTTGGACTTAGTTCATACTGATCTTTGTGGTCCAGCAAGAGTTAGGAGTATCCAAGGTGATAGGTACTTCATGTTGCTAATTGATGACTACTCCTGGATGATGTGGGCAACTTTTATGAAAGAAAAATCAGAAGCACTTGAGAAATTCAAAATATTCAAGGCCATGGTGGAGAATGAAACTAGACTAAAATTGAAATGTCTGAGGTCTGATAGAGGTGGAAAATTCACATCCGGTGAGTTCATAGACTTCTGTGAGAAACATGGAATAAAGAGACAATTGTCTACCCCTAGAACTCCACAGCAGAATGGAGTAGTTGAGAGAAAGAACCAAACCATCCAGGAAGCATCCAGGACCATGATGATGGAAGCAAATATTCCTCAGATCTATTGGAGAGAAGCTGTCAGCACTGCAGTATACACTCTCAATCAAGTTCAAATTAGAAACAATACCGGTAAGACTCCTTATGAACTTTGGTTTGGCATTACTCCCACTATGAGATATTTCAAAGTTTTTGGTAGCAAATGTTACATTAAAAGGGATGAAGATCTAGGAAAGTTTGATGCTAGAAGTGATGAAGGAATATTCTTGGGTTACTCTACTCAAAGCAAAGCATACCAGTGTTACAACAAGAGACTGAGAAAGATTGAAGAAAGTGTAAATGTGAAGGTTGATGAAGAAGTTGAAAGACCCTCAAGAATTCATGAGTATGATGAAGATAATCAGAATGATGTTCAGATTCAAGGTATCCAAGCCTCTTCTGAGAAACAAAGTCAAGTTGATCCGGAAAGTCAGGAAGAAGAGATAAATCTCAATGAGATTGATCAAGAGTTAGTGGTGCAAGAAACTCCCAAAGTTCCAAGGTATGTAACTCTAAGCCATTCTGAAGATCAGATCATAGGTGACAAAAGAAAAGGAGTGCAAACAAGGAGGAGAATTGCTCAAAATTCAGATGAGTATTGTCTAATTTCAAAGATTGAACCTAAGACAGTGATTGAAGCTTGCAATGATGAAAACTGGTCAAAAGTAATGGAGGAAGAACTAATGCAAATTGAAAAAAATCATACTTGGGATCTTGATCCCAGACCTAGAAACAAGAATGTGATTGGAACCAAATGGGTCTTCCAGAACAAACTGAATGAAGCTGGTGAAGTAATTAGAAATAAATCTAGATTGGTCTGTAAGGGTTACTCTCAGATTGAAGGAGTTGATTTTGAAGGGACTTTTACTCCGGTGGCAAGAATTGAAGCAGTCAGATTATTTCTTGCATTTACTGCCTTTAAGGATTTCAAGGTGTATCAGATGGATGTCAAATCTGCCTTCCTAAATGGTAATTTGGAAGAAGAAGTGTACATTGAGCAACCGGATGGATTTCAATTGTCTGATCATGGTGACATGGTCTGCAAATTGAAAAAGGCATTGTATGGACTGAAGCAAGCCCCAAGAGCTTGGTATGAAAGAATGGATAAGCATCTCTTGAAGATTGGTTTCAACAAAGGTATTGCTGATAGTAACTTGTACTTCAAAATTGATCATGAAAATATCTTAATTGTTGAAGTATTTGTTGATGATATCATTTTTGGAGGAAGAGATAGTATGTGTAAAACTTTTGCAAGTCAAATGAAAAGTGAATTTGAGATGTCCATGCTTGGAGAAATGAATTTCTTTTTGGGTCTACAAATTACTCAAACCAAGAAAGGAATCTTCATTTCTCAGTCAAAATATGTGAAATAATTGTTGAGGAAATTTGGGATGGAAGACTCAAAACCAATGAACACTCCAATGGTAACCGGATGCAAGTTGAGCAAAGATGATGACTCTCCCAAGGTTGATCAGACAAAATATAGGTCAATGATTGGAGGATTGTTGTATCTCATTCAAACTAGACCAGATATTATGCAGGCTATTGGTCTTGTTGCTAGATTCCAAGCTAATCCTAGAGAATCTCATGTTATGGCAATCAAGAGGATTTTTAGATATCTAAAGGGGACAGTTGAGTATGGGTTGTGGTATCCTAAAGATCATGATTTCTCTCTTCATGCATATACAGATGCTGATTGGGCAGGTGATGTGGATGATCGGAAGAGTACCAGTGGTGGAGTATTCTTTTTGGGGAAGAGATTGGTTTCTTGGCTAAGCAAGAAACAAGAGGCAATATCCCTGTCTACAACTAAAGCAGAATACATTACAGTAGTAGGTAGTTGCACTCAAGTTTTGTGGATGAAGCAGATGTTAAGAGATATTAAAGTAGAATATGAGGAGCCTATCACAATTTTATGTGATAATTCAAGTGCAATAAATATTTCTAAGAATCCGGTGTTTCATTCTAAGACTAAGCATATATCTATCAAGTCTCACTTTCTGAGAGAGCAAGTGAACAAGGATGAAGTCAGACTGGAATATGTGCCCTCCAAGGATCAGATTGCAAATATCTTTACTAAATCTCTTCCCAAGGACTCCTTTGAGTATCTCAGGGAGAAGTTAGGGGTTATTACCCCTCCGGTGGTGAACTAAGATGCACTGATGTGCATCAGTCCGGTGGATATCACAGTCATATCTTGTGATTCAGATTGATGATGGGGAGCTGCCACTCAGGGGGAGCAGCAGGTGTGATTCTGAAGTTGCAAGTATGCGCCCTTTGCCATTGATGTTAAAGGGGGAGAGAAGATATGTGAAAAACAAGTGGTTGATGACCACAGGGGGAGCAGTACAAGAAGAGAAGACATGTGAATAGTTGTTGTTTGGGGGTGTTGTGATAGTAAGGAGAAGTTCTTGTCTTGATGGTTTTTCACATCATATGTTGCCATCAATGACAAAGGGGGAGATTGTTGCAAGTATAGTTTTAACCAGTGTTGTCATTGATGTCAACATACTAATGTTGCATTAATGAGAAGGATTGGATGAGCTGCATGCTAAGGATATTGAGAAAATTAGTCTCAATCAAGAACAGTGAAGAACAATGATGACAACAAGATAAAATTCTAAGATAGGTTGCAGATCAGAGGATACAGATTAAAGGGTTTGTAGATATGTGTCATAAGATGTTCCAATAGAGATTTCAGAGGTGCACATGATAATATGAAGAAGTTATGGTAGTTCAAGTGAAACCAGTTCAGGCAGACGTTCAGTGATGACAGAGTGATATAGATAGGTCCGGTGAGATCCAAAAATACATTCTCCGGTTCTACAGACTTGAGGAAATGTTGGGGAAGTCTGTGTGGTGTGTCAACTTGATTGGTTCGTGGTTTGAAGGTCTAGAAGTATCTATTCCTTTGTGACAGTAATGACAGACTATGTTCTTGAGGCCCCGGATGAAGGAGAGAAGGGTTTCAATAAGTAGAGGAAGTGCAGATGTTCTTGGTGTTTCAAGCAAGGTTGTGGAGGTCCTTGGATTGTGCTCAGTTCCTATTTATGGTCCACATTAGAGTTGGGGTTCTGGAAATGAAGAATAACTTCCAGATGATGGTGTTCTTTCTGTGACAGGCTGACTGGATGAACTATACATCTTGCGGATGTTGTTATGGATGTTTGCCGACTTAGATGGTTATTCCTAAGTTTATGTCATGTATAAATAAGGGATTGCAAATTCATTTCAAGAAGTGACGGGTGGAGATGAGTGTGTGGTAGTGAGAAGAAGAGCAAAAGGTAGAGTAGAAGGTTTGGGCTTAAATGGAACTGACTCAAGCATGGTGAAGATGCTATTTACCAGTTCAAGTATGTGATACTTATTCTTTTGTAGACAATGTGTCTCTTGTAGGCAGTGACCCTCTTGTGAGTAGTGTGCTCGGGCAATGAGCCCTATTTGGCATGTACTATTTTGTTCTTTCTATTCTTCTAACAGAAAATATTATCTTGGGTTAATCACCCCGTGGTTTTTCCCTTAACCAGGTTTTCCACATCAAAAATCTTGGTGTTATGTGTGTTAATGTGTATCTGCTCTTAACTTGTTGCATTATGCTTTCATGATTGATTTACTATTATGCTTGTGTGGAGTCAAGTATTTGATTTGGAAGAAAGTTTTGGACAACTGATTCACCCCCCCTCTCAATTGTCTACCCTAAGTCTAACAAGAAGTTAGCTAAAGAAGTTGTCCTAAAACATGAGATGGAATCTGAGGTGATGAGGCTAACCAAGGAAATTGAAGATAGGAAGAAAACTGTAGAAGACCTAATTCAAAATCTAAAAGAAAGAACTAAAGAATGCTATAGATTGGACAAAATAGTTGGCCTCCTAGAGTCTAATCTACAAGAAAGCATAGACAATGAGAAAGAACTTGAGAGGCAAATTGTCATTCTCAGACATGACCTAGAAGTTGCAAATGAATACAAGGAGAAGTTCAAGATAAGCTCAGCTAAACTTAAAGCACTGCTTGAAGGATAGAAAAAGGCTGATGACAAGCATGGTCTTGGATATGAGAAAGGTGAAAGCTCCAGATCTGGACAAAGAAATTTTCAACCAAGGAATGGGAGAAATAGACTTACAAGACCTCCGGTAAGATAGCCTAATGCTCAAAGATATCCATTATTTAATCGAAATTGTTTCAATTGCAATAAATTTGGTCATAGAGCTACTCAGTGCAGAAGCAAAGTAAATCAAAATGATCCATCCTTCTCTGGTCAATGCTTCAAGTGTAAGAGGTATGGTCATAAATCAAATGAATGTAGAATTATGATAATAAATAACAATAGAGGAAATGACAACTCTTTCAATGGTTACTACTTTACTTGCAATGGATTTGGACACATGGCTAATCAGTGTAGATCAAGAGGAAATCAAGTATATAAGCAAAGAAATGTTGTGTGCTTTAATTGCAATAAATCTGGTCATTTTGCAAGAACCCGTAGAAGCAAGAATAATGAAAGAAGAGGTCTAGTAAACTGAAAAATGGATGAGCAGAGATAAGACAAAGGCAAGGTCAAAATTGATGTGAATGAGATCCAGAATGAAATAAGCCAGACATGGGTCAAGAAAAGTGTTATGAACAATAATAATGGGTCCGCACCAGAATCCGGTGTTGAAAATTCCTCCCAAAATTAAAAGCTGGCTCAGGGGGAGCTACATTGAAGATAAAATTTCCCCAGCCAGTATGTTGGTGCCTGAATCTGGCACAATGAATAAAGCTTGAGAAGCTTATTACATAACTTTTGAAGAAACTTCCGGAAGAAAAGAAGCCAATGTGACTAATTGCAAAGCAATTAAAGATTAACTACATGCAGAAATAGTGTAACTGGATGTGTTAGGGCAAATCATTTATTACAAAGGCAAATTAGGTTTTGCGGAGCTTAAAAGGGTCATTCACTCTTCATTTGAATCACTTTACATTTGAGGAGAGCAAGAAGAATAGCATCTAAGTTGAGATTCCAAGGATTTGAAGTGTGACTGGCAAATCTGTCTGCTAACCCTAATTTCATGGAAAAGGTATTTATCTACGAAGCTTTGAACTTTTAATCTTTGCAATGGCTACACCTTTGGTTGTTGATATTACTTAAAGGCCTTGACCCAAATTTAAAAAGCATCCATACAAATCAGTAGAAGTTGAACCATTAGGTGCATTTTCAAGTGTTCCATATGGTGTACTACATGTTGAAGATATTAAGGTTTATATTCATGTGAATATAGATGAATTTGGGGACTCAAGGTGTGTATATTTTTTTGAGAGTCATCTCAGGGATGAAAATCACAACCTTAAACCTGAGTATAAGGCAATACTTGATAAACATTTTATTTAGATTATGGGTTCCAACATTCGATGAAGATGAGTGGGACTAGTATGTTTTGAGTCAGATGCATGATGAATTCATATGGCTGTTAAAACCATTCAAGATTACCAAGGATGTTATCAGAATTGTGACTGGGTTAAATTCAACTGGTGGATTAGCCATGTTGAAATCTGTGAAAAATCTAACTGTTACTGATGCAACTAGTGCAAAGTTTGACAAGAGGGCAATGACCATCAATGACATTATAGAACCGGATGTTAAGTTTGCTTCTATAGTGATTGGATACAAGATATATCACTCCAGTAGGGAGAATTCTATCTTTGAAACTGCCATATATGCAGCATATCAAATGTTGAAGGAGAATGCAGATTATGACCTATGTGAGCTGTTACAAAACTAGTTGATTGAGAACTTGAACAAAATCAAGAAAGATAAGAAAAACACTTTTAAAAATGGTACATTGGTTCTATGCTTGTTCTTCTACTATATGAATGAAGTACCTGGAATAAAGGGTGTTCACTAGACTAATGATGAGCCAGTTGCCATTCAGATTAGAGATCATCTATGCAACATTGGTGATTATAAATCTCAAAAAACTGCAATCTGGGGATACTTCAAGAATTTTTAGAATATCATGCATTCAAGGGAAAGAATCCCTAAATCAATTGTTGAGAAGTACAAGAATGAAATATGTTTTATGGTTGACATTAATTAGTGCTTAATGGAAGCAGTGGAACCTAGAACTGTTTGGATCATGCCCATGGGGTATGAAGTAGATGGAAAAATCTTGAATATGTATGCTCAACATCTTCTAAGCAAGCCAAAAGACACAACAATTGAAAGATTTGGGACATATGAGGAGCTAAGTTTAAAACTACATGTTGAGCTTAGAGAACCTAAAACTAAAAGAAAAGTAAGAAAAGAAGTTGAGCAGTTGGCCGAGAATCTAGGTCTCACAAAGGAAGCTGTGAGGCAATTCAAGGAAAGAACTGAAAAGGCAGAAAAGGAGAAGCAGGATAAGAAACAAGGAAGTGCTCCGGTAGAATCCTCCTCCACATCAAGGACTATTAGAAGCTGTGTTGTTGTTGTTGTTCCCCCAAAACCTACCAATCTTGAGAAACTGGAAGAAAAATCATCAAGAAAAGAAGGGAAAAGAGTAAAAATAAAGGCCACAAGAACCTATAAGAGCACAAAAGTTGATGAAGAAGAAATAGATTCAGATGTTGAGGTGAAGGAGTTGAAAGCCTTTGGAATAAAAGTTGCCAAAGTGACTAAGGAGAAGCCCTCCAAAAGAAAAGGGGGAAGAAAAAGGCAGAAGATAGATACATATGTTGAGAAGTCCACACTTTCTATGGAAGATGTAATAAAATCAATCACTATGGATGGAAATTTGAAACCCATGACTGAATTTTATGATGAATACAGTGATACAGATAAGAGGGTATTAGAGGAAGCAACTGTTGGATATCTGAATATCTATAATAAGGCTCTGATTGAAATAACTTCTAAGATCCCTCAAAGTCTTTCAGACACTTTGGATTTGAGGAAAGAAAATGCAAAAAGCAAGGATATAGAGCTTAGAGAACATATATTGATAAAACTATGCCCTTAGATCACTCAAGTTCAAATGAATATGATATTTAAATAAATGAACGATGAATTTAGGAGCAAGAAGAGAATGAACAAACTGATGCTTGGAGAATTAGACAAAATAGTTAAAGAAACACAGGAAATACTTTTGAGTGCATTGAAGAGACACAATCTTCCATTTGTTGAGGAGGAGACTGATGATGGGATTGATTCATCAATCCTAAATATTGAAGAAATGAAAACTGATGAGCAGCAAACCAAGGTTAATGACTCCTCTATTTCAAAAGTGGAGCAAATAATCAAGGAAGATATAGAGATGGTGGATAAAGTTAATGATGCAAGAGATACTTTAACTCTTCCTAATCAATCCAGAAAAGAAGACAATGTTGAGAATACTACTGGTACACAAGATCCTCTGGAACAAATTGCAAATGATGAGGACAAAGGAAAGAATCCCCTTGTAGATAACATAGAGAAAGGTGAAGCAGAGAAAGAAGAAGTCAAAGGTAAGAAAGATAAAGTAGAAGAAGATGGTACAAATGTTGATGCACCCAAACAAAATAGTCCTGATACTGAGAAAACTCAAGAAAAGGAAGGTAGTCTAGAAATTGTGACAAGAGACACTGCAGATGTAGTGAAGAGTTTCCTAAGTAAAGAGATGCTAGAGTTTGATGAACTAGAACTGATTCAAGGGCCAATCAACATGGATACTCTCTCTCTAGTCCAAATGATGAAGATAGCATCTTTCAAACAAGCTAAGGCAAGTGAAAAGATATTGAAATCCCACATAGAGGATAGTGAGCTGTTAGGCCTTACATCTGGTATATTGGAGAAGATAATGCCAACCTTCCAAAAGAATCCATCTGATTCTCCCTTCAGTAATCTGAAGAACCTTGTAAATTATGAAAGTACACACTTTGAGTCCTTTGAGAAGTCTGCAGAGATTAAAATCTGGAATGAATTTTTGGATAAGAGATTTAGTTAGCTAAAGGGCCTAATAGGGAATGGTAAAAGGATACTTGATATCAGTATAAAGAGTAATCAAAATTCTCTCAATGACGGAGGTGATGTATACAAATTTTGTCTATCTTGGCCCAAAGTTATTGAGGATATTGAGAAGATGATAAAGGAGTGGGAACAAAGATTGCTAAATCTATCTCAAAATTTTGACCCTCTAACAGTTTCTCCAGTAAGTCAGGAGTGTCAAGTAATCAACTTGACTGATGAAATAAAGAAGCTTGTTAAAGAAAAGAGAAATATTATGGAAAGAATGTGTGAGCTCAGGGGATTAATTGCCCCCTAGTTAGAAACAATATTTACTGCTTTATCAGAAGCTCAAGTTGCAGTCCAAACATGTGATCCTTCAGATCTAAAGAAAGTAGAAACATAGGTATTCCTACTAAGAGAACATAGCTCAATTTTGGATGGCATGAAAATTAGTTGGGCCTCTGAACTTGTGCAGTTGAAAAATAGTTTTACAGATATCCTCAAGTTCATGTAAATATAATGCATGGATTATTTGTACATATGTGACCTTACATACAGATTTCTTGTGAAAATTTTAGTTTACAAAATGTCAAAGGGGGAGTGAGAGATAGTGAAAAATGAAAGAAAATGAAGAATCCATCAAAGGGGGAGCAATGGAAGAATATATAAGTGTACACAGTAGGGGGAGTCAGTCATGACACTTAGTCATTTTTCACTAAGTGTTGCCATCAATGCCAAAGGGGGAGATTGTTGGCAAGAGACATTGCAAGGCATATCATGTGTTATCATTGATGGTAACTCAATCAATTCCACACATTTACAGTGCAGTATCAGATCATACCAGAAGTCGGTTCCAAGATTTGTCCAGTCTGGATAGATAGGAATAGGGTATATGGCAAAGTTTAGTATTTTGGTCAGTCGATCTCTCTAATTAATTATTGTCTACTGTGAATCTGAGGGAGTATAGAGGAATGTCAAAACAATCTAAATCTAAGATTTTAGCCTTTGGTGACAAAGGGATTAAATTTTATGAGCATCTAAGTACCAGGTCCTAATATGACAGGACAGTTCAGTGAAGAATAGGCCAACTTGTGTTAGATCCTTGTGTGGATCTAGTAGAAGTGTTTTGGTGAGTTGTGTATGGGATATAATGTTAGTGGCCAACATGAATGGTGACCTACAAGTGTTATTTCTGGTATGCATCAATATTGATGTATGGATTCAACTAACCAAACAGAGTACTTGTATTGTTTGTTAAGTTCTTCATAAGGCTGATAGATAGGTGATTGAGTTTGTTGATGGGGATATATATAATCGATGGATTCGAGTGATGTAGTGTGTGATAGTGATGCAAATATGGAGTAAGTGTGAAAAAAGCAGATAGAAGTGAGAAAGAGAAGAGATCTGAGGTCTGGATTATGGCAGAGCAGTAAATAGGGCAGAATAAAGATGAAGTGTGTAAAATCAATATTATGTGCTTAACTAGAACTGAATTCTTTCATTGGCAGATGCTACTTATCAGTTCAACAATCTGTAATCATTTTGTAAACATTATTGTAGGCAATGATCCTCTCTTGAGTAGTGATCTCTGTGTAGTGAGCCCGAAGGCATGTGTCTTCCCTTTTTGTAATACTTTTAACAGAGTATAATTTTTGTGGGTTAACCCCCACTGTGGTTTTTCCCTTAACCAGGTTTCCACATCAAAATCTTAGTGTCAAGTGTGTTGTTTATGTTTCTTCTCATGTGTTGTTGATTCATGCTTTAATGTTTACATCATTAATCTGATAGTAAGTTGATAAAGAAGGTTAAAAGCAAAAAAGTTTAAATTTGTGGGACAACTGATTCACCCCCCCATCAGTTGTCTGGTCTAATTCCAATAGAAACAACCATAATGCAAAGATCAAATGAACAAGCAACAAGGGAACACAAGATATACCTTGGGAAAACCCTTTTTAGGGAAATACCCAGCCTCCAAAAGCATCCATGCTCACATGTATTATTCAACAATATTAGATATTAAAATACAACCCATTTGCCTCCATGAACACCTCTAAACCATCAAGCACCTCCAATGCAACCTCCATGTGTACAAGCATGAATCCACACATCGCCTGCCATGCTTCACAATCTGCACTTACAAGAGAGAGCTCAATACAATGACAACCTCTCAAAAACCTTCGTTTACCTACAATGAAATATTCAGCCAACCTCAAATAATAATATTGTGCTTGCTTTTATAATATAAGCTCACACATTACATTGAGAAAACCATGTGCCCCAAAACCATGGGTAACACAAAACCACTGACCCCACATTTGACTATTGGTACTAATTTTCCCAATAAATCAAATAATACAAATAATATATCCCAATGTTACAATACAACATAAAGTGGACCCAACTAATTACATAGTGTGATTAACCACACCACCTAGGTGCATCACAACTAAATAATTATTTAATTACAATATTATAAAAATATATCAAATTATGCAATGGTGTACAACACCATATCCCACCATTCTCCCACTTGTTGTATACATTGCATAAGGGTCAATACATGAAATACATCATCATAGGCTAACATGAACTCACATGAATCTCCAAAATGCTCTCGTGCTCCATCAAGATATCTGCAATAAAATCAAAGTGACCACCATCTCAAGCAAGAACTCCTCTCATCCTCTAATGTGCCACCTATGGAAGAAAAGGAACATGCCAAGATGAAGAAGAACCAATCCAAAGAACACAAGCATCAAATCCAAGTGATAACATAAGGCTCTAAGCTGCTATCAAAGGTAAAAAAACCCACATAACTGGAAATAGCACCCACAACATATGTTAATACATCCAACCATCCATACCTCATAGGTATCAACAACATCAATAAACTCATGCCAACAACATATCCAACCCATATATTGCAATAACAAGCTTCATGTATCAAACCTATCAATGAAGAACACATACATCCAGGAACTCCCATTGCATGGGTAATGTCAAATCTGAAAATAGATCCATGGCATACCAAGTCTATCAATCAATCACTCAAACCAAGGTGTAGCTAATCAACAAGCCAATGTAGTATCAAGAACAATCACAATGACCCACACATGCATGATAAATTGCTGCATACTCTCTCACATGTCACTACAACTATTCAAAGTCCAACCATATCACATGATCCTCCAAGAAGTAGTCATAAGAAAAAGATAAAAAACCTGTAAATCATAATGTCCTTCTATAAAACACCTCAAGTGCTAAGCTGTGTCAAGTATGATCTCCTCTACAACCCCAAATGAAAAGCCTCAACAACACCCAACCATTCAATCTCATAAGATCAAATGAACATATATAACATGTAACCAACATAGATGTACGCTTCTCTAATCAAGGTAGATCAAACTCATAAACATTCCATAACTAGGAATAAGCCCAATCACATCTCCTAAACTCCTCATAATGAACATTGTAAATCAAACCATACGAACAAGGAGATAACCATGTTAACATCCCTCAAATGAACCCTCCAGAACCAATAACTATAGTTCAAGATCCATATCTATGAGAAGATGAAACATAAAGCAAGATATATCTAAAAGGATGGGCAATACCTCATAGATGATAAACTACCAAGCAAACCAAGAATGGGGAATAAGAATGCTCCTCTAGGATACACCAAGCCATAATGACTCTCTCCAAGAACAATCTCCTCTAGGTCCATAATGAACTCACATCCATATCTAGGTGTAAGGCTCCTTGGTCTAACTATTGAAACCTCCAAAGAGTAACTATCTCAACAAATGTCTCTAATCAAAAGAGAAATCTATCCTCACCTAAGTCTCCAAGTATCCATGAGCACATGTAACTGACCAATACATGCCAAACTCCAAATGCAACATAGCACCATCATGAAGTAATCAAGTAAATGATCAAAGTACTAAATACCAAGAGAACAAACAAGACCACTATCAATGCTCCTACTGCACATCTACATAATCAAGAAGCCCATCATGACATCATGATCTAACCATCTCCTCCAAGGAGATCACATGCAACAAAGTGTACAATGATGCATACATCCTGTCTCAAGAGAACCTATATAATGCCAAAACTCTAAACCAGTATCAAGAATCAAGACACAATATCAACATCTCTAAATTAAGGATAAACATGTCAAACTAACAAATCATAAATTGACACCTCAACCAAAGACTCAAATAAGTCCTTAAGATGTCAACATCTCCAATCATATGAAGATAACCATCTATTGTCAACAAAACTGAAAATGTCAAAGAACTCTCACAACCAAGAGCTCCTCTATGACACCAACATCCACTGTAGAAGATCATCCATCACGTATGATGAATCCAACATGTTGCCAAAGCTCCCACTAAACTGTGATACCGAGCTATCCATGACAACAAAGTAACCATCTCCTAAATGAAGATTATCCATGGCTCCAAACCAATCAAGGAATCCCACTGTAACATCAACAGCTCCCAAAAGGTCAAGTAGAACCAAAATCTCCAAACAAGAAGATAAAAGCAACATTGTCAAAAGCTAACATAGAACCATGTATCCAAGCTCTCCATGACATCATGATAAACATGCTGCAAGTCCCAACAACTGACTATCCAAGCACTCTAATCATCCATCCTCTTATCCCAAAGCAATCATACCAATGCACAAATGACCACAGACAAGGCCAACTAACAAAGTCTGTATAAACACTAAATCAATCTCGTGGATATAGAAAGTCTACATCCAAGTCATCCTACTGTAGCTAAATAGGTGATCAACCTACAAAACTACATAACTTGTAGATCCAAACAAATGTCACACGCAAACTCATCATCACAATAGTAATATACAAACTGAGATATCAAATAAGATAAATTGTAGAGTCCAAGACTCAAACACCAAATCAACTCTAGATTCAATTTTCCAATTAGTCCACAAACGAGTACCATAGTCAAGGAACTAATCAGGCATCTAGGAGATAAGAACAATCCCCTAAAACAACACCACAACACAACCTGTAATCATCATAGCCCATACCTGTCAATCACACACATGATCATGTCATGCCAATGCAAAAGTGTTCCTGCATATCCATGACACCATAATCATCGTCATCACTGTACCTGTACTCAACTCCCACTGAAATGAGACTCCAAGTCTCACACAAGTATCAACCATGTCTTCAAACCAGAAGACAACCTCTACTTGTCTCTATCAAAGTTGTAACTTTGAAAAACACCTGTAAACCTATATCAAGAAGCACCAAATCTAAAAACTTGTTATATCATGCTGATGGTCTCATAACAACAAGTACTCCCACAAGTTTGTGCCAAAAAATCCATCTAAATGCACTCTTAAACGCACTCTGAATCTCAGGCTCCTACAAGTGATCAAACAAGAACAAAACTCTCTTTGCAAACCAAACTAAAAATCTACATGATCCAAACTGTAGTACACAACACGAACTCTCCAATGCCTATCTGAAATCAAAAATCTGACTCCGTATGCAAAAGTTATGAGCATAAAACTGTACTAGAGTAAAGCAGGCTTTAGGCACCAAATTCTAACACAAACAGAAAAATCTGGTCATGAAACCTATACCACTATGTAGTTCTTGAAGAGAGCCTTCTGATGCCTATAAGAAGTCAAAAAACTGATACCGTATGTGAAAGTTATGCCCCCTGGAAGAAAAGGCACTCCTAGGGCTAAAAGTGGACACCTGGTGGGCATTAGTACAATGCTGACATCACCATGTTGACTGGGCAATGAGGTGACATGTAACGTGGCATCTAAACTGGCATCAGTAGTCTCTGACAGGCAGATTTGAAAATGTTTTCCAATTTTGTTTAGATGTTTCCACGGACCCAAGGCAATATTAAGAAGGCTTTAATAAAATTCAAAGGTCTGAAATTAAATATTAAATTGTTGTCATTATAATCTCCACCAAAATTAAAAGAGTTTAATATATAAAAAAACTTGTTTTTTAACCCCATGAGGGGATGTTTGCTGCCAGTGGCCAAAGGGCCTGAAAATTTTTTAAATAAAAAAATTGTTTTAAATTTTTTTTTTAAAAAACTTTTCAATCTTTTCAAAAAGAATTTTAATATCTTGATTTTTCAATAACACTCTGTAGTTAATTTGTTTTTGGTTTTCAAACTATATAGAAAGTGCAGGAAATTATTTTTAATTTAACCAGGCATACCTCTGCAGTCGTACGGTCGTACCGCTGTACCTGTGGAGGCTAATTATTTTTTGCCTTTTGCTCCTGTAACCAAACTGGGGCAAATTTTATATGAATCTTCGTCTCTCAGGCCTCTTGGACTCAATGGCAAGGTCCATTTTGTCCCAGGAGGTCATCTGTGAAATTTCCTCCTCAAAACCCTCATGAAGCCAAACCAAAAAAAACCCTCTTCAACCATGATTTTTCAATCACCAAGTCTGCAACATGCACAACAAATCTCCAATACCTAGAACCCCCAATCTACAATACAACCTATGTTGAATTAGGTCTGAACAACTGAGAGGGGGGTGAATCAGTTGACACACAATTTATCAATTTCTTTCTCTTAATCTTCTTTTATAACTTATAATCAAAACATTTCAGCATTAATCAATAACACATGAGCATAAATGGAAATAGTACACTTGACACCAAGATTTTTGACGTGGAAACCTGGTTAAGGGAAAAGCTATGGTGGTGGTTAACCCTCAAAGATTATACTCTGTTAAAAGTACTACAATGGGGAGTGCACATGCATTTAGGCTCACTGCCCAGAGCTCACTATTCAAAAGAAGGCTCACTGCCTGCAAGAAAGAAGAGTTACAAATATTTGAACTGATATTTGGCATCTATCAATGCTGGAGTTTAGTTCCAGTTAAGCATAGAAAACTGACTTGATACACTTCATCTTTACTCTCCTCCTCTTACCATTCTGCTAGCATCTAAACTTTGATCTCTGCTTCTTTTCGCAATTACTCCATAGTCACAACACACACACCAAAATCATCCAATTCCATCGAGTATATATATCCACAGAATGATATACAATCTTTTTACCAGTCAGCTTCAAGAACATTTATAACTTTGTAGAGTACTTTGCTCTATCGGCTAGATCCATACATAATATGAGATGTGGATCAAGACTTGCACTCGTAGATCATCAATCATGTCTGCTACCATCACTGATTATCACATATTGCCCAATAAACAACTTCTATACATCCAAAAATAAGATCATTCACAGGGTCGACCAGTTCTTCTGTCTGTTCTGTCAAACTGAAACCTGATACTCAAAAGCTGATATCTTTTTTGAGTCCTTCATCTTCGGAGGACAAAACTTTAGATTTAGAATGTCTTGACAATGCTTACAACTACATTAGATCTGCAGTAGACCATGCCTTTCCACTGGATAGATCCAGACCTAGATACCGGACCTTGTCACCTACTCTATTCCTAACTACCCGAACTTAGACACATTTTGATTCTGACTTCCAGTGTGAATAGAATGTGTTATATAGATGATTGGGATGATCTTAGTTTCCATCAATGACAACACCTATCATGCCTAGCAGTGTCTCTTGCCAACAATCTCCCCCTTTGGCATTGATGGCAACACTTAGTGAAAAATGATGAAGTGTTGAAAAGCTCCCCCTTAGTTTGTGCTCCATACTATTGTTCACACTACTTTACTCCCCCTTAGCTGGATTTCTCATTTTTCACTGATCTTCACTCCCCCTTTGACATCAATGGAAAAGGGTGAGGTCTGCATGCCAAAATTTTCAAAAAATTGTATATAGGACCGCATATGTACATCTAATCATTAAGTTCTATTTACATGAACTTGAGAATGTCTGCAAAGCTAGTTTTTGTTTGCACAAGTTCAAAGGCCCAAGTGCTCTTTATTCCATCCAAAATAGAGATGTTCCCACTTAACAAAAATGAATATGCTTCTGCCTTTGACAGATCTAATGGATCACTAGTCTGAACTGCAGTCTGAGCTTTAAATAGGGCATTATACATTGTTTCTAACTTAGGGGCAATCAATCCCCAAAGCTCACACATTCTCTTCATAATGTTGTTTTTCTCTCTAACATGTCTCTTTATCTCATTAGTCAAGCTAATTACTTGACATTCCTAACTTATGGGTGAAATGGTTAGAGGATCAAAATTATTGGATAGATTTGACAATTTCAGTTCTTGTTCCTTTATCTTCTTCTCAATATCCTCACTAATTTTGGGCCATGATAGGCATAATTTGTACATATCTCTTCCCTTATTCAAAGCATTCTAAATAATCCTTATGCTGATGCTGAGAATTATCCTATCATTTCTTATTAGATTTTGTACTTCACTAAATTTCTTATCCAGAAACTCTTTCCAGACCTTTGCCTCTGCAGATTTTTCAAAGGATACAAAATGAATATTTATAGAACTTACAAGATTTTTCAAATGTCCAAATGGGGAATTAGATGGACTCTTCTGGTAGGAAGGCATTAACTTCTCTAAAATCCTAGTTGCAAGCCCTAATAGCTCATTGTCCTCCATGTGGAACTTTAACATCTTTTATCTAGCCTTTACTTGGGTGAATGATGCAATTTTCATTAATTGAATTGGAGAGAGAGCATCTAGATTGGCTAGACCTCGAAGTAGTTCAGGCTCATCAATCTCAATCATTTATTTTTCAAGAAGAATTTTCACTGCATCTATAGTGTCTCTTGCAACATTTTCTGAACCATCCTTTGGTTCATCAAATTTCTCAGTATCTGCTTTAGGTGTTTCATCATTTACACCATCTTCTTCTGCATCATCTTTCTTTCCTTTTTCTTCCTCTTTCTCTGCATTACTTTTCTTTGTGTTCTCTACAGAGGGACCCTTTTCTATTTGTTCACCACTTGTTATCGGATCCGGAGTGCTCTATGAAGTAGCAATATTATCTTCTTTTCCTGATGGGCCAGGTGAATTAGGAGTATTTCCTACATCAACTACTTTATCCATCATTTTTGTATCATCCTGATTTACTTGTTCCACTTTTGGAATAGAGGCTTCACCCAAATCAAATTGCTGCTCGATGATGTTCTCTTCTTCATCATCCAGAAATTCTTTTGTGACTATAGGAAAATTGTGCTTTTTCAATGCTTTCAAAAGAATTTCTTGAGTTTCTTTAACGATTTCACTTGTTTCTCCAAGCATGAGTTTGTTCATTCTCCTTTTGTTTCTAAAGTCATCTTGGACTTCCTTGAATTTTCATGTCCTTGCTCTTGGCATTTTCTTTTCTCAATTCCAAAATATTTGTCAGACTTTGTGGCAACTCAAAAGTTATCTCAATCAGTGCCTTGTTGTAGATGTTGAGATATCTGACAGTTGTTTCTTCCAATACCTTTTATCCACATCACTATATTCATCATAGAATTCAATCATGGGTTTTAGATTACCATCTACCATGACTAACTTTATCACATCCTCTAGGGAAAGTGTGGGCTTCTCAATATATTCCTCATATGCTTCTATCTTTTGCCTTTTACTAGCCTTTTTGCTTCCAGAGGACTCTTCTTTGGTTACTTTTGTAGCTTTTGTTCTTATGGCCTTTATTTCATTGATTTCAATGTCAAAATATGTATCTTCTTCTTCTTCTCTTATGCTTTCATAGGTCTGGGTTGCTTTTGTTTTCTTCCTTTTCTCCCATTTTCCAGATGATTTTGCTTCCGGTTTTGAAGTCTTGGAAGGAACAAGGGCATCAACATAGCTCTTAGTAGTTCTTAAAGTGGAAGAGAGTTCCATCGGAGCATCTGTTGGTTTCTTATCTTGTTTCTCTTTCTTAGCTTTTTCAGTTCTTTCTCTGTGTTTCCTCATAGCCTCCTTAGTTAGGCCCATATTTTCAGCTAACTGCTCAACTTCTTTTCTTACTTTCCTATTAGTTTCAGGTTCTCTGAATTCAGTATGCAGTTTTAAATTCAGCTCCTCATAAGTTCTGAAACTTTCAACCATTGTGTCTTTAGGCTTGCTTAGAAGATGTTGAGCATACATATTTAGGATTTTTTCATCTACTCCATACCCCATGGGCATGATCCAAGCAGTTCTAGGTTCCACTGCTTCCATCAGACACTGATCAGTATCAACCATGAAGCATATACCATTTTTGTACTTCTCAACAATTGAATTAGGGATTCTTTCCCTTAGGTGCATCATACACTAAAAATTCTTGAAGTAACCCCATATTGTAGTTTTCTGAGCTTTGAAATCACCAATACTGTAAAGATGATCTCTAATTTGAATGGCAACTGGCTCATCCTTAGTCTAGTGTACACCTTTTACCCCAGGTATCTCATTCATAAAGTAGAAGAACAAACATAGAACCAATGTACCATACTTGAAAGTGTTTTTCTTATCTTTCTTGATTTTGTTTAAATTTTCAATCAATTGATTCTATAGTAATTCACACAAGTCATAATTAGTGTTTTCTTTTAGCATCTTATATGCAACATATATGACTGTTCTGGACATAGAATTTTCTCTGCTTGAGTGGTAGATATTGTACCCAATCACCATGGAGGTGAATTTGACATCTGGTTCTATAATATCATTAATGGTCATTGCCCTTCTGTAATACTTAGCATCAGTAGCATCAGTCACTGTCTGGTTTTTCACAGCTTTCAGCATGGGAAATCCTTCGGTTGAGTTTAAACCAGTTACATTTCTGATAGCATCCTTGGTAATCTTTAATGTTTTTAATAATGAAATGAATTCATCATGCATCTGACTCAAAACGTATCAGACCCATTCATCCTCATCAAATGTTGGAAACCCCATAATCTGAATAAAGTGTTTATCTTGTAGTGCCTTATACTCAGGTTTAAGTTCGTGATTTTCATCCTTGAGTTGTTTCTCAAACAAGTCTACATACCTTGAATCTCCAAACTCATCTATATTTGCATGAATATAAACCCTAATGTCTTCTAAATGCAGCACACCATACAGAACACTTGAAAAAGCTCCTAACAGGTCGACTTCAATTGATTTGTGAGGATGTTTCTTAAATTTGGGTCAAGGCCTTTCAGTAATGTCAACATGAGGAGTAGCCATTTCAATAGATTTCAGATTCAAATATTTAAAGAGAGGTACCTTTTTCTTTCATGAGGTTAGTGTTGATCAGTTGCTGGTTGAATTCGCTCTTTGCCTCAGTCTCTAGATCTGCAGCTCGAATGCTCTTCTTCGTGTTTCCTTCAAATGCAAGGTGATTCAAATGAGTGACCAAGTGACCTTTTATCTTTTGCAAAACCTAATTTTGCATTGTAATAAATGTGTTGCCCTAATTATATCCAGTTACTTTGTTTTTGGTAGTTCTTCATGAATCACTCCGCAAGATTTCATATCAACATTTTTCCTTCCAAAAATCCTTCCAAGGGTTTTGGACCAATTCAGAATGTTCTCTTTTATTGTGCCAGATTCAGGCACCCACTTATTGACGGGGAGGTTTTGATGTTCAATGCAGCTCCCCCTGAGCCAGAGTTCCTGACTTAATTCCCAAAGGAATTATCAGCACCTGATTCTAGTGCAGACTCATCATCGTTGTTTATTGTATCTTTCTTTACCCAGATCTTGTTCATTTCGCTCCGTATCTCATTCACATCAATTTTTCTTTTGCTTTTGTCTTGTCTCTATTCATCCAGTTTTTTGTTTACCAGACCTCTTCTTTCATTGTTCCTACTTCTGCAGAATCTTGGAATATGACCAAATTTATTGCAATTAAAGCACACAACATTTCCTTTCTTATGAACTTGATTTCCTTTTGATCTGCATTAATTGGCCATGTGTCCAAACTCATTACAAGTAAATTCGTAATCGTTGAAAGAATTGCCAATTCTTCTATTGTTAGCATTATTCATTATCATACTTCTCCATTCATTTGATTTATGACCATACCTCTTACACTTGAAGCATTGACCGGAGAAGGATGGACCATTTTGATACACTATGCTTTTGTACTAAGTAGCTTTATGACCAAATTTATTGCAATTGAAACAATTTCCATTGAATGATGGATATCTTTAAGCATTAGGCTATCTTACCAGAGGTTTTCTAGTTCTGTTTCTTTTATTCCTTGGTTGAAAATTTCTTTTTGTAGATCCAGAGCTTTCACCTTTCTCATATCTAAGATCATGCTTGTCATCATCCTTTTTCTGTTCTTCAATTAGTGCTTCAAGTTTAGCTGAGCTTATCTTGAACTTCTCCTTATACTCATTGGCAATTTCAAGGTCATGTCTGAGAGTGATAATCTGTCTCTTGAGTTTTCTCTCATCGTTTCTTCTTTCTTGTAGATTTGATTCTAGGAGACTAGCTATTCCATCCAATCTACAACATTCTTCAGTTCTCTCCTTTAGATTTTGCTTCATTTCTTCTTCAGTTTTCTTCCTATCTTTAGTTTCCTTGGTCAGTCTCATTACCCTAGTTTCCATCTCATGTTTTAAGATAATAACTTCTTTAGCTAACTTTTCACATTCCTTTGTCTTTTCCTTTAGGGCCTTGTCTTCCAGTTGAAGAGGTTGCTCCTTTCCTTTTGCATTGGATTTGCTTAATTTTTCTTTTAAAATCTCAATGAAGTTTTTAGCCTTTTTGAGGTTATCTTGCAGCTCTTGGACTTTTGCCTTGGACTGCTCAAGATCATCTAGGGTAAGATTTAGTTGCCCTTGAAGGTTATATTCATCCATTTCTCAAATCTCCCTTAAGCTGTTAAACTTTCCAAAAGGAACCTTGCTCTAATACCAATTGTTGAATTAGTTCCAGACAATTGAGAGAGGGGGGGTGAATCAGTTGTCACACAATTTATCAATTTCTTTCTCTTAATCTTCTTTTATAACTTATAATCAAAACATTTCAGCATTAATAAATAACACATGAGAAAAAATGGAAATAGTACACTTGACACCAAGATTTTTGATGTGGAAACCCGGTTAAGGGAAAAACCACCGGGGGGGGTTAACCCACAAAGATTATACTTTGTTAAAAGTATTACAATGGGGAATGCACACGCATTCAGGCTCACTTTCCATAGCTCACTACTCAAAATAAGGCTCACTACCTACAAGAAAGAAGAGTTACAAATATTTGAATTGATATTTGGCATCTATCAATGCTGGAGTTCAGTTCCAGTTAAGCATAGAAAACTGACTTGATACACTTCATCTTTACTCTCCTCCTCTTACCATTCTGCTAGAATCTAAACTTTGATCTCTTCTTCTTTCTGCAATTATTCCATAGTCACAACACACACCAAAATCATCTAATTCCATCAGGTATATATATCCATAGAATGATATACAATCTTTTTACCAGTCGGCTTCAAGAACATTTATAACTTTGTAGAGTACTTTGCTCTGTCAGCTAGATCCATACATAATATGAGATGTGGATCAAGACTTGCACTCATAGATCATCCATCATGTCAGATACGATCACTAATTATCACACATTGCCCTATAAACAACTTCTATACATCCAGAAATAAGATCATTCACAGGGTCAGCCAATTCTTCTTCTATTTGTTCTGTCAAACTGAAACCCGATACTCAGAAGTTAATATCTTTTGAGTCCATCTCCGAAGGACAAAACTCTAGATTTAGAATGTCTTGACAATGATTGCAACTACCTTAGATCCATAGTAGACCATGCCTTTCCACCGGATAGATCTGGACCAAGATACCGGACCCTATCACCTACTCTGTTCCTGACTGCCCAGACTTAGACACATTCTGATTTTGACTTCTGGTGTGAATAGATTGTGTTATGTAGATGATTGGGATGATCTTAGTTTCCATCAATGACAACACTTATCATGCCTAATAGTGTCTCTTACCAACAACCTGCACAAAACCTTGTAATGCCTTCAATCCTTACATGCATTTCCATGGCTTCCATTTTGCACCTGATCTACACACACAAGGGTTATACACATCTAAGGAGCTCACACCTCCCTCAACCATAAACATGGCTCTGATACCAATTGTTAGGAATTTGCAAGTCTAATTAAACTAATTCCACATAACCAAATAGGAGAAATAAGATGCAGAAACAACCATAATGCAAAATCAAATTAACATGCAATAAGGGAACACAAGATATACCTTGGGAAAACCCTTTTTAGGGAAAAACCTAGCCTCCAAAAGCATCCATGCTCACATGTATTATTCAACAATATCATATATTACAATACAATCCATGAGCCTCCATGAACACCTCTGAACCATCAAGCACCTCCAATGCAACCTCCATGTGTACAGGAATGAATCCACACATCACCTGCCATGCTTCACAATCTACACTTACAGGAGAGAGCTCAATACAATGATAGCCTCTCACAAAACCTTCATTCACCTACAATGAAATATTCAGCCAACCTCAAATAATAATATTGTGCTTGCTTTTATAATATAAGCTCAAACATTATATTGAGAAAACCATGTGCCCCAAAACCATGGGTAACACAAAACCATTGACCCCACATTTGACTATTGGTACTAATTTTCCCAATAAATCAAATAATACAAATAATATAACCCAATGTTACAATACAACATAAAGTGGACCCAAATAATTACATAGTGTGATTAACCACACCACCTAGGTACATAATATTGTGTCATCCTCAAATAATAATATTGTGCTTGCTTTTATAATATAAGCTCACACATTACATTGAGACAACCATGTGCCCCAAAACCATGGGTAACACAAAACCACTGACCCCACATTTGACTATTGGTACTAATTTTCCCAATAAATCAAATAATAGAAATAATATATCCCAATGTTACAATACAACATAAAGTGGACCCAAATAATTACATAATGTGATTAACACCTAGGTGCATCACAACTAAATAATTATGTAATTCCAACATTATAAAAATATATCAAATTATGCAATGGTGTACAACACCATATCCCAACACAATGAAGGTCAAAAATTTCCTTGAGATCATGCCATGATAGTCATGAGGAGTCTTCATGGTATATAATTGTTATAAGCAACAAGTGCAAGGTTGTCATAGTGATCAAGGGAGTTGTGAGGATTAGGATTGTCATAACAATAAGGGACAACATTGTTAAATCATTATCAAGTATTTTATTATCTCATATCATGGAACATTAGACTGCATGAAATAATTTGAAAGGGTTTAGACCTTGTGAAGGATTTTATGACCTTATAGGAAAGTCACAACAAGATTTGCCTTGCTGTTATAGTTCATGAAGTTGCCTTAAAATCCTTGGAACAATCCCCTACACCCTTGCAAAGATATCTATCCTTCACATCATGAGGTTTTTTACAAGAGAAATATATTACCATAAGGTGTGTAGGAGATAACCAAACAAGTTAGAAGATGATCAAACACAAAAAAGAAGGGTTTATTCATGATTTTACGACTATCATAGTATTTGTAGCAGTCTACTATCCTAAAACAACCACACTTACCCTCATGACAGCCCACAAAATCTATCAAAATCTTGTGAAGATACCTCATAAAAATGTTAAGGAGTGGAAGGAGAAGGTGGTCCATGGATGTAAACACAAAGTGTAGTCCTCATTTTCCCTAAAAACATCATAAATTAGTCCTAAAACTACCCTTGAATAGTTACAAACAACACATGGACAACCAATTGATGATAAGTTTGAATGCATAGATGTCAAGGATGTGATCATCCATATGGTCAGGTATTCCATAGGGTTTCAAGGAGAGAATAATAAGAGGAAAGAGGTTCATCACAAATGATCAATGGGCCAAAATATAATTAATTGTTAAAAGCCTATATGGCTATCTAAAATTGCATTATGACTATCATAACAATCTAAAATCAGTGCCAAATTTATGACAGTCCATAAAGTCATCAAACTTATGAAGATTAACTCACTATTTTTGTTACCAAATTTCACAATAGCTCAATTTGGTAGAGCTGAAACAGCTAATTACTTCAAAGGTGAAAGGTACTTGAACAAATTTCTGCTAAAGCTTAATCACTTGCATGTGAATGCTTTCAAATGGATTTTAGTTTTATTATGCAATGTTTTACAACATAAATAAATTACACAAATTGCATGATATTGTTGTCTTTCATTCATTTTGTAATGAAAAATGTATACAATGTTGCTATTTCATACATTGAGATCAAAAAAAAGCTTTGAATGTCCCACATAAGCCATGGGCATGACTGATTTAATACAACATAAAGGAAAGCTATACAAGTGAAGGTAAAAATAGAAAAACACATGAAGAGAAGGTATATCCATCATTGCCTATGGGCAGTCTTGTGTTGATCTTCTTTGTTGTTCCAGCTCCTTGTTGTTGATCTTCATATGAATTTGCATGATGATGAAAAGATTGGGTTAGAGCTCCGGATATAAATTCTGATCATATGTCCTACCAACAAAAATATAACCTTCATTGAGGATGTATTAAATCATTCATCAACTACCAAATGTATGCAAGAGACCTCAAAATTAGATTATCAAATGAGAATCAAATCATTAGAAGCGCATTGAACTTCACTATTTTATCTAACTTGTTTTCTCATTGTGTAGGTACAGGTTCATATTTCATTTCACATTCCATTTTGTTTGACATTTCAGCATGTGGTGAAAATTGGGCTCCCACAAGGGTTGAGCTCAGCATGCCGCCCTTAAGTCTTAAGAGGGATATGTACAAGTGAGAAACATGGTTTGTCTTTTCAAATAAAGCATATTCTGATTGAAAATTAATTCATAAGGTAATTGTAACATTGTACATTCATAGCAGCCATAAAGTACATAAAGTGAATGAAGTACAGATGAAGGCAATGATAATGACTTCAACTTATAGTATGGGTAGTGCTTACAAAGACAACTAACACATGAAGGGAAGTCACCACCCTAAACCAATGACTAGGGTGCCACTGTGAAAAGAATCCTCTCATTGCTCAGATGTACCTCCTGTTTCAAGCCTTCAGTGTGTGCTTAAAATGGTGACTGCCTTCATGTGGTGGATGTAGTTAATAAACACCAAAATATGATAGCCACAATGAGTAGTACATAGTCAATCACCATAGTAAACAAATGCATAAGTATCATAGACTGAGAGATCAACTAGACAAGACAACCAAGAAATGCTACAGGATCATGAATACAGTCATAATGGAGCAGCCATGAGTAAAGCATGGTGTTCATAATGATCCAAACAACTAGATGCCAAAAGCCAAATACAATGTAGGTACATCCATTGATGACTGGACTAACCTCATGAATACAATCATCAATGACTGTACATACAAAACATCATATGCACTACAAAGTACACGGATTTTCATGTCTTGCATACATGCTAAAGGGCAGTAACAACTATACTAGGATAGCTAAATAAGATAGGACAGTCACATACCACCAAGGCAACTGTCACATGATAGCCAATAGCATCAAGGGACAACAGTCATGCAAGAGGAATAGAACAAGGATTACCACTTCTTGTTGTGAATGAGGTGTAAAATTGCCATTGGATCATTAACCATTAGAGGGGCTCCATAGCCACCACAAAGATACTGAAACATGCATGAAGAAGGACAATCATAGAATTATCAGCTAGGTCCCAGTCAAAGTCACTATAGACAAATGTGGTCGTAAGAACAATAAATAGGTGTTGTTGGTGCCTGAATTGACTGTCAGTTAATTTAGCAATTTTCATGCAGGCACCTTCCCAAAAAATCCAAAAAATATTCTAAGTGTTGGACCTCCTCAGTATTTTTCAGCTGCAGCATCATATTTTCTTAAGAGGAGGAGGTCATCATCATCATGTTTCCGGTCATCATCCTGATGATGTTGCTGCAAAGTCCTAAGCATGACTCGATATTCATCAGGGTCATCATATTTGAACATCAGGGTGATATCCACTTTTCTGCCTGTCTGCATCATGATATTTCCAAAGGGAGATATCCGCCTATCGGCTTCATGCATTGTCTAGTGGGGGGTGATCATTTCAAATATCCGTCATATCCATACATCACCCTGATGTTTCATGGAGCTATAGTGCAGCATGATATTTGTGCATCAGGATGATATTTCCAAATATCCGGTTATCTTCTGAATATCATCCTGATGCCGATATGTGGTGACGTCATCAAGGTCCGAGGGGGGTCATATTTCTAACACTAGTCACCTTGTGGAGATCCCCCGATGTTGCGAATATGACGATGACGTCATCCAGATATGAGGAGGTGTGCAGTAGATAGATATGCTGATGACGTCAGCAGGATATGATGATGATGTCATCAGGATTTTTGAAGGCATCGGTAGGAAATTGCATATTGGCATAGGTTTGAGATGCTGGGCTGATGGTGGTCATCTTGCCGAAGAAGGTGAGGTTGTTGAAGGACCATCGGGGTGACTTGTGTTGTCGGCGAAGGATCTTTTGTGATTGTCGATGGCTTTGGTCATATCGATGGTAGGAGTGTAGTGTGGCGATCGGCGAGACAACTGAGGTCGGCGAGAGTTTTTTGGGGTGAGCCGATGGTAGAAGTTTGGCCGATGGGCTTTTGGAGAGAAAGGCATGTGTCGAGCGTGGCAAAAGCGCTCGACACCTATTGAGCTTGTGGCCATGTTTTTGAACTACTGAAGGAGTCTCCGCACCGTGCATGTGGGATTAATGTTCCTGCATAACTTGAACCTTCAGTAAAACGCGTTTTGGCGGGAAATTCCTTTTTGAGTGCTGCGACGGTTTCCAGGTAGGCCACGGGTGGTTGAGCCATAAATGGCCACTGTAGCAGAGGTATGGGCGATGGTACAAATGGTGAAGCTGTCTAATTATGAATGAAGACTTCCAGATGGCAGCACAGGGCTCGAGGCCTCCCTTGTCTGCTGCAGCAATAACTTCTGAGCGCCATTCCTTCTGAGATCTATATTTGGTGGGATTTTTGGTCAACCATGTAATTAATTGCTTGTGGTACACTTTCTGGCCGATATAGGCAGACTGTGTTACCATTTTTTTGGTTGTTGAAGGCCTAAGGCATTTTTGTGTAAATAATGAAGAACAGGGCATGATCTTGGCTGTTTTATCCCATTTTGGAGTTTATGAGTTGCAACATGAATGTATTTTGCACATATTTTTAGTTTCAGTGTTAATGTTATATGAAAAATGCTTATTGCATGTGTCTATCTGCTTGTCTCCATTTGCTGCATGTTATTCTCTTTCTTTTGAATCTGGTTGCATGTCAGCAGGGATATCTGTAAGTAGAGGCAGTTAGGTACCCATTCTTGGGTGATGTTTGTAAGGCAAGCATTAGTCCAACCCCCTGAAACTTGAGTGAAAGTTGCAAACCATCTGTTGTATACGTCTAGTTGACTCCTTGCCCAATGGATAGGCACCAGTCTACTCTTGGATCAGTAGTTATGAGCCAAAACCCCTTGTCTTGCATCCCAAACATTATGTCTGCCCATTTCATCACTTCCACCTGTTAGTTATAGGATTAGGAGTAGGAAAACCCCATGCATGCTCTCATACCCGACCAGACATATATGTCCAAGAACGTTGCCCACCTTGTGATCTATCATACAGATCTTGGTCCATACATGAGAGTATTCTGCCTGTTGTTGTCAAGTTAGATCTTTCTATCTTTGAGCTAGTCAAGGTTACATCTTAAGTTATAGGGATACCCCCCTTGGTGTGGCAGAACTAGAAGTGAAGGGGAGGAGCTCACGCAACCTCCTGTATTAGTTGGCTAAATCTGCATGTGCATAGGAACTGGCAAACCTTGATGCTGATTCAGAAGAAAAACCAACAGGTGCAGTGCCAAAATTAAGTACAGACAACAGAGTGCCTAATTTCAAACATGTTCACAACTCAGTGACACTCACTTGAAGAGATAGCTAGTTGTGCTATATAATGGAGCCTTGCTTTTACATTGCATTAAGAAAAATAGGAAGGGACATGAGCAAAGAACAATGAGGTCACAATGCAAAGTGACAGTCATTCATGAAAGCATGATAGTCCACTGTCAAAGTGATCTGTGAACATTGTATAACATTCATCATATCAAGCATGGTGAGAAAGGAGCAGTCAACCATGAAGCTTAGGTGCTCATAATAGCTAGAAGGACTGTCAAAGCATGAAGGTGAGTTTTGGCATGTTATTGTGCTTGGTGGCAGCTCTAGAAAACACTGTTATGTGATTGACTATGTAAGCAAAGCTAGGGGTATGCAAGTTGTATCAATCAGGTATAGGTAGTGATAGCACTAGTTCTAAATTCATTCACACGCTTAGAAACCAAATGATGGTTGACTTGCCAGCCACAAAATGAAACAACTTCACAATGCATTCAACCTAACAAAGATTTAGAAATAATGACAGGAGCTTGAATGTATTCCTTTTGGTCTTAACAAACAAATCCCAAATGACAAGAGTGTTAATATGCAAATTCTTATTATCATTGAAATCAAACAAGACAGAAGTAAAGCCCAAATTCCATAGTATTCTAATTCATATTTAAACATTACAATAACTATCTAATGGCCTGCACAATCGGCCTTACTAAGAGTAGTCAACTGAAATCTCTTCTTTCTTTCCTACACAACCGATACTCTCTTCATAACCACCCATCCTCCTTCTATATCTCCGTCTGTCATTTCATGGCCTGTAACAAGCAACCTTTCAAATACCCGAGCTACTATCATTCTAGCTCCACAGGAATCAGGACTTCTTCACTGTAACCATTTTGCATTAACTCATATAGCCTCTTCTCTACACATTCAACCTCTTTCTTATAGGAAACCATTGATCTGCTCATCCTCTTCAGCCCTATTTGCCTCTTCTAACTCATGACCTCTCCCTATTTATGCATCATCAATCCTTCATCAATGTATCAATCCTCTTCTCATTCTTTGGCCTCTATATTCTCCCTTTATTGGTCATTTTGCCTCCTCCACTCGATTTGGCCCGAGTTTTATCGGCCTCTCTGCTGCTTCCAAATCAGCCTCTATCCTTTTTCTCTGGGCCTTTGCCTATCGGCCTTCCTCCCTCCTTTCTTTCTACCAATGATGGTCTTATATTCAGACCACCCCAAACCTATTATCGGGCACTATTATTATCAGCCTATTCTTTGTTTAACTATCGGCCTCCATCCACTAATGATCGTTGCTTCATTTCCTTTCATCCGTCATCCTACTACTGATTCTTGAGACGTGCGGCCTCTAGTTTCTCATAATGCTTCCAAGAATTGATTCCCTCTTTCACTTAATGACCCTCAATATTTTTGGCCTTTGGCCTTCTTCACCATTATATTCTACTAGTTACTTACTTATTCCTTCTGTTAGCATTTCTACTGCCCGTAACCGCCTCTAGTCTTAAATCATTACTTACTGCCTCCTACATCTTTTCCACAATGACCCTCCAACCGTTCACCATGATGGTTAGTTTTCTTTCTACTATCGACCTCCTCAGAAGATGATGGCGTTATCTCTTCCTCCCATCCATTCCTCTTTTCTTAAAACTATAATCATCATAAAATTCAAGACTGTCGGTCTAAAGAATAACTGCCAACAGTTTCTGTCATTTAGTAACAAGAGAATTCTACAATTGCCCAATGACTGATGACAGGGACTCCTTTATAAATGACAGGAGCATCTAAAGAGCCACCACAACAGACAAAATATCAAAACCAAACCAAAACACACAGAAATTAAAAATCAAGATTATTTGGAGCACAATGCCCCTGCATCAGACTCCTAGGGGACAAAAAGAATGTGCTCCTGCACATGTGTTGCTTCTACAAACTTAACTATCTCTTCTTCCTCTTCTTTCACATTCTCTCTGGTCCATAAACAACATCCTTCCAATATTTTTGTGCAACACTAGGGGCTGCCTTCATGAGACTATCTTCCTCAATCTCTGTCCACCTCCCATCTCTGAACACATCATAAACAAATGGAAAATTTTCTATGTTTTCAACATTACCATACACAACTCGCTTATTTTTCATCTCTTCCAACCACCCTTTCTCTATGGCCATTTTCTGCAATATTAAATCACTTTCAGCTTCATCTTCTTTTTCATCCATGACTGCAACAACTTCTATACCATTATCTTCAACCTCCCTCGGGATGTTCTTGGCTATCCTACACATCTTCATACCTTCAACCTTTTCATTCCATTCTTGCTCAATGGCTACCAATTGCTTCCACAAATCCTCTTCAGTGCTTTCACTTGTTGCTCCTCCTTTTAATTCCATCTTTGTATTAGCTTTACCCTTTCTCTAGTTGTCTTCTTCTTCTTGGACTGCTATTGCTCCCATGTTTAAATATACACTTTCATATGCTACTGCTGTCCTCTTTTTCTATTCAACTTTTCCTCTTTTTTGTAATACCTGCATCTTCCAATCTGTCTTTGCCTACCTTCTTGTTTGTTTTGGTATTTATTTCTCCTCATCTCTTTTTCATCCAACAATCTCCTTATGTTTTCCTCATTTTTATAAATTTCATTCAAAGCCTCATCAGCCTTATTATAAAAATCAGATTGTTCACCTTTCCACTTTTCCTTATCCTTGCATTCAACAAAACCATCCAAAGTTTCAAAAACATCATTACTTACCTCAACTTGTTTATCTTTTACATTACACTTGGCATCATTTAACTTCTGCCAATCTAGTGCCACAATGTTTTCTACATCAAGTTCCTTCACAGGCTCTTTCCCAACATCTACCTCTTCAAATTCCACTCTATCATCATTGTTTATTGCAACACCTCTTGCTTTTTCCACCACCACATTCTTTGCTCTCCATACTTTCCTTGCCACAACCTTGGGCTGATTGCCTTTCATTGCTGCATTTGGTCTTCTCTTTCCTTTCTTTGTCTTCAGCTTCAAATCATCTTCCTTAGGAATCCTTACTGGCCAACTTACTATCAAATCTGGTTGACATTTATTCATCTACACAAATCCTATTCTTTCCACTTGCAGGTTAGCATAAACACAATCAAAAGCATTTGTCTCTTTACAATTTAATTGCTGCCCCTCACCAATCTTTTTCTTTTTCCAACATGGGACTATGTACCCATGATCAATCACTTTCTCTTTCTTTTTATTAGCTTGCTTATTCATATCCTCATTTCTATATACATAATCAAAAGCAACATTTTTACCTCCATTCTTTTGGACAATGTCCTGTTGTCCCAAATTGCATCCACCTCTAGTTTCTTGGCTCTTCAACTTTTCTGTTCCCTCGGCATCTTGCTCCGCTTCAGCAACATCTTCTAAAGCATCGTGAAACTCTATGACTTCATTATCTTTTTCATTTTTCTGGACATCCTCGGCATCAAACTAGAAATTTTCAACTTCATAGTCTTCTTCATTCTTAGGCATTTTACAATGTACCTCTGTTGCAAACTCTTTCTAACATGCTGTTGTAATCAACCTTCTTTCACTTTCAACTCTTTTTTCGGGTGCTATTCTTGACCCATCACACAGTATCTTCAAGGTCTCTTCCTCAACCCTCCTCAACACATTCTTTATATCTGCATACACAACTGTAAACACAATATTAATAAACAACATAACATACCACAATGTCTCTCTTAGTGTCTTCTTTAGGGACACTCTTCTCTCTTCATTTCTCTTTTTCACAAGTGTTGCTTGCAACACTTTTTCCTCTTCCTCTCTTCTTTCATCCTTATCTTCTCTCATGTTCTCCTTAATGAGAACTTCATTCACCACTTCTGGTGCATGTTGCTCATCTGGAAACCTCTTGTTGTCCCCATCTCTATGGGTACTCTTTTCATCCTTCTCTACTATTCATCTTTTGCCTTTTTCTTTTCTCCATAATCATCTTCATAGGCCACTTTACTTTCTTCTCCATTGGTCATACCCAAAAGTATTCCTGGCTTTCTTCTTCTAACCATTTCTACCTTACAATCAGGTATTGTGCCAAGTCTCTTCTTAGTGCTGCCAACTCTCTTTCAAAATCTATATTTTGTTTCTTCATGTTTTCTTCCTCTCGTTTCACTGGTCTAGGCTAAGTTGCCTCACTTTGGAGATCTACTTAGCACTCAAGACCTTCTGTGCTCTGATACCAATCTAATAGCACGAGTTCTAAATTCATGCACATGCTTAGAAACCAAACGATGGCTAACTTACCAGCCATAGAATGAAACAACTTCACAATGCATTCAACCTAATAGAGATTTAGAAATAATGATAGGAGCTCGAATGTATTCCTTCCAGTCTTAATAAAGAAATCTCAAATGACAAGAGTGTTAATATGTAGATTCATATTATCATTGAAATCAAACAAGATAGAAGTAAACCCCAAATTCCACGGTATTCTAATTCATATTTAAGCATTACAATAACTATCTAATGGCCTACACAATCGGCCTTACTAAGAGTAGTCAAACAAAATCTCTTCTTTCTTTCCTACACAATTGATACTCTCTTCATAACCTCCCATCCTCCTTCTATATCTTCATCTGTCATTTCATGGCCTGCAACAAGCAACCTTTCAAATACCTGAGCTGCTATCATTCCAACTCCAAAGGAATCAGGACTTCTTCACTATAATTGTTCTGCATTAACTCATACAACCTCTTCCCTATAGGAAATCATTGATTTGCTCATCCTCTTTGGCCCTATCTGCCTCTTCTGATTCATGGCCTCTCCCTCTTTATGCATCATCGATCCTTCATCAACATATCAATCTTCTTCTCATTCTTTAGCCTCTGTTTTCTCCCTTTATTGGTCATTCTACCTCCTCCACTCAATTCGGCCTGAGTTTTATTGACCTCTCTATTTCTTCCAAATTGGCCTCTATCTTTTTTCTCTAGGCCTCTACCTATCAGCCTTCCTCCCTCCTTTCTTTCTACCAACGATGGTCTTATATTCAAACCACCCCAAACTTGTTATCAGCCACTATTATTATCAGCCTGTTCTTTGTATAACTGTCAGCCTCCTTCCACTAATGATCGTTTCTATGTTTCCTTTCATCTATCATCCTCCTACCAATTCCTGAGACGAGTGGCCTCCAGTTTCTCATAACACTTCCAAGAATTGATTCCCTCTTTCACTTAATGGCCCTCGATATTTTTGGCCTTTGGCCTTCTTCACCATTATATTCTACTAGTTACTTATTCCTTCTGTTAGTATTTCTACTACCCGTAACCACCTCATGTCTTAAATCATTACTTACTGCCTCCTACATCTTCGCCACAATGGCCCTCTAACCATTCACCATGATGGTTAGTTTTCTTTCTACTATCGACCTCCTTAGAAGATGATGGCATTATCTCTTCCTCCTGTCCATTCCTCTTTTCTTAAAACTATAACTGTCATAAAATTTCAAGACTGTCAGTCTAAAGAATAATTGCCAACAGTTTCTATCATTTAGTGATAGGATAATTCTACAATTGCCCAATGACTGATGAAAGGGACTCCTTTATAAATGACAGGAGAGTCCAAAGAGCCACCACAACAGACAAAATATCAAAACAAAACAAAACATACAGAAATTAAAAATCAAGATTATTTGGAGCACAATGCCCCTGCATCAGGTAGACTTGTAAACCACAGTGACAGTGGTAGTAGTGTATTTCAAGTGCATTCACAGTCCTTTGTCAATTTGAGACAAAGACAACATTCTAAAAGAAGGTATCCAAATGCACAGAGTCATAAAATCAAGTTCCCAGTCCAAACATATTCACAGTGATCCATTGGCATTGTACATGGTTTCCAAGTTTTGAAATCAAGAGAAGTAGGTTTATGTTTTGTTTATTGTATATGTACAATGCCAGTGGTTTCTTTTAGGTTCATAAGATCCATGAAGACAGCGAATGTATGACAAAGTGCAGAGGCAGCAAGGTTAAGTTAGTCATAAGTTGACTTACCTTGTAATGGTACATATAAAGGGGAATCACTGTCATAGGAGGTCAAGCTTGTCTTCAAAACCATTCACCATGGTTATAAACCATATTGAGCAAATAACTAAAGGAAAATGACAGTCCTATGAAGACTTGTTTAAGGGCAGTCATCTTAGAGGTTTTAAGGATAGTTATAAAGGTTTTGGTCACTTGTAGCAGCAATGAAAGTTACATTCATTAATGACTGTACTAATGTCAAGATAGGACAGTCATTAATGACTGTAACAGGTGTAGAGAAAGCTATGTAGAGAAAGCATGACATCCATGGGAAAGCTTAGCTGGACAACAAAGATAGAACAAATATTTGCCACTTTTTGTTGTGAATTAAGAGTAAATATGCAATAGCCATTTTCTCTAACAAACAAGAAACCCAAATAGAGAAGGCCTTCATATAAATACAAACCCTAGCAGCCATTCATGGCATAGTAAGGGAAACAATGGGTCTTTTTCCTCCATTAAGCAAGAAGCTAAGAAAATATAGTCAAAATGCTCCAACATACCCTTTCAAATACAGAGCCATATGGGTAGCCACTCAAGTTAGCCATATTCGTTTACAGAGGGTAATGTATTTCAAAAAAAAAGTTTGAAGGTGTAGAGACGATGATACAGTCATGAACAAAAGCAAATATATAGAGGAAACCTATGCCAAAAAAGCTTCAAAGGTCTCATTTCAAAACATTTATAACCTTTGTAAAGATTAGAAGGAAATAGAAGCCAGAAACGTATTTTTCTTATTTTTATGCCAATGAATAAAAGCAAAATACAGAGATATAACATTAAAGGTAGTATTCTTGCCTATTGAAGGTAGAGTTTACAAGATTATATGGTAGAAACATAGTCTCAGAAAACTCCAAAACCCTTCAAGAACCCTCACACAGAGTAGTGAAACCCTAGCATGGCGGTGCAACAAAGAGACACCAAGATGACATAAATGCAAGAATGTAAAATGACATTTTTTAGTTTTAGAAACTCTTTTGTTTGAGATTCCCTGCACAGGCATTGTCACTCTTGATTTTATTTTTTTAAAAATCATTGCCAAATCAAAATGCTACCTGTGGTCTAAGACTTTTTAAGTCAAAAAACCTAATCATTTTGTTGAGGAGCCCAAGACTTGAAGGTGGTGAAGGGAGTCATAAGGTGTTTTTATGATGTTCTTTTAAAGGTTTAATGAGATTTGAGATAGGAATACATGTGATGACATGGGAGAGATAAGGTTGTGTTTATTTTTTTCATATCTATCATTATCTGCAAATATGGTTTTTGAGGGCAAGGTGAGATTTTGACCTTATTTACATGCCTTAGTCAAATTTGAGCAAGTGTTGAGACTGTAGTACCACAAAGATGCATGAGGAAAACATGAAGGACAAAGGGAGTCATAAGGTATTTGTGTATTTATTTTCTATTGACCAAGGGTGAAATGCTGAAATTGAAAATATGTAATTCCCCTTGACTCTTCATGAAATGAAATGAAATAAATAATGTAAACAAATGATAAAGTAATAGTTTATAAATTACTTTATTATTTGTCATAAAAATGCAAAAAGTTGAGCAAATCTATGACACCTAGTAAAGTAATTCTTCATGGATTACTTTATTATTTGTTCAAACTATTAACTTCATGTCAAATCATGCAAAATCAAAGGAGAGGAGTTGAACTGGAGAGTTTGGTCCTGATTTTCAGTTATCTCATGTGGTTTCAAAGTTAACTTTGGTCAAACTGATTGTGACAGTGAGTTTGAGCATATTTTTGCTCAAATTACATCAGTTTTGACCCCTCTTTTTGGGGCTTTTAATTTTTGCTCATGGAAGAGATTCATGGAGATATTTTTGAGTTGAGTTGACTTCAGTTAACCCATTCTGACTCATTGGAGTCATCTTTTGTATATAGGAGAAAAAACTTTTGTTTTTCTTAGTTCTTGCTATTTGCCTTTTGCACATTGCAAAGGCCATCAGTTTGTAACTCACATTTTTCATCCAAATATTGATATTACAATAGGTTATTACAGGTTTATATCAGTTTTATTGTGACTATTGCAGTATTTTCCTTCATGTTTTTAGCATAATCAGAGATTCATCTTATCAATTTCAGGTGTCTTGCCTTGTGTAAGTGATTTGATCAAAGATTGTTTGTGTTTCATCATAAAACCTAAGATTCTTTTGTCTCATTTCATGAGTGCTTGTAAGCAAAGTTTGGATTTTATCACAGGTTGCAGATTGTGTCAGTTAAATTGGGCTTTTTCTGTGAAATATTTATGTGGTGGAGTTGATCAAACTGATTTGTATGAGCAGGATTAGTGAAAAGTTGATGTGAAATAGGTTGTAAATTAAGTTTATTTTCATGCATCACCATCCATTTAGTTTTAGTTTTGGCATATTCATTTTAGATCTTTCTATCTCTTTTCTTCAAAGTCATTAATTTATGAGAAAATCAAAAGGGAACTAGCCCATAATTTGGAGGTCTACTTTCATCACAGGGTACTCACAACCAGAAAGTATTCCAATATTACACAAGAGGTGTCTAAAGGCCTGAATGTATATGATCTCTATGTTTCACTTGAGATCACCATAAAACAATTCTAAAATTACATTTTGACAATCCTAACATACCTAAGACAACCATGGTGATTCTAATTTCTGAGTTTGATTGGTTGCATAATGAGTCCAAGGGTCATTTTCAAGGTAATTGAAGGCATAGGAAGGTGGAAAATGTAATGAACTGATGAAAAAAAACTAAAAAAGACAAAATAACAACAAATTTATGAAGTTGCCCATGACAACAAATTTGACAACCCGTTGTCTATGACTAATATATGACTTAAAATGGATATATTTGGACATGTTTTGATTGGAAATGATTTATTAATGATGAATTTGATGCTGGGAATTATTGTTTGTAGGTTTGAGAGGTTGGAAACATGTGGAGACCAATTGGGGGCATCATTGAGACATGAAGATCTGGAGATACTCTGTTGTCCCATCCATGAAGGAACTTGATTTTTAGACCCATACCACTATTGTACCTACAAAATGAAGTTAAGATAATATCAACAAGAATGAAGACAAACCTGAGGAGCTAGAACAACACAAAATTAGACCTAAAATATTACTATACATGCACACTTGGAACCAAAAATGATGAAAAATGAAAGGAACAATGCATTGTAGTTGAGAAAAAGTGAAATGTATGACCTTATACCTGATTTGTAGCCTTGAACATGAATGGTGTAGCCTCCCATGAGGTCCTAGCTTGTTGTTCCAGATTTGAGATGAAGATTAATGGTTGAAAATGAAGGAGATATGAAGAATAAGGGTTAGAAATGCACTTTTTATGATAGAATTGATCACCTATAGATGCATACTCATGTTTGCACATGGAAAATGAAGAGCTATAGCTGCCTATGGAGAAGAAAAATATTTTCTATAGCTGTAAATGTCTTTTTCATAAAGATTTGTCATACTACAACAAGGAGTTAGAGTTGTAGTTGCAAAAGTAAATGATTTGGAGATGTAGTTGCAAATATTAAATGTTTTCAACTAGAAAAAGTTAATTTAAAAAAATAGAAAACTCACTACCAAAAATTAAATGTGGAGACAAAAAAAAGTTACTTTTTGCTACTAAGGGGAAATTTTTGGAGAAACTACAAGGAGACAAGGAGAAATATCTTTGAAATTGTACTTGCCACCAATATTGACTTTGTCTTTGAGCATCAAATGTGAGCCATTAGATCAAATTGATCATAGCCATTGATTGTAAAAGTGAAAACTTAGTATCTTTTAGAGGACTTGTATATATGTACATCTGAATTCTTTGTAAAGGGTTGGAAAAAATCATTTGAGACAATTCGAAACACATCTGTACTTTGGATTTGAGAGAAAATACATAGTATTCTTTTATTTTTCATGGTTTTATCCACACCAAGTTTGGAAATTGTTGATATTTGTCAATATTTTAAGCTCAATATAAGTTTACTTCATGGTTTCTAGTCAAGTTAGTGAATAGAAATTGTTGAGATTTTTTGAACTTGTCATCATACAAAGTCTGTTTCATAGTTTCTAAACACCAAGAAGAGGTTTTTCTTACATTTTCAGTAGCTATTTTGATGGATATTTGATGAGTTTGTGAAGTGTCCATACCCTTGTGATTTTTGATTGTAGATTGCTTTGTGGGTTAGCCTCAACACCTATTTCTTTCATTTTGTGAAGAATCTTGTTGAACTATGCTCATAATTAGGTGTTTGATGAAGATTGCTTCATGATTTGGAAAAATCCCTTTGAAGATTACACCTTCTTGAAGCTTGATGGTTGGTTTTTCATGGTCAAATCAAGATTTGTTAATGTTTATAGACTTGTCTATCCATTGTTGAGGCTGAAATGTTAGTAAAAGCTTGAGTTTTAGTTAGTTTTCTCTCTAACATTTCTCTATCTTTCCCTTTCTTTTACACTTTTTTATCAGATCTAGTTAGTTTAGGATTAGAATAGGTCTCTCAAACTTGCATAGTGCTGCTATAAAATTGATATTTCATGAATGCAAGTTGATATATTGCTAGTTGTAATAAGAAATGATACTTTTTATGGTAATATATGTTTGGATCGGTTTGTTCATGCATTTTTAAATTTGAAAACTAATTGGTTTATGTGCATTTTAATCTTGTGTGTTGAAAGTTTGTCCAGATTTGTGTAAGGCCCCTTGTTGGAATAGCAAAGAATATCAATCAACTGAGTTATGTTGTAAGGCCAAGACCTGGCTGGTAAAGACCTTAGGGTAATCATTTTTTGATTTGTTGGGATTTGATTTCTTTTAGGAGAGATAAGATACTTAGTATTTTATCTAAGTTTTTGTGTGCAAAAACACCCATCAACAATACCCTTATAGCATTTATATATTGTTATAATATAAGGTTATAAAACCTTATGTTTATGGTATGCTTTATAAAGCATATACCATTTAATAATTAATAATCTAATAACTATTAGATTATTAATTATTTACAAATGGTTGCTTTGAATAGGTGTAACTAATACCCCTTTAAGTACTTTTCCACCCTTTCTCCTATATTTAAGGAGGTTCTCTCTCATTTGAGTGGTGTTGGAATTTGGATATTTAAAGTGAATTCTATCACTATGCACATGAGGTATTATGGCTATGTGAAAGTAAGTGGAGAAGTGTTTCCCTAGGTTCTATCTATAATTGTATAGACAATTTTGTAAGTGTTTTATAATAAAATCATGTTTTGTGGGGTTTTTTTACCCAGAAAGTTTTTCTCCATGTAAATATTGTGTAATGTGTTAAATCTATGCTTGTATAATTCTCATTTTATTTATTTTATATTTTATTTGTAATTATTAGTATCCTAAGATTCTAATTTGTAGCACATAAACTAATTATATTATGTATGGACAAATTTGGAAGCATAAGATCAACTAATGGTTGTGATTTAAAAGGTGAGATCAAAGATCTCATATCAGAGGAAAGGATGGATTCTTTCTATTGTGGTGTATGAACTATAGATCCTCTAATTCCCAAGAGGGAATACATAGGTAAGGCCATTACAAATGAACCCTTGAGGCTTAGTTATAGGTCTAGGGATGACCCTAACTTTGGGAGTTTTCCATATTCTAGAGTGAGAATATGTGTCATGGAACAAAATGAATTCCAGGGATATGAACATGGCAAGTCTATGAAGTTAGCACCTCTAAATCAAATAAAAGATGCTTGGTCGATTAAATAGTACTTCAGGTGTTTTGCATTTAAAAAAATAGTAGTAACTAAGGTGGTTATTACATATGGGTGCCAAAATATGTCATTAATTCTAGATCCTCCTCCTTTAAACTCATTACCACCTAAAGTTCCTACTTATTCCATCTTTCTAGAACTTTTGTGCATTAGTCACTGGGAGTAGGTCAAATGATTCCTTGAGTTCAAACAACATAGTTTGAACTTTTGAAACGGTTGGAAAAAGTAAGAATTTTAAAAATTCATAGGCATAGGAAGTAATCATTGATTTTGATTGACTAGGAATGATGCCTCTACATTAAACCACCAAGATAACAAAATTCATGAGCCCCTGTTCACAACCAAATTGTATGTTGCCACTAGTTAAACCTAAACTTTTCAATCTTGCTTGAATTCAACTAGTTAGCTTGTCTATTGGTCTATTCCTCCATTTCATGAGATATTCTTTATATTCTCTACCTTTGGTCTACTTAATCACCCTAGAATCTAGTATGTCCTCAACCTCCTCTCATTCTCTCTCAGGTAGTTGTGTCATCCACCATTTTGGCATTATTTCTTCTTCCTCTTGTTGCTGCAATGTCTCCCCATCATAATAGGTGTATACATTAGAAACATTAAATATTGGTGAGATGCATAGACCCATCAAAAACTCCATCTCATGCATTTGGTGAAATTTTCTTCATAATTTTGTAAGGTTTGATTTTTCCTCCATTTGAGCTTGTTGTATGTATGACTGGAGAATATTTCTCTTTGAACATGAGAAAACACCATGTCCCCTACTTAAAAACTCTTTTCTCTCCTTTTAGTATTGGCTAGATATTTATACTACTGGTTACTCTAAGATAGTCCTTCCTTCACTTGGTACAAATCTTGTATATACTTAGCAAACTCTTCGCTTTCAACACTTTTGCATGATCCTTAGTTTTTGCAAGTTCCCTTAATTCTAAAACACCTCTAGGGAAATACCCATAAATTATTTGAAATGGAGTTGTATACATATAGAAAATGAGGAACAAACTAAACCAATATTATCCTATTCTACTCATAATCTAATGCAACCTCATGATTGAGCTAAAGGAATGAATATAAGAAATGAAGCTAAACTATGAACCTCAAATCCAAACCTTGATCTTTGGATGTGCTCCTTGATGTTGGATGTGTTGATTGCTCCACAAAATGGCAGCATAACCTTGAATAACATGGAGACTTGAAAATGGATTGGGTTGATGGTTATTTATAGATTTTTGGCTGAGGGATTGGATGGATAGGATTGATTTGGGAGATCAATGGTTGAGGATTGTTGAGAGGATTGGATTGATAATAGGCCACCAAGTGGCATGATAGGATTGGAGGATAAATATGGTCCTTGGATCAAGGAAAGATCAAGGGTCAAGGATGGTCTTGAAATAAATGGATGGAGGAGATTGAAAAGGGACAAAAGGACCCCATTTTAGAGGGATGTGCAAGGTACTGGCCCATCCCTTTGTAAGAGACCCTTGTGGTATTGTAGAAAAGCCCATGCCTTTGTTCATGTTGGAAGATGAGAGGGTTTGAATGCATTTAAGCATGGTTAGGAATGTGCAAGCATGTGGTTAAGTTGATTAAGTGGATTAGTCAACTTAATCAAAAGTGCACAAAATAGGGGATTAAATAAGGGTAAGTGCACAAATATGAGGGACCAAAAGAGGGTCTTAAGATGCCACTTTTTTTTTTTGAAATTAGGAAAGACTAATGTTGGATGAGAAATTGAAGATAGTTACACTCAAAATTTGAAAACAACAAAAACAAGAGTCGTAGTGCTCTGAATCTAGTTTCTAAACTACTAATTGGTTTAAAAAATGGTTGAGATTAAGGGGTTCAAAAAGGGGGAGCACACAAATTGGTTCTGGTTTTCTCAAAAAAACATAACATAACTTTTGGTGTGCTCCCCCTAAAATGTTAACATTTTTCTAGTATTTCAAAAATCACTCCAGTGAGAAATTAGCTAACACCATGTAGTTTATCTCTGATTTTTCTAATAATTTTTTCATGAATAATTGATTTTTTACTAATTTTCAAAGTGGACACATCCTAAAAAATAGAAAATTGAGTGTGCTTACCCCTAAATTTTTTGAAAACTAATCAAAAATCAATTTTTTTTAATACATGTAGAATGGAGTCTAGTTTCTAAAAATGTAATTAATTTGAAATTTCAATGAACAGTTTTTAAAAAGTCAAATATACCAGACACTGGTTTTTGAAAAAAAAATAGACACACTAATAAAATAAATTAAAGATGAAACCCTTAACATAATCAAAACGTGAAAAAAATTATATGGTTAGATAGCTAATAGAGAGATTAAGATTATGGTGGTATTTTTTTTGACTTTTCATTGAAAAAAGTACAATCCTAATGGGGAGCATGCTCCAGATTATGTGAATTTTGTTAGAATTTAGAAAAACACATCCTTGGATGACCTAAACACAGTCCAAGCCTTTGGGTTGGAAGGCCAAGGCAAATCCAAGCCTAAGGCTTGGAAATTTCCAAGGCAAAGCATAATGCGAGCGCGTTACAACACGCTCGCGTTATGCTGAACTGAAACACTCACTCCCTCCCCTCCTCTCTCTCTCACTCTTTACTTCCTTCCCCTCTCTACATTGTACCCTTTCTCTCACTTGCTACTTCCCTCCCCTCTCTCTCACTCTCTACTTCCCTTCCATCTCTACCTCGTACCCTCTCTCTCTCTCTCTCTTCTTCCCTCCACTCTACCTCCTACCTTCTCTCTCACTCTCTACTTCCCTCCCCTCTCTACCTCCTCCCCTCTCTGACTCTCTACTTCCCTCTCCTCTCTATCTCCTACCCTCTCTCGCCCTCTCTACTTCCCTCCCCTCTCTACCTCCTACCCTCTCTTTCACTCTCTTCTTCCCTCCCCTCTCTACCTCCTACCCTCTCTCTCAATCTTTACTTCCCTCCCCTCTCTACCTCCTACCCTTTCTCTCACTCTCTTCTTCCCTCCCCTCTCTATCTCCTACCCTCTCTCTGAGTCTCTACTTCCCTCCCCTCTCTACCTCATACCTTCTCTCTCACTCTCTTCTTCCCTCCCCTCTCTACATCAGGTGCTCTCTCTCTCACTCTCTACTTCTCTCTCGTCTCTACCTCCTACCCTCTCTCTCACTCTCTTCTTCCCTCCCCTCTCTACCTCCTACCCTCTCTCTCGCTCTCTACTTCCCTCCCCTCTCTACCTATTACCCTCTCTCTCACTCTCTACTTCCCTCCCCTTTCTACCTCTCCTCATCATTATTCCCATCCAATGAACTTTTGTAAATTATCTTGTTTCCATTTCATCCACCCAATTTATATCCTCATCCCTCTTTGCATGTCCTAGTTTTCTTGTTTCCATGTTCTTTGTCGATAAGTGAGAGGGAGAGGGAGGAAGAGGGAGAGAGGGTGGAGATGAAGAGGAGAGAGGGGAGAGATAGGGTGAGAGAGAGAGAGGTTTAGGGGCATTATTTAGGGTTTATGAGTTTAGGGTTGCTTATACCTTTAGGGGCATTATTTAGGGTTTATGAGTTTAGTGTTGATCAAGTTTAGGATTTAGGGGTTAGGGTTAAAGGGGAATTATTTATGGTTTAGGGGTTTAGCGTAGTTGCTTGAGTTTAGGTTTAGGGGTCAGGGGCATTATTTGAGGTTTATGGGTTTAGAGTTTCTCAAGTTTAGGGTTTAGGGGAATTATTTAGGGTTTAGGGGTTTAGGGTTTAGGGGTTAGCATTTAGGGTTGAGAGAGAGATAGAGAGAGGGGACTGATAAAGATTGGGAGAGATAGGGAGATAGAGGTTTAGGGTTTCTTCTAGGATTTATGGTTTAGGGGTTAGGGGCATTATTTAGGATTTAGGGTTTATGGTTTAGGGGTTAAGGTTTAGAGGTCTAGGTTAGGGTTTAGAGAGAGAGGACCAATAGGGAGATATATAGGAGACCAAGGGGAGAGATAGGGAGATAGAGGGTGAGGGACATGGCTAGAGATATAGGCAGAGAGATTGAGAGGTAGAGGGATGCCACAAATGGGGAGATAGGGCTTTAGGGTTTAGGGGTTAGGAGTTTAGAGAGGGAGAGATAAGGAGATAAAGGTTTAGGGTTTAAGGGAATTATTTAGGGTTTAGGGGTTTAGAGAGAGAGAGATAGAGAGCTAGATATATACTTATACATAGAGAGAAAACACTTATACTTGTTTGCATGCATGAAAGTATAAAGATTTCATGCTTCCCAAAATGTGAACGCATTTTGGGAAGCAAAAAAAATGGGAAAAAACATGTGGGATCCATGATTTAGACCCCACATGTCTATTAGTGCCTACTTTTCATGCATCCTATCAGACAAGAAAACACTTTTTCATGGTGTTTGACATTTTAAGAATCATTGTTTGATCAATCCACCACCTTTTTTTATTTTTTCAAAGTAGAAGAACTGGTTTTGCATATTTTTGGACAAAATTTGATTATTTAAACTGAAAGTTTCATGTTTCATATTGTTTCAAATCTAATTTTCATGTATTTAGATTGAATTTGATAATATATGTTTGTTTTTTTCATAAATTTGACTAATCCTATTCTAGAGTTATATAGAATTCAATATTGAATACAAAGGAACTTGCCAAAAAGACCAATTTGAGGATTTTGAAGCCAAATTTTAGAGGATTGGTCAACTCCAATATCAAATTCTAAGGTATGTTCTTTATCTATTCATTTACTTCACTTTATGTTCTTTAGAACACTCACAATCACTAAAAGTAGAACTATCTAAGTTAAAAAAGTCATCATTATGTGCATTAATAGAATTAGAATCATTAAAATATGATATATACATGAATTTGTTGTATCTTGAATTTGAACTATGTCATCGATACCTCCCTATAAAAAAGTATTATCATCATTCTCTCTAATGTAACCAATTGTATCAACATTTAAAATATAGTGCTATTGATGCTACAAACCTGATATATTTGGTTCTCATATAGTAATGAGTTGTCACTATAATCCTCTTGGTCATTTACCTCTAAAAAATTAGTTTTAGTTTCATTTATTGGACCTATACTAGATAAGTTATTTGTTATTTTCAAGTACCCTCTATATTTTTTGGACTGTCGTCTTTAGGTTTCTCTAAGAAATCAGACTGCTTAGGCTATAACAAACTCTATATTTTAATCTTTTGTCATCATAAAACTCAGTCAAAAGATCACCAACAACTCTGTCATCATAATTAGCCTTAAAATTACTTGTTTCTTGATGATTTCACCCCTTGGCTATCTTGAATAGCTAATTCAAACTATAATTGATGCTCTTTACATGTTCACCATGATTTTCTTCAAGTCTTGCATCATAAATCTAGTTTCTAATATTAGTTTGTATTTTGTCTCTTAACATTTCAAGAATATCTATTGAAGGCAAGGAGTCTTGATTAGTGTCTTACCACTTATACCAATTGTCACATCATTGCTAGTCAAACCAAGGACATTCTCCTAATTTTTGAAGATTGCACCATAGTTAGGATTACACAAAAGAGATGAAACTTTAAGAGTTTTATCATAGTAGAATATGAGATCAACAATCAACATGTGCTCATCTATGTCATCAAGAACATCTAGGCCTAGATTGTCATTACAAATTTCACTTCTAATCTAATCATGTCAAAATCAACAAGTTTGGAGTCATTTATTAAACAAACATAATCATAAAATCCCTCTTCATTTCCACTCTCAATAGTGACATAAACCATTCAACTCATGCTCATCATTGGGACTAGGTGTGCCATCATACTCAATGTCTTCTTTACTACCAATTGACTGATTTGTATTGATTGATTGTGATAATTCAACACTTTCAATGCTTACAAGGGTACACCATACTTAGCTTCTTTGTCATAACAATCATCACGTTGATTATTCATTATGCTTCTAAAATCATCATTGTGTTTCTTATCATGAAATCCATTGGTTTTTTTTGAACTACCTTTGTGATCATTACTCCCATGACCTTGATTGAAAATAGATTGCTGATTTGAGATGACTTCATACTTGTCTTCATGAGCTACTCTAACTAATTCAACACCTACAATATAAGAATTTAGGTTGTCCTTGAACATGCTAGTAGGTCTAGTTTTTTACCTTGTGAGTATCCATTTGGAATGGTTGGTCCATCACAATGTGCTTGTCATAACTCTCCTTAGTGCTAGTGACTTCTTCTATCTTGTCTTGAGTAGGTGTATCCATGGGAGGTTAAGAAAGCATGTTTGAGAAGATATGTTAAGAAATGTGAAACTAACCTAGAGATTGTGCCTACCACCATTTGTAAATTAACATCAACAATCAACATGTTCTCATATATGTCATCAAGAACATCTAGGTATAGACTATCATTACACATTTCACTTCTAAAATCTAATCATGAAAAAATCAAGTTTGGAGTCATCATATATGCTGATTATTCATATGCTGATTATTCACTAGTCATCATATGCCGATTTCTATATGCTAATTATTCATTATGCTTCTAGCATCATCATTGTTGTATTCATGATGCATATAGAAATCATCATCATGCCAAGGAAACAAGCAAAGACTAGTCTAACACCAAAAGAGAGTAAAGATAAGAATGAGAGGAAAAGAGAAAGAATGAGGTGAATTTGTGAAAGTAGGAAATTGTCAACCATATAAGAAGGCATTCCACCATTGCCAATTGAAGAGGAACATGACACATCTAATGAATCTAAGAGAGAGATGGAATTGGTGGCACAAAGGGGACGAATGCAAAACCTTCATTCAATGAGGAAATTGAATCTCAAAGTTGGAGGCACTCCATCATCCACAGGTCAAGTTGAAGGAACACCATCATTATCTTCTCAAATTAGAGGCACTCCATCTTTCACAGGTGAAGTTGAAGGTACATCTTCATTCTCTTCTCAAGTTGGTGGCACACCATCATTCACACATCAAGTTGAAGGTACACCATATTCTCCATCTCAACTTCAAGCCTTTTCATCTTTTTCATCTCCAATTGAAGGTACCTCATCTATCCCATCTCAAGTAAATATTGAAGAAATTCCTAATATTGAGTCAACTTTACCAATGAAAACTTCTCCTAGAATTTTGCATAGGAAGCCTAAGTTTCTAATTCATATCGATGAGAATGTTTTGAAGCCCATGCAGGATAATATTCCCAAGTGCACTTGCCAAAGATATGTGAATAAGATATGGAAATCATTCTTTGAGAACTTAAATGAAATCAGAAGATGTCAACTATTTTTTGAATTGATGAGAAATCTAAAATTTAGGTCCATTATGAAGATTCTTGGCCTAAGAACATTGGATGCCTCAAGTGAAAAATCAATTGTAAAAAATGTAATGAGTGTATATGAGAGTGTGGGTTTCACCTCACGTACCAAGGATAGTAATGTCACACAACGTGTCATTACATCGACAATAGTAAGCCAACAAAGAAACAAAGATCACCTCATTAGAAAGACAAGTCAAGCATTGAAAATAAGTAGAAAAACTCCAATGAGAGCCATTGGAAGATGTGAAAGAGTTGAGGACCCAAACACCAATGAATTGTGGGCATTCTCTGGGAGACTCCCACGAAAAGACAAAGTTGTTGTTGAAGCCTTGAGATCCCTCATCAAAGAATTTTGGAAAAATAACACAAGGGTATCTCCTAATGCAAGAGATGTTGTAAGAAGGAGAATTGGTTGTCGAAACTGTGAGCCACATCCAAAGAATTTTTTGGATGTGACTCAAACACAATTTTTCAAGAAATTTCAAGCGATGTATCCTCAAGTCAAAATTAGTCAAACGTGTTTTGAAATGGTAAAACCTTTTTATGTCAAAATAAATCACACACACACACACAACTTGTTGTTGTAGAGTACATATTGAGTTTTCTAATCATTATGATGTTTATAGATATATATGTGTAGATTTGCATACTAATGATGTTTTGTAGGAGTGTAATATAAAGTGTCCACCTAGATCTTCAAGAGATTTCATATCAAGCATCTTATGCTAGAGAGTGGATGGTTAATTATTCCACAATAGCTTATGCTTGGATGACACGTGTGATCATTGTGGTGGGTTGCAACATTTGCCAATTTGTCAACATATGGACAACATACATGTAATTGGAAATGAGATAGTAAGTTTTGGTAAATACAAGATAGTGGCATATAGTCTGAAAGATGACAAAGAAGCAAAACGGTGTGAATTGGTCATTGAAAAGATTCCAATGTATCAGTTTATCTCTATTTTTTGAGATAATATAGTTTACGAGTATGCAAGGCATACGCCTAGAGCTGGATGGTTGGACTTGCAATTCAAGTTATGCAAGGACACGTTTCCACTTTGTACCATCATTTCAATTGTTGAATTTGTAGAGAACTACACACTACAGCCACAGAATGAGGTGCAATCATAGTATTACAACTCTACATAGGTTGCTATATTTGTGCAAATAACATTCATTCATGCAGAATATAGTATAGAGGATGATAGGAAGATCTTGAAGGAATATCATTTTTATATTAGTGATAATCACACACATTCTATAGAGTTTGTGCAAAGTTTCTTTTAGATGTTCTACTGTGATTTGGCTAGTAGGAGCATATCATTTCATTAGCATATCATATGGTCAGATAATTGTGCATCACAATTTAAGAACTCACAGATGTTCTATTAGTTGAGAAGGATAAATAAGATGAATGGTGTTCAACATATGTAGAATTTTTGTGAGGCTGGGCATGTAAAGGGGGAGCATGATGGTCCAGGAACATCTATCAAAAGAGCATTGGCACAAGAAGAGTTGAGGTATAAAGACAATGCAAATTTGATAGATGCGAGATCTATTGTCAAATGGTGTAATGCTACAACAAGTCCAGGTAATGAAGGTAAGTCTATAGTTTGTAGATATTTTTGGTTGGTTGATGATACTAACATTGCAAAATATGAGGACTATTGTACATTGAAACGATTGAGTGAGCTACACTCTTTTAGAAGCTCTAATGCAAGTTCATGGAGTATTCATATGTGGTGGATGGCATTCTTTTGTTCTTCATGTACATATGAAGGTTGTTATGATTGTGAGTCAAAGGAGTGGGTCGATGATTGGTATATAAGAGGTCTAAGCCCAATTGACATGTATCGACCACTGACAACACTACAAATCACAGGGATTGAATCATCAGTTGATTTTGACCATGTTTCAGATCTAGTTCAACCAGGTATTATCAGCATTCAAATTTAATAAAATTTAATATACCATCTTATTTTGTAGTTTTTCTTGTATTGTTGACTATATTCATCGAACTGAATGCACATATTAATGCATGGCATGTTTATGCAGTTATTGCAGCTGAAGATAATGAAGAAGGAATAAATTATTATTTGTGTCATTATGTTGAGGCAAAAAAGAAATTAGATTCCCCTATTATAGATGGAGAAATCATCGAGTACCCTACAAGATCAGCGGTTGTTACTAGAACATGGCTTAGAAGGTACCCAATGAAGAAGTCTAATGTGTGGTTGTTCGAGGACTTTGACACACGTAGGAAGATTCTTCATTATTATAAACTTGTTGTGCCATCAAACATTTATTTTATCAAATATGGGGGTAGACCATTGAACAAGACCTTGTGGAAGGTTCGTGAGTCTGATCACAAGGCAATACTCAACACAATAAAGAGTAGAGCAAACCCACATGGTTCATTGGATTGAATTAGTGGAATGACAGAAAGGTATGTTATTTTTCTTTGCTATCATCATTTCACCTTGTATATTTTAGCTAAATAGTGCAATTGCATTTGCATGCGAGATTTTAGTATGATGGAGGTAGGAAAGTAAGGTAGGTTTTCATGATTATTTCACGATGATATGTCCTTTACTTTCTATTTCATATTGAGTTTTAATGAGTTTTAATGATGTTACTATGAGTTTTAAGTTGTTTTAATGATGTTACTATTTCATAATGAGTCTTAATGAGTTTTAATGACAAACAATTGATAGCAGCGGTAAGGGCAACCTCAATTGATGCCCTACAAGACATTGGATCAAGTGGGAACACCTTTATAGTATTAAATTTTCATCTACCAAAAAGGTATTATGACTAAATTTTTACATTCAACATCTCTTGGGGCCAAACAGATGGTGCCAACACATCTGGGTGGGTGAATAAACACTAGGGGAGATGTCTTTTCGGTGGCAAAGCCTCATGGTCATTTTTGGCTATATCGAACACATACAATCTCTCAAGAGCCTTAAGAAAAAAATGGTGACAAACTTTGGACCGAGTGTTCCATCAAACTGTGACACCTAGGAACATCTTTGCATGTATAGGTGGATGTCAAGTCTACTTATAAACACCTACCTCAATTTTTTTAAATCAATTTCATTTGCCTATGGTGGCAAGGAACACATTGTTCTAAAATGCTTCAGTTTCATGCAGTGGAAAGGTGCTAGGAGTGGCATTTTACATTTCATATCCCATGGACCTAAACCAAATACGCTAACGCATTAGGGTGGGTGGGTAAATTCTAGGGGAGGTCTCATTTTGTGTGCCAAGTGTCCCAATCGTTTGGGGCAACAAGTTACTGGCAAAGTCCCTTAAGATCCCTAAGACCAAAAAATTGTCAAACTATGACGGAGTAGTTCTTAGAATTTGTGGAAGTTAGGAACATTCTATTTGGACCTACAAGTGCACATGGGGTCTGTCCACAATTACCTCTCTCAGTTTTGGTCAACTCTAGTCTGTTTGACCATGCTGAAATCAAATTCATTCTTGCAAAATGCTTCAATTTCTTGCAGTGGAAAGGTGCTAGGAGTGACATTTTGCATTCCATAGCTTGTGGGGCCGAACTGACTATGCTACAGCATTGGGGTGGGTGGGTCAATGCCAGGGAGATCTCATTTCATGTGCCAAGCGTCCCAATTGTTCGGGGCAATACGCTATCAGCAAAGTCCCTTAAGATCCCTGAGACCAAAAAAATGCCAAACTATGATGGAGCAGTTCTCAGAATTTGTGGTAGTTGGAAGCGTTTCGTTTGGACCTACAAGTGCACATGGGGTCCATCCATAATAACCTTTCTCATTTTTGGTCAACTCTAGTCTATTTGATTGTGTCGAAATCAAATGCATTCTTGTAAAATGCTTCAGTTTCTTGCAGTGGAAAGGTGCTAGGAGTGACATTTTGCATTCCATAGCTCGTGGGGCTGAACCGACTGCACTAATATGTCAGGGTGGGCGGGTAAATTCTAGGGAAGGTCTCTTTTCATGTGCCAATCATCCCAATCGTTTGGGGCAACAGGCTACTGACAAAGTCCCTTAAGATCCCTAAGACCAAAAAACTACCAAACTATGACAGAATAGTTCTCAAAATTTGTGGTAGCTGGGAACGTTCTATTTAGACCTACAGGTGCACATGAGGTTCATCCACAATAACCTCTCTCAGTTTTGGTTAACTCAAATCTATTTGACCGTGCCGAAATCAAATACATTCTTACAAAATGCTTTAGTTTCATGCAACACAACCTTGCCAGGTGCCATATTTTTTGTTCTTCTCATTGTGGGGCTAACCCAGCTATGCCAATGCATTGGGGTGGGTAGGTAAGTGTAAGGGAAGCTCTTGTTTCATGTGCCAAGGGTCCCAATCATTCGAGGCATCAGGCTACCGGTAAAATCACTTAAGATCCTAAGAGCAAAAACTACCAAACTTTGACAGAGCAGTTCTCAGAATTCATGCTAGATGGGAATGTTTTGTTTGGACCTATAGATGCACATTGGGTCCATCCACAATAACCTCGCTCAATTTTGGTCAAATCAAATCCGTTTGACTGTGCACATTGGGTTTCATTTTCTTGCACCAAGTGTCCCAGTAGTTTGAGGCAGCAAGCTACCGACAAAGTCACTTAAGATCCTAAGAGCAAAAACTGTCAAACTTTGACAGAGCAGTTCTCAGAATTCACAGTAGTTGGGAATGTTTTATTTAGACCTACATGTGCATGTGGGGTCCATCCACAATAAGCTCTCTTAGTTTTGGTCAACTCAAACCCTTTTGATCATGTTGAAATCAAATGCATTCTTGCAAAATGCTTCAGTTTCATGTAGCACAACCTTGCTAGGAGCCATATTTTTTCATTCTACTCATCATGGGGCCAAATTGACTGCACCAACACATCAGGGTGGGTGGGTAAATGCTAAGGGAGGTCTCATTTTGTGTACCAAGCATCCCAGTCATTCTGGGCTGTAAGCTACCGATAAAGTCACTTTGCTGGTAGCTTGCAACCCAAAATGACTAGGATGCATGGCACATGAAACGAGACCTCCCCTAACATTTACATACCCACCCCGACATGTTGGTGCAATTAGTTTGGCCCCACGAGCTATGGAATGCAAAATTTCACTCTTAGCACATTTTAACTTTGTCGGTAGCTTACAACCTGGAACGACTGAGATGCTTGGCAGACAAAATGAGACCTCACCTAGCATTTATCTGCCCACCCTGACATGTTGGAATAGTTGGTTTAACCACATGAGTTGTGGAAAGCAAAATCTCACTCCTAGCACCTTTCAACTTTGCCGGTAGCTTGTAGTCCAGAATGACTGAGACACTTGGCGCATGAAACGAGACCTCCCCTAGCATTTACCCACCCACCCAAACATGTTGGCATAGACGATTTGCCCCATGACCTATGGAATGCAAAATTTTTGTCCTAACACCTTTCAACTTTGTCGGTAGCTTACAACATGGAATGACTGGGATGCTTGGCACATGAAACGTGACCTCCCCTAGCATTGACCCACCTACCCTAACATGTTGGCATAGTTGGTTTAGCCCCATGAGAAATGGAATGCAAAATGTCACTCCTAGCACCTTTCCACTGCATGAAACTAAAGCATTTTGCAAGCATATTTGATTTCGGCATGGTCAAAAGGACTAGAGTTGACCAAAACTGAGAAAGGTTATTGTGGATGGACCCCACATGCTCCTATAGGTCCAAACAAAATGTACCTAGCTTCCACAGATTCTGAGAACCGCTCTGTCATAGTTTGGCAATTTTTGGTCTTATGGATCCTAAGGGACTTTGCCGGTAGCTTGCTGCCTCGAACGACTGGGATAGTTGGCACACAAAATGAGACTTCCCCTAGCATTTACCCACCCACCCCAATGCATTAGCATAGTCAGTTTGGCCCCATGATGGGCAAAACAAAAAATATCGCACCCAGCAAGGTTGTGCTGCATGAAACTGGAGCATTTTGCAAGAATAAATTTAATTTCGGCATGGTCAAACAGATTTGAGTTGACCAAAAATTAGTGGAAAGAGTTTGGAGGCCCTCATGGTGTTGGATGTTCATCTTTTCTAAATCTTGTATGATTTAAAAGAAGAATTTCAATTGGGAGTTAGATCTAATTGCATAAGCAAATGGCTAGGGATTTGATTTGATTCATTTATATGAGTACAATCTAGTTTGATCATTGTACTTATGTAATAGGGCTGATACTTTGATCTTATTTGGGATGTAGGGATATGGAGATCAAGGTCTTATTGCATTCAAGGAATTGTCTATAGGGTTGTATACAAGTTCATCACACATTATTCACATATCTAGAGTCATTATTGGCAATCAATTGTTCATATGCAAGGCATTATCTTTGACTAGACTATCATATTCCCCTGTTGTTACAACCTATTAAGATTATCACAAAACTCATTAGGAACCCAAAGAATTCACTATTCCATCTAGGGTAATCATGGCTAAAATAGGGTTTGTAATTTTACATGAATAGTAGGTTAAGAAAACTCCATACATATTATATCAAAGGGAGAATGTTACAATAGTCTTGAATGCAGAAATGTAGTTATCTTGAGGTAGCCATCTCCTAACACTATTGCAGCATGTTACAAAAGGGTTTAATTCATTAATTGTGTCTATTCTTTGTTGTGAAGCAAATAGAATTGACACGTGTAAAGACAAATTCCACAACCTTTGCCAACATCCTCCCTATCTCTACCAAAATAGGATCTTTGGAATAGTGTATGGAAAACCATCAAAGCATAAATGATATAGGAATTTTGTCACATGTTGTAATTGCAGCTACCCTTGTAGACATGTATGCAAAGTATGGAAACATAGACAAGGCACATGGACTATTTGATAGAACACATGATTTTTGGCTTCCATTATGGTTAATCTTACTACTCATTCTTGGTGTGTACTTCACTTGAAGTTATCATGAATATGTTTGAGGGCTTGTATTCTTCATGGTGAAGGCTTGGTTGTGGTGAATTTTGTGTAATATTGAGTCTTCTAGTTGTTTCTTCTCTTTGGGTACTATGACCCTATTACATGGTTGGATTCAAGTGGGTTCTCAAGTGTCACTTCTTTGGGTTGATTGTGTTTTAAAATAGTGGTAAGGGTTTGTGAAGTTGATTATGATGAATATTATGTAGGTTTTATTTTGAATGGTTGAAAAGGGTTTGGTTTCTCGAGAAGTATTATACATTTGGACTTTATATTATGAGCATTATGGTGAATGTCAATGGCATTGTGTTAATCATAGTGACAAACCCTAGAGGCTTGTGCAGTGTAATATACCTACTCTCTCTCTCTCTCTCTCTCTCTCTCTCTCTCTCTCTCTCTCTCTCTCTCTCTCTCTCTCTCTCTCTCTCTCCCCCTCTCCCTCTCCCTCTCCCTCTCCCTCTCCCTCTCCCTCTCCCTCTCGTGTGGAGTATAAAGTTGGAATATAAATATAAAATGCCAATCTTGGGTTAAAAACCTCATGGTGGGATCAACTTGTCCCTACACCCTTTATTATTATGATTAGAATGAATTTGTAGATGATGGTAAAGAAAAAAGTAGAGTTCCTTCTAAAATGACTAGTTTTCTCTTGAATATTGTTGTGGTTGTTAGTTCCATGTGTATAGTCTCATTGATAAGATGTATTGTTATTAGCCCTTAAGAACAAAGTAAAAATGCTTTACTTTGATTGAATATGTGGATAGCAATTATGTATGTGCATATGAGAAAAATGTTACCTTAAAAGAATTTAAAATATTTGCAAGGGTTATAGGATAGACCTATGGCTTTATTATAACTCTAAAATGATTTTTAAGGAAACCCTTATTTATGGAATTGTCATTGTGTATATTTTTGCAATAATTAAGCTCAAAGTATATATGTTGCAATAATTGCAAGATATGAACAAAATGGATTTGTTGATAAGGATTTACAAACTTTCAAGAAAATGCGATTGGCAAGTGTAAATCCAAATTCCACAACCTTAACCAACATCCTCCCTACCTATTCCAAAATGGGATCTTTGGAACACAGTATGGACATCCATCAAAGCATAAAGGAAATGGGAATTTTGTCAAATATGTTGTATTTGCAACTACCCAATAGACATGTATGCAAAGTGTGGAAGCATAGACAAGGCACATGAATTGTTTGACAGAACACCTCAAAGAGTGCCATCTCATGGAATGCAATAATTACAAGATATGCACAAAATGGATTTGTTAATAAGGCTTTAGAAACTTTCAAGCAAATGTAATTGAGAGGTGTAAAGCCAAAATGTGATCTTTGGAACATGGTATGGACATCTATCAAAGCATAAGGATATGGAAATTTTGTTAGATCTTGTAGTTGCAACTATCCTAGTAGACATGTATGCAAAGTGTGGAAGCATAGACAAGATACGTGAACTATTTGACATGATGCCTCAATGAAAGGGCATCTCATGGAATGCAATGATTGCAAGATATGCAAAAAATGGATTTTTTTTATAATGCTTTATAAACTTTCAAGAAAATACAATTGGCAGGTGCAAATCCAAATTCCACAACCTTATCCAGTATCCTCCTTGCCTATACCAAAATGGGATCTTTGGAACATGGTATGGACATCCATCAAAGCATAAAAGATATGGAAATTTTGTTAGATGTTGTAGTTGCAACTACCCTCGGGGACATGTATGCAAAGTGTGGAAGCATAGACAACGCACATGAACTATTTGGCATGATGCCTCAAAGAAATATCATCACATGTAATGCAATGATTGCAAGATATGAAAAAATGGATTTTTTGATAAGGATTTAGAAACTTTCAAGCAAATGCAATTGGTGGGTGTAAAGACAAAATCCACAACCTTAGCCAACATCCTCCCTTCATATGCCAAAATAGGATCTTTGGAACATGGTATGGACATCCATCAAAGCATAAAGGATATGGGAATTTTGTCAGATCTTGGAGTTGCAACTACCCTAGTAGACATGTATGCAAAGTGTGGAAGCATAGACAATGTACATGAACTGTTTGACATGATGCCTCAATGAAATGTCGTCACATGGAATGCAATGATTGCAAGATATGAAAAAATAGATTTTTTGATAAGGCTTTAGAAACTTTCAAGCAAATGCAATTGGCAAGTGTAAAGACAAATTCCACAACCTTAGCCAACATCCTCCCTTCATATGCCAAAATGGGATCTTTGGAATATGGTATGGACATCCATCAAAGCATAAAGGATATGAGAATTTTGTCAAATCTTGTAGTTGCAACTACCCTAGTAGACATGTATGCAAAGTGTGGAAGCATAGACAAGGTACGTGAAATGTTTGACAGTGATTTTTTTAGTGGCTAATATTCACCAATTGGCTAATAGTTGAAATTGGGGATTCAAAATTTGGCTAATAGTATAAGCTATAAGGTGACTTGAATCTCCACATTTTTACAAAATTTTATTTTAGTCCTAGTTAAATTGCCAGAATATTTATTTTAATAAAATTTTAAACTCAAAAATTTGCCACAATCTTCGATACCTAATTAGATCAAATTCGCCTAAGTTTTATTAATTTTAGTAGAAAATGAAATTAATTCACCAATAATATTATATAATTATTGGTTACTTTAAGGCCATATCACCAATTTTTAATGACCGCCATTGATTTTATTTATAATCTAACAACTACAATTGTATTCCTTGGGTTAAAATGTACCCATGGAGCTCCAATGCCCATTGAGCCTAAAATTGTATTTGGGCTGTTGATCTCAATTTATAATCTAACAACTAGGGTTAAATTCCATGGGCCAAAATGTAGCCACGTAGATCCAATGCCCATGGGGCCCAAATCCATGGGCATTAGAGCTCTGTGGGTACATTTTGGTCTATGAAATAGAACCCAAGCCATTAGATTATAAATAAAATCAATGGTGGTGAAAATTAATTTATGACCAATTTAAAATATTTAATTTTTGATTTAGAATATTAAGAAACTAAGGAATTATAGACATGAGCACTATACCTTAAACTAGTCAATCACTGTCATCTTCATGCCTTTACTTTTCCATAGGAATTTAATTTTTTTTAGGAAGGATTCACCATGGTAATTAATGCATTTTCCTATTTTTTTCAAGATTCACCAGGATTTTCTACAAATTTCTAGTGATTTAAAAAATTTGCCGATAAAATTAATATTTTTTTCAAAAAAAGGAAAGATTCACCAATAGAAATTAATATTTTTTTCCAAAAAAATGGAAGATTCGCTAGGATTTTATATCTTTTTTTAGGAGGGGTTTCTTAAAGTTATCACTGATGTTTGACATGATGCCTCAATGAAATGCTATTTCATGGAATGCAATGATTGCAAGATATGCAAAAAATGGATTTTTTTATAAGGCTTTATAAACTTTTATGAAAATACAATTGGTGGGTGTAAAGCCAAATTCCACAACCTTAGCCAGAATCCTCCTTGCCTATGCCAAAATGGACATCCATCAAAGGATAAAAATATATGGGAATTTTGTTAGATGTTGTAGTTGTAACTGCCCTCAGAGACATGTATGCAAAGTGTGGAAGCATAGACAAGGCACATGAACTGTTTGGCATGATGCCTCAAAGAAATGTTGCCTCATGGAATGTAATGATTGCAAGATATGAACAAAATATATTTTTTGATAAGGCTTTAGAAACTTTCAAGCAAATGCAATTGGCAGGTGTAAAGCCAAATTCCAAAACCTTAGAAATGGTATCTTTGGAACACGGTATAGACATCCATCAAAGCATAAAGGATATAGGAATTTTGTCAAATGTTGTAGTTACAACTACCCTGCAAGACATGTATGCAAACTGTGGAAGCATATGCAAGGAACGTGAATTGTTTGACACGATGCCTCAAAGAAATGTTGTCTCATGGTATGCAATGATTGCAAGATATGCATGAAATGGATTTTTCATAAGGATTTAGAAACTTTCAAGAAAATGCACAAAGAAACTTTCAGCCAAATGCAATTGGCACGTTTAAAACCAAATTGTACAACCTTATCCAACATCCTCCTTGCCTATGCCAAAATGGGATCTAAGGAACATGGTGTGGACAACCATCAAAGCATAAAGGATATAGGAATTTTGCCACATATTGTATTTGCAGTTGCCCTTGTAGACATGTATGGAAAGTGTGGAAGCATAGACAAGGTGCATGAACTGTTTGACATGATGCCTCAAAGAAACACACAGTCTCATGGAATGCAATGATTGCAAGATATGCACAAAATGGATTATTTGAAAATGATTTATAAACTTTCAAGAAAATGCAATTGGAACGTGTAAAATCAAATTCTTATAATGATAATTGATCATCATATTAAATATTTAATATAAACTGTCATATAAATAATGTCATGAACATAACATCTAGTCTATATATAAAGCCATATAGGCATGTTCAAACAAAGCCATACATGCATATACAAAAATATACATCAATAACATACAAAAGTGTGTATACAAATCCATCTAGGCATACAAAAAATGTCCCAAAATATAGTTTCCTATGGACTTTCATCAAATAATCGGTGGCCCTTGCTTGGTCGTGAAGATGGAGAGCCAATCAGTGACTCATTCTCTCTCTCCCATCGAGTAGACCTCCTCGACAAAGCTTTTTGCAGCTCCATCTATTAATACAATTAAACAATATGCACATTAATATAGAAAACATGAAATATATAACATCACATATGTAATCGATCACTTACCACTACCCGATGATCACTCTCAATCATCTTTCTCTCTCTTCATCCATAGTTGGACGGGTTGGAGTTGCGACATCTTGTGAGAAGCATCAAGAAGCAAAAATGACTAAACATAAATAGCATTTATGTACATCAAACGACATGAGATAAAACAAGAAATACACATTTTAATGTTATTGGCTCATACCTCGGTTAAAGGATTTGAAGACAACACAGCTGCAACAATGCCTTCCTGCGCGGACTCACGAAGATGAGGAGTCTCCATATTCAGCATCTGAAAATAGAGTTCAAGGTTATTCGACCAAAATAGATACATAACATTATTTAAATGCATAATGATTACAAATGGTTACATTTTCCTCCATATAAGTGGTTTTGCATCCAAGGGACCAAGGAAACCATGGAGGTGCTAGTGAAGCTTCCTATTGAAATCATCAAATTGTCACTAAATAATATTACCATTGATATATATACTATATTTACGATCATGTGATAAATTACATACCTGCTAACTTGACCTCCTCTCATAGCCCTCCAATGGATGGCTAACAGAGGTAGGATGAAGACTCTGACCCTGGAATTTCATTGCATAGAGAATTACATACATTAATTTTGACTTATAATATAGATAGTCATATAAAATTAATTACAAATTTAAAATAAGAATATATTAAATCAAGATGAAACTTGTAAAAAATTATCTGAGAGTCAATACCAAATGTACACTGTAAGACATCATCTATGAGAACAATATCATCCAATATGGATGTGTCCATCATTGGCTGTTGCCCAGGGGCTACATTACAGCATCTTGTCGAGAGTCCTGCCACGAGTCTTGCATCCCATAATCGCACAAGTTCCCATATAAACTGCACAAATGTGGGGATAAATGATGCCTGCTTCTCTCACCCTCATTAGCCTAGGTGAGATCATTGTCGTGTTGTGCTAGAGACTGCATGAGAGAACTCAATGAATGTAGTATCTCCACCTCAACACTCTCCTTCAAAGTCGAAAGGAGTGACACACGTTCTTGCCTGAATAGGGGTCTAGGTACATAGTTTTGGTCTCACTATGCCCCCTCTCTATCTTGGGCAGAGCCACCACCTCTGCCCTAGAACTCTCGAATGTCAAAATAATTAGGAATCTTCTTGAGGATGAACTCACAATGGAGTTTCCTCAAGAAATATTGTGGCACCTCATTGTTGTTGCATGGATGCTCGTCAAACACCATGTACCATCTATCCCAAAAGTTTTGGGATATATCTTGATTCCTACACCAATGGATAGGGAAGCATTTGCAAGTCACTTCTAGTCTTTGGCCAGTTTTAGGATTAATAAATGATGTAGGAGCATCCATGGTCAATGGCAACCTTACATCACCAAAAATATTTTAATCTTGTTTGTTTGTTTTCAATAAGGTTTATGGGCTTGGGAAATAATATTTTAATTTGCAACAAATATAATTTTCCTTGGGCATATTGGTAAATGTAATTTTTGTGGAAAAATGCCCCGATAATTTATAAATGCCTCAAATAGTGGGGAATATCTTTCCTAGGCAAAGGCATTAAATTCTATTTTAGTGGGGGCTAATTTTTGTCATAAGTGGGGTTGTTTCTATCATAAGTGGGGCTGCCAAGAATCATGGAATTAATGGCACTTATTATTGTAACCGTCATAGTGTAAGGAATCTTGTAAGTGGTCTTTATGGCCTAGGTTGGTGGACCTAACTCCTAGAATTTTATTTTATTAAATTCTAAAATTTGTAACTCCAAGAGGGGGGTTGTAATTATGAGACCCAGTCTTGGTAAAATGAGAATAAATTTCTCATATCTTATATAAATTAAGACATTAAACATGTTTTGGAAAGCTGGGAAGGAGAGGCATGAAACCCAAAAACTGTTTTAGAAAATTTCAAAAAATGAAGGTGCGGTGAAAGGAATAAGTGACAGGTTTTTATTGGAGCTAAGAGAAGAAAATTGAGGAGAGACCTAGATGTTGGGGAAGGAGTCTAGAGGTGGAGAAATTTATTTGTTTCAAGTGTTGGATGTGTAATTCTTAGAAGATCACAAGCTTCCTTATTTTGTAATGCATTTTTAGATTTGAATAAAAGATTGTGTGCAGATTTCTCTTCATACCTTTGTTGTAATATTTTATTTTCAGACTTATTGCATAGACTTGTTGAAGTGTTGTGTTGCAGATTTGAATGGATTAGTGTCTCATTGTTACATCAATTAATAAATTAGTAGCCCCCCTCTACATCAATTAGTATCAGAGCTCAAAAGGTCTAGGCAAAAGAGAGTTTGGTTTTTGTGGGTTTTTGTTTGTATAGGTTGAAGAGAGAACCTGGTTGCTAAAAGACTAGGTAGAGGAAAAGAGAAGAGACCTAAGTGAGGCAAAGACAAGAAGAAGCAAGGTTAAAGGGACTTGCTTGAAGAGAAGATGGATTTGTTGAGGAAGTACCTGCAGGTTGGGGGTTCACAAAAGAAGAAGCAAGAAGAAAAAGAGAGGAAGAGGAAAGAGGAAAAGATGAGGCAAAGAGAGGTTGAGAAAGAGATAAGAGAACTAAGGCAAGTTGCGGAAGAGATGGAAAAATATATGGAAAGAATAGTTCAGCAGTTGCAAAGTTGGCACTTATCAGTGAAGAGGAAGGTTACATGGCCCATCAAGAAAATTATCCAAAGAAGAAGAAGACAAGCAAGGACAACAACAATAGAGGAAGAACAAAAGCAATCTCAAACAGAAGAAGAAGTAAGCAATGAAATGATGAGTACATCTATGACTGTTTTGACATCAAGCATTGAAGAAGACAAAGTAGATATGGTTGTGGATAAGTCTTCATTTCATTTTTAGTCTCAAGAGCAAGTTGAACAAGTAGAAGGGCATATTACTATTAATGTTGCTGATAAAGTTGATGTTGATAATGAAGTTGTTGATAAGATCATTGTTACAAAGTTGCAGACCAAGTTCTTGTAGTTGGATGTTGTTATATTGCAGGGATCACCAAAGGACTGTGAGAAGCAAAGTAAAGAATACATTGTTGGTACTGACCAAGGTGTTTTGATGAATGAAGTTGTCATTATTTAGGTGCAGGTATCCAAAGCAGCAGATAAGAAGAAGTTGTTTCCAGTTGACAGACCTAAGAACCTTAACAAGAAGTTGGGAAAACCTAAGTGAAAATGAAGACCAATTGGAGTTGTTTCAAAGAGGACAAGAGGCAGAGCATAGAGGACATCAAGGAGGAGCATTCAAAGGATGCAAACTTGTTACTACCCTCCATCCAAGAGGGCTTAGATTTTTTTTTGGCTGGGAGTCTGATGTAGGAGCATCCATGGTCAATGGCAACCTTACATCACCAAAAATATTTTAATTTTTGTTTGTTTGTTTTCAATAAGGTTTATGGGCTTGGGAAATAATACTTTAATTTGCAACAAATATAATTTTCCTTGGGCATATTGGTAAATGTAATTTTTGTAGAAAAATTCCCCAGTAATTTATAAATGCCTCAAATAGTGGAGAATATCTTTCCTCAGCAAAGGCATTAAATTCTATTTTAGTGGGTGCTGATTTTTGTCATAAGTGGGGTTGATTCTGTCATAAGTGGGGCTGCCAAGAATCATGGAATTAATGGCACTTATTATTGTAACAATCATAGTGTAAGGAATCTTGTAAGTGGTCTTTATGGCCCAGGTTGGTGGACCTAACTCCCAGAATTTTATTTTATTAAATTCCAAAATTTGTAACTCTAAGAGGGGGGTCATAATTATGAGACCTAGTCTTGGTAAAATGAGAATAAATTTCTCATATCTTATTGAAATTAAGAAATTTAACATGTCCTAGAAAATTGGGAAGGAGAGGCACAAAACCCAGAAACCATTTTAGAAAAATCTAAAAAATGAGGGCGCAGTGAAAGGAATAAGTGATAGGCTTTTATTGGAGTTGAGAGAAGAAAATTGAGGAGAGACCCAGTGTTAGGAAAGGAGCCTAGAGGTGAAGAAATTTATTTTTTGCAGGTGATGGATGTGTAAGTCTCAGAAGGTCACAAGCTTCCTTATTTTGTAATGCATTTTTAGATTTGAATAAAACATTATGTGCAGATTTCTCTTCATATCTTTGTTGTAATATTTTATTTTCAGCCTTCTTGCATAGGCTTGTTGAAGTGTTGTGTTGCAGATTTGAATGGATTAGTATCTCATTGTTGCATCAATTGGTAAATTAGTAGCCCCCTCTCTGTATCAATAAAGTGTGAACATAATGCAGATTTTGTAATTTTTTCATTCTTCACTTGTTCACAAGACAATTTGTCAGCATAGTATTTCTGACACGTCTCCCTATAGTCATGAAATTTGGTGATTTGTTTTGTCAATGATTTGATGTGAGAAACAATTATCTCTAATGACTTCACAAGTGCTCTCCTACGATCAGTGCTTGTACTTGGATGGTTTAACATTTCAATTAGAGTTTGAAGATGTTTTTTTTTCCTTCTATTTGCCCTAAATAGTTTTCTTGTGTATCTCTTTCATGGGAGGACATGAAGGTGGGGGGTTTTGAGGGATTTCGAGGTTGTTTTGACCCTCAGCTGGATTTGTGTTTTGTCTTGCCTCATTAAATATAAATTCAATATAAAAACTAATCAAACATTGCAAAAGTTGAAAATTATTTTCAAACTCACAAAAATTAATCAAACCCTACCTTCTTCGGCTGCTAGACCCTCTATATTTGCTTCACGACATCTTCAGCGACAGGCTTGGTGAGGTGGCGGCATGAAAATGTCGATCTTTCTTTGCACTTGCTTGATTTGCCCTTCCTTGAATGCACTTGCACTATGTCACTGGTTTTTTCTCTCCAAACTCTATTTTTGGCCACGGGTATGAGGAAATGTGTGTTTTTTTACTTTTATGTAGAGAAAAATGTGAGTGCATTAGAACATGCTCACATTTTGCTCTGCATGGGACCAAAACGTCATGTGGCAACTTTTTGGTCCCACAACTCCATGCATACACCCATAAATAGAAATAATTATTTAATTCATGGGATGGGGATAAGGATATTAGATAAATAAATATTTATCTAATGTTGGACTATGGAAAAGGGTTGATTAATTGAATAAATGATTAAATTTATTCAATTAATGCTAGGAGGTGGTACAAATGAATAGTGATTTAATAATAAAATATTATTTAGTCACTCTTGGAAGGGACACTGGGTAATTAACTATCTAAATAAGTGTTTATTTAGTTAATTGTGGAAGAAAGTGGTTTAGATGATGAGTGGACAATTTTGTCTACAGGAGTCTTACTGGTACTTTTATTTCAATAGAATCATTGTATGCAAATTTTGCTTGAGGCAATACCAAATCCCATTACTTAGGCTTGTCTCCAACAAAGGACCTTAACAAACTTCCCAAGCTCTAGTTAACAACTTTGGTGTATTCATGCATTTAAGGATGATAGGAAAAAATTAATTTTAAATATTTGCCTAATTTTCTTGCATATTCCAAAAGTGTCCTATAAACTTGGTATCATGATCTGAAACTATACTTTTTGGTAAACCATGCAACCGAATAACCTCCATGAGAATAAATTTGCAATATGTGTGGCATCATAGGTATTTTTTCAAGCTATAAAATGAGCTATTTTCATGAATTTATTAATAACCACAAAGATTAAATTCTCACCTCTTTGCATTCTTGGAAACCCAAGAACAAAATCCATTCTAATGTCATCCCATAGCCTCTCTGGCATGGGTAATGGTTGATATAGTCTCATGTTTTGACTCCTTCCTTTGGGATAGTAGAAAAATTTACATCCTTGCACATGTTTTCTAACTTCACTTTTGATCTTTAGCTAACAATACCTTTCACTAAGTTGTGCTAAAGTCTTATCAACCCTAAAATGTCTAGCTAATCTGCTACAATACTTTTCCTTTATTGGGTTCTCCCTCATCGATCCTTGAGGTATGCATAGCTATTGTACTTTGAATAACAATCCATCTTGTATGAAGTAATCTATCCATGGTGTTCTATCCATGCTAGTTAGATTAGTACATGTTTTCCATGTATCCTTAAAATCTAAATCATCATTGTACAACTCCTTCATGGCATCAAAACCTACTACTTCAACCCTCATTTTATTCAATAATGCTACTCTCTGACTTAAGACATTTGCTACTTTTTTTGAACTCCCACTTCAATGCTTGAGAGTTCAAAAGTATATCCTTGTAGGAATTCCACCCACTTCATATGCCATTGGTTGAGCTTGGTTTGGATGTTAGTAAATTGCACAATGCATGGTGATCAATGTGAAGCACAAATTCCTTAGGAAGAAAATAATGTCACCACTCCTTTAGGACCTATAGTACATTAAACTCTTGGTCATAAACATAATACCTCTTCTTGTCATCATTAATCTTTTCACTATAAAATAACCTATGGGTCTACCCTCTTGACTAAGAACCACTCCTATGGTTCTCCTATTTGCATCACAATCCACTTGAAACACTTTTTTAAATACCAATAAATATAGCACTAAATCTTTAGTGACATTCTTCTTTAGGAGATTAAAGCTCTTATCCACTACTGTTGTCCACTTGAAGTCTTTTCTATCTTCTCTCATAGTTTCATTGATGGGTGCACAGATCCTCCTAAAATTTTGAATAAACCTATGATCTAGTAGTTATCTAGACCATAACAACATAAGACCTCATACACACTCCTAGGTGTAGGCTATTCCACTATGGTTCTTACTTTTTCTAGGTCCATTTATAACCCCTTATATGAGATAACAAACCCTAAATGGACCAATTTATCCTTCATAAGACTAAATTTATTTAAGTTAATCAACAATTTATCCATGATCTTTTCTAAAATTTGTTTAATGTGCAACAAATGTTCCTCTCTGTTGTTTCTAAAAAATACAATGTCATCAAGATAAACAATTACAAATTTTCCCAGAAATGGTTTCAATGCTTCATTCATCAACTGCATAAACATGCTAGGTGAATTTGTTAATATGAAGGGCATCACTAACCACTCATATAGCTCCTCCTTGCTCTTAAAAGTGGTTTTCCATTTGCCACCCTCTCTTATCCTAATTTGATGGTATCTACTTTTTAAATCAATTTTGCTGAAATATTTAGCATTCCCCAAGAAATCCATAGGATCATCCATTCTAGGTAAGGAAACTGATACATAATAGTTATCTTATTAAGGGCTTGTGAATCCATGCACATCCTCCATTCATCATCCTTTTTTGGTGCTAACATGATTGGTACTGCACATGGGTTGAGGCTTTCTTTGATCAATCCTTTTTCCATATCTCCCATAATTGTTTGTTCACCTCTTAATTTTCTATAGGGGTCAATATATAAATAGTCTTATTGGGTAAACTCACTCCTAGATTTAAATCAATATGATGGATAATTCTCCTTATAGGCAACAATATTTATAGCAACTCCATGGATACAATATCATCAAATTCTTCCAACAACTCCTTTAATTCCAATGGTATATCACTCGTATCAACAACTATTCCTACTTGCAACACCTTAGGGACTACTTCAAAACATAGTTTTTCATGCATAAACTCCTTCAAAAACTATTTTCTGCACTAGTAGCATCCTTGGACTATTCTCGACGTCTTATTCCTTGGTTGTCAATGATGTAAGAGTATATTTTTGGCCATTCTATTCCAAAGTGTAAGTATTTTCTCTCCCATCATGGATTTCCTTCCTATTAAATTTTCATGGTCTCCCTAAGAGAAAATGAAACACATCCATAGGCATGATGTTACACCATAACTCATCCTCATATGTGCCTATCCAAAAAATTATTGTAGACACCTAAATTTGACCATGTCCTATAACATTGCCTTTCGACATTCCCTTGCATCCTCTTGCGACACTTTGTCCTAGGTCCCCTTCCATGACCCCTTACATCACTCCCATTAGTTAAATAAATTATATTTATTTAACTAATTCCTCTTATCCATTTATCCTTCTCTTACATCAAATTAAATAAATCTTATTTATTTAATTCCATTTGTCCATATGCCACACAAGAGGTTCAGAATGTCGAACAACAAGCATGCACCAATACCAATAGCTATAGGTATAAAATTGAGTAAGGAAGATAACAACAATGAAGTGAACCCAATATTATACAAGAACATGGTTGGAAGCTTAATGTAATTGATAGCTACTAACGTACGTGATAAGTTTGATTTCTAGATTTATGGAGACACCTAAGGATACACACTGGCAAGCGGGGAAGAGAATCTTGAGATATGTCAATAGCACAAAGGGCTATGACATTTGATATACCACATCTAGTGAGTTTGAGTTGATTAGTTGTATCAGGATATGTGTCCCAAATGGTGTTAGGAGCCATTTCATGGACATCCAGGAAGCAACTCATAGTTTCTCTCTCCAAAGTAGAAGATGAATATATAACAGTAAATGCAGTTGCATGTTAGATTATTTGGCTTAGAAGAATCCTAGCAAATTTGAATGATGATATATTGTGATAATGTATCTTCAATAGCCTTGACAAAGAACCCAATTTTCCAAGGACAAATCAAGCATATTGAGATTCATTATCATTTCATAAAGGAGCTAGTAGAACATGGAGAGACTGAACTTTAGTTTTGTAGATCCGAGTAGCAACTTGTTGATATCTATACTAAGACACTATCAAAAGAGTATTTTGAATGCTTAAGAGACAATTTGAGCATCATAGACAACTCTAGAAATCAGCTTTGAAAACCAACTCTAGAAAGCAACTCTAAAAACTAGCTCTAGAAATCAGCTCTAGAAAGCAGCTTCAGAAAGCTTCAAAAACTAACTCCAGAAACCAGCTTTAGAAACCCAACTTTAGAAATAAACTCCAAAAATCTAGATCTAGAAACCAGCTCTGGAAATCAACTTTGGAAAGTAGCTTTAGAAATCACTAGACAACTACACAGATAGCTTCAAAGATACAAAAAATGATTATATGCATGATAAGAGACTCGAGATTAAGGGGAGCTTTACAACTTCGAGTTCAAGCAAGTCGTCTTATTGAAGCCTTGAATCACAACAAACAAAAACCAAAATTGATGCTAAGGAAAAAAATGATAATTTGACCTTAGAAAATAATAACTATTAACTTAAATATGTAGAATTTGCTATCTATTCTATCACATTTCAAAGATCTATTCCAACTTTGGAATGTCAGCAAGTTCTATTCTAGTGATATATGGTCATGTAAAGTCTTAAAAAACCAATCTGTTAAGAAATAATCATTTAAATTATTAAAAAAACTTAAACTCCAGGTGAAGGACAATTAAATCACTAACAAGAGCAAAATAAGCAAAAAAAAAACGTTTAAAAAAAATTATATTTTATTTGTATCAATTTATTGGATCACATTCCCTTATTCATCACCAAAATTTATTTGATAGAACTTATATAATTTGTTTGCCAATCTCACTTACTGTTTTGACAATGAAATGGATTTAGACTTCTACACAATCCCTTAAAACTGATGGAGTTGTTTCATCATGTAAAACTGACCTGAAGGTCCATTGGGTGGAAACATGACCACTGTTACAACATTTTCTGCTCCTTCTGAAGCCTTTAAATCTCCCATATTCCTTGTCATATCTGTTTGAACTACTCCTGGATGCACATTATTGATTGAAATTCTTTTCCCATCTTCACTGGTTGATAACTTTCTAGCAAGCAATCGAGTGTAGGTATTCAAAGCTAACTTTGAAAGGCAATATTGAGGGAAAAAATATGGCCAACCCTTTTCTTCTATGTCACCACTTTTAATATCTTCTAAAAAGCTTTGAAGCATCTTATCAATTAATTCCTCTGTTATTTTTGAATCATCGGAAAGTTCCAATCGTAGAGAATCATTTTTGAGCCACTGTAACATTCACCATAATTAAAAATCTATACCTGTTTTTAAAAAAATTAGCAAGGACAAGAACACTGTTTTTAAAAAAATTAGCAAGAACACTGTTATTATCAAGCTAACTAATGTTTACCTGTAACAATCCAGCCTCTGATGACACATTTACAATGCGAGATCCTGCAAAAGATGATCGAAACAACGGCAACAATGTTTCTACAAGTCTTTTTGTTCCATAATAGTTAATATCAAAGCAAGCTTTTGACATTTCATAATTTGTCTCAGATACTTTCTTGAGAGTCGCATTATCCTGAAAACATACAGAAAAAAATAGCAATTGTATGGGTCTGGTTTAGAGTTTGTGCACCATAAAAGCTAAAAGATGTAAACCCAAAATAGCTACAAGTTCAAATCGGGCTTATAATTTTATTAAAGCAACATTAATAACTGTAATAATGTATAATTTGATTGAAACATCCTATATATTTATATATGTTATGTGATGAATCACAATTGTATAGTTTTGAGTCAATCTTTACCCTAAAAAAAAAAAAAAAAAAACTAGTATATAATTTGATTCCTATGTATATAGGAGAAAACTGTGTACTTCACATTTTTATCTCTATGTTTTATGTCATTATGTGTGGATTTCATCAATGTATAGTCTTAGCATCCAATTTGGCTTTTTGGGTGCACCCACTAACCATAGACCTAAATCCCTCACTCACCATTTTATATTCTTTAGTTTAGAACACCACGAGCCCAATTCACAAGACTTTTGTCTTCTTAGAATGGTTCACACCTATGATTGTGTCTCTTAGACAATATTGCGAGTGTGATCTAGTTTTCCAATTTTAAAATTCAAATTCTTGCTTTTAAGGCCAACAAGCACATGATATAGTCATTACTAGTGGCACACCAAATGTTTTGAACTCTGTGTCTATGGTTGTGCATTTAAGGACACCATCCTAGATCACTTTTGATATATTGAAAGATTGTCAAATATTGACTATCAAGACACACATCATAGAAGTCAATTCACATCGAGTTGTCTTAGTCTTATTTGGACACAACAATCAACAAAACAACACCCTTAATTCTTAGATTTTCTATATTTCAATTTGATCAAATCAAACTAGGGGCTTGATTATCACTAAGGAGGTCAAATGATCCTCTTTATAGTAGTATGCCCCCAATAGTATTTTTTAGCACCACACTTTTAGATGTAAGTACACATAGTTTGAACTAACTTTTCAAAGATCCATAGGTACTAACGATAGAATTCAGCACACAAGACACAATCATGCTTATTGAAATAAATTGTGAACATGATCTTATTCTAGCATCTAGAAAGCTCAAGATTAATTTATCATAAGCCTCTAATCATCAATTCAATTCTATATTTTAGTTTCTAGATCTTTAGCATAGCATCTTAAAGCATTCAAAGTCTATCACACCCATTTCCATGTAAACCCTAAATCCATCTCAATCATTTCAACATATATATGTCTTAGTCTATCTTCATTTTCTAGTTTGAATTAACCAACCTAAACTAGTTTTAATTTAGGGTTTGATTAATAAATTAGGCCATTAAAATTTATTGTAGAATACTTTTATTACCCTCCAATATGAATATATGAGAATTTGTTTTATATTAATAAGAAATTGTAATCCATAACTTAGTGGAATATGGTTTGTTTTCACATTATAACTTATTGGAACATTTATTAATTTTATAAGTGTGAGATATTCAGCCTCATTTTGTGTAGGTTTAGAGCACATTAGATGGTAAAAATCTCTTACACAACTTTTCTCCACCCACACCCCATCATATAATTTGAATACAAGCATGACCCATATTAAGAGTTGACACAAGGCATTAATATATGCAATCTAAACCTTTTATGACATGTTCTATAGACGAATGGTTGAAGTAGCACTAACTTGACAAAATTAATTGATCTCATTTTCATCCTTGACCCTTATAATCAAAAGGTTGATGAGTTGTACTTGATCTTGCAAATATTTTCTCCTCTACCTTTATAAATTAATGACATGCATCTACTAACACTGTGAAATAACTCAAGTAGAATTGAAATTGATATTCTACATGTTTTGAAGCTATCTAATTGCCACTACTATAATTTTGAACTTCCTACAATGATTTGTTGACACTGTTTAAATTACGCAAGTGGATTTAGAGTCAATGATATGCATCTTTCAAAATTTTCTATTATGTCACTACAAGAATATTGAATTTCTAGTAAGGATGTAATTGTGACACTATTTAAAACAACTCATGTGAATTTAAAAGTGATGACACATACATTCATACGTTATCTAATATGCGGTGTTAGAATATTAAACTTATTGCATGGATCTACTGACATAGTTTATACATAATAAAGTTGATGTGAAAAAATGATGCACATCTTTTAGTTCTTCTAATATGCAACTTCTAGAATTTTAAAATTCATACAAGGATCTATTAAAACTATATAGAAGAGGTGAAGTGGATTGAAAGTGATGATAAACATCTTTTGAAATTTTTAATATATTAGTGCAATAATCACAAACATCCTACAAGGATCTAACTAATTTGTGTCAAAACCATTTTAGTTTATTAGAAATTGATGATTCACATCATTCAAATTTGTGTAGTATGTCACTCCAAGAATATTGAATTTGGGATCTAATAACATTGTGTAAAAGCATATCCTTTCCATCATTGAAATTATTTTCTAGTACATCATAACTTTGAATCATATCCTATGCATAGAGATAGATTTCATTGGAACTCATAAACAAATTTTAGGGAGATCAAATTATACATGGATCATAAATTAATATTGATCTTAAAATAAAAATTGAGATGAAACTCAAATTATGAGATCAAAAGAGATGGATAAGTCAAGGAAACACTCTAATGATTGTGTAAATGTATCATTGAATATCTTTCTAGTCTAATATTATATTGGTATGTATGATGTAGAAATTTGTGAATTGTAAATTGTTTGTTATAGGTGCATACATGTATTTGATAGCATCTATAATAAATAAAAACTAGAGGACATGTAAAAACATAGGTTATCCACTTCAATAATAAGAAATATATGAATTTTAGAGAATTGTCTATTTTTAAGTTGATAAAAATAATAGAACATAGACATCATTATTCACTATAAATATTTAAATTCATTTTTTTTGTAATAGGAGGAAAATATTTAATATCAACCCAATATGAGAGAATGATGTTTAATGATCCTTAAAAATATTGGGTCTATTATATGGTTGGAAAGAATGTAAGTGACATCAATGAGCTTCTAGATGTATGACTAGTGGAATAAATTAACTATTTCAAGCTTAAACATTCCTATGTATATTCTCATTTCCTTGTTTGTGAAATATTAGTATTTTGTATTATTATAACATCACAAAATAATTACACATATCTATTGTAATATTTAACTTTTGGGAAATGAGTTAGAAATAATGATTTCATAATAACATTCTCTTGTATTTTACAACAAAAATGTAAACCATGACACATAAAAATTATATTGTTTAAGATAAAGAACAAATCAACAATAATGCAAACCAAGTATTATTTTAAAGTTAACATGAAGTTTTGAGTTATTAGTAACAATAAAAACCATGTACTAATTTAAAAATATAAACTAAGTAGTTTGAGAACTATTCCATATCCAACACGAATGCCTCCTACTTTCCATTGATGTGGTGGATTGGTGTGAAAGTAAACCCTCATCTTTGGCAAATGCTTGCACAATTAATTTTTACCTAGGGTTCCTATTAAATGGTTTCCTCATACTTCATTGGCACAAATAAAGTTTCCACCTACCAAGAGGAAAAATATCTACAACATCTATCTCTAAATTGTTCTCTTTAGATGGTATATCATTGTTGGGTGAACCTAATCAGTTTCTCTCCCTCTTATGCACATGCTCAAAAAATATTCTAAGTTCTCGTATCATTCCATGTCCATTTCATACCAAAAGGGGGCCTATCTATATGGTTCTTGATGATTGAGAGTACTTCCATGTAAGATTTTGACTTAATGGTAGCCTACCTAGGAGGTCTGATTTCATTGAGGGTATATATCTATGTGGTTCTTATTGACATGACCTCCTACTACCTTAGCACAAGAAATGTGCCTCCTAATAGCTGACATAATATTTGTCTCAACCTCAAGAAAGTTAATGAATTAATGTTATTTAATGAAATTTATTAAGGATTTAATGAAAGTTGTAGTTTTTGGATTTCCAACTATATATTTAGATTTTGTTAAAAGTTGTAGAATTTTTTGAGAGAGATGCTTATTATTATTTAACATTAAGTAAAAGAAACCTAGTACATTCATGATTCTATTTTAAGTGAATTAAAATACTTGGACTTAATAAAGTTCAATTAGATTTTCCATACTTTCTTCATGTTAGTTAAAATCTTCCTAGTTTTGTAAGAATTGCTATAATTCCTACAAAGATCCATGGCTTAAATTATAGGACTATAATAGTATCAAGTGCATTATAGTACACTTCAATCACATAATTCAAAATTCTACAAGTGACTATACAAGTTTGTAACTTTATGAGAATTAAATATGACTTAATATATTTTAATATATCTTAGGTGGAAACACAACAATTCATTCATGCCACTCACAATCACTAAAAAGATCATTGTGATCATTTTCAAGTCACTCCATGGACCCATAGCTATAATTAATATAATTTGATAGTTCTCAAGTGGGGTTGACACACTTTAATCCCATCACTCATAATCCTCCAAGTGATTTCATGAATCTACAATTTCATACAAGAGTCCAATATGGATGCAAGTTTTTAATTATAATTAAAATCTTCTTAATTGGATATCTAACACTTCAATCTTCTCACTCATAATTTTACAAGTGATCAATACATGATTATTTGCAACTTCTTGCAAGGACTTATAATAAATCTCAATTTTCACTAATCTTCATACTAGATAATCTATATTTAAATACTTCAAAAATATTTAAATAATGAGTTGACAAATATTCCATGACTTTTTATTAGTTAGAGCTCTTTGGTAACCCCTGAAAAATGTCAAGGAAAAACTATTGAGTAAAAGACAAAGGAAGAAGAAAATAAAATAAAGGAGGTGGAGAAAAAAAGTAGATAAGGATGATGATGCTCGGAAGAAAGTGAAGACAAGAAGGATAAATGTAAGGAGGACGACAATGCATATGATGGAGAGGATAAATATAATAAAAATGGAGAGGTTGAAGACAACTTTCTAACACCTAACTCATGTAACTCAAATTATGAAACCCCATGTGAGGAGGATGTCGAGTTTGTCAAACAATACTCTTGGGATGATTCTACTTTATTTAAAAATAATAATGATGATTAGTAATTATGTCTAAAAAAACTAGCTACAAAGAAGAACTTTTAAAAAATTTGCATTGAGGGTGATCCCCTTAATATAATCAATGTCATTAAAAAGATATCTCTTAGCATAATCAATATTACCAAGAAGGAAAAAAAGGGTAATATTTATTTAATCAAAATATGACACTACATTACCCTTTTTTATGAATATTGTACTTTTCAAAGTACATAATTTAATACCTTTAATATTTTTGAGAAATGTTCTTTTAAGTGTAAAATCATAATGACTTAACCATAGTGCATTAGGAAATATTAACTTTGGAACCTAACCCTAATTAGAATTAGATGACCATACATCACTTAGGAGACTAGGTATACCCCTTATCTATTGTGGGTTAGGTAGGCTTGGTAGAAGAGTATTTCCACCTTTTTCTTAAGAAATTACTTAACACATTTGTGCCAGTTTAGTGTTGTGAAGGGTGTGGTATTTTCACATCTCATCTTAGACATTGGAGGACTAATCATCATGGGGATACTACTCTATTATGTCATGATATGCATTACTACCTTACCATCTTAAAGTGCTTCCTTCCTCATTTAGAATGTACCACATGGATATGTGCACCACTGAATCATTCTTCATATTTTAATATTGTTACTACATGTCCCTTTCCACATGTGCTTTAATATTAGGTGGTGTTGCATGTGGTGAAAACACATGCATATGTGAGATATTACCTTTTGTAGTGCTTTGTGTTTCAAACAAAGTTGGTTGCATTTTTGCAAGGTTTTGTCCATAATTGGCATTTTAGGCACTACAATATTATAATGTACAACATTGCTCTTGAACCTGGAATGCGAGGATGATTAAACAAAAGATTCTAAAAATGCATCCAAAATTCACCTTGATGGTCAAAGAAGAATCGAAGAAAATTCTCAAGAAAAGTTTTATTTGACTAATTAATTATTCACCCTAGGTATCCAATATGGAACCCATTGCAAAACATGATGGTCATGTGTGTATTTGTATTGATTTTAGAGACCTTAACAAGGCATCAACTAAGGATTATTTTCCACTACCCAATATTGACATGATTATAGATTACACCATTGGGAATGAAATGTTGTCATTTATTGATGGATTTTTGAGATATAATCAAATTATTATAAACCCCCAAGATCAAGACAAATATTTTTCCTACATCATGGCATGGTGTACATTTTTCTATGTAGTCATTCCATTTAAATTGAAAAATGATGAAGCTACCTATCAAAGGGCCATGACCCTAATCTTCCAAGATCTCATGCATGATATTTTAGAACATTATTTGTATGAAAATATAGGAAAATCCAAGAAAAGAATACACTATATTAGGACTTAAGGAAAACCTTTTAAAATCTTTGACAATACAAGGTTAGGCTAAACCCAAAGAAATGTATATTCAGCACTGATAGTACAGCTACCTACTAGGATTTATTATATCTTAGTAGAAAATTGAATTTGATGCCAAAAATAATTATCCCATGGTTAACATGCCTTGACTAAAAAATATTTTACAATTTTTTGTGTTTTAAGGGAAAATCTAGGCGATTAGATGATTCTTCACACAATTAGTGGATTGGAATTTGTCATTGATTGAAATTTTAAAGAAGGATGTAAAATTTTAATGGAATATGGATTGTCAAAAAAAATTTGAGGACATGAAATAATACTTATATTGAATCCATTAGTATTGATGCATGTTATTCATTGAAAACCTTTAGTGTCATATATATCAACCACCAAGTGATACTATGGGAGGTCTTTTAGTATAAAATAATGAAAATGACAAAGAACATGTAGTCTATTACATTAGTTTTAACTTATTAGATTATGAGGTATGATATACTTCAATAAAGAAACTATGTTTGGTTATGGTCTTTTCTTCACAAACGTTGAGCCATTATATGATTCATGTTGAGACACATGTCATAATAAATAAAGATCCTCTAAAATACATGTTGTCTAAAGCCTACCTTTTGGGTCATGCTACGAGATGGGTGATGTCTAAGTTTGATCGTAAGTTTATCTCCCAAAAATATATCAAATCATGTCATCATTAATTAGCTAGGTATAGTCCCATGTCTTGGCCATGTGAATATTCACAATGTATCATTTATTAATGAGAAAAAATTACATATTGATTTTCATCCCATGAACCATATTTTTTTATGGATATAGATGTACGAATACTTATGGCGTGAGAGTAATTTTGATACCTCCATTACTTGAGACTTGATTCCCCTCTCATTTTAACTTGATTTTCTATGTGCTAACAAACCAGTTGAATATGAGGCATTGATCACAAGGTTACACATTGTCATCTCTTTAAATGTTAATTCTATTGATATCCATGGTAATTCAAAACTTGTAGATAGACAAATAATTGGTGACTATAAGACCAAAGAAGCAAAATTAATGTAATATCATGAGTTAGCACTAAAATTACTTGATTCCTTTGACTCATTCACTATAAATTTTATTCAATACAAAGAAAATAGACATGTTCCTGTCATTGATAGTGCTACTTCTTTAATGATGTAAGACTATTCGACATCAAGCCTAAAGACTTGCTACAAATAGAAACCAGGGAAATAATTTCTAGGTTCCTATAAGCTAAGGCACTAAGAAGGGGAATGAAAGTAGGGCTTGGTGCCAAAGGATAAGTGTACACATGGGTAAAGAGGTAAGTCATGGTGTAGAGATGGGAAAATGTGGTAGGTGAAAGTAAATAATGAGGAATGTAATGCACAAATTAGGGTGTGCGAATGTTTAAGTTAAGCATGTACAGTTAAACATGTAGAGAGGAGATTACATGTTGGGTGTAATAGAAGAGATTGTGTACAAAAAGAGTCTGATATAGAGGTAAAGGGTAGGGAGTGTGTGGATTTGTTCATGAGGGAATCATGTGGATGGTGCACTCATAGAGCATGCAACATCAATATGATAATGCACAATGGTAGAACAAGGAAGATAGAACTGTAAATGCATAGACTGTCGATGGCATTGAACCACAAGCTAGGTAGATGAATTGGTATCTATTCAAGATTGGATCACATTTGATATTGTGATGTTATAAGATGACTGGTGAAGACAATATTAATGAAAACCATGTCAAACCATGCTAGGTTGTAGTATAATTAATGTAGGCTACAAAGGTGATTTGATACATAGGCATTTGGGTACCAAATAAACTAAGAGCAGGACTTTTGTTACATCCCCAAACTTGGACTATGTTTTACTTTCACTTTCATGTGATTAAGTGGATTATCATAGATTAATGATTTGATGTTTAGGAAAATGTTAGGATAGATAATTGATTTTATGAATTATGATTTAATGCATAGAATTTGTTATGAGATTAAATGTTATTGAGATTATTTAAGCATGATGTATAAAGATTTACTGATGATACACTAATCACAGTTCGTATGACTATGAGTGTAACCAGGAAATAGATTTCCACCTCTACGAAAGGAAGGAGAGCACCATCGGAGAGAAGGGAATAGATGTTTGGGAAGAGACAAGTTTTCCATTTGAGTTCCAAGTTTTATATTCAATGAACCTTCTTGAGAAGGGGTATGTAATAGTTAACTCTCCTTTTTTAGTCAATCTCAAATTGACCATTGTAGATTTGTCATTAAGGAAAGGTTTCCGACATCAAAACTTTATTTGAATTGGTCGAGAGATATTCAGGAAATATTATTGAGGTTAGAGTTAAACCATTTTCCTTTGTCAAGAAATTTTCTGATATATTTCTTTGTTTGCATGATTATTGATGTTGATGTCAGCATAAGGTTGCAAAGGGGGAGAAGACCTCAACCCCATTCTCGCAACTTGCCAAATGATTAATATCAACATTTGTAGAGATGGTATAGTTATCATTATGTTGATATGTTATATTTATTCATTGGTATATTGTTTTTGATTAAGATAAGATGCTAACCCAGGAGCAGATCCCAATAACAAAGACAAAAGGAATCAAAGAAGGCCCAGAGCCACCAATAGCCAACTAACAGCCGACCAGTAGTCAACCAAAAAAATTAACAAAACATATATCAAGTTTAAAACAAATCTGATAAAAGCATAAAACATAAACCAGCTAACTAAGCAAGGTCTTCCAATCATCAGTTAACAAATTAAAAAGATTTTTTTGGTCTTCCATCAGTGATTCCACACTGTTCGTCCAGTCCACCTGTAGAATAGTAAAGACATCAGCAACCTTGAGGGAGGTCTTCAGCATCATCTGGATCATCTTCTTCACCTTGTCTTCCATGATAGCCAGACAGGACTTGACATCGGCCATCTCCGCTTCCAGTTTCAGGAGACCCCAGATGAGGAGGTTATTGATATATTGTTATATTGTTAAAGAAAATATGTTTACTAAGTCATAAACATTGGTCTTTTGTGACAAGTCTTCTTTGGTATGTAAACCACTATGTCTACATAGTGGGGCACGTACCCTATAATCCATGTTATTATGGAGTAAGTGGAGAATAAGCCACTACCCTTTTGGAGATTTTCTTGCTTATGGGAAACACCTGTAGCATTGCATGCTTCAGGGTGGAGGATTTTTAGAGAGTTTATTGTTATCCCACAAAGGAAAAAGAACCTTAGGAGAGTTTGATAGGGGAGTTATTCCTTTTGGGGATAGCATTTTTTGAGAGGAAAAATCATTAAGTCTAAGCTGACAAGGGTCGAGGGAACAAAGAAGGAACACATTGAGGGTGTGCAGTCCGAAAGGAAAGATTGTGTCTTAACATTCAAACAGGTTGGTGGTGCCCACATAGAATCAGGGTTTCAAGAATGAAGTCTTGTTAAGGCAAAATTTCTATCAGGCCTCATATTTCTTGCGGGGGGTCATATTTCATATATGACCTGATCTTCCACCTGGGGGGGTCATGTTGCAAATATCACCCTTGTTGCCGAATATCATCCTGATGTCAATATGGTGGTGACGTCATCTAAGTTTGATGGAGTCATAGTTGAAATTTTCAGTCCAGCCTGATATTCCAGAGGAGGGGGTCATATTTCTAATATCGGTCATCTTACGAAGATCCCCCTGATATTACAATATGGTGGTGACGTCATCAGGATTGGTGGGGTGCATCATTTGGTCTTCGGCATGACAGGTACTATCAACAGCTTTGCTAAGGATCGCCCCGATCACTGATGAGGATATGAATATGATGATGACATGAATATGATCAGGACGTTCATCGGTGAAGTATTTGGTATACATATGAGTAGGAGGATCTTTCTCTGATGCATCAGGTTGCGTTGATGAGGGTGGTCATTAGGATGATATTGAATATCAGATGATGCAGTCTGATGATATTTCTTATCAAGGTGATATTTTTGATAAGGGTGATATTTCGCATCAGGGTGATGCGAAATATCGGGTTGATATTTTACATGTCGAGCAGGTGGGAGATTTACTAACATGAGAGGATCATCAGCAGGAGGTTCGCCATTGGCGCGGGTCATGATGATGAGGTCTGAAATGGCATTGTCGAGAGCAAAATCACCGACTATCATATATGCTCACGGCCTAGTTTATAAAGTGTTTGAGAGGTCACTGCAGGGTGAATGTGGGATAATCAGTTATCACATAATTTGAAGAGTCAGTGATGGATGCATAGGGTGCTGACGTGGCACGATATCATTGACTGGTGATTTTTCAGGATAATCAACGCTGCAAATCTCGGTGGGAAAGATGGAGATCGACGGTCCTCATTCAAATTTTTAAAGGGAAGGATTTCTTCGTATCTGTGACTGTGATCTTAGCAGGGAGAAACTTTAGGGGCATGCGAACTACTGTTGCGTCCCAAAGTAGGAAAGTAAGCATTAATGGCAAAGTTTACAGCGGCATGGGTCGAGAGGACAGGTCAATTGCCATTTTTTAAGATGAAAATCTTCAGTCAGCTGCTCTCCTCCCAAAACTGCCTGTCCTTTCCCTTTTCTCTATGCGGCTGCATTAAATGTTTTCGGCGCCCTCCTGGCGATGCTTGATATTTGGTGAAATCTTGGAGATTGCCATGTAGTTAATGGTTGAGTACAAGTTCCTGCTATATAAGCAGAACTTGTCACTCATTTGTAGGGGGAAAAAGCTAGACAAATCTGGGTGTTGTGAGAAGATACAATCTAGTTGGTAGCTCTATTCTGGTATCTTGTGAGTTTATGAGTTGTATGACTGAATGTTTTATGCATAGCATGTATTAGTTTCATGTTGATATAGATGAGTAATGCTTCATTGCATGTGTTCTGTTATCTATCTCCAAATTGAATGTGTTCTTCTTATGAATTTAAACATCTAAGGGGTGTTTAAGATTCTAGAGTATAGGCTTGCCATACTGAATGCTTGATTCTTTACTTTTACTCAAGGAGTATATTGAATGTTTTGGATTAAGTGTTGGGAAGAATACATTGCAGTGAGGATGTTGTAAGTAGAGATAACTGAATACTTGATCTTGGGAAGTCTCTGTAAGGTAGAAACTACAAAACCCCCTTGAAATCTGAGTATTGTTTCAAACCTATGATAAACATTCACATATATACGTCTATTGACTCCAAGCCCTAGATAGGCACCAGTCTGGTTTTGTGTTGAGGTCATAACCCAAGGTACCAGTCTTGCATCCAAATACTAAATCAAACTTAAAACTTCAAATCCAAACCACTAGGACCTTAGAAGTAGTTTTAGGATCAAAATCCTCTGTCTCACAACTGAACTTAGGCCCAAAGCTAGCCCCTTTGCACTTATCACACAGTTTTGGTCTACATAAAGGAGGATTTATCTACTTTGTGTCAACATCCCCCTAGTTCACAGGCATATCTTATGGATGTTGAATAGGGAATACCCCCCTAGGTTTTAAAGAGCCTGAAGAAGAAGAGGAGATATCTATAGAGTCTATCTCCTATACTGTTGGCCCTTGGCCCAGAGATCCTATTAATCATTGATGGCTACCTTGTAGGGATAACTGGGAGCAAGCATCCATTTTGGGATAAATCCAACAGATTTGGCGACTCCACTGGGGAACTCTTTGTGTATGAACCCTGGTTTTAAAAGAAAATATTTCCTAGTTATAGGTGGCGATTCTGAACAATCTCCCAATCGGTAAAGTAAAAATTTGTATGCAAGGGAGAAGATCCCTGCGTAATTCTTTGTCACAAGAATTACCCAGAAGAATGATGTATAGGAAAAAAAGGACTATTCAAGCCAGTCAAGAGGGTTCTCCTAGAAGTAATGATAATATTCAGGACAATCCAGGATCTTCAGAGCGGACAATACCTTATTTTTCAAACACTGAAGCTGAAATCCAGAATGTATATGAAAGACAATAGGGTGATGGATTGAGAATGAGGTCAGAGGTGTTTCAAGAATGCCCTTTTGTAGATTCCCCTGACAGATTTGAAGAAGCTAAATCCCCAAAGGATGATAATGATGATCAAAATGTAATGAAACCATCCTCTTCTATGCCTAGAGATGAGGAATTAGCTAAAGAAATCAAGAGCCTAAGGGCAGAATTAGAATATCTGCAGGCAATGAAAATCAGAGATGACATGGGACAGAAAGTGCAACCTCTGAGGGTTGCTCAAAATGACTCAGTTCCTACCCTTGACAATGCAAACATGCTGAGAAATCAACAAAGAAATGAAGTTCAGTATCAACATAATGATCAAAGTCAAAATGTAAACAATGCTAGGGTACCACTAAATAATGTGAGAAATCAAGATGTTAATAGAAATGCAAATATCAATCAGCTGGGCAGACGACCAATGTAGCTGGATAGATTTAGGCAGCTTATTTTTGATGGTATTCCTGGTTACCCTAACCCCATTGACAAGCATGTAAGGCTCTAGGTGCCAATGTTTTCAGGAAACAATATTGTGTTAGGGGAAGATCATTTAAAGGCTTTTTAGAATATCATGGACAACTTTGAGGTTGAGCATGAGGATGTTTTTATGAAACTGTTTATGCAATCTTTAGTTGATGAGGCTCGAGAATGGTACAGGGGTTTGCCTGATAGGAGTGTTTCATCATGGGATGACTTCAGGAGAATATTCAAAGAATAATATGGTGATAAAACTGATCCTAGTTTCTTCATCAATGAATTCACCAGTATTACTAAAGGGTCAAATGAGCAGGTTGCAGATTTCAATGCTAGGTTCACTAGGGTGTTGAATAAATTGCCACATCACATGAGGCCTAATGAACCAATGTGCATAGTATTATATATAAATGCTTTTGATGCTAAAACAACATATGGGTTAAGAGATAAGGGTCCTGCTACTCTCAGGGATTCTTTAGAATTGCTAGAAATATTGAGAATAATAGGAAAGCATCAGGCAAGACAAACAAAAGAGATGATGTGAAGATTCTGCAAAATCCAAATAAGCCTCAAAATACTCAAGGTAATACAACTGCCCCTACAGACAAGATAGATAAATTGACAAATGTTGTTAAGGACCTAAGTTACAGACTTGCTAGAAATGAAAAAGGGATAGGTCCTGATAGGCAGGTTTACCAGAGACAGGAAAAGAGACCATCATTGCATGATATGCCATATCACACAAATTGGCATAATGGTAAACCAGTTCTCCCAAATAGCAACCCTAATCAAAGAGCTCAACATGTCAAGGAGACTCCTGATCCTTTAAAGAAAGCTGTTAATATTGTTGATGATGCTCCATGGTGCATAATATGTCAAATGCCTCATTCCCAATCACAATGTATGATTGCTCAATCTCTATATGATAATGTTGTTGCCTATGATGAGTGCAATGAGCCACATTACATGCAGGATGATAATGTCAATATGTTGTCCACAAATGAGGAATATTCCTCTTATGTTACTGATGAAGGCACAAGTCATGTGACTCAGGTCTACCGACAAATCTCCAGTGATGAGGAAGATGAAGAGAATTATGCTTATGCTCAAGACTCACACAATTTTTTAAATAACTTGAGGAGGCCATCTAATGAAGAAATTAGAGCCCTCACGGCTGCAGCAGTAGCTCAAGTCAAAAGCAATTACAACCTTAGGGGTAAAGCTCAAGTAAATGATCCACGTCAGCCACAAGACACTTTTGTAAGCCAGCCAGTGCATGGTCATAAAGGGACTGAATCACAAAAGAAACAATGGAGCAATAATAAGCAAAGTTTTAAGCAAAAAACAAGTTCTGACCCTCAAGGACTAGAAAGTAGAGTTCCTCAGGCTGAGGATCAAAACAAAAATTTTCAGATCAAGAATGATAATCAAGGAGCCATAAAAATTAAAGTTGGATCATCTCAGGATAAAAATAAAACTGTGGATCAGGCTACAACTGTCATACAAAATTATGCCCCATTTGACATAACTCAAGTCTTGTCCCAGATAAAGGTCTCTGTCCCATTAATGGAGCTGATGAAAGTTGAAGAATTCAGAAATAAGGCAGTGTCTTTAATTTTAGGAGTACCTTGTCAAGCCAAGAAAAATGTCAAGGTTCAAGGTAAGAAACAGGCCATGTGTACTGATGAGGATGAAGTTCCTGAGGTTTATCTGGGGGTGACCATGACAAAGTGTCCATCACAGGTTGAGCCATTTTATGTCTCCCTTGTTATTAATGGGAAAACAATCAGGAATTGTATGCTTGATTCTAGAGCATCAACAAATATCATGCCTTTGGCTATCATGCAACAAGCTGGATTGAAAATAGACAAGGCATGTGGAAAATGCTATGCCATGGATGCTAGGGAGGTACCATTCATTGGAATAATGAAAGATGTGGATTTTAGGTTAGCAGCATATCCAGAAAGAGCATATAGAATGAACATAACAGTGGTTGACATAAAGCCACAATATGGTATGCTATTATCAAGAAGAAGGGCAACACTGATTGGTGGAAGTATGCACTAGACCTATCATATGCCATGATCCCAATGAATGGGAAAGATGTCAAACTGGTCAGAGAAGAAATATCACTAGAAACAGTTGAGGATCAAGATTCAGAAGAGCATGTGTGTTTTGTTGATACTGATTGTGATAATTTCAAAGTTGTCTTTGATGATCAAGGAAATAAAGAAAAGAATCTTTACACTCAAGAGCTTGACTGACAGGGTCTATGGACCATGTATTTTGATGGAGCTTGTGCAAAGGAAGGCTCTAGTGCTGGAGTTGTGTTTCTGTCTCCAGCTAGTAAGCTTCTAAAATTCTCTTTCTTACTGAAGTTTGCTTGTAGAAATAATATTGCAGAGTATGAAGCTTTGTTACTAGGATTGAATATGGCTCTGAAGCATGGAATTAAAATGTTAAGAGTGTTTGGAGACTCAGAGTTAATTGTTTCCTAGGTTAGAGATAAATATGCTTCAAAAAACAAGAGGTTAAAATAGTATAAACATGTTGTCTGGGATACAATTGAATTGTTTGATGCATTTTCAATAAACTAGATAGAAATATCAAAGAATGTCATGGCAGATTTTTTAGCTAATGTGGCCATAAGGCCAGATGATATAACTATGTCTGATGTTACAAGTGTTGAGGTTAAAATCAGACCTACAGTACCAGAAAATATATGCAGTTGGCAAGTATTTGATGATTGCAAAGATTTGTTCATATTCCTACACTACATAGATGAATATGAGAACCAAGAAATTGATTTTCAGAATTTTGTAGAGGTTGTAGATGGAAAAGAGACTCTTTTGGGGAAAGAGGTAATCTAACTCAAAACAAATAAAATCCCCAGAGGGTTAGTTGCTTTAGAAAGAACATTTGACAATAGGGACCAATTTGTTACAAAGGCATCTCCTACAAACAAGGATGACTTGGAGGAGATAAACTTGGGGACATCTCATGCCCCCAAAAAGTATATATTGGCAAACAGCTCAAACCACACATCAGGAACATGCTGATTGCATTGTTGAAGAAGTATCAACATGTTTTTGCATGGTCATATGAGGATCTTAAAGCTTATAGAGAAGATTTATTCCAGCATGAGATTCCATTGAAGCCTAGAGCTAAGCCATTCAGACAAAAACAAAGACCTATTAATCCTATTCTAGCTCCAAAAATGCAAGAAGAGCTCATGAAGCTCAGGGAGGATGGAATAATTGTGCCTATCAGACATTCAACTTGGGTATCCAATCTTGTCCCAGTTAGAAAGAAAAATGGTGACATAAGACTTTGTGTTGACTTTAGAAATCTGAATGTATCCTCTTTAAAGGATAATTATCCACTGCCCAACATGGAGGCTATGCTGTAAAAGGTAACTAGCTGTGAACTTTTATCCATGATGGATGGATTTTTAGGGTACAATCAGGTGAAGGTAAAAGAATAAAAACTATTCAAGACTGCCTTCACTACTCCATGGGGAACCTATGTATATGTGAGAATGCCATTTGGACTGACACATGTAGGTGCCACATTTCAGAGGGCTATGAATGTTGCTTTTGCAAGATTGATTGATTCAATCTTAGTTGTATATCAGGATGATCTGACTGCCTATTCAAAAAGGGAGGAGCAACATTGCATGCACCTAGAACAGATTTTTATTAGAGCATTGGAATATGGCATTTCACTCAACCCAAAGAAATGTGCTTTTGGGGTAGTTGAAGGAAAGCTCTTGGGACACATTGTTTCCAAGGATGGAGTCAAGATAGATCCTGAAAGGGTTGCTGCAATTGAAGGCTTCAAGTTCCCAAAATAGTAAAGGGCATACAGTCCTTCTTTGGACAGATTAATTTTGTTAGAAGATTTGTTCCTAACTTTGCAGAGATTCAAAGGAACATTTCTAAGATGCTGAAGAAGGGTGAGATTATCAAGTGGGAAGGTGAAGCAATTGAATCATTTCAGAACATCAAAGAGGTTATAAAAATGGCTCCTATGTTAAAATCTCCTAATTTTTCTAGGCCATTTCAGTTGTTTTCATTTGCCTCTTTTCATACTGTTGCTACTTGCTTACTGCAGAAAAATGAAGAAGGTTTTGAACAACCTATTACTTTCTTTAGCATGTCATTGCAGGCAGCTGAGTTAAAATATGATATCATGGAGAAGCAGGCATATGCATTGGTTAGAGCAGTCAAAAGCTTTAGGCCATATCTAGTGGGATCTCAGATAATTACTTATGTGCCCCATGCAGCAGTCAAGGATATTTTTACTCAGCAAGAGGTAACAGGAAGAAGATGCAGATGGATAAACAAATTACAAGAATTCAACATAGAGATACAGATCACAAAACTGGTAAGAGGACAAGGTTTGGCTAAGATAATGACAGTCAAATCTGGAAGCATGCCAAGTGAATGTAGTGTATAATGAAGTTATAAATATGTAAGAATCAGAATGGTATAAGGACATAGTACATTATTTGTAGAATTTGAACTGTCCTTCCCATCTCAGTGATAATCAGAAGAGGACCTTGAAGCTACATGTTATTAAATACATCATTGTTCAAGGAGAGTTGTATTGGAAAAATCTTGATGGCGTGCTACTCAAGTGTGTGGATGAAAATTAGGCCAAGGATATTCTAAGTAACATGTATAATGGAGTGTGTGGTGGACACTATACTGCCTAGACAATAGCCCACAAAATTCTCAGAGCAGGCTACTGGTGGCCAACTCTTTTCTCAGATGCACAAAAGTTGGTAAGGAGATGTGATTCCTGCCAAAGGTTCTTAGGAAAGTTAAAGTATGAAGGTGCATTGCCCCTTAGAACTGTAACTGTGGAGTCTCCATTTCAGCAGTGGGGAATTGATTTTATAGGGGAGATCTCAGAAAAATCAAGTGGAGGACATAGTTGGATTTTAGTGGCTACTGATTACTTCACTAAATGGATTGAAGCCATTCCAACTAAAAAAGCTACAAGCAAAGTGGTGATGGATTTTATTCTAGAAAATATTATTATCAGATTTGGAGTACCAGCCAAAGTGGTCACAGATAATGCCATGTGCTTCAAATCTGGTGAATTTGTTGATTTTTGCAACAAATATGGGATTAATTTGTCATATGCATCACCATATCATCCACAAGGAAATGGTCAAGCAGAATCAAGTAACAAAAGCCTCATGAAAATCATCAAAAGGATGGTAGACAAGAACAAGAGAGCATGGGATTCAAAGCTGAAGATGGCACTATGGGCTGACAGAATAACTGTAAAGAAGGCCATTGGGAGCTCACCTTTTGAGCTAGTATATGGTACAATAGCTAGGTTGCCTGTGAACAATCTCTTGCCAATCTATAAATTCATACAAGAAAATGATGAAGAGATTGAAGATCCAATGACAAAGGATAAATCAGCTGGTTGCATTAGATGAAGTCAGAAGAGAGTCTCATAGGACAAACATCAGGCAACAAAAGAAAGTAAAATATATGTTTGATAAAAGGACTACAGAAAGAAAGTTTCAGATCAATGACCTAGTCCTTGTTTGGAATGCAAAAGGTCAGGATAAGGGAAAGCATGGTAAGTTTGAGCCCTTATGGATGGGCCCATATCAGGTTAGCAATACTCATGGAGAAGATTCTTATTTTCTCCAGGCTCTGAATGGTGAAATACTAGAATTACCTGTGCACGATCAATTCCTCAAAGCTTATTTTTCATAAGTATCTTCTTCTGTACACATTTGTAAATTAATTGTAAATTGCTCTGTATAGTCAGTGTTGTGCATTTTTTGTGTTTTGCCTGGTCTTCCCAGAGGTGATCTGGTTCTCGCTGCAGCCTTGTGCCTGTACGTCCCTAGTCGGAGCCAATGGTGGTGCCCACATGGAATCAGGGTTTCAAGCATGAAGTCTTGTTAAGGCAAAATTTCTATCAGGCTTCATATTTCTTGTGGGGGGTCATATTTCATATATGACCTGATCTTCCGCCCAGGGGGGTCATGTTGAAAATATCACCCTTGCTGCCAAATATCATCTCGATGTCAATATGGTGGTGATGTCATCTAAGTCCGATGGGGTCATAGTTGAAAATTTCAGTCCAGCCTGATATTCCAGACAAGGGGGTCATATTTCTAATATCAGTCATCTTACAAATATCCCCCTAATATTGCAATATGGTGGTGACATCATCAGGATTGGTGGGGTGCATCATGTGGTCTTCGGCATGACAGATACTATTGGCAGCTTTGCTAAGGATCCCCCCGATCGCTGATGAGGATATGAATATGATGATGACATGAATATGATTAGGATGTTCATCGGTGAAGTATTTGGTATACATATGAGCAGGAGGATCTTTCTCTGATGCATCAGGTTGCACCGATGAGGGTGGTCATCAGGATGATATTGAATATCAGATGATGCAGTCCGGTGATATTTCTTATCGGGGTGATATTTCTGATAAGGGTGATATTTCACATCAAAGTGATGCAAAATATCGGGGTGATATTTTGCATGTCGAGTAGGCAGGAGATTTACTGACATGAGAGGATCATTAGCAGGAGGTTTGCCATTGGCGCAGGTCATGATGATGAGGTCTGAAATGGCGTCGTCAGGAGCAAAATCACCAACTATCATATATGCTCATGGCCTAGTTTATAAAGTGTTTGAGAGGTCGCTGCGGGGTGATTGTGGGATAATGACTTATCACATAATTTAAAGAGTCAGCGATGGATGCATAGGGTGCTGACGTGGCACAATATCATTGACTGGCAATTTTTCAGCATAATCAATACCGCAAATCTCGATGGGAAAGATGGAGATCGACTGTCCTCATTCAAATTTTCAAAGGGAAGGATTTCTTCGTATCTGTGACTGTGATCTTGGAGGGGAGAAACTTTAGGGGCACGCGAACTGCTATTGCGTCCCAAAGTAGGAAAGTAAGAATTAATGGCAAAGTTTATAGAGGCATGGGTCGAGAGGACAGGTCAATTGCCATTTTTTAAGATGAAAATCTTCAGTCAGTGGCTCTCCTCCCAAAACCGCCTGTCCTTTCCCTTTTCTGTACGCGGCTACATCAAATGTTTTTGGTGCCCTCCTGGTGATGCTTGATATCTGGTGAAATCTTGGAGATTTCCATGTAGTTAATGGTTGAGTACAAGTTCTTGCTATATAAGCAGAACTTGTCACTCATTTGTAGGGGGAAAAATTTGGACAAATCTGGGTGTTGTGAGAAGATACAATCTAGCTAGTAGCTCTGTTCTGGTATCTTGTGAGTTTGTGAGTTGTATGACTAAATATTTTATGCATAGCATGTATCAGTTTCATGTTGATATAGATGAGTAATGCTTCATTGCATGTGTTCTATTATCTATCTCCAAATTGAATGTGTTCTTCTTATGAATTTAAATAGCTAAGGGGTGTTTAAGATTCTAGAGTATAGGCTTGCCATACTGAATGCTTGATTCTTTACTTTTACTCAAGGAGTATATTGAATGTTTTGGATTAAGTGTTGGGAAGAATACATTGTAGTGAGGATGTTGTAAGTAGAGATAACTGAATACTTGATCTTGGGAAGTCTCTGTAAGGTAGAAACTACAAAACCCCCTTGAAATCTGAGTATTGTTTCAAACCTATGATAAACATTCACATATATACGTCTATTGACTCCAAGCCCTGGATAGGCACCAGTCTGGTTTTGTGTTGAGGTCATAACCCAAGGTCCCAGTCTTGCATCCAAATACTAAATCAAACTTAAAACTTCAAATCCAAACCACTAGGACCTTAGAAGTAGTTTTAGGATCAAAATCCTCTGTCTCACAACTGAACTTAGGCCCAAAGCTAGCCCCTTTGCACTTATCACACAGTTTTGGTCTACATAAAGGATGATTTATCTGCTTTGTGTCAACATCCCCCTAGTTCACAAGCATATCTTATGGATGTTGAATAGGGAATACCCCCCTAGGTTTTGTAGAGCCTGAAGAAGAAGAGGAGATATCTATAGAGTCTATCTCTTGTATTGTTGTCCCCTGGCCCAGAGATCTTGTTAATCATTGATGGCTACCTTGTAGGGATAACTGGGAGCAAGCATCCAGTTTGGGATAAATCCATTACAGGTAACCTTTGTTATAACTTCAAGGCTATGTACAATATGAAGCATCTTACCTTTCTGTTGTTGTTTATTTTCATTTCTCTATAAATGTTATCATGCGGCTACAGCAGGCCGATGTCATTACTATATATATATATATATATATATATATATATATATATATATATATATATATATATATATATTCTATGTAAAGTTTGTTATGTGGCCACAATAGGCCGATATCCTGATATTACATGCATTCTATGTAGGGTTGTTATACGGCTACAATAGGTCGATATCATTATATTACATGCATTCTTGTTAAGTTGGCCTCATGGCCAAAGCAGGCCGATAGCCAAGGTTGATTAATAACAGCTGCTATCATTTGAATGATAGCTAAGAAACTACAGTAGTGACTCCTTATCTATTTCAAACTAGATAATCTCTTTATCAACTATTCATGATGATACTTCATGAAACTTTAACTTTTTTTGTGAGACCTTAGTTGGTTCTCAATGGTTGTATGGGGTTATTCCTCTAAGTCAACACTTTCTATGTCTTTGTAAGGCAAAGTTTTTGAATAGCTTGTGGTAAAATGTTAGTGAAAATATATAATGGAGCCTTGATTTGAAACCATATGCTAATCTTTATAAAGGAAATCCACTTGTAGCAGTGAACAAGATTGTTCTTGGGCAAGTTATTGGGGTCAAGACTTAGACTCTCGAGCCCCAGAATTCAAGAAGATGGACTTTTGAGTCCCATAACCATAATATGTTACTGTTAGTTCAAGAAATGAATAGTGACTATTATATTTATATATATATATAATTGAAAATTAAAAGAATCTTTTGTTCCCCATTATGGCACCAATATGACCAACTTTATGACAATCTAGAAGAGACTTGTGGTCGATAAACCATGTCACACAATAACATCTACTTAGCCATGATTTGGTAAGTGGTTTAAACAAAAGTTGTGCATTAAAGCTTGTATTATGATGTATGTCAAGATATATTTTTATACATATGACAAGGGTTCTTAAATATTCATTTTGTATGAAGGGATTAGATAAAGGTAGTTTTCTAAGAATATCCTAGACATGCATAGTAAACATATAAATCTTCTCACAAGTATGTGGTCGACTTAAAACAAGAATTCTATTGTCGATAAGGATTAGATGAAAATCCATGAACCAAGTTAAGTACCTTGGATGAACTTATGATGTTATAGACAAAACTATTTTCTATGTCGATACTAGACACCAAAAATCAAGAATACATGAACATTGAAAACATGGAATAGAGTGACAGGGAGTCATAGATTCCATGTTGCAATTGCAACAAGAAACTTCTTCAAAATATTAAGACCTCAATCTGAATCATCATTGGTATTGTACTCCAGAAATCAGAGTTAGAGATCTAAGTCAGGTGGACTATGCGTGAAATTTAAATAAGTCACCCCATGACTAGAATTGGTCAAGCTAAATTCACTGTAGGATGAGAGTTTCTAATTCGAGTTAGAAGTGTGAATAATTGACTACATTCATTGCGAAACATCTATTTATATTTAATCTTTGTCCAAAGTAATGCATACGTCTCTGCATGCATTAGTCGATTCACTATCCTCTAGATTTGCATAACCAGCCAATAGTGTCATACTTAGTTAAAAGGGATCTATAGTTGTATGACCGTGTTGGTTATGTAGGACACAACACTAGAAACTCAGATGGAAAAAACCTATTGGTTCCTTATATCTATTCCCTTCATGAAGGGTAGGGCCACTTCTAGGAAGGAAGGTGTGCAGGGGACTGCCGGTCTGTGGTTGGAGGAAAAGCGCTCGAGTGATGCTCTCCTTTCTAAGAAAAAGAGGAGCCAAGACTTATGAAGACAAATATCAAGATTCCAGATGCAATATATTTATCATTATGACTATGATAGTCAAATTTATGTAAAATCATTCTTATTGCCATGAGCAAAAATATTGTAAATGTAAAGTGAAAGATTTTCACTAAGATGCTATCTTTGAATATGTTGTAATTTTCAAGTTTTGAAAATATTCAGAAAAGATATGATATCTATTTATTTGATTATGCAAATATTATATTCAAACAAATGCTTGAGTTTATCATTTACTTTTCCAGTAATTTCGGTGTGTAAAACTGAGTAATATGAGATGACATGTTACAACTTTGAAAAACTGAGGGGCTATATAAGTTAAAAGAGGTAACAAATGAGGAGAATTTTCTAGGGACCTTTAGATGAGGAGATTTTCAAAACAAGATTTTGGGAAGCCTTTAGGAGAGTTGAAGGGAAGCGTTTAGATCCCATAGTGGGTCTTAGTTGGATAACACCAAAAGGGATAAAATGCCACCTACATGTGGACATGATGTAACTATTATTCCTTCAAATAATAATATTTATGCTTTCCTTTCCTTTTCTTAGCATATTATTTTCCTTTGTGTGTGAGAGTTAGTGCATAAGCTATGTCATTGGGCTTCTTTTTATTGGGACCCTTGGTGGTGATTGTATCTAATGGTATCAAGGCTTAGGCTACAACCATAGGAGAAGGAAACTTTGAGAAGGTGGGATACATGTAAGATTGTAGGTAGAGGGCTTGTGGCAATGGCTTCATAGTGGTGACATCTATGTAGGATTGGGGTTGAAGATTGCAATAGCAGGTAGCCAAGGAGATTTATGGGTTAAGGAGATGCTTTCAAGTTGAGTTGTAGAGTAAGGGGCTTAAATGAAGGAGAATGGAGAGTAGTAATGGAAAGGAGAACAAGAGAAGGAGGTTTCAAGATGGGAAAGGTTCAACCCTATTTTAGGGCATAAAAGGAGGAATCACTAGGTGAGGGTAATAATAGAACCATTGAATTGAGGTAGTAGAGTTCAAAACTACCTCTAGGAACATCTTTCAACATGAATAACATTGGGTAGAAGGTGTGTGGTGGGATCTCTTGTAGACTATTTTCTATAGTTGTAGGTGTGGGAAGAAAATAGTGATGACATCTTCCAACATAGAGTCCATTGGGTAGAAGGTGCATGAGGAATTTTATTCTCCATCTTGAGAAAATGGTTAGAGAACAAGGAGGGAACAAAATGGCTCAATGGAGGGCCAAGGAAGAGAGAAATCAAAACTCACAATGGATGGCTAAGATTACATAGATGATGGTAAAGTTTGATGCATTGTATGAGAGAGCAACAAGAAGGGGGAAGGGTACAAAGGCACTACATTATATGGAAGGGAAGGCCTATAGGAGTTGATGGAGTAGGTATTTGTGATGTAGAGTTATTTTTCACAAAGGGGGCTTGAAGACCTGCAGTAGGTAGGGTTCATGGAGAGGAGGTTGTGTGAAAACATAACAAAAGGATGGAGGAGTCTCTAGTAGTGGAGACAATTCAAAGGAAAAGAGTGGGTGGAGAATATGGATTGGATGATCTTTGAAATTATGAGGGAGGTTGTACACCTAGAAAAGAAACCAAAGTAGTTGAAAAGGGGAGAAGCCTAAAGGCATAAAAATGTATATAAGGAATTGGGGAGATTGGCAAAAGATAGAGTGACACTATCCCATGTCAAAGGTTTAGTCAACATAAGGGATAAGCCATAACATGAAGAAAGTAGCCAAAGAACCATAATAGAATCCAACTACATGAGAAGAGCGCTATAGGACATCAATTATTATTGGCCATGACCCTCAAAAGAAGAAAGGACCCTTATGAGGAATGAGAAAAAGGAGGAAGCTACCACGCAAGGAGGATGGAAATACAAAAGATGTGTACAAGTTTTATCACACAAGGCTTGGATGAAGGTCTAATGGGAAAAAAATGGGGTCAACCCAACCCTAGAGCATGCTAAGAATGGACTAGAGTATGTAGGGAGGAGGTGACCCACAATATAAGGGTGATGGAAGAAGATGTGGAGAAGATCACAATGAGGCATAAAATGAGGTCTTTATATGAAAAATTGTAGAGAAGATGGGGACTTGTGTACCCCATGAAGAAGAAGACTACTATATAGAGTCGAAAGAAAAAATGTGGTCAAAGATCCATTGTAGGCATTAGAGGAGATACAAGATGAAATGAGTGTGGGAGTGGACCACATCGATGCAAAATATGATATCCATAGGAATAACAAAGGGAAACGCGCGTGAGATGGCTAGAGGGAGCTATGGGAGAAAGGTACAATTTCTATTTCACATGGCTTGATTCAGATTGTAGATTAGCTAAAAGGAAATCAACCCAAAGCTAATGAGGATAAAAGAGAAGGCAATGTGAGAAAAACATAGGCATGTCTTTTAGGAGCCATGATGGTAGAAGGAATGTATAGAGTAACTATGCAAAGGTGTCTCACAAAGGGTACTAAGAAGGAAGATCAAACAGAGTGTGCACCTTGGTGAAGATAGTCAGATAGAGGTAGGCCAAAACCCATGTGGGAAGTAGGAAGAAAGGTAATATAAGAATTAAGGAAGAAGAATATAAGGTTTAGGGAAGGATAGATGAATACAAATCTGTCTATGCATAGTTCAAGGTTAAGCAAGGGAAGCAACACCTAGGGGAAAAATATAATACTTTATAACCTAGGAGAAGCAAGGCAAGTATGCCAGACATAGACACCAAGAAAATGAAAGGGCCAAGACCATTTTTTTGGATGGTCTAAAGGGTGGTGCTACTAATCATTTCTACTTGTGAGTAGGGGCTCATATTCTCTCCTACCTAGGGTGTTTGATTTAGGGGAATCCCAAGTCAAGCATAAAGAGATACTATAACTAGAAATTGGGGCAAGCATTTATAGGTTCTCAAAAGATAAGGTACTAAGAAGGGGTGTACAAGGGAGGCTTGGCATGAAAGGAGGAGTGTACACATAGGAAAAGAGGCAAGCCATGGTGTAGAGATGGGAAGGTGCAACATGTGTGAGGAAATAAAGAAAAAGGCGATGAATGAATTAAAGCACATGAATATGTAAAGTTAGGCACATAGGGAGGAGATTATGTGTTGGGTGAAATAGAAGAGATTGTGCATAGATTTGTGTAAAACAATGTTGAGTGTATGGTGTACTCACAAAGACTACAACATTAGTGCAATAGTGCCATGATTGTAGAATAAGAAAGACAAGGCAGTGGATGAAAAAACTATTGGTGGCCTCAAGCCATGAGTTAAGTGAATGAGTTGGTAGTTGTAAAAGATTAGACAACCTTTGGGATTGTGATGTCAATATATGAATGGTCAAGGTATCATAAATGATAGTCATGTTAGACTATGCAAGGCCATAGTATAATTAATGTAGGACAAAGAGGTCATTTGATAGAGAGACATTTGGGTGTCAAATGGACTAAGAGTGGGACTTTCAAATCAAAAGTACCTATATAAGTTGAAGGAGGGAGCAAAGGAGGAGGCTTTTTGAAGGGGATCTTTGGAAGAGGAGATTTTTAAAACAAGCTTTTGGGAAGCCTTTAGGAGTGTTTAAGGGGAGAGTTTGACTCCCATAGTAGGTCATAGGTTGGACAACACTAAAAGGGGTAAAAGGCCACCTACATGCAAACCTATGTAATTTGTTGGTGTGAACATGGTACATTACCTAATTGGTTTCATATTAGGTCCTATTCACACTTAATATTTCTTATGTCATTATATGTGTGTCTCATGTCATAGGATTAAGACACTTGTCCTAATCTTAGTTTGTCCTAGGGTTTCATCCTTGAATTTATAACAAGGGTTTCCTCATTATACATTGTACCTTTTTGTATGCATCTAATCAAATATTTGGATTCATATAATTTCTATTGCTTCTATCTTATATGGAATGTTGTTTTGGTCACATGTTCAATACTTGGCTCCTATGGAGTTCTCCATCAACTCTTACATGGTATTAGAGTTTTAGATCTACAATTCCATTACCTCTTTTAGAGAGTTGTCAACAACAACTTTCATATGGTGCATTATGGTGTAAAAAAACCTCACTTCATTGAGTCCAAAAGGTCCAAAAACCTATAAATTGATATAAAACTCAATAAGGTTTGGTGCTAGAGAATTTTTAGCCATTTTGGGGGTTTGACCAAAATTTGTGTCATACCAGCCCATACATTTATGTATGGATCCGTATAGTTCATAATTTCTAGAAAATAGGTCTACTCTAGTCGTTGCATTAGATCTGTAGAATATTCCTTCTATGTAAGAACTGCATCATTCTAGTGTGTTTGGTACAAATTTTGTAGGTTTTTTAAATTTAAATAAAATCTTGCAAGGTATGCTAGGGGTCATTGTCATTTCATGAGTGTAGAATTGGTCATTAGCTGCATAAATTTTAAGGGACAAATCCATTCATATTATTAGTGACCAACTACCCAAGGTTTAGGGGTCTAATCACAAGGGAGTCCAACCCTGATCCCGACCAATCGGGGGGCTTAAGCTCACAAACCACCCAAGCAATAGGATTTTCTACCAGCAACTAAGAAGCCACCAGATCACCACTCACCTACTAGTTGGGTGGCCCTCTAGCCATGCCACCCCTTTCAACTACCACCACCCCACTCAAATAGGTGGTGCCACCATTGCACCACTTGAGTAGTGTTGGGGTGTATTTTTTCTACAAATAATAGAGTTATGTTTTTGGAAGGCAAAACTTTCACCCTGGAGAGTATCAGATTTTCATGTTCTTATAAGCATTGGGAAGCTAGTTCCAAGCACTTTATAGACATTGACTTGGTTTTTCTATATTTTCTCCAAGTACTTTCTATTTCAATTTCATGTTAGTTTTCTATTTTGACTTATACTTTAGACAATTTATAAAATATGGAGTCATTTTTATGTTGTGGGGGCTCCACTTTCACAAGTTTTGATCTCTAATTGGTATATGAGGAAAAATCATTGTAAATCACGAGTTTTCAATTCATGCTTCTACAATCACCCTAGATAAAGGGAACTATTTAAGTTAGCAAGATGGCATCATAAAACATCTCAACTGGCTTCAAATCTTGCCCCATCTATATGGACTTGTCCCTGAACTAGGTACTCAACATAAAAAACAAGTGTGGGATAAGAGGAATGATCATGCCCTAGGATTGATTGGTTGTAGTGTTTAATTTGACACTGTGTTCCATCTCACATATATTGAGTTCCCACTAACTTATTGGACTAGAATCTGGGAGATCTATGGAGATCCATATCTCTCTCCATTCCTAGATGATAATATTATGGACTATCTTGTACCCCTTGATGATTGTGATAACCAACCATATGATGACAATACATCAAAGGAGAATTCTTATGATGAAGAGCTTGAGTGTCTCAATGACATAGTGACTTGTCTTCATGTTCCTTCTCCTCCTACTAAGACATTCATTAATTATTTGTCTTCTATGGCTCCTAATCTAGATTCATAGGATTCATATTCTTTGTCTAGGAGCTAGTATCTTGAGGCTGAGTACTCTTGCATTCTAGTATCGATAGATTCATCTCTAGTTGTTCATATGCAAACATCTTGTGTGGACACATCATCAGATGATGGCCAGTATAGTTGGACGATATACATTGAGATCACATCTCTATCACTTGTTTCTTTGAGTGATTCTTTTCAATAGGTACATCATAGTCTTCTAGATTTCATTCTTTGGCATGAATGCTTGGCAAATATTATAGGTTTATTTTGTGAGTCCCATCTTATTGTTTGGTAGACACACTTAAGGACGTTCATATCCTCTTTGATGATAGGCCCATCATAGTTGTTGTCCCACCATCATCTTCATCTTTGGATCTTGGTCTACATCAGTTTCCACTTGGTCCTGGCTTGTCACCTACTTCATTGATTAGGCATGTACTTGATTTGATTGTCACATTCTTGATACTAAAATATGATATTTGAGTAGAGTTTAGAAACATCGTCATACATCATGATCTTTCTTCCTTTATATTCCTATTTGGAATGGGAAGATATCATACATAACTATACTTTATTTTGTTTCTTCCCAAGGGGAGAAATGTTGTTCAGTGTTCTTGAATCTTCACCATCATCCTTTGTCAAGAATCCACCATCACTAGAGGAGATACACATTATATGGGGGCTGCATAGTTTCCCTTCTTCTCTCCCATGGGGGGACATTGATTGTACATTGGTGATAGAAGTAGTTCTTGGGGGTCATGTTGAGTCCTTCCTTCTTTATTTCACTTTCTTATTTTCTCCCTTTTGGAGAGGACTTTTCTCCTATAGGTTTCTCTCCTTTACTCTATTTGTGAGGGATTTGTTTGTACATGGGTACCTAACATATCCTTGTAGTTGGGACCCATCCTTGCATATTTTTTTGTTTTATCATTCTCCCTAAGTTGCATTTAGTGGGGTGTTTATGTGAACATGGTATATTAATTAACTAGTTTCATATTAGGTCCTATTCACACTTGCATACTTAAGATTACTTAGGTTATTTAATATTTATGTCTCATGTCATAGGATTAAAATACTTGTCATGATCTTAGTTTGTCCTAGGGTTTTATCATTGTATTTATAACAAGGGTTTCCTCAGTATACATTGTACCTTTTTTATATGCATCTAATCAATTCTTTGGCTTCATATCATTTCCATTGCTTATCTCTTTGTGTAGAAGGTTGTTTTAGTTGTACGTGATCCTTGGATCTTATGGAGTTCTCAATCAACTCTTGCATAGTGAACCACACCTAAAGTGCTCATTTTATAGTAGGGTACAACCCATTATAATATAGCCATAATTCCTTCAATTATTAAATTTATGCTTTCGTTTCCATGGGTAGCATGTTCTTTTCCACTATGCATGATATTTAATGCATAGGCTTATCATTGGGATTCCCTTCATTGGGACCCTAGATGGTGACTATATGATTTAATGAGAATGGATGATGATAGTTATCACTTTACATTAATTAAACTCGTAGATTAAAACAACTAGCTATCCAAGATACATTTGCCATAGTTTGTGCTACACCTACAAGTGGGGACTAGTTACATGACATTAAATAAATGTTTATCTAGATTCAATGGGATTTTCACTCCAATTCTCTAAAAATACTCACATTCATGTTTTCAAATCAACTGCTAGATGCTTGCTTATTATGAGGTACTATATTGACAAGGATTTGATTTACATATTAATTCTCTGTATTAATGGTCAAGAGAAATCTAATGCATGCCAAGAGGCTCATGGAGGCATATGAGGAGGTCATGTTAGTGCAAAATTACGGTACAAAAGGTATTACACATGATATATATTAGATTAAAATTGGGAAAGATTCCCATGATTTCATCCAAAAATGTGCAATGTGTCAAAAACATAGTAATGTAAAAATGCAATGGCTCAAGAACTTCACCCCTATACTTCATGTTGGCCATTTTCAAATTGGGACTAGATTTAGAGGGTAATATTTCTATGTTTTCTTTTGAACAAAACTTCATCATTGTAGCTACTATATTACTTTATGAATCTGGTTGAATCCATACCTATAAAAACCACCATGGTGGTCAAAATTTTCAACTTTATAATGAATAATATTATATGTAGGTTTGTCTTGCCATATACTATCATTAAGTTGAGAATGACACAACTTTTAAAAATAAGGATTTCAAGAAGTTTCTAGAAAAAATCCACACACAATAGAGATTTTCCACTTCATATTATCCATAAGGTAATGAACAAGTGAAGGCCACAGATAAGACTATAGAGTAGATATTGTAGAAAATAATTGATAAACATGACGTAGATTGGCTTGCACAACTTGTTCTCACATTATGGGCATATTGCACTAGTATACTCACTTTTGTACAAGATTTACACCTTAATCAATTTATGGCACAAAGGTCATTGTTCCACTTGAGCTAGAGATTCTATCATTACATGTTTTCCTTTGTAGTATTATTGATGATTATAAATACTAGGAACTCCAAATTTACAAGAAGTTGACACCTTGGACAAACAAAAAGTGAATACATTCGATATAATCTATAATATATCAAAGGAAACTAAACAAAATGTATAACACGAGAATAATCCAACAAGACTTTCAAATAAGAGATTTGGTCCTTTGAGTAAATCATTTAATAATCCAAAGAATAAGAAGAACTTTGTTGTAAGTTTAAACCTAATTGGATAGAAACTTTCATCATTACTTTCTAGTTCAGTACTAGTGCCTTTGGCCTATCCACTCATGATGGAAAATTGATGAAGGACTTGATTAACATCATGTACTTGTGATTATACTATTGTTGACCATTATATGCAAGGGGTAGTTATTTATTGATCATTATCTTTATTATGCCCATATTATTTTTGAGCCTTATGTTGCTATTTTACCATTTGGGGACAATTATCTATTCATGCACTTTATTGATCACATCCTATCTATATGCACCTACATGCTAATATGATTACCTAGTTGTGACTATCACATGATGTATAACTAGTAATGGAGGGAAATATTTATCCTTACCATACCATTTGTATGACTCTACATTATTTTTAATCTTGCTTATTCCCATATAATTTATTGATCCTTATCTCACTAATCTTGCCCATGCAGGAGCGCCCATTTTTTAGTACTCTCATGACCACATCCTATATAGCTACACTCCTATGTATCATCATGTACTAAGAGCCATCTTATAATATTTTGGGCATTGGGACTTCCCTCTCTTATTGTGTAATCGCATTCCCTATCATGTACTATGAATCACACTATGGACACCATTGCCTTCCCCACAATATTTATCACATAATAGTGCTTAATATGTCATGCATCTAGAGTTATGTTATCACTAGGGACCTCATGCCTTATATATACCATTGTATGGTCATTTTCTTGGAGCCACGTGGGGGTATATGTCTTTTCTATTGTTATATGGACTTACATAATTTTATTTGGCTATTAGGGCCACCTCACCTTCTTCATTTACCTATACTAGCGGAAAAATTATGTACATTCACAATTATCTCTAGCACATATGCTTACCACACCTATCATTTAAGATAGAACTTATTTGATTGTCACACAATGCATTTATTACATTCATTACTTTACATGATTTATGTACTATTTTTCACTCTTCTCCAATTCCTTGCATCTAATGGATGCAACCAATTGAAGGGGGCATATCATATCACTAACACTCCTAGCATTTGAGATTATAGATATAGTTATATGTTCTTAAATAGAGACTCATCACCATGTCTAAATAGATCATGATCACATGACCTAGTAGCACCTAATACGCCATGTCATCCTATGACTACACACTGAGCAAAACATTACCCCACCACCTTTTGTATAGGAATTTTTTTTCCTCTCCCTCTCTCTCACATGATCATAAATAGTAAAATCAACTTGTTGTTGTGCTTATTTTTACTTGTATGAAAAAAGATACTCATCATATGTCTTTTTCCTATTCTATAATTTCCCATGAAGTACACATGCCAAAGGAGAGATAAACACAAGAAGAAATTATGTTGAGTCCATTACTTTATATGGACCCTAATATCATCTTTTATGTTTGAATATTTACTTTACATGTATGTTTGTGAGTCGTCATTTACTTTGGAATATATGTTCATTTAGGACTAACATGCTCCTCAAAGTGGAGGGAACATGTCGTAGTGAAATTTGCATACCCATATGCTAATTTTCATTTAATTTTAGGCACATTTGAGAGAATGTATTAATACAATTACATAGTGACATGTGGTACACTTTTGTACCAAGTTTGGCTTCTTCTCCAATCCCTATCCATCTTCACTTACTCTTACACACATATCCATACATGTGACTTTCTCTTTGTCTTTCCTGTACCTACTCCGACACATTTTGTTGATAAATATTAGTCCATAATTCCACATATACAATCCTAATCCTAAGATCTAACATTCCTTGTCCCAATTCATTTCTATGGTGTGTGGGGGTGATCGTACATGGCATAGATTTAACCCAAAGTTCAAATTTTCATAACTCAAATTGTTTACTCTTGCTCTTTCCTCATAGCCATTGGAAGGCAACTTGGTATGGATTTGTGTGACAATTCATTGTCTTGGTATTTGAATACATTCATTTGAGAATAAATTTATATATGAAAATTATTGAAAAATCCTATACATTGAAGGGAAAAATCATTCTAGGAATATTTTGTTTGGAGCACTAAAAAGAACATAATCTGCATCACATTCATCTAGGACACTTACATGCCTAATTGTTGTCTGCTAACATTTTCCAAAGGCCGTAAAGTTAGTAAAATAGAGGGTTGACTAAGGATAATATGAACCTTAGTAATTCAACAATTTCCCCAAGGTATTTCTAAATATTGTCATTCCTTAAGCACCATCAGACAATAGAGATTGGAGCAAACTAGATAGTAGGACTACATTTTGCCAAATTATATCTACAAGTTATAGGGTAGATCCATACCATGTGAAATTGATCTAGAGCCATAGGATCAACTCGCATAGAGTTCTAGGTTTGCACATAATTTTAGATACCTAGCATATTGAGTACTTCTATTTTTCTATATCTAGACAACTAAGTTCTATGTAGCATCATGCTTATTTGTCATTGTAGTCCTAAGAGCTAACTACTCCTATCCCTTCATATTTAATTTCCTAAGTTAACATTTTAATAATTCTAATAAAATTTACCCAAATCATCTATACATGTTAATTATGTGTTTATTGATAATATTAATTAATTTAGATAGCACATTAGGGAAAAATATTTTTCCTTAAAAGTTTTTGTTATCCACTAACTTGATTACAACCCTTTGCTATTATTATAATTATGCTTTTAGTATAATAAAAAATCACTTATAATTATAAGATATGTATCCTTTTACTAAACTAACCCATATTACCAATTTACTAATTTATTTTAAAAAAAAAACAAGTAAAAGGAAATTTACTAATTTATTTTAAAAAAAAACAAGTAAAAGGAAAAATAATCATATGATATCTATATATATTTACTAAAGCAACCCATTTTTCAATTTAAAAAAACATGTATATAAAAGGAAAAATGAAAAAACATTTTAAAGAAAAATATTCTGTAAATGCACATTTAAAAAAACAAACCAAAAGGAAGAATGTACTTAAAAAAAACAAACCAAAAGGAAGAATGAATTTAAAAAAAAACAAACCAAAAGGAAGAATGAATTTTAAAGAAAATGGGAAAAAAACATCATAGTTGATTCTTTAATATATTTTTAGAACTAATTTGAAAAAATTGTGTTTAATAACCTTGTGATGTGGTGTGATAGTTGTTCTCTAGTGGTAGATTGGTTAGAGTGTTTAAATTTTGTGGCTCCATATTGTCTCTTAAGAGTTTGAATGTGGGATTGAGCTTGAAAACCCCATATTTTTGGCCATTGACCAAAAAGGTGTAATTTCTGAACTTATAACATTTTAATTGCTCATATTAGATTAGTACAGACAACAATACTCAGAACAGTAATGAAGGTATTCTTAGCCTATATGTGGGGAAAGAAAGGATAAAGAGGGAAGCAGCATGTAGTGTAGCAGAATTTACCACTTAAATGATAGAGATTAGATTTACAATTTCATTTGGTAGGGCTCCAATGGTCTGCCTAAGTTCTCGAGCACATTATTGTGAAGACTCATGATTTTCTCTTGATATAATAGAGAAGAATGGAGCACTTCATTACTGATAGAAGTAATATGTTAGAAAAAGGTCTTAATTAAACTACCTATATTATGAGGCAAATAGACATATGGTCTCAGGTTTTGTTGATTCAAACAGCCTGTTCAGTTTCTGATATCATCCGAAAGAATTTCGTAAAAAAGTATGGCTATATTATGAGCTATGATTGTTTAATTTCCTCTATGTTCACATCCATGGATTCTTTTTGAAGTGTTCAAACTCATGTCACAGAAAGCTTCTAATGGCTAAATATTGAACATTAAGTGTTATTTAACTCCAAAGAATGTAATAAATGTGTAAAAGCATTCTAAAACTCTTAAAGGGGAAATTTTTCTAAAATGGAAATTTTGCACAAAACAAATTAGAAAATTTCTAGAAACTTCAGGAGAATTCAAATGAAAAAACAGATTGTTCTTACAAATAGATTGGAGGTACCAGGTTCCAATTTATTGATTGATACAGAACCAAGTATAGCAGCATTGTTGACCTGAACCATAACATTAACCCCCAGAAAAAAACTTTATTATTTAAAAGTACGGATCAGAAAGTGTGAAAAAATAATATGTCCTTGTTCTAAAAAAAAATCTTTCCTAAATGGAGGAAGAAAACTTTAAAATGTCTTTAATAACTATTAAAATCAGGTAATCAGTTTATTGAAAAACATAGACAAATAAAAACATCTAAATAAATTATATAAACTTTTATAATTTTAAAAAATATGTTAAAAGTGTATAATTCATGGATAGAAAAATATTACATATAATTAGATATATTGTTATTTTTTGAGGTCATTATTATTAAATATCAAATGGTCTAATATTGAAAGATAATTTTTTTGTCAATAAAAATAGGACAACTATTTACTATTTTTACACTTAGATGAGATGTAAAATTACCAGTGACTATTTAACCATTGAATCATTGTATGTTTAAGTAAAAGATTTTAAACCAATCTTTAATATATAACATTTTTATGATGGTGAGCGGAGCAAGAGTGCAAAAAGGTTTTCAAATCCTGCATAGGGTGAGAATGGGAGTGGCAATGATGAGGATGGCAAACCATGGTAACAATGCAGATGAATGGCAACTCCCTTATGATGAAGATGAAGACAAAAGTATTTTGGAGCTTTGGTTGGAGGCTTAGCACTCCATTTCATGTGCTTGGAAGGCATCTCTGGGGTAAATTATTCCTCCTTCTTCTTCACTTGGTGGTGCTAGGGATGCTGGGCTCTATTGGGTGCTTCGGTGGGGCTTCCTTTCCCCCTCACCTACCATTGGTTCTGGTTCATTTGTGTCAGTCTTCCCCTACTGTGGGCTCTCATGGTTCGATGCTTGAGGGGATGTTTTGTTTTGAATAGAAGTCTCCTAATTTTGAAAGGTTGGGGGTTTGGAGGATGTTCCTTCAACACCTGCTCTTGCCTTGGGCAATGCCTCTATGGTGATTATTCCTAGATCATAGTTTGAGACATAACTTGCTATGTCTGGTAAGGTGGACACTATTGTGTCGGCTTCAGGGACAGTTGAGTTTGAGTTGGGTATTGTTCCTTGCTATACTAGTAAGAGTTGCTTTCTAAGCATTCTCGATTTCATCATGGAACAAGCAATGTCTAAGATGAAGCTTTCTTTGGTGGGAAAATTCTTGGGGCCCTAACCTAATCTTGATGTAGTCAAGTAGTGGGCTTAGTGAAAATGGTCCCCTTGTGGCCATTCAAAGATTGCTACTTTTCTTAGGGCTTCATTTTATTTGCTTTCTTGAACCAGGATGATTGTGATAGAGCCATTTCACTTGGTCCATGGCTTCTTGGTAGAGCTAGTCTCTCCCTTAAGAAGTGGATTCTTGGTTTCAACCTTGAGAAGGAAAATTTATGCATGCTTTTGGTTTGGGTCAGGCTCCTTGATCTACCCATAGAATGTTGGGATGAGGAGGTCTTCCCTACAATTTCCAATTCATTTGGTCAACTAGTGTTAGTGGACTTGGTTACCAATTCTTGGAGAAGGTTGTTGTTTGCTAGATTGTGTTTTTGTGGATGTGGACAAAGCTCTCCCCTTGGAGATCTCCCTTTCCTCCAAATTGGGTGCATGGAAACAATGAATTGTGTTTGAGGATTCATTTATGGTTTGTAACACAGTCCATAATGTAGGTCATTCTATGGTTGGCTACCTCTTTGGAAAACACTCTCAGCAAGTTTGGAGGAAGAAACCTCTTCCTCTTGTTCAAAAGGATTGCTAATAATCTCTTGAGCCTCAACATGAGGTTGGTTACGTAAGAGATATAGTGGAAAATATAGGTCCCAAGGAGATCCAAGCTCCCAACATTCCAAGGGATTCTAGAAGTAAGGTTTTGATGCCTAGCCCTTCTGCAGTGACTCCCAACGATGGATGTCATGCAAAGAAAGATATTGGTCACAAGGATCCTACAGATCTAGGGAGGTTCCTTGTATTGTGAAATGCTTTGATTTTAAATCACCTTGATTGTTTGTCCTTCTTGGCTATTGGGTTGTAGGCACTTTGTCTTTTATTTTTAGTCTTTCGTTGGGCTGTTGTTGGTTCATTGTAGTTTTGCAGTTTTTTCTACATGCTTGTTGTTGTTTTAGGCTTGTTGGGATTCATTGCCTCATCTTTATGGCTTTGTACTGAAGGGTTAGAGCCTTTCAAAAACCCTACTTTTACTCTTTATCAAAAAAAATTTAAAATTTAAAATGGACAAAAGATAAACTTTACATTGAGTGCACCAACCATCCACCTCGTTTAATTTAGAGTCAAAATAACTAATAGATACTTTTTTTCTTGTTTCAATTAAACATAGCAAAATTACAAAAAAGAAGGCAGCTATGAAGGCTACAAAGAATCAGTCTAGAATTACAATAATATACAATAGTAATAATTTAAAAGGTAACAAAATCTTTTTTATTTTTTTCAATTGAACATAGCAAAATTACAAAGGAGGTGGCAATGTGAAGGCTAAGCCTAGAATTACAATAATTTACAATAACAATAATAATTCAAGAGGTAACAAAATATACTAAAACAATGAGCCCATTATAAGCGAAGAGCCAAGTACAAGAACTATACAAAGAACTAAATACAAAAACTAAAACATACATAGATTGATTAGGAAAAACTCAAAATAAACACCTTATGAAACTATAACAACATTGTCAAGGATAAGAACAACACAACATCAACAACCATACAAAGAACTAAAGATATAAATTGATTTGATTAGTAGAAAAACTCAAAATAAACACCTTATAAAACTATAACAACATCATCAAGGATAAGAACACAACATCAACAACAAGAAGAATGTCATCCACAACAACTAAGACTATTACTCCTGGACCATTAAATAATTTCACAAAAGCTCACCAAAATTCAATTTTTACCCAATCCAAAGATGAAACCAAATCTAAAGTTGATTATTTTTCATCTGTTCAACAAAGTGGGTATAATTTACCAGGATGTCGAGGCCGCCATAGTTGTCCTTCAACCACTCTGCAAACTCTACAACACCGTGAGGGCTCTGGACATCCAGTTGATGGAATACAACGTTATTAAGACCCTGTTCCTCAAGAGTTTTTGTAGCCGTCAATCCTCTAGCGACGTCTCTTGCAGTGAGCACAACAGTGAAACCATTTTCTGCCAGTTGACGGACAACCTCAAAACCGATGCCCTTATTTGCCCCTGTAACCACAGCAAGAGTTTGGCTGTTCCACCACCTGCAAACGTATCATGAAATCATTTTCTGTATAATCTTGAACATGTGCAAAATCACAATTTGAAAGTAGAATATAATCATTACTTCTTTGTAGCCATTGGTTTTACAGTAATATTAGCAGAAAAACAATAAAAATAGCTTCTACCAGATCATTTTTTTTTTTTTTTCAAGTGCAATCATTTGTATCACAGGGCAACAATATGAATGACTTCAAGTCCAAGTGCATAAAACGACAGAATCTTGGCAAGACAAGTGCATAGATTACTTTCACAACCGGCCCAAAAGCATATACCAAGTTCAGGGATAAAGACAGCAGAAACAAATTTAGTGCTCTATGATTGAAGCGCTTCTACCATCTTCAATTATCTCGAAGAAAACGATGCTAAAACTTTTGGGGCTAGCGTTAAACGCTGGTTCCGAGAATGATATTAAATTCCCCTCCCCACGATAATCCTTTGTGTTTTTTTTATGTTTTCATTGATAATCACAGGCGAAAATGACAAGGGGTTTGACTAAGGTGCAACCTGGAGTTTAAAACTCAAACCCATGCATAGCAAGATCTTAAAGGTGTTCTTGAACACCATACTATTCACAATTAAGTATCATTAGAAGGTAAACAATATCTTCGGGTTTGTACGCATGAAGCACAATATCACCAAAAAGAAGCAATCATGAGAATTTGTCATAATTGCAGCTACAATTTTGTTTACAATCATGGAATTATAGAATTAAGTATGATATAGTATTTTGCATATCATTTCATCCTCGATCTAGTACTTGTAAAATTGGAAATTTCCTACTTTGTAATTTCCATCTTATGTTTCTGCACTCATTTTGGTGTCCACTTCGCTAGTTGTGTTTTAGGATCATTTCACCTATTTCTAATCCTTTCTTTGATCATACAAGGATGATATGAGTACTTCCAGCCTTAGGAACACATATCATCTATCATCCTTGAAAGTTTAGACCCTTGGCTCCTCAAGGACACCTACATTGACCAAATGCTAGTATCCAAAGATCTGTACTAACCCAATGCCAGTATCTATGTTTAAATTTTAAAAAGTAACTTTACCTACCTATTCGTGTTGTAATCCTTACTATATTTTTAATGGTAACCTACCTAAAAACTTAGTATGGAACTATTCTTAAACCCTCTTTATTTTTTTTGACAATAATACATCATTTGAAAAACTTGTACTACCACTCCTCTCCCAACACACAGGTGATTGCAAAGATTCCATCAATGAGTAAGACAACAAGACAAGGATTCTGAAGTTTGAATATTGTAAAGCCCCTTGTGCTAGATTCAAGCTATGGATTCATTGTGATCTCATTTTCCTCTTCTCATTTCTCCCCATCCATTTCATCGTTCTCCTCATAGGAGGCAGTTACCATTTTTCCTTTGTTCTCCTCACTTGCTAGAGTCTAAAAACCCCTCCCAATCCTCTCCTATTTAGATATGAACAATTCCATATATTTTTTCATTCTTACATCCTTCATTACGATCCCCATTACCTTCTTGTGTATCCATCATATCACAAACCACTTTATTTTTAGTTTTCCCCTAGGGTTTTGTATTGTGATCACCCAATCTACCAAATAAGGGATTGACTAAAGTGGTCTTCTTTACATCACACACTTTTCCCTCTTGTATTTATATAACTTAGAATTTCTCACTATCAAGATCAAACATGTGTATTTTGTGAGTTGGAGAAGGATTAGAAATTGAAGGCAAGCAACCCTTGCAAGTTTCAAAATCCTTAAAAGCTAGGACTTTAGCATCTTTGATAGATAGCAGTGCCCCTCTGTAATGTCCCCTCCTTAGCTCATTCAAAGAGATGGAGTGATTAGCCTACTCCTAGGGTTCCCGTAGGCTAATAGATGTAGTTAGGGAACCTTTTGTGGTCATAATTTTAGGACTTACTATTTATAGTAAGTCATACAAGAGGTATCAGGTGGCGTTGGCCAATTACTATTTATAGCCTGTCAGTTGGAGCACCTAGCACTTGCAGTTGGACTTCGAGAACAACTAGGGGATTATATTTTGAAGTATAAGTTAAATTTAATATTTAACTTAAATAGTTTATTGGCTATGGTTACTTTAAATTAATAAAGTAACTTTTCCTTTTGAACTTTAAGTTATAACTTAAAGTTGTGGTGCTAGGGGAGGGTGAGCAATCCATGAGGGAATAAGGGGCTTATTTCAAATTTAAAATAATAAAGTTCCCTCCTATTTGGGCATTGGGAGCAAGGAGGGTATAAAAGGCATTTTTTGACTTCATCTCTCTCTCTCTCTCTCTCTCTCTCTCTCTCTCTCTCTCTCTCTCTCTCTCTCTCTCTCTCTCTCTCTCTCTCTCACTCACTCACACACACACACACACACATTTTCGAAAACATATTTGACTGAGCAAACTAAAGCATGGCTTTGGGATATGGAAATAGGGCTTTGCAGGGATGTAGCCCCTTGTAAGATCACTCTTCTCGTGCTTGGGAGACAACATCAGGAGAGTAGCTTGGAGCTTCATACAGAGGCTTCGCTTGTGCATCAGAGGACATCATTTTTGAGGAGTTTCATCAAGATATCATTCAATTTTGAACAACAGAAGATATAGTCTTTTCAGCCATAGTTATGTGTAGGTTTTGAGGTGATTTATGGACTATTTTACCATCCTTTGTTGGTCGTACCTTGTCTAGTACAGGTCGTACAACTACAGACCTGGTCGTACCTTCCTTTGGGTTGTTTGTGCATATTTTTTAGTGGGCTTTTCACCTTTTTATTGGCTTCAACAGTACTACATATTACAGAGGTTTATTGAAGAGTTTATATCAGTTTTGGGCTATATTTTTTATTGCATCAGCATACCACAAGGGCCGTACATGTTGTACCTGGGTGTGGTACCTTGCTAGGACAGAAATACCTCATTTTGGGCTTCAAACTCATCCAATCCAAGGTATCTAGGGTTAGGGGATTTCACTGTAGTAGCAAATATGAAGGAGTATAATCATTTGATGATGTTTTGATGATGATGTATGAGTCTATATTGTTGGTTCAGCTACAACAATCCTATGAATTTGTAAAACATGACATGGGTATGTGATTGTAATTCATATTTATCTATTCTATGATCTGGGTCAGTGGTATTTTACTCATATCTATTCTAGTTTTATGGGTATTCAATACATGTCTTATATTTCCTTGTATTTGTACAAAAACAATACATGCAAAACCAAAAAATGCCTTCTGCGTCTTCCATCTAGTTTTAAAAGACCACAATCTAATAAAAATAACACAATTAAGAAAATAAAAAAATTACCAATAGGGCAGACCATTACAGTGGTATCAGAGCACAAATCTTCCTGTCATCCCATGGGTAATGAAGTTCTATGAGCACCAGTGACAGAGAAAGAAGATATCAAGAAAGATAGAGAAAAAGGGGAGATCATTGGGAACATTGGCCTTCTAATACAGAAGAACAAAAACCAGCTCACACAGGAAATATGGGTGACAAAGATAACAGGGTTCTAGAACCAGATCATACAACACTTCTTTTGGATGCCTTGGTTAGAAGTTAGGAGCAATCAAATCAGCGCATGGCTCAGTTGGTTGATGTGATTGCCTTATTGGCAGTCAATAACAAGGGTAATGGGGATTAGAGGAATGGCCAAAATCCACCTAGAGTGGAAGATCCTCAACAGAGAGCAGTAGTAGCGAGACCTCTTATGCCAATCTTTCCACCTAGAGTTGAACCACCAACAAGAAATAAACTCACTCTAGTTGAAATGCAGGATCAATTTCGACAAGATTGGAGAGATGCAGGACCTGATTTTTAGTGTGACATATCTCTACGTGACTACATGGATGTTAGGATGAGGCATATACCCAACAGAGACAATAGAGAACAGCACAATGAGTTGCGTAAGAAGCTTGGGAAGCTCAGTCTCCCTTACTTTGATGGCTCTAGGAGTACATCATCTCGTGCATGGGTCCAAAAAGTTGATACTTTCTTTACTCTTAATCCTATGCCTGAAGTAGAATCCATAAAATATGGTGCTATGTATCTAGACAGACTTGCTCATGAGTGGTGGCACAATGGCATGATCACATTGGGACATGCACAAATCACATAATATGCTGACTTTACTGAAAGAATAATTGAGAGGTTTTATAAGAAGGATCCAGAACTGCACTTTAATGAGCTAGCACAACTAAAACAGTGGGGTACAGTGGATGCTTATGTGGTTGATTTTCAGTGGTTATCAGTACTAGTGACAGATATTTCTGAGAGGAGACTTGTTGTGCTCTTTATTAATGGGTTATTAGAACCTTTGAGAGGATTCATTAAGGCATTCAATCCACCTACTCTATGGGAAGCAATCAGGAAAGCTAGAGATATGGAGTCTACTTCTTCACAAAACAAATCTCAACCCAAAGGTTTCCTTAAAAAAAAAGACAAGGACATAAAACATATTGCAAGGGAATAGGAACAACCAAAGAAACAATATACTAAGATTGATAGTGAGACATTAAATGAGCTTAGGAGGAAGGGTTTATGTTTCACATGCAAGGAGCCTTGGACCAAAGGCCATAAATGTTCACCTAAGGGGAAGGCACTCCTAATTGAGTACCAATCTGGTGAAGAAAGTGCATCAGAAAATTCAAACCAACAATCTGATTATGAAGATTGTGAGGATGAAAAGGCACCAGAAGAGGGTGAAAAGGAAGAGGACAATGATAGTTTTCAGAAGAATGAGTCTCTTCACATTAGAGGGGTACTTAAGGGGTAGCGAATGATACCTTTGATTGATACAAGAGCTGCTGATAATTTTATTGATGAGGGCTTAGTTGTTTGTAGAGGCCTTCAAACTTAGGAGGTGAGTGGTTTTCAGGTAATGGTAGCTGATGGTTTCACTATCAATTGTACTAAGATGGTCCCACAGTTGAGTATACAATTTGAGGATTATGAGATTAAGGAAGGTTTCTATGTGGTTAGTATTGAAGACTCAGATGTAGTTATGGGAATTCAGTGGCTATGTTCTTTGGGAGAGATCACCCTTAATTTTTAGACCATGGAGCTAAAATTCAAATCAGAAGCCCTGAGAAATGTGATCTTGAGGGGTTTGTCAAATGGAGGACCACGTGTGGTGTCTTTCAAATGAATGCAGAGACTTTTTAGGCATGATCAGGTAGAGTGGCTAGCAGAGTATGTTATTATGCCCACGGTTACAAAGGAGGTTAAGAGATCTTATCCACCAGAGATACAAGAGCGTCTTTCCAAAAGAAGCAAGGTGTTTTATAGTCTTCCTCTATGTAGGCCTCCTGATACGGGCATTGAGCATGTGATAGAGTTAGAGGAGGGCACTAAGGCAGTGATTACTACTCCTTACAAGCATCCCAATAGACTTAAATATGAGATTGAGAAGATCATAAAGGAGCTCTTAGAGATGGGACACATTCGGCCAAGAAAGAGCCCATTTGCTTCTTCAATTCTCTTGGTCAAGAAGAAGGATGGGACTATGCATGTGTGTGTGGATTACAGGGGCACTTAATAAGAAAACAATTAAGAATAGGTATCCCATCCCATGCATTGATGAGCTGATTGATGAGTTGCATGGTGCAGTATACTTCTCCAAAATAGACCTGAGATCAGGATACCATCATATTAGAGTTAGGGAGGAGGATGTGGAGAAGACTACATTTAGATGTCATTTTGGACATTTCAAGTTTCTTGTCATGCCCTTCAGTTTGACATATGCTCCAGCCACTTTCTAGTCATGCATGAACAAGGTGTTTAGCAAACAGTTACGTAAGTTTGTGCTAATCTTCTTTGATGACATCCTTGTTTATAGTAGATCATGGGAAGAGCATTTGAAACACTTGGATGAGGTGTTGGGTATTCTTGAGAGTGAGTCTCTTTTTGCTAAAGAATCCAAGTGTAAGTTTGGGATGACAAGTTGTTATATCTTGGGCATATAATCAATGCTGATGGAGTTCGTGCGGATCCTGATAAAATCAAGGCAATACTTGATTTGCCACCACCCACTAATTTGACACAGCTTAAGGGATTTTTTGGATTGTGTGGGTTCTATAGAAGGTTTGTGAAAGGATTTTCATAGGTTGCTGCGCCGCCTACTGATTTGACTAGGAAATGCGCATTCTCTTGGTCAAAATCAGCACATGATTCATTTGATCAGTTTAAGAAGCTGATGAACTCATGCCCTATTTTGGCACTTCCTGATTTTTCCAAGCCATTTGAGCTTGAATGTGATGCTTCTGGTGATGGTATAGGGGTTGTCCTCATGCAAAACAAGCATCCAATTGCTTTCAAGAGTAGAAAATTGAAGGAAAGTGAGAGAAGTTATTCAATATATGATAAAGAGATGTTAGCCATAATGTATGATTTGGCTAAGTACAAATAGTATCTTGTTGGGGGCAAATTTATTGTTAAAACTGATCATAACAGTCTGAAATACTTCCTTAATCAAAAGGATTTGAGTGAGAGACAGTAGAAATGGGTTAGGAAACTTCAAGCATATGATTTTGACATTGAATATGTCAAGGGAAAAAGAAATGTGGTGGCTAATGCACTATCTAGGAGACCACATTTATGTGTTTTTCTGAGATAGCAGCAGATTGGAAGGAGAATATTCAGGTTGATTATGCAAAGAACAACCTTGCCAATAGCATTCTTGATGGTACTTGGGATGGTGATAAATATAGTGTGCAAGATGGTTTGATCTTTTACAAGGAGAGGATTTGGTTAGTGTCTGAATCAATGTTGAAAGAGCAAATTTTCAAATCTTTTCATGACACTCCAATGGCTGGTCATCTTGGGTTTTATAAGACATATAAGTAAATCCATGAGAGATTCTTATGGAAGGGGATGAAGGAAGACATTACCAAGTATGTACGTGAGTGTCTAGTGTGCCAACAAAATAAAAATGAGCACACATACCCGGTTGGTCTGCTACAACCATTGCCCATTCCTACTCAAAAGTGGGAGAGTGTTTCCATGGATTTCATCACAGGGCTTCCCAAGGTGCAAGGGAAGGATTGTATATTTGTTGTAGTGGACCATTTGACCAAATTTTCTCATTTCTTTACCATATCAGCATGATATACAGCCTTACAGGTGGCAGATTTGTTCTTCAAGGAGGTGTTTAGGCTTCATGGGGTACCAAAGAACATCATAAGTGATAGGGACAACAAGTTCATGAGCTTGTTCTGGCAAGAATTGTTCAAATTATGTGGTATCAAGTTGACTCCTAGCACTAGTTACCACCCCAAACAGATGACCAAATGGAAATAATTAACAAATGGGTGGAAGGCTACCTTTAGAATTATGTTTCAGGGAAGAAAAAGGGATGGATAAAATGGTTGTACTTGGGAGAGTTTTGTTACAACTCCACTTTCCACATGTCCATTAAAATGTCACCTTTCATGGCTTTGTATGGATATGAAGCACCTAGCTTCATTGATTTGTTGTACAGTGATTGTAGAGTACCCAAGGCTAAGGACTTCTTGCAGGAGAGCCAAGACATAATGACATCTTTGAGAGAAAACATTCAGCATGCCCAGAATCAGTAGAAGTTGTATGCTGATCAGCACTGTAGACAACAAGAGTTTGAGGTGGGTGATAGGGTTTATGTAAGATTGCAGCCATACAGGTAGTCCACTCTAAAGAAGAGTGGAGCAGAGAAGTTGAAACCTCATTTTTATGGCCCATTCAGAGTCACTAGGAGAGTTGGTGAGGTAGCCTATGACCTGGAGTTACCTAAGGGGAGTACAGTGCATAATGTGTTTCATGTATCTCACCTCAAGAAGGCACTTGGTCATAATGTGACTCCTTCAGCAATGTTTCCCCCATTGGATGATGAGGGTAAGTTGGTACTTGTTCCAAAGGTAGTGATTGATTTCAAGGAGAGGACTATCAGGCAAAGAGTAATCACAGAGTACTTGGTGAAGTGGCAGGACTTACCAGAGGAGGATGCTACTTGGGAAAGTGAATAGATTCTCCAGCATCCAGTACTGCAATTGCTTGAGGGCAAGCAATTCTGGGTAGGGCAAACTGTAATGTCCCCTCCTTAGCTCATTTAGAGAGATGGAGTGATTAGCCTACTCCCAGGGTTCTCGTAGGCTAATAGATGTGGTTAGGGAACCTTTTGTGGTTGTAATTCCAGAACTTACTATTTATAGTAAGTCAGATAGGAGGTATCAGGTGGTGTTGGCCAATTACTATTTATAGCCTGTCAATTGGAGCACCTAGCACTTGTAGTTGGACTTCAAGAACAACCAGGGGATTATATTTTGAAGTATAAGTTAAATTTAATATTTAACTTATAATAGTTTATTGGCTATGGTTACTTTAAATTAATAAAGTAACTTTCCCTTTTGAACTTTAAGTTATAACTTAAAGTTGTGGTGCTAGGGGAGGGTGAGTGGTCCATGAGGGAACAAGGGGCTTATTTCAAATTTAAAATAATAAAGTTCCCTCCTATTTGGGCGTTGGGAGCAAGGAGGGTATAAAAGGCATTTTTTGACTTCATTTCTCTCTCTGTCATTTTCAAAAACATAGTTGACTAAGCAAACTAAAGCATGGCTTTGGGGTATGGAAATAGGGTTTTGCAGAGACGTAGCCCCCTGTAAGATCACTCTTCTCTTGCCTGGGAGACAGCATCCAGAGAGTAGTTGGGAGCTTCATACAAAGGCTTCGATTGTGCATTAGAGGACATCATTTTTGAGGAGTTTCATCATGATATCATTCAGTTTGAATAGAAGAAGATATAGTCTTTTTAGCCATAGTTATGTGTAGGTTTTGAGGTGATTTGTGGATTGCTTTACCATCCTTTGTTGGTTGTACCTTGCCTAGTACAAGCCATACAATTGTAGACCTGGTCGTACCTTCCTTTGGGTTGTTTGTGCATATATTTTTGAGTGGAGATTTCACCTTTTTATTGGCTTCAGTAGTGCTACAGATTACAGAGGTTTATTGAAGAGTTTATATCAGTTTTTGGGTTATGTTTTTCATTGCATCAGCATACCACAGGGGCCGTATATGCTTTACCCAGGCATGGTACCTTGTTGGGACAGAAATACCTCATTTTGGGCTTCAAACTCATCCAATTCAAGGCACCTAGGGTTAGGGGATTTCACTGCAGTAGCAAATATGAAGGAGTATAATCATTTGATGATGTTTTGATGATGATCTATGAGTCTATATTTTTGGTTCAACTACAGCAGTCTTGTGAAGTTGCAAAACATGACATGGGTATGTGATTGTAATTCATATTTACCTATTCTATGATCTGGGTCAGTGGTATTTTACTCATATCTATTATAGTTTTTCTGGGTATTCAATGCATGTCTTATATTTCCTTGTATTTGTGCAAAAACAATACATGCAAAACCAAAAAACCCCTTCTGCATCTTCCATTTAGTTCTGAAAGACCACAATCTAATAAAAATAACACAATTAAGAAAATAAAAAAAATTACCAACAGGGCAGACCATTACACCCTCATATATAATTATAGCACATAGATTTCAAAGGTGTTCAGATGAGGCCCAAATTTTCATTTGAACAACATTTTGACTTCCTCAATCCATTTCTAGAGTTATGTTAGGATTTTAATGAATTGAATCCATGTTAATAATTGATTATAATCATGTATTAAACCATTAGATAAACTATGTATAAATAAAATTGAGACAATATTGCATAGTACACAAAATTTATGTGAGGACAATCTTATGGCCAAAAACTCACAAACAAGTATCATTCAATTATATTAAAAAAATTTCAATCAAATAACCTATCTTTTCAACCTCTCCTCCCATCCGTCCACACACAACCTCAATACCTCTTATAGACTTTAATAATTGTCAAATACATATATCCAATGATATTTCAATTCCTTATGCAAGAATCCTTAAATATAGGATGAAACCATCTTATACTATTGTGGTTGGTTATACTTTTTCAATTAAGGTATAAGATCATTTAATTAATAAAAAATAATATTTATATTAATATATTATTTAACAACGAACCCAAATGGTTATATATGCCATAAGACAAATGATCTATTAATTAATAAATTAATATTTATATTTAATCTATTAATTAAATAATTAATCCCCCTATGGCATGTATATGTTATAAATATAAATATAAGGCTAAACTTTATATTAAATAAAACATTATTAATGTTATTGGGACCACTTATAAATAAGTGTGCCCCCAAATAAACATCACATGCTCTAACAAGTTATGTCAGATTTGACTGTAAAGCCACCCATAATATACTGAGGGAAAGAAAGAACATAGATCTATAATTAAAAGAATAAATTATATTCTATTTAATCAAGAATTCAAAGCATACAAATTTAAGTGATTACAATGAAAGCAATAGGTGAGTACATATAGAATATATCATCCAGGAGACTAAAAACACAAGCAATGTGGGATAGTGTGTAAAAAGCCCCTAAGTATACTTAACCTAGTGTGAAAAGGACCTAAGTCCAAAGAAATAGCTAGGAAATAAACTAGTTAGGAAATATACCCCATTCATACTAACACCCCCCCTCAAGTGCAACTTAGAGGGAAAAGAAAAGATGGGTCCCAGCTACAAGGACTAATGAGGAACCCATGTACAAAGATCCTCTCAAATAGAAAAGAAGGAGAAAACCCAGTGAGAAAAAACTCCCCCCATGAGAGGAAAATGCAAGAAGGGCTAAGTGACCCCCTGAAGAAATGTCCTACATCCCCTAAGAGAGACCAAATATGGATGAACTTTTTCTTAGTGAAGGATTTAGTGTAGATATCTGCAACCTGCTCTACTATAGGACAATAACACAAACCAATGACTTGCTTAGGTGCATCATCTCTTGAAGGAAGTGCATGTGTCCATCTCGATGTGTTTGGTCCATTGGTGATGGACTAGATTTTTTGAGATTTGGATGACACTGTAGTTGTTGCAATAGATGATTGATGGCTTATGAAAAGTGATGTCAAGTTTGGTGAAGATATTTTGAAGTCAAATAGCCTTCTAGTGGCCACATTAACAGCTCCCTTATATTTAGCCTCAGTTGATGAAAGAGCAATGACATGTTGTTTCTTACTCTACCAACAAATGGGACTAGAAGCAAGGTGAAAATTGTAGCCAAATGTGGACTTGCAATCATAAAGATCACCAACCCAATCAGAGTCCATGTATACAATTAGATTTGAACCTGTGCCTATTGTATAGTGAATCTTGTATCTGTAAGTTCCCTGAATGTAGTGTATAATGCATTTGGTTGCCTTCCAGTGAAGCTCATGTGGCTCCATCATGAAGAACGAAACTAGACCAACTGCAAATAAAATGTCTAGGCGAGTATGAGTCAAGTAGGTGAGGTTGCCAATGAGTTGACAATACAAAGTGGCATCAACAAGTGGAGTGAAACACTTCACCTCAAGTTTGACTCTAGATAGAAAGGGAGTCAATGCAGGCTTACAATCAACCATGTGAAAATGAGCTAGTAGATCAAGAGTGTACTTGGGTTATGCAAGAGAGATCCTAGAAGAGGTCTAAGTGATCTTGATCTCAAGAAAGTAGTGCAAGAGACCCAAGTAGGTCATGGAAAAATCTATCGTGCAAAGTAGTCTTGACACTCATGGATGAGGTGCTCCCTGTGACAATCAAATCATCAACATAGAGAACCAAGAAGATAAGAGCATCCTCCTATCTCAAGATGTAGGCATTTAGATTTGAGTGGCATCTAGAGAACCCAATTGAGAGAAGAAAGGAGTCCATCTTGGCATACCAAGGCCATGGGGCCTACTTAAGTCCATATAAAGACTTCCTCAATTGACAAACCAATGAAGAATCCTAAATGAATCCTTGTGGTTATTCCATGTAAATCTCCTCTTGTAGATCCCCATGAAGAAATGTGCTCTTCAAATCCATCTAATGTACAACCCAACCATGAGCTAGAGCAATAGCAAGAATCAAGTGAATGGAGTTCATCTCAGCGATGGGGGCAAAGGTCTCAGTGTAGTCAACATTGGGAACCTACAAGAAACATTTGGCCACATGAAGTGCTTTGTACTTATCAACTGATCCATCCATTACAAATTTGGTTTGATAGATCCACTTACACCAAACCAATTTTATTCCCTTAGGAAGTGGAACAAGCTCCAATGTGGTGTCCCTAATCAAGGAATTATACTCTTCCTCCATTGCTAAATCCCACTCACAATACTTGATGCTTCATGAAAGGACTATGGATCTGAAGCTATGGCAATGTAGGAATGTAAAATATCCTGGTGTTGTGACTAAGTCCTCTAGGTATCTGAAGGATCCCTAACAAGAGTGCCTTTAGGCTAGAGAGTTTGTTAAGCCCAATAAGAAATAGAAGGGGATGGAGGAGGAGAGTCTTCGGCATTTGAATCTAAACTCTATAAAGGGTAAGGTGGACCCTCATGATCAACCCTACAAGTAGAGGAAGTTGAAGGAAAACCCTCTGAGTCACTATCATCTAAATCCACTATGGAGGAAATGTCACATCTCATTTTTGGACTTTATTTATAATTCAGATTATTGGACATTTAATTATGATTGTTTTACTATTGAGTGATTTCACGTGCGTAAAGGTAGATTGTCATTATTTTAAATTGCATAAAATTTGATAGTCAATTTAATGATAAATTATTATTGCTATGATTATGGATGTATATTTGTTCTTTCTTTGGCTATGATTATAAGGACTAACCTATTGACAAAAATCTAAGTGCGACTAAGTGCAGGAAAAATGTCGAAGACAAGAACATGGTTGAGGTAGAAGTGTCCTAGCCGCTAGAAAGAGTTGGCATGACGGATAAACCCGATGCATGCACACACTCACTTAGTTTCATGACATATTGCATCATTGAGTGGCTTTATTTTGCATTTTTATGTGGTTATGTAGTCATGTTTGAGCATTTATATGGTTAATGGATGTGATTGATGAATGATGATTAGATAAATATGTGATTTTGTTACTACCGTATGTTCTTTTGAATTGCATAGTTAGCCATGTATTTTATGTTATTTTTTGACTTAGATATATTAGCATTATATAAGTTGATTTCCTTTTTATTTATTAATAAATAATTAAGTGTTTATCTATATATAAATAATTTAATTAATAGATATATATATAAATATATATAATATACTCTTGCTTGAAAACAATATCTTTGATAGGATTAAAATAAATATATATTATTAAAGATAAATATATAATTCAAGAATATATTCAAAAATCTAAATATAATAATAAAAACTAATCTTCTTCCATGCAAATTTGAATGACAGTAATAAGGGAGTTTAAAAATTTTCAATCAAGAAATTTGATGTATTGGATGCCAAAGTGCCATGCAAAAATGGAAGAGAACTAGAATTTCAAACAATAAAAATCTTGATCTAAATTTATGAAGGCCATTAATAGAATGAGAGAGATTTATTAAAAGGGGGAGGTAGAGAGAAGAAGGGGAGGGACACAATAGTGACAGAGGGAATAACACCAGGAAAAGAAAGGATTACCAACAGCGTCAGGAAGGAAAGTTCATCAAGTGAAAGGAGGAGAAGGTCAATCTATAGAGGAATCATGTATTTCTGGTTATTTTACTTTCTGATTTATATTTACAAGGTCTCTTATGCTATATATGTTGTTAATACTGTATACTAGCCTGCATCTTATTTTCCTCTGCTTTGCATGATACTCTGTTCATCCTTTGTAACCTTTGTTTGGCTTTTAGACTTTGGAACACCTATGTTTTGTCTAGACGACCCTATTTTTGTCATTGTTTTGTTCTTGATTTTGACCTCCTTGTTAAACTTCTCCATCAGCCTGGATGCTTGGTTCAAAACGGCCTTTTAGACTTTATTGACCTTTACTCATATTTTTATCAGTCTATTATTTACATCAATGAACTGATCATTATCCATCTCGGCCTCTTCTTGAATTTGTCGGCCTTCTAAAGACTTTGCACCTACTTCTATCCTTTTTCGGCCCTGTAAACTTTGAATTGGCCTGGTTTTTGTTATAGTTGTTCCTCCATAGTCACAAAGTGATTCGACCTATTTTAAATTATGAAATCATCGACCTAATTCCTTAATTAAAATGGCTTCTTACTCCTTTCAAGTTGGCCCAAAATACTTGTAAATTCTGATAGCTTGTTTTCTTTTCTTCGGTTTTCTATGTATTATGTAACGACCTATCAGCTTGTCTTTGCATTGTAGCATATCTTGTTTTTGGGTCTTGGTGTCATTATTGTTGGCTTGTATTAAACTTACCTCGGCCTTAAAGTTCTTTTGATTTGAGTCGATCATCCTTCTAACAGCCTGAGTACTTTCTTGAAAATGTCAACCATAAACCCAATGGCCTACAACTCATGTAGTGACCTTAGTAGTTAGTTTTGTTGTGTTATGTATTCTTAACGGGTTGTTTTGATATTGACAACCCTGTTTAGTTTTGTGTCGATCCTTATTGCTTTTGGCTTGCTCTCCTTTTATAAACACTGGCCTATTGATTTGGCCTGTGTATTTAAGCGAACTTAGTGTTAAATATGTTGTTGACCTACTTTAATTAATTTCTGGTAGCCTTAAGATTCTTGACCGATAACTCCAGTCAGTCTTCCTATTATATTCCAGACCTTAAATTGTGTGCAGCTTTAACTTAGTTATTTGTTATACCTTTATTAAACTGGAGTTGATTCTTGTACCAACCTCTTTTCCGTCGTAGTTATGTAAACATGTCACAATTTTTTAGCAGATTTTACTTATATATCTGCAGCATATTTTTAATCTTGTAGCAATAATCAGCTCCTGTAGCAAACTTTACGATACCCCTGTAGCAGACAATAGGTTCCTGTAGTAGCTATAGGATGTATTTATCCAACCTTTCTACTCATGCTTGCACTTTAAATGATGTTTATTTGGCAATTCTGAAGTTGTTAAACTATATATATCTTCTTAAATCCATGTCACAAATTTAATTATGTGGAATTATAAACTTGCTTGCAGTTATACAATTCTAGATCTAGATTTCTTTTGAGAAATTATGAATAAAATATGGGTTAAAGAATATAACCAGTTTTATAGTTTTCTGTGTAACTTGAATGATAAAATGAAGCTCTTTATTAGAATTATTTGTTTGAATGTGTATTCTCATTGATTGAGCCAAGTAAAGAATTAGTAATTGTATTTAGGCAAAAGCATGTGTTATCAATTTGTTTTGACAAGAAAGTAGTTTATCTTTTTATGTGTGTATTGGGCTTACCTTTCGGGATAGGGTGTCGAATGTGAAAAAATAGAGAAGGTTGATCCTCTTTTTAGGATTTTGACCATTAATTTTAAGTGCTTTGGCCAAAGCCATGTTTTCATTGAAATAGATGAAATGAATGTGTCTAGCAAAATCATATTAATACATTTCTCTGCCATGTATCCTCTTTGTGAGATATTGCACATTTTATTAGAAAGATATGCATTTAGACATCAGGTTGCATCGGGTTGTCCCTCCTGCCTATTGTTTCCAGGTTGCTAGGCACTTTGTGTAGGGTCAGGTATCCTTCATGTTAGGAAGGATTCCAGGGAAGCATAAATGCTTCGTGATTGGGTGAAAAGTGCCTAGGCCATGTTCTCGTCTCTCGGCTTGCAGATGACCATGTGGGTTAGTGGCGGCTAGCGACAATGATTTGATTCATTATTCATTACTTGTATAATTTTGATATTGTACTGAGTTGACTATACTACATGGGAGCCAAAGATGTATCATTGTATATTATATTATTGTGCTAACACTTGGATTTGGCATGTGTATTTGTAAGATGTAATTGATATTTCTACATATATGGAATATGTATCTTATCTATTTTCTATTAATGAGAGTGAGGTGATTTATTTACTTTGGTGATTATAGTTATGGATCCGTACTTTACAAGAAAAAATATTTGAGGATGAGCTGGGAGATCTCTTCTTAAAATGTACACTTCGCTTGATGAAGAGCTTCCAAAATCTAATATCCTTTGACACCATCTAGGTATCCAACAAAGATGTAGGGTTGAGTTTGAGGTTCCAAGGCTCTACACTTCTCTAAAGGAATGTGTGCCCATGCAGGAGAGCCAAAAATTTGAAATTCCACACAATAGGTTGCCCAACACATTAAGCTTCAAAGGGAGTGATGTCCTTTAAGGCCTTAAATGTGGAACCTTATTCTAGATGTGAGCAACATAGTTGATAGCTTCTGCCCAATATTCAGGTGCCAGAGAATGAGCATGGATCATGCAGCTATCCATCTCTTTCATGGATCTATTTTTCCTCTTTGCAACATCATTTTTCTGTGGTGTGTAGGCAACTAAATGCTAAAGATCAATCACTTCAAGATTACATAATTGTTTGAATAAATGGTTCACATATTCTCTGCCATTGTTAGTGTAGAGAATCTTAACAACCTTTCTAGATTTTTTGTGCATGAGCCTTAAACTCCATAAATCTATCAAACAATTCACCTTTCTATCGAAGAAAGAAGACCCATGTGTATCTAAACATGTTGGTGTGAACAGGGTTATCACCTAACTGGTTTACCCTTGTGTGGATAATTTACATTATTTAACTATTTACTAGTTAAATAATATTCACACATCACACATAATTTGAACACATGTTAAGTTGACTTAGTGAGTCTTCTAGGAGTTTCTAGTTGAGTCTAGTTGTGTGTTGAGTTGTTGATAGTTAGAGTGAGTTGTCTTATCCTCCACATGTGCAATTAGTTATCATCCTCTAATTATCACATAATGTAGGAATATCTCCACCTTTCTAGCTCTCACCTTTCCTTCATAAGCAAGGCTTTCCTCATGTATTGTAATCTCTTGTAATCTTGTAATCTTTTGCATTCATTGATAGAATAGCATTAATCTCTCATTTGATCTCTCTTGTGCTTTCATGAAGTCCTAGATCCTGGGTGGCTTCAATCATAGCCTACTCTAACATGGTATTAGAGCTCTAGGAAGAATCACTTTGTGTTAGTCATTTTTTGAGAGATCTTGAGTGCAATTCATGGTTTATCTTAATAGTTGAGTATGCTCTTCTCTTGCATCGAATGATGACTTCGAGAATCAGAAAGACTTGATAGAGATACTAGTTTTGTGAGGGTTTCCTCTTTGTAGCCTTGTATTACAGGTTCAAATCAGAGCATGCTACTACAAATCTGAGCACACCATTGTGTTTAGGAGGTCCGAGATAGTTAAGATCAGCTTTTGTTTCGTCCAAATTAGACATCGTATGCCAAATCTATTGCATTTTCAATCTGGGGGATGGATACCTGATCCGAGAGGCATTTGCAATTTTGGAGTAGTTTGGGCAAAATCAGGCCCTGCCATCATGCTCAAGACACCCAAAAACCTATAGATCGACTGTCAATTCGTCAAAATTGGACAAAGTTGCAACAAAAGGCAAAACAATTTAGCCATCGGTCATACGAAATCTCTGCAGGGAATATTCCCTCTGTGTAGAGAATATTTGATTGCTGGTGCAGGAGGAATCTATGTTGGCATCATTGAATTCTTGGTCCACCAGGTAAAACATCTGATCGTTGGTTAAATCTTTGTCTGCTGGTTATTAAAGATTTCTATGGAGTGTTTTTTGGTGTAAGGGTACACTGTACCAGTCACAGGTTGCAGGTTGGTATGTACCCGTGGGTACCAAATCCACTACAGACATCCCGACAAGTGTTTACAACACCACTACCGGCATCACAAAACCTCGTCTACATATTCCTCGGAGGTCTTAATACAAGTTGGCTTCTGGGCATCAAGATCAAGTATAGCCCCACCGAACCGTTATTTCCTTGTTGGCAGACATCTTCAAACCACCAAAGCCAGTAACCCATAAACTGCAATTTTCTAGTAGTCTACAAAATCTTCGACAACCAAATCAAACACTTGCAGCAATCTAAGCCACTCTGATGGCTATTTCACCCAATAATTGGCATATATTCATTCCAGCGGCCACCGCGGAATAGTCACAGCCTTCGGCATCTTCATCAGGCAATCGACATATTCCACTAAACCAGTGGACACTCCACGATCCAAAAATTTGTAGATCCAAAAATTTTAGTGATCTCTGCAACAACAATTCGGCAGTCACTGCGTATTCACTGGTAGGGGTTTAAACTACAAGCCCGGTGGCCACATCCTAAATCACTGGCCTCCACAAATCACAGCGGCCATTTGATCAGTTTGCTCTGTAGATCTCGGTGCTCCAAATACCAGCTCAGCAAACATCGCCGGTGGTCATTCACAGCAATGGGTTTTGCACGCTGTTAAAGAAAATTCACGTTGGAGAATTTCTCAAACTCGTTGGTTCTTCCTATCGGTGTCTTCCTTGAAAACTGTTAGGCAAATGCAAATCCACATTAATCTGAGTGGGAATTGTCTCATGCCATTAAAAATAAATCACTAGAAAATTTCTAAACTCATCGACAGTTCCTATCAACGAATCGTACCATATTTCTCCCAGTGGTGTTTTCACGGGAGCTCCCACAGTCCTGGCGAACATCAGCGGGAATATAAATATCACCCCAGGTGGTCTATCCACTTCCATCAGCTGGCAGGATCCACAACAGCCGACATTTTATGGTGACGTTTTTTTTTTAAAACCACCGGTAATCTCAAAAACCGCAAGTGATCTAAACCACACCGCAGACTTAAAATAGCCCAACTGAGAACAAAAGTGGTTTTCCGCAAATACATCAGCGGTTTTGGGACAAAAAATAGGTGTTTCATAATCACAAAAGCGGTTTGGCGACTAGAATTTGACAGTTTCTAGAATCGAAGATTAGTTTGTCTTCCTTAAAAGGCAGTTTTGCAAACATAGCAGGTGGTTTTGACCTTCGCAAACGGTGGTTTTCTGTGCCTCAAAGGTGGTTTCTACTGCTCAAAGGTAGTTTTCTGACATTTTTTCCTTTTCCGAGGGAAGTTTTTTTCCCCGACGAAAAGGAATATTCTAAAAATATTCCGCTGACATCAGTGCTAGGGGGCATTTTAGCCCCTCAAAGACCTAAAAGGGGGCTTTTGTTTTCTTTTTTGCATAACTTTTTTCCCACGGAGGTGAAATTGGGCAAACGAGATATCGTTGGAAAACTGACAGAGAGTACTTCGCAGTGGAATAAGTCATTTTCTGATATTTTGCTGCAGGCATCTGCTATAGCAGTTTGAAGACAAATCTTTATTTTTTGCTTCCAAGCTCACAACATTTTTCCATGATATCTAATTTTCACGATTCTTGCGGCATCAGAAACGTATTCATGAGCTCTTCAAATCCATCTATGCACTTTTCTTAGATTCTTCTCTTGGTTCATTTTATTCCATTTGTCATTTTTTTGGCTTTTGTGTGATAACTTGGACATTTTGGCATTTGAGAAAGTGAAACTTGTTTTGAAGGGATCTGTTTGATGTGGTAAATCATTGTGAGTGATTGTAATCTTCCTTGGATATCTATTTTAAGAGATTTTAATGCTTTCCCAAATTTGGTCCTTTGTGGACAATTGTAAATCGCACTAAGTTAGATTGCCACAATCATTCTTTTTTGGGGGGTGATCTTTTGATTAAGTAACAGGGGAGTGTACTTGTGTTCTTTTTTGTATTTTTGCATCATGGATCCAAACAAACTTCCTCTACTCACACCATATAACTATCATGAGTGGAAAACTAAAATGGAGATTCATTTAAGAAGTTTGAAAATTCATATAGTAACAATGGGTACAGAAATTGAACCAACAACAGCTGCAGAAAAGAGAAAGTGGTATAATAGATGTGATCAAGCCTATGGAACACTATGCTTGTCTATCTCTCCTGATCTTCTTTTTCATATTGAATCTTGTACTACACCTAATGAAGTGTGGACTACCTTAGAAAATCTCTTTGGTAAGCAAGATACTATGAGAGGTTTCAAATAGGAGAATGAATTAATTGGTGTTAATCCAACTGATTTTGTAAGCATCTAAGACTTGTTCACAAAGCTAAAATCACTTAGATTGCAAATCAAACAATGTGGAATTGAGAAAGAGGACACTCAATTGATTCTTTCAATCCTTGCCAAGCTTGGTCCTGACTATTCAGTTTTTGTTTCTACCTTTTATGCTACTATGGATGCACTTGGGAAAGATTTCACAATGCCTTCACTTGATGAGTTTGTTGTATCACTCACAAGGGAGCAAGCTAAGTTAGTACACATGGTCAAATTGAAGTCTCCTAAACCTCAAGCACTTCTTGCTAGTCAAGGTACAAAGGATCAAAAGGCTTCAACTAGCAAAGGCAAGAAACACAAAAATAAGGATTTCAAGAACAATGAGCAAGCAAAAGAGTCAACCAAATCACCTAAGTCCTCATCCTCTTCCAAGGATGAATCATCTAAGAAGGGGAGACCAAAGTGTGCATATTGCAAGAAACTAGGACATGATGAGCATAAGTGTTATGAGAAGAAAATTGATGAGTTGACTTAAATTATTCAAAAGCACAATATCTAAATGTCATCATCATCACCTAGTCTATTTGCTTCTTTGACACCATCATCATCTACACAAATATGGACAGAAGGCATTGCTAATGGGACAATCAAATGAAAAGGATAGGCACTCTTTGCTTCTACAAGTCTTCAGTCAGAGAGATGGCTTCTTGATTCTGGAGCTTCTCATCATATGGTATCTTCACAAGGGATGTTCTCTTCATTTGAGTCATGTACTTCACCACCTATTTTGATGGGTAACAATACATACATGCATGCAACTGGTAAAGGAACTATTGATGTTGGTGAGAATAATTCAATAATGTGTTATGTGTACCTTCCTTGTCAACCAATCTCCTTTCCATCTACCAGATTACTCATTGTGGTGCGGGGAAGACAGTTGAGTTCACTCCTGATTTAGTGATCATACGAGACTTGGAGAGTAGAGATATCATTATTGTTGGGATGGCTAATCATGCATCTGGCTTGTATAAATTCTCCCATTTTGCTTCTTCTGATGATGTAGATCCATTGATTGGCATTCATACTCATGCATCAAATCTGAATCATATTTCTGAGGAGAAGTTTGGTCACTTAAACCTTGGTGTTCTTTCACCCACTTTGGTTCATGAGACTAGTGTTGAGCTTCCATCACCTCAACCTCCTGCTTCTTCAGAGATTGACATCGACATGGTTTCATCTACTTTAGTAGAGCAAGATCATATAGGTCTTTCAGACACAACTTTGTGGGATACTTTCTTGGCAGGTATATCAGACTTGTTTTGTGAGTCTCATATTGTAGATTTAGAGGACACACTTGAGGGGATATCTCTCCTCTTTGATGACAGTTACAACACAACTATTATCCCATCTACTTCATCTTTGGAGATTGTTCTTCATTAGTCTACCCAGGATTTTGGATTGGGCACACCTCATTGCATAGTGCCATTCTTTGATTTTGACATGTGGATACATCAACAGTCTTCAGAGGCATACATCATGAGACTTCTTCCCTCATATTTCTTCTTGGAGATGGAATTTCTTTGACATCAGCCTTTGGATTGGTTTCTTCCTAAGGGGAGGAATGTTGTTTGCAGGTACAAGACACTTTCCAGCATTCATCTTTAGACATTCACCATTGGCACAAGAGCTACTTCATTGTGGGGGGGACCTATAGTCTCACTCTTGTTCTTCTATGGGGGGTAATTGATTGTACATATGTGATAGAAGTTGTCCTTGGGGGGTCATGTTGAGTCCTCCTACTATCACTTCTTCTTTCACTTTCATGTTTCATGCATTCTCACTTTTGGAGAGGAGTTTTTTCCCATGTGGTTTTCTTCTTTTCTCCACTTGAGATTTGTTGTACATGGGTACCTAACATGGCCTAGTAGCCAGGACCCATCATCATCTCCATCCATTATTGCATCTTGCTTTAGTCAGCTACTCCCTAAGTTGCACTTAAAGGGAGGTGTTGGTTTGAACAGGGTTATCACCTAACCGGTTTAACCTTGTGTGGATAATTCACATTATTTAACTATTTACTAGTTAAATAATATTCACACATCACACATAATTCACACATGTTAAGTTGACTTAGTGAGTCTTCTAGGTGTTTCTAGTTGAGTCTAGTTGTGTGTTGAGTTGTTGATAGTTGGAGTGAGTTGTCTTATCCTCCACATGTGCAATTAGTTATCATCCTTTAATTGTCACATGTTGTAGGAATATCTCCACCTTTCACTCCATCTTTTGAGCTCTCACCTTGCCTTCATAAGCAAGGCTTTCGTCATGTATTGTAATCTCTTGTAATCTTGTAATCTTTTTCATTCAGTGATAGAATAGCATTATTCTCTCATTTGATCTCTCTTGTGCTTTCATGAATTCCTAGATCCTGGGTGGCTCCAATCATAGCCAACTCTAACAGAACAATCATCAATGAAGGTGAGTAAATAGTAAGCCTTGTTGAAATACAAAAATGGAAATGGACCTGCTAAGGCATTGTGAACTGGCTCAAGGACTTCTAAATCCCTCCAAGCCTTCTCTTTGTTGAACTTGTCCTCAAGATTCTTTCCCAAGGCACAACCTGAACAAATTTCATCTAAAAAACTAGTCTAAGGAAGACCTATGACCATGTCCTATGTGCTGAGCTACTAAAGGTAGCGATAGTTTGTTAGAATGCACAAGACAACTGAGGGGGGGGGGTGATCAATTGTTTATCAAAACATTAAACCCTCGAAGCAATTCCAAACATCAACCTCTTATTATGCATTAGCAGAATGTAAACATATGAAGCATCAATGCAAACACATAAGAACACCAGATTTATGTGGAAAACCCAAGAAGGGAAAAACCACAGTGAGGATAAGTTCACATATATATGAATAGTAACACCAAAAACAAATAGGCTCACTACCCAAAGTAAAGGCTCACTACCAAAAGAAAGGCTCACTTTCTAAAAAAGAGAAGAAAGAAGAAGATTGTTACAAAGAGATTCACTATCTCAAAGCAACATGAGAAATCCACCACTGCCAGTTCTTACTATTTGCAACCTTTGGTTCATTGCCTCCAGAAACTTCAACCACACTGAAATGTAGACACCTTCTACTCACTGCATTCCAGAGTCATAAGCATTTAATCTTGCACACAACTGACTACCCTTGATTCACATTTTCATCCTCTTCTCTACCTTGCTCCACTCAAATTCATCTTGCATTTATACCATCTACAACCAAGACCTATCTCAATTAGGTCAGTACTAATGAAGCGTGTGCACCTCAAACGTGTGACACCAATTAGGTTAGCACTAAACACTTCCATGGTGGAAAGAAGTGAAAGTGGACCATGTCAAGGGTTAACTAAGACTCAAATCTATATCACCAAGCTACTCATCACATCCACAATCCACGAGGTACCTTCTCAAATGGCACTAGTAAGCCAGGTTAACCAAACCTGAGCTAATGACCACATCCACACTTCTCCAAGTCCAAAAACATCATACGGACCATAAGGAACCATTCTACAGCATCCACACACCTTACCAAAATATTCACCATCATCATAATCTTCTGCAACACTGCCGCAACCACTTGAAACAAAGAATGTCTTCATTATGCGCATTAGGACATACTATTATTGAACACCAACATAAGAACTGAACTTACGGAGAACCCCAACACTATATACTTCAAGGGAAGGTAGATACAGACAATATAGGAACTTTCCTAGATCCGCAAGACAAGAACCCTTAATGTGGAGAAATGCAGAGCATTCTCACTTCTCCCAAACAACCTTCTTCATAGTCAAACACTCTATCAAACACATCTTCTACTACCGCACAATCTAGAACCTAAAACTCTGAATATAACACCTCTGAACACCTTTAATCAACACTTCCAAACTATACAATCATATCTTCAACTATGAATAAATGCAGAGCAGATGACTGAACATACCTCTGTCACACTACATGCCTTTTTATTCAAATTTTCTCAAAAGCACTTGGAAACTAAGTGAATCATCTGTTGGAGGTTGACATCAATGACAACACCAGCAAGTTTCCAACAATCTCCCCCTTTGTCATTGATGGTAACACCAACTCTTTGAAAAACCATCAAGACCTAAAGTAATCAATCAATATCTTAAGAGTACTCCCCCTGACTGGAGAAACTCTTACTCTTCACACGATTTCCTGTATTATGGTTTTCTAGCCACTCTAACTCTCTCCCCCTTTGACATCAATGGAAAAGGGCAATAACCAGCAAGTACCTACTCTATCTCCACTATTCTCACTTTTCTGCACTCTCCCCCTTAAGGTCATAAGATATGCTCCATCTAACTGCACCAACCAATAGTGTCACTACCTACTCCCCCTGAGAGGTAGCCTTCAACATCAGTCCAGGACCAAAAATGTATCTTGAAATGCTTCCTAGACATATGCACACACTTATGCATCTAGTTAAGAGAAGGAGGGGCAATAACTCCTAACATCTGCCAGAGATACTAAAAAGTATACTTAGGAAGAGCATTTGTAAAGATGTCTGCAACTTGATCCTTGGTAGGCACATACTCCAATTTCACCTCATTCTCTAGAACCTTTTGTCTTAGGAAGTGATATTGGATTGAAATATGCTTTGACCTTGAATGTATTATTGGATTCTTTAAAATGTTGATAGCACTTGTTGTTGATAACTGAGAGGGGGGGTGAATCAGTTATCTTAATTAATTTAACTTTTTGTTCTTCTTTAATAACTAGTGCAGCATCAAAATAAATAAGCATCCATAACCATGAAAGTAGAAACAAAATCAATACACATAACACAATGATTTCGACATGGAAAACCCTGTTAAAGGAAAAACCACGGGGTGACTAACCCAAGATTGTATTCTTTGTTAAAAGAATGGAAGTACAAAATGGTACTTGCCAATTAGAGCTCACTACCCGAGCACACTACTCACAAGAGGCTCACTGCCTGCAAGAGACTCACTGTCTACAAGATATAAAGAAAGTAACAAGATACTTGAACTAATCAGAAGCATCCATAAATGCTGAGGTTCAGTTTTGGTTAGGCTCAATACACTGATCTACTGCACTTCATTCTCCCTCTTCTTTGGTGTTGTTGTCCTGTTACATACCGGACCTGTATTACTGCTTCCACACTGCTTTCTACTTTTCTTCCCACTTTACAACACACCACACACACCTTCTCATCCAAATCCATCTAGTATATATATCCGCACAAAGGATTTCAACATCTTTCTAGTCGGCATCCGGAATACTCAATATTTTCCCAAACTCTGGTTTGTCGGCTAAATCCTTGCTTACCAAGTGATGTGTATCAAAGAGATGCTTATAGAAGTCATCAATCATGTCAGCCAATCATGAATGATCCCTTAAGAAACTTGATTACCATTAATATCTCATCCAGATTAAGGTCTGAAGCTCTGTCGGTCAGTTCTTCCTCAGTCTACTCTGCCAATCAGGAACCCAACACTTAGGTGTTCATATCTTTTCACTCTTACATCACTGGAGACTCAATCTCTAGAATATATTAGTCATGGTACTCCTCTTGACTTCCCTAAGTCTGCACTTTACTGAGATACTTCCTCTGAGAGATCTGGACCTGATTGTTGGACCTTGTTGCATGCTCTGTTCTTGGTCACCGGACCAAAATACTCTTCAATCTAACTTCTGGTATAGACACACCATGTCCTACGGATGTGTGGGATGGACTTTGTTGCCATCAATGACAACACTCATGAAGCCACATAGTGTCTCTTGCCAAAAATCTCCCCCTTTGGCATTGATGGCAACACTTAGTAAAAAATGACTAAGTGTCACACTACACTCCCCCTTGGTTGATGCTCTGTTCTAATGTACACTTTACCAGAGCTCCCCCTTATCTAGATTCCACATTTTTCACTGCTCCTCATTCGCCCTTTGACATCAATGGCAAAGGGTAGAATCCGTACACTAAAATTCCCAAAAATCCAACTATACTTAGCCGCATAAGTATATATACATGTTATACTTTACATATACTGAAGTACATCTGCAAAAGTTGTCTTCAACTGGACAAATTCTGTTGCCCAACTCTGCTTCATCCTGTCCAAAATTGAGATGCTACCACTAAATAAGAATGCAAAAGCTTCTGGCCTCTTTAGATCTGTCAGATCACTGGTCTGGGCTGTGGTCTGAGCATCAATTAGGGCCTCATGCATGGCCTCTAATTTAGGGATAATTATCCCTCTAAGTTCACCCATCCTACTTATTATATTCTTCCTTACCTTTTCAAGTTTCTTTAGTTCATTTAGAATGGCAATAGTTTGACATTCCTAGTTTATTATGGATGTGGTGAGAGGATCAAAATTTTGAGATACACTTGACAGTTTATCCTCTTGCTCTTTCACTTTCTTCTCAATATCCTGTCACTTTAGACCAGGATAAACAAAATTTATATATTTCTCTATCATCTTTAAGAGCATTTTCTAAGCTCTGTATCCCAATATCCATAGTTCTCCTATCATTTGTTATTAGCCCTTGTACTTTGGAGAATCTCTTACCCAAAAATTATTTTCGGACTTTCTCTTCTATTGCTTTCTCTAAAGAGTCAAAATGCGTATTAACAGAATTTACAAGAGACTTTAGATTACCGGATGTGGAGGCTAAAGGATCCTTTTGGAAGGATGGCATAATTTTATCTAGCACACTGGATGTAATCTCTATTAGCTCACAGTCTTCTATGTGAGACTTCAGAAGCTTTTCTTTTGCTTTGGCTTGAGCAAAAGATGCTACCTTCTTTGTCTGGACCAGAGAGAGGGAATCAAAATTGAATGGCCCTTGAAGTAGCTCCGGTTCATCTAATTCCATCATTTCTTTTGTCAAGAAGTCTTTGACTACTTCTGCAGTGTCTCTTACCGGAGACAGAGTTTTCTTCCCTTCTACAGCCTCAACAATGTCACTTGTGGTCTTTTCTGTTTGACCTTCTTCTCCTTGATTGGTGCTCTCTTCTTTTCTTTCTTTTTCTTCAATTCTGGAGTCTACAAGGGGATCCAGAAGAGAGGTGTCTACTTCTCCATGAACTTCCTCTTCCAGAACAGAGGAATCTAAGTCCTTAGCTTTCTCTTTACTTGTCTCCTTTGTCTCTTCTACAACTGTCTTAGTAGATTCTCCTTTATCATCCATGGCAGAGGGTTCATCACCTAAGTCCTCTATAATAGGAAGATTGAATCTTTTAAAAGCATTCCAGAGGATATCTTCTGTTTCTTTAACCACCTGATCAGTCTCTCCAAGCATAAGCTTATTCATTCTGGCTTTGCTCCAGAACTCATCCTTGCAATCCTTGAAGATCATGTTCTTTTGTTGAGGAGTGATGGAAGGATAGAGTTGGATAGCAATCTGCTCCCAGATTTCTAAGTCTTTTGCCATGGCATTGTTCTTTCTCATTTCAAGTTCTTTTTCTAAACTTTTGGGAATCAGAGATATAATTTCAATGAATGCTTTGTTATAGATGTTTAGATACCTGACTGTAGCTTCTTGCAGGATCTTCTGATCAGCTTCACTAAAATCATCATAAAATTCAGTCATTGGTTTCAGGTTCCCATCCACAGTGACTAATTTGATGATATCATCAATGTAGAGAGTAGGCTTTTCAATAAATTCTTCTGCCTTTTCTTCCTTTCCTTGACCGGTAGAGGGTTCACCGAATGTTTTCTTGTTCTTCTTCATTTTCTTTACTTCCTCATCAGTTTCAGTTTCTTCATCATCCTTCTGACTTGTATAGGATCTTGTTGCCTTTTTCTTTGTTCTCTTCTCTCCCTTTCCGAATGTCTGGGCTTCCGGTTTTGATGTCTTTTGGCTCTTAGAGGTGGCAGGTGCAGAGCTCTTGGAGGATCTGGTCCAGGAAGGGGCTTGCACCGGATCACTTTCTTTTTCTATATCTTGTTTCTCTTTCTTTGCCTTTTCTAGTTTTTCTCTATTTGCATCAAGTGCTTCTTTTGAAATGCCATACCTTTTGGAAACATCCTCTACTTCTTTTCTCACTTTTATTTTCATCTCCGATTGTCTTAGCTTTACATGAATCTTTACACTTAACTCTTCAAAGGTTCCAAACCTTTCTGTCTCAAGGTCCTTGGGCTGACTCAGCAGGTGTTGAATATGCAGCTCTAGAATTTTCTCATCAACTTCATACCCCATTGGCATGATCCAGACTATCCTTGGCTCCACTGCCTCTATTAGGCATTGATCAGTTTCTACCATAAAGCATACTGTATCCTTATACTTTTCAAATAGAGATTGGGGGATTCTCTCTCTGGCTTGCATCATACTCTAAAAGTTCTTGAAGTAGCCCCAGAGTGTTGTATTCTGTGCCTTGGCATCACCAATTCCATGCAAATAATCTTTGATTTGTATGGCTACTGGTTTGTCATTTTGTCATATCCAACCACTGGATCCGGGAAGCTCATTCATAAAGTAAAAGAACAAACACAGTATTATCCCACCATACTTGAATGAGTTCTTCTTGTCCTTCTTGATATTTTGTAGGTTTTCCAACAGTTGGCTTAAAAGAAGCTCACAAAGATCATAATCTGCATTCTCCCTTAACATCTGATAAGCAGCATAGATTGTAGTTCCGGATATAGAAGTCTCCCTACTAGAGTGATATATCTTATAGCCAATTATCATGGATGCAAACTTGATATCCATGATGAGACCATAAAGTGTCTCATCTTTAGTCAAATAAAAGCATATATTTTCTCTTCATTAAATCATTTTTTGAAGTGCACTTGAGTATGGGTTTGAAGATTTGTAGCTAAATATCAAATAAACTTGTCTAAATGCAACGATCAATGCCATGCATGAGTTTATCTTGATATTACATGTTCACTTTGAGATCAACATTTATTTTATCAATAAAGTGAAGAGAAAGTCTATTTTATGTTAAGTTGCAGAGTTTCAGAGCTCCGGAGATGCACAGAGCTCCGAAGATGGACAGAGCTCTAGAGATGCATAGAGCACCAGAGATGGACAAAGTGCTGGAGATGGACAGAGCTCCAGAGATAGACAGAGCTCCGGAGATGGACAGAGCACTCGAGATGGACAAAGTGCCAGAGATGCAGAAGTCAAAAATGTAGTTTTAGTAAAACTACAATATCTCACTCATTTCTTAACGAAAATTAGAATTTCAAAATGATCTGAAAAGATTAAAGAGAGAGGAACAAATATATGAAGGTGTTTTGAAGAGATTCATTAAAATGAATAAATGGTTAATGATATAAGTTGACTGTTATAGAATGCGAAGATGCAGAACAGAAAAGTCAAGAAAACTAGTTTCAGTAAAACTGTGATATCTCTCTCGTTTCTTAACAAAATTTAGAAATTCAAAATGATCTGGAGAGAAGAAAGTTAGGGAAACAAAACCCAAAAATAATTTGAGGATATCTCATAAATTAAATGAGCAGTTTATGACGGAAGTTGACTATTCCACAAGCTCCAAAGATGTTCCAGAAATACTTTATGAAGTTGCTGTGAATTCTTCCAATCTACCAACACACACTCTGAGATTTTCTGAAGGATAGATTGACTATAATTACTCCTAAATTAATGGATCTAATTATGAGTAATTATTCCATGCAAAGAATACACACTTAGTGTCATTGCATGTCTTTCTAAAAGACTACATGTTTTGCCTTGTAATCAGCAATTGTATAATCAGTTAACTAAATGAATAAGTTTAGTTAACTAGATAAATAAGTTTAGTTAGCTGCATGAATAAGTTTTCTACTCTAGAGAGACTCTCAATTAGAATTTAATAACCATAGTTATATATAAAGAACTATGGCGTAGAATAGAAAAGAAGAGGAAGTTGTAAAAGAATTATTTTGAAGAAAAAGAAGAACTCTATTTTTTACAGCAGCATGTATTTTGGATCTTGAAGGTTATTGAATAAAGAAAGTTGTTCTACCCATTTGCTGATTGCTAGAATTGATTAGTCTCTCCAGAGGAAGGAGCAAGGGCCCACTCCAACCAAAGGGCAAAGACTATATTTCTTAGTTTCATTAGTTGCTTTGCTATTATGCATAATTCCTTTAGCTGTTCTAGTTTTGCCTTCTATAGAATAACTTATTTTTCTGCTGTGCAATTCCTTTATTCTAGAATTAGATCAACTGCTCAAGTTATTGCTTTCCTTAGAGTAAATTGTCTTTTTCAGCAGAGTTAAACCCCAGTTTGTTTCATGCAATTGTCAAATCCCTTCTGTAGAAAAGACTGCCATGCAAGTTATTACTTCTCCTTTTTGTATACAGCCATGGACACCACCTTGGATTGATATTTATTAAAATTAAATGATGAGGACTGCAATGACCCTCGTCAATCCAGATCAGTGATATCTTCAATTGTCATTGCTCTCTTGTCAAATTTTGATCCTGTTGCCTCACTCATTGTCTGATTCTTGACGGATTTGAGAGCAGGTAACCCACCGGATGAGTGCAATCTGGTAACTGCCCTAATGGCATCCTTGGTTATATTGAATGGCCTCATCAACCACATAAAGTTGTCATGCATTCTACTCAAAACATACCAGACCCATTCATCTTCTACAAAATAGGGGAAATGGATGCAATGTCCAAAATGCTTGTCCCGGATAGCCTTGTACTGAGGTTTGAGTTCAAAAGAATCATCTATTAATTGATTGTGATAGATATCCATTATCTTGGATTCCCCAAATTCCTCAATGTTTGCATGAATATATGCTCTAACATCTTCTACATGCAAAACCCCATGCAGAATGCTAGAGAATGTGCCCAAGGGATCAACTTCCAGAGATTTGTAGGGGTGCTTTTTGAATTTAGGGCATGGCCTATGAGTGATTTTGACAACATTTAGAGTAGCCATCTTTCAAAAGATTCAAAGAGAGTTTTTCAAGAGTGAAAAATAACTTTTATGCTTCTAGGGTTCTCAATATGAGCCGGATCAGATTGCAAGATGAATCAACTTCTGCGGTTGATCTTTGAGAGGTTTGAGACAATTTAGTTGTAGAGCTCCTTCTCTCTTCTTCTTGAATCCAAATGTGGAAATGATGAACAAAAGAACCCTTATATTTCTACGCAAATCCTAATTTCACATTGTAATAAATGAACTTAAGTAATTCCAGTTGCTTTGTTCTCCTTGTCCTGAGAGATCTTTCCAGATCACTAAGATGCACTTAGAGTTATTCTCGGTGAATATTGGCAATCTATCTACCTTTCTCCAGTCATTCCATTTATCTGCAAATCAAGATACCTCAAATTTGAATCATACCGGATCTAACTGTGAAAATCCTGTTCTTACCAGATGACTGTTAAACCAGATCATTCTTGGAAGATTAACCTCTTCTAAATTTCTTCCAGATCTTCCATATCTTTACCAAGGCTTATTTAGATGTTTCTCTAAGAACCCTTTAATCCGCAACTTTCCATGTGCCAATTTCAGGCACCAATTGACTAGCTGGGGGAACTTGTTTTCTTTTGTGACTCCCCCTGAGCCATAGCTCATCTATTTAGTTTCTAGAAGGAATATCAGCACCAGATTCTGGTGTGGATCCATCCTCAACATTTTCTGTACTTCTCTTCACCCAAATCTTGTTCATCTCCCTTTGAATTTCATCCGCATTCACTTTTTCTTTTCCTTTGTCTTGGTTTTGATTATGAAGCACAGACCCTTTTTGTCCTGATTCTTACTTCTGCAGAATTTGGCAATATGACCGGATCTATTGCAATTGTAGCAAACAACATTTTTTTGCATATTTGACTGGTATCCTCTTGATCTACACTGATTAGCCATATGTCCCATTCTATTGCATGCAAAGCATCTACCATTGAATGAATTGTTCATTTACATATTTCTACACTCATGAGATTTGTGACCATACCTTTTACAATTAAAAGACTGTCCAGAGAAGGATGAATTAGTCTAATTCATTCTTCTTCTGCACTAATTTGCTTTATGACCAAAGTTATTGCAATTGTGGTAGTATCCATTGAAGGATGGATATCTTTGAGCATTTGGTTGCCTTACCAGAGGTCTTCTAGGCATGTTCCTTGGATTTCCTGATCCAGAGTTCTTCTGACCAGATCCGGAACTTTCACCTTTCTCATACCCCAAGCCTTGCTTGTCATCTACCCTCTTTTGGCTTTCAAGAAGAACTTCAAGATGAGCAGAGCTTATCTTGAATTCCTCTTTGTATTCATTTGTTTTTTGAAGATCCCTTTTTAGAGTGTCAATCTAATTCTCAAGTTGTTCTTCATTATCTCTAGCTTCTTCAAGATCAGATTCCAAATGCCTGATTAATTTATCCATTTTGTGGCAGTCTTCTGACTTCTCCTTGAGAGATTGTTTTAGATTATCTTCAGTCTTTCTTTTCTCTTCAATTTCTTGGGTGAATTTCATAACCCCTGATTCCATTTCATGTCTAACCATAATGACCTCTTTTGATAGCTTCTCACATAATTTGTTCTTCTCATTCAGATCTTCATTAGTATCATTGGCTTCACTTTGACTTGCTAATTGCTAAAGAAGTTCTTTTCTCTTTTTCATAGAGATACTTAGTTTCTCCTTTAGTTCATTTATGAAATCATCAGCTTGTTTGAGTCTTTCCCTCAAGTTATTGACTTCTGAGTGAGATTGCTCAAGATCATCAAGGGCAGACTGAAGTTGTTCCCTCATACCATACATATCCATTGGAATTCCTAGATCTTCCTCAAGTTGTTAGGCTCTGTTTGGAGGAACTTAGCTCTGATACCAATTGTTGATAACTGAGAGGGGGCTGAATCAGTTATCTTAATTAATTTAACTTTTTGTTCTTCTTTAATAACTAGTGTAGCATCAAAACAAATAAGCATCCATAACCATGAAAGCAGAAACAAAATCAATACACATAACACAATGATTTTGACGTGGAAAACCCTGTTAAGGGAAAAACCACGGGGTGACTAACCCAAGATTGTATTCTTTGTTAAAAGAATAGAAGTACAAAATGGCACTTGCCAATTAGGGCTCACTACCCGAGCACACTACTCACAAGAGGCTCACTGCCTACAAGAGACTCATTGTCTACAAGGTATAAAGAAAGTAACAAGATACTTGAACTGATGAGAAGCATCCATATATGCTGAGGTTTAGTTCTAGTTAGGCTCAATACACTGATCTACTGCACTTCATTCTTCCTCTTCTTTGGTGCTGCTGTCCTGTTACATACCTGACCTATATTACTGCTTCCACATTGCTTTCTTCTTTTCTTCACACTTTACAACACACCACACACACCTTCTCATCCAAATCCATCTGGTATATATATCCACACAAAGGATTTCAACATCTTTCTAGTTGGCATTCGGAATACTCAATATTTTCCCAAACTCTAGTTTGTCGGCTGAATCCTTGCTTACCAAGTGATGCGTATCAAAGAGATGCTTATAGAAGTCATCAATCATGTTGGCCAATCATGAATGATCCCTTAAGAAACTTGATTACCATCAATATCTCATCTGGATTAAGGTCTGAAGCTTTGCCGGTCAGTTCTTCCTCTGTCTACTCTGCCAATCAGGTACCCAACACTTAGGTGTTCATATCTTTTCACTCTTACATCACCAGAGACTCAATCTCTGGAATATATTAGTCATGGTACTCCTCTTGACTTCCCTAAGTCCGCACTTTACTGAGATACTTCCTCTGAGAGATCCATACCTGATTGTCAGACCTTGCTGCATGCTCTGTTCTTGGTCACCGGACCAAAATACTCTTCAATTTGACTTCTGGTATAGACACACCATGTCCTGCAGATGTGTGGGATGGACTTTGTTGCCATCAATGACAACACTCATGAAGCCACACAGTGTCTCTTGCCAACACTTGTATTATCACATAAGATAAGAATAGGTTCATCATATGACACTTTGATATCCTTCAATGTTTGCTTCATCCATAACACCTATGTAGCAAGATGTTGTTGTAATGTACTCTACCTCCGTAGTAGATAATGACACTAAGTCTTGCTTCTTACTTAACCATGAGACAAGTCTGCTTCCCAGAAATAAAGCACCACCACTTGTACTTCTTCTATCATATGTACATTTTGCTCAATCTGCATCTATATATGCACTGAAGGAGAAATCAGTATCCTTGGGATACCATAGGCCAAATTCTAGAGTGCCTTTCAAGTATCTGAATATCCTCTTTACTAAAACATGTGACTCTCTAGGATTTGCTTGAAATCTAGCCACAAGGCAAACTACATGCATGATATCCTGTCTAGTAGTAGTCAAGTATATAAGAGTCCACCAATCATTGATCTATGCTTGCTCTGATCAACCTTAAGAGATTCATCATCTTTTCTTAACTTACAACCAGTAGTCATGGGAGTACACACTGGTTTAGAGTCTTCTATTCCAAACTTCTTCAACATTTCCTTAGCATACTTTGACTGTGAAATGAAAATACTTTTTTCTGATTGACTGATTTGTAACCTAAGGAAAAAATTCATTTCCCCACACATTGACATTTCAAATTCTTTCTGCATCTCTTGTGCAAATCTCTTGCACATACCTTCATTTCCTCCAAAGATTATATCATCAACATATACCTCCACAATCAAGATTTGATTTCTTCAACTTTGAAATACAAATTGCTATCTGCAGTGCCCTTTTTGAATCCTTGTTGCAATAGGTACCTATCCAACCTTGCATACCAAGCTCTAGGAGCTTGTTTGAGTCCATACAATGCCTTCTTCAATCTATAGACCATATTTGGATCATCTGATAACTGAAAGCCTTCCAGTTGTTCAATGTATACTTCCTCTTCCAATTCTCCATTCAAGAATGCAAATTTCACATCCATTTGATAGACTTTGAAGTCCTTATGAGCTACAAAGGCCAAGAATATTCTAATGGCATCCAATCTTGCCACTGGAGCAAATGTTTCCTCATAATCTATTCCTTCCACTTGTGAGTAGCCTTTACACACAAGCCTAGCCTTATTTCTGAAGTTACTTCTCCATTCTCATTCAATTTATTCTAGAAGATCCATCTAGTTCCTATCACATTTTTGTCTACTGGTCTTGGGACAACTTCCCAAGTCTGATTCTTCTCAATCTGCATCAATTCTTCTTCCATAGCCTTGATCTGTTGCTCATCTTTGCATGCTTCAATCACTATTTTGGGTTAGACAATAAGCACAAATTTACCTATTCATCTACCATAGCAATATTTCTTCTTGTTAATACACCATTGTTCCTATCTCCAATGATCTAATCTTCAGAATGACTCTTCTACACATACTTGGGGGTCTTAGGAATCCTTTCCAGAGCCTCTTCTTCATCAACATGCTTCTCCTTTTCCTTCTCTTTTTCTCTTTCTTCTTGTCTACAAGGGAACTCATCAGATTCATATCCTTCTATTGGTACTAAGTTTTGATGTCGTTCCTCATCCACTTTGACATTTGCACTTTTAACTAGATTCTTTAGCCTCTTGTTGTAACACCTATAAGCCTTGCTCTTTGTGGAATATCCAAGGAAGATTCCTTCATCTAATCTTGTATCAAACTTTCCCAATTTTTCTTCACTACAAGAAATCCCTGTGATTAGCTCCCTTTTTTGCTCCATTTTTTTCTTCCACCCACTATTTTAATGTATTTTTCTCCAATTTTTTTTAAAATGTCGGCACTATTTATCAGGATGGCCATATTTTTGGCATTTTTTGTGCCAATCAGAACAAGTAGGTGCTAAATTAGGCGCTAATTAGTGCCTAATTTAACACCGACTTTAGTGCCGACTTTAGCACCTAATTTAGTGCCAACTTTAGTGCCTACATTAGCGCTGACTTTATCAACAACTTTAGTACCACCTTTAGCACCTACATTAGCGCTGACTTTAGCATCTACATTAGCACCAACTTTAACGCCTATCTATGTTAGATAAATGTCACATGGTGGAGGATGGTGTCAGGATGAGTGATGATTGTTGTGGCAATGAGATATAGATCTATAGGGCCACCTCCCCCTCTACTCTCTACTATAGGTGGATATATTGGCTATTGGTTATTGGCTATATATCAATACAGTTCACAAAGAGCTTCCCTCACTCCACTATTGTATCTAATTGGGGGTGCCCTACCTCGAGTCAAGTCAATGGATGACTGACTCTCTATAGTCGCCAACCCAACCCCCAACTCTTGAGGGCAGCTGGGAGACGAGGGCTCCCTCCCCCCTCTAGATATATGGCCAACCGAACCTCTATCTATAGTGAGTGCCAACTAGATCTATATACTACACCTGACCCTCCTTTCCTCTCCCCCACCCCATTTAGAGATTAGAGAGAGGGGGCCTATATATCTATGGGGGGGCTTAGGGCCACCTCCATTCACCGAATTTGGTCTATATAGATGCAGATGTGGCCTCTATTCTATATGGCACTATTAACCAAAGGTTCATATTCATAACCCAACCGGCCCTAGGCCAGCACTGCTCAACTATGGATTAGGGTAGGGGTAGGGGAGAGCCTGACTATAGAGAGTTCTCCTCCCCTATAGATTCTTATCTAAATAGAGGGTGGCAACGACTCCTATCTCTATATGGTCTATATGGGGCGGCTATGGTATGGATGGCTATATATAATAGCCTTTAATTCCATTGTCGGTGTGAGCAATAGCGCCTTGAGGACCCCTATCTTTCTTTCTTTTGTATATGGGACAGGGGATGGGGACCAACGACACTATATAGATATGGGAACTCGTCCCCCAGATAGATCTATAGGGCAATCGACAACCAGGCCCCAGGCCAATGGGCCATAGATGTATGGGATAGAAATGCCTACTGTATTGGAATGCATCATGCATCGAATGGATGCCCACTATATAAGGGCCCTCATGTAGCTTCTATTCTAGCCTACAAAATTGTACTGGAATGCATCAAATGGATGCCTGGGCATTGGTTAGTTTTTCGCTAGTCGCCCATTCCTGTTAGTAGATATATATATATATATATATATATAGGGAACTTCGTTAGCCACTTCATTCAGTTGGAGATATTACCAACTCCCAACTTCATTCTCTATCTATATAGGATAAATGAGAGACGAGACGGGTATTCGACATAACTAACTAACTGACTATATGAAAATGAGGTGGCATGGGTAGTGGGCTATCAATGTTGGGAAAGGGTTAGGGAGGATTTAATGGAGGAAGGGATGTGTGTCATGGTATGATGTCATATATATATATATATGGAGAGAGACAAAGAGAGAGAGAGAGAGGGAAATATAAAGAGAGATAGAGATTGGGAGGGGGATATTGAGAGATATAGATAGAAAGAGAGAGATAGAGAGAGATTGGAAGATAGAGAGAGATAGATAACAATACAGAGAAAGAGAGGGAGAAAGGTAGAGATAGAGATAGAGATAGAGATAGAGATAGAGATAGAGATAGAGATAGAGATATAGAGGGGTAGAGATAGAAAGAGAGGATTGAGAGAGAGAGAGAGAGAGTCCTAGTTTTCTTGTTTTCATTTCCTTCATCGATAAGGGAGAGGGAGAGATAGAGGGGAGAGGAGAGATAGGGAGATATAGAAATGATAGGGGGAGAGAGAGAGAGAGAGATGTCCAAAGAGATAAGGAGATAGAGGAATAATACACTAGTAGAAATATGGAAAATAAATGACCAGGTGACTAAAACTTTTAGTCACGTGACCAAATTTTTTTGCAACACAGCTATAAATGACTAAATAAATGACTAATTTGGTCATTGATTGAAATGACTAAATAAATGACCAAATAAATGACTAAATAAATGACTAATTTGGTCATTGGGCAAAAAACACAACTAAATAATTGGTCAGACAAATAAAAATGACTAGATAAATGACTATTACTCTATTCTTTTTTCTTTCCAATTTGATCATAATCCATGAATTCAAAGACAATACAAGGCAAGGCAATAAATGTCTTCTTAGACCAAAGGAATAAAGGGAGAGAAAGGATTGAACAAAGGGTTAAGAAGAAAAAAGACAAATCATACAATAGGAAATATACAAAAAAAATTTAAAAATAAGACAAGAAAATAGACAAACTGGATAGATATAAATAAAATAAATACAAAATTATTAATTATAAAACTTTTAAATATACTATAATATTGATAAATTATTTAATTTTGCAAGTCCAGTATGCACAAGTATAATTTAAGAGATAGAGGAGATAGAGGGGAGATATAGGGAGATAGAGAGTGAGCGAGAAGGATTGAGAGGTAGAGGGATGATAGAGATAGGGAGATAGGGGTTTAGGGTTTCTTGGGTTTAGGGTTTAGGGGTTGGGGGTTAAGGTTTAGGAGCATTATTTAGGGTTTACAATTTAGGGTTTAGAGGTTTAGGGTTTACTGTTTAGAGAGAGAGGACCAATAGGGAGATATAGAGAGTGAGGTACATGGCCAGAGACATAGGAAGAGATAGGGATATGGAGAGTGAGGGACATGGCCTGAGACATAGGGAGAGAGATTAAGAGGTAGAGGAATCATAGAGATAGGGAGATAGAGGTTTAGGGTTTGGGGTTTAAGATTTAAGGGTTTAAGGTTTCTCAGGTTTGGGGTTTAGGGGTTAGGGCTCAGGGCTTAGGGGTATTATTTAGGGTTTATGTTTTAGGAGTTAGGGGTTAGGGTTTAGGGTTTAGGGGCATTATTTAAGGCTTAGAGGTTTAGGGTTGCTCAGGTTTAGGTTTTAGGGGCATTATTCAGGGTTTATGGTTGCATCTCAAAAGAAGTCTCTCTCTCTCTCTAAATCCCTCAACGCTAAATAATGCCCCTAATCCCTAACCCCTAACCCCTAACCCCTAAACCTAAGCAACCCTAAACCTCTATCTCCCTATCTCTCCCTTATCTCCCTCTCTCTATCATCCCTCTACCTCTCAATCTCTCTAGACATCTCACTCACTCTCTATCTCCCTATCTCTCATTTTGTCTCCTCTATCTCTCCCAGTCTATCTCCTCTCTCTCTCTACCTATCTATTTCTCCCTATCTCTTGCCTCTCTCTCCCCTTTCATTCCTCTATCTCCCTATCTCTCTATACATCTCTCTAGTCACTCTAGTCTATCTCCCTATCTGTCTCCTCTCTATCTCTCTCTACCTAGCTATCTCTCCCTATCTCTCTATCTCTTACCTCTCTCCCCCTATCATTCCTATATCTTCCTATCTCTCCCTTCTATTAATTCTCCCTCTCCCATATCGATGAAGGAAATGAACAAGAAAACTAGGACTCTCTCTCTCTTCCTCTTTGTCTCTATTTGTCTCCCTTATCAACAAAGCAAATGGAAAAAAGAAAACTAGGACATGAAAAGAGGGATGAGGATATAAATTGGCAAGATGAAATGGAAACAAGATAAAACTAAAGTTCATTGCTTAGGGGCCTTATTTATGGTTTATGGTTTAGGGGTTAGGGTTTAGGGTTTAGAGGCATTATTCAGGGTTTGTAGATCTTCAAGGATCTAGATAGTGTGGCTATACACATTGCTACACATGTTGGTGGCTAGTTAGAGACATTGTTACACATTGTCTTAGCTTGGATAGTAGGTAATAAGCCCTTAACAAATATTCTTTGCAATTCATCAATAGGAATTTGATAGTGTATCTTTGTTGACAAAGTTTGAAATCCAATAACATAATCATGATTGCACTCATTTGATCCTTGTTTGATGCTCTCCTATTCCTTCAATCTATCTTAGTGAAGGAAAATAAATACATGGGCAACCCATAGAGAAATTTGTCATCAATTTTGTTCCTCAAAATTGTCTCATGATATGGTGAAGGAAAAAATTACCAAAGATAAATTGTGATCATTATTCATCGACCCAAAAACTAAAGCATTGTTAAAAATGTAGACACCTAAATCTTACCATGGCCTAACATCACACCAGATCTATCCCGCATCTCCTCTTACAATGTTAATTAAATAAATCATATTTATTTAATTAACCACTTTGATCATTCCTCCTAATATCAATTTAATAAGTCACGCTATTTAATTAATAAATATAACCGTTCTTCTGACATTAATTAAATAAATTATGATAATTTATTTAATTGATTAACTAATCCAATTAACCCTTCCTCTAAAGTCTTATCCTTAATTAAATAAATCCACTTTTATTTAATCTCTTCTGAAGTCACCAACAAATTTGAAAGTAAATTGTCATTGGTGAAACAAGGTAACACCCACCTAGGCTTGAACAGAGCCTAAAGTGCAGAGAATTTTGATTAATCTGATCAATTCTGTTAGTTGGCCAAATTCACATATAAAACCTAATCATAAGATTTGGCATATCTTTAGGGTTTTATAATTTGCAAATTTGAGTACCAACAAAACCAATATTGACATTAAAGTGATGTACAAAAGCATTGGCCAAATCATTGAAGGAACGAATAGAACTATGAGGAAGAGAATAAAGCCATTCAATTGCATAATCCTTTTAGTCTCTAGGGAAGAGCTTTTTAAAAAGTTTATCATCATAAACATAATCAAAACAAACTCCCAATTGTGTCATAAGGTCCCCTTTACCACTATACATTACAAAACTAGGGGCCACCAAACAAACTAGAAATGGATAAGAAATAACTCAAATGAAAGTGGATTACACTTGATTTCTCCTATGATATCCTTTGATTACTAGGGTTAATGCATCAACTTTACTTTGCATCTCATCAATTCTTTTAAGGATGACATCTGTGTTGGAAGGATGAACGTTAGGAGTTATGATTAAAATGCGAGTGGAAGTGGCAACATGAGATAATACGTGGAGTGTAGGTTGATTGGGGGACAAAGAATGAAGTTGGAATGACAACACTAGAAGTGGGAACATGAGTAGTGGGTGAGAAGTAAACACAATCAGGGGATGAGTGGAAGGTACAATATGAGAAGTAGGTACAATGAGAGGATCAATGATAGGAGCTATGAAAAATTGATAAGCAATACAGAGAAGAGAAGAAATATGTGGCTTGGCTAATGCAAGAGAAGATGTGGAAGGAGGCACGCTAGATGAAGAGGATTGTGAAGGAAGGGGAGGAGATGCACTATTTAAGGAACTTGATGAGCTTATCCTTTGGCCTATATCACTTAATACTTCCATCACATAAGGATTATCTATTAACAAGTTATGAAGAACATCAATCAAATTTGAATAATTAACATTATTGCTCAAATTCATAAAGGTTTGATATAAGTATTTGTGTAGTAAGATTCATCTCTTGCCTATCCATATGTGCATCATGATGAAAAACATCTTCCTCATAAAAATATGTAGTAGTCATCAAATCCTCAATCATAACTTCCTCACAATGAATCGAGGCCATTGTATAGTCAAGCCTAAGGTTTCTTCTTAGTGCAAAATGAGGATTAGGTTGAGACCTTGACATTCAAGTAAAATATAAAGCAATGAAAAGGAAATTGCATCCAAGTAATCCTAATTTTTTCTACCAACAATTCATACCAAAGATTGAACAATTTAAGGATATTGCAATAGGTAATTTGTATCGACACAAATAATATTACTAAAGCATTTCAAAGTTTAGGCCATAAGAATAATCCTTTTTTAAACATGGATTGTAAATAATTCTAAAAATTTAGAAGTCTTGGTCATTAACATTATTATCTGCTACAATGTCATCTAATGTATCATTGTCAATGTTCATATGTTCTTTCAAGTATTTAATATTATCATCATCCTCATCTTGACCTACATCATCTTCATCATCATTGAAATTTGACTGTAGACCATCTATATGTTGCAAATATGTGCCTGATGTGTTTTCATTGATGTCAACATATCTTTCTATCAGAAAAAGTGAAGATAGTGCAGAGGAGTGATTAGTATTTCCAGTAAGGTGAAGATCAAAGTATGCAGATTAAAGGGCATGTACTGGGTTGTCTATTGTTGCTCCAGTTGAGATTTGAGAGGTTCGCATGAATATTTGGTGAAGTTATGGCCCTCTGAGTAAAATAGGTTTCTGCAATTGTTCTATAATGACAGAGTGGCAAGGATTTGGTCCGGATTGGTTCGGTATGATCATATTGTGATTTACGGATCTAGAGGCTTGTTTGGGATGTTGGTGTGTTCCCTCAACTCGAGTGGTTCATGGTTTGGAGGTCTGGAAGATATCTTTTTAGTTTGATAGTCATGGCAGTGTGTGTTCTTGAGGTTCAGTGTGAAGATACAAGTGATTCTGATGATGCGAAGTGGTGTGGCTATTCCTGTTGACTTATTTGTCCTTGTGGTGGTCTCTAAATCGTGTGGCTATTGTGTTGGAGGTCCACATTGACAAAAGAGCTTGTGATTGAATTTTTTTTCTCTTAGTTGCTTTTATTCTTCCCAGTCTTGGCCGGCCAGATGTTCCTAGCATGTTGTGAGTGATCTAAAGATCATTTGGTGAGACTGGCATGTTAATAGAGGAAGATTCAAGTCTTAGCTATGATTGGCTGATAGTGTAAAGATCCAGGTTAAGTTTGGCCGACCTCGTTGATCATTCCAAGATGGATGAAGTGTATTAATACTTGTTGAAGAGTTGTCAAACATTATCCTTGTGCAAGACAGATCAAATTCATTTAAAGGATCAGAAGAAGAGCAGAGAAGATAAGGAGTGAGAGCAGCATAAAGTGTGAAGTTTACAAAGAAGAATTCAGGGCAAAGGAGAAGTCTTTAAGCATTCACTAAAACTAAACCAGGCATGAAGTAGATGCTATTTCTTAGTTAATTCATTCTATTCTAAATAAATTCTATAGGCAGTGAGCCTCCCTTTTGAGCAGTGAGCTCTGGGCAATGCACCTGAAGGCATGTGCCTTCTATTTTTCTTAAGTACTTTTAATAGGGTACAAATCTTTGTGGGTTAACCCCTACTGTGGTTTTTCCCTTAACTAAGTTTCCACGTGAAAATCTTGGTGTCAAGTGTATTTATCATATTTCTGCTCTTATGTTGTTGATATATGCTTTATTGTTTACATCAGTAATCTGGTAGCAAGTTAATAAAAGAGGTTAAAAGAAGAAAAAGTTTAAATTGTGGGACAACTAATTCACCCCCCCTCTTAGTTGTCCGGTCTAATTCCAACACTGTATTGTTACCAGATGTATTTGGATCATCATTTTCTATACCATCCATATTTTTGTCTTCCATAACATCATCTAACTCTAGATTGTTGTCTTCTTGTGCCTGAACATAACCATCTTCAACATCATCATGAATGCCAATTTCTTTGACGTTCTCTAATCCCTCTCTCTCATTTTTTTGGCCATCATTGTTTTTCTCATTATCCACTAATGCATTGTCAAATACATGCCTTAATCTTGGATCATAATGTATGAAAAATATTCATTTCAGGTCCAAAATATCTTCATAGAAAAATACCTGCACATGAACAACATACATTAATTAGACGTATGGTATAACAATTTTATTGATTAATAAACACATGTATATATTCGCAATAAACTATGAATTAACAGATTAATGATCACTACCACTTCTTGTTTGAGTTAAAGAAATACCTTTTCACAATGAATTGGTAGAACATAAGGCTTCTTATCCTCTGGTAGGAAACATGAGGAATCTATAGAAAACAATCCACTATGGGTATCATGTCTTCATGTCCTCTCAAATGCTTCATACCATCTACACTTAAAAATACAACATTTAAAAGAGCAGTAATCCAACTCAATAATTTCTTGTATTTTCCCAACATATTGTAGATTTCGTTCAATTATATTCTTATCTTTTGAGCTTGATCGACTGGATTGCTTAAAGTCAACCATGATGCCACAATCGAAGGATCATCTCTTTACATCTACACTTTCTACATGATAATGTCGACCATATGCCCACATTGCTAGATATTTCCTCGCTTGTGAAAGACCATTTATTTCAGTGAAAACAAATATAATGATGAATATTAAAATAGTTAATAGTGTCAAAACTATAAGGAAACAACATTTTGTAAAATTCCAACTGTACCTTTCTTTCACATCCTCTAGACATGTTCATTTCATCTTCTGTTATGTTTGAATCTATACCTACATCTTCTATTTGATTTTGAATTTGTTCAGCAACCCATTATAGTGTGCAATCTTTGCCCCATTCCCCAAGTAGATCAGTGGGAAGTGGAGTATTCCTTAGGTTCGATCTCTTAAACTGTCTCCTTGCTTCTAACACTTCTTCTCTCTTTTTATCATACAGATCAATCCATTTGTTCATAAAGTCCATGTGGTACAGAATGAACTTGTCGAGTATAGCACTTTCGTCTACACCTATTACATGTCAATATGCTTATTTCAAACTCCAAATGTCATGTTGTTAATTTGACAAATAAATTATAGAGTAAATTAATGATTGCAAGAAAAACAACCACACTGATCATGAATTTACTTACGAATTTCTACTTGAACACCATTAGATTGTGGTTTTTCTCCATCAATAATATCTAATTCTCATTCTTCATCCCAGAAGCATGGCCCATCTTCAAAATCTTTACCAAGGAATTCACACAGGAAGAAAAATGCTTCATTCAATGCATACCCTTCAGCCATGCAACCCTCTGGATGTGCCTTTTGTCAGACATATCATTTTAGAGTTTTCATATACCTCTATAAGAAACACATCCACCTCAATGATACAACACCTGCCAATTCAATGTCATTGACTAGGTGTATAAATAAATGGACTTGTAGGTCCATGAAACTTGTAGGGAGATCCTTCTCAAATACACATACAATTTCTACAATTTCCTTCTTCCATTTTGGCACTTCACATTCGTGGATCTCCTTAGAGGTCACTGGTGCAGGAGCTTCAGTTTTAGTCATTTTTTTGACTATATCATTTTGTGACCTTGTTAATTTGGGTTTTTCCTAAGGCTTTGAAAGCCATTTTCTTGTTTTGTAATAAAGACTTAGTCATTTGATTGACTAGTCCATGAGGATGTTAGTTAGGCCTATTTTATAGGAGTGCTTCTTTTAGAAACTTGTTGTTTTATGAAAAAACAGCCACTTACAATGATTCACTACCTTCATGGGTAGTTGTATGGGCAGAGTGAAAGTGGAAAGGTCCCAAAAACTTTCCAAAAACTTTTGATTGTTAAAACCATGTGACAGGAATGAAAAAAGACAGTTTTTTTTTAGTGAAAACAGTGTTGTTTCTGCTTTTTGTGGGAGACAGTCTTCTGGTACGGCGTGGTACGAACACTACAGCACTTGAAGGTTATAAAACTTGCTTATGCATTGAATCACCTTTCTTTTAAGTCTTGTTTTCTTTCTTGACTCTTTTTGTGGAGGGAGAAATGAGTCGATTTGGGAAAACTGGTCTAAACCCTCTAAAAGCTAGGTTTTTTGGAAAGAAATGTCTAAACTCTCCTCTGTCCTCTGAATGGCATCAACATTCTTTAGTAGGATGGAAGGAGAGCACCTTTATTTTAGTTTTCTTTTTTTATTTAGGTTTGTCTTTCATTCCACAAGCCTCTGGGCATGAAATTAGCTAGTCTTCTTGGTGACTAGTTGAGTTATTAAGGAATGACAACAATATGACTGCAGGAACAGCCAATGGTAGGATGAAATGGATGTTGGTTCCTATGATTTATTAGGAGGGTAGACCTGTGCAAAGAGTCCAACTAGTCCTTGACTAGATCCTTATTATATTCCTTATCCCAATCTTAGACTAGACTGTTTTCTAGATGAACAAAACAGTTTGCTGTCAAAAATAACAGTCTACTATTCCTACACAGTATGGTACAGTACGGTTTGCATGGTTGAGGAATAGTATATGTTCAACATAGGCATTTGGATTGTGCATCAAGTGGTGAAGGTATTTTGGGGTTTAGAAGAGTTAGTATTGGTTTATCCACTCCTTTTTGTTACATGGTTTAATCCTCTTTAAACACTATTTCTTTAAGACAGTCATAAGACAGTTTTTGTTCTCTGACAGAGTAAGTACAGAGGTCAGGTGCTAGGTCAGTGAATTCATGTTGATCCTGCCCTTGGTAGGTGCATGTTGTGTTTAGATCCTTGTTGGTAGAGGAGTTATGCTGGCTTAATCAATGTTTAGGCTACAAGGAATGAGTCAACCTAGAATCCTGTCTTTATGACAGTCATACATAGTTTATTGTCCTCTGTCAGTGTTGGCATAGAATTTGAGTTTTTGGGGTCAGAGACCTTGTTGTTCTCCATGTCTTAAACAATCTTATGTCAAATTTGTATGGAGATCCTACCAGCATAGGTGTTAGGAGTGGAATGTTGTCCTTGAAGGTGAATGTGTTGGTTGTTTGGGTAGAGTAGTGACTCCCCAAGGTGAGTGTTGAGCAGCTTATGTGGTGGACCTAGGTGTGGTCCTAGGCTAGATCAATCACCTAAAAAAAAACCTTGTGTAGGCCTATAAGCAATCCACCTTTGGAAACATTAAGAAGGAAGCTTTGACAACCAAGTTCGTTGAGTGAACTTCTACAACCACTACCTTTACCTCTGCATCATATTGGTATCAAAGCCAATATTCTGATTGGAAGCAAGTGTATGTCAGAAGAGGAAATTGAAACAGAGGCTAGTACAATGCCTCCCAAGACAATGAGTCAAGATGCCATCAAGAAGTTGGTGGAAGAGATGGTTGAAGCAAGATTGCAAGAAGCAAAATTGTAAGAAGAGAAGAAGTCTAAGGGCAAGACCAAAGAAGAGGGAAGTTCTTCTGACACATGAAGAAATAGAGGCAGAAGAGGATCCTCTAGAGCAGGATATGTTTGCAGATCAAAAAGCCTTCTTGAATGCACTTAAGGGTGCTCATGGAGACAGTGGTGATCCCAAGATGGATGTGCCTACCTTTCATGGTAAGTTGGATGGAGATGTTCTCACTGACTTGATAGAAGCTATGTGCAACTTCTTTGATTACAAGGAGTTCAATGACAGCAAAAAGGTCAAGTTTGCCAAGACAAGGCTAAGAGGTTCTGCACTTGTATGGTGGAACTATATGCAGAGTGAGAGGGAGAAGATTGGGAAGAGTCCCATCACTAAATGGAGCAGAATGGTGGCTATGCTCAGAAGCAAGTTCATACCGACTGACTATGAGATTCAAATGATAAGGAGGTTTCAGAATTTGAGACAAAAATACATGGATGTGGCTGCCTACACAGAAGAATTTCATAGACTCAGTATGAGGGCCAATCATAATGAAGATGAAAAAGGGATGGTGGCTAGGTACCTGAATGGACTGAAATACAATTTGCAAGATGAGATAAGTTTGGTGTTACTAAAGACAGTGGATGAATGCTTTTATTGGCCTCCAGAGCAGAGGAAAAGCTGAGAAGGAAGGGTGAACAAAGTGCCAGAGGTAGAGGTGGCAGAAACCAAAGAGGAAGAGGCAATTTTGGCCGTGGACAGTTCAACAAAACTGAAAATAACAGTCAGCAAGAAACACAATAAAAAATAGAGCATAGAGGAGGCTTCATAGGATAGAGAAGTCATAATGTCAGGGGCAGAAATGGTGGACGTGGTAGAGGACTAGGAGTCTTCACTGGAAGATGTTATGGCTGCAACCAAGTTGGCCATACAATGAACAAATGCCCAGGGAAAGCCAACAACTCTCATGACAGTGGAAAGAGAAATCAGTTAGTGAAAGATGATCACTGTGAAAGTGTGAATTCACCAATGGGAAGTGCTACACCTATTCTAGATGGAGAGAGTATGATGATCAAAAGGGCTATGTTGAAGATGCCATTGAAGCAAGAGCCCCCTCAGAGAAAGAATCTTTTCAGAACCCAAGGCCTAGCCTATGGGAAACTTTGCAAAATCATAGTGGATTTAGGGTCTACTGAGAATGTGGTATCCACTGAGATGGTTGAGAAGTGCAAGTTGAAGAGGCTGCCTCATATCAATCCTCACAAGATCTCTTGGTTGAACAAGAACCAAAGTTTCATGGTGGAGGAACAAACTTGGGTTGAATTTGCAATTGGTGACTACAAGGATAAAGTGCTATGTGAAATCATCCCTATAGATGCATGTCACCTGCTTCTTGGCCGCCCATGGCAGTATGATGTTAAAGCTCAGCATGATGGTGAGAAGAACACTTATATCATCACCAAGAATGGAAGACCATTCAAGATGGATCCTATGTTGGAGCAGCCCAAGGGAAAGGAAAATAACAACAGTGTCATGTTGGTGAATGGCAATGAGTTCCTAAACATTTTGAAGGAGAATGACAATCAGGTGTATGCCTTGGTCATGAAGCCCAAGAGTGGAACAGATCAGCAAGATCAAAAATAGAAGGAGATTCCATTGGAAGTACAGCAACTTCTAGATAAGTATCAAGACCTTGTGGTAGAGGAAGTTCCCAACTCCTTACCACCCATGAGGGATATTAGTCATCAAATTGACTTAATACCTGGTGCTACATTGCCTAACAAGGCTACATAAAAGCTGACTCCATAGCAAAATGAAGAGGTGGCAAGGCAAATTCAAGATCTCCTGGAGAAAGGGCTGATTAGGAAGAGTCTAAGTCCTTGTGCAGTTCCAAGTGTACTTGCTCCTAAGAAGGATGGAAAATGGAGGCTATGCACAGATTCTAGGGCCATAAACAAGATCACCATAAGGTACAAATTCCCAATGCCAAGGATTGAAGATCTCTTGGATTACCTGGGAGGATCATGCTATTACTCAAAGATTGATTTGAAATCTGGATATCATCAAATCCGGATCAAACAGGGAGATGAATGGAAGACTGCTTTCAAGACCAATGAAGGTCTTTATGAATGGCTTGTTATGCCATTTGGTCTTAGAAATGCGCCAAGTACATTTATACGCCTGATGAATGAGGTATTAGTTGAATTCATTGGCAAATTTGTTATTGTTTATCTTGATGACATACTAATCTTCAGCAGGACAAGAGAAGACCATGTGAAGCATGTTGGTCAGGTGTTGGAGAAGCTACATGAGCATAAGTTGATGATCAACTTAGACAAATGTGAGTTCATGAAAACTAAACTTGTATACCTGGGATTTGTCATTTCTAATGGCTGTTTGAAGATGGATCCCTCTAAGGTTGAGGCTATTCTCAGTTGGCCTACCCCAAAAACAGTGGGAGATGTGAGAAGTTTCCATGGATTGGCGACTTTCTATAGGAAGTTTATCAGAGGTTTCAGTCACAGTAGTGTTCCCATCCTCAACACCATCAAGGGTGGAGTCAAATGTAGATTCCAGTGGACAAAGGAAGCTGATGATAGTTTTGAGTTGTTGAAAACAAAGGTGGCTGAGTTACCTACCTTAGTACTCCCTGATTTTGATAAGGTGTTTGTTGTTGAGTGTGATGCAAGTCAGCAAGCTATTGGTGTTGTTCTTAGCCAAGAAGGACATCCAGTGGCATTCTTTTTAGAAAAGTTGAATGAAGCCAAGCAAAGGTATTCTACCTATGACTTAGAACTCTATGCAATGGTACAAGCTCTTAAGAAATGGAGACATTATTTGCTGCCCAAAGAATTTATTGTGTTTACTAACAATCATGCTTTAAGCTTTCTAAATAGTCAAGAAAAATTGAACCATAGACATGTTAAATGGATGGAATAGCTACAAGTTTATACCTTCACAATTAAGCACAAAAGAGGTGTCTCTAACAAGGTGGCTGATGCATTGAGTAGGAGGTTGCTTCTTATTCATGAAATTTAGTTAGAAAGCATGGGTATTAACTATTTAAAGGAGCTGTATAAAGAAGATTCTGATTTCAAAGAGGCTTATGATGTTTGTGTGAACTTGGCTAACACATTCCATGGAGAGTATGTAGATTTTGTTTTGCAAGAAGGCCTCTTGTTTAAAGGCAATTTGTTGTGTGTCCCTAAGTGCTCCATGCAGGACAACATCATCAAGGAGAAGCATAATAGTTCTTTAGGAGGACATTTTGGCTTAGACAAGTCACTAGAACAAGTCACAAGGTTCTATTTTTGGCCAAAGGTGCAATCAGATGTGAGAAAATATGTAGCTAGTTGTGCAATCTGTCAAAGAGCCAAAGGTGTGTCTTCAAATGCAGGTCTATACTAGCCCCTTCCCATTCCCAACAGACCTTGGGAAAGTATCAGCATGGATTTTGTGCTTGGGTTACCTAGGACAGCCAGAGGGGTGGATAGTGTGTTTGTCATTGTTGATAGGTTCAGCAAGATGGCTCATTTTGTGCCATGTAAATGCTCATACATGGTTTACCATTGTCCATTATAACTGACAGAGATTCTAAGTTTGTAGGTCACTTCTGGAGGACCTTGTGGAAGAAGCTGGGCACACAGTTGTCCTTTTCATCAGCCTACCATCCACAAACTGATGGTCAGACTGAGGTGGTTAATAGATCACTTGGAAACCTTCTAAGGTGCCTTACAAAGTAGCATGGTTTGGCATGGGACTTGGTTATCAGTCAGGCTAAATATGCCTACAATGATTCAAGGAATAGGAGCACTGGTAAAAGTCCTTTTGAGATAGTTTATGGCTTTCATCCAAGAGGGCCACTTGAGCTGAAGGATCTCCAAGGTTGGGATAGAAGGAGTGCACTTGGTGAAGAGTTTGCTTCCTCCATGAAAACAGTCCATGATCAAGTCAAGTTGCAACTAGAAAAATCAGTCACAAAGTACAAAGAAAAGGCAGATTTGAAGAAAAGAGAAGTACAGTTCAAAGTTGGTGACTTAGTTATGGCATATCTGAGGAAGGAAAGGTTGCCAAAGGGTCAGCCAACTAAACTCCTGATGAAGAAGATTGGGCCATGCAAAATAGTGCACAAATTCAGTCCAAATGCATATGAGATTGAGCTACCAGATGGCCTTCGTATCTCTCCAATTTTCAATGTTTGTGATCTTTTTCCTTTCAAACCTCCATTGCCTGGTGAAAGTGGATCAGATGTGGTGGCTGAAGATGTTGATTGGATCAAGGATTTGCCTCTAAGAAAACCTTTACAGTTGGAGTGCATTCTAGATTCCAAGGTTGTCAAGAAGACTCGGAGAGGTGTCTATAAGGACTACTTGGTGAAATGGAAGGATCTCCCTAACTCAGAGGCCACCTGGATGACTGAAGCAGATATCTTGAAGCATGGCATGACACTTCAACAATTGGCAACTCAAGGGACTTGAGTTTTTCCCACAGGGGGAGTATGGTGCAAGAGCTTCAATTTTAGTCATTTTTTTGACTATATCATTTTGTGACCTTGTTAATTTGGGTTTTTCCTAAGGCTTTGAAAGCCATTTTCTTGTTTTGTAATAAAGACTTAGTCATTTGATTGACTAGTCCATGAGGATGTTAGTTAGGCCTATTTTATAGGAGTGCTTCTTTTAGAAACTTGTTGTTTTATGAAAAAACAACCACTTACAATGATTCACTACCTTCATGGGTAGTTGTACAGGCAGAGTGGAAGTGGAAAGGTCCCAAAAACTTTCCAAAAACTTTTGATTGTTAAAACCATGCAAGAGGAATGAAAAAAGACAGTTTTTTTTTAGTGAAAATAGTGTTGTTTCTGCTTTTTGTGGGAGACAGTCTTCTGGTATGGCGTGGTACGGACACTACAGGGCTTGAAGGTTATAAAACTTGCTTATGCATTGAATCACCTTTCTTTTAAGTCTTTTTTTCTTTCATGACTCTTTCTATGGAGGGAGAAACTAGTTGATTTGGGAAAACTGATCTAAACCCTCTAAAAGCTAGGTTTTTTGGAAAGAAATGTCTAAACTCTCCTCTGTCCTCTGAATGGCATCAACATTCTTTAGTAGGATGGAAGGAGAGCACCTTTATTTTAGTTTTCTTTTTTTATTTAGGTTTGTCTTTCATTCCACAAGCCTCTGGGCATGAAATTAGCTAGTCTTCTTGGTGACTAGCTAAGTTATTAAGGAATGACAACAATATGACTGCAGGAACAGCCAATGGTAGGATGAAATGGATGTTGGTTCCTATGATTTATTAGGAGGGTAGACCTATGCAAAGAGTCCAACTAGTCCTAGACTAGATCCTTGTTATATTCCTTATCCCAATCTTAGACTAGACTGTTTTCTAGATGAACAAAACAGTTTGTTGTCAGAAATAACAGTCTGTTGTTCCTGCACAGTATGGTACAGTACAGTTTGCATGGTTGAGAAATAGTATATGTTCAACATAGGCATTTGGATTGTGCATCAAGTGGTGAAGGTCTTTTGGGGTTTAGAAGAGTTAGTATTGGTTTATCCACTCCTTTTTGTTACATGGTTTAATCCACTTTAAACACTATTTCTTTAAGACAGTCATAAGACATTTTTTTTCTCTGACAGAGTAAGTATGGAGGTGAGGTGCTAGGTTAGTGAATTCATGTTGATCCTGCCCTTGGTAGGTGCATGTTGTGTTTAGATCTTGTTGGTAGAGGAGTTATGCTGGCTTAATCAATGTTTAGGCTACAAGGAATGAGTCAACCTAGAATCCTGTCTTTATGACAGTCATACACAGTTTACTATCCTCTGTCAATGTTGGCATAGAATTTGAGTTTTTGGGGTCAGAGACCTTGTTGTTCTCCATGTCTTAAACAATCTTATGTCAAATTTTGTATAGAGATCCTGCCAGCATAGGTGTTAGGAGTGGAATGCTGTCCTTGAAGGTGAATGTGTTGGTTGTTTGGGTAGAGTAGTGACTCCCCAAGGTGAGTGTTGAGCAGCCTGTGTGGTGGACCTAGGTGTGGTCCTAGGCTAGATCAATCACCTAAAAAAAACCTTGTGTAGGCCTATAAGCAATCCACCTTTGGAAACATTAAGAAGGAAGCTTTGACAACCAAGTTCGTTGAGTGAACTTCTACAACCACTACCTTTACCTCTGCATCAGTCACCCACCTAATATAAGAATAGTAAATTAGTATGAACCTTTAGTCAAAAATTAAAATGCAATATAATATCTCTATGTCTCTCACACATGAACATTTCATATAACCACATACCTTGTAAATGCTAACAATCGACTTATGGCATTCCTTAAGTCAACTGTAAGACATGAATCCCCCCTAATTGCCAATGGCATGATATGCTATCAAACACATTTATGAAAAGGTCATTAGTAATTTTTTCTCACACAACAAAATATCAAAATATATTTAGTACTTAATCAATGTTACTGGTAAATGTTAAATGATGATATATAATACCTTCATAAAATTATGAAAATCATGTGTTTTAAATCCTGTGATGTGTCCATCAACTGTAAAAGCTTTAGCCAATGATGACCCATAGCCAGTAGGTGTCCTTATTGAATAGATGACATTTTTTAGTTGGTCTAGCTTTTTTTAAAAAAAAAAATCCATGGAGCTTCTGCATATGTTTCATTTTCCTTGTTTGGCCACAAATGTTTTCTATCAATTTTGGTACGTGAAAGAGCAATATCTCTCCTCGAAGACAAGGTGTCCTTCTCTTTGCCTGATATATGTTGAAATATAGAATCTGGGACATTTTTGAAGATGTGCATAGGATCTAATAGGTGAGATATTAATAGATCCTTCCAATAAGGGAGCTCATAAAATATGGATTTCCTTTTCATTCCTTCTGGCATATTAACTATAACTTGTTCTAGTTCTTCAATTGAATCACCCTGATCAAAAAAATCCTCCCAAGCTTTCAATTCAGCATCTTCATACTTCTTAAGCCAATCACCTGGACCCATAATCATGTGGGGGCCTCTATTTTCAACTTTTCCATCAAATTGATTCTTCAGGTGATTTCTACACTTATAATCTAATGGTAGAAAAACCCTGTTGTTTGCATAAATAAATTTATGTAGATCTTTAGAATACCTCCCTTGAAATTGTTCTGCACATCTTGGACATGCAAATATCCCCTTTGTTTGAAGCCCTGCAATTCAATAAGTAATGTTAATAACATCAAAAAAATAGTATAAAAATAAGTATGAAAGTTGGGATGAAAATAAATTATGAGTGTAAATACGTAAATATTTTATCTTACCAGAACAAACACCAAGTCCTGAGAAATCATGAATAGTCCAACATAGCACACCATACAACATGAAGGACCTATTTGATGGGGGACATGATATGCCATACATTCTTATGTCTTTCCATAGCAATTGTATCTCATCAATAAAAGGCGCAAGATAAACATCCATGTTTTTAACTTGATGTTTTCCTGGAACAATGAGAGTCAGCATAAGGTGTTCCTTTCTAACACTCATCCATGGGAGAATATTGTATACTATCAATCCGACTTGCCAAACACTATAATTTGAGCTCAGGAAAGAGAATGGGCACACTCCATCAATTGCAAGACCAAACCTGATACTACGGGGTTCATCTTTGAATTTTCTTGGCCATTTTTCCTCTACGTGTTTCATTGCTTTGGAGTCAGCCAGAATTCACATGAATCCATCTTTACACCTATTCTTTGCATGCCAGTCCATCAATTGTGCAAGTGACTTGCAACGAAACATTCATTGAAGTCTTGGTATAATTGGCATGTGACATAAAACCTTCTTTGGAACTGTAGGACCTTGTACATCTGTACGATATCTCTTCTCTTTGCATACAGGGCATTCTACCTTGTTTTGATATTCATCTCTATATAAAATGCAATCATTTTTACATGAATGGATTTGCTTATATTCAATCCCCAACTCAACCAACAACATACGCGCCTCTCTACAAGTTGATGGCAACACATTCTCTTTAGGAAATATGTTAGTTTTTAGTGCCATGTAAGATTTCCAGAGATTAAATCAATTGAATGTTTGAGTTATGATGAACATCTTTGATATGTCAATCTATACTAGGACTATTTATATATAATATATGGTTTTAAAATCCTATTAAGAAATATAAACGAAGTTGATGAATGTTTACGAATTATGTACACCAATTGACAATGCAAAGTAAGAAATAGATTTCAACTCACTTCAGTAGAGTAGTGAAACCTTTGTCTGAACAACCAAATAGTGAATTGATTTCTAATAATATTAATGTCCATGCCAGTTTTGAGGTTCTACTGGCACCTGATTTGAACACGGGTGTCTTCGTTGCTTGCTTGATGGAGTCTTTTAGGTTGTTATCATCAACATTACGTTGGTGGTAATTACCCTTGCTATCATCATTACTGTCAACCATATGATCATTATTGTCATCATTGTTTCCATCCCCAAAGAAATCTGTAAGCCTTTCATTCAATCCTTCTTCATGTACTGTATTTTCACTATCATGATCATCATCATTACGGCTAGGTGGCATGTCATCAGTGTATGCAGATCTCATTAGCTCTTCAAATTTCTCAGCTGGTAATATTCTCTTCAATGTTGATCTTTTCACCCTGGTATGGTTTAAAGGATGGTTTGGATCATCCCGTCCAAATCTTAATAACCCAGTTGGATCTTGGGTATTAGTATGTGTTTCATCAACATCTTCTACCTATCAACAAACACAAGCATTATTTAATGTTTGGCAACAATTAGATAAATCATAAATGTATCAATTTCAAAGAAATATAATCAATATGGCTTAAAAAATAAAAATATAAATTGTATGAACATATATATATCAATTGAATAATGGAACATTATTTTATAGACTACCTTTTTTATAGAATAATTTAAATAAAACATAATTTTGACAACATAGTTTATAAAACATCAATCCACACTCATTTATTATTCTTTGGTTTTCTGCCCTTATGAACATCCTTAGGAAGACCTTGTTCTTCCTTCTTCTTTCACGTAGGAGTGTGTTTTAAGAAGGGGTAATCAATCAGTAACTCATCCCCAATGGTAAGGTCCATAATAGCCTCAACCATTATCAATCTATCAACCTCTCTTTCCATATCTCCATCTTTATCATTTATAACCTCAGAAAATTGACAATTCGGTCTTACAATAGGGTCCCTTCCCTTACTACTATTTATAAATCCTGCAATATTTTTGTGTGTGTATGCACGTCCATCTATATACATAAGATGACCTCTATTCATTTCTTTTCCACTTTCCAATTGGAGACGATGTGTATACATATTCGAATTTAGATCATATGCTGACATGCTAGGCTTATATTTTGCTAGCCTTCTCCATTCACCACTGTAATATGATGGACCATAATATGGCATTAATCTCCTAGTGGTTTGTTCTGAATTGTTTCTATGTTTAGATCCCACATGTACATTTTGGACAATAAAGAGGCCTAGATTTGCTCCATGAATATTGGAGGGTCGCATCATGTAGTTGTATCCCCAAAATTGAAACACCTTGTACACTCTAGGTAGTTGATCACTAGGCCAAGCACAATATAGTCGATGATCAAATGTCTCTTTGTAAATTGATCTCAAACTCAAGGGCAAGTCATCATCTCCATCACATTCATTCTCATAGGGTATGTAGTCCACCTTCCCCTTGTCTTTAAGCGAATATTATGCAACTTTAAACCGGTTCTTGTTCTGTTGCTTGTTTTCATCAATTTCTCATCTTCTGAGCTGGTCTATTGGCACATATTTTTGTTAGATGTATCATCTGATAAATGATCATTGCCCTCTAGGCTAGAAGTTGGTGATCCAGGAAACTTTAAACCAAGAACTTTATCCTGTAAGTATCCATTAAGAAAAAAATTAGTTATTTAAATAATATAAAACAATGTTTAACCGAAGTATACATTTTATTTATATCAAATTTGAAAATTCCTTACCACAACTCCTATTGGATTTGAATCGATTGTAGGAGGCATACTACTGATTGGAAGCTTATCATATATGTAATTTATTTGTACAATCACTCATTTAAATTGTTTCTTTCCATGACATATAGAACATCCACAAATAACAATTTTCTCAAAGTATTCATCCCATGTACTATAGTCTTGACCAACCTCTTATTTAGTGCAATCATTTGTTGTGTCTGTAGGATCCATTGTCATATCCTCTTCCACCCACTGTCTTCTATGTGATTTAACAGTTTTAGGTCCACATCGGCATACATATCTTTTTCTTTTGCTAGTTGAACGCTTAGGCTCTGCATTTGCTCCAATCTCCATCTAAAATAATCAACAACATGCATTAATTTATGTCAAGATTGGATAATACATTATAAATTTCAATGATACTGTGAAAAATGATGGACATATCATAAAATGCCATCAGATCATTTTTTCCTAAGTTAAGTCAAAATTTGAGTACCTGATGTCTCGCTTCATCCATTGTGTCCTCATTTGATATGACACGATCTGTTGCCATGGCCTTGTCTGGCCCCTATAATACACAACATAGTAAATAATGTTTAGTACACCAATTATATCATTTCAAGGAATATGCTATCCAACACAAAACCTCACTTTAGTCATATATTTGACATATTGATATCATGTTTTGGCCATCCTAATTTTCAAACTTTTCCCTTGATCATAGAATCACATTTAATTACCATTCCTGTGCATTTTCAACCAATAAGTTTGACCTCAGAGGCCTCATGGATAGAAAAATGACTTTATCTCCTCTATGTTGTAGCATTTGTGAATTCATAAACACCTTCCTCCTTTGGTTGAGGTTGCTTTCTCTTCTTACCTCTATTGTATCTGCAGATTCTGTTGTCATATCTATTTCCACCCACTTTCCTCTCTGTGATTTAGTAGTTCTACGCCATCCATGTCCTCTCTCCATGGCCTCCTCTGGATCCTGTAATACACAACAATGACAATATTCACATAACAACTATGCACCAAGAGAATATTGTTGAAATTATCTTGTTAATACACTCGCTTTTCATTAAGACGCACTATGAAAAACAAAATAGGACATTGTAACATTTTACTCTTCACAAAAAGTTTACACGTGAAATCTTGACAACTAGAGCTCAAATCTTATGATTACAAGATGACTACAAATTCACATCAAAAAGACATTTATTTCATATTTGACTCTCCTTTTTCTTTTATGGGTCATTTTAAGGCTATCTATATCTCTCCAAGTGGCCATAAAACCCTCAAAACAATCTCAAAGAGTCTTTGGCACCAAAATTTTAAATTTTTGATGGAGGGAAGGATGATTTGGATGTTAATTTTGAAATCACGTCGTTAGATCTTTGTTAGGTTAATCCTAGCCATTGGATATTATTTAATTATAGGGACTTTATGTTATATTTCACCATTACCTTTCACTCCAAAATTAATGGTTTCCTTTGAAAAGAAAACCCTCCATTAGCTATCATAACCCCAACCATCTGTTGAAGTGAGCTTAAACATTATGTGCAATTGTCATTGCTCATATTAAGCACCTACCTCCCTTCTTAGTGGTCCCACATGTGTGATGTATGCAAATGAGTCATATGGTACCTGTACTACATGTTTAAAGTTTGATTTTTTCTCATATTGTTGGAAAAAGGCCCAAAAAGACCTTTGATTTTTGAGTTTTATACTCTATAACATGTATTTCCTTGATCTTTCCATCTAATCTATGACTGGTTTCTATTCTTTCAAACCATATATGCAATAAGTCATTAGTTTGAGAGAGGGAAGTTTTGAGTTACCATGAAATCCAACATTTATTCTAGTTTTTTCCCTCAAATGTGAGAGTTTTGTCACCTAGGGTTTGATATTTTGGAGTTTTAGTAGAGGGTTTGATGTTATAATTTATGTATAGACATATTGAAAGACTTAATGATATCCTTTTTTTTTGCTTGTAGGGTTTGTAACAATTAAGAAGATAAAGGGCATGGTGTAAGAGAGAGGCAAAGATCCTTTGAGTACCAAGATTTGATTGCCTAATGGGCAATCCATCAAATCTTGGTAACATTCTTTCCTAGGTGATGAAATTCTGAGCCCTTGACATTGATGTAACAAGCCTGTGATCTATGTCACAAAGGATGAAGGAGGGATATGCAGTCATGGTAGGAAAGTGAAATTATAATGAAATTTTGATATGATTGAGATGTAGTTGGGGTATTTAGGGATGTTGTCATCATGCCTTAAGGATTGACAAGATCTAAGGAATAACTAGATGTATAAATAGGACTATCATAGGTATGTGAGGAAGTGGAAGGTTGTTAGATAGTGAAGGAGATAGTTCATGGCCTCTTAAACCGGGCCTCAATATTATAGTGAAGTCACATAATATAAACAAAGATTGTCATGACTTAGCTAAAATGTTGTCAATCTCCTATCACATATCTTAAGGTTGTCCTTAATCCCAAATCCAACTCTGAAATTTTAGATGGAAGGTCATGACTCCAACTAAAATAATTGGTGTCAAAATGATAAGTCAGGGGACCATCATAGTGTTGATCTACTATTGTAGTGGGATCTTCAGGATTCAAAGGTTGTCATATCATTGCTATCATCCAAATATCACCTAATGTTGTACTAACAATTATTTAGAATCTTTATTAGCAAGTCAATGGACTGATATGGGAATAAAGGGCAGCCACCATATGATATCACCCACCCACTATCATTATAGGGGGATGATATCAAGGACCATCATTATGCCTTGTTATAGCTGATGGATAATCGTCCTAAGTATTGTTACAACCCAAAAGGTCTATCACAACCCTAAAGGACTATCACAAATGTTATTAGGTCATCCAAACCATAGCTCCAATATTCACCATCATATGTATATCATAATTAACATTGTAGAGGTTGTCATACCGTGAGGCATAGGTAACAACCATAGGAGGTTTAAAAGAAACACTAGCAACATTAAATTATTGTCATAGTACACCTAGGATCTCTAGGTATGCATCCATAGAGTTATTACTATAAAATTGTCTCATTAATCTTGTGACTAGGTTAAGTCACTATTGAAAGGAAGCTAGGTGTGCAGAAAACGCTTCCTACACTAATCTATTGAGGAGAAGGCTATGCAAATTCAACTTTATCCTAACTATTACATCAATGTTAAACCATTAACATGAGATATTGTAGCAAAACACAAGAACCAGAAAGTAGACAAAAGAAGATAGACAAAGATTTACGGTGGGGAAAACCCTTATCGGGTGAAAAACCCCACACTCAGAAACCTGCACAATGTATTAACAAATCTGAAAGAATGTTTACAATACACTTGCAATGCAAGCTTCAATGGTCTTCGACACTCATGTCTGGAGTCAATCCAGTAGCATAATAGTACCTATAAACCTGTGATACAAACTCCATCTCCAAGCACCTATTTAAATAGAACATACAAGGCAATTTGGGACCTTTCTTGGAATGGGCGTCCAATATGGCATCTTGGACCAAAACCCACACCTAGGGACACTTGGTCAACATTGTAGAATGTGTCTGAAAGTTGTCCATAGCTCCCATTCCAAAGAGGTCACCTATTTCCAAAATGGGCTATGACAGATGCTCTTACGACACTTACAACTGTCATAGAATCTGTCATAGTGGTTACAACTTACAGCTGTAAGAGAATCTGTCATACACATGTTATAAATAGAATATTCTCTTACAACACATCATATTCCACCTTGGGGCACCCAAATATGCCTCATTCAAAGATGCTACATGACACATGTCATTCCCTGTCTTACAACCTTCTATTCTCGACTCTTACATGCAATAGATTTGTCATAGGAATCCATCATAACCGTTTTGGTCAAACATTCCTTACACAACATAGAAGATACTGACACATGGTAGAATATTCCTATCACTAAGTGGGACGCCTATCTCCTCATGTGAGGACAAAATAACAAGTTGTCATAATCCATGTAGGATTGACACATCACCGTGCCACATCCCACAATATGACAAAGTGGAATTTCCAATTATTTACAACATAGACAATTGAATAATAAATACAAACATTACAAATGCAGAGAATTACCAACGTTGAGACACCTTAATTCCCAACATTCTCCCACTTGTTGAACACCTTGTAAGAGCCAATAGAAAAATAAGATTTAACTGCTATAGGCCGAGAGGCCCATAGACTCCGAACACCATCTAAACTTCTTTGTGCCCACTGGTTTCGTCAATGCATATGCAACATTCTTCAAAGTATCTAGCTTCTCCAAATTTATCTTTCCATCCTCAACCATGTCCCTCACAAAGTTAAACTGAACATCAATTGCTTGGTTCTAGCATGGAAAGTTAGATTCTTTGCAAGGTAAATTGCACCCTGACTGTCACAACTGATCGTAATCTAACCTGCATCAACACCAATATTAGAACACAATCTCTTAAGCCAAATGGCTTCCTTACAAGCATGAGTTGCTTCCATATACTCATCTTCTATCATGGACAAAGCAACAACAAGTTGTCGCGTACTCATCCAACTAATAGCACCACCAAACAGTGTAAAAACATAAGCACTGGTGGATCTCCTGTTGTCAATGTCACCTACCCAATCTGAATCCACAAATCCATGAATATCAATAGAATGCGGAGGTCCTGAAACATTACCATGATAGCAAATGGAATACTCAGAAGTACCCCTCAAATATCTGAACACTCAATTAACTACATCCCATTGAATCCGTCCAGGATTAGCCATAAATTGACTAAGGACTCCCACTGCTCGGGCAATGTCTGGTCTTGTGCAGACCATAGCATACACCAAACTGCCAACAGCACTAGCATAAGGTACTTTGTTCATGTCCTCCACCTCACTAGGAGATTTTGGACAATCCTCAACAGACAACTTTATCCCCAAAGAAATGGGAACACACAATGGTCTACAATCTCCCATGATGAATTTGTCCAACACGGTCTTAACATACTTACTTTGACTTAACCAAAGTTTTTTGTTGGTTCTATCTCTTCTGATTTCCATTCCTAGAATGTACCTAGCTGCCCCTAAATCTTTCATTTCAAACTGAGCTAACAACTGAGATTTAAAATCAGAAATCATATTCTTACCCTTCCCAATGAGCAACATATCATCAACATGTAGTGCAACAATGAGAATACGATCACCATCAAACTTATAATAAACACAGTGATCCGATTTTGATCTCACAAATTTAATTGACAACACAAAGGCATCAAACTTCAAGTACCATCTCTTAGGGGATTGCTTCAAACCATACAAAGACTTCTTAAGTTTGCAAACCAAATTTTCTTTACCTTTTACCATGTAATGCTCTGGCTGTGACATGTAGATCTCTTCCTCCAAGTCACCATGAAGAAAAGTTGTCTTCACATCCATCTATTCTACCTCCAAGTCATAAGCTGCTGTGAGTGACAATAGGAATCGAATGGATGTCAGCTTTGCAATGGGAGAGAAGATCTCACCATAATCTATACCCTCCACTTGTGAATACCCCTTCGCAACCAATCTGGCCTTATACTTCTCAATACTGCCATCTGCACCAAGCTTCTTCTTGAACACCAATTTGCATCCAACGGGTTTTCGTCCAAGAGGCAAAGGCACCAAGTCCCAAGTTTGATTATTTTCCAAAGAAGCCATTTCTTCCTCCATGGCCTCCTTCCAGGAACCTGCATCCTTCATATCTAAAGCGTCTAATACAGTTCTAGGTTCATCAATGTTAGTGAGCAAAGCATAAGCACAACTAGAATCAAGCAATGTAAAACCAAACCTTTCAGGTTGCTTTCTTATCTGTGTCGACCTCCTCAAGAGCTAAGGTTGAGGTTCAGCTTCTTCCTTTAAGCTTTCAGAGCTACTAGAGCTATCCTCATCATTAGGTCCAACATTGTCTTTCTGTTTAGTCTTCTCAGGGGTGAGAGGAAACTAAACAACATCCTCTTTCTTTTCTTTTTCTTCTGGCTGCAAAATAGTGGAAGAAGGTGTAAGCTCTCTGAAGATGACACTTCTGCTATACAACACTTTTTCAGCCACGAGGTCCCAAAGCTTGTATCCTTTCACACCAACACCATAGCTGATGAAGATACACTTAACAGCTTTGTTCTCCAACTCTAATCGCTTCTCCCTAGGCACATGTTCATATTCCTCACAACCAAAAACATGACAATGCCTTATTGAAGGCTTTCTACCAGACCACACCTACATGGGTGTCTTTCCAACAAGAGCTGATGTAGGAGATCTGTTTACCAGATAGCAAGTAGTGGCAATAGCTTCAGCCCAAAACTTTTGTTCTAGACCAACTCCACTAAGCATACTCCTAGCCTTCTCCATCAGTGTCCTGTTCATCCTCTCTGCAACTCCATTTTGCTGCGGTGTGTATGGAGTTGTCTTATGTCTTTCAATCCCAAGTTCCTTGCAATACTTATCGAATTCTGTAGAACAAAACTCACCACCGTTGTCAGTTCTCAAACATTTAATCTTTTTACCAATCTAATTTTTAGCAAAGGCTTTAAACTCCTTAAACTTGCTATAGACTTCAGATTTACTTCTGAGAAAATAAATACATGTCCTTCTACTCTAATCATCTATAAAAGATACAAAGTATATAGATTTTGATAACGAAGGAACATTAACAGGACCAAACACATCAGAATGAATGAGGTCCAACACACCAGAAGACTTATGAGAACTCGAGTAAAACTGAACACGGTTTTGTTTTCCATAAATGCAATGTTCGCAAAAGTTGAACTCAAGATTACAATTATCTAGCCCCTCAACGAGGTTCTTATTTTTTAGGGTACACAAACCCTTCTCACCAATGTGGCCAAATCTCTTATGCCATAACATTGTCTTTTCTACAGGAAGTTTAACTTCCAATGCATGATTACAACCATTAAGACTAGAAACAACTGATTTCTTCACTGCTCGTTTAGATGGTGGGGATGAAGTGACTGCTGCCCTCTTCCTTGAGTCAAAAGAACTATTGCATTGTGCAATGCATGCTTCCAGTTGAAACAGAGTACCTCTCTGAGTACCCTTAGCAAGCACCATAGATCTTCTAGTCATCTTGCATCCTTCTTTCGAAAAGACAACCTACACACCTGCATCATTCAAACTACTTATAGAACGTAGGTTCCGTGCTAATCCTGGGATGTGCATAACCCCAGAGATCCCCTTCACTCGACCATCAGGGAATTGGATAGAGACTCTTCCACAACCAACGATCTTTAGATGAGAGTCGTCACCCAGATACACCTTTCCACCATTGAACTCCTCATACTTAGTGAACCAGTCTTAATGCGAGGTCATGTGGAATGATGCACTAGAGTAGATTAGCCACAGATCATTAGATGCATGGGTTTCCAGGGTTGCGATGAAGGCATCACTGTCATCTTGTGATTTGTCAGAATCTGAATCAGGAGCTTTCTTCTTTTTCTTTTTCTCCTCTTTTCATTCCTTTCAGAAATGCCCAGTCTTTCCATAGTTCCAAAAAAGAGCCTTGGACTTTCCAAGAGATTTGGATCTACCCTTCTCATCTTTCTTGTCCTTCTTCTTCCCTTTCTCCTTGGGTCTTCCATGAACTGCAAGGGCTTCTTTGGCTACCTCAGAAGACTTTCTCCACATCTCTTCAAATAACAACGAAGAAACCACCTCTTCCATTTTGAATGTGGATGTGGTGCTTCCGATTGCCATGACAAGATGATCCCATGAGTCCGACAGAGGACAAAGCAGGGTCATACACCAATCCTCCTCCTCCATCTTTACACCAATAGATGTTAATTGTGCAACTAGCATATTAAAAGCATTCATATGCTCAGCCATGGATCCTTCGTCCTCCATTCGAAGAGAATACAACTTATTTCTCAAGAAAAGTTTATTGACAAGGGATTTGGCTTGATACACATCCCCCAACTTCTTCCAAAGAAGTTTTGCAGTAGCCTCCTCATGGACATTTAACAACACAGAATCGGCAAGACTAAGTCTTATGAGACCCTTAGCCTTCTGATCCTTGAGATCCCACTTATCTTGAGTCATTGTAGCTAGTTTAGTTCCATTCACACTTTCCCAAAGGTCTCGATCAACTAACATGTCTTCCATCTTGAGCTTCCACAACTCGAAATTACTGCCATTGAACTTCTCTACTTCAAACCTTCCTGATGTGCTTGCCATCTCCTTGCTGCAATAAGATACAAAATGCTCTGCATAGACTCCCACTCAACCTAAGATTAGCTCAAAAAACCCCTACCCTACAACTAGGACCAACGGTGATCAAGCTCTAATACCAACTGAAAGGAAGCTAGGTGTGCGGAAAACGCTTCCTACACTAATCTATTGAGGAGAGGGCTATGCAAATTCAACTTTATCCTAACTATTATAGCAATGTTAAACCATTAACATGAGATATTGCAGCAAAACACAAGAACCTAAAAGTAGACAGAAGAAGAGAGACAAAGATTTAAGGTGGGCAAAACCCTTATCGGGTGAAAAACCCCACACTCAGAAACCTGCACAATGTATTAACAAATCTGAAAGAATGTTTACAATACACTTGCAATGCAAGCTTCAATGGTCTTCGACACTCGTGTCTGGAGTCAATCTGGCAACATAATAGTACCTGTAAACCTGTGATACAAACTCCATCTCCAAGCACCTGTTTAAATAGAACATACAAGGTAATTTGGGACCTTTCTTGGAATGGGCGTCCAATATGGCATCTTGGACCAAAACCCACGCCTAGGGACACTTGGTCAACATTGTAGAATGTGTCTGACACTTGTCCACAACTCCCATCCCAAAGAGGTCACTTATTTCTAAAATGGGCTATGACAGATGCTCTTACGACACTTACGACCGTCATAGAATTTGTCATAGCGGTTACAACTTATAGTTGTAAGAGAATCTGTCATACACATGCTATAAATAGTATATTCTCTTACAACACATCATATTCCACCTTGGGGCACCCAAATATGCCTCATTCAAAGATGCTACATGACATGTCATTCCCTGTCTTACAACCTTCTATTCTCGACTCTTACATGTCATAGATTCATCATAGGAATCCGTCATAACCATTTCGGTCAAACATTCCTTACACAACATAGAAAATACTGACACATGGCAGAATATTCCTACCACTAAGTGGGATGCCTATTTCCTCATGTGAGGACAAAATAACAAGTTGTCATAATCCATGTAGGATTGACACATCACCGTGCGACATCCCACAATATGACAAAGTGGAATTTCCAATTATTTACAACATAGGCAATTGAATAATAAATATAAACATTACAAATGCAGAGAATTACCAAGGTTGAGACACCTTAATTCCCAACAACTATCATAGTAACAATGTACTTAGTCATCAATCAACATGTTGTCTTTGCATTTCAATGAGATCAATTCTTGAAAAATGACAATCTAGAGGTTAAAGAGACAAGTTGATACCTTACCCAAGTTGTCATGTTCTTGAAACCTTGTCACTATAAAGAGGAGATATCTAGATAGTAATGTCACAAGGACATAACCAAGGCATGCACTATCATGAGCCATATGAACAACTTACTACACCATCCAAAACTCCATTTGAACTAGCTACTATCAATCATTCACATTATTGGGGACTGTCATGAAGAAAACACCATGCATAGGACTATCATAGTCAAAGTGGAGAGGATTGTCTAGTTATTTTATGACTATCATAATAGCTAGTGGGTTAGTTACCATGCTTCAACCTAAAATAGGTTAATGAGAACATAGAAATGAAAATCACAATACCATAAGCATTGCCATAAGCTACCACTATAGTCCCAATATCATGTCATGATAGTAAGAGAAGAGTTGTTTGGTTTTTCCAAAGCCATAACACTTGCATAAGGATTGTCACCAACCATTTGTGTAAGGTCATGAAAGAGTGAGTCATTATTGAGCTAACCATAAGAGAATCATGAAGTCAAAATGCTATCATGGAAACAAGATATAGTTACTTATTATAAGGACAATCCAAATTTGGTGAGGTTGCTACAAGCAACCAAATTTGGTATTCCATTAGATAGTGATATCAACTTCCAAGAAAAATACATCATTTTGCACTAATAGGCACTAAATTAGGCGCACTTTGCGCCGCCTTTTGCACCCCAAAAATATTACATTTAGGCCTAAAAGTCGGTGCTATAGTCAGAGTAGTAGTCGGCGATAACTAATCTGACTATAGTGTTGACTAATGGATTAAAAAAAATTAAAAAATTCTTGCCTGCACATACCACAAAACACAACTTTATTGATTTTTGGTGTTTATTTTGTGTTTGGAGATTGAGTGTTTGGCGTGCAGAGATCGAGCGTTTGGGTTTTTTGTGTTCGCCCTTATTTTGGGTAGATCCTTGGCAATGGCAGGACCTATATTCCAACCCCAATTTCCTTTCCATTCCTAAAGTGCATACTCACTTTCTTACATCTCAAAAGTCCCAGGTTCGAGCCACGACAGCCTTTGCTTCCAGGTATCTTAGCCTTTCAATTCATGCTGCTCTTCTTCTATTCATGCCTATCATGCCCACATTTCCCATGCGGTCACAATACATATTCACGCGTGTCATGTCCACATGCGTCATGTGGTCATGATACGAACTATCAAAAATTTTCTCTTACTACTCTGAAAACCCCTTCGCACGCGTAAGCGTGCTCGGTGGCGTATGCTTAAGGAGTAAACAAAGCAGTTGTTAGCGGGGTATTACACTCACGAATTACATTTGTACAGTAGTTGTTTTAGGTGATAGATCATTTTTCAACAAAGTACGATCATCTGCCCTCTCTTCCATTTCTCTAAAATTTAGTTTAAATATATATATATATATATATATACCACCATTATCTCAGTTCACTTTAACTCACAATTTCATTAATAAGTTCCTTAACTGTAAAGAAAGTATAGAATATATATATAATAAATAAATATATATATATATATTTGTTAAAACAAATTACTATCCAATAAATTATTAAAAATAGAGCAAAGAGTTAATTTTTTTATTTTTACAAATATAAACATTGTATTTTCGAATTGCAACTCTAAGTTTAAGCATCTATTCAATTTGTATTATACAATATGCATAAATAAATCCCACTTTTACTATTCACTATTCACTTTTACTATTCACTATTCACTATTCATATTAAGGCAAACTTTTAATATGAGATTAGTTTCTATTTAACTCAATTACACAACTTTAATCCAATTTTATTTCCTTTCCAAATGACAAAACTAAACGAACAATAAAACTACAACTATTAATACAATAAGGAAGTAATTTCCTCACAACTCCAAAATACCAAATTATACAACGAAAGAGAGAGAATGTTCTCCTCTTGTAAAATCAACAAGGATGAAGCTATTAAAAGACCAAGCTCCCTTAAGAGTAAAGGAAAATAAAATATTTTCTAAGATCCAATAATCTTCTCCAAGCTTCACCATAAGCTCCCAAAAAACTTGCATATCACACAAGGGAAGAAACACCACACAAGCTGCTCTCCTCCCTACCGTAGACCCACAAGAGGGTCACCCCCGAGCTAGGGAGATCATCCACACACCTAGAGGATTCAATACCACTTCACAACAAAATAAAAACAACACACCAAAACACAAATACACCCATAGATATTTACACAACACAAAACTCATCCACTGTGAGTTTAAAGAGGGGTAGGAGAGTGGACACACTCAACTCTAGAGTGTCACCCTTCAATTAAATTTCAACATAGTTTCCTTCTCATGGCCTCAAGCCAACTTGCCAACAAAGATTCCAAGGAGTTCATATTTTGACTCTCAAGCCAAATAACACAATTTCCCAAAGTCACACAAATGTCCTCAAGGCTTTCAACATCTCAAAAGAAACAAGGCATGTACTCGAGTGGGATCACTCCCCCCCTACCTCACACTTGATGAGCATTTCTCCCAAGTGGAAGAAGCTCTATCAACACCCAAATAAATTTTCCCACAATTACATGATTTACAACACAACAAATCAAATTTTATTTCACAAATCCATCATGCAAGAAATAGAAAATGCAAAGGAAAGGCTTTGAAATACAACCTTAAAAAGCCCTTTAATGGATGAAGTTGATGTAGAGTTCCTCTCCAGCCTCCTCTCCAAATCTCCCTTCTCAAAAAAATAATCTCTCTATGATCACAAGCAAGGGATAATGAATGGAGGATATAGGATGGCTAGAATAATTTCGGCATTATGAGGCTATGAAGAGGAGAATAGAGAAGGAATTGGGCATTATGAGGATACCAGAAGAAGATTTCCTAGAGGAAATTAGGCATGATAAGAATGCAAGAATGAAGTGCTCCTGCAAGAATGAAGTTCCCCTACAAGAATCAAGTTCCCCTACAAAATCCAGTCTTCTCTAATTGCTTAGAGAAGGGTCTTATTTATAGATTTTGAAAAGATGATGGAGGGTGAGGATCAAAAGTTGAGATCAAGGGCTCTCATTATTTGTGAATTTTAAATTCATAGTGGATGAATTAAAAATTTATTTTTTTAAGATTGTAATATTTAAATAACCCCACTATCTCAAGTGGAATTAAAAAAATATCCCCACTATCCTAAGTGGAATTAATAAAATATCCCCACTATCCCAAGTGGAATTAAAAAATATCCCCACTATCCCAAGTGGGATTAAAAAATAACCCCACTCATGAAGGACCACACCACTTCATGGGGACTCTCACCAAAAGTGAGGGAACAAGAAGATAAGCCCCTCCATTATTGGTGGACCATGGAGTCATTTCAAGCCTTGAAAATGGAGAAAGGATGGGCTTGAGTGTTGGTCCCACTCATCCTATCCTTCACATGCCTCCAAATTCGTCATTTAGCTTCACTATGAAGTTAAGGTGACCATACGAAGGTTAACCAAGGGTTACCCAAGTCAAAAGTGACCCTAGACCCATGGGGTATAACCCAGGGTCAATTTAAACTTAGTTAGGACACCCAGGGTCAAGTCAAGACACAAGAAAAGGGTCTCAAAATTTAAAATTCAAAAAAAACAATTTTTACAACACATATCATAATTCAAATTTACAAGAGGGTAGACCTAACCCATTCAACCTCATGCAAGACAACATTACAACATTAAATCAAACACAGAGTTGATCTTGGTTCCTCGTGGAACTAGATCAGCTTCACAAGGGATTACAACATAAGGTGGGGAATGATCTCCAGTATCTGTGGTTTTGTTAGAAATACCTGCACACTCAACCTCAAAGTTAATTCCACATATACATATCATAGCTGAAGTAAATTTAATACATGCATTTCTAAAGCATACCACAGTTCTTATAAACATAATGAAATCACATGACAATTTTCTTTCTAACATAACCTAATTTGTTTCCTTGTAATGTAAACATTAATTGGACATCACCCAATTAATTTTTTCTATAAAATAAACATCTATCTAACATCACCCGATTTGTTTTCTCTTAAAGAAAACATCTAACTAACATCACCTAATTAGTTTTCCTTTAACATAATAATGTTTAATAGTTTGAAAATCTGGGATCAACAGTCTCACAAATGTAAAAGTATCAACAACAGTAAGGTAATTAGTCACATGTACGGAAATGAAAAAGTGTAGACCTCACATACTCCCCCCCTAAGACTGTACTTCCTCCTGGAAGTCATCAAAGAGGTGAGGATAAAAGGAACTCATAAGATTATAAAGTATGATAACTAAATGTTATAAAGGCATAATCCTATTCACAAAGCACACTGTATTGATTGAAATTAACATAAGGAATTTTATGTTCATCAATCATTATCACACATGCATAAGGAATTCATACATCGTACAACCTGTTTATATAGAACATCAACTCATATACAGATACATCAATTATAGATCTTACATCTAAACACATATTTCATTCATCCGCATTACAGGAATTAACTTCACAAGGCTCACATAAAGGTTTAGGGGGATGTCATAGTCTCATCATAGAACCAAGTAACCAATAACTAGTGCCAAATAACCAAAGATCCAAGAACCAGGTAGAATGATGGTCTCAAGGCCACGCGCCTGGGGGCCTCGCCATACATTCCCACAATGGCCTACCTCTTGTTTGTATAAGGGGTTTAGCCTCCAAGAGATAACCAATATAAGAACAAGATCCCTAGGAAGGTAAGTGGATATTGACCAGCCCATACTAGTCCACATCTACCCACATCCTCAAAAGTTTCCCACGTCTACTTCCTTATATACACTCCACCAAAGGTCGCTCCATCGACATGGCGAGAAGAACATCACAACACAAGACCAGCACTAGAAAAATAGAAAAAACCTATCTTAGCCAACACAAATATCCAGAAAAGCTAAGAGGAGAAGTCTCCAAAACCCAATTTAGAATAAATGAATAAATGCGTGCAATTACAACATTAAAACAACGTAACCATAGGAGTCACGCGAAAAAGGAAGAATCAAAGATTGTGGCTAAGCTATTTTTAGACAAGATAAAATAACATGGCTGGTCCACACAACCAAGATACAAAAAGGTCACCAAACAACCGAAAGAAATAATCACAATCCAAGAAAGTGCACATTACATCACTATGTGACTAACATTAAGTCACCAATAAGGAAGAAGGCAAACACGGTCACTACATGTGTTATGAAAACACAACCAATGCAATAACATCATGTAGGTAAGTATTATCAATGCACCTTCACGTACTCTTATGTGGAATCGTGCCCTTCTCAAAGGTAACACATCATCAATATAGTACATCGTGCCCTTCTCAAAGGTACACGTCATCATTAGAATGTAAATGTCTCTAAGATACTACACATCCACTCAAATAAGATACCAAGGTAAGAATAAACCTGCACAAGTAGCATGCCCTCGAGCAAATCACATGCCCATACCAAAACATAACCAAAATCCCATGTCAGATGTCATTAGTACCGTCAAGGAAACAGAGCATGATAGGAAAGCACTATGGGCCTCTCAAAGGTCCATTCACTAAGGAGAAGTAGGGGGTACTCTGGCATAGGAAGGTATGGTTGGTTGGGTAATCCCAAACCAATGCCACAACATGTCACCATAGCTTCCTAAGTTCTTCCTCTCCACTACTTAACTCCACACATGTAAGGTCTCCAACTCCAAGATTGGACCTTACAGGGTGTACATACAAACAACCACACAAGCATGAGTCCATCATACTTATAGTTATACACCCAACCCATGGATGGATACGTAGTATCGCAAGCTCATGAGTACACTAGGCAAGTACGGGATAATCACAACACATAGCAAACATGCTCATAACAAATATTCACACTCACAAGGTAGCACATACACAATTTTCCTTTGTCGTTCATTACTTAGTGAATAAGGACAATGTTCATACCCAAAGTCACATAATAATTACCATAAAGGTTCTCTAAGAAATTTACTCAAACATAGACGCAAATTGGAATCCAACCATGACTTCACATTTAGAGATAAGGCAACACCCTCAAGTAAGTACACCAATTTACTAGCTATGCTTGATAGATCATAATCGAACCCAAACAACATTATTTCAACTCACAAGATGGTGACTCACAACACATCACATATCATGGAGTTAACGATAACCCATATAACACTACATATGCACTACGAAACCACCACAGATTTATCTAACACAAGGTTCATAAAGTAGAGGCATATCACAAGAAGAATCTAATAGGAAGATCACGTCTCTAATTTTACTATTCTACTATATGAAGCCCAAACATCTTTTCCGCACAAGGTATGCATAACATGATATCAAATTCACACGAAAACAAAGTTATAAAATGCAAAATTTTATTTTGTAGAAGTAATTTACAAAAAGGTCGCCAAGCACACAAATGCCTCATTGAGCAATTTGAGGACATATGTTAATTCTTAACAATTTGCCATGCATAAAACTAATTTTCACCTCTTTCTTTCTTAGTATTTTTACAAGGTAATCTAATGAAATCATACACGTAACAAATTACACTCATAAAATTTAAAGCAAGATACACTTCATGCAATATTTTCTAGTTATCAATCCAAAGGAGACAATTCCAATTTCCAATGATATAAAGGGTTAGGAATTCAAGAAATTATGTCATTCAACCCTATGATAAACACATGTCAAGTTCACAAGGCAAGAATAAATCAAATGGGTATTAAGATGTCACCACTCTCCACAAAAATACACAAGGGTGAGGAAGGGTCCAATGCAATCCCTCACCACCTAGACCAACTATCTCGAGAGAACAATCGACTAAAAAGATCACAAACATCACAAAACACAAGAGGAAGACTTCGATAATCGTGTGACAAGGCCATCACGATGATAACACAAGAGGATGGGTATTCCTCCAAGGTGAAGGTTAGTCAACAAACCACAACCTCACTCTCTCACAGCTACATGTAGTAGGACAAGGGTCAAACCATGCGTAACCCACTCCATGTCAGTCCAAACAACACGTAAACCCTAGAGCTCCCAATGTTGAAACATGGGCTCTGATACCAAATGTCATGCCCACATTTCCCATGCGGTCACAACATGTATTCACACGTGTCATGTCCACATGCGTCATGTGGTTATGATACGAACTATAAAAAAATTTCTCTTACTACTCTGAAAACCCCCTCGCACACGTAAGCGTGCTCGGTGGCGTATGCTTAAGGAGTAAACAAAGCAGTTGTTAGCGGGGTATTACACTCACGAATTACATTTGTACAGTAGTTGTTTTAGGTGATAGATCATTTTTCAACAAAGCACGATCATCTGCCCTCTCCTTCGTTTCTCTAAAATTTAATTTATATATATATATGTATATATACCGCCATTATCTCAGTTCACTTTAACTCACAATTTCATTAATAAGTTCCTTAACTGTAAAGAAAGCATAAAATATATATATAATAAATATATATATATATATATATATATATTTGTTAAAATAGATTACTATCCAATAAATCATAAAAACAGAGCAAAGAGTTAATTTTTTTTTTTTTTACAAATATAAACATTGTATTTCCGAATTGTAACTCTAAGTTTAAACATCTATTCAATTCGTATTATACAATATGCATAAATAAATCCCACTTTTACTATTCACTATTCACTTTCACTATTCACTATTCACTATTCATTATTCTGTTACTATTCACTATTCATATTAAGGCAAACTTTTAATATGAGATTAGTTTCTATTTAACTCAATTACACAACTTTAATCCAATTTTATTTCCTTTCCAAATGGAAAAACTAAACAAACAATAAAACTACAACTATCAATACAATAAGGAAGTAATTTCCTCACAACTCCAAAATACCAAATTATACAAAGAAAGAGAGAGAATGTTCTCCTCTTGTAAAATCAACAAGGATGAAGTTATTAAAAGACCAAGCTCCCTTAAGAGTAAAGAAAAATAAAATATTTTCTAAGATCCAATAATCTTCTCCAAGCTTCACCATAAGCTCCCAAAAAACCTGCATATCACACAAGGGAAGAAACACCACACAAGCTGCTCTCCTCCCTACCGTAGACCTGCAATAGGGTCACCCCCGAGCTAGGAAGATCATCCACACACCTAGGGGATTCAATGCCACTTCACAACAAAATAAAAACAACACACCAAAACACAAATACACCCATAGATATTTACACAACACAAAACTCATCCACTATGAGTTTAAAGAGGGGTAGGAGAGTGGACACACTCAACTCTAGAGTGTCACCATTCAATTAAATTTCAACACAGTTTCCTTCTCATGGCCTCAAGCCAACTTGCCAACAAAGATTCCAAGGAGTTCATATTTTGACTCTCAAGCCAAATAACACAATTTCCCAAAGTCACACAAATGTCCTTAAGGCTTTCAACATCTCAAAAGAAACAAGGCATGTACTTGAGGAGGATCACTCCTCCCCTACCCCACACTTGATGAGCATTTCTCCCAAGTGAAAGAAGCTCTGTCAACACCCAAATAAATTTCCCCACAATTACATGATTTACAACACAACAAATCAAATTTCATTTCACAAATCCATCATGCAAGAAATAGAAAATGCAAAGGAAAGGCCTTGAAATACAACCTTAAAAAGCCCTTTAATGGATGAAGTTGATGTAGAGTTCCTCTCCAGCCTCCTCTCCAAATCTCCCTTCTCAAAAAAACAATCTCTCTATGATCACAAGCAAGGGATAATGAATGGAGGATATAGGATGGCTAGAATAATTTCGGCATTATGAGGCTATGAAGAGGAGAATAGAGAAGGAATTGGGCATTATGAGGATGCCAGAAGAAGATTTCCTAGAGGAAATTAGGCATGATAAGAATGCAAGAATGAAGTCCCCCTGCAAGAATGAAGTTCCCCTACAAGAATCAAGTTCCCCTGTAAAATCCAGTCTTCTCTAATTGCTTAGAGAATGGTCTTATTTATAGATTTTTGAAAAGATGATGGAGGGTGAGGATCAAAAGTTGAGATCAAGGGCTCTCATTATTTGTGAATTTTAAATTCATAGTGGATGAATTAAAAATTTATTTTTTTAAGATTGTAATATTTAAATAACCCCACTATCTCAAGTGGAATTAAAAAAATATCCCCACTATCCCAAGTGGAATTAATAAAATATCCCCACTATCCCAAGTGGGATTAAAAATAACCCCACTCATGAAGGACCACACCACTTCATGGGGATTCTCACCAAAAGTGAGGGAACAAGAAGATAAGCCCCTCCATTATTGGTGGACCATGGAGTCATTTCAAGCCTTGAAAATGGAGAAAGGATGGGCTTGAGTGTTGGTCCCACTCATCCTATTCTTCCCATGCCTCCAAATTCGTCACTTAACTTCACTGTGAAGTTAACGTGACCATACGGAGGTTAACCAAGGGTTACCCAAGTCAAAAGTGACCCTAGACCCATGGGGTATAACCCAGGGTCAATTTAAACTTAGTTAGGACACCCAGGGTCAAGTTAAGACACAAGAAAAGGGTCTCAAATTTTAAAATTCAAAAATAAGATAAAAATTTAAAAAAAACAATTCTTACAACACATATCATAATTCAAATTTACAAGAGGGTAGACCTAACCCATTCAACCTCATGCAAGACAACATTACAACATTAAATCAAACACAGAGTATGGAAAGAGCTTGTAAAAGCATATGAGAAGTCCGATGCATGAAGGAAGTCCGATGAGGAGAGTATGTAGGTATTTGAATTTGCTCATAAGATTATATCAAATGTATTAAACAATTTTTAAATGTTATTTGTGCATAGTTAAATTGAATTAGTATATGTTTTAGGACAAGGCCTTCAAGGCTAGGCTTGACAAACTTTGTGCCATGCATCACAGTGGCCAGAAAGGTTTACAGGCCTTGATCTATACATTTGTAAGTATATTTAATAAGTTAAATGATATTTTTTTTATTTCCTAAGAAAGAATAAATGATTGCATATTAATTAGTTTAACTAGTCCACATGCCATGTTTTGATAGGAGGAGAAATATGGCCGGCATCCAAGCCAATTTGAAAAGGAAATGTTACAAAGAAAAAAGTGGACCGATTTTGTAATCTGGATGGAGAACGAGGTATCAATAGTTGACTTTCAATAACTTAGTTGGATATTGTTGTGTTAATATGTCAATTTGCATTTCTTGTGTAGAGTTGTTTATTGATGTGTATGATGAGTTCTAAAGTTCTTCTTTGTTGGCCCTAGATCCCCCTCAATTGTCTCAATATTTGTAGTCTAGGACATGTGCACATGTCCTCCTAGTTACCTTATTACAGTGTTGAGATTTGAACTTCAGAACTCTCATTATGAATGCACCTTTTTACCTTTACAGGATAATCCTTGGAAATTTTTCACAATAATTTTAATCCACAAAGCTTGACAACTGTAAGGGCAATCACTTATATACAAATGTGAGTTATGTGAACAGGACACTGAATCGTCCACACATTTGTTTATATTGAATTAATGTATAGACAACATATCCTTTATTGAATCATTAGGTGGTGATAGAACTTATGAAAACGATAAGTCCCTTATTAAAGGCACATCATTGAATATTCCAACAATTGCAACAATGTAGGGCAATCCTTTATCTTGTGATCAACATCATAATAAGTATACATTGGAAACTCTGTAACTACGCGAGGCATGCCCAGGTTCTCCACACTAGTAGCAATAGATTCCTCTATTGCATACTCTACCATGGCCTCCTTGATTTCCTCCATGCTCCATATATTATGGCTCCTAATAGCACAACACCATCTATTGTGGTTGTGATTGGGGTTGTGTGGTTGTGTTTAATTTTGTTTTCCTCTTGCCTTGTGGAGGACTTGTACTACTTTGTAGGTGGCAATGTCATGGGTGGATGTGTGAAAAACCTTGCACTAGTAATTGATAGGAACATCCTTTCACTTTTGTAGTAGTGGACAATTTCATGAGTCTCATGACATATGGTGCAATTAGCTATGTGTTGAGCAAGAGGGAACTATGTGGCATTAATAGCTTGAGCTCTCACCACTAGATAGTTTGTAGTTGTATGCCCCTTAGTGTGGCACCTTGTTCATCATAAACCACATTGATTAAGATTTCACTTGCAAGTTGTGCTATTTGCATGATCATTTTTCCATTTATTCTTTTAGGCATGTAGTAGAATCATATGTTGGGGGCTCCCCTAATTCTTATAATCTCAACATGACTTTTAAGGCAACTTTTTAATTAGGGAGGTGAGCTAAACTAGTTCATGTTGGATATGTGCAATTAGCCTACCAATAAATCATTCCTTCTAAATTTCAACATTTTATAGTTGGGTCAATCTTTAACACCAATTCCTTAGAGCGTTGATCATACCTACACACAATCTCTCCCAATTGTTGCCTTATTTCCTTTAATGCCACAATATTACGATGCACCATCTTAGGGCAATTGAAATTGGGAAGGAAATCTCTTAGCAGTTTACCAAGATCATTCTTGGTTCCATTAGGATCATAATGAGTATACTAGTCTTGTGCTTGCTTCTAAAAAGTGGTTGCAATTAACCTAATCTTGTGGTCATTATCCACAACATTTTGTGTGTGCCATGCTATCTCATATGCTTAAGTTTGACGGGCTAATAATGAACAACAAACCCTTGTTTTCCTGCATCCTTCTTATGACTAATCCCATTTTGGATTCCTTATGAAGTCAGGGTGATTTGAAGGAAGATCAAAGTTGCACTTTGTTAGGTCTCAAAAATGCAGGTTTTAAACCTTAAGAGATTGCCAAGCTCTCTTGATGCTTTTGGCTAACGACACGGGGAAAATATGGCTAAAACCCCCTTCACTTCAGGTTCTGCCAGACCTAGGTGGGTATACCTTATGATTAGTGCAGACTTGATCGACCTTCACAATGGCAAATGGATGTGAAGTAGATGTGTATAAGGTTATGAGATATAAAAGGATTGTTATAAAAAGTTTGTAACTAGTGCCTAATGCTATTGGGTAATGGGGTCAAGGATTTAATGATTTGTAGAACTACTTGGCTTAACTCTGATTATCTGGTACCTTCTAAATGTTCATACCTTGTATGAACGTGCAAGATGGTTAGCTGCTAGACTCTTCTTTAATATCCAGTTGATTCTTTCAAGTTACTATGTTTGCCTAAAAGGATTTAATTCTATTTGAAGGAAACCCACCAATATGATTTATTTTAAAGGATTTAACTCAAAACAGAGACCAGTAAATAATAAACCACTCAGAAGGAATTAAATCAACTTCTAACAGAAACTAATCAAAAAGCATCCACACAATGACAGCAAATGTACATTGATAAATTTAGGGATTTAAATAACTGGAAATAGCCAAGATGGAGATAGTCAAACAACTGATAAAGTTTAATATCAATAGAATATCAGAACACCATAGATATATCCACAATTTTGATCATCCTTGCTTATTAAAATATTAAAATATGGTGGTAATGTCTTGAACTTGAAATATGATTGTAAATATATAAGTATGAATTGTCTTGCAGAGAACGGATTGAATGATGATGATTCCTAAGGCCTTGGTTTCCCTCATATATATATGGGAAGTGAACAAGCTTAAGGCCTGAATAGATGCAACTATTCATATTTTGTATCTTTTCATAATTAAACATAATTAGGAAAAAGTGATTATAGACATTAACAAACTCGATTAAGATCTGAATCCGTTAGTCTTCATAGAATACTCATGACCACAGGCCTGGCAAGGTATTCCTCTTTATATTGCAGTTTCTATCGAATATGTTGTGCCTGTTCCCATTGCTGAAAGCAATACATCACTTTAATATATCACCAAAACTTTCCAAACTTAATTCTTCTTTCTATGCTTTTCTCATACTGTTTTGGCAATAAATAGGTTTACCTTGGCTATGTGATCAATGTACTCCTAAGATACACAAGTGTCTGTGGAAATTATATCCATCATGACAAATTATAGCTTGAAGATTTTATCCAATTATTTATGTGTATTCTCTATCACCCTATCTTCATCGTTGACCTTCTCCAGAGCTATGGGTAATAACTGAGCCAATTCTTCTTTCCACAGACCTTTGTCCTATATATTTTCTTCATTATTGAAGAAATTAGGAAATGTCATGTCCCCTTGTAGGTCAAAATCACTAATATCTCTTGTTAACAATGTATTAAATATTTCATGTTCAATGATCAGTTCATTACATTCCCTAAGTGTTTGCTCATTGATGTTTGCCTTAGTTTTTAACTCTTCTTTCTTCTCAAGCATTCTGAGATTCAATCTTTTATGTTCTTGATGAACACTATGGGTCCTTTTATGTAAATCCCATATCTGATCATTGTGTTTCATCATCATTTCAAATCTTTTATTTATCAACTTAGAAGCCATTTGGTACTTGACAAGCTATATATTATTTTCCAATTTGTCACTTTTCTTTTGGAATTTCTCAGCCTTTATTTTCCAATAATTTGCATCAACTATGGTTTCCATCATTCTTTTGTCTGGTTCTTGAAAAGGTAAATGACTACTAGATGATGCCAGTTTATCTTTATACATAGCAATTTCTTGTTTCAATTTTTTATTTTCTGCTACATAAGCATTGTTATTTCTGACCAATTTTTTTGTCTGGGCCTTTGTCAATTTGGCAACATTTACATTCAATTTAGTAGTATCAAGTGGGTCAGTATCTTCAACTCTCTATATTATAAGATGACCAAATGCTTTGTTTGGATCATCAATGATTTGAGGCCTTTGGTGTGGAGGGTAGAGTGCCCATATCAACAAAGCTGTTTTATTAGGATCATACCTAGAACCTGTCTTAACCTTGTCCATAGCTTCAATGCTTAAATGCACTTTCTTGTCCTGATTTCTTTTGACAGTATAAAAAACAATAGTAGATGTCATATCCCAACCAAATACTAATATAACCCCTGCCTCCTCTAATAGTTCTCTTCCCTTTTCTGGGGTCATGTTATCCATGGCTTTGTCAATTTCTTTTTGGAGTTCATGCAACACTTCACTTTTTACCTTAGGGGAAATATCCTTCATCTTTTCTCTAGCCTTTTTGCCTTTGAATTCATAGAGAAATGTTTTAAACTCAGGGGTTTTTATAAAATCTATATCTAAGACAAATTTTTGGTTGGCTATGTGTCTCATATCCTTTGATAGTTCATCAGGGGATTCTATATTGACCGCTTCACTATCCATAGGAGGGTCATTTGTCAATCATGGGTTCAAAACTTTGCACAGTCTCATCCTCACCTTCTAATCCCTCATCTTCTGCAAAGCTAGTATCCATAAAAAAATTGATATCAGGCGTAGGTTGAGGAGATAGGTGACTCAAAGGAGTCTCATATCTAGCTTGTGTTTCTCTAAATTTTCTACCTTTACTTTTAAAAACCTCAAGTGGGACATCTACAATCAATTCTTGTGCTTTTGAAACCAGCATACTCAATCTATCAATTGGATCATCTATTTATGGAAAGGCTCCTTTATAATTGGGGTTTTGGACTACTCTCCAAGCCTCAGCTATCATGACCTTATGATACAACTATCTCCTTTTAACTACAAAAGCTTCATCAGTATTTCCAATCAGATCATCATCTACAAGTAGAAGATGTTGATACTTCTTTAACTTCTGATTCGTGCTGACATGATTTATAAAGTGCTCGGGGTCAAACTTCTCCCTGGCATTTCCTCTAGGTAGCCCAAAATAATCTAATCTCTTTTCAATTTCTTCATACCCTTTCTTAGAAAAGGAAATAAAATCCCCCAAAACACAAGGTACCTGGCATGAAAGATTGCTTATTGTGTTTCCTCAAGTGCATGAAATCAGAACAAGCCAACTACCTAACAATCTCTAAATATGCCAATCTATCAGGGCAAGTTTTTGGGAGCAAAAATGGTGCTCCTTCATATCCAAAAACTCTTATCTTTATACAATCCCTGTATACATACCAATCACCCCAATTGTGATTGATTTTCTTACTCTTATCCATATCCTTAGGTGTGAGAAATCTTTGTATATCAGGTGACAAATTATAACTGCATGGGTGACCAAACAGAGCATATAAAGGATTTACAAAATATTCCTCAAAGTATAGATAATGTGATCGATCACATCTACTATCCCATACAGTTGTCCACATTTGTACTAGCTTGGTATCTCCCTTTTTGTTTAGATCTCTAACCCTAAGAGATTCATCCCATAAACTCAAATTTTGCCCTTCATATAACACAAGATGCATAAACAAAGAATAATGCTTAAACCTAAAACCCCTTTTGTTCTCCTTTATAGCTTTTAAATCATTATGAATATCATTAGAGAGATATTTAGCATAGTCTGATGTTCTAGCATTTGTCTTTGTATATTAGCAGCTAAAACCATTGGAGCTATATCCATATATGTAGGGGCATCCACACCCAATACTTGATAGACAGAATAATAGGTATATCTAAAATATGGTTCAAACAATTCAACCGAATAAGGGGGATCCTCCTCTCTTGAAAACACTCTGAGTTGATTAATTTCATCCTGAGGCCTGTGAAACGGTAATCTCCATCTTTTATAGGTGTTACTCATATTCTAGTATTCATTTAATAAGTCCTTGATCTTGAATACCATATCAAAGTTCGTGTCTAATTGAAAAACCATTGAGATATAATCTCAAGTGATAGGAATAAACCCTGACCCATCCTTTAGCTCAATCATACAGGTTTGGGGGTTATAGTTATCTACAAACATTTTGACTAATTCTACATTTACAAACACATTTGGCACTACTAACTTCCCCAAGTTCATCCTCCATGGATTAGAGACTGACATGTGTCTATGCATTTTCTTGTAGTGGTATATAAATAGGCCATATCCTCTGATGGGGGTCCATGAATCACCTACATGTCTGTTACTATCTTTGAGTTTTTCAGCATGTGGATTCAATTGGCTATTTCTTCTAGACCTCTGCCCAGACCTCAAGCATTGTTCTATCAAGTCTTGGTTTAGATGTCTATCTTCTATTCTCTGTCTCTTCTTAGGGTTTTCATTCCTACTTTCCATGGTTTCATGTGTTTATAAATTCATAATTGAAGTGTACTCTATAATCTCAAAGTTAGGTTGGAGTACTTACTTGGACGAGCTTTCCTTGTTCTGCAACTTGCTCTTTTCTATCCTTCATCTCCTCAATTTTCCCCGCCTGTTAAAATGTTTTTAGAGATTAATCCTTTCAGATCTGGTTCATTGATGGCGTATATGTGTCAAATGCAATATTGAATCAAGAGCAATTAATTCATTTGAATTGGGGGCCGTTTGATAGATATCTAATAGTCATGTCACTGATTTATCGGGATGGTCGCCCTTTTCCTTCCTTGATATTATTTCACCATTCATCGGGGTATCAAAGTGACCTCTCATAATGTCATATCAATACCATTATGTCCTACTGATATCCTTTTATATGTTATAGAACCCTTTTTATTTCCTTTGAAAATGCCCTTTATCATTGTATCGGCGGGACCAGAGATTATGTCCCTTCGATATCCTCAAGTCCCCTCGAAATGCTTTTACACTTGGATATCATTGTATCAGTGGGACACATTTAAGTGTCACGCTAATATGTATCAGTCCCTTCGATGTGCTTGATGTTATCGGGGTATCAAAGAGACATATGATTTAGTCTTCCCGATATCCTTCAGTCTCTTCGATATATTTTATCTCCTTGATTTTCTGATGTCAGCGAAATACAAATTGACTTTATCACATCAGGCTATTGGGGAGATGCTAAAGTGAGTCCTCTTGACATGGTATTCTCCTAGTGATATTTTGCTTTATGACTTCTAAAGGATCCTTAAGTCAAATTAAATAATTTTATTCTTTTTGGAGGGTAATGGTGGGGATGTTGTGGGATTATTAGGGTTAGGGCATCAATTGAGCAGATTTATTATTTTGCATTTTGCAATACAAGTATGGGAAGATGGCGAGAATAGGTTATTTTGATTTAGATTTTGTACAATCGAAATCAATTCCAACAGACTCCAAGTAGATGTGTGGATAAAGAAGGGCTTAGCGAAATATGGAAACCTTTAGACTTTGTGATTTTTATTTTTTCCATTTCAAAACTATTTGTTTTCTTTCTTTTCTAATGAACATTTATTCAAAAGCCCTTTCCTACACCCAAATCTTCAGTTTTAAACTCACTTGCATGGAAGATGCATTAAAGGTATCAATTATATATGTTCCATGATTTAAATCCATTATTTTGTGGTTCTTAGTATGACAGAAAGAAGGATGTTGTTGCTTCTTAGACTTGTTGCACACCTTGCACTAGGTCCACAAGCTGGTGGAATGGTATTCGAGGACACAATGGCTCTCATATTAGATTTTTTTGCAAGGAATGAATTTAAAATGGTCTAAGACCTAGCTTTCATTCCAACCTAGGATTCCATCACAATAATGTCATATTACAGTCTTCAAATATGTGTATAGTTTATGTGCATGGTAGCAACCATTTAGTAATAATTCCTCACACACCACACTGTAACTGAGATGTGTGAATGCCCTAAAACTATACAGGTTTAGTCCAAACACTATCATAAGATCATGCTTGATAAGATCATGGATACATCATAGTTTAGGTGTGGGTAGGACTTCCTTAGTGTAGCCCTAACTATGCATTGTAGTAGAATCATTATATTGACCATTCCAAGTTCAGACTAGTAGGGACAATGGATTTTCAAGACCCTTGCCAGCCAAGGGAAAGTTGATATAAGAATTTTGAGGGACCTAGGGTAGTGATAGTCATATAGGACTGGGTTTGTGTTATGTTTGGAACCCATAAAGTCTTGGGGTCTTCTTAGAGGGGTGATATGTGACTAGGGTATGAAGGCTAGGACTTTGTATGTAATCTTAAGCCCTCCTTTTGGATTTGTTAGAAGCCTTCTTCACTGATACATAAGGACTATCAAGACTCCTATGATAGTACATTAGAGAGGCATTGAAATCACAAAGGAGATAATGTTATTAGGCCATCACCCATTGGAGAAGGGATTGTCATAAAGAGCATGATAGTGTTACCTTGTCATAGTCACAAAGGGGATAGTCTTTGTGGTGGTAATTATAGTCACTAAGTTTACATCCACCTTCCTAGGGTCTGTAGAAATGCCTAAAGTTGAATATGCCTATTTTAAAGATCTTACCATGAGTATTTTCCATGCTTTTACTCCCCTAATGATCCAAATATTGAATATAAAGGTGTGGAAATTATTGACTAACCTTACTACTGTCACAATCAATTTTCTAACATGCAAGACAGTCATGAGGTTTTTCTTGTTTTATTCAAGATTTATATAATCTTCCCTATTGATAAGATGGGGGTCTGCTATTCCCAAATTGTCTATGACAAAACACCAATGGAGACCTCCCCAATCCTCATCTCAAGTTTCAAATGCACAATGAAATGATGGAGGACAATCATAACTGTCATAATAGTACATTAGCATTTTTTGTCTCAAGGTGGCCCTTGAGATTGCCAAGGGGATGGATATAGAGGACTGTCTCTACATTTTTGGTCCAAATTAAGGAAGACATGATTTAAGAGTTGATTGGATTTGATGGCTACAAGTCATTCATCAAATCCACACAAGGTGGCATGCTTAGATTTCTGAATGCTTAAGTCCTCCTTTGTTAGATGTTGTAGTTTCAACTGCCCTGTTAGACATGTATGCAAAATGTGGAAGCATAGACAAGGCACGTGAATTGTTTGACAGAATGCCTCAAAGAAATGTGGTCTCATGGACTGCAATGACTTTAGGATATGCACAAAATGGATTTGTTGAAAAGGCTTTAGAAATTTTAAAACAAATGCAATTGGCTAGTGTAAATCCAAATTCCACAACCTTTGCCAGCATTCCCTGCCTGTGTCAAAATGGGAGCTTTGGAATAGGGTATGGGCATCCATCAATACATAAAGGATAGAGGAATTTTGTCAGATGTTGTAGTTGCAACTGCCTTGTTAGACATGTATGCAAAATGTGGAAGCATAAACAAGGCACGTGAACTGTTTGACAGAATGCCTCAAAGAAATGTGGTCTCATGGATTCCAATGATTGCAGGATATGCACAAAATATGGAATCATAGACAAAAAATGTGAACTATTTGACAGAATTCCTCAAAGAGATGTCATCTCATGGAATGCAATGATTGCAGGATATGCACAAAATGGATTTTGCAACGACGCTCTCAAAATCTTTGAATTAATTAAGCACTCTGGAACATATCCTAACATTCTAAGCTTTTCTTGTATTCTAGGTGCATGCAGCCATGCAGGTTTAGTGGATGAGAGTTGTACATACTTTAATCACATTTGTAACCCTTATTGCATTACACCTACAGTTGATCATTATGTGTGCATGGTTGACCTCCTTGCCCATGTTGGCTATCTTGAAGACACCCTAAACTTTATCTTTCTTTCTAAATCCCCAAATTTGCCCTATTCCCACTCACATTGAAGACCTATGAGCAGGAATAGGGCTAACATTTTTTCTTTTTAAAATTGGTCAGATAACATATTGCTAACTTCATTTTTTTTTCAAACAAAATAGACCTTTATCTTAAGGTTGCTCATGAACCTTTAGATAAATAATTATTGAAAAAAAACTGTGCATTCCTTAATGACATGTAACAGAATTTAATCAACTACATTCCTTAATGACATTGAAGACCTATGAGCAGGAATAGGGCTAACATTTTTTCTTTTTAAAATCGGTCGGATAACATATTGCTAACTTCATTTTTTTTTTCAAACAAAATAGACCTTTATCTTAAGGTTGCTCATGAACCTTAAGATAAATAATTATTGAAAAAAAAATTGTGCATTCCTTAATGACATGTAACAGAATTTAATCAACTGCATTCCTTAATGACATTGAAGACCTATGAGCGGGAATAGGGCTAACATTTTTTCTTTTTAAAATCGATCGGATAACATATTGCTAACTTCATTTTTTTTCAAACAAAATAGACCTTTATCTTAAGGTTGCTCATGAACCTTAAGATAAATAATTATTGAAAAAAATTTGTGCATTCCTTAATGACATGTAACAGAATTTAATCAACTACTACTTAAAACTCTTTATTGTTTCTGTGTAATGCAAGATATTAAATTAATAGTGAAAAAGAACATACATGGACCAAGCAATTTGTGGCACTTAAGGTTATGTAATAGAATTTACAGTTGATAGTTAAATTGTATAACACATTTTTTATGATCTTTACTAACGTTTATTAGAATTGTTGCATGTTTTACATCATTGGAATGACATATTAGTTGTAACTTTTTTGAAATTTTATTATGGTATGTGCACTTTGATATGATGTAATATGATTATGGTTTCGTTTCATATGTTGTAATATTAGATATATAATAGAAAAATAAATTATTATATGAAATAAATAATAACTTTTCATTTTAAATGTTTTTTTTTGCATAACACGGGTCTTCCAGAAGATCAAGATGATCCTCATGATATAGATCCAGATTATGTTGGTTCTGGTATAGATCACATGGCAAAAGATGATGATGACGCAGATATAGAAGACACCGAGGCCAATGACAATGATGACGACGACGATGATGATCATGATGATGATTATCACGATTGTGATGATGATGATGAGGCAGTTGCTAGTAGTAGCTAGTGACATTCATGATCATATAGACTGCATCATGGATCATTGTTGATATATCATTATGATGCCTCTTTTCATGGTTACTATCATATGTATCATTTTCACAACCTGCAGTACCATATTAATGAGTTGTATCATAAATTTATGTATCATTTTGACTTATATCATTTGGACATGTATCATCTTGACTTGTATCATTTTGAGTTACATAATTTATCATTTTTACTTATATCATTTGTACATGTATCATTTTGACTTATGTCGACTATTGGACATGTATCATTTTGACATGTTATTGATCTACTGACATATTTGACTTTCACTTGTTTTAGTTATATATGATGATGATCTTATCAGTATTGACTTGTCAATTTATATATATTGAAAGTGGTTGATGATTTTTGGATGGATATTTATTATGTATGATGATTTTAATTTACTACTCAGGATGGATGTTGTCAAATTCAATTAAATTATAGATATTTGACTCACTTGTTTTAATTATAGATGATGATCATGTTATAATAATTATCTTGTTATTTAATCATATGAGTTAAATAATTCAATTACTTACTCTATAATCATATGAGTTATTTAAGAGGCATGATATATTTAACTAATTAAATTGAAATAAAACATATTAAATTAATAAATGTAAGCAAAACAATAAGTATTTTTAGAAGCAAAAAAGGAAGCAACAATGGAAGCCAAACCAAAAGCAATCTTGGAAGCAAAACTTGGCGTTATCTAGGAAGCAAAAACAGAAGCAATTCAGGTAGCAAACAAAGAAGTAATAATGGAAGCAATTTTAGAAGCAACAAAAGATGCAATAATAGAAGCCATATTAGAAGTAACAAAAGACACAAAAATGGAAGAAAAATTGGAAGCAACAAGTGACGTTATATCGGAAGCAAAATTGGAAGCAAACCTGGAAGCAAAAATGGAAGCAAAATTGGAACAAAACTAGAAGTAAAACCAAAAGCAAAACCAAAAGCAAAATTGGAAGCAAAACTGGAAGCAAAATTTGAAGCAAAAATGGAAGCAAACCTAGAAGCAAAATCGGAAGCAAAATTGGAAGCAAAAGTGGAAGAAAAAATGGAAACAAAATTGGAAGCAAAACTGGAAGAAAACCTGGAAGCAAAACCGGAAGCAAACCTGGAAGAAAAATCGGAAGCAAACCTGGAAGCAAAACTGGAAGTAAAATTGGAAGCAAAACTGGAAGTAAAACTGGAAGTAAAATTGGAAGCAAAACTAGAAGCAAAATTGGATGCAAAACCGGAAGCAAACCTAGAAGCAAAACTAGAAGCAAACTTGGAAGCAAACCTAGAAGCAACACAAGAAGCAAAACCAGAAGCAAAATCGGAAGCCAAACTGTAAGCAACAAAATCTGGCGCTAAACTCGACGTTAAACCGATGCTAAACCCAGCGCTAAACTTGGCGCTAAATCCGGTGCCAAAGTGAACACTCATTTTGGCGCCAAGTTTCATGAACTCAAATGCACTAAATTCTGGTGCTAGTTTAGGTGCTAATTGCATGTTTTGTTGTAGTGCTTCATCTCTCCTAATGTAGCACTTGCTTCCAAACACTCTAAAATATTTTATAGGAGTTCTTCCATAACATAGTTCATATGGAGTCTTTGAACTGTGTACCCTTGCTTACACTCTGTTTTGTATGTAGATTGTAGTGTGAATAGCTTCTCTCTAATAGATATCTGGTAGATTTTCTTCTTTCAACATTGTCCTTGTTTCCTAATTAGTCTTGTTCTTTCTTTCCACCACTCCCTTCTTCTGAGGAGTTCTAGGGGCTGACAAATGCCTCTTTATTCCATGATCTTCACAAAAGCAATTAAACTCATTGGAGGTGAACTCAACACCTCTGTCAAACCTCAAACACTTGAATTTCAGATCAATTTCATTTTCAACCATAACCTTGAATCCTTTAAACCTATCTAAAGCTTCTTATTTTTCTTTGAGAAAAGTTACCCAAGTCATTCTAGAGGAATCATCAATCAACAACATGAAATACCTATCACCTTGAAAGCTTCCTACTCTTGTAGGTCCACACATATCTATATGCACCAACTCTAGAAGTCCAGTGATAGAATACTCTTGGATCTTGAAATTCTTCCTTGTTTGCTTCCCAATCTGACATTCCTTATAGGTTGTATTGATAGGCTTTGTAATTCTTGGCAGATCTCTCATAGCTTGAGTAGAGCTGATTCTCACTAGACTGTCAAAATTAATGTGACACACTATTCTATGCCATAGCCAACATTCATTAGTTTGAGTCATGAAGTACATACCATTAGCACCTTTGACATGATATACATTTCCTTTTGTCCTTGTTCCCATAGCAACCAAAGCTCCCAAATTTTCTTTTCTGATTTCACACCCACCATCCTGAAATACAAGGTTATATCCTTTGCTACACATTTGTCCTACATTTAGAAGATTATGTTGGAGACCCTTGACATAAAGAACATCATTTGTATTGTGCTTTCCATCAAAACTGATTGAACATTTTCCACAGATCTTAGCAGATGCATCATCTCCAAACTTAAAAAAACCTCCATCATACTTCTCAAGCATCACAAACTTATTCTTATCACCTTTCATATGATTTGAAAACCAACTGTCAATTAACTAGTGGTTCTCCTCCTCTCTTGCATGAAAAGAAGTTACCAAAGCTCCTTTGATATTGTGTTCTATTTCCGGAGCAATTTCCTTCATACCCCTTTTAGAATTAGTTCCATCATTCAAATCCATAAACAAGCATTCATTGCTTTCATCATCTGGATAGTCAGACTCATCATCATATATGCTATCATCTTCCTTAACATAATAACTTCTCCTGAATGATAATTTACCTTTGTTGTCCTTATATTTGTCATTTGAAATTTTGGTCATACATTTTGAAGCATAATGACCTATCTTTCCACAGTTAAAGCATTTGAAAGGTAACTTACCTCTATATTTTCTAGATCCCTTTTTCAATCTACTCACAAAATTTGCTTCCACTTCATCAAAGTCATCTGGATCCGATTCAACATTTTTTTCTATCTTGCTAGCCCTAAAAGCAGTTTATTTTCTTGAATCATCTTGACCAAAATCTCTTATCTCAAAAGTAGTTAAAGTACCAAACATTTTATCCCTAGAATAATTATCCAAATTTTGAGTTTCTTCAATAGTAGAGACTTTAGCCCTATAAGATTTTGGAAGAGTTCTTAGTACCTTCTTTACCACTTCACTTTCCTCCAGCTTTCTACCAAGACCATTGATGGAGTTGACAACTTCATCCACTCTCTGCATGTAGCTTGAAATATTTTCATCCTCTGACATCTTCAAGGTTTCAAACTTGGCCTTCAAATTCTGCATCTTTTCTTGCTTGACCTTGTCATCTCCTTCATAGATACTTTCCAGCTTCTTCCAGAACTCATGAACAGTTTTGTAACTCATCACCTTCACTAATTCAGAATCAGAGAGACTATCCAAAAGAGCACTCCTTGCCTTGCCATTGTTCTCATAGTCTTTGATCTCATCTTCATCCTTTAGACCATTAGTAGGTATGGTATATTTCTTCTCAACTAGCTTCCATACACCATATCCTAATGAGATGAGAAAAATTTCCATCCTAGTCTTCCAAAAAGCATAATTTGTTCCATCAAACACTAGAACCTCATTACCTTTCCTATGTGCCATCCAGATCTACCCCAAGCAATTAAGCTTCTCTAGGGAACCTTTCTCTGATACCAATTGTTAGAATGGATAGGACAACATAGAGGGGGGGTGAACCAATTGTGTATTAAAACATTAAACCCTCAAAATAATTCCAAACATCAACCTCGTATTATGCATTAGCATAATGTAAACATATGAAGCATCAATGCAAACACATTCAAAAACATAAGAACACTAGATTTACATGAAAAACCAAAGAAGGGAAAAACCACGGTGAGAATTAGCTCACATATATATGAATAGCAATGCCAAAAACAAATAGGCTCACTGCCCAAAGTAAAGGCTCACTACCAAAAGAAAGACTCACTACCAAGGGCTCACTGCCTAAAAGAGAGAAGAAAGAAGAAGACTATTACAAAGAGATTCACTATCTCAAAGCAATAGGAGAAATCCACCACTGCCACTTCTTTCTATCTGTAACCTTTGGCTCACTGCCTCTAGCAACTTCAAGCACACTGAAATGTAGACACCTTCTGCTCACTGCATTCTGGAGTCATAAGCATTTAAGCTCACACACAACTCACTACTCTTGATTCACATTCGTATCCTCTTCTCTACTTTATTTCACTCAACTTCATCTTTCATTTATACTATCTACAACCAAGATCTATCTCAATTAGGTTGGTCCTAATGGAGCGTGTGCACCTCAAACGTACAACACCAATTAGGTTGACACTAAACACTTTCACAATGGAAAGAAGTGAAAGTGGACCATGTCAAAGGTTAACTAAGACTCAAATCTGTATCACCAAGTTGCTCATCACATCACAATCCATGAGGTACCTCTGTAAATGGCACTAGTAAGCCAGGTCAGCCAAAACTAAGCTAATGACCACATCCATGCTTCTCCAAGTCCAAAAACATCATCACGACCACAAGGAACCATTCTACAACATCCACACACCCTACCAAAATATTCACCATCATCAAAATCTTCTACAACACTTTTGCAACCACTTGAAACAAAGAATGACTTCATTATGCACATTAGGACATACTGCTATTGAACACCAACATAAGAACTAAACTTACAAAGTACCCCAACACTAGAAACCTCAAGGGAAGGTAGATACAAACAATATAGGCACTTTCTTAGATCCGCAAGACAAGAACCCTTAACACGGAGAAATGCGGAGCATTCTCACTTCTCCCAGATAGCCTTCTTCACAATCAAATACTCTGTCAAACACATCTTCTACTGCCGCACAATCCAGAACCTAAAACTCTGAATATAACACCTATGAACACCTTTGATCAACACTTCCAAACCATACAATCATATATTCAACTATGAAGAAATTCAGAGAAGATCACTAAACATACCTCGATCACACAACACACCTTTTTATTCAAATTTTCTCAAAAGCACTTGGAAACCAAGTGAATCATTTGCTGGAGGTTGACATCAATAAAAACACTAGCAAGTTTCCAACATAGTTGAGATGGCCAAACCGTTCATGTCATAGTTTTTTCATAGAATCTTAATGGGTGAGAAAATAAGTAGAATGAGTATCAGGTATAAAATGAGAGAAAGAATAGAGCCAAGATTGATGGTCAACCTTACCAACTGCAAGGAGTGCATTATCTTCAAGATCCGTGATGGTGATAGAATCTGGAATGAATTCAACCTTCCTTCCATTTTGGGTGATCCGGTAGATAGAGAGAAGGTTGGTTGATAAGTTAGGCACACAAAGAACATCCTCAAATATACCAATACTAGCATCAACTATACCCTTCCCGGTGACATCCATAGGAGAATCATCCCCAATGAGAATGTGATGCATAGAACAAGACTCCAATAAAGAAATTTATTCTCTATTAGACCCCATATAGTGTGAAGCAACCGAGTCTAGAGAATCTATTGCTGAGAAGAATATACAAAATCAACAAGTGGGGTTTCTTTCCCTTTACTTTATTTTGAAGGAGTGGAGGATTGTTGAGAAATAGAGGAGGGAATATTAATGTTGTTGAGAAATAGAGGAGGGAATATTAATGTTGTTCTTTTTTAGAAGATGTTTCATCTCATCAATTTTCTTCCCATGACATGAATGTTCCTCATGACCAAACTTATTGCAATAGGTACAAGTTGGCATTTCCTTCTTCTGTGTGTTCCCCTTGGATGAAGATGATTTGGAGTTTGCTTCAGAAGTAGAGGATGATTGTGCTTGATCTATCTGGGACTTCTTCTTGGACTTCTTTTGTTTCTTGTCAGATTGACCTAACTCTTTTTGTTCCTTTGGCTAACCAGCCAACAAAGCCTGAGACTATAATGGCTTAAGGAGACCTACATAAAGTAGATTTCTCTATTCATGCATTAACATCTCAAAGAAAGATTCAAATGATGGCATAGTGTATGTGGTGCCCATAGTCAACCTATGAGTATGAAAACTAGAAACAATAGTTGCATATTCAGGACCAAGTTTATTTATTGTATTGAATACAAGTTGAATGTCCCTTTTATCAATGCCACATGCCTTATATTCTACTCTAAGGTCATTGACCTTTGTGATGTAGTCTTGGATGTTGTCAAATCACTTTGGATCAAGGCTCATTAATTTAGTGTTGATTTGATAGCTTTGAACTTCATCAATTTTACCATATAAAGATTTTAGTTTTTCCCAAGCATCATGTGAATTTGTACAAGATTCTATTTGAAACATTAGATCAAGGGAAATGAAACTATAGAGACATCCAAGTTCTTTTATAAGTTCAAGCATCCATTGTGTCTTTTTCTTATCATCTTTAGGTTCATCTACCTTTTCTTCAACATATGAAGTATACCCTTGTTGCATTAATGTGTTCCATACATTTTGATTCCATGTTGAGTAGTTGTATGGAGTTAGCAGTGGAAACTTAAAGTGACCCATTTTGAAGGAAAAGTAGAGCACAAGAAAATAGAGAAGACATACACAATCATAAAAACACATGAAAATAACCCACCAAATTCACTCAATCAAGAATCCCCCCAACAAATATGATTTTGGCACTTTATAGATTATTGTGTTTACAATCCTAGAGTTGTTTCTAGAGTTTTGCAATGCCCAAAATGGACCAAAAATTGAAAGTAAAATTTGAGATTAGAATCAAAACTTTAAATTATCACCAATATGTAGTGCTCAAAAAATATCCATTTTAAAAAAAAGAATCACCTCAATCTGAGATTATATGTGAAAGTATCAAGTGTTTAAAGTTGAAAAAACTTAGATTATCTTCCTGATTTGATGAGAATACTGATTTTCTAGAAAAATGAGACAACTTGAGAAAAAATAATTACACCACTATGAAAGGCATGAAATTCTACCCCAAATCAAAAAAATTGTGCTGAAAAAGGAGCTTGTACGCTCAAGATATTAGCCTCTAAAGTTGAACTACAAAATCAAAAGTTACAATAGTAAGGGGTAAGAAATTTCAAAAAATATCCTGCTGCTAAATTTGGTGGAACCTCTACTAGATTTAGAGGTAATACTAGCTGTAGGAAGCCACCAGATAAATTTAGAGCTCTACTAGATGGGGAGAACCACCAAATAGTTTAGACCACTATTAAATTTGGCTAAGCTGCCAAGTTAGAAGTGCCACCAAAACCCTGCCAAAGTTGGGTGATAGGTACAAGGGTCAAGGAGGTCATGGGGACCACATAATAGGTGTTAGGGTTAGCTGAAATAAGATATCAATTAAATGCAAATAGAGATTAAACAAAGGAATGAAAATACACAGAAATAATAATAGCAAGAGACAAGTTTTAACGTGGTTCACCCAAACTCGGGCTACATCCACCAACAGAGAGTCCAATATTATTATCCAGTAAATCAAACAGATTACAACCAGTAATTCCTGCAACTCAATACTGCTGCAAATGCTACAATACAATATCAATGGAAACCCTAACCCTTAGCCCCTTTTATCAAGCTTTTTGTCGGTTACAAAAATAGGTTTTTTTATGTCGGCCAATGAAAAATAACTCTCGGTGCCTTTATAAAATAATAAAAAACCATGTGAGGTTTCAGGGGTGCTGCCCCTCGACCTTGCTCTATATCGTGATAGGGAGCGTGCCAGGGGCGCTACCCCTGGACCCCATAAGGGGCGCTGCCCCTTGACCCCGTAGGAATTTGGGGGGAAACCGTGCTGATAAAAGTGGGGTAAATTTAACCTCCAAGTCTGATTAGGCTCCATATAACAACAATAGGGTCACACCCTACAAGGAGGGGATGCGGCCCAATAAGGGGTCTGCATACCTCACAAGGCTACAACCTTGTACAAATGGGGTCATGCCCCTTTTCATTCACAATTTTTAAAAATATTTTTAAAAACATTAATAAAAATTCTGCGAATTTTTTGAAAAAAACACAAAAAAACAAAATTATTTTCTTTTAATTTTTTTGTACATCATATTGCATAGGGGAGTCGTACAACTCAAGAGCCCAAAAAAATTTGCCTCCAGGGAAAAATTGTCCAAATTGGACAAGCTTTATATGAAACTAGGGGTTTCTAGGCCTTCTAGACACAATGGTAGGGTCTGTTTGGCCTCAAAATGCCTCAATGTTTAGTAGCCTACTAGATCTTCACAAAAAACTTTATTCTTTCAATCCTGGTAAATCTGACCTTTAGTGTCTAATTGGGATGAAATAAAAGGCTGATTTGACTTTCTTGACTACTCTAAACTTGATGGTGAGCTCAAAATGTCTCTAGTAAGCTCCAATGTACCTGAAACTTGAAAGCTTAGAAGAAAGAATCCCCCCTAGAAACTAAAATTTCTATCGCACCTTTCTGATTCTCTAAATCATCCAAGGATGCAAGAGAAGAGCATACTCAATGCTTCAAGAAACAAATAGCTCTACACTCCTAGATTTTCTAAAATGTTAATCCACAACTCACAACCAACTTTGATACCGTGTAAGATTTAGTTGTAAAGCCAACCATAATGCAAATGACTAAAGAAAAGTAAGAATAGAAATCTAGAGAATTGAAAGAATAAATTATATTCTATTCAATCAAGAATGCAAAGCATATAAGCTTAAGTGATTACAATGAAAGCAATAGGTGAGTATATATAGGATATATCACCTAGGAGACTAAACGCACAAGCAATGTGGGATAATGTGTAAAAATTCCTTAAGTAAACTTAACCTAGTTTGAAAAGGAACTAAGTGGAGAATTAGCTAGGAAATAAACTAGTTAGGAAATATACCCCATTCACACTAACAAGTTAGAATTCACATATTCTAGTTGTACGTGTTTTTTTATGCATTTTATTTTTGTAGCACTTCAAATTTGTAACCTATCATTTCTTAGCTCTTGTATTTTTAGATATTGAATATTAGATTTATTTAAGTTTATGTTTTGTTTTGTTTTTGATAATATAAATAGGGAAAAGGGTCCCAGTCCCTTACAAAAGCATAAAGTTCATAGAAAATCCCGTAAAGTAGGAAAAATGACTAAAAGAAACTACTACAACCATAACAAAGAACCACTGGTTGGAAGAACATCACTAGACTAGATTGCACTTCAAAAAACAACACTATAATAGCTCTAAGACAACATAAAAAATAGCACAAAAATAGCTCCAACAGAAGGAGATGAGTAAGTTACACCCTGTGACAGGAAAAAAGGTGCTTCCAATCCTTACACATGGTCTTCAATTTGCTCTTTCTATTGCTACAACCCATTGTTGGGAAGTTCATTAGATGGATGTGAAGAGTTCTTTTATTCGTAGTGACCTTCAAGAGGAGATATACATGGAGCAACCACAGGGGTGCGTACAGGATCCCTCACTTGTTTTTCATCTTTAGAAGTCTCTCTATGGCCTCAAACAAACCCCTCGGGCTTGTTATGCCAAGATGGACTCCTTCCTTCTATCAGTTGGGTTCACTCAGTGCCATTCTGATTTGAAAGTGTATATTTTACGGCAGGATGATACTCTCGCATTCCTTGTTCTCTATGTTGATGACTTGTTGATTACAAGGAGTTCCTCATCCACCATCAAGGTAGTGAAAACTTCCCTTCATGATCATTTTCAAGTCAAACTTGGGTCTTCTATACTTCTTCTTAGGTATTGAGATCACTTAGTCTTCATATGGTATCTTCATGGTACAACCCAAGTATGCACTTGATATGCTCTCTAGATTTTCATGGCTGACTATAAGCCTGCACGGACTCCATTTGTGTCAGGGGTCAAACTTGAGGCTCACTATTCTTCACCATTGGTGGATGCTACCTTGTATCGCCAATTAGTTGGGAGTCTCATATACTTGACTCACATGAGGCTTGATTTGTCATATGTTGTGGGCCTACTCTCCCAGTTCATGCAGGAGCCACATGGGTTGCACTAGAAAGCATCTAAGCAGATTCTTCACTATGTACAAGGCACTCATAGTTATTGGACTCACTATGTAGTGGGCGTGGATATTGACTTGGTGGGACACAAGATTCAGATTGGGCAGGCGATTCTCAGAATCACAAATCTACTTCAGGGTATTGCTTCTCATTTGGTTCTGATCCAGTTTCTTGGTCGAGCAAGAAGCAGTCTGTAATTTCTCTTTCATCAGAGGTTGAGAATTGAGGAGCATTTAATACCACTACTAAGGCTATTTGGCTTCAAAACATTCTCACTGAGTTTGGTATTCCCTTCCAAAATCCTATAGTCATCTTTTTTGACAACCAGAGTGCAATACAAATCTCTCACAATCCGGTCCATCATCAGAGGACCAAACACATTGAGATTCACATGCACTACATTCAGGAGTTGATTCATGAGTATATCATTGATCTCATGTACTATCTAACATCAGAGCAAATCAGAGACATCTTCACCAAAACCTTCACTAAGAGCAAGTTCCTTCATTTGCGAGCTTTTTTGGGGCTATGGCTGGTGTCCACTTCAAGGGGTTCTTTTAGTTCTCTTTTCTCCCTATTCTAGGGGTGTGTCCTCTCTATTTTGTTTTGGAGGAATTCTTCTTAGTGGGGGGAATTCATTGTACATGGGTACCTCATCAGGCTTGATTTGTCAGGACCCGTCTTTTCACCCACCTAAGCTTTGCTTAAGGGGGGCTGTTAGTATAGGTTTTTATTTTCCTAGTGAGTTAGTTATTTTCCCTATTTCCTAGGTTTTTTCATACACTTTTATTAAGCTTTCTTAGGTTAAATAAAGTGAGTTTAATTAGTGAGTGGGTTATTTGAGGTGTCGGCATCCTACAAGGGAGGTGGCATTTGCTATCTTGGGAAGATTCTCTTGCTATCTTTATCCCATATGGTGACCTCTCCCTATTGATCAGTTTTGCCACCTCTCCCCTCTCTTGGGTCTATATAAACTCACTACCTAGCTTGCATTTTGCATCTTGAATGCATTGTCTAGTTACTCTGCCATTTTTTGTATGAAGCTTTGAGCTCTTAATGCAAATATGTCACATCGACATTTGCATATCTCTCAGAATCATTGGTTTGCTTTTGTTTTGCATTTTCCAGCTTATGTAGCTTAGAATCTCTCTCATAAAGTTCCTAGTTTTCACATCTTGTTAAAGATTTATAACAAAGATTGGTTATTTTGAGATCTGTCAATTTGAATAAGAGTTCATCATTGTAACTTTCCATTAATCTATCATTTTAAACCCTTTCCTCTCAGCCAAATTTTGAGTTTTATTTTGAGATCAATCACATTTAGGTTAGAAATAAGCATCCACCTCCTATTTATCTGATGATAAAATTTGTTTTCAGTTCTATCTGTCTAAAAACCACTTAGGGTTCATATATTGCTAAACTCGAAACTCTAATCTTCTTGATCTAGTTTGTGTAAGGCCCCTTGTTGGAATAATAAAGAGCATCAAACATCTGAGTTATCTCACAAGGCCAAGACCTGGCTGGTTTAGACCTTAGGGTAGTCATGTTCCATTTCTTTGGGATTTGATTCCTTTCAAGAGAAATAAGAAACTTAGTATTTTATCTAAGTTGTTGTGTGCAAAAACACCCATCAATGCTAACTTCTTGAGTTGAAGGAGTAGCTTTTGGTTTTTTAACTTAAGCAGTAGTCACATTTTCATGAATAGAGCAACAAATAGAATGGAGCACTTCCACAACATTATGTCTAACATCCCTAAATTCCCTATCATTCCTTTCTTTCTAGATTCCCCGGGCTAAATAAGGGAAAGTATGTTGCCATAATTCCCTCAAAATAGAGTGCTTGAAGGGAGAATTGTAATTCTAGCAATCTACAAATGTGTTGAAATCCTTGGGCATAACCCATTTTATCTAAAATTTGAGAATGATAGATTCCCATATTTCCCTAAAAAAATACAATGAAGGAGCATATGATTCACATTTTCCTCATGAGAGTGGCAAAGTAATACTTGTTCAAAATTTGAAAACCTCTTTTTAATAAGTTATCCTAGGTTAGGATCTTGCTTTGAGCTACCATCCACCAAAAATAAACTAATTTTGGGAATCAACTTGTGGTTCCAAATAATCTTCCAGTTTGATTCGAATCTTGACAAGTTGTGGAGAAAGGAATACCCAAAAGCAATAGTATAATAACCTATAGGATGGGAAGCCCATATTACCTGATCATCCCTATTTTGACCAACTAAATGGAAAGAATTAAGGAACTTTTGAAACTTAACAATGACCCTAGATAGTCTGTGTCAGCAGGAAAATAATCCTAGAAATTCCTCCATCAAGTGTTAAGACCATCCTTAACAACATACCCTTCCAAGAAGGTCTGAAAAAGGTTTGAAAGAGCCTAAATCAACTAAGAAAAGTTATTATAAGAAGAAAGAATGATAAAATCCATCCATATATCTTCCCAAAACCTGATCTTATCCCCCAATCCCACCTTCTATCTAAGACATTTATGTAGTTGCCCTCCTAGTCATAATCAAATTGTTCCATATGATAGAACCCTTGGGAAGATTAGAGGAGTTGAAGAAGTAACATATTATTTTGAAGATATTTAGCCTTCATAATAAGAGTTCAATCTTTGTTCTCCTTAACCAAGCTCCAACCAACCTTGGCCATAAAAGACTTATTGAACAATTGAATTTTCCTTAACCCCAATCCCCCATTAGCTTTACATTTGCAAACAACATCCCAACTTACCAAGGAAAATCATTTCTTCTCTTCCTCCTAGTCCAAAGAAACTTTTTTTGAATTTGCTAAATTTTCTTTGCCATGAACTTTGGTATCTTTAATAGGGACATAAAATAAACTAGAATACTTTGAAGGGAAGCCTTCAACAATTGGAACTTACTAGAATGATTCAAAAGTTTACCTTTCCATCCAACAAGTTTTCTTTGAATGCATTCCACTATACCATTCTAATAATTAGGACCTGAATAATTTTCACATAGAGAGGTAGACCAAAATAAGTGGTAGGTAATTAAGTTTCCACACAACTAAAAACATTAGCAATCTTCTACTACAAAGAAGTTCCATTATTAAAGAAGTAGATCACACTTTTCTGATAGTTTATATGCTACCCTAGGACTGTTGCATACTTTTTCAATACATCCTTCCAAACACGGGCTTCAACTAGAGAATAATTACCAAACAAGATGGTGTCGTCAACAAATTGTTGGTGGGAAGAAGGGTTTAAAGTAGTGGTAGACTTCACCCCAATCAAATCATGAGAATCAATCAATTAAGAAATATTTCTACAAAGAACCTCAACCACAATGATGAAGAGATATGGAGAAATAGGACTTTCCTGCCTAAGGTCTCTCCCACTACTAAAGAATCCTTTGGGAATACCATTTATAATGACAAAAAATTTAGGAGTGGAAACACATTCTTGGATTAGCTGAAGCATTTTACCCTTGAACCCAAACTTTTTCAAGATGTAACAAACAAAAACTCCTAGGACACTCTATCATAAACTTTAGAAATATTCAACTTGAGAGCCATACCTTCCTTTTTCTTTTCTCCATAGAATGAAAGACCTCATGGGTGGTAAAAACTGCTTCAAGAATTTATCTCCCCGAAATGAACCAATTTTTCATTTTGTGATATAGTTTTGGAAAGGAAAGGCTAGATAAGAAAGATCAAAATATTGGAGAAGACCTTATAGATAATATTACAAAGGCTAATGGTTCTATAATCAATTATGGATGTAGCATCCCCATTCTTAGGAACAAGAACAATGAAAATGTTATTAAGTTGCTTCAACAGTCTTCCTAATTTAAAAAATTCTCTATGAACAAGAGTAACATCCTTACCCACAATATCCCAAAAGTCCTAGAAGAATGATGGAGGGAAGTCATCTAGACCAAGAGCCTTATAAGCACCAAAAGAGAAGACATTGGTTTTAACTTCTTCTTCAAATACCTTCTTAGACATAATTTCATTATCCTATTCAAACAAAATGGGAAAAATTACTTCCAACAACTTATCACTATTATGCTTTACATCTTGAGTCTAAGCCTTTAAGAGATTTTGAAAGAACTGGGTACTAATTATTTCCCTTATCTCCTCTTCAATCATGACCATAAAACCATCATCAGGCATTAGTTCTAAGATGGTATTCCTTTTTCTATGTCTAAGAGTAGACTAATGAATCAAAACTTGGTATTTTGATCCCCCTCAATCAACCATTGGATTCTTGACTTTTTCTTCTAGAAAGTTTCTTCCCGTAAAACAAGGTTATGCCAATCCTCTCTCAAGGCTTTTTCCTAATTACAAGTATCATCATTAATCTAACCAAACGCCATGTTTTCCTGGATATACTTAAGTTTTACAAAAATAGATTCCTTCTACTTAAAAACATGACCAAAAGTATACATGTTCTATCCCTTAACCCTCCTCTTAACAAGATTAATCTTTTGTACCAATCGAAACATAACAATCCCTTTATAGGGGGAGTTCCACCAATCTTCATTTGAATCCATAAAATCTAGATGGGAAGCCCACATGATTTCATAGCAAAAAGGATATGGTCCTTTTCTAATCTGAGAAGATTAGTTAAGCAACAAAGGGCTATGATTAGAACCCACTCTAAGAAGAGTAGAAAGATATAGATTAGTAGTTATACCCCAATTGCAAGAAATTATAAAATGATCTAACTTAACTCAAGAATAAGATTATTCTGAACCTATCTATTAGACCAAGTGAAAAGGTTACCAACAAGATCAACATTCATAAGGCCCACCTTAGCAATAAAGTTAGCAAGATCAAACATGCATCTATCAAAGAAATCCTCCAAGACTCCTAATTTCTCAAAAGGAACAAGAGGGGAGTTAAAATCTCCAACAATAATCTAGTTAAGTCCTTGTTCATTTCTAATACTAATAGAGAAACTATCCTCCCATAATTTTTTTCTTGTAGATCTGGAATTAGGGGAGTACACATTAGAAAGCATCCACTCTACCTTTGTATGTCTGAAAATAAATTATCAAGGTTATTCTTAGAACTAACGACCCTTCCTTTTAAACAAGTTGGATTCCATTTTGTAACAATACCACCAAAAGCACCTTCTACAGTTCACTAATACAAAAGCAGCACTGGGCCAAATTTTGTCAATAATATTAGTAAAAATATCCATAGACATTTTAACCTCCTAAACAAGAAAAACATCCAATTTATTTTCAACAATACAACTTTTTAACAAAAATTGCTTGTGAGGGCTATTTAGCCCCCTTATGTTTCAAGATAAGATCTTCGTCTTTGAGATTTCTTGGAGGTTGTCATCTCCAAGGTCCTTTGTCTACTATTCACAACTTCTCGTGTTGTTTCCCTTGATCTAGTCTCTCTTTGAGAAAGACAAGCTACCTTATTTTTTGTCGATTTCCTATAATCCTTAGAATGGTGTGCTTTGCCTTTACTACTTGGTGTCATGTGAACATAAAAAATCACTAACTTTTTAGGAAATAATTAATTTCCTCATGACTTTTTTGGTGAAACACCACTAACTTGGTCATTGTTTTGTGGTTCCACAAAACTTTGTTTACTACTGGAAATCTATGCCTCCACTATTGCACATATGTGGGCAATATCAACAACTTCTAGGACTGCTTTTGATATCTCACCCTCTTCAATGGAGTAGGCCACAGTATTAAGAAAACCTTCTTGCACTTCATGTACAGCATGATCTATTGTTGCCTCATTTATCCCCAGACCACCAAATTCAACCTTTGTAGGGGTATCCATAGTTATGGTGTCACCTGGAGATGCTAAAATCTTCATTAAATCATGTTCAAAAGACCAAGATTAATCTTTGTCTTCCTATTGCTTGGCTTCAACAACCTCTTTATCTTTAGTTTCCTCCTTTCTATGAGAGGGTTTAGAACATTTGTTAATCAAATGTCCAAACCTAGAGCAGTTTTGGAAAAATAATCTTGAGTTTTCATATAAAATTTGTTGAGTGTATTTGCCAAGTTTTGATTCTAAGACAATTTGTTAAGGAAGAGCCTTGTTAACTACCACATTAAAGCAAAATCTTGCAAAAACTAGTCTAGTTTTATCCATTTTTTATTTTATCGATAGTAAGGAAATGACCAAAGGAATTAGTTATTCCTTCAATAATAGCTTCATCCTAGTATTCTAAAGGTAGTCTTGGAATATGTACCCAAGTCGGGGCAATAGCACAAAGATCAAAGAATGGGTCAAACTAGGTTTCCACTTACACAAAGAAAGATTATTGCGACTGTAGAACTAAGGACCATTAACTAGTTCTCTTGCTCAAGTCTTCTTGGCAAGAAAATCAAAACAAAAACACCCCTCCTAAAATAACACTCACCATAACACTACCTTTGAGCTTCCAAGCATCCTTAACCCATTTCCTCACCAAGTATTAGGCCAAAAAGAAAAGAACTTAATGATTAGAGCATTCTCCATCTTTGAAACAATATGATCCACCATTGAATCAACTAGTTTTAAAGCCAAACCTTCCTCTGTTTATAAAAGATTAGGGATTTTAGCTCTCCCCAACGGTAAACCCTTAGTGTGCAAGCTTCTCCAGAAGTGACAGACCCATGTACCATAACTGACCGACACATATCTAGTACTTTTTGGCCTAATGACACTTCAATAAAGATCCTTCTCATCATGTGGGAGGGAAGGGGAGCCATTCAAGGCTCCCCTAACCTGTCATCCGTCATGGAAAATTCTCGCCCAACTAGAAATTCAAATTTCTAAACCATATGTTGTAGAGCTATTTTCTTTAGGTCATCATGATTTCACCTTTAGAATAGAATGTGAAAGGGCAAGGTGGAATATTAAAACTATATAAAATCTATCTTATTAAATTAACATTGTATATAAAATATATTTGAGTACATTATCATATATTAATACTACATATCATATATATACAATTACATATATTAATTAGTTTATTTGTATTAAATAACTTACATATATAAAATATATTTAAATTGAAATATATTTTAAATTATTAAACCATCCTATTTTTATATCATAAATATGAATAAAATATAAATAAACAATATTTCCAACATTTTAGTAATTCATTCCAATTATATTTTATTTATAAACTTAACTCTACTCCTTAATATTTTTGACATTTTATACTAATATTTAATTTATCATATTTCTCATATGTAATCTACTAATGCATTTTTAACCAACAATATAAATAAAAATCACTATGAAAAAGATTACATCCTAACATTACTTCATACTCCTCGTGAGGTTTCTAGGTCCCATTAATCCACTAATACAACATATATGGCTGGGAAATCATGTAATCAAACTTACACAAGAAAACATAGGTTGTATAGTAGGGTAGTGACCACAATCTAAGCTTCATTTTGAAATTCAAAGATAAACGATCTAAAACAATTTAACAGACTTTTAAAAAGACTCTTGAGAATCTTGACAAATGCATGGTGGAGGAGGAAAGGGTCTACCAGATCCTTAGTTCTGAGGCTTTCCAATAAGATTATAGACCTCCAACTCCGCTAAACAAGGGATTTAGAAGATTTAAATATATGTGGGTGCTTCTCTTTCTCCATGGATGAGATTTAGGGTAGAGAACTTTCAGCAGGTAGAATAGTGGCAAATCATACATTTCCATCTATGTTTATAAGTTGATCATGCATTATCTTATTGTTTTTCATAAATTGGGAGGTAGTTATATATTAAGAAATGAATTATTTTAAAATTTGTCAGTTGGTGAATTTACAAATTTTCTAGATGGCTTGCAATCACAGGTGGGCATGAATCTGACTGCAGAAGCTCTATACGATTCCCTGATGGCAGAAACCGAAGGACATAGTCTTGATTTTCTCTAACACTCCCATATAGCCAGCAAAGTAATTCGTCAGCAAAATTCATGCAAACACCACCCTGCCAATAATTTTTAGGCTTCACATATTGCCTTAGCTCTTCAACTTCAAAAGTTTGAGTTGAAAGCAGTGTACCTTCATCATTCAAATATCCAATCACAATGCGAGGAACTCCACTTATAAATGATTGAATCCAGTACTTCAATGAATTATACTTGTCAAACCGCTCTAAAGTTCTATCATCAGTTATCTCATGGCTAGTTTTCAAATCAACATAATATTTTGTGCCATCACTGCTGTTGATATCATAGGAGTCAATTTGAGCACCCATGATAATCCTATGAGCACCTAGTTTTGTTCTAATTACAGCACAATATTCAACATTAGAATCTATTGTATGGTGCCCACCTTCATTTGGATATTCTGTGGCAAGCTTCTTAAAATTGTAGTCCCAATATGTTCTTTTGATGTCCATTTGTGTACTTCTTTTCCTTTGAGGGTCCTTAGGCAAATCAACTATATAAACAGTGCCTTTCCTCATATGTACACCCATTTCCCATTCATCAGACTTAATGTAGGCACTTTCTAAGATCTTGTGTAGGCAGCTTCTAGCAGTCACATAATGAATATCACCCAGAGATATGTTATTATTTCTTATGCAACCAAGCATATCACCAAATGATTCCATGTCTTTATCATCTCGTTTCTTAACAAATGTCTCAAGGCCTTCATTGAGGTCTGCTCCTGCTGATTCTTCTCCTCCTATAAGTAATATACTACTCCTAAAAGGCTTCAAGCACCTATCATCATAATAAACATTCCCATCTGTGGTTCTGCTGTAATTGCCTATCACTATAGGTTGTTGAAAAGCTGGACAAGGCTTGACTGATAGAGTTGGGATTTGGTCATTGGGTATCTTCAATTCAGCAACAAACCCTTTTGGGCGTTCGAACTTATTACCACTTGCAGAGCTGCTGGCACCATGATATCTTTTTCTTGGAATACTATCCCTGTCATAGAAAAACTGCCCCCTTACATTTTTGGGCTGGTGTGAAATTGAAGGATAAATAGGTTTGGGAAAAGAGCTATTAGCCAATGTATTATGATACTCTTCATCATCTGAACAGAAGAGATCATCTATTTCTGTTTCTGCTTCATCCTCTTTCATTTTATTGCTTTCTTCTTTGTCATCACCACTACTAGTGCTACTGCTACTTACAACATCCTCTCTTATCATATTATCTGTTTCTTCTTCCTCACCACTGCTAAAACCATTACTAGCATCACTCCTAGCCTCATTCCCACCTTCACTTCCACTTCTGTCACCGCTCACATTTTTTTGGTAGCCTTCTGATGATGAAGATGATTGCTTATCACCTTGGGAAGATGATGATCCTGATGCTGATTCATGATCACTCATGATAGATTTTTCAGATTGTGACGATGATGAGGAGCTAGATGATGATGATGATGATGACTGATGTCCAAATATCTCATCCATGTTAATGTTATTCGAGGAATTGGTAGCCCAAATAAAGAATAGAAGAGAAAATGAAGTTAGTCTATTTCTTTCAAATAATTCAAAAGTTGAAGCCAATATGCATGATTTTTTTCTTGGGGGTTTCAGAACAAGAAAAGGCAGCCTACCAAGATCAGACTTCAATTTTTTCAACCTAAAACTTTCGAAGAAGTCTCCTTTTATACCCAGATATATCCAACTTACAAAATTTGAAGGCAAAGCAAAGTATTTTGAAGATTGTAGTACTTATCATTTCCACTGATTCTTTCTAAGTCGTACAAGAGGGAGGAAAGAAGGCTGTGAATGTAAAAATATGATTTGTCATGAAAGGTTGTGTCTTTTAAACCCTTCATCACAAATTCAACATAATCAAATTTAATTTGGAGTCTGAAAAAATATAGCGAACGTTGTTTTGATTTTAGCTTATTTACTTTTCGTAAGGGGAGGAATTTAGACATTGAGAAATATATCTGACTTGCTTAATAATTTCACTCTATGAATTTTATGGAAGCTAGAGAATTGTCTACAACAGTTAAATTCATAAAGCTAGAGAATTGTCTACAACAGTTTCTTGAAAGAATTTTTATTTAATATGTTTTTGTTTTTTTATATTTTTAAAATCAGAAACGTTTCTAAGATATTAAGCTTTAAAATTTTGAAAAGTATATATTAGAAGGTTTATAATAAAAAGGTGGTTGGTTAGCATTTACGGCTTATTAAAATAAAAGTGGCTATTGATTTATCAAAATAACATAAATATTAAGCACAAATAATAGCATCAAGAAGTAGAGAATGAAGATCACTTCATCAAGGAACAGCCCATTGGAAAGGTTCATGGGGTAGAGGATTAGGAGCCTCCCACTCACCTTGTGGATCTTGGACAACCTAAGGGACAAGAACACCCCACCCAAGCAATGGAGTCATCATAGTAGCCTTAGCTCCACTTTAGCTATGCCTAATACCTTGCCCTTGTAGACTAACCCCTCTAATGAGGAGGTGACAAAAAAGGACTCCTATTGCAAGAAAGGCTTAGCCAACAAGGAGCAAAAGGTGACATTTTATAGAAAACCATCAAGTGATGCTCTACTCATGGTGCACAATGCACTCCCCCAATGGTTAAGGAGGTCTTGCAAATATTGAAACTCCAAGATCTCCTTAGCTTGGGCCTAGATCTATAGAAATATAGAGGTGATAATAACAACTTTCTCAAAAAGAGAGAAAAAAAGCAATAGTTTTAGAATTAAAGATAGCCCTATTCCTAGCTTTAAGAGTTGAAATAAAATAGCAACTCTAGAGAAATTTTGAGTTCTAGCAATATAAGTAAGCCACAAAGTCATGATGGAAAGGGGAGAAAATACTATGAATCTACTTCCAAGATTCCTAGGCATGATGACAAGTCAAAAAATGATGCTTAAATGTCTCCTCTCTATGATAGGAAGGGCACTTTGCAAAGAGGCATGTTTTAAGACTTTGAAATCTTGGGTCTAACGAGCTAGCAAGGTGCTCCTCATAGAAACTAGACCAGTTGAAAAGCATGTGGACCTATTAGGGGTCACTAGAAGAGAATAAGAAAAATCCCTTAATAATATTACTAATTCCATTTAGCTTAATTCCATGGGGATCCTAGAAATTTTGACTCAAGTAATAAGAAACTACTTTTATGAAATATTGGCATTTTTCTACATTAACCCTGTGAGAAGAGAAGTCACAAGTTATTTGATCTAGACAAATTATAGCAACATTTTGGCATATAGACCATACATAACAAGAATGAAATAAAGAACAACCAAACAAAAAAGAAAGACATTGATATACCTTGGGAAAACCCTTTTAGGAAAAAACAAACCTCTAAAACACTAAAATAAATGTATTTTCAACAACAAAATAGTTGCAATACACTATCATGCTCCAAGACTTAATGTATGGAGATAAACACTCTCAACCAAAGAGGAAACCATGAAATATATGATCTTCTTCTATAGTAATGAGCAGTTGTTGTTGCTATTCCCATGAGATCAATCTAAGAACAAATGATAGTCACACTTCCCACTCCATGCTCCTTAAGATCTCCTCAAGAAGAAACTCAGGCATTGATTGAACTCCACTCACAATGAGAAAGTACACTAAGATGATCAAGTGATGAATAACACCATCCCAAGCCTCCTTTTGATAGGAAAGAGAGAAACAATGAGAAAAAATTACTAGAAGTTTCCCAAACCATCTTTCCACCAATAATTAATGCCCCAAGTAAAATAATAATTGCACAATGTTGGTCACCCAAGTTTTCCACCAAGACATGTGATATCACGTTCTCTAAGGCAACCCATTTACGCTCCTCCAAGCCTAGCATCCAAGGTTTACTTACACTAATGAACCAAACATTAAATGCTTTTTATAATATTGAATACATTTTACATTGAAAAAATATTTACAAAATATAAGATGATGGCTTATTTCAATGCAATCTGCCTAGATGGGAATGAATTGGAAAGTCCATGTCCAAGGGTGACAAACTTGGTGAAGTGGGGTAAATGGGTGGCAAAAATCAGAGAGCTAGAGAAACGAAAATCACTAAGGCTAGGTACCTTCGACACACCACATGAGGACTGTTGCAAGTATGTGCCTAATCAGTGTTGTCATTGATGTCAACATATTCTTGTTGTTATTGATGTCAATTGTATCTTATTCTATTACTTGTTTAGAAGACTTGTATGTTGAGGATATTGAGAAAATTAGCCTCCCCAGAAGAAACAAGTGAGTTACAATGAAGTGCAGTATAGACAGTGAGTGGTATGTTGAAGAACAACTTGGTAGACTACTCTGCATTTCTTTCTAGATGATGATCTAGTAATGCGGTTCATATATGATGTTCTCAATTGTTTGACAGTATTATGCCTCAGAGATTAAGACCTGATTCTCTCTGGAAGTCATCTTGAAGAAATGTCTCTAAGTCCAGGCAAGCAAAGGTATAGCAGGAATAGTGAACAGGGTCTAGTGCAGTGGTACGCATTCCTCCGCAGATAAGTATTTTGTTATGCGGTTGCAAGGTGTTGTAAACACTTGTATGAAGTGTCTTATTCTAGAGTTAGAAGATCTGAAGTCCACCAGAAGGTTAGCTACAAGTTGTTGAGTATCGGCATAGTATTTGACAGAGTTTAACAGAGACAGAGTCTGAGTTCTGATGGTCCACATTTCTTCGCAAGATGATACCATGCCTTGCGGTACTGAAGGTGAGTTTGGGAATGTGTAAAGAGTCCTTGATATGATTTTGGAAGTGTTTTGTGATCTGCAGTAAAAGTTGCAAGTCAGCAGATGAAGTTGATAAGCATACTCTTAAGGAAGAGGTCGACAAGTATATTAATCTTTGTGTGGAGAAGAGTTAATGTTTGAAGGATCTATGTAAGTAATTGAATGATTAGAGCTGACCTATATGAACACATCTGGGAGAAGATTTGGGTCCGCGTGACACATAGTGCATTGGATTGAGCGATAAGGTACATATTTTTATGTACACGTTTCACTTCTTGGATGCTGCCCTGATTATGGAGTAAATCATGATGCGGATATATAAAGGCAATGAAATTCAGTTGAGTGAAGTGTGGAAAAGGAGTGTGTGATACAAGCATGCAAATAGAAGAGCAGAGTTAAAAGAAAAGCATCGATGAAGACTTGGGATTCAAAATACAGTTGTTAAATGACTGCACCCTGGCATAGTGGCAGATGCTGAAGTAGTATTCAGATATCATGTGTGATCTGTTTGGAAGCAAGTTTTTTTTGTCATCAAGGCAGTAAGCCGACAGTGAGCCTTCAGTAGGGTTTAATAGCCCTTAGGGTTTAATAGCCATTAGGGTTTAACAACCCTCATTGTAATCTTGCTAGGTTTAGGGTTGAGGCAGTGAGCCTGCTAAATCTAGTTGTACTTCATGGCAGTAAGCCAGCATGTTCTAGGCCCATGGAGTGACCAACCCTAAACATCATTTTTGTAAAGATTCAATATATATTTGAGAGCTAATCCTCTCCGTGGTTTTTCCCTTTTTGGGTTTTCCACGTAAAATCTTGGTGTTATGTGTCATGCTTTTGTGGATGTTGTTCAGTTGTATATTTTGCTTCTATTTGATTATTCTTTTGAAATGATTAAAACTAAAAGTTTAAGAAAAGATTTATAGAACACTGATTCACCCCGCCCCTCTCAGTGTTCTTGACAATCAACAATTGGTATCAGAGCGAGGTTCCTTGGAAGAAGTTTAATAGCTTGAGGAAGATCTGGGATAGTGTGATCATGGCAGCAAGAAGGTATGGAAATTATGAAAGGTACAATCAACTAGAAGCAGCTCTTATGGATCTTGAAAACTCTAAAGCAAAAGTCAGGGATCTGAAAGAAAACTTGCAACAAGCAGATGAATGCATCTTAAAGCTAAAAGACCAAGTCAAGAAATTCAAAGACAAATAGAAAGAACTCAGTGACCAACTGCTATCAGCAAATGAAGCCCTAAATGATTTGGAAGCAAAAATTATAGAAAGAACAAAAGAAGAAGATGATCTAAACTTGATTGTGAAAAACAGTTCAGAAGATTGTGCAAAACTTGAAAAAGAAATTATGAGTTTAAAAATAGATCTGGAAAAGGCAAGAAGTTTTGAAGAAAAATTCAAGATAAGTACTGCAAAGCTTGATGAAATGATTGCTAGCCAGAGGAATGTTGATGACCAACATGGTTTAGGATTTGAGAAAGGAGAAAGTTCAAACTTCGGGCAAATAAGCACTGAGCCAAGGCAAAACACAGGATACCAGTTCAGAAATCAAAGAAGTAGACCTAAAAGACCTCCAGTCAGACAACCAAATGCTCAAAGGTACTCATCTTTCAATAGTTATTGTAATTCATGCAATAAGTTTGGTCATAAGGCTACTCAGTGTAGGAGTAGAATAAATCAAAAGACTCCATCATTCTCTGGTCAGTGTTTCAATTGTAAGAAATCTAGTCATAGAGAAAATAAATGTAGAAATCAGATCAAGAAAAGTTTCAACAATGGGAGGAATGAGCAGTCATTCAAAGGTCAATGCTTCACTTGCAATAGAATTGGTCATAGAGTTGTATGCAGAAGTAAAGTGAGTAAGAATTCTATTAGGTGCAATGCATGCTATAAAATGGGACACAGATCAAATGAATGCAGAAGTTCGGTAAGAACTAATTTTCAAAATATTAGGAATAGTCAATCATTCAATGGAAAGTGTTTTGCATGCAATAGATTTGGACACATGGCTAATCAATGCAGATCAAATTCAGTCAATGGAAGGATTCAAGGACAAAAGAATGTGGTATGTTTCAATTGCAACAAATCTAGACATATTGCAAGGTTTTGCAGAAGCAGGAATGTGAAGAGAAATTGTTATTCTGAAGAAAGGAAAACAGAGCAGAGAAATGATAAGGGAAAAGATAAAGTTAATCCAGTTCAAATCAAGAAAGAAATGAACAAAGTATGGATCAAGAAAGAAGTAAGTGAAGTCAGGGATCAATCCGCACCAGTATCCAGTGCAGATACTTCCTCTGAGAAGTAAATCAAGAGCTCTAGCTCAGGGGGAGCAGTGTGGAAAATCCAAATCCCCTAGCCAGAAAGTGGGTGCCAGAATCTGGCACAAAGGCGTATGATGAAATCTGATGGGACACAACTCTTAGAAGGAAGAATCGAAAGAAAAAGAGTCAACGTGGCATATTGCGGAGCAATCCTAATCGACCATATACTACAGTGAGGGGTCTTCAATAGCCTTTTGGGATGAGCATTTAATGGCAACTAAGTCAATCGCACGGAGGGTAAAAAGGAACTTATTTCACTTTGCATCTGGCACAACAGTGTATCAATTTGCTCTGTGAACTATAGGATTCCTCAATCTGTGCCGTGGAAATTCTTCTTTTTGACTAAGGATAAATGACTCTATTTTGTCATGCTCACATATAGAAGCCCTTGGAAGGTTGTATTTATAGAAGCTGTAAATCAAGCAAGGACTATGGCAGATTTTGAGAATTCACTACTGGAGGCAGTTGGTCGAACTAATGTCCATGATGGAAAGCACAAGGAATCGAGCTCCAACAAAGAGGAAGCAATTTGATTCTTTTTTAGATGATGGTAGCAATTCCAATTTTGATAATGGGGATGATTCTAATGATAGAAAGACATCTAGGAAAAGGACGCCTTTGAAGAAGAGATTTGATTTTGATGATGAGGGCCAGAGAGATGATTCAGACAGTGATGGATTATCACTTGGGAGTGATTTGTGCAAAAATGATGAAGATAGGGAATGGCTTCGAAAGATGTCTGAACTAGACAGGGAGATGTTTTTGGTAGAAAGAGTAGAGGACAATGAAAGAAAATGCCTTAAATGAATTAGTTGCAAAGAGACAGAAGGCACAAGATTCAGATGTACTTGGATTATGTTTGGGGCAGGGGTGATAGTGCAGCTAGAGGGCAAATGGAGAGGGTGTCTGATTCACCACCTCTTGAGAAAGAGTTTAAGGAATGGAAATGGGAAGTAGAGTGCACTAAGGGCCGAATCCTTGGTAGAGCTGATGTGGAAGAAAAGAAAAATGCACTGAAGGAAATAAATAATTTTGTCTATTAAGAAGATTCTATAGGAGAAGAAGATAATTTCTGCAAGGCCATATGCTGAGGAAGGAGATGAAGCTTGGAGAGAGCAAACATGATTATTTAGAAGTAGACAGGATCAAAACAAGGTTGAAAGACTTAAAAGTCCTTTTACTTTGGAGAAAAGGCAAGGATGCAAAAGCCTAAAATAACCAAGTATCAGAAATGTGCAAGGTAAGTGATGATATATATTGACAAGGGTCAAAAGTGAGGAGGGCTTGCAAGTGTTCAAGAGCCTCTATCTCTCAGTGATTCAGCTACATCTAAGAAGCAAAAGTAGAAGAGGAAGAAAAGTAGAACTAACCAGGAAAAGAAGGACTTGGTTGAACCAAGACAAGGTCCAGAACAATCCAAGACTATGGTAGATGATCAGAGAGTAAGGCTCGCATGAATATGGAAACCAAAAAGGAGGAGAAAGATGATAAGGGAAGTCTGCAGAAGAAAACCTATAGACAAAGTCTTGTTTGAAGCTTTGAGAAGACAAGATATGTTACTCCAGAAGTGATAGCATGTGAAGGTTCTAGATATGGTCTAATGTGTACTCCTGAGAGGGAGCAGTCAGAGCAATAAAAGGAAAAAGGTGTAGTGCAGTGTAGGTAATAATCAAAGATGGTTGTTGAAGTCAAGAAGATTATGAAATTATCTCCCAGGGGAAGCAGGTAAATGACGCAAATATGAATTTCTGACAAAGAGCAATAAGTATTGCAGTGTTGCTAGCGAAAATAGGGCAGTAGCAACATGATCCTAAGGTCAGAATTGACAAACCAAGAAGGAGAGAACTTCACATGAAGAACCAAAGTTGAAGTCAGGAAAGCATCAAGTAAGGGAGAGCAATCAGTTGAAGAGAGTTTAGAAGAGAGATTAGATCAGAGTAGATGAGTGCAAGTATGTGCCCTTTTCCATTGATGTCAAAGGGGGAGAGAAGTCATGTGAAAAATTTAGAGTGCAGATGTGTAAGAGAAAGGGGGAGAATCTTGTCTTGATGGTTCCTGTAGTTTTTCACATCATATGTTGCCATCAATGACAAAGGGGGAGATTGTTGCAAGTATGTGCCTAATCAGTGTTGTCATTTATGTCAACATATTCTTGTTGTTATTGATGTCAACTGTATCTTATTCTATTACTTGTTTAGAAGACTTGTATGTTGAGGATATTGAGAAAATTAGCCTCTCCGAAAGAAACAAGTGAGTTACAGTGAAGTGCAGTATAGACAGTGAGTGGTATGTTGAAGAATAGGCTGGTAGACTACTCCGCATCTCTTTCTGGATGATGATCTGGTAATGCAGTTCAAATATGATGTTCTCAGTTGTTTGACAGTATTATGCCTCAAAGATTAAGACCTGATTCTCTCCGAAAGTCATTTTGAAGAAATGTCTAAGTCCGGGCAAGCAAAGGTATAGCAGGAACAATGAACAGGGTCTAGTGTAGTGGTCTGCATTCCTCTATAGATAAGTATTTTGTTATGCAGTTGCAAGGTGTTGTAAACACTTGTATGAAGTGTCTTATTCCAGGGTTAGGAGATCTGAAGTCCACCGGAAGGTTAGCTACAAGTTGTTGAGTATCGACATAGTATTTGATAGAGTTTAACAAAGACAGAGTCTGAGTTCTGATGGTCTGCATTTCTCCGCAAGATGATACCATGCCTTGCGGTACTGAAGGTGAGTTTGGGAATGTGTGAAGAGTCCTTGATATGATTCTAGAAGTGTTTTGTGATCTGCAGTAAAAGTTGCAAGGCAACAGATGAAGTTGATAAGCATACTCTTAAAGAAGAGGCCGACAAGTATATTAATCTTTGTGCAGAGAAGAGTTAATGTTTGAAGGATCTATGTAAGTATTGAATGATTAGAGCCGACCTATATGAACCCATTTGGGAGAAGATTTGGGTCCACGCGACACAGTGCATTAGATTGAGCGATAAGGTACATCTTTTTATGTACACGTTTCACTTCTTGGATGCCGACCTGATTATGGAGTAAATCATAATGTGGATATATAAAGGTGATCAAATTCGGTTGAGTGAAGTGTGGAAAGGAGTGTGTGATGCGAGCATGCGAATAGAAGAGTAGAGTTAAAAGAGAAGCAGCGATGAAGACTTGGGATTCAGAATACAATTGTTAAATGACTGCACCTTGGCATAGTGGCAGATGCTGAAGCAATATTCAGATATCATGTGTGATCTATTTGGAAGCAAGTTTTTTTTGTCATCAAGGCAGTAAGCCAACAGTGAGCCTTCAGTAGGGTTTAACAACCCTCATTGTAATCTTGCTAGGTTTAGGGTTGAGGTAGTGAGGCTGCTAAATCTAGTTGTACTTCATGGCAGTAAGCCAGCATGTTCTAGGCCCGTGGAGTGACCAAGCATGAACATCATTTTTGTAAAGATTGCAATATATATTTGAGAGCTAATCCTCTCTGTGGTTTTTCCCTTTTTGGGTTTTCCACGTAAAATCTTGGTGTTATGTGTCATGCTTTTGTGGACGTTGTTCAGTTGTATATTTTGCTTCTGTTTGATTATTCTTTTGAAATGATTAAAAGTAAAAGTTCAAGAAAAGATTTATAGAACACTGATTCACCCCCCCCCCCCCTCACCTCAGTGTTCTTGACAATCAACAAGGACAACTTATTTCAAAGCAATATGTGTAGAAGTGAATGAATCAATGGGTCCATGTCTAGGGGTGACAAACTTAGTGAAGTGGGGTAAATGGGTGGCAAAAATCAAAGATCCTGAGACAGGGAAGCACCTGAGGCTAGGTACCTTTGACACACTACATTCAACTATTGTTGCATATGACCATGTTGCTAACATCATAGATATATCTTTTGCCTTCAAACATGACTTTGGGTATGAGATGGTGTACATGCACTCCAAGATTTTGCTAATGAATCTACACCTTACACTATTGAGTTATTTGAAATCTCCCAAAGGCTAATCTAGCCTTGTCAAATGAGATACAACCTACTTAAATTAAAAATTTTAAATAATTTAGAAGTTTTCTACAAACAAAACAAATGTGATTGTGCCTCTAGGAAACAACATAAGAAATGGATACGGAGGAGGGAAGGACTATCTTGAAATAGCAAAATGAGAAGAAAAAATAATCTTGAATTGTACAATACATAGAAGCAGATATCTTTAAAATATCTTGATATATTCCAATATATCTTTTCTCAGTAGGGTTCCCAACATTTTCTTGAAAATATCGCAAGTTTTTCAAAATATCTTTGACCAAAATTTTTACCAATATATTGCAAAATTATTGGGATATAGCATCAGTAATATGATGATAAGTTAGTTTTTTTTCTTTTTTTTTTCTTTATAAGCATTAGACCTACAATATTTTTTGTCATTCTTCTCTGGAACTTTTATAAATAGGTTATACACCTTGAATGGTGTAAGTAGTTAAAATTTTCAAGTGCCATTATTGTATAGCAGTTAGATCTGTTGCAAAGTTATTTAAAAAATAAATGTAGTTATCTACAGTTGTGAAGACACTTGGTATAATTAGGTTTGAAAACCTTATGAATAGGGAACATGACTATTGTTATTGTGATTAGTGATTATCATTGTTTCCTTTCACAACAACAAACACTACTGTCATTGTCATTATTATGATTCGTGAGCATAGTCATTACTAGACAAAACTATCAAATGATTATGCTATCCTTTGACTTGTCAATGTTATTGCATCATGGATGTTAGTGCTGCCATTGAATTGATGTCATTTCTACTTATCAATGGATATTGTTGCCATTACTTCATTTGTAAACATAGTTGTATTATTCAAGTAATTGTTTGGAAATTTCATTGTTACATATCAGTTGTTAATAATGATGTACCAATTGAGATTGTTGTCATCAAGATTGTCTTTTGACATAACTACCCTTCTATGACTAGTAATGTTCTTATGATCACTTATCAGTAGCATTCTATCATTATTGTGATCTATACAATCTTGATCAGTACAGTGTTCAATAGCATCGCTATTAGTGCTGTGATCAATTAATATGGGCATCAATATTGTTGTCAACATTATAGGAAATATTGCTAATCAAAACGATTAGTATGAAACATTGTTAAGATAGGACATTGTTGTCCTGAAACGTTTGCCACTACTGTAAATTTAAGAGGTATTTAGAGAGATTAGGTAGACTGTTGTTGTCAACTGTAGTTACCATTTTTTGTATAGATTAGTCTCTTGGACTTGATAGTTAAGGAGAATGGTAGGGTTAATACACCATATTTACATTAGTTGTATTCTATTGCATTAAGGGTTCATTATCATTCTGGTAGTCATTTATTAACATTGCTAAAGAGATTTATATTACATTATTTGTAATCAGCAATCTCAAAATTAATGAGAAAAATCTATATTTCAAAATTCATGGTGTACACTCTCATTTACTTTCACATTCTCACTTTCTATGCAATTAGTATGGCTTTAAATGTAAAAAAACATTAGTTATCTCTTTTTTTTTTTTAAATACTGCATTTTTTGGGTCCCAATTTTTTTCCCAGAAACTGAAAATATCTTTATCTTTTGAGATGCCAAGAAATTCCTGAGAACAATATTTACTTCTATGATACAATATATAAATAAATACAATTTAAGGAAAAATTTTGATAAAAACATATGAAACCAATTTACTTGGATTAACTTTGGCAAAAATTAGGAGAAGAACAATAAATACAAATCAATTTACCTAAATATACCTAGAGAGAAATGAGAGGCAGCAACAGACTGGAGATGAGCCCAGCTTGCCATGCAGAAGAACACATAGAAGCCAGATGCTACATGTCCAACAGTGTTGTTTTCTGTAATTGGCTTCTAAGATGCATTGGAACATTAGTTGCCCTGTTAATTTTTGCCTCTGCACTGTTTTTTAGGTAAACTAATTTCCCATTGGTTGCAATTTTTCATTAATTTTTACAAATCAAAAAATGAAAACTCAACCAAAAAAATGCTAACAAGTCTATTGAAAAAACAGATTCTAACTATTTGCAAGGAAAGAATATCAGAAAAAAACAAAACTCAACCAGAAAAATGCTAACAAGTCTATTGAAAAATCAGATTCTAACTATTTGCAAGGAAAGAAAATCAGGAAAAAACAGAAACATTAGAAGAACGAAAATTTTTGTTGCTTCACACAATTTCCAAAAATTTCACATGAATACATGAGTATCCCTACCTTAGGCAACAACTGATAATTTGGGATTTGAATTTCAACTAGCTCTTTTATAACTAAACCTTTGTACACAACCAATATACACCAACATATTCAAGGAGCTGAGAGAAGCTAAAACCCAAAAGAAGTAATCCAAGTGGCCTTCATTTAGATTGTCTGGTATCCATCCGGGCTTTCCTCCTTGTGTAGTGACAGAAGTCACGATGGTAAGAATTAGAGTACTCAAATAATTTCCTAACGATGCAGTAAGAAGAGTAAGTGCACTGCACAAGCTTCTCATGGCATCAGGTGACTGATCATAGAAAAACTCTAGCTGTCCTATAAAGTAGAAGACTTCTGCAGCACCTATCAAGAAGTATTGGGGGATCTGCCACAAGATGCTCATTGGGTCCAATTTATGAGTTGTGACTATATCCAGACGCTTGATTTCAACCAAGGCAGCTACTGCCATGGACAGTATTGATACAACCAGTCCAATGCCAATGCGCTGCAGCTGAGTAAACCCCCTTTCATTACCAGTGTACTTGCGAACAATGGGCACAATCAGACGATCATAAACTGGAATCCATATCATGACACTCAGTATATCAAATATAGACAATGATGCTGGAGGAATTTTGAAAGAACCAATGCTGGTATCCATGGTCATGCCCTGTTCCACAAACATTGTCGACATCTGAGCATAAACAGCAGAAAATATGATACCAGTAACCCAGATGGGAAACAAACGGACCAAAATCTTCAGCTCCTCCACTTGGGTCACTGTACATAGTTTCCAAGGATTTGAAATACCACCACTCTGAACATCTTCATCTGTTATGGTAGCCGCTTTGTCAAGAAAACTGCAAATATTTTAATTTTATGCCAGTTATCAATCAAGGCATATGTTTTAATTGCTGCCAACATTTCAAGGTAAGCTTTTTTTTTCTAGGCAAAAGAAAATATATATTATACGACGGCCAGTGCTAGAAAGTTGTACAGAGATAGACAATAGCATCATTTATCTATATCATACAATATGGGATGGGACACCATGCAAATTATGGGGACAGGGACGGAGAGGAGACGCCAAACAAATTAGGGTACACATGAATGGATAAGGATTATATATAAATATAGTCATCAGAAATTGTAGGTACAGGGAAAGGTTTGGCAAATAAATTAGGGAACACAAGTAAATGAAAAAGGAAACAATGGGCCTTGGTCTACTGGTGAAGTTGAATGGTTCTGAATGAGCCCATCAGGGATAAAGCTTGCTGAGTGCAAGGCCTCAACATCATAAGGGATGAGGCCGGGATCATGCCGCAGGCGAATTAAAACCCTCCAGCAGAAAAAAGAAAAAAAAGGAGAGTTATATTTTATATAAAAGTAGTCACCAGAAATTGTGGGTCCAAGGACAGGTCCATGTTCCTATAATGAAGTTTCCTGACAACTATGGTGTATACATATGATAGCAAATGTAGAACAAAAAGATAAACTGATTTAAATATAAGAAACAGCTTGTCTCTAGGGCAACTGATAATTCATACTATTTGTAGGAGAGAATGTGATTACAACAAAGAGGGCAAGTTTGACAAGTTGAGGCTGTTAGCTGATAAACAACATATATATACAGAGAATCAAGAAAACTATGAAAAACTTTTTCTGCCTAAATCATTTTGATGCAGTGTTGAATAAGAAAAATACAAAGGATAAAGAAATAAGAATTGGTTCTTTTGAAAAATTTAAAATACAAAGGACAATGGCACACAAAAACTGTGGTTACATGGACAAGAGACATACTGGAATTGATTGGTATGTTCCAGCTTTCGACTTCCTTGAATTGCAGAATGCTTGTCTTTTACCTCATAGAGGAGTGAACTTTCTTGAGGAACTTTGTTTTGCCATTTGCCCAATGATGCAACCACAACTTGGCATACCCGCGTCAACGGACTGCCTCCAGGTTTTTGGAATCTATACACTGGTGTCCCAAAAAAGAAACACCTTATGGCTAATGCCACAAATGCTGTAGGAATCCCCAATCCCCATCCCCACCCAATATTGTCTTGAACCCACACAAGAAGGCTGCTTGAAACAAGTGCACCAACATTGACTGAGAAATAAAACCAATTGAAGAAAGACCCCTTTTTCTTCCTTTCCGTTGGATTGGTGTCATCAAATTGGTCCGCCCCAAAAGAAGAAACACAGGGCCTGATGCCGCCTGTTCCTAATGCAATCAGGTAAAGCCCGATTAAAAATACAGCATATTGAAGTGTAGTTGCTGTTGGGCATACATCGCCTGTACAGGAAGAAGGTTGTAAGACAGAAACAGAGGCTGAAACAGTTAAAGTAGCCATTCCCTGCAAAAATTATGTTACAATTGTCAGTGGCATATTCTAAACAGTAGTTCTAGCAATAAGAAATGACCAAGGAGATCGAAATGGCCACTAAAAAGTTTTGAAAACTGAGATTTGAAAGACTCAGACTTTCTAAAGAAAATTTAAACTGGTCTTTGGTTCACTTGTGGATTTAAGTTTCAACAGAGTTTCATGTAGTTCATCGATGTTCCAATTCCATGTGTAGTTTGCATACCAAAAAATAAATTGATGAGAAAACAGCAATTGTCCAATATCTTCCCCAGTATGCATCAGCCAAAAGTGCTCCCAAAAGTGCTGTCAGATAGCAAGTGCCTGACCAGATAGTTGCATTTTTAGCTGCAGTTGCATTCCCCTGATGTAAAATTGTTGTCAAATAAGTCACCAAATTTATACTGATTCCAAAGTACGCCAATTGCTCGCAACACTCAATTCCTGTAAATCGTTAGAAATAAAATCAAATGTTAAAAAGGGCAGTCCAAAATGCTGGCACAGATTTAACTGAATAGGGGAGTGCACTCTGTACTGTTTACATCCAGTAGCAGAAAGTTCTTCTGTATTGTTTCTTATGAATTCCATTTTTCGCTAATTTTCAGTGGCTTAACACTATGGGAAGTCCATCTGTACAAGGAAGGGGCTGGGCTTAAACAACACACTAAGCTTTGACTTGCTTAGGTGGCTGGTGGGCCCTTGCTCTTACTCTGTTTTGTTAATGTGTCAATAAGAGAAGGACCCACCAGCCACCTAAGCAAGTCAAAGCTTAGTGTGTGCTGTTTAAGCCCAGCCCAAGGAAAGTAGGTACCTTGGTGAAAGATTGTGATTTGTTCTTTTAGTAAAGGACCAGTATTCACAAGTACAAAGTTATATATCCCATTATGTAACAGATGTATTACCATGTTTTAAATAGTGAAATAACATTATGCCTCAAAGAAAAAGAAAAAAAGATCAGGTACCAACCAATGCTATAATTCCCAAAATTCAGGCCATGAGCATTCTATAATTTATCAGAAGCCAGCTAGATACATTTGAATTTCTTCACATGGGCATGAAGACAAACCTAAAATAAAGGCACAAGCCCTCCATCCTCCTGTATTTTGCCGTACCGAAGGCTTTCCATGAATATCTATAGATCCATCCCCAGTGTTCTGACTCTCCTGAAATACACCACACACAGTATAGTCCCCAAAAATCAAAATTCCTATAAGTTCAAGAGGCCTCCATAAACTAGGTTTATAGAATCCTCATCCCAATCCTTCAGAAATTCATCTTTCTTCATTGCATTGTAACACGTAATTTTTAACAATGCACTATGAAACCTAATTATTTAAAGATTTGATCTTTCTATATTGCAACAATGACACATAATAAGCTATTTAGCAGATATACAGACTCATCCCACGCTTTCAAAGATTCGGTCTTTCTGAATTGCAATATAACGCCTAATTTTCAACTTGCAATCCCACACCCAACTCTTAAAGATTCAGTCCTCCTGCTTATGACTTCTAATAAACTATTTAGCAGGTCTGCAAGCCCTTCCTATTCCTTCAAGCATTCATCTTTCTGTATTGCAATATAACATCTAAGTTTGAGAACTGCAATATGACACCTAATTCTTTAAAGATTCATACTGTGTTGCAATATGACACCAAAGAAATCTATTTAGCAGGTATACAGAATCCCCATCCCAATTCTTCAAAGATTCCCCATCCCAATTCTTCAAAGATTCAGTCTTTCTAAATTGCAGTGTGACACCTAATAAACTATCTAGCAGCTTTACAAACCCATCTCAATCCTTCAAAGATTGAGTCTTTCTGTTACTGTTGTATTGTGAACTCAAATCATTTGAACAGTACAATTAGATATATAAAAGGAAGGGTGTTTTGAGGGTCTAAGAATTGGTTACCTCTTCTTGTGGGTGTAAAATCTGCTCATGTCCTCCTTCTAACAGACCCACTTCCAGTGATTGTTCCCCATCAATGCCCATTACTGCAATTTCTCTAAATGAAAGAATAATTTGCGAACTACAGAATCAAATCAAAACACCATCAACTAAGAAACTAAGAATCTCTCAAAATATGTCTGTTCTTTAAAGCGCCTAACAGACCCAACGGAGCATTTTGTCTTCCATGAACGGTAAATGACTGAAAAGTAGAAAACGAGGAGAGAGTTTCTATTCAAAAACAAGAATCTTTCGTGTGAACATGTAGTAGCTCCCCGCCCAGCTTAAGCCCTTCCCCCGGTAGGTCTGATTGTTCTTTATTTTTATTTTTAAAATTTTGTCTTACGCTTGGTAGTCAACTACAAAACCATTTTCTTGTGCCTATGATTATGATATTGTAAACGAAAGTAAGGGAGAGGGCCCAGTAGCTGCACACCCTAACTTTGCGCACGTCAAGTACATAGATAGACATGTCAAATTTCAACGATTTTTTTTTGGGTTTTTTCATATGCGAGTGAAGAGCTTAAAGCTATTCTTTCAGCTTCTGGGCATTTCTACATTTCCCTGGACGACACGTTATGTGCACATGGGTCGAAAAAGTGTCATTTCAACATGTCGCCCCATACATGCGCACCGATGTGCCGGTAATTGCTCGCCATGGCCTCCCAAAAAATTTCCAAGTTCACTAAAAAGGCAACACACTTGATCATTTTTATAGTCACGGAGCATTAGAAATATGTTTATTAACACCCCACCATAAATCACGTTGGTGGGGCCTTCAAACTTCCCCGCCCCCTTCCTAAACTTCCCCGTGCCCATCTAAGGCACAACATACATGTTAACGTGTTTTGCTTAGGCGCGGACGGGAAACAACATTAAATCCATCAATGTTCATTCGAGTCCGAATACATATTCCACTTTCCACCGAAAAGTTAATCATTTTACCGACTGCTTTCCCTGTTCTCCACGGTGCGATTGAAATGCGAGGGTTTTTTGCGTCTGTTGGCTGTTACTCTCTATGCAGATACATCTCCGTGCAGGTAACGAGTAAACAGCATCTCTCCATCTCTCCCCATGTGATTTCAGCGTTGCGATGTTTATACAATCGTTTATCTTTGTTTTTCTATCATGGTACCCATGATTTGGTGGTGCAGGAGCACCTTGACAAATTGATGCTTTCATAGGAATTTGATTGAACTTTGATGATTCAACAATGTAATGAGATAAATTAAGTCATTTTTCTTTTTATTAAAGTCACTAAGAGAAGTCTAAGTTCAAATTTGTGTAAATGATGCAAAATTGTAAAGTTGCAAATGATGCAAACTTGGAATATGAAAGGTCATTTTGGTTCTAGGCGTTGATAGGCAGTTAGAAATCAGTTGGAATGTGAGGAGTCATGATGTAATGCCTTTAAAAGGCCTTGTATCCATTTGTGAAGGCAGAGGGGAGAAGGTTGGAGAATGTGTTTTGTTACATTTTGATGTGATATCAATAAAAGATACCCTTATTTCTGCATTTCTGAATGTTAAACTGCTGTTTCAGAAATTGGTATGGATATATACAGATTTTATATGACCAGAATATGGTATGGATGGAAAGAGTATTGAGTCTACTTTCCATTTCTTTTTGTTGCATCAAATTTCATTAAGATTTGAATAAGTTATGGCATTTTTATTGAGGGTAGGTCTGCAGAATTTAATTTTCTGAAAATGCAGTTTGAAAATATGCATGGTACGGCCTGGTACAGCCTCACATTGATGCATATAATAGATGGATAGAAAGATATGTGTTTCTAGTTTACAATTATTTTAGTTTGGTATAATTTCATTAAGTTCTGTGAGAGATATTGCAATTTTGGTGAGGGCAGGTCTGAACGCTGCCTAGGGTTTGTACATAGTTTTGGAAAAAAAATCATAACCTTCTCCCCTACCATTGGATCTTCATGAAAATTGGAGGAAAAATATGTATTAATGTTCTCTTCAACCTGACCAAAGCAATTGGATTAGTTCTTTGATTTGTTAATATTATTGAGGATAGTTTTGGTCCTCCTACCTCTGCATCAAATTGGTATCAGAGCTAGCGAAAGATTTGGGTGGTGTGTATTTGTTTCCTGTCACTAAGAAGGCAGGTGAAGAACTAAAGGAAAGCTGAAGAGTTGTGTTGGTGACCGTTATTTTGTTTGCTAAGTTGTTTGGTTGCAGGTGCTTGGTCCATCTAGCTGTAGAAGGATGTTTTCTGAGGTTGTGTGTGTGGGCAGACAAGATGAGGTATGTCATGACCATTCTCCAATGGAGATTAGGCTAGATAAGGGTGCAGAGAGAAGCCACTAAGGATAGAGTGGCAGGATGCATCACCAGAATCTATTGTTGGGTGAGATGGATGGTTTGGTGAGTTGGTGTGGTAAAACAGTAGAGAGATGGATACCTGACTGAAGAAGCACTTGAGGTTGCAGCCTGAAGAGTACTCCACTGATGGGAGTAGGAGCCTGAAGAAGCTCTAAAATTGATGGTAGCTTGATTTTGTTGGTTGGTTGGTCACTAGCCATTGATGTGAAGATTTGAAGCCTGAAGCTAAAGATGAAGAGACAAACAGAGATGCAGGAAAAGGTAGTTTTGTTTTGCAGATACATTTCCAAGGGACTTGGAAATCTTTGTTGGTTGGTTGTATGGTGCAGGAGCACCTTGACAAATTGATGCTTTCATAGGAATTTGATTGAATTTTGATGATTCAACAATGTAATGAGATAAATTAAGTCATTTTTCCTTTTATTAAAGTCACTAAGAGAGGTCTAAATTCAAATTTGTGTAAATGATGCAAAATTGTGAAGTTGCAAATGATGCAAATTTAGAATATGAAAGGTCATTTTGGTTCTAGACGTTGATAAGCAGTTAGAAACCAGTTGGAATGTGAGGAGTCATGATGTAATGCCTTTAAAAGGCCTTGTATCTATTTTTGAAGGCAGAGGGGAGAAGGTTGGAGAATGTGGGTTGTTATATTTTGATGTGATATCAATAAAAGATACCCTTGTTTCTGCATTTCTGAATGTTAAACTGGTATTTCAGAGATTGGTACGGATTTGTACAGATTTTATATGACCAGAATGTGGTATGGATGGAAAGAGTATTGAGTCTACTTTCCATTTCTTTTTGTTGCATCAAATTTTATTAATATTTGAATAAGTTATGGCATTTTTATTGAGGGTAGGTCTGCAGAGTTTAATTTTCTGAAAATGCAGTCTGAAAATATGCATGGTACGGCCTGGTACAGCCTCACATTGATGCATATAATAGATGGATGGAAAGATATGTGTTTCTAGTTTACAATTATTTTAGTTTGGTATAATTTCATTAAGTTCTGTGAGAGATATTGCAATTTTGGTGAGGGCAGGTCTGAACGCTGCCTAGGGTTTGTAGTTTTGGAAAAAAAAATCATAACCTTCTCCCCTACCATTGGATCTTCATGAAAATTGGAGGAAAAATATGTATTAATGTTCTCTTCAACTTGACAAAAGAAATTGGATTAGTTCTTTGATTTGTTAATGTTATTAAGGATAGTTTTGGTCCTCCTACCTCTGCATCAAATTGGTATCAGAGCTGACGAAAGATTTGGGTGGTGTGTATTTATTTCCTGTCACTAAGAAGGCAGGTGAAGAACTAAAGGAAAGCTGAAGAGTTGTGTTGGTGACCGTTATTTTGTTTGCTAAGTTGTTTGGTTGCAGGTGCTTGGTCCATCTAGTTGCAGAACGATGTTTTATGAGGTTGTGTGTGTGGGCAGACAAGATGAGGTCTGTCATGACCATTCTCTAATGGAGATTAGGCTAGATAAGGGTGCAGAGAGAAGCCACTGAGGATAGAGTGGTAGGATGCATCACCAGAATCTGTTGTTGGATGAGATGGATGGTTTGGTGAGTTGGTGTGGTAAGGCAGTAGAGAGATGGATACCTGACTGAAGAAGCACTTGAGGTTGTAGCCTGAAGAGTACTCCACTGATGGGAGTAGAAGGAGCCTGAAGAAGCTCTAAAATTGATGGTAGTTTGATTTTGTTGGTTGGTTGGTCACTAGCCATTGATGTGAAGATTTGAAGCTTGAAGCTAAAGATGAAGAGACAAACAGAGATGTAGGAAAATGTAGTTTTGTTTTACAGATACATTTCCAAGGGACTTAGAAATCTTTGTTGGTTGGTTGTATGGTGTAGGAGCACCTTGACAAATTGATGCTTTCATAGGAATTTGATTGAACTTTGATGATTCAACAATGTAATGAAATAAATTAAATTATTTTTCTTTTTATTAAAGTCACTAAGAGAGGTCTAAGTTCAAATTTGTGTAAATGATGCAAAATTGTAAAGTTGCAAATGATGCAAACTTAGAATACGAAAGGTCATTTTGGTTCTAGACATTGATAGGCAGTTAGAAATCAGTTGGAATGTGAGGAGTCATAATGTAATGCCTTTAAAAGGCCTTGTATCCATTTGTGAAGGCAGAGGGGAGAAGGTTGGAGAATGTGGGTTGTTATATTTTGATGTGATATCAATAAAAGATACCTTTGTTTCTACATTTTTAAATGTTAAACTGTTGTTTCAGAGATTGGTATGGATTTGTATAGATTTTATATGACCAGAATGTAGTATGGATGGAAAGAGTATTGAGTCTACTTTCCATTTTTTTTTGTTGCATCAAATTTCATTAAGATTTGAATAAGTTATGGCATTTTTATTGAGGGTAGGTCTGCAGAGTTTAATTTTCTGAAAATGCAGTCTGAAAATATGCATAGTACGGCCTGGTACAACCTCACATTGATGCATATAATAGATGGATGGAAAGATATGTGTTTCTAGTTTACAATTATTTTAGTTTGGTATAATTTTATTAAGTTTTGTGAGAGATATTACAATTTTGGTGAGGGTAGGTCTGAACGCTGCCTAAGGTTTGTAGTTTTAGAAAAAAAATCATAACCTTCTCCCCTACCATCGGATCTTCATGAAAATTGAAGGAAAAATATGTATTAATGTTCTCTTCAACCTAACCAAAGCAATTGGATTAGTTCTTTGATTTGTTAATGTTATTAAGGATAGTTTTGGTCCTCCTACCTCTGCATCAAATTGGTATCAGAGCTGGCGAAAGATTTGGGTGGTGTGTATTTGTTTCCTGTCACTGAGAAGTCAGGTGAAGAACTAAAGGAAAGCTGAAGAGTTATGTTGGTGACCATTATTTTGTTTGCTAAGTTGTTTGGTTGCAGGTGCTTGGTCCATCTAGCTGCAGAAGGATGTTTTTTGAGGTTGTGTGTGTGGGCAGACAAGATGAGGTCTGTCATGACCATTCTCCAATGGAGATTAGGCTGGATAAGGGTGCAGAGAGAAGCTACTAAGGATAGAGTGGTAGGATGCATCACTAGAATCTATTGTTGGGTGAGATGGATGGTTTGGTGAGTTGGTGTGGTAAGGCAGTAGAGAGATGGATACCTGACTGAAGAAACACTTGAGGTTGCAGCCTGAAGAGTACTCCACTGATGGGAGTAGAAGGAGCCTGAAGAAGCTCTAAAATTGATGGTAGTTTGATTTTGTTGGTTGGTTGGTCACTAGCCATTGATGTGAAGATTTGAAGCCTGAAGCTAAAGATGAAGAGACAAACTGAGATGCAGGAAAAGGTAGTTTTGTTTTGCAGATACATTTCCAAGGGACTTGGAAATTTTTGTTGGTTGGTTGTATGGTGCAGGAGCATCTTGACAAATTGATGCTTTCATAGGAATTTGATTGAACTTTGATGATTCAATAATGTAATGAGATAAATTAAGTCATTTTTCCTTTTATTAAAGTCACTAAGAGAGGTCTAAGTTCAAATTTATATAAATGATGCAAAATTGTGAAGTTGCAAATGATGCAAACATGGAATATGAAAGGTCATTTTGGTTCTAGGCATTGATAGACAATTAGAAATCAGTTGGAATGTGAGGAGTCATGATGTAATGCCTTTAAAAGGCCTTGTATCCATTTGTGAAGGCAGAGGGGAGAAGGTTGGAGAATGTGGGTTGTTACATTTTGATGTAATATCAATAAAAGATACCCTTGTTTCTACATTTCTGAATGTTAAACTGTTGTTTCAGAGATTGGTATGGATTTATACAGATTTTATATGACCAGAATGTGGTATGGATAGAAAGAGTATTGAGTCTACTTTCCATTTCTTTTTGTTGCATCAAATTTCATTAAGATTTGAATAAGTTATGGCATTTTTATTGAGGGTAGGTCTGCATAGTTTAATTTTCTGAAAATGCAGTCTGAAAATATGCATGGTACGGCCTGGTACAGCCTCACATTGATGCGTATAATAGATGGATGGAAAGATATGTGTTTCTAGTTTACAATTATTTTAGTTTGGTATAATTTCATTAAGTTTTGTGAGAGATATTGCAATTTTGGTGAGGGCAGGTCTGAACACTGCCTAGGGTTTGTAGTTTTGGAAAAAAAAATCATAACCTTCTCCCCTACCATTGGATCTTCATGAAAATTGGAGGAAAAATATGTATTAATGTTCTCTTCAACCTGACCAAAGCAATTGGATTAGTTCTTTGATTTGTTAATGTTATTGAGGATAGTTTGGGTCCTCCTACCTCTGCATCATTTGGGTACTGCTACGTAATTTACTTTCAATTTTTTATTATTTTGTCTGAGGCAACCCTTGTCTTGTGATAATTCCACTGTACAGAAGAATATACTATTGTATAATGATGGTTTTTTGTTATACATACAAATAGGGTCATATATTTTTATGGGTATATATTTTTTAGTGTTCATTGTCAACGGTTAAGGGTTTCATTATTTTGTCTTTGTGATAATTTTACTGTACAGAAGAATATACTATTATATAATGAGAGTTTTTGGTTATACATACAAATGGGTTCTGATATTTTGATGGGTACATATTTTTTAGGGTTCACTGTCCACGGTTAAGGGTTTCATTATTTTGTCTTGTGATAATTTCACTGTACAGAAGAATATACTGTTGTATAATGATGGTTTTTTGTTATACATACAAATGGGGTCGTATATTTTTATGGGTATATATTTTTTAGTGTTCATTGTTAACAGTTAAGGGTTTCATTATTTTGTCTTCGTGATAATTTTACTGTACATCGTTTATCTTCATTTTTCTCTCATGCTACCCGTGATTTGGGTACTGTTGTGTAATTTACTTTCGATTTTTCATTATTTTGTCTGAGGCAACCCTTATCTTGTGATAATTTCACTGTACAGAAGAATATATTGTTGTATAATGATAGTTTTTTTGTTATACATACAAATGGAGTCATATATTTTTATGGTTATATACTTTTTAGTGTTCATTATCAATGGTTAAGGGTTTCATTATTTTGTCTTGTGATAATTTAGACTGTTATATAATGAGGGTTTTTTTTATACATACAAATAGGTTCGTATATTTTAATGGGTATATATTTTTGAGGGTTCATTGTCAACGATTAAGGGTGTCATTATTTTTGAGGGTTCACTGTCAACATATCTGGTACTGATTATACATATATATACATATATGTATACATGTATACATAACTGTATATCTGTATACATATCTATATACATATCTAGAAATACTATCCATCACACTGTTGAGAATAGGGAAAGTAGTTGGTAAAATGATTAACTTTTCGGTAGAATGTGGAATATGTATTCGGACCCGAACGAACATTGAATGGATTTAATGTGTATACATATCTGTATATATGTATATCTGTATACATATCTATATACATATCTAGAAATACTATCCATCACACTGTTGAGAATAGGGAAAGTAGTTGGTAAAATGATTAACTTTTCGGTAGAATGTGGAATATGTATTCGGACCCGAACGAACATTGAATGGATTTAATGTTGTTTCTCGTTCGTGCCTAAGCAAACACGTTAACATGCATGTTGTCTCTTAAATCATGTTTGTTAAATCATTCAATATATTAAATCATGTTTGTTAATGTAATATATATATATAGTGGGTTCAGAAGGACAGGCATTTGGCCACTGAATAATGCTGCTGTTACAGTTTCTAATACTGTTGAAACTATTTTTAATGCTGATGTGATGTTGTTTCCAATGCTAGTGATGTTGTTTCCAATGCTGCTGATACAGTGTCTAATGCTGTTGATACAATTTGTAATATGGAAGGTCTCAGTTTGCCAATCCTGTTGATACATTGTCTAATGTTGTTGATACAATTTGTAATATGGAACATTTTAGTTTGCCAAGTCAAGTTAGCCAACCAGAATGGATGGCTGAAGCTGCTAGAAACATGGGGATACAAACATTAGTATCTGTTAATATGAAGTTAATGTTTCTGTTAATAGGGTTTCATTATATGAATGTTTCGAATATTTTCAATCCTACAGCTTTGTCTCATTAATAATTTTATAGTCAGATTATTCCTAGTTTTGTCTGAATAATATTTATTAATTATTGTTACATTAAATATTTACAATTGTTTTACTATGTTGTAATATAATACATTGAGGGTTTCATTTTATATAATCTATCCAGGGTTTATATAAAAACCTTCTACATATATTCGGATTAGACTATTAATGTACTGTATATATATATACAAGTCTATCTATATATACATGTCTATCTATATACATATGTATATCTATAGACATGTGTTTATAGATAGACATATGTATATCTCTATACATTTCTGTATACATATCTCTATACATATCTACATATCTATAGACATATGTGTATTGATATACATATGTATATGTATCGACATATGCAGCGTAGACAATGGAAACATTTCAAGCTGGTCCTTAACATTTCAACATTTTAGAAATATAGATATACATGTTCAAAAGATTACTCCAATTTGTTTGTTAAATTTTACATCTTTTCCAGTTGTTTGCTGCATGTGTAAATTCATTGAATGGATTATACATATCTATAATGATGTTTCAATCTATTTTCAGTCATTGCACTGAGGATGCCATTTTTTCTACAATTCACTTCTGGTACTGATTATACATATGTATACATATCTACATTTCTGTATACATGTCTATTTACATATCTGTATATCTATAGACATATGTATATTGATATACATATTTATATACATTTGTATATCTATAGATAGACATATGTATATTGATAGACATATTTATATCTATAGATAGACATATGTATATTGATACACATATGTATATCTATAGATAGACATATGTATATTGGTAGACATATGTATATCTATAGACATATGCAGCCTAGACAGTGTTAACATTTCAGTTTGGTACTTAAGATTTCAACATTCAAACTGAACAATCAAATTCAATTCTGCTTATCATATCATCGAATACAATAGCTTCTACGCATTTAATCAAATTCAAACTCAACAACCAATTTCAATGCATTGCTTTTTCAAATTCGCATCCATTATAAGAGGAACATTATGCAGCGTAGACATTGTTTTTAGCATAAATTTCCTGAAGGATCAATGCAAAACCTGTCTGGTACTTAAGATTTAAGAATTTTACAATTGTAGCACATCTATATGCTAGAAAATGTTGAAACCCTTAAACGTTTATAATGCACCTTCAAAAATAAGTACATGTCATAATATTTAATATTATATACATACAAATATATGAATACATGTATATATTATACATGTATTTCTATATGTGTGTGCATAAATTATATAAATTCGAACACGTTATGTTTGTAGTCCATATGTTTAAGAAATGGGTGGGTAAGTTTGAAGTCTCCACCAACTTGATTTATGGTGGGGTGTTAATAAACATATTTCTAATGCTTTGTAACTATAAAAATGATCAAGTGTGTTGCCTTTTTAGTGAACTTGGGATATAAATGATATATACACATATATAGATACATGTAAATTTTTATTATGTATACATATATGTATATGTATCACTATATATGTCTGCAATATATAGTTGTATTATTGCACTGCTTGAATTTATTTGGATGATTTGATGTGTGTTCGTTATTACCCAGATGACTACTCGGCATATAATTTATATGATTGCAGGCATGTGAGAGGTTTGCAGAGCACCTTGCATTGTGAACTCTCTATGAAGGTAAAGTCTTATAAGGCTTTACTTACATCACTGGATGACGAATTGTACTATGCATTTGTGTTTGTTAACACACCACTATTCATAGAATATTTTGCTCTGATGGCTCCGATGGAATATTTTGTTGTCATGCCTTATTATATACAGTCTTCTTTTTCAATACTATGTGATTATTTAAAATAATATGCCTGAATGCAGTTCATATTTTCAATTCATATTTTCTTTTGCAAATGCGTGAGATTATTTGGATGATTTGATGTGTGTTCGTTACTACCTGGATGACTACCCGGCTTTTGATTTTTATGATTGCAGGCATGTGAGAGGTTTGTAGAGCACCTTGCAAGGCAAGCACTCAATTAAGGTAAAGTCTTATAAGACTTTACTTAAAACACTGGTTGATGAATTGTACTATGCAATTGTGTTTGTTAACACACCACTACATATGGAATATTTTGCTCTGATGGCTCCAATGGAATATTTTGCTATCATGCCTTATTATATATAGTCTTCTTTTTCAATTGTTATATTTTGGTCAGTTCAATTTAATGATTTTATTTTATGATGTATGTTCGTTATTGCCTCGATTGTCATTTATATGTTTGCAGGCATACAACGATGGTCAATGCTTTCAGAAACACCTTCGATTGAGTTTAATCAAATCAGGTAAAGTCTTATAAGACTTTACTCGGGTAATGACCCACTAGGCTTTAGGTTTTTCTTCATATTGGTTTTATGTTCTTTTCAATCATTTTCCTTTACTAAACTTTAATTTATAATATTTTAATTTACAATACTTTTATTTAAATTCCTTTGAATAGTTTAAATTTCCTTGTAGTACCATGCTGACAAACCATTCAAGTCTTTTTTTTTTCAAAAATAATTAGAGTTACAAACATATAAACATAATTAGAGTTTCAAAAATAATTAGAGTTACAAACCATTCAAGTCTTGTAGTACCATGCTAACAAACATGAGATCAACACATAGATATTTCAGAAATAACCATTTAACTTTTGATTTTTTTCCAAAACAGTTACAAACATATAAACATTACATCAATCTATTCCTTTTTTCACAAAATATTACATAACGATATGACTAAATCAGATGTACACATAGAAAATTCAGTAATGTCAACTATCTCCATCCAAAAAATAGTTCTTCAATTCTCTATAAATCTAGGAAAAGGCATAGGCTATTCAGGTTCTGTAGCAACACATTTATTTGCAGTCTGAGTTAAAGTCTGTAGTGATGTAGCAATCTGGGCAAGCAAAGCCTGATTAGAATCTCCATTTACAAGTAACTCATTTGAGCTTCCTGGGCTAGACCCTGCCTACAGATTGCTCAGAGTTGCAAAGGTTGGGCTCAAGATGGCAAACATGTCCATTAGAATGGGATGTTGCCCAGGTAGAGGAGAATTCGAGGTACTCAATGGTCTGTCATTTGCTAATTTTTTCCCTTTCTTTTTTGCTGTCTTCGTCCCTGGAGCACTCTTTGCCTGCTCACGCCGAATTTCCTTCTCCCGTTTTTCCTCTGCCACTCTTTGTTTTTTTAACACTCTTTCTAATTTTTTTCTCTCTTTCTCTTGTTGTTGGGCTTCTTTTTCCACTTTCCTCTCCAACATTTGTTCCTTTTTCCTTAGCTGCAACTCTTCTTGACAAGCTTTCTCCCTCTCTTGTTCATTAAGCATTTGAATGTATGCATCAGATGTTAAGATCTAGGATTGCCTACTTAAACGTAGTACCCCAATCTTATTCTTACCACCCCTTGCATGCACCCTTCGAACCGGGAGCTTGAGAAATCGACTAATTGGCTGTGGCTGAAACTCACTATCTTGGGTGCAAGGCACATAATCTGGTTCCAAATTACCTATGCATTCTTCTTCTTCTGCAATGTCCTCATTTTGTGGATCCCAATTTGATGCAGTAGTAAAGTAGTGTATGATATTAGATGGATCATGATCTGGTGGTGAAGGCATGGAAAGGCCAACATCCACCTGACTAAAATTTGTTTGTATCTCCATGTTTCTAGCAGCTTCAGCCATCCATTCTGGTTGGCTAACTTGACTTGGCAAACTAAGACCTTCCATATTACAAATTGTATCAACAGCATTAGGAAATCTATTAGCAGCATTAGACAGTGTAACAACAGCATTGGAAACAACATCACTAGCATTAGGAAGTATAATAGTAGCATTGGAAACAACATCACCAACATTAGGAAGTGTAACAACAGCATTGGAAACATCACCAGCATTAGGAAGTGTAACAGCAGCATTGGAAACAACATCACCAGCATTAGGAACTGTAACAGTAGCACTGGAAACAACATCACCATCATTACGAACTGTAACAGCAGCATTATCAATACTTTCAACAGCATTAGGAACTATAAGAGCAGCATTAGAAATAGTTTCAGCAGCATTAGAAAGTATTTGACTTCCTGCCATTTCAGTACATTCTTCTTGTACTTCCATTGGATTTTGTACACTTCCACTTTTATTGTATGTTTTGATGAATTCCTCAACTTGTGCATCTAAATATCCAGCTAATTGCAAGAAGGATTCAACTGCAATTATCTCGGCATCCTCTTCCACTGCGAAGGCCTGATTCTCTGTTGCACTGCCCATAGAATCTTCACTGTCTTCATTTGATACTTGGAAGCCATCACTTGGCCTCATGTCTTCTTGAAGTGCAGACCTATTCAGTGGCCAAATGCCTGTCCTTTTGAGCCCACCAATTATATTAGTAGGGGTTAAGGCCTGCTTGAATGCCTTGCTAGCAAGAGTGGCCAACTCTTCTCTTCCAATTTCTATTTGCGGGTGGCTGGCCATCCATGCAGACCTTTACTTTTTGAAATAGTTTTTGAATGGTGAAAAAATACTCACATCTAGTGGCTACAATCTATGGCTTGTATGTGCTGGGAGGGTGATGAGGTCAATCCCTAAATGACATGCTTCCTCGATGGTCTTGAAGGCAACATGGCTGCCATGTCCATCAAAAATCAGAAGAGCTCTGTTGGTAGGTGAAACCCCTCCGGGGATAGATGCAGCAAAATGCTGCAGCCAATTCAGAAATAGTTCTTTAGTCATCCACGCATGTTCTTGAGCTGCCATGCATGCACCCGGCTCACAATTGGCTATGTAGTTTTTGATATGCCTTTTGGATTTAAATAGATAAAAACCAGGTATACTGCAACCCAATGCACTAACACATGCCAAAACAGTAATCCACTCCCTGCTTTTTGAGATGAGGTGGGGCACACAACGAGATCCCAATTTTACTATTACCCACATTCCATAGTTCCTGCCAGCTTGTACCCCAGTTTCGTCGCAGTTCCATATTCTGTTGGACCCATACTTATGTGTTTTGTAAAGATTTTCTAAATTATCGTAGAATGAATTTACTATGCTTGGCCTTAGCATAATGGCTCTATTGGTATCCACACCCTATGCAGTGCGGATAGTTAGATCTGGATGCCTTTTCCTAAATCCCTCCCACCATGACCTCCCTGGCATCCCATCTGTGAAAGGATTTGGCCTAGACTAAATGACCTCTGCCACAGTAGATTTCAGCTGTGAAATTTCAAGCCCATGGTCTATGTCGGCCATGTCCTTGCACCATTGAACTATTTCTTCCTCTTCCTCATCAGTCAAGATCGTTGGTGGCCCCCTACGTTTGGTGCTCATGAGACCTAGTAACCAGGCCCTCAAACTGCTAGCAGACACTCTCCATTTCTTTGCAGCTGCTCTGATTGACATATGTTTATCTTCGACATCAGCCATAGCACTTTGGATGTTATTGTTTGTCTATATACTTCTGTTCAACTTTGAAGAACCTGTTTCCACAGCAGTAGTTTGAAGGCAATCTGTATTGGTTTCCAAATCCTCTGTATGTGCGGAGGGAAATATACATTCCACTGGAACATGATCTGGTCCAGTGGTATGTGTATCTTTGTCCCCCGACATCGTGTTAGGAAACTTGCAACCCCCAGGTTTTCTGACTGTCCTCCTTCCAGAAGTTCTCCTCCCCTTTTTACCTCGAGCCATAAGTATCTATACACCTGCAAGAAATGCAAACATCATCAATACCAGAAGTGATATGTAGAAAAAATGGCATCCTTAGTGCAATGACTGAAAAGAGATTGAAGCATCATTATTGCAGTGGCGGACGACAACCATCACTTGTTCCATTTTGTAGTGTTTCATTGTGTTCCATTTTAGATTGTATTATCACCTCAATCTGGTTTCATCATTATGTACAGAGATGTATAGATATACATGTGTATACAGATATGTAGATATGTATACATATATGTATAGAAATGTGTATAGATATACAGATATGTATATAGATATGTAGATATGTATACATATGTATACAGATATGTATAGATATACACATGTGTATACAGATATACATTTGTCTATCTATGTACGTATGTGTGTAGATATACATGTGTATATATATAGACATATATATATATGAGACATTAACATACATGATTTAATCTATTGAATGATTTAACAGACAACATGCATGGTAACATGTTTTCTTAGGCGCAGACGGGAAACAACATTAAATCCATTCAATGTTCATTGGGGTCCAAATACATATTCCACTTTTCATCGAAAAGTTAATCATTTTACCGACTGCTTTCCCTGTTCTCAACGGTGCGATGGAAAGTATTTCTAGATATGTATACATATATGTATACATGTATACAAATATGTATACATATGTATAATCAGTACCAGATATGTTGACAATGAACCCTAAAAAATAATGACACCCTTAATCGTTGACAATGAACCCTCAAAAATATATACCCATTAAAATATATGAACCCATTTGTATGTATAAAAAAAACCCTAATTATATAATAGTCTATTATTTTGTACAGTGAAATTATCACAAGACAAAATAATGAAACCCTTAACCGTGGACAATGTAGTAAAATTTAGCAAACAAATTGGAGTAATCTTTCGAACATGTATATCTATAATTCTAAAATGTTGAAATGTTAAGTACCAGCTTGAAATGTTTACATTGTATAGTGAAATTATCACAAGACAAAATAATGAAACCCTTAACCGTGGACAATGTAGTAAAATTTAGCAAACAAATTGGAGTAATCTTTCGAACATGTATATCTATAATTCTAAAATGTTGAAATGTTAAGTACCAGCTTGAAATGTTTACATTGTCTACGGTGCATATGTCTATACATATACATATGTATATCAATATACATATGTCTATCAAAACACATTTGTCTATAGATATACAGATATACAAATATACAGATATATAGGTAAGAATGCCAGTACAAAATATATACCCTTTAAAAAGATGTAAAATTTAGCAAACAAATTGGAGTAATCTTTCGAACATGTATATCTATATTTCTAAAATGTTGAAATGTTATGTACCATCTTGAAATGTTTACATTGTCTACGCTGCATATGTCTATACATATACATATGTATATCAATATACATATGTATATACATATACATATGTCTATCAAAATACATGTCTATATATCTACATATGTCTATAGATATACAGATATACAAATATACAGATATATAGGTAAGAATGCCACTACAAAATATATACCGCACAAAAATATACGAAACCATTTGTATGTATAAAAAAAACCCTCATTATATAACAATCTAAATTATCACGAAGAAAAAATAATGAAACCCTTAACCATTGACAATGAACACTAAAAATTACATACCCATAAAAATATACAACCCCATTTGTATGTATAACAAAAAACCATCATTATATAACAGTATATTCTTTTGTACAGTGAAATTATCACAAGACAAGGGTTGCCTCAGACAAAATAATAAAAAATTGAAAGTAAATTACACAGCAGTACCCAAATCATGGGTAGCATGAGAGAAAAACGAAGATAAATGATTGTATACCAGTATAGATATGTATACAGATATACATATGTCTATTTATATGTATATATATATATGTCTATAGATATACATATCTTTATAGATAGACATGTATATATATACAATACTTTAACAGTCTAATCTGAATATATATAGAAGCTTTAACAGTCTAATCTGAAAATATACAGAAGCTTTTTATATAAACCCTGGATAGATTATATAAAATGAAACCCTCAATATATTATATTACAACATAGGAAAACAATTGTAACTATTTAATGTAACAATAATTAATAAATACTATTCAGACAAAACTAGGAAGAATCTGACTGTAAAAGTATTAATGAGACAAAGCTGTAGGATTCAAAACATTCGAAACATTCATATAAGGAGGTGAAGTACCAACCTAAACCTTAATATGGAAGTCTGCAAAATTCTTTTTGGCAGCAGACAAGGTTTGCAGCGCTCCTTGCAGACAGGGTTTGCAACGCTCCTTCAAGAAATTTATGTTTAAAACAATCTCTACGCTGCATAATGTTCATCTTATAATGGATTGATATTTGAAAAAGAAATGCATTGAATTTGGTTGGTGAGTTTGAATTTGAATAAGTGCGTAGAAGCTATTGTATTCGATGTTATGATACGCAGAATTGAACTCAGTTGTTGAGATTTGAATTTGATTAAATGCGTATGAGCTATTATATTCGATTGATGTGATTTACAAATCTCTTTTTTTTTAATGTAAACTAGTTTAATTTTTTTTTTATTAAATAATCTCACTTTTTTTATGTAAACTGGTTTAATTTAATTTTTTTATTAAATAATTGTCTGGATGGAGAGCCTGATACCATTATGTGTTTGTGTAGGTGCAAGTGGATGTGATAGCAAGTATGGGAGAATGTGACAGCAAGTGGGGGGGATGTGATAGCAAGTATGGGAGAATGTGTGATTAACAACCTTTTGGGATTGGGGTGGTGTGTGTTTATGGTAGCTTAGGTACCAGTAGCTGTGCACAAAAGTATGTGAATATGACCAGTTTGACTTTATTTGATGTCCAAATGAGTGGTTTTTTATAAACATGACATATTGTAATAAAAACAATAAAGTGTATATTTAAATTTGAAGTTCTCATATTTGCATCATGTTGGCTTGAAAATGCAAGTGGAAGAGCATGTGTATTATTTTTTTGCAATGGTAAATTACTCATGCAGTTGTGAACATGTATTGGTGCATATGTGCTAATTTACTAGGTATTCTATTTACATGTAATGGTTCAATATAAAAAAATTATTGGGGGGTAGGGTGCACAAAAACATAGCGGTTATTGGGGCGTGGGCGGCTACTGGCCCCTCTCCCTTAATACTTAAACTAATTTAAGCTAATCAAAGGAAATGTTGACAACTCAATAGTAATTAATGATAGTTGTAGGGATAGATGATTGAGAATTTAGTGTTAAATTCAAAAGGTAAATGGTACTTAGTTCTAGGTTTGAGGATGAATAACTTATGAAGATTTTAGAAGTTGTCTATCTTGAATCTGTAAATGACACATCCCTATCTTTGTGTTACCTCAAATTTTACACAATCACTATGTTTTTTTCTAGGTCGAAGCCATGGATATGGGTCAATACTACAACTGTAGATCTATCTTTTGTGGCACAAATGTGATCTTGTTGATTGTGCACCTCTACTCTCTAGTCTACCAATTCTACTTATCTCTGCTCTAGACATTGAAGATCGGTGATATTTATGAATACCTTTAGGGAGTTGTTGAAATCCCTAGGGGTCACGTTCTCCTAGGTCATTCCTTGGGAAAATAGCAATTTTATAGTCATGCAAAAGGATTGACAAATAGCAAACAATACATACAAGTGCTCTTGGATGAGTATGCAACCCTAGATTCTTTTAGGTGCTCCAATTGAAGTGTTATTTCTCTTAAATGTAAAATGATATTCAAATGATGCTTGTGGATGCTAGATGAGTGCAATTGAATGCCTTTAAACATAAGGACAATCACGCAAACATGAGTTTAGTCAACTCAAGATGGCTAGTGAAATGGGTGAGAGTCAACCAAATTTGAATTTGAATTTTGGGAGTTTAAGGGTTAGCACTTGCTTGCTCAAATTAGGATCATCGGGAGAATGGATGAATAAAACTGCTAGATCTGTGGACATGGGATTACTCTCATGATTACTATTAGGATTTAGGTGTCATCTACCTTGTAAATCCTATGTCATTTTACATGGCTCCAACATCCTTCAAAAGTTTCTCTAAGTAGTTAGGGTGTTATTGGAAATTAATTTGTAATATTTGATCCCACATATTGTTTGTAATACACTCATAAGGAAGGAGGATTCCATCGACATGTTGGCAATATGTGTTGTCATTGATGTCAACATAGTATATGGAAATATAAGGACAAACTTGTATAGAGTTAAAGTGATGCAGGAGCATCCCGGGTTGCAGAGCAATCTTGCATCAACCAAAAACATTTGCATTCTTTATTTTCTTTCATTTTCAGTTCAGTTCAGGCAATTGCAGTTTTTAGCATTTTATACTGCATTTCACCACATCTTCATATCAGAGCTCGTGGAGCAGGACTTAGCATCTACATATCATCATCTACATCATATTCAAATTTTAGGTCATTTGGACTCAAAGTCTAAAAGTTATCGCTATCAGAAGATCATCAGCTTTCACAGAGCAGAGCATTCAGATAGTCAGCTGAAGGAGAAGGTTTGCAGAGCACTTCTGTGACTTGTAGAACCTAATGAAACATCATAAATGGCACATATGGATCAGATAGACCTTCCTTGAGATCCACACTAAGTTTCATGCATTTGTGGAGCATTCCCAGATGTTGAAGGTTGGCCTACCTTGTTTTACACGTTACATCCTTCATTGGAGTTTGTAACCTCTTTTGTGGTCGACGTGGAGGATTCCTTAAGCTAGAGATGATATATATAGATCTCTTAGAGGCATTAGGAAAGTAGTTCTCAGTAAGTAGTTGATAGATAGCAATTATGATAGTTTAGATTAGATCTTTTGTTCTGGGAAGACACTTCAATGCCCTATCTTGCATATCAGTTGTAACCTGGAAAGCAGGCTTGTGAGCCCTTTGATTGTAGCCCGCATGTTGCTGGCATATAATCATTATGAATATATGATATATTGAGCATTTGAATCTTCCATTGCATTCTACGATTGTGTTGTTTCTGTTGTGTTTACTCTAGCTACATGGTTTGGACAACTCATTCTGTGAACCCTCGTACCGTGACTGCACCATAAAGTCAGCATGGTCAAGGCAAACTAGTCCAAGAGAAGAGAAAATAGTTTAAGTATGGTGAGGTGATCAGTTTTGTGTTTGAGCATGATGTAGAGGTAAATACTCATGTCCTTGCATGTTTCGAGTATCCCTACATGTATATCTCATCAGTTTGGAGTACCGCACTTAATGATAAATACCATAAATCTATCTAAGGCATTCATGGTGCATATCCCAAGGCAGAGTAACATTGTTTTGATCCGCATTTCTCAGTAGAGAAAGATTTGATCTTGTGGTTCTGAAGACAAGTTTATCCAGGTATTGAAATGATATATCCAAGTTCTCAGGAATTCACATCTTTAGCAAAAAGATTTACAAGGGATAGAGTACCAGTTACTACTTAGACAGGGCAAAGCAATGATGGAGACATAATGGAATGCTCCGCATTCTTTCAGAAGACATTACTTTGTCATACGGTTTTGAGAACAGGCTCAGAGATGTATAAGGCATGTTATGATGAAGTATCAAGTGGTCTGGTGGTCCGCAAGGTCATCAATCAAGTGACAGAGACAATACAGACTGTTCCGGAGCCTAAATACATATGTTTAAGCTTTTGTGGAAGATGAAATATATACAGATCAATCATAAAAGTTGTGCGGAGGTCTTACATGTTCCAATGTATCTCAAGTTTGATTTACATATAGATATTTCTTGTTTTCTTGTACCACAATGCTATATCTTGAGTTATGAAGTGTCACATGTGGTCTGGAATGCTCTGTTTCGTACAGTTCATCATGTTTCTTGTTTTGAGGTTGTATAGATTGATCTAATACTTCAGAAAAAAGGTGAATGGGTGATGTTGAGATTATACATTATTGAATTCTTCGTCCGCATGAAGATTTTGGCTTCTCCCCGGTAGTATGAAGATGAACAGTTAGCAATTTTGAGCAGTTTGAGCTGACATGTTAAGTCTCTGGTATGATGTGTGGTAGATTCTAACCTATTGCTTTGAATTTGGAAAGTATGAAGAGATATGTCTTGAATACTTTCATGAAGTTATGAGGTCCGCAACAAGTTTTCTTATCATATTGTATGTATTGAGGCCGACCCTTGTAGAGATACACGTTTCATCCAATAATGTTTATGATGTTGACCTAATCAGCATTTTGAAGTTTTGCGGAGGATATATATAGAAGATCCGACTCATTTGTGAGAGATGAATGTGAATGCGAATATGATATTGTAGACGGCAAGGTATGAAGTGTGCAGAATCAGTTTGAAGGTATGTTTTGAGCAAAAAAAGAAGACTGCATTATCAACATAAGTCGGATGTCTATTTTGTAGCAGTTCATGTATCTATCTTTGTAAATCCTAAATGCAGTGAGTAGAATATTTAGGGAGTAGTAGCTTCCTTGGGTTCTACCTTAAATCAAAGTTGTAACTGTTGTAAACACAAAATACAGGGAGTAGTAGCTTCCATGAGTTGCAGCCCAAAAACAAAGTTGTAATATTTTTGCAGTGAGCATAATATATTGTGAGCTAACACTCACCATGGTTTTTCGTTGTTTTAGGGTTTTCCACGTAAAAATATTGGTGTTCTTGTGTTGTATGATTTACTTTCTACTCTTTAAGTTATTCAATTTTATCTATAAATATTTGTTTAAGTTTTAGTGTGTGTTGATTCACCCCTCCTCTCAGCACCTCATTATGTTCAACAATTGGTATCAGAGCTAAGTGCCTTTGAGAAGCCTAACAACTAAGGTAGATCCTGCACTTGAACACATGGAATCTAAAGTTATGGACAATGATGTATTTGTACTGAAACCAGATCTAGAAGCAATGGAACTTGAAGGTTGGGACCTTGATCTAAATGAGTGTGAAGTAGACCTTGAAGGAGAACTCAAGTTAGCCCTTGATGAACTAGATGAAGCAAGAGAACTAAATATAGAATATGAACACATGCTTGAGAAAGCAAAGGAGACAATTGACAAATTGAAGACAAAGGCCAAAGAATCAAAAGAAGAAATTGGCAAACTAAAAACTCTAATAGAAGGAGATAAAGGAGGTGACATAAAGCTCAAGGACACAGACGAAATGATCTCAAATTTGAAATTCATGGTTGAAGAAGAAAAGATGATTGAAGATTGCTTAAATATCAAGCTCTACGAGAAATTAGTTGAATGTTCAAAACTTGAGGAAGAAATTGTCACTCTATGGAAATAAATGGAAAATGCAAAAGAACAAATTGATAAAGGAATAAAAATGAAAGGAGGATCTAAAATCCTCGATGAGATAATTAACTCTCAAAAGCCAGCAAAAGAAAAATCAAGCCTTGGTTTTGAAAAGGGGAAGAGTCCTATGATCAATGCTTCTGCAAATTTATATGATAACTTCAAATCAGGAGGAAAGTCTGAAATAAAGAAGGAAGAAGCCTACACTGAAGATCCTAAGAAGAATGCCTCTAGAGATACAAAAGAAGATAAATTCACTCTTGTCTGGAGACAAAGGAAGAATATGAAGAAGAATTTTAGGAAACCTGCACCTAAACAAATTGCTCCTATCAGGTATCCTCAAGGTTTCAATGGAAATTGCTATGCTTGTAATAAATTTGGTCACAAAGATGTTGATTGTAGAAGTAAGATGAATAAAAATATTGTAATGTGTTATACTTGCAATAAGATTGGTCATAAAGCTGCTAAATGTAGGAGTAAGCTAAGTCAGAACTCTATAAGGTGTTATGCTTGCAATAAAATGGGACATAAGGCTAATGAATGTAGAAGTAAAATGTAAAGGAATAATAGGGATAATGCTCAACCCTTTCATGGATATTGTTACACTTATAACAAGTTTGGCCACAAGGCAACTAATTGTAGATCTAAAATGAGGAGAAATGGTAATGTTCAACAATTAAACTTCACCTGTCATAAGTGCAATCAAACAGGGCACTCTGGAAAGAATGTAAAGATCTACTCCTCAAAAGAAGGTTGATATTGCTCAACAAAAGAAGGAAATGAGAAAAGTATGGAAGAAGAAGGAAGAATGTGAAGTTTCTGGACCTCTGCCTAGTGCAGATGGATCCTCCGATAACTAAAAGGATAAGGTACTGATTCAGGGGGTCACAACTGCAAGACCCTTGAATGAATGTGATGTTGAATTCCTCAACACTCTAGCTAAAATTGGTACGAACACATTAAGATGATGATATGAAGAGATTTGGTCAAATTTCTAGAGCAATTGGTTAATTTGCAGAGGATTACTGAATGATTATTGCTTTCTGCATATACTTGCCAATCAAAAGGCTTCAAATGACAAAGAAGGTTGATTCGGTAGAGACAAAGATATGGTACTGATGCTTTCAGCACATTGGTACATGTGTAGATTAACATTGTTGATCTACTGATGATATTTCTGATATGATATTTCCTATTGCAGAGATTTGTGGAATGATAGAAGGTGACCGTGTCAACACATTAAGGGTTTGCTAGCTTTTTGACCTAACTTTATTCACTGCAATTAATGCACTTTAGGTCTTCGAAAAAAATGTTTATATGTGATTTCACATATGATTAAGTTATTTGTGATCGAACATTTGAAGAGTGAAGAGTAGAGTAAAAGCAATTTGAATAAATTTTGAACTATTGTACGAAACTCTACTGGCAAAGAAATTCAAAGGTATTTATCATTTCTTTCTAAAACCCTAGTTTCATAAGTGATTCATGATGTTTACCCCCCAAATGATTGATGTCTTGGAATGGCCAAGACCTAAGTTTAAGAAGCACCCCTACAAATCCATGGAGACAGATCTGGAAGGCGCATTCTCAAAAGTTCCTTATGATGTTATGCATACAGAGGATGTGAGAATCTACATCCCAATGAAATTGGATGAATTTTATCACACAAAGATAAAGGAGATCTGGTTTAATGAGCTAATCAAAGATGATTTTGAACTGAAACCTGAATTTGAGGGTTTGACAGAGAAGAAGCTAGATGTGTGGAATAACTTTCTGAATTTATGTTATGAGAATGATTGGATTAAGTATGTGTTGAGCCGTATTCATGACAAGTTTATGTGGTTGGACATGCCACATATGATCAATAAGCAAGCTAACAAGGCGGTTACTGGTTTGTCCCGTAGGACCCATTCTGACAATAAAGGTTGTGAAAAATGAGATGGTTATGAATCTCACTGGTGCAAAATTTGACAAATGTGCCCTAACAGTGAAAGACATAAATGATCTGGTGGTGAAGTATGCATCAATGATGACCAGTTACAAGATATATTACACAAACAGAGAAAATTCAGTGTCAGCAACAACTATGCACACTGCTCACCAAACGGTGAAAGAAGGTCTGGACATTGATGATGTAGTAGAGAACAAACAATATACACACTTCCTTATGCAATAGAGAACAACAACATACAGATTTTATTTTCTCAAAATCAACCACAAAATTACAAATATAGGGTGGCCTTCAGGGCCTCTAACCCACTGGAATCTCAACACCAGCGATCGATCTTCCTGCAGATTCGAGAACAACCCACTTTGATACCACTGATGTAGTAGAGAACAAACATCATACACACTTCCTAATGCAATAGAGAAAAAAATAGCATACAATTATGATGCAATAGAGAACAACATACAGATTTTATTAAGTTTCTCAAAATCAACCACAAAATTACAAATTTAGGATGGCCTTTAGGGCCTCTAACCCACTAGAAATCTGAATAGCAGCAACCAATCAGTCTTCACCAACTTCACACCTCATAGACACTGGTCTTCTATCCTTCTGTACACTAACTTTTTGAACCTACCTTCCCCAACTTCAGGCAACAATCAAAACACTACAACACACTACCAAAAAGTTTCTACTATACCCCCAACGAACCAGATCCTTCCTGGGAAAAGGATAAGATTAAAAATCATAGAAGAGGTCCTCCACATTGTTGGGAATTAAGGTGTCTCAACCTTGGTAATTCTCTACATTTGTAATGTTTTTATTTATTATTTAATTGACTATGTTGTAAATATTTGGAAAATCCATATTGTCATATTGTGGGATGTGGCACGGTGATGTGTCAATCCTACATGGATTATGAAAACTTGTAGTTTTGTCCTCACATGAGGAGATGGGCATCCCACTTAGTGGTAGGAATATTCTGCCATGTGTCGGCATCTTCCATGTTGTGTAAGGAATGTTTGACCGAAACGGTTATGACGGATTCCTATGACAAATCTATGACATGTAAGAGTCAGAAATAGAAGGTTGTAAGACAGGGGATGACATGTGTCATGAAGCATCTTTGAATAAGGCATATTTGGGCACCCTAAGGTGGAATATGACATGTTGTAAGAGAATATGCTATTTATAGCATGTGTATGACATATTCTCTTACAGTTGTAAGTTGTAACCACTATGACAGATTCTATGATGGTCGTAAGTGTCGTAAGAGCATCTGTCATAGCCCATTTTAGAAATAGGTGACCCCTTTGGGATGGGAGTTGTGGACAAGTGTCAGGTACATTCTACAATGTTGACCAAGTGTCCGTGGGCATGGATTTTGGTCCATGAAGCCATGTTGGACGCCCATTCCAAGAAAGGTCCAATATTACCTTGTATTTCCTATTTATACAAGTGCTTGGAGATGGAGTTTGTATCACAGGTTTATAGGTACTGTTATGCTACTGGATTGACTCCAGACATGAGTGTCAAAGACCATTAAAGCTTGCATTGCAAGTTTATTGTAAACAACTTTCAGATTTGTTAATACATTGTGCAGGTTTCTAAGTGTGGGGTTTTTCACTTGATAAGGGTTTTCCCCACCATAAATCTTTGTCTCTCTTCTTCTGTCTACTTTCTGATTCTTTTGTTTTGCTGCAATATCTCATGTTAATGGTTTAACATTGCTGTAATAGTTAGGATAAAGTTGAATTTGCATAGCCCTCTCCTCAATAGATTAGTGTAGGAAGCATTTTCGCACACCTAGCTTCCTTTTAGTTGGTATCAGAGCTTGATCACCTTTGGTCCTAGTTGTTGGGTAGGGGTTTTTTGAGCTAATCTTAGGTTGAATGGGAGTCTGTGCAGAGCATTTTGTATCTTATTGCAGCAAGGAGATGGTAGGCACATCAGGAAGGTTTGAAGTAGAGAAGTTCAATGGCAGTAATTTCGAGTTGTAGAAGCTCAAAATGGAAGACATGTTAGTTGACCGAGACCTTTGGGATAGTGTGAATGGAACTAAACCAGCTGCAATGTCACAAGCTGATTGGGATCTCAAGGATCAGAAGGCTAAGGGTCTCATAAGACTTAATCTTGCCGATTCTATGTTGTTAAATGTCCATGAGGAGACTACTGCAAAACTCCTTTGGAAGAAGTTGGGGGATGTATATCAAGCCAAATCCCTAGTTAATAAACTTTTTCTGAGAAAGAAGTTGTATTCTCTTCGAATGGAAGACGAAGGATCCATTGCTGAGCATATGAATGCCTTTAACATGCTGGTTGCACAATTGACATCTATTGGTGTAAAGATGGAGGAGGAGGATCGGTGTATGACCTTGCTTTGTTCTCTACCGGACTCATGGGATCATCTTGTCGTGGCAATCGGAAACACCACATCCACATTCAAAATGGAAGAAGTGGTTTCTTTGCTATTGTCTGAAGAGATGCGGAGAAAGTCTTCTGAGGCAGCCAAAGAGGCCCTTGCAGTTCATGGAAGACCCAAGGAGAAAGGGAAGAAGAAGGACAAGAAAGCTGAGAAGGGTAGATTTAAATCTCATGGGAGATCCAAATCTCTTGGAAAGTCCAAGGCTCTTTGTTGGAACTGTGGCAAGACTAGGCATTTCTAAAAGGAATGCAAAGAGGAGAAGAAGAAAAAGAAGAAAGCTCCTGATTCAGATTTTGACAAATCTCAAGATGACGGTGATGTTTTCATCGCAGCCCTGGCAACCCATGCATCTGATGATGTGTGGTTAATCGACTCTGGTGCATCATTCCACATGACCTCGCATCAAGACTGGTTCACTAAGTATGAGGAGTTCGATGGTGGAAAGGTGTATCTGGGTGATGACTCTCATCTGAAGATCATTGGTCATGGAAGAGTCTCTATCTGATTCCCTGATGGTCAAGTGAAGGGGATCTCTGGGGTTCTGCACATCCTAGGCTTAGCACGGAACTTGTTTTCTATAAGTATGTTGAATGATGCAGGTGTCCAGGTTGTCTTTTCGAAAGAAGGATGCAATATGACTAGAGGAGCTATGGTGCTTGCTAAGGGTACTAGGAGAGGTACTCTGTTTCAGTTGGAGGCATGCATTTCACAATGCAATAGTTCTTCTGACTCAAGGAAGAGGGCAACAGTCACTTCATCCCCACCATCTGAACGAGCAGTGAAGACATCTGTTGTTTCTAGTCTTGATGGTTGTAATCGTGCATTAGAAGTTAAACTTTCCGCAGAAAAGACAATGTTATGGCATAAGAGATTTGGCCACATTGGTGAGAAGGGTCTGTGTACCTTGAAAAATAAGAACATTGTTGAGGGGTTAGATGATTATAATCTTGAGTTCAACTTTTGCGAACATTGCATTTATGGAAAACAAAACTATGTTTAATTTTACTTGAGTTCTCATAAGTCTTCTGGTGTGTTGGACCTCATTCATTCTAATGTGTTTGGTCCTGTTAATGTTCCTTCGTTATCAAAATCTTTTTTCTTTGTATCTTTTATAGATGATTACAGTAGAAGGACATGGATTTATTTTCTCAGAAGCAAATATGAAGTCTATAGCAAGTTTAAGGAGTTTAAAGCCTTTGCTAAAAATTAGACTGGTAAAAAGATTAAATGTTTGAGAAGTGACAATGATGGTGAATTATGTTCTACAGAATTTGATAAGTATTGCAAGGAACTTGGGATTGAAAGGCACAAGACAACTCCATACACCCCGCAGCAAAATAGAGTTGCAGAGAGGATGAACATGACACTGATGGAGAAGGCTAGGAGTATACTTAGTGGAGTTGGCCTAGAACAAAAGTTTTGGGCTGAAGCTATTGCCACTGCTTGCTATTTGGTAAACAGATCTCCTACATCAGCTCTTGTTGGAAAGACACCCATGGAGGTGTGGTCTGGAAGAAAGCCTTCAATAAGGCATCTTCATGTTTTTGGTTGTGAGGCATATGCACATGTGCCTAGGGAGAAGCGATCAAAGTTGGAGAGCAAAGCTATTAAGTGTATCTTCATCAGCTATGGTGTTAGTGTGAAAGGATACAAGCTTTGGGACCCCATGGCTGAAAAAGTGTTGTATAGCAGAAGTGTCATCTTCAGAGAGCTTACACCTTCTTCCACTATTTTGCAGCCAGAAGAAAAATAAAAGAAAGAGGATGTTGTTCAATTTCCTCTCACCCCTGAGAAGACTAAACAAAAGGACAATGTTGGACCTGGTGATGAGGAGAGCTCTAGCAGCTCTGAAAGCTCAGATGAAGAAATTGAACCTCAACCTCAGCTCTTGAGGAGGTCTACACGGATAAAAAAGCAACCTGAAAGGTTTGGTTTTACATTGCTTGATTCTAGTTGTGCTTATGCTTTGCTTACTAACAATGATGAACCTAAAACTATATCAGAGGCTTTGGATATGAATGATGCAGGTTCCTGGAAGGAGGCCATGGAGGAAGAAATGGTTTCTTTGGAAAAGAATCAAACTTGCGACTTGGTGCCTTTGCCTCTTAGACGGAAACTCGTTGGATGCAAATGGGTGTTCAAGAAGAAAATTGGTGTAGATGGCAGTGTTGAGAAGTATAAGGCCAGATTGATTGTGAAGGGGTATTCATAAGTGGAGGGTATATATTATGGTGAGATCTTCTTTCTCATTGCAAAGCTGACATCCATTCGATTCCTGTTGTCTCTTGTAGTAGCATATGACTTGGAGGTAGAATAGATGGATGTGAAGACAGCTTTCCTTCATGGTGACTTGGAGGAAGAAATCTACATGTCACAGCCAGAGCATTACATGGTGAAAGGTATAGAAAATTTGGTTTGCAAACTTAAAAAGTCTTTGTATGGTTTGAAGCAATCCCCTAGGAGATGGTACTTGAAGTTTGATGCCTTTGTGTAGTCAATTGGATTTGTGAGATTGAAATTGGATCACTGTGTGTATTATAAATTTGATGGTGATCATATTCTCATTATTGCATTGAATGTTGATGATATGTTGCTCATTGGGAAGGGTAAGAATATGATTTCTGATTTTAAATCTCAGTTGTTAGCTTAGTTTGAAATGAAAGATTTAGGGGTAGCCAGGTACATTCTAGGAATGGAAATCAGAAGAGACAGAACCAACAGAAAACTTTGGTTAAGATAGAGTAAGTATGTGAAGACCGTGTTGGACAGATTCAGCATGGTAGATTGTAGACCATTGTGTGTTCCCATTTCTTTGGGGACAAAGTTGTCTGTTGAGGATTGTCCAAAATCTCCTAGTGAGGTGGAGGACATGAGTAGAGTACCTTATGCTAGTGCTGTTGGCAGTTTGATGTATGCTATGGTCTGCACAAGACCAGACATTGCCCAAGCAGTGGGAGTCCTTTGTCGATTTATGGCTAATCCTGGATGGGTTCATTGGGATGCAGTTAAGCGAGTATTCAAATATTTGAGCGGTACTTCCGAGTACTCCATTTGCTATCATGGTAATATTCCAGGACCTTCGCATTTTGTTGATATTCGTAGATTTGTGGATTTAGATTGGGTAGGTGACATTGACAGCAGGAGATCCACCAGTGCTTATGTTTTTACACTGTTTGGTGGTGCTATTAGTTGGATGAGTAAGCGACAACCTGTTGTTGCTTTGTCTATGACAGAAGCTGAGTATATGGCAGCAACTCATGCTTGTAAAGAAGCCATTTGGCTTAAGAGATTATGTTCAGATATTGGTGTTGATGCAGGTCAGATCATGATTAGTTGTGACAGTCAGAGTGTAATTTGCCTTGCAAAGAATCCAACTTTCCATGCTAGAACAAAGCACATTGATGTTTAGTTTCACTTTGTGCGAGACATGGTTGAGGATGGAAAGGTAAATTTGGAAAATGTAGATACTTTGAAGAATGTTGCAGATGCATTGACGAAACCAGTGGGCACAGAGAAGTTCAGATGGTGTTCAGAGTCTATTAGCCTGTCAGCCAATAGCAATTAAATCCTATTTTTTCTATTGGCTCTTGCAAGGTGTTCGACAAGTGGGAGAATGTTGGGAATTAAGGTGTCTCAACCTTGGTAATTCTTTGTATTTGTAATGTTTGTATTTATTAGTTAATTGCCTATGTCGTAAATATTTGGAAAATCCATATTGTCATATTGTGGGATGTGACACGATGATGTGTCAATCCTACATGGATTACGACAACTTTTATTTTTGTCCTCACATGAGGAGATAGCCATCCCACTTAGTGGTAGGAATATTCTACCATGTGTCGGCATCTTCCATGTTATGTAAGGAATGTTTGACCAAAACGGTTATGACGGATTCCTATGACGAATCTATGACATGTAAGAGTCAGAAATAGAAGGTTGTATGACAGGTGATGACATGTGTCATGAAGCATCTTTGAATAAGGCATATTTGGGTACCTCAAGGTAGAATATGACATGTTGTAAGAGAATATGCTATTTATAGCATGTGTATAACAGATTCTCTTACAGCTGTAAGTTGTAACCGCTATGACAGATTTTATGACGATCGTAAGTGTTGTAAGAGCATTTATCATAGCCCATTTTGGAAATAGGCAACCCCTTTGGGATGGGAGTTATGGACAAGTGTCAAGCACATTCTACAATGTTGACCAAGTGTCCTTGGGTGTGAGTTTTGGTCCATGAAGCCATGTTGGACGCCCATTCCAAGAAAGGTGTCATGCCCACATTTCCCATGCGGTCACAACATGCATCACACGTGTTATGTCCACATTTGGCATGTGGTCATGACACGAAACATCAAAAAAATTTCCACGCTTCCCTAGAAACCCCCTCGCACGCGTAAGTGTGCTCAGTGGCATACACTTAAAGTGCAAACAAAACAATTGAAAGTGGGGTAATATGCACATGTGCACATACCAATCGTGAGAAGGCCATCAAGGGGGTCATTGCGATGCAGTTAATGTTGCTAATAGGGTTCAACTTCACTAACCTAACCAAACCCTAAATTCTGAGAAAATCTGGCAGCATAACGCCTCATAGGCGTGAGTAGGGTTTATTGTACTAAACTAAATTAATTCCAAAGGTTTACTGATTTGGGTTAATAAATTTATTACATCTCACTAGTTGCATTGGTAATACAGTTCATTAAGTTATTGAAACATTTTTCAACAAAGTCCGATCATTTGCTCTCCTTCACATTTTCTAATTTTAAACATTTTTCAACAAAGCCCGAACATTTGTTCTCCTTCCCGTTTTCTAAAATTTAATATTAATTTTTTCTCCTTCACGTTCTCTATCAATCAAAGTTATCACTGCATCCTTTACATTATTCCTAATTTCTAGTAGATCAAATCTCTATCAATCAGAGTTATCACTACATCTTTTACATTATTCCTAATTTCTTGGTAGATCAGATCTCAGAAATAGGACTTATTAACTTCGTTTGACGAAGTTTGCTAGGTTTTAGTTATAGGTTTAAATCAACATTTGATTTAATTTTTGTTAATTAAATTGCCCCCAATTAGGATTAATGGATTATTAAATCTTAATTAGTACTCTTAGCCCTATTCTGGAAAGGTCATGCATTTTCTCCTCTTTGTTTTCACTTTTATCTTTCTTTCTCTTTTTCTCTCATTTTCTCAATTCGACATTTTCTTAACGTCCAGGTTGAGTTTAAATGGCCACATATGAAATGCATATGATGGCTTCAAATAATTGTGAAGTTATAAATATACACACACACAGATATATATATATATATATGCTATTTGTATTTACAACACTAGGTTTTCTTTTAATAATTATATGTAAATAGTTATATATATATATATATATATTTTTTTTTTTTTCATTCTAAAAATATATATATAAATTTTATTTATTTTACTTATTAGCAAAGATTTTTTTTCTTTGTTATATTTTATTTTGAAATAAAGTTGAAGCCCTAAAATCTATATGTATAGATTCATTGGCTGAGCCCTAATTTTATGTGGTTCTTATTGGCAGGGTTCATGGAGGGCGGCAGCGGCGCATGGGAAAGAACACAGAGTGGTGGCCGTGAAGGTTTAGAGAGGGGAGCAGAGGTGGAGAGGGCGGAGGTTGCAAGTGGGCCGTGCGGCGGAGGGACATCGCAGAGGGGAGAGGCAGCGATCACTGCAGAGGGAGTTAGGCAGTGGAGAGGGTAACGACAGTGGTAGAGACGGAGGGCGGCGTAGTGCAGGGAGCGGCGAAGGATAGGCCAGAGGCTGTGGGGTTTTAAAGATGTAAGGGAGTGTGGGGACAGGGACTGAGCCCCCACCCACATCCCATTTGATGGGGTGTGGGTGGGGGCTCTGCCCCCCTCCCCACACCCAAAACCATGGTAGTAACAATGGTGGGGGGAGTTTGACCCCCCACCAAATGTAAACGCATTTTCCTTGAGACATTCGCAGACTGTAAAAGAAATACAGTCACTCCAAATTTTTGTATTTATTAATGTTTATTTTAATTTAAATTTATTCAATATATATATATAAGGTTATACACAGCAATCACAAAATTTTAATTTATTCAAGTTCACAGTTAGAGCTTTATTAAAACATATATATATATATATATGTATATATATATATATATATTTCAAACAGTCCATTTGTTGGGCAAAATTAAGGTAAACAATTAATTTTAAATACATGTAAAAATTACATCTATGTAATTTACTCAATATATATATATATATATGTATATATATATGTATATATATATATATATAATTTAAATATATTTTCAAAAGAAATAATTTTCTTTCTAAGCACTCATAGGATTTCTATTTTAAAACAAATATACAAGATTATATGTAACAATATTTTTCCTTTCTCAATCCTTCTAAGAGTCAAGGAACTCATTTAAAAATCTATTCATTATAAGATTTATATTTACACTTTTTTTTTTTGAAAGGGAAGAATTAAATGTATTTGCAAATAATTAACAAAAAACAACTCTAATGCTTAACTACAACCAATTTTCATTTCTTTCAAATAACAAATTATAATTTCTTATTTGCCATAATAACAACTTCATAACTTATCAAATTGATATTTCCATCTTGACATACAATGAAATAGATTATAACAAACTTTCCTCATTTCATCCTTTGAATAATATACATTTAAACTAACAATTTCTAACTTTCAATTCATTGATAAATGTCCAACACACAACTTCAAAAATGTAATTTTTCAACCAAAAAGAGAGAACCAAGTTCTCATCTTGACAACTAACAATGGTAAGATCTCGAAGAAGGCCAAGCTCTCTCTCATGAGCTTTAAGAGTAAAAGAAAATAAAATATTTTCCAAGACAAGAAATTTCTTCAACTTCACACTAAGCTCCAAGGAACCTGCATATCACACAATGGAAAGAAACACCACACATCTTGCTCTCCTCCCTACCATAGACCTGCAAGAGGGTCACCCCTGAGCTAGGGAGGTCATCCACACACCTAGGGAACTCAATTCCAATTCACAACAAGGCACACATTCATCCCAAAAACACAATATTACACCCATAGGAAAAATACAACACACGAACTCAACCAAGGTGAGTTCAGAAGGGGTAGGAGAGTGGACACACTCAACTCTAGAGAGCCACTCCTTCAAAATATCTCAACACAATTTCTCTTATGGCCTCAAGCCAACATGTTAACAAAATTTCCAAAAGAATTCATATTTTAGCTCTCAAGCCATATAACAATTTGCTCAAAATCACATAAAATGCCCTCAAGGCTTTCAACATCTCAAAACAAGGTAATGACCTCGAGGAGGATCACTCCTCCCCTACCCCACACTTGTTGAGCATTCTCTCTCAAGTGGGAGAGGCTTTTACAACACCCAACCAAAATTCCCCACAATAACAATAACACTCAAGGAAGAAAAATACACACATATGCATCAAGCAAGCAACTAAAATACAAGGGGAAGGCCTTAGCCTTGAAAACCAACCTTTAAAAGCCCTATTATGGAAGAAGTTGATGTAGAGCTCCTCTAAAGTCTCCTCCAACATAAGCCACCAAACTCCCTCTATCTTTTTCTCCCAAAAATAATTTCAAACAATAAAAAAATTCTCAAAAATTCAACAACCCCTCACCTTATCCCAAGTGGGATTAAAATAAGCCCAATCCATGAGCTTAGAGGAATGGGGACGTGACACTTGTCACCTCCTCACTCTTCCTCCCCACTACAAGCATGTCCCAAGGGATGGGTGTTGACACATGTCACTCACCCATCCCCAAAGTCTCCCTCACCCCTTACCACATGTCCTCTCTCCAACACATGGGAGAGAAAAGGGGAGTTAAAGAGGGAAAGGGTGACACATGTGTCCCCTTCCTTTCCTCTAATGAAGGACCACACAACTCCATGGGTATTCTCACCAATTGTGAGAGAGACTTGAAGTAAAGTCCTCCACAATTGGTGGGTCTTGGAGTTATCTCTAACCTTGGGAAGTGAAAAGGGATGGGTTTGAGTGTTGGTACCACTCATCCACTCATCCTATCCCTCCCATGCCTCCAAATTCGTCACTTAACTTTAGTGTGAATTTAAGGTGACCATATGGAGGTTTACCATGGGCCACCCAAGTCAAAAGGGACCCTAGACCCATAGAGTATAACCCAGGGTCAAGTTTAGCCTAGTTAGAACACCCAGGGTCAAGTTAAAACACAAGAAAAGGGTCTCCAAAAATTTAAAATTTAAAAATGTAATTCAAAGATAATTCTTACAACACATATCATAATTCAAATTAAAAGAGGGTAGACTTAACCCAATTAACCTCATGCAAATTAACATTACAACATTTCATCATACATAGAGTTGATCTTGGTTCCTCGTGGAACTAGATCGGCTTCACAAGGGATTACAACATCAAGTGTGGGATGATCTCCAGTATCTGTGGTTGGTTAGAAATACCTGCGCACTCAGTTGCAAAGTTAATTCCACATATCAATAACATAGCCGAAGTAAATTAAAACTTGCACTCGCATAAGATATTACAAGTTCTCTTAAGCATAAAGGAAATCACATTACAATTTTCTAACTAACATCACCCAATTAGTTTTCCTTTAATATAGAGCATCTATCTAACATCACCCAATTAGTTTTCCTATAATATAAACATCTATCTAACATCACCCAATTTGTTTTCTCTTAATACAAGCATCTATCTAACATCACCCAATTAGTTTTCCTTTAACATAATAAAGTCTAATAGTTCAGGAATCTGGGATCAATAGTCCCACAAGTATAAAAGTATCAGCAACAGTAAGGTAAATAGTCACATGAACAGAAATGAAAAAGGTAGGCCTCACATCCTCCCCCCCTAAGACTCTACTTCCTCTTGGAAATCGTCAAAGAGGTGAGGATAAAGAGTCCTCAATCTCGCTACATCCTCCCATGTCACAGTGACCTCATCATACATGTCCCACTGGACCCTAACCTGGTCTAGCTCTTGACCTCGAAGGGCCAGCGTCTGTCAAGCCAATATGTGAATTGGCTCCAAAGCCAGCTAACTGTCTGCCTCTACCTAAAGAGCACTCCAATCTAATACGTGAGATAAGTCAGAGATGTAATGACGTAAAACTGAAACATGAAAGACATCATGGATACGCGACAGGCTAGGTGGCAAGGCTAGATGATAGGCTATAGGTCCTATCTGCTCCAAGATCTCAAAAGGTTCTACAAACTAAGGTGCAAGCTTAGAGCCCTTTCCGTAATGGATTGGACTCTTGTGCGGTCGTACTCTCAAAAATACCCTGTCACCCAGTGAGAAGCTCTGATCAGTTCTCTTAGCATCGGCATACTTCTTATGTCTATCATGTGCCTCTTGAATTCTCTATCTAATCAGTCTGACCTGCTCCTCCATATCCTAAACTATCTCTAGACCAATGGCAACCCTGTCTTTTATCCGATCCCAACTCAATGGTGTCCTACATGGTCTGCCATATAAAGCCTGAAAAGGAGGCATACCCAACGAGTTGTGATGCCCATGATTTTAGGCAAACTCAACCAGATACAGATACTCCTCCCATCTAGACTGATGGTCCATAACATACATACGAAGCATGTCTTCCAACACCTGATTAACTCTCTCTGTCTGTCCATCGGTCTCAGGATGGTAAGCTGAACTAAAGTTGAGCTGAGTGTCCAATGCCTGCTGTAAGGTTCTCCAAAAAGCTAAAGTGAAAACTGAGACTCTATCGCAAATGATGTGGCGAGGTACTCCATGAAGTCTGACAATCTGATCTAAAAACACTCTCACCACAGATGGTGCATTGTATGTCATGTGTACAGGTGAGAAATGTGCCACCTTGGTCAACTTGTCAATTGTCACCATGATGGCATCATGGTGACGTGATGACATAGGTAGACCAATAATAAAATCCATGGAAATGGTGTCCCATTTCCACTCAGGTATCTTGTGAGGGTACAATAGTCCTACTGGATGCTAATGCTTGGCCTTGACCCTCTGACACTCAAGGCAATGAGCAACATATTCTGTAATGTCTCGTCTCATCCCAGCCCAATGATATAACTGTCGCAAATCAGCATGCATTTTCTTCACTCCTGGGTGTGCTGCATAAGGTACCCTATGAGCCTCTGAGAGAATCACTGCACATAGATCACCCGCATGGGGCACATAGATGTGATGTCGATGTCTAAGCAAACCATTAAGCTCAAGGGAATATCCTGTGAATCTGCCCTTAAGGGCCCTTTGTTTCTAGATTTCCTGCTGCACCTCAAGAAACCACTCGTCCTTAGGCAGATGCTGTAAGATACGCTGTCTCAAGTCCACCCTCAATGTCAAGGTCAGGATCTCATGGTGCTTTCGACTCAAGGCGTCGGCAACCACGTTCTACTTCCCTTTGATGTAATAGACATCAAAGTCATACTCGCATAAGAACTCCATCCAACGCCACTGGCGGGCGTTTAAATTTGGCTATGTGAAAATGTACTGTAAGCTATGGTGATCCGAATGGAGCTCAAAGTGTTGACCCAAAAGGAAGTGTCTCCAACGAACAAGAGCATGAATAACTGCTGTGAGCTCTAAATCGTGAGTAGGGTAGTTTAGCTCATGTGTCTTGAGCTTATGCGATTCATAGGCAATCTCTCTACCAACCTGCATAAGCACAGCTCCTAAACCCTCTAGTGATGCATCTGTGCAAACAAAAAAAAATCCTCTACAGGATCTGGAACCGCTAATATGGGAGCGCTGGTTAGACGCTCCTTGAGGACCCCAAAGGCCCTCTCACACTGCTCAGTCCAAGTGAAACCTTTCCCTTTCCGCTGAAGGGAAGTGATGGGATACGCTAATCTGGAAAAACCCTCAACAAATCTATGGTAATAACTGGCTAATCCCATAAAACTCCTGACCTCTGTCACATTGGTGGGTGCTGGCCAGTCCTGAATCACTCTGATCTTCGATGGATCTACGGAGATGCCATCGCCTGATAAGATGTACCCCAAATACTGCACCTCTGTCTTGAAGAAGGCACACTTCGCCAAGTTGCCATAAAGCTACTGCTCCTGTAAGCACTGCAAAACCTGACGCAGATGATCCAAATGCTCCTCCTCAGTTTGCGAATAGATCAAAATATCATCAAGAAAGATGATCACGAACCGATCCAAGTAAGTGTGGAACACCCCATTTATGAGACTCATGAACACTGCAGGGGCGTTCGTCAAACCAAAGGGTACCACTGTGAACTCGTAATGGCCATATCTGGTTTGAAAAGCAGTCTTATGAATATTTGCCTCTGTGATGCGCAATTGGTGATACCTAGATTTCAGATCAATTTTTTAGAACACTCTGGCTCCTTGCATCTGATCAAAGAGGTCGTCAATCCTAGGCAGAGGATAACGGTTCTTCACCGTCACCTTGTTCAACTGCCTGTAATCCATGCATAATCGAAGAGACCCATCCTTCTTCTTCACGAAGATAACCGGTGCGCCCCATGGTGAAATGTTAGGTCAGATGTGCCCCTTCTCAAGTAACTCCTCTAACTACAATTTGAGCTCTGTAAGTTCATGTGTAGCCATCCTGTAGGGTACACGAGACACTGGCTCGACACCTGGCACTAGATCGATGTGGAAATCAACCTCTTTGCCTGGAGGCATACCCGGTAATTCTAGCGAAAACACGTCAGCAAAATCTCTCAGGATAGGGTGATCATCTAATGAAGCCTTAGGCTCATCCTCTGATCTGTCACTGACCGTGATAGCAAACATTTGACATTCCTTCCGCATACAGTGCTTAACCTACTAAGCGGATATCATACGTACTGCCACGGGCTTCTGTATGCCCACTAACTCAACCGATGAGCCATGATCGTCTAAGCAGCTAATCATCCTCTGGCGACAATCTAGCTTGGCTCTATGAGCTGCAAGCTAGTCCATACCCAAAACTACACTGTAGGATCCTAATGGCATAACCCTAAGGTCACATGATGTAGTGAAGGAACCCAAGGTATCTACTAACATCTTAGCCCCAGAGGCCAACTCAACCTCCCACCTAATGTCCTTCCTAGAAGCCACCAGCCTGCAACGTTCCACTAACGATGTAGACAGAAAAGAGTCGGTAGCTCTAGAGTCAAAAAGAATAGAGATGGGGAAATCCCCAATCATACCTGCTGCCTCAATAATTGAGGCTTGGAAGTCAGCCTGGTGGTTGTCAACCACTGCAAACATGCAGTGGGACTTGCCCACATCACCTATAGTCTGCTCAGATCCTCCTGAATGGGGTTGTCCCCCTGCTGTAAATCTCTGTGGACACTCTCTAGCCATATGCCCTGCCCCACCACATACATAACATGGGCCCCTAGCCTGTAATTGTCCTAACTGAGTCCTACCCGACTGCTGCTATCTAGTCCGTCTTGTGGACTCCTGTGAACCTCTGTAAGACTGCTGAGACCTCACGGGTCCCGCAGATGATCCCTGTTATCTCTGATCTCTACGTGGGCCCTGCTACTGCCAACCATGGTTCTGTCCTCCCTGAACCCTCTGTTGGGGTCTAGACCTCCGCTAATGCTACTTCTACTACTGTGGAGGCCTAGGAGGTAATGATGAGGAATTAAATCCTCCTCTCTATGGTGTGGATTGTGGTCTTCGAAAGTTCTGTTGCTGCTGGTGATTACGATCCTGAAACTGCGGGTGTGAATTCTTCCCTCGTCCCTGGATTTCCTCTGCAATGTAAGCCTTTTCGACAGCCTCACTCATAGTTTGGGGGTCTGCCATATGCACTGGTCCTGCTATCCCATGATTCAGACCTCTAATGAATTTGTGCACTAGGAGTTTCTCGTCATGGAGATACTCGGCATAACGAGAAAGCTCAATGAATCGGCTCTCATACTAAGCAACTGTGAGTCCTCTTTGTTGTAAGTCATGGAACTCATCTATCCAGCGCTGTCTATAGTGATCTGACAATTAACGCGCATTAAAGCGCTCTATGAACATGTCCCACATGAGTGTATCTAAGGATAACCGGCGCTTGCACTCCTCAGTGTGCCACCAGGTAGTTGCTGCATCTCTCAGAAGGTGTACTGCCACTCGTGCTTTCGTGTTTCTCCCATAAGGTCACAACACAAAGCACTTGCCTAGACTAATGAGCCAAGCCTGGGCCACAGCTCCCTTTGTAGCTCCTGCGAAGCTAGGTGGATTGAACCTAAGCAGGTCTCTGATGGGGTCTCCTCTATCTCTAAGTCATATAACCGGCTCATCCATACCATACTCGTAAGGTCCATGATGTATCTGCTTTACTCTCATAGTCTCATCTTGTCTCTAAAGCCTCAGAGGATCCCACTCCGTGTGTGGTAGGCTGACCCTACCTCCTCCACTATAGTATCAAGTATCTCTACGAAAGGCTCCATACGTGGCACCTCTCGTGGATCAACGCAGGGCTCCACACGTGGCTCAGCACGTGACTCAGCATGCGGCTCCTTACGTGGCTCCTCTCGCAGATCAACGCGAGGCTCATCACGTGGCTTTGGTATAGCTAGCGGTACCCTCTCTAACATGGCCTGCAATGTCTGTAAAATTTGAGGACCTATGTCAAGTATTGGTGGTGCCTATGGTACTGGCTGATCTGCTATGACTGCGGGTCCCTGTCCCTCTGTAGAGGAATCACTGTGCACCTCAATAGATGCCGTGTTGCGTGATCACGCTCGTCGAACACGTCAGGGAGGCATCCTACAAAACAAGGTAGGCACTAATTAATCAAAGTTGTGGAATAAATAACGTGCACAAATATGCCGAGTGTTTAAACTTGGGCTCTGATACCAAATGTCATGCCCACATTTCCCATGCGGTCACGACATGCATCACACGCGTCATGTCCACATTTGGCATGTGGTCATGACACGAAACATCAAAAAAATTTCCACGCTTCCCTAGAAACCCCCTCGCACGTGTAAGCGTGCTCAGTGGCATACACTTAAAGCGCAAACAAAATAGTTGAAAGTGGGGTAATACGCACACGTGCGCATACCAATCGTGAGAAGGCCATCAAGGGGGTCATTACGACATGGTTAACATCACTAATAGGGTTCAACTTTACTAACCTAACCAAACCCTAAATTTCTGGAAACTCCAGCAACATAATGCCTCACGAGGGTGAGTAGGGTTTATTGTACTAAACTAAATTAATTCCAAAGGTTTACTGATTTGGGTTAATAAATTTTTTACATCTCACTAGTTGCATTAGTAATACAGTTGATTAATTTATTGGAACATTTTTCAACAAAGTCTGATCATCTGCTCTCCTTCACGTTTTCTAATGTTAAACATTTTTTAACAAAGCCCGAACATTTGTTCTCCTTCCCATTTTCTGAAATTTAATATTAATTTTTTTCTCCTTCACGTTCTCTATCAATCAGAGTTATCACTGCATCCTTTACATTATTCCTAATTTCTTGGTAGATCAGATCTCTATCAATCAGAGTTATCACTGCATCTTTTACATTATTCTTAATTTCTTGGTAGATCAGATCTCGGAAACAGGACTTATTAACTTCGTTTGATAAAGTTTGCTAGGTTTTCATTCTAGGTTTAAATCAACGTTTGATTTAATTTTTGTTAATTAAATTGCCCCCAATCAAGATTAATGGATTATTAAATCTTAATTAGTACTCTTAGCCCTATTCTGGAAAGGTCATGCATTTTCTCCTCTTTGTTTTCACTTTTATTTTTCTTTCTCTTTTTCTCTCATTTTTCTCTCATTTTCTCAATTCGACATTTTCTCAACGTATAGGTTGAGTTTAAATGGCCACATATGAAATGCATACGATGGCTTCAAATAAATGTGAAGTTATAAATACACACACACACACACACACACACATATATATATGCTATTTGTATTTACAACACTAGGTTTTCTTTTAATAATTATATGTAAATAGTTTTTTTTTTTCATTCTAAATATATATATATATTTAAATTTTATTTATTTTACTTATTAGCAAAGTTTATTTTTCTTTGTTATATTTTTTTTTGAAATAAAGTTGAAGCCCTAAAATCTATATGTATAGATTCATTAGCTGAGCCCTAATTTTATGTGGTTCTGATTAGCAGGGTTCATGGAGGGCGGCGATGGCACATGGGGAAGAACACAGAGTGGTGGCCGTGAAGGTTCAGAGAGGGGAGCAGTGGTGGAGAGGGCGGAGGTTACAAGTGGGCCACGCGGCAGAGGGATACCACAGAGGTGAGAGGCAGCAGTCGCTGTAGAGGGAGTCAGGCAGTGGAGAGGGTAACGACGGTGGTAGAGACGGAGGGCGACGTAGTGCAAGGAGCAGCGAAGGATAGGCCAGAGGCCATGGGGTTTTAAAGATGTAAGGGAGTGTGGGGAGGGGGACGGAGCCCCCACCCACATCCCATTCGATGGGGTGTGGGTGGGGGCTCCACCCCCTTCCCCACACCCAAAGCCACGGTAGTAACGGCGGTGGGGGGGGTTCGACCCCCCACCAAATGTAAACGCATTTTCCTTGAGACATTCGTAGACTGTAAAAGAAATACAGTCACTCCAAATTTTTGTATTTATTAATGTTTATTTTAATTTAAATTTATTCAATATATATATAGGGTTATACACAACAATCACAAAATTTTAATTTATTCAAGTTCACAGTTAGAGCTTTATTAAAACATATATATATATATTTCAAACAGTCCATTGGTTGGGCAGAATTAAGGTAAACAATTAATTTTAAATACATGTAAAAATTACATCTATGTAATTTACTCAAAATATATATATATAATTTAAATATATTTTCAAAAGAAATAATTTTCTTTCTAAGCACTCATAGGATTTCTATTTTAAAACAAATATACAAGATTATATGTAGCAATATTTTTCCTTTCTCAATCCTTCTAAGAGTCAAGGAACTCATTTAAAAATCTATTCATTATAAGATTTATATTTACACATTTTTTTTTGAAAGGGAAGAATTAAATGTATTTGCAAATAATTAACAAAAAACAACTCTAATGCTTAACTACAACCAATTTTCATTTCTTTCAAATAACAAATTATAATTTCTTATTTGCCATAATAACAACTTCATAACTTATCAAATTGATATTTCCATTTTGACATACAATGAAATAGATTATAACAAACTTTCCTCATTTCATCCTTTGAATAATATACATTTAAACTAACAATTTCTAACTTTCAATTCATTGATAAATGTCCAACACACAACTTCAAAAATGTAATTTTTCAACCAAAAGAGAGAGCCAAGTTCTCATCTTGACAACTAACAATGGTAAGATCTCCAAGAAGGCCAAGCTCTCTCTCGTGAGCTTTAAGAGTAAAGGAAAATAAAATATTTTCCAAGACAAGAAATTTCTTCAACTTCACACTAAGCTCCAAGGAACCTGCATATCACACAATGGAAAGAAACACCACACATATTTCTCTCCTCCCTACCATAGACCCACAAGAGGGTCACCCCCGAGCTAGGGAGGTCATCCACACACCTAGGGAACTCAATTCCACTTTACAACAAGGCACACATTCATCCCAAAAACACAATATTACACCCATAGGAAAAACACAACACACGAACTCAACCAAGGTGAGTTCAGAAGGGGTAGGAGAGTGGACACACTCAACTCTAGAGTGCCACTCCTTCAAAATATCTCAACACAATTTCTCTTATGGCCTCAAGCCAACATGTTAACAAAATTTCTAAAAGAATTCATATTTTAGCTCTCAAGCCATATAACAATTTGCTCAAAATCACATAAAATGCCCTCAAGGCTTTCAACATCCCAAAAAAAGGTAATGACCTCAAGGAGGATCACTCCTCCCCTACCCCACACTTGTTTAGCATTCTCTCCCAAGTGGGAGAGGCTCTTACAACACCCAACCAAAATTCCCCACAATAACAATAACACTCAAGGAAGAAAAACACACACATATGCATCAAGCAAACAACTAAAATACAAGGGGAAGGCCTTAGCCTTGAAAGCCAACCTTTAAAAGCCCTATTATGGAAGAAGTTGATGTAGAGCTTCTCTAAAGTCTCCTCCAATATAAGACACCAAACTCCCTCTATCTTTTTCTCCCAAAAAATATTTCAAACAATAAAAAAATTCTCAAAAATTCAACAACCCCTCACCTTATCCCAAGTGGGATTAAAATAAGCCCAATCCATGAGCTTAGAGGAATGGGTAGGTGACACTTGTCACCTCCTCACTCTTCCTCCCCACTACAAGCATGTACCAAGGGATGGGTGTTGACACATGTCACTCACCCATCCCCAAGGTCTCGCTCACCCCTTACCACATGTCCTCTCTCCAACACATGGGAGATAAAAGGGGAGTTATAGAGGGAAAGGGTGACACATGTGTCCCGTTCCTTTCCTCTCATGAAGGACCACACAACTCCATGGGTACTCTCACCAATTGTGAGAGAGACTTGAAGTCAAGTCCTCCACAATTGGTGGGTCTTGGAGTCATCTCTAACCTTGGGAAGTGAAAAGGGATGGGTTTAAGTGTTGGTACCACTCATCCTATCCCTCCCATGCTTCCTGTTGATGAGGATGTTACTTACACACAAACATGAAATAAAGGTTACACAACAACCTTTATTTATCTTGAAAGATACGATGAATTCAAAGAATTCATGATCCCAAGTCTCTATTGATTATTTCATAAACTACTGACATTACTCAGTGGTTGATGTGTGTTGTTGTTTTCCATTCAGGGGCCTTACATTGATCAGTAAATTCTATTTTCTGCAACTATGCTATACAGAAAGGCTACTCTACACAGTATATGTTGATAACTGAGAGGGGGGGGGTGAATCAGTTATCCTAATTATTTCTTCTTTTGAACTTTCTTATTAATCAATGCAGCATTGAATCAAACAAACAAACATTACCATGAAATGAAAAACACATGACACAGTATTTTTGACGTGGAAACCCTGTTAAGGGAGAAAACCACGGGGTGATTAACCCAAAGATTATTCTCTGTTAGAAGAATAAGGAATTACAAAATGGCACTTGCCAATTAGGGCTCACTGCCCGAGCACACTGCTCACAAAGAGGCCCACTGCCTACAAGGAGACACACTGTCTACAAAGTGATAAGAATCACAGTCTTGAACTGATTGGAAGCATCTACATATGTTGGAGGTCAGTTCCGGTTAGGCTCAGTACACTGATCTGCTGCACTTCATCTTTCCTCTGTTCTTTATTTTGCTATCTTTTCACATACCGGATCTTTCTTATTGCTTCTGCTCTGCTCTGTATTTATTCGCATACACCTTCACATCATCACCCTTTTCACAACTAAATCCATCCTCTATATATATCCGCACTAGTGATTTCATTATCTTTCTAGTCGGCACCCGGAATAATCTATCTTCTCACAAACTCTGTTCTGTCGGCTGAATCCTTGCATATCAAGTAATGCGGATCAAGCATATACTTGTAGATATCATTAATCATGTCCGCCAAACATGATTCATGCCTTCACAACCTTTACCATCAACAGTAACACATCCGGAAAATAGTCTGATACTCTGTCAGTCAGTTCTTCCTCTGTTCTCACTGTCTCTCAAGAATCCGGTACTCAACTATTCATATCTTTTTCTTTGTTCATCACCGGAGGCTAAATCCTTGGAATATACTACTCAAGGTAGTCCTCTTGACTTCCCCAAATCCGCACTGCACCAAGACACTTCCTCTGAGAGATCCGGACCAATCTGTCGGACCTTGCCACATGCTCTGTTCTTGTTCACCAGACCACAACAATCTTCATTCTGACTTCCGGTAGAGACACACCATGACTTGCGGATATGTGGGATGACCTTTGTTGCCATCAATGACAACAACCATGAATCCATATAGTGTCTCTTGCCAACAATCTCCCCCTTTGGCATTGATGGCAACACTTAGTGAAAAATGATTAAGTGTTTACACTATGCTCCCCCTTGGCTGATGCTCTATCTTTATATACAATTTTTGGAACTCCCCCTTAGTTGGATTCCTCATTTTTCACTGCTCCTTACTCCCCCTTTGACATCAATGGCAAAGGGTAGGGTCCACACACCAAAATTTTCAAAAATTTTCTATACATAGCCACATATTTACATACTCACATATACTGAAGAATGTCTGCAAAAGATGTCTTCAGTTGGATCAGTTCTGTAGCCCAACTTTGCTTCATTCTATCCAAAATTGAAATGTGACCACTCAACAAAAATACAAATGCATCTGCCCTTTTTAGATCTTTCGGATCACTTGTCTGGGCTGTGATTTGAGCTTCTGCTATGGCCTCATGCATGGCCTCTAGCTTAGGGACAATTAACCCCCTGAGCTCACTCAACCTGCTTATTCTATTTTTCCTTTCCTTCTCCAATTTCTTGATTTCACTCAAGACTGCAATAGTCTGACATTCTTGATTTGTTATAGAGGAAGAAAGAGGATCAAAACTTTGAGACAAGCTGAGTAGTGTGTCCTCTTGCTCTTTTATTTTCTTCTCAATGTCCACTGTTACCTTGGACCAGGAGATACAAAATTTGTATATTTCACCGCCATCCTTAAGAGCATTTTCTAAGCTCTTTATCCCAATGTTCATGTTTCTCCTATCATTAATGATCAAACCCTGAACCTCGGAGAACCTTTTATCCAAAAACTCCTTCCGGACCTTTTCTTCAGCTGATTTTTCTAGAGATTCAAAATGTGTACTAACACTGCTGACTAAGGTTTTGAGATTACCGGAAGAGGAGGTTGTGGGATCCTTCTGAAAAGATGGCATGATCTTTTCCAGCACTCCAGATGCTACCTCCATAAGCTCACAGTCTTCCATGTGAGATTTCAGTAGTTTCTCTTTGACTTTCTCATTTGCAAATGAGGCTATTTTCATTGTTTGTACCGGTGACAAAGAGTCAAAATCTAATGGTCCTTTTAGCAGGTCCGGTTCATCAATTTCTATAGTGGCTTTTGTCAAGAATTCTTGAACAGTTTGTGTAGTGTCTCTTGCCGGAGACAGATGTTTCTTCTCTTTTGCAATTTTGTCCTTTGGAATCTTTTCTCCTTCCTTACTCTTGCCACTTTCAGTTGTGGGTTTTCTCTGTTGGGATCTTCTCTTTCTCTGCATCCTTGGTGCTGTCAACCTCTTTTTCTTTAACTGCTACTTCTTTCTCCTGTAGTTTCTCTTCTTCTTGGGATCCGGAGACTGTAGGGGAAACCGGAGGAGAGATGTTAGTCTGTTCAAGGCCCACTTCTTCCAGAGCAGATGATTCCAAGTCCACAGCTGTTTCTGCACCTAAGTCCTCTACAACAGGAAGATTAAACCTTTTGAAGGTTTTCCGGAGAATCTCTTCAGTGTCCTTGGCTACCTTGTCGGTCTCACCAAGCATAAGCTGATTCATCCTTGCTTTGCTCCTGAATTCATCCTTGCAGTCTTTGAATACCATGTTCATTTTTTTGTGATCAATTGAAGGATATAGTTGAATAGCTATCTATTCCCTGATCTCAATGTCTTTTGCCATGGCATTGTTCTTTCTTATCTCTAATTCCATCTCTAGGCTCTTTGGGATTTCAGAGATAATCTCAATAAAAGCTTTATTGTAGATGTTCAAGTACCTTATTATAGCTTCTTGCAGGATCTTTTGATCTGCCTCATTGTAGTCATCATAGAATTCAGCCACCGGTTGAAGGTTCCCATCCATAGTGACTGATTTGACTACACTGTCTAGAGACAGAGTGGGCTTTTCAGCAAATTCCTCTGCCATTTCTTCCTTGTCTTGGCCTGTGGAGGGTTTCCCGGATCCTTTCTTCTTCTGCTTCTTTATTTCTTTTACTCCCTCATCTGACTCAGTTTCCTCTTCATCCTTTTGGCTTTCATAAGCCCTTGTGGCTTTTGTCTTAGATCTTTTACCGGATGCCTGGACTTCCGGTTTTGAACTTTTGGTTGTGGGAGGTGCAGATCTTTTTGATGATCTGGTCCGGGTGGAAGTTTCAACCGGAACACCTTCTTTACTTTTCTTTTCTGCCTCTTTCTTTTCTTCCTCAGATTTTCTTCTCTTTTCCCAGCTGGCATCAAGTGCCTCTTTTGAGATGCCTAGGCCTTGAGCAATATGCTCTACTTCTTTTCTCACCTTCCTCTTTATCTCAGGTTCCCTGAGTTCTACATGGATCTTTACACTCAGCTCCTCAAAGGTTCCAAACCTTTCTGCCTTTGGATCTTTGAGCTGACTTAGCATGTGTTGAACATGCAGCTCCACTATCTGTTCATCCACTTCATACCCCATGGGCATGATCCAGACAGTCCTTGGCTCCACTGCCTCCATTAGGCACTGATCAGTGTCCACCATAAAGCACACTGAGTCTTTGTATTTTTCAACAAGAGACTGGGGAATTCTTTCTCTTGCTTGCATCATGCTTTGGAAGTTTTTGAAGTATCCCCATAGGGCTGTATTTCTTGCTTTGGCATCCCCAAGCCCATGTAGATAGTCTCTTATCTGGACTGCAACAGGTTTGTCATTCTACCATGCCCATCCACTTGATCCGGGCAGCTCATTCATGAAGTAGAAAAATAGACATAATATAAGAGTACCATACTTAAAGGAATTCTTTTTGTCCTTCTTGATTTTCTGTATATTTTCCATTAATTGGCTTAAGAGCAGTTCGCAGAGATCATATTCTGCATTCTTCCTTAGCATTTCATAGGCAGTATACACTGCAGTTCTAGATACAGAATTCTCCCTGCTGGAGTGATAGATCTTGTATCCTATTATCATGGACGCATACTTGATATCCGGATCAGAAATATCTTCAATGGTCATTGCCCTCTTATCAAATTTTGATCCGGTGGCCTCAGTTACAATGTTATTTTTGACAGATTTGAAGATAGGTATCCCTCCGGAAGAGTATAGACCAGTTACTGCCCTAATTGCCTCTTTTGTGATCTTGCAGGGTCTATCCAGCCATAGGAAGTTGTCATGCATCCTGCTCAGTATATACCGGACCCATTCATCTTCTTCAAAGCAGGGGAAATGAATGAATTGATCAAATTGTTTCTTCTGGATACCCTTATACTCTGGTTTAAGCTCAAAAGCATTGTCTATCAGTTGTTTGTGATAGAGATCTCTCAATTTGAATTCCCCAAATTCCTCAATGCTTGCATGTATGTAAACCCTAATGTCTTCTGTGTGTAAAACTCCATGAGGAACACTGGAAAATGCTCCTAAGGGATCTACCTCCAATGACTTGTATGGATGTTTCTTAAATTCAGGTCGGGGCCTATCTGAGATTTTTACTATATTTGGAGTAGCCATTTCTTCAAAAGATTTATAGCAAGATATCGAAAGTGGAAAATACCTTTTGCGTCTTCGGTTGCACGGAGTGGCTGGATTGATTTCTGTATGTAATGACTTCGGCAGGAGATCTTCGGTGAACTTGATGAATTTTGTTTCAGAGCTCCGCTTTTCGCTTCTTCTTGGATGTGGAATGATCAAGTGATTGTTGAGAAATCCCTTATATCATTTTGCAAACCCTAATATCTGTTTGCAATAAATGCTTCACCTATATTATTCCAGTTTGCCTTGTCCGGATAGCTTGGAGTATCCCGGATCAGTCCTGATCTATGAACATCATGTGGATCTTTCAATCATGAATAAATCATGATGACACATTACAAGAACATCCCAAACATTCTGTCCAGTCCGCAGAGTAAGATAATGTACTTCCAGATCTCTTCGGACCCTTTTGTAGTCCTCTGTCATTCCGGAGCATCTCCCGGAACAGGTCTTTACTTGATCGATCACAACTTCTTTACATCTTCATGCGGACCTCTGAAATCTTGTCTGGATCATCTCAGGACTTGTATCTTCAAACCCTTTACTCCACATCTTGTGTCACATCCCGCACCACTTGATTGGCTGGGGGAACAGGATTTTCTTTGAGTCTCCCCCTGAGCCAGAGCTCACTTTTTAATTTTCAGAAGAAATATCAGCACCAGAGTCTGGTGCGGATCCAACCTCTACATTCTCTAAACTTTTCTTCACCCAAATCTTGTTCATCTGATTCCTAACTTCATCCACATTCATCTTTTGTTTACCCTTGTCTTGATTTTGATTGTATACCGAACCTCTTTTGTCCTGATTCTTGCTTCTGCAGACTTTTGCACTATGACCGGACCTATTACAGATTTGGCAAATAACATTTCTTTGTATATTTGACTGATAACCTCTTGATATGCATTGATTAGCCATATGACCTACTCTATTGCATGCAAAGCATCTACCATTGAATGATTTGTTTATTTGCATATTTCTGCATTCATGAGACTTGTGTCCATACCTTTTGCAGTTAAAGCACTGTCCGGAGAAGGATGAATTAGTCTGATTCATTCTCTTTCTACACTGATTAGCTTTGTGACCAAAGTGATTGCAGCTGTGGTAGTATCCATTGAAGGATGGATATCTTTGAGCATTGGGCTGTCTTACCGGAGGTCTTCTAGGCCTATTCCTTGGATTTTCTGATCCAAAATTCTTTTGACCGGATCTGGAGCTTTCTCCTTTCTCATATCCCAAACCATACTTGTCATCTGTCCTCTTTTGACTTCCAAGAAGTACTTCAAGTTGGGTAGAACTTATCTTGAATTTTTCTTTATATTCATTTGTTGTTTGAAGATCTCTTTTGAGAGAGACAATTTGATCCTCAAGTTTTTCTTCATTATCTTTGGCATCTTCAAGATCAGATTCAAGATGTCTGATAATCCTGTCCATCTGGTGGCATTCTTCTGATTTCTCTTTAAGAGATTGTCTTAGATTGTCTTCAGCTTTTCTTTTTTCTTCAATCTCTTGAGTAAACTTTATAGTTCCTGATTCCATTTCATGTCTTAACATAATGACTTCTTTTGATAACTTTTCACATAACTTGGTTTTCTCAGTCAATTCTTCATTTGTATTGCTTTCTTCACTTTGTCTTGCCAATTGTTGGAGCAGCTCCTTTCTCTTTTTCATAGAGAGACTTAATTTGTCCTTTAATTCTCTCATGAATTCATCAGCCTATTTGAGTCTTTCCTTTAATTCATTGACTTTAGAATTTGACTGTTCAAGATCCTCAAGGGCAGTCTTGAGTTGCTCCCTTAAACCATATGCATCCATTTGAACTCCCAGATCTTCCTCAAGCTGTTAGGCTCTATTAGGAGGAACCTTGCTCTGATACCAATTGTTGATAACTGAGAGGGGGGGGTGAATCAGTTATCCTAATTATTTCTTCTTTTGAACTTTCTTATTAATCAATGCAGCATTGAATCAAACAAACAAACATTACCATGAAATGAAAAACACATGACATAGTATTTTTGACGTGGAAACCCTGTTAAGGGAGAAAACCACGGGGTGATTAACCCAAAGATTATTCTCTGTTAGAAGAATAAGGAATTACAAAATGGCACTTGCCAATTAGCGCTCACTGCCCGAGCACACTGCTCACAAAGAGGCCCACTGCCTACAAGGAGACACACTGTCTACAAAGTGATAAGAATCACAGTCTTGAACTGATTGGAAGCATCTACATATGCTGGAGTTCAGTTCCGGTTAGGCTCAGTACACTGATCTGCTGCACTTCATCTTTCCTCTGTTCTTTATTTTGCTATCTTTTCACATACCGGATCTTTCTTACTGCTTCTGCTCTGCTCTGTATTTATTCGCATACACCTTCACATCATCACCCTTTTCACAACTAAATCCATCCTCTATATATATCTGCACTAGTGATTTCATTATCTTTCTAGTCGGCACCCGGAATAATCTATCTTCTCACAAACTCTGTTCTGTCGGCTGAATCCTTGCATATCAAGTAATGCGGATCAAGCATATACTTATAGATATCATTAATCATGTCCGCCAAACATGATTCATGCCTTCACAACCTTTACCATCAACAGTAACACATCCGGAAAATAGTCTGATACTCTGTCAGTCAGTTCTTCCTCTATTCTCACTGTCTCTCAGGAATCCGGTACTCAACTATTCATATCTTTTTCTTTGTTCATCACCGGAGGCTAAATCCTTGGAATATACTACTCAAGGTAGTCCTCTTGACTTCCCCAAATCCGCACTGCACCAAGACACTTCCTCTGAGAGATCCAGACCAATCTGTCGGACCTTGCCACATGCTCTATTCTTGTTCACCAGACCACAACAATCTTCATTCTGACTTCCGGTAGAGACACACCATGACTTGCAGATATGTGGGATGACCTTTGTTGCCATCAATGACAACAACCATGAATCCATATAGTGTCTCTTGCCAACAGTATATTTCTTCAAATGATGTGTCTACAGATTGATATTTGCATGATATTTTCAACACTACATGCATTTAGCTCAAATATGCTAATGATATTCAATTATCTACGAGATGTCAGCATATTTCTCTGTTCTGCTTATTATTTATCATGATTAGCAGTTATGGAAGTGATTCAATGAAATTAAGAAAAATAAATAACAAAGATAGGGTTTAAAGGATGAGATTCCCAAAATTACTTGACTAAGATCACTGATCCACATACATGTTCCGGTATAGTAATGAAGAGAAGAAAACTAGAATCATACTTCACTAGGACATTCCACAAATCTGCATGATCCAGTGCAAATCTTCAAAAGAAAAGTTGACAACAACATGCAATAAAGTGAAAGCGCTTCTATTTGAACACAACATTCACCATTACATATCCAGAAATCAACTTGAAGATTACGTAAAGTTTACAATCAGGATGTAATCTGAAGCTTCATCTCCATTCAGTATGCTTTAAAACAAGTACATTTACAATGATATGAAGAAACAACCTTGACATTTCAATAATTCAGTCCTCATTAGTCTCAGTAATTCGATCTCCTATGTGAAATTATTTCGGTCAGATTTTTTATGGTTTTTGACCTCTCCCTCTACAAAGTAAAGGGGCTCAATATATGGCTTTGATTATCCCCAATACAGTTCCAAAACCCTAGTTAATCAATGGTCTGCACCCCAAATGCAGCATCAAACGGTGGGAAACAAATCCTGCCAAAAACTCTAAGCAGTACCCATACTGAGCGTAAGGATGCCCCTTGGAAACCCTAACAGTCACCAGAATAACTATTGCTTCTTTTAATAATGTTTCTTTCCACCTGCATTTTCCTCCACATTGAAAGCCTTTACTCCTCTTGTTGCATTTGCAATCTTTTGTGATCCGATTCGCCCCCTGGTCAGAATGTTAGATTGGCTTTAATTGTAGTAGTTAATGTACCACCAACTTAGTCTTTAGTTGCAGTGTTGGCGCCTTTAAACCCTTTGTATATCTTCATCATTGGCATAACCTATCTTTGTCTTCTTTCTCCACAGTCGGTAAGACAACCACCATCGGCGCAGCTCTTTCTCCCTTTACCGATGGCCGATGACCACTCCGTAACCAATATACCTGCGCACCTGTGGTCAACATACATAAGTTAAGCATCATCATTTAATACTAGCAGGAAGGTTAAACATTTCATTAAAATAGGCTGAAAGTGTAAACACAGATATCGGGTTAAGGATCCATGAAAAATCATGTCTCCAAATGCATATACAACGTCAAAAATGGTCAGGTCAACCATTGTTGACCAAAAACATGCTATCGGGCTCCAAAATGAATTCAAAAATCCTCCCGCTTTACTTTCCCACCTTTTTCCTCGCATATCGCATGCTCAATCCCTTTGTATATCGACTTGTATATTATGAACATACAAGCACTAAATCATACAACGAATTAACCGTATTTAAATTTCCCTTCGAATCCAGCTTGCACTTTTAACTTGCATCTTGTTCATTTGTATATAGGATATACATTGAGTAAAGATACATCGTATTAATCGAACTTTAATTTGTTTTGAGTTCTGCTACTTGCATGCATAATGAAATGCATGTATCGAAACATACATACGAAGCACCGAATATACAATGATTTAACCTCATTTAATAACTCTTCGGTTCTGCAGAGCATGCATATTTCTTTGCATGTCACCGAAACATACAAGCCCACATACATACAAGGACTTAACCTTGTTTCATAACTTTTCGAGTCCGTGGCTTATATAAGTGCAATGCACATCAACTTTGTATGTGAGATACATACAAAGCAAAAAGCATTCAACAACTTAACCAACTTTAAGAAAACTTTTGGGTCCGCAGCTTGCATATAACCAATGCATATTTTGCTTTGTATGTCCCAAAACATGCAAAGCCCAAAACATACAACCATTACATCTTATTTGATAACTTTTCAGTTTCGTGCAATGTATATCGTGTTGTATGTCCACTTTGTATATTTCGCACCTTTCAAACATACAAACCAAAAATACATGCAACAGACCCGATGGACTATGCATTTCAACTTTGAGCTGTGTCAGGTCCACCTTGTATGTACCAAAATGAACGTTAGCCAAATGCATACAAGTAAAATGACAATGTATATAAACCCGACATACAAACAACTTTGTAGATGCAACCCGATATACAAAGGAAACTCGACAACCCATTTTGTGACTAACACAAGGACCCGATATACAAAGGACTTTGTATATGAGTGACGTTGTATGTGTAACATACAAATCCAATTGTACATTTTACCAAAATACTCATAACTTGCAAAATATAGGGAATTTTAAGATGGTTCAAAATGCAACCCCTATTCATTTTTGACAAGGAAAATCACCTGTACTCTGGCCTGGTACTTAATGCTTATTTTTCATTGCTTTCAACAAGGTTTGTACTTTTACTCCCTTTTTTCCCTTTACCACCAAGCAGAACAGCACACACAAGCAAAAGCAAAAGCCACAGCAGGGGTCCTTATTTTGATAAGGAGTAAAATGGGGCGTGTTGTGAACATCACAACAACTAGCAACCAAACAAAACAATCAAATTAAAACCATTAAAGGAAATTGAATGAAATAAATTCATAACTTCCAACTATCTTTCTTGCAAATCATCATTTAACTTGATACTCAATGTATTCAATAAGGTGCATGAATTTTCCAATTCAATTTAAGTGGGTGCATTTGATTAATAATCCTCATCTTGAAAATTAGTTGAACAAACCAATGACTGACATTAGACTATGTAGTTGATGTCATTCCCTCATAGCCAACCGGATAGAGCCTTGCTGCCAGTAGGCATCCATAGCCCCGACAAGGTTATCGTTACAATTTTCCTAAGTAGAGCCGCACTGCCAGCAAGCATCTATAGCCCCGGTAGAGTTACTTAGATGGCTTAATCTAAATTTTCAGTAAAATCTATTTTATTATATATATATATATATATATATTTATTTGATAGAGTTTTCATAAGATATTGCAGTTGTAACTTCATGATGCAAGGAATGGTCACTTGCTGAAATTAAGCTAAAAATTGTAATGGTAGCAAGGGTGACCTCTGATTTTTCACCTGATATCTACACTCATAGGTTCAACAAACCCAAGGATTTTAGGTGTGTCATTGTGAGAAACTTTCATTGAATACTCAACCCACAGTTATTGAATACAAAATTTCACAAGTCCAACAACTTTCTACATTCATGACAGTCACAACAAGTTATGCATAAATTTCAAATAATTAACCTGAATGATTTGAATTTTCCATCATTTTCAGTGGTTGTTAGTCTGCTCCTTCATACTCTAAATCAAAATAAAGATCCCTACTGAGGAAAAACAACAAAGCAACCAAAACAAGCAGACTGTACAAATGACTATACAAAAATGTACACTATGATACACATGACTATCATGGCACTACTTCAGGCTTGAAAATAGTGTTTGAGAAACTGTCCATTAACTGGTAATGGAAAATCCTCACCGGTTAAGGTCTTAAGCCTGTAGGTGTTGTCTCCTAAAATCTCAGAAATTTGAAAAGGACCTATCCAGAGTTTATCAAACTTGCCATGATCTCCTTTCCTTTCATGTGCTTTTTCCCACATCAGGACTAAATTTGAGATTCTGAAAGCCTTAATTCTGGCTCTTTTGTCAAACCAGCGCTTGACAACAGCCTGATGTTTAGCAAATTGGTCAATTGCCTCACTTTTTTTTCTTCTAGGTACGTCACCTACAGCAACCTAACTTCTTGTTTATTATCTATGCCTAGGTATTGTTGTGCAAACTACAGTGTAGGAATCTTTAAGTTAACAGGGAGGATAGGATCCACCCCATACACTAGATGAAAAGTGGAATTTCCTAATGCAGCCTTATTCCTGGTTCTATCTACCCACAAAGCATATTTCAATAAAGTCTTCCACTCCCTTGGGTTCTTTTCTATTAATTTCTTTATGATGTTCAATAGGTTCTTGTTTGTGGATTCTGCTAACCCATTCCCTTGGGGATAGTAATTTGAGGAAAATTTCAAGATGATCCCATAATCAAAAGCCCAACTTGATAGTTTAATTGAAGCAAAAGTAGATCCATTATCACATACCAAAGCATAGGGAACTCCATACCTGGTTACTATATTGCTTTCCAAAAACCTGATGACATCCTTAGCATTACATGTCTTACTACTGACAGCTTCAGTCCACCTGGTACAATAATCATTAATAGTTAAAACATACCTGTGGCCTGAAGATGATGGAGGATTGATAGGTCCTATGACATCCATTTCCCATTGAGCAAATGGGTGCATCTCCATCACTAGCTGCAAAGGTTGAGCAGCATATCTTTCTCTGTGTGCAACAACCTGACACATATGACAACATTTGATGTGTTCAGCAGTATCTTTAAAAATAGTGGGCCAGTAATACCCTGCCCTGAGGATAGCATGAGTGGTAGCTAAGGATGACCCACGTGCAGTCCCAATCTTATCATGTAACTCTACTAACACCTTGTCTGCTTCTTATCTTTCTAGGCATCTAAGGTATATCCCTTCGTAATTTCTCTTGAAAATGACTCCTCCTTTTATCATGTATTTTTGTGACCTTATCTTTAAGGCTCTCCTTTGTGAGGCCTGTAATCTTGAAGGACACCTTCCAGTAATTAGGATGTGTCTGATGTCTGAGTACCATTCTTCATCATCCTTTGCATTTATAACATACTGTTGGCTCATGATATTAGGATCAATCTCTGATATCATCTGGCTCAATGCTTGTCCTCTCACTAATTTCATGGGTGTAATGTCCATATCATACTCTTGGAGGATAGTGATCCATTTAGCTCTTTTCTCTCCTGGTTGACTTTGCATTAGAAGCATCTTCACTATGGCATCAAGTACTACAACAATCACTCTACTTCTCAGAATGTAATACCTGAATTTCTTAACTGCTCGAACCAGAGCAAGCGCCTGTCTTTCAAAATCTATGTATCTGAGTTCTGCATCCCTGAAAGGGCAACTCCTGAAGGCTATAGGCTTTTCTTCTTTGGCCTCATTTCTCTGTGTCAACACTGCTGCAGAAGTATGCTCCGAAGCAAATGAGTAAATGTAAAAGTCCTTGGTATAATCTAGACTGATTAGAACTGGAGCATTAGATATGGCTTTTTTAATATCTTCAAAAGTTACTCTAGCTTCAGGTGTCCACTCAATTTTAGCATCCTTCTTGAGCATGGCATTCAAGGGTCTGACAATCTCTGCAAAGCCAGTGATAAATTTCCTAACAAAATTAATCTTACCAAAGTAAGATTTGAGCTCCTTCTTGCTTCCAGGAAGTTGTATCTTCATGATTGATTCCACCCTATCAGGATCAATGATAATCCCATTTTTTGTTATCAGGTGGCCTAATAATTTCCCCGTGGTTATCCCAAATATGTACTTCTTAGGGTTCAGGGATATCCCGTATTGCTCACACTTCTTCAGCACCTTTCTCAGGTCCTCTACATGGTTTCCTCTATCTTTAGAGAAAACTGTTAAGTCATCCATGTATATGACTATGCATTTACCAATCAAGCCTCTAAAAGCTATGTCCATCACTTGTTGAAATGTGGCTCCAACATTTATTAACCCAAACGGCATGCGCCTATAGGCGAATATCCCCCACTTTGTGGTGAATGTAGTCTTCAATCTATCAATTTTGTCCACCATCACCTGGTTGTAACCAGAGAAATCATCCAGAAATGACATCATCTTGGCACCATTCACAATTTGTAGGACTTCATCCAGAGAAGGCAAAGGATAATTGTCCTTTTCAGAAGCTCTATTTAAGTTTCTGAAGTCCACGTACAATCTGATGTCACCTTTTTTTTTCTTACTGGGACCAGGTTTGCCACCCATGTGGAATGTCTCATAGGAAATATGATCCTAACATCAAGCAGCCTTCTAACCTCTTCAAAAATAATGGGCTCCAGTAAAGCATTAACGAGTCTTTGTTTCTACTGAAAAGGCTTGGCGTCTGGCTTCAAAGGTATGGTATGAGTGATGACTGATGTGTCATAAGTTTTCAGCTCGTCATATGTCCAGGCAATGACATGGATATAATCTTTGAGAGCTTGGGTTATTCCTTCCAACTCCTCCTTTGTACAGACCTTCCCAATCAGAACGTTTCTTTTTTATCAACCTGTCCAATGTTAACCTGAGAGTACTATCCTCCGTCAGCCTTTGGAAGATCTTTCTATTTTAGCATATTGTCTAGATCAAATGCTCTTTCTAGCTCTATCATTCCCTTAGGAATCTTATTACTAGGCAACTCTAGGATTTCTTCTTCTTCCCAGACATGATCTTCTACATTCCTTTCATCTATGATCTATGCCTCAAAAATATCCCTGTTGGAAATAAAGTCCAATATATGCTGATCATCATCAAATACTTGAAGATTAGTTACATTATCTAGCACAGAAGGCACTAATACTAATTCAACTGAGAATCTTTTTAAATTGGAAGTGGACAGAGGTTCCAGAGTACTTGTAGCCTGGGCTAAGGCATCTACCCTGTGATTTTGTTCTTTGGGTACATGTGTGATGTTGAATGCATCAAAATCTTCTATCAAGTCCCATACCCTATGTCTATAATTAGATAGCCTTTTGTAATTGCAAGAGTATATACCTCTTACCTATCTCACAACTAATTCTGAGTCTCCATAGACATGTAGAATTTTCACTTTCTTTTTAAGTGCAAACAATATCCCATGAATTAGAGCTTCATACTTCGTCACATTGTTTGTACATGGGAACTGCAATCTATATGCTGCTAAGTAGGATTTTCCAGATGGATCAATAAGATCTACCCCTACTCCAGCTCCTTGTTTTGACTTAGATCCATCAAACCTAAGGATCCATGGCTTATCTTTAGCTAAAGGCTTGTCTGGGCCTTCCTTTTTCCTTTTAGCTCTGGTAGCTGCACCATTTGATATCCACTTTAATTTTGGTATCTCGGCTTTCTCAAACTTCACCTTATCAGCCTTATGTGAAGCCGATATTTCTTCTTTCTTTTTACCAGAAGGAAAATCTTGTGGATTAGGCAACATCTGCCTTTTCAAAATATGCAGACACAATGAACAAGCAGTTTCTGAATGTGGTGCTTCATGTAACCTACACCATTCCTCAATCAAAACATCTTGTGGGGATCTTTGCTGTTGTGTCATCTTTTGAATCTCTTTTGATAAAAACTCTTCAAACTTGGACAGATTATTGCCCCTATCTTCATCAGATAACTCACAATCTGATTCTACTAAACAATCACTCCCTGGGGTGATTTTCTTCTTGGTTTTAGCATCACTCTTGTTGCATACCAGTAACTCTTCTGTCATCTAAATAGAACTTTCATCTTGATATGTGCATTTTCCTATTCCTGCAGAAGACAAACAAAAATTAGTTTCACTATCACTATCTGTAGAACTCACCACGGATGACGATGAAGATGCTTCATTGTATGCTCGTTCCAGCTCCAACATGTCTAAACAGGCATCACAAGTCTTCTCAGAATGTGCCTCATCATGTAACCTGCACCATCCATCAATTAGAATATCATGATCAGGTATTTCTAACAATTGACATCATTGCACCTCTTTAAGCAAATGCATCTCAAAATCCTTGAAATGATCTACCCCTACTTCATTTTCAGGGTTACAATCAGATTCTAAAGTTATTTTATCATCTTGATTATGAATGTCAAACATCAGGATCTCCTCTATGCTGACAGTCTAGGGTCTGATGGAGTAAACTCCGGGCTCTACATCCACATACATGATTTCATTGGTTTTGTTATATTCAGTGATCATGTGTTTCATGTGAGGTTCAACATCTATCCTTATTTGATTTGGTATCCCTCTCCAGGGCAACTACATATGATTGAAATTAGTTGGCATGTATCCATTAAGGGTTTTTGACCAGTCTCTGCTGAGTAGCATCCCATATGTATCAAGTATATCAACTACCTGAATATCAATATAGTACTGATTTCTAGGATCTGATGCTAACTGCATGTGAATGTGAGTCAGTTCTCCTACCACACTTACCTTTGTTTTGTCCAATTGTGTTACTTTCTTTAATGATTTAATAGGATGTAACCCTAAAGCATTGCATGTGGATAGGGGCATTACATTGGTAGATGCTCCTGAGTCTACTAAGCAGTTGTGCAAATTTTTACCAAACATCCTTATGGTGAGGATGAAAGGAGGTAACTCACCCTTGTCTTTGTATAGGGTCATGTGGGAAGTCTCTGCAGCTTGAACAGTGGCTGACACTTTATGTTTAACATTAACATCCCTAGTAGTATGATCTTTATTTCCAAACTGGCCTGAGGTATGACTATCTTCCTTTTAAGCAGGATCATCTAATGATTTCATGAAAGCTTTCTTGATAGCAGGGGTTTTAAGCAACTCTAACAATGACAGGCTGATTTTAACCTTTTTCATTTCATCTGTCAAATATGTAACCAATTTGTCAGATTCATGAGGTAGATTACTAGCTTTTGGTTCTAGATTCTATGGTGCTAAGTATTGAGCATTGACTTTGGGAAACCCAGGGTTATTACATGCCTTGGGATCAGGTGGAGTGTTGAAATTGTTTGGAGGCAAGGATGTGGTCAAAGGATTAGCAGATCTTCTTGAGTTATTCCTCAAGTTGTAATTATGCCTACCCTGAGGTTGTTGTTGATAAGCATTGACTTCCTCATGCTCAATTGATGGCTCATTCTCATCCTCACAGGGAAAAATATAGTTAGATTCAAAAGCCATGGTTGATTCCTCACATGTTGAGGTGTAATCCTGATGAGATGAAATTGTTTGCTGATAAGGATGATGCATGAAACTTTCTAGCAATAAGGTAGAATCATATTCATAGGGGACAATTTCATTTCTCTCTACATAAGGTGGATTTCTTGAAGTATTGGACACTTCAGCTTGGAAAATACTGGCAACAATCCTGAATTGAGGACAGTCTAGCTCTACATGAGCATTGGTGTTATGTATCCTGCACCAGTTTGTAAGTGCTGCCTCTACAAGGTTTACTCTAGTGGTTTGTTTAGGTTCACTAGGAGGCTGGTTATCTAGGGGTGATGGCAAGGAACCACTGTTTGGCTTAGTGTTCCACACTCTAGGCTGTCTAGGGAGATTATTGTTGCCATTATTGTTATTGTAATTATTGTTATACCCCCTATCAAGATAATTAGGTCTGTCATTGGCATAACCTTTGTTCTAATTTGGTTGAGAATAGAAGTTTTGACTCCTCAGATGAGTGATCTCAGTAGTAAGTTTCCTTAACTGTGCTGATATTTCTTTAATTTCTTCTTTCTCTTCTTGAACCTTGGCCACTACATTCTTTGTTTGAGGCTTGAAAAAAGAAGATTGATTGTTATTGTTGGATTGTTCCACAACCTAAGGTACTTCTGTTTGTCCTGGATATTGTAACATCTGGCCATTTCCATTTGGTGGTGGCATGATATTGAGTGGAGGTATTTGCAAAGGGGTTGGCATCACAGCCAGAGGTATCATGGCTCCATTGGTCTGTTGGTGAATAGGATATGTTAGATAACCAGGAAGTGTAGGGAAGACAATATTTGGTGTGGGAGCAGGAGCCAATTGCTGGCTGACTTTAATAGCTTCTTCAAAAACTTCTGCCAAAGTTGTTACACCAGGATGTGCTCTCCTAATAAACATGGAAGTCAAGGGATCCAAAGCTGAGTAATAAATGCTCCTAGCAGCTTCATCTGTTACAACATAGGGAGCAACTAGCTTAGATAGCATCTTTTGAAACCTTGCATTGAAATTGGCAATATGTTCTTCAAATCTCTTAATTGTGGCAAACAAATGATAATTCATTGAAGGATCTATATGTACCTTGAACCTATCCTTGAAAGCTTTTTCCAAGGCATCCCATTAACCGACTGAACCTTGACCAAGACTAATATACCAGTTATATGCCTCTTCCCCTAAGGAAACTGGAAATAACCTACATACCACATCTTGATGCTCAATTCTAGCCCTACAACAAGCTTCCTTGAAAGTTTTGATGTGATCATCAGCATCCTGATATGGATGATACTTACGACAAATTTTATTAGGATTCTTAGGCAAAGCATGATATGCATTGAAGGTCAAAGGCGAGTCTACTGTAAAGAATGACATTGTAATTGGTGGAGGTTGGACCTGAGGTATGACAGGTTGAGGTTGGACCTGAGGTGTTTGTAAGCCAATAGGAGTTACAGGAGCACGCTCCAGTGAAGCTTCTAATGCACTAGAATCAGGGGAGTGATGAATGTCTACAGTTCTAGGTCTAAATCCCCTGATAGGTAGTTCTTCAAAGAGTCCACTAGATCTAGACCTGGTATTTGGCCTGAAAGCTAGGATTTCTTAAATTTAGGGAGAATTAGCAATTTACTATGAAGATTAGTTGAAAATCTGGCCCTCCTTCTAGCCCTAGTTCTGTGTTGATGAGGATGTTACTCACACACAAACATGAAATAAAAGTTACACAACAACCTTTATTTATCTTGAAAGATATAATGAATTCAAAGAATTTATGATCCCAAGTCTCCGTTGATTAGTTCATAATCTACTGACGTTAGTCAGTGGTTGATGTGTGTTGCTGTTTTCCATTTAGGGGCCTTACATTGATCAGTAGATTCTATTTTCTACAACTATGCTATATAGAAAGGCTACTCTACACAGTATATTTCTTCAAATAACGTGTCTACAGATTGATATTTGCATGATTTCTACCATTATTCATAATTCTTTGCATGATATTTTCAACACTACATGCATTTAGCTCAAATATGCTAATGATATTCTGTTATCTACGAGATGTCAGCATATTTCTCTGTTCTGCTTATTATTTATCATGATTAGCAGTTATGGAAGTGATTCAATGAAATTAAGAAAAATAAATAACAAAGATAGGGTTTAAAGGATGAGATTCCCAAAATTACTTGACTGAGATCACTGATCCACATACATGTTTCGATACAATAATGAAGAGAAGAAAACTAGAATCATACTTCACCGGGACATTCCACAAATCTGCATGATCCAGTGCAAATCTTCAAAGGAAAAGTTGACAACAACATGCAATAAAATGAAAGCGCTTCTATTTGAACACAAGATTCACCATTACATATCCAGAAATCAACTTGAAGATTAGGTAAAGTTTACAATCAAGATGTAATCTGAAGCTTCATCTCCATTCAGTGTGCTTTACAACAAGTACATTTACAATGATCTGAAGAAACAACCTTGACATTTCAACAATTCAGTCCTTATTAGTCTCAGTAATTCGATCTCCTATGTGAAATTGTTTCGGTTAGATTTTTTATGGTTTTTGACCTCTCCCTCTACAAAGTAAAGGGGCTCAATATATGGCTCTAATTATCCCTAATATAGTTACAAAACCCTAGTTAATCAACGGTCTGCACCCCAAGAGCAGCATCGAACGGTGGGAAATAAATCCCGCCAAAAACTTTGAGCAACACCCATACTGAGAGTAAGGATGCCCCTTGGAAACCCTAATAGTCACCAGAATAACTGTTGCTTCTTTTAATAATGTTTCTTTCCACCTGCATTTTCCTCCGCATTGAAATCCTTTACTCCTCTTATTGCATTTGCGATCTTTTGTGATTCGATCCGCCGCCTGGTCAGAATGTTAGATTGGCTTTAATTGTAGCAGTTAATGTGCCACCAACTTGGTCTTCAGTTGCAATGTTGGGGCCTTTAAACCCTTTGCATATCTTCATCATCGGCATAACCTGTCTTCGTCTTCTTTCACCACTGTCAGTGCAGCTCTTTCTCCCTTTACCGATGGCCGATGACCACTCCATAACCAATATACCTGTGCACCTGCGGTCAACATACATAAGTTAAGCATCATCATTTAATAAACTAGCAGGAAGGTTAAACATATCATTAAAACAGGTTGAAAGTGCAAACACAAATATCAGGTTAAGGATCCATGAAAAATCGCATCTCCAAATGCATATACAACGTCAAAAATGGTCGGGTCAACCATCGTTGACCAAAAACATGCTATCGGGCTCCAAAATGAATTCAAAAATCCTCTCACTTTGCTTTCCCGCTTTTTTCCTTGCATATCGCATGCTCAATCCCTTTGTATATCGGCTTGTATATTATGAACATACAAGCACTAAATCATACAACAAATTAACCGTATTTAAATTTCCCTTCGAATCCAGCTTGCACTTTTAACTTGCATCTTGTTCGTTTGTGTATCACAATGTATATCGGATATACATTGAGTAAAGATACATCGTATTAACCAAACTTTAATCTATTTTGAGTTCTGCTACTTGCATGTATAATGAAATGCATGTATGGAAACATACATACAAATCACCGAATATACAATGATTTAACCTCATTTAATAACTCTTCGGTTCCGCGTAGCATGCGTATTTCTTTGCATGTCACCAAAACATACAAGCCCGCATACATACAAGGACTTAACCTTGTTTCATAACTTTTCAAGTTCGCGGCTTGTATAAGTGCAATGCACATCGGCTTTGTATGTGAGATACATACAAAGCAAAAAGCATTCGACGACTTAACCAACTTTAAGAAAACTTTCTAGTCCGCGGCTTACATATAACCAATGCATATTTTGCTTTGTATGTCCCAAAACATGCAAAGCCCAAAACATACAACCATTACATCTTATTTGATAACTTTTCGATTCCGTGCAATGTATATCGCGTTGTATGTCCACTTTGTATATTTTGCACCATTCAAACATACAAACCAAAAATACATGCAATGGACCTGATGGACTATGCATTTCAACTTTGAGCTATGTCAGGTCCACCTTGTATGTACCGAAATGAACGTTAGCCAAATGCATACAAGTAAAATGACAATGTATATAAACCCGACATTCAAACAGCTTTGTAAACGCAACCCGAAATACAAAGGAAACTCGACAACCCATTTTGTGACTAACACAAGGACCTGATATACAAAGGACTTTGTATATGAGTGACCTTGTATGTGCAACATACAAACCCGATTGTACATTTTACCAAAATACTCATAACTTGCAAAATATAGGGAATTTTAAGATGGTTCAAAAGGCAACCCCTATTCATTTTTTACAAGGAAAATCACCTGTACTCTGGCATGGTACTTAATGCTTATTTTTCATTGCTTTCAACAAGGTTTGTACTTTTACTCCCTTTTTTCCCTTTACCACCAAGCAGAACAGCACACACAAGCAAAAGCAAAAGCCACAGTAGGGGTCTTTATTTTGCTAAGGAGTAAAATGGGGTGTGTTGTGAACATCACAACACCTCCAAATTCGTCACTTAACTTCAGTGTGAAGTTAAGGTGAACATATGGAGGTTTACCAAGGGTTACCCAAGTCAAAAGGGACCCGAGACCCATGGGGTATAACCCAAGGTCAAGTTTAGCCTAGTTAGAACACCTAGGGTCAAGTTAAAACACAAGAAAAGGGTCTCCAAAAATTTAAAGTTTAAAAATGTAATTCAAAGACAATTCTTACAACACATATCATAATTCAAATTAAAAGAGGGTAGACTTAACCCAATTAACCTCATGCAAATTAACATTACAACATTTCATCATACACAGAGTTGATCTTGGTTCCTCATAGAACTAGATCGGCTTCACAAGGGCTTACAACATCAAGTGTGGGATGATCTCTAGTATCTGTGGTTGGTTAGAAATACCCGCGCACTCAGTTGCAAAGTTAATTCCTCATATCAATAACATAGCCGAAGCAAATTAAAACTTGCACTCGCATAAGATATTACAAGTTCTCTTAAGCATAAAGGAAATCACATTACAATTTTCTAACTAACATCACCCAATTAGTTTTCCTATAATATAAACATCTATCTAACATCACCCAATTTGTTTTCTCTTAATACAAGCATCTATCTAACATCACCCAATTAGTTTTCCTATAATATAAACATCTATCTAACATCACCCAATTTGTTTTCTATTAATACAAGCATCTATCTAACATCACCCAATTAGTTTTCCTTTAACATAATAAAGTCTAATATTTCAGGAATCTAGGATCAACAATCCCACAAGTATAAAAGTATCAGCAACAGTAAGGTAAATAGTCACATGAACGGAAATGAAAAAGGTAGGCCTCAAAAAAGGTCTAATATTGCCTTGTATTTCCTATTTACACAAGTGCTCGGAGATGGAGCTTGTATCACAGGTTTACAGGTACTGTTATGCTATCAGATTGACTCCATACACGAGTGTTAAAGACCATTGAAGCTTGCATTGAAAGTGTATTGTAAACAACTTTCAGATTTGTTAATACATTGTTCAGGTTTCTGAGTGTGGGGTTTTTCACCTGATAAGGGTTTTCCCCACCTTAAATCTTTGTCTCTCTTCTTCTGTCTACTTTCTAGTTCTTGTGTTTTGCTGCAATATCTCATGTTAATGGTTTAACATTGCTGTAATAGTTAGGATAAAGTTGAATTTGCATAGCCTTCTCCTCAATAGATTAGTGTAGGAAGCATTTTCACACACCTAGCTTCCTTTCATGCATAACTCCCAGCTTACTATCTTTATTCCAGCAAATAGTAAAATAAAATATGGAGGTGAGCGACTGCCCCTATCACCTTAGCCTCCATCTCCAAAATAGCCTCCACTAACAATAAATGCTTCAGTCACCTTAGCTACAGTGCTACAAAGAGGAGTGGGTAATAAAACCTGATGGAGTCTGCAGCAAGCGTCACACCAAAAATAGAGCAAACATTAAAGCAAAGAAACTGTCGCTAAATGGGGTCCTTCATGTGGATGCCCCTGCATCAATTTGATTTATGTGAGCTCCTGAGACAACATTTGATGGAGAATCTACAGAAGACCAAGGATTCTTGGTACCCATTCTGGTATGGTACCCTTATCATATGTTTATTGTTTTACTTTCTTAGAGAGTTGCCTAGTGTGAATAATATTGTGGTTGAGCAACATTTCTGTTGCAATTCAAATCTTTGATCATTTAAGAAGGATTGGAGACCTAGATACTCAGAAATCTATGCTATGGGGTTTCTTCAAGTCCTTTCAAGAAAGAATGCAAGAGAGAGAGAGGATACCGACAAAGGTCGTTGATAAATATAAGGACATAACCTTTATGATTACCAGAGATGAATGCATCATGGAAGCAATGGAACCTAGAATAGTTTGGGTTCCAGAAATGGGATATGAAGTAGCAGAAGATATAATCACAGGACTTACAAAACTGATGCTAAGTAAACTAAGAGATTCAATAGTAGATAGGTTTGGAACATATGAAGAAAAATCCAATAAAGTGCACCTGAAACAAAAGGAAAAGGAGATAATGACAAATGTTGAAAAGATGAAAACTAAGTTGGAGGAGATTGTTACACCAAATAGCACTGCAGAGAAATCCATAGGCATACCTGCTTCTCTAGAGAGTGCTCCTAGAACAAGAAGGCTATCTAGGACCTCTACCCCCTCTCCTACTATTCTGAAATCCTTTGGAACAATGCCTACAAAGAAGAAAGCAACATGTAGTGCCATAGTACAGCAAGAGCCTCCTAAGAGGAGAAGAGTAAAAGAAAAGGGAAAAAGAGAAAAGTATATCAGTTGTGAGGATGAAGAAGAAGAAGTAGAGGAAGGACCTCAGTTGGTCCAGAAGAAGAACAATATGTCTCATGCCTTAGGAGAAGAGACAGGTGCCAAGAAAGCAAAAGTTAGCACTATTGAGACAGATAGTGAAGAGGAAGTTGAGAAGGAAAAGAAAGAAGAAGAATCAGTTAAAAGAAAAGGAAAAGGCAAGGGGAAGAAGAAGGACAAATCCCCTCTAGTAAGGGAACACATTCCCTTAAAATTAGATGCATTATTTAATATTATTTCAAAATTTGGTCTCTTGGAAGAGACAACAAAAATGTACCTTGAATTTAATAATGAAGATAAGGCCACCATTGAAGAAGCTATAGTCAAGTATATGGTTGCATTTGACACTGGCCTAGACAAGATTGAGGATCAATTGCCTAATGATTTGAAAAATGTTTTAACTACAAGAAGGCAAGAAGCTATAGAAAAGGATGGAAAGATAAAGGCATTTGCCTTGGAGAAGACTGGCTCCTCATTTTCTGATGAAGATAGAGAAAAATTGGCTCAACTACACAACAAAGAATTTAGAACAAAACATAGAGTAAACATTTTGATGAGAAAAGAAAAAGAGGATATTGAGATATTGAGAATGAGACTAATAGAAGAACTTGCTAAAGGACTGAGAGTCCCTCTGGACAATGAAGAGCAATTGCAGCATGATAAAATTGTTCTGGAGAGTAATGAGCCTGATAATGCACAACATGTGCATATGTCTAAAGATGAGAATGTGAAAGAAGACATGGTTATAGATAATACCCCTCTGGTAGTGGAGAATACTGTTGATTATAATCAAAAAGATGAAAATATCTTAGAGAAAACAAAAGCACTAAATACTGAAAGTTTGCCTCCTCCAAAATCTGTTGAAGAAGAGAAGAAGACTGAGGATAAATCTGGTGATGATGGAAGGAAGGAAGAAGAAAATGCAAAGATTAATGGTGAATCCTCCGAAGATTCATTAAAAATCTTATTGGACATGCAGTTACAATTTGAACCAGTAGTATCTGCACAACTGCTACAACTTCCAATGCAATAGGGACAAGTTGATATTGCAAAGATCTCTCCCCTACAAAAGCTTCAACTTGGTGATGTATTTCATGCCTCCGCATGAAAGGAGATACTGTCAACACACCAAAAGAGCATATAATTGATAGAAGAAGCAGTTAAAGTGTTGAAAGAAAGCATCCCCAGAGCAACCATTGATAACTCTTTATCCGGTGGGGAAAAGTTAAAACTTTTGTTAGATTCCTTCAAAGATTATTCTGTCGGTCTAGAAGAAAAATTAGAAAAAGAAACGACAAAGAAGGTCAATGATAAGAGATTGACCGAAATATCTGACAAGTACAGTGTTGCACATGGTAAGTTGCAAGAAATATGAGAGATGTACAAAAATGCTTAGAAGAAGCTAGAGTCTTGTTTCAATTTTGTTTAAAATGGCCTAATTCTACAAAGAGCATTAAGGACCAAATGGACTCAATAGAGTCACAAATTGCTAAGGCCTCCGGTGTCTATGATTCAGTTTGTGATACATATGGTACAACAAGAATAGCAATTGAGAATCCACATGGACAATTTTTCCAGTTGCAAGAACAAAAAGAAAAGATCATTATATAGTATTTTCAGCTTAGAGATTTGGTAAGTGCAAGGCTTACCTCCTTGATCTGTGTGATAGCAGGTGCGAAGAAGATGACACAAATGAATCCACTACCCAATTATCTAGATGAAGGAGAAGACTCCCTTGTTTAGATTGAGAGTCAGTGTAGTTTGCTTGCCTTTGCTAAGAAGGATTGGGAGACACAACTTGCAAAATTGAAAGTGTCTTACAAGAGTATTTTGCCCTCTTCTAGTTGAAAATGTACTTTTCAGTTTTACTTATGCAACTTCTTATTTCTTTGTACATATGCGGTGTTAACACAGTAAAAATTTCAAAATTTTACTATTTCCTTACTCCATCATATTTGAATAAACCCTGAGGAATATCCCAAAAAGACCATAATATAAAATTTTTGTATCTCATAAAATGTCTAGGGATGAGCAGTGTCAAATTTCATCAAAATCAATCCATCGGCAAGAGGTCGTGTGGCTTACACTGATACACAAGGAATTGTTTGAAAACAACCATCGGCGTGAAAATAGAGATCGGAAGAAGAATTATGGAGGTCACCAATGGAGTAAGCAACACCGATGACTTTACATCGGCAAGAAAGGCAAGTGGTCATGCCGATCGGTATGACAAATATCTATCGGATGATCTTTTAGAAGCTGCCCCGACGGTATATATCATACCGATGAAGCACTTTCGGCAAAAGTTTCACCGAACAGCATGCGAGGGTAACAAAGCAAATAGTCATCGGTGAGAAATGAACCATCGGAATAGAAAACAAGTAAGCCTCCGATGATCAAGAGTCTTGGCGATAAGAAAGCCATCGGCAAGACTCACAGCGATGCACCTCTATCGGGATAACTTGACATATCGGAACAAAAGAAACAAGTCTTGCCGATTCATAAGTCACGGCGATCAAAAGGTGTCAGTGACACTTTACTAAACTTTGCCCGATGAAGGATGTGACAAAGGGCATCGGGGAGATGATTTGGATCGGGATATCTTGAGAAAGCTATCCCGATAGTGAATGTCATTCCGATAAAGATAAAAGTTCATACATGAAGAGACTATCGGTAAGACAATAAAGATCGGGAAAACATAATTTTAGTATCCCGATGGTCTCAATCTTCCCGATAAGCAAAGCATATCGGTGGGACTCGCCATATCGCAGAGAGATCTAAAACCCTTGGCAATGAAGGAAGTCATGCCGATGGTCGCACCCACTTGAAATATGATACTACATGGCGTCGGGAATACAATTGAGGGGTCACGCCGATTGACTGTTCGCGCCATAAAAAACGTTGAGGTCGCCCAGACATTTCAAAAATCACGCCGATAAGAAGAGTTATGGCGATGTGACACTTCACAGCGATGAACATTGAATTGATCAGATAATTAATACAAAACGACTACGAAGTTCATACGATCATTATAATTGCAAAAAACCGTCCGAGAGCAGAATACAGAAGAATTCTCAGGGCAAAAGCAAAGGCTTCCAATTCCAGCCATCGAACGACAGGTACACATACACAAACCACTATATTGCCTGTATTTGAATTTCCTGCCAAATTTTTCAAAAAATGGAAACTCCGGGGAAAGGAAAAGGAAGAAAATCACAAGGGGAAACCAGTAAGCCAAAAAAGCAAAAAACTGATCAAACCCCTGAAGAAAAAGTGAAAGACAGAAAACTAAATCAGGACTTGATTGATCAGTTGCCTGGGTCAACTCCCAAGGCCAGGAGGTCTGCCCAACTCAGGGCAGAAGTAGAAAAATTGGAAGACAAACATAAGCGCCTGGGAGATATTTGGACCCCAATTAGGGGATATGAACTCTTCAGATTCCACTACAACAGAAGATTTAGAAATGCTCCTGTGTCAAACCCATGGCACATGAATTTAGGCAAACTGGTTGTACCTAATGTATTCTTGAATGTAGAACTCCTTCAACTGTTAGCCAGGCATTACAATTCAGGCCTGAAAGCTATCTGCAACCCTCAAGGAGAACCAATTGTACACCTATCAAAAAATGCTATTTGTGAGGTGTATGATTTGGATGATTTGTGCACTGTCCCTATTGTTTATGAAGATTTGGATAAAGAATACTGGAGAATGGATACAACCTACAATGGATGGAGGTTACCCATTCATAGACCCAGGATTGAAGGAGAAGTGATACCCTTGACTGAGAATGATGGCCCTCCCTTTCATGTATCCATTTTTGAACTATACATTCAATATACTTACTATTCTATAGGCCAAGTCCTTGGCTCAGAGGTCCCTAAGTTCATGACTATTCCTCTAATGGTCATAGCCTCTGATATTCAATGTCACAATGCCAGACAATTTGATTATGCCTCCTATGTTGCTACTAGAATAGACTCTGGTTTATCTGCAATAAAAAACAATGCTCCAGCATGCTCTTTTGAGCATTACTCGATGCTCATGCATATGGTCTTATACTATGGCCAGGAAGTAGGATTGTGGCCAAATGAGTTTCAAGTTGTTGCTGCGGATAAGAAAGGGGAAAAGATACCTGTACAAATGTGGACCAGAATCTGGGATAGCAGGTATGCTAACTCCAGCTATGCTCAATTTGAAGAGCATTGTGTTAAAGTGCTATATAGGTATTTCAACCACCCCTGTGAATATTCAATTTCAAATGAAATAAAAAGATTCCTCAGACCAAAAGATTTTGGTGGCCCCCCTACTGTCACTCATAATTGGGGAGATTGGTATTGTTTTGAGGATGCTATTATGATCAGAGTGTATGGTTTTGAGGATGCTCCATTTATATTGCCTAAAACTGTCCCTGACAGAATTGCATATTTGGAAATAATTAGGCAAATGCATTGTTCAAATGTCATGCATCTAAGTTCGCATGATAAACAATCATTCATGCCCAGTACTTTGTGTTTTGGAGATTTTACTGTGGTTTCAAAAGAAGGATACAATCTCATTTTGGATAAACTAATGCATTATAACATGGTGACTGCTGAGGTGAGGAAAGGGTTTGACCCTGAAGGTTTCATTGACTATGCAAGAAGAAAACAAAATCTCAGTGGATACATGCACATACATTATCCACATGATGATGTCATTAGAAATTTGGAAGAGGCTGAAGTCGACTTGGTGGTAGAGAAATATAACAGAGATTTAAATGAAAAGAAAAAGCAGTTGGCAGAAGTTGAAGTGGTATCCTCTGAAGAGGAAGAATTGACTGAACAAGAACAGCCACAAGATAAGACAATAGAAATGTCTAAAAGAAAAATGCAACAATATCAGCCTCCAGTTGTGATACATGATGAGGAGGGGTCTGCTGATGAAGATCCACGCCAAAAGGCTTATGATTCTTTTGTGTCAGATGATACATTCATTCATTCGAAGGAATTTAAATCATTCCTGTATAAATACAAGGGAAAAGAAATTAGAGAGTCAGTAGATAATGTTTCTGCTGACAATGAAAAACTGTTATTAGATATGTTGAAGGAGACAGTGGATAAGGAAATGCAGGACATGACACCAAGCAGAGGCAGACAGCTGCTCAAAGATGCAGGGGTTATGATTTTTCCCAGTTTGGATTTAAATTCTGCTTTGGTTTTTGATAGCTTTTTGAATAATGCTAATGACAAGTATAAGCTTACTCCAGAAGGAGTTAATGAAGTCTATATGGGAACGAGATACAATAATGATGAAAATTCTTTAATGATATGGGCATTGTATCCTCCCCATAAGAAGACGGCCATCATAGACACTGAGAAAACTTTTGGCCATGTTATGACTTTCAGAGCAGGTGAAACTGACCCCATAATTACTGCAGACATTGGTATCAATGTTGCAAAGTTAAATAAAGCACAAGTTCAGATGTTAATCAAGGAAAGAGATGCTTATAAGCTGAATTGTGAAAGATTAACAAAAGAGAATGACTACTTGAAGGACGCTGTTAAGAGCACCTTTGGCCAATCTACGAAAAGAATAACTCAAGGTGAGAGCTCACAAAGTAGTCAAGTAATATCCCATGATCAGGCCAAACAAATTCAAATAGATGCATTTGTTACAATACTGCAGAGCAGGTATGCAAACATGGTACGGTGGTTAAACCAGTTTTGGGATAACTACTCAGAAAATCATAAAGCAGTCAAAGAACATGAAAGGCTTGATAAGAGGATACAAGAAAAGGTGATTGAGTTGCAAAACAGAAGTGCCACTGATGGTACAGATATCTCTGATGCAAGAGCATTGCTCAAACGGCACCAGAATTATTATGATAAACTCAAAGCTGATGCTAAGGAAGGGACTGATGCCTCAGACGCAGGAGTGCCCAGGATATTTAAAGACAACGGAGAGGTAAAGAGCAAAGAAGAGTGGACTGTTGATTGTCAAGTTATATTGCACAAAGCCACAGGAGCTCTAAAAGATAAAGCCTCTGTGTCTACAGAAGTTTGCAAACAATTGGAGGAAATGGTCACCCTTGATATAATCACCAGGAGTGCAGTTGAGCTTACTGATTCTCACCGTGCGCAGGAGTATTTAGATCATCTGGCAAAAGTCTATTTATGGCTAAACAGAGCCTGATTAAGCTTATGTAATTATTGTTTATGTTGGTTAAAATCCCAAGAGACTTATTGAAGAGTTGTATCTCTTCATGAAAATATCTATATAAGTTCAAACAATCTATGCTGAAAAATCATCAGCAGTAGAAGATATTCATATATACATATACATAATATTCCAAAATGACTGTGTTGCATATTTTATTTGAAGAAGAAGTTTGAAGTTCTCTGATTCAGTATTTCTACTTTGGTATCAGTTATTTGTTGAAATTATTCAATTGTGTGGCTGTCTCCATTTCTGCATTTCCCTGTTATTCAGATTAAGATATCAAGTATATATTTAATCTGTCAATACACATTTGCTGTATCTGTGTGATTAATTCGGTTGGTGTCCATCATAAGGAATTAAACCCTTCTGATTTATTCACAGTAGCCTGGAAGTAGTAAGTTGGGATTACTAAGTAGAGCCATATAATTAGGATTGACACACTGTCTCCAGTAAAATATTATCTGTTAATCTTGTCTATTCATTTCATTTGGTTCCTTCAAGTAAGGATTAAAGTACCTTCTGGTGAATTATAAGATATCTAATTTTATTTGGTTGGATTATCAAGAAGAGTATGTCAGTCATTTACTTGCACGTTTATACAAGATATAAACCAGAACTGTGCCAAATATCTAGAATTATTACCATTAAGAAACTACTGTTCTTAGTCCTTCAAATTGACTTTGTTACCCAACAAGGCACTAGTCTCATTCAACTCATTAATTAAAACCTTTTTACCTTGATATTGCTTATACAATTTCTGCCAATCACTTATTAAACATTATACATAGAATTAATTAGTCAGCTTTGTCATCTATCCTACATCCTATGCCATTGTAGATAGACCTAGTTAGTCCATTCATCCACACTCAGACTGCTTTAATATTTCAAGGTTCACCCACCTAGGTGTAGCAGGACCTAAAGTGTAGGAAATCATCAAACCTTGAAGGTTGATTTCGTCAAGTTAGTTCAAAAACGTTGCAAATCCAAACATAGAGCCTGGCATCCTCTTCGGATTAGCAACTTGCATTTTTGAGACCTAACATGCGGAAGTATTAGAAAGTGTTGCAGTACATTTTTTGCCAATTTTGAAGTATTGAGTATAGGAGTGAAGCAGTAAGGGGGAGCTACTCTCATATATATATATATATATATATATATATATCACAAAGGGGGAGTAGTTAGAATAGTTGAAGTAATTTGAAAAGCTTGACATTGAGAGCCCTTTGTCCTTGATGTCAAAGGGGGAGAGAGAAATATATATCTAAGGGGGAGTATATTTTTCCATCAATGACAAAGGGGGAGATTGTTCACAATATGTGTTGTCATTGATGCCAACGTAGTATATGGAAATATAACGACAAACTTGTATAGAGGTAAAGTCAGCATGGTCAAGGAAAACTAGCCCGGGAGAAGAGAAATAGTCTAAGTATGGTGAGGTGATCAGTTTTGTGTTTGATCATGATGCGGAGGTAAATACTCATGTCCTTACATTTTTATAATATCCCTACATGTATATCTCATCAGTTTGGAGTACTGCACTTAATGATAAATACCAGAAAATCTGTCTAAGGCATTCACAGTGCATATCCCAAGGTAGAGTAACATTGTTTTGATCCGCATTTCTCAGCAGAGAAAGATTTGATCTTGTGGTTCTGAAGACAAGTTTATCCAAGTATTGAAATTATATACCCAAGTTTTCAGGTCTTCACATCTTCAGCAGAAAACATTACAAGGGACAGAGTGGCGGTTACTACTTAGATAGGGTAAAGCAATGATGGAGACATAATGGAATTCTCTATGTTGGCACTCGTTTTGACCTGGAGGCTGAGCTTGTTTGTTGGAGGGTTTCTTCATTCAAACCCTAGGTATTCCTGTCCATCGGCAGGAGCTTGATCTATCGGCGATGGAGTTTGTGGTTCCACCGATGGTATTGGTCATGCCGATGAGGGTATCTTAGGTGTTCATCGGCGAGCTTTGGCATATCGGCAGCAGTCTTTTGTGGTTTGCCGATGGAAGGAGGTCACCCCGATGGGGTAGTTTCAGGCCGATGAGGATTTCGAGTGGTCATTAGCATGTGTTTGGCTATCGGCGAAGCAAATTTTTGGGTTGCCGATGTAAGGTGTCTGGCCGATGAGGGATGTTCAAGGTGGTCGTCGGCAGGGCTTGTGCTGTCGGTCAGGGATTTTCTTGTTGCTCCGAGGGAGGATGGTCTCGCCGAAGACCTAGGATGTGGTATGCCATCAGAGTGAGATTGAGTATCGGCATAGGCATTTTGAGATTAGCCGATGGCTTTGGTCATACCGATGAAGGGGGAGGCCGATATGTTATCAGTGGGAGTTGTTCTATCGGCAGGAGGAATTTCATGTTGGCCGATGGTGTCAGTCACACCGACAGGGTAGTTTGGAGTAGCGATCGGAGAGACTCATGCTATCGGTGGAAGTTTAGAAGGTTGGCCCGATGGTGCATCTCTGGCCGATGGGGAATTGTGGTGTAGCGGTCGGTGAGACAACGGAGGTCGGCAAGAGAATTTGGGAGTTGGCCGATGGCTTGTGTCACGGCGATGGGCTCTTGGGCGAAGGCTTGTGTGTCGAGCGCGGCAAAAGCGCTCGACACTTAGTATGCATGCGGCCCTGTTTTTAAACTAATAAAGTGATCTCTTCACCGTGCATGTGGGATTATTCCCCTGTGTATTTTCAACCTGCAGAGAAGCATGTTTTGGCGAGAAATCCTTTTTGAATGCAGCGACGGTTTTCAAGCGGCCGCGGGTGGTTGAGACCCTTAATGGCGACGATGCAGGGATGTGGGCAATGGTACACATGGTCAGATCGCTCGATTTTTGAATGAAGACCCCAGATGATGGCGCATGGCTCAAGGCCCCCCCCTTTGTCTACTGCATTAATAAATTTTGAGCGCCATTCCTTTGAAGGATCTGTATCTGGCAGATTTTTGTAAAAGCCTTGTAATTAATTGTTGTGGTACACTTTCTGGCTGATATAAGCAGACTGTGTTACCATTGTTTAGGTTGTTGAAAGTTGAACGTTTGGCTCTGTAATACAATACAGCGGATTTGGCTGCTCTGTACAGCAAAACCTGTGAGTTTATGTATCTCTTGTTGTATGTTTTTGCATGAATCCACTGATTTCATGGTTAATTCTATATGAGAAATGCTATGTTAGCATGTGTTTTGTTAATTCTGTCTCCAGTATTGCATGTATCTTTCTTCTAAGTCTGGATATTTAAGCAATGTTTGAAACTCTAGAACATAGAATTCCTGTGTTGAATGTCTGATCTTTTAACTTCTGCTCAAGGGGTAGATTAAACTATTTTCAGATTAAACATTGGGAAGGGTATACTGTAATAGGGATGCCATAAGTATAGATAGCTTAACACTCTGTATTGGGAGATATCTGTAAGGCAGGTATCATATGTATCCCCCTGAAATCTAGTTTTAGTTGTTCATGCATATCATTCACAGGTGTATGTCTACTGACTCCAGGCCTTGGATAGGCACCGATCTTGCTTTGTGTTTGTGTTGCAACCATGTCCAGCTTTGCATCCAAATATAAAATCAAAACCAAACTCTAAAACAACCATTAGGACATTAGAATTAGTTTTAGGATCCTCAGTCCTCTGTTTGCAACTGCAAATAGGCCCAAAGCTAGCCCCTTTGCTCTTATCTTTCAGTTTTGGTCTACTTATAGGAGGACTTATCTGCTTTCTGTGAGCATCCAAGCCTTTGTATGTATATCCCCATGGATGTTGAGTAGGGAATACCCCCTAGGTTTTGCAGAGCCTGAAGAAGAAGAGGAGATAAAATATAGAGTCTATCTCCTACACTGTTGGCCCCTGGCCCAAAGATCCTATTGATCATTGATGGCTACCTTGTAGGGAAATTTGGGAATAAGCATCCAGTCTGGGAAAAAACCAACAGAAATTGGCGACTCTACCGGGGATGGTGATTTGAAAATTGTTATTTTTGTCCTCCCTGGTGAAATATCTGTGTGCCCATCCGAGTCACCAACAGAAATTGGCGACTCCGCTGGGGATTTGTGAAAGAACCCTGATTTTCAAAAGAAAATAGTTCCTAGTAATAGGTGGCGACTCTGAAGTAATCTCCCAACCGGTCAAAGTAAAATTTATATGCAGGGGAGAAGATCCCAACAAAATCCTTTATTTGAAGAGTTACCAGTAACAAGAAGAATGATGTACAGAAGAAAGGGAGTTGTCTCAGTCAGTCATGAGGGTTCCCCCAGAAAAAATGATGATATGCAAGATAACCCTAGGCCATCAGGACAGCATGTGCCTTACTTTTCAAATGCAGAAGTTGATAGTCAGGGTGCATATGAGAGGCAACAGGGTGGTAGCGTGAGAATGAGGTCAGAGGTGTTCCAAGAACGCCCATTTCTAGACCCTAGTGAAAGATTTGAAGAGGCAGAGTCTCTGAGGGATGATGAAGATGAAGATCAGAATATGGTAAAACCATCCTCCTCTAGGCCTAGTGAGGAAGAACTAGCTGATGAAATTAGGAGCTTAAGGGCCGAGTTCGAATATCAGCAGGCAATAACAATCAGAGATGACCTGAGGAAGAAAGTGCAAGCTTTAAGGGCTGCCCAAAATAGTTCAATTCCTACCCTTGAGAAAGCAAATGTGCAGAGACATCAACAGAGAAATGAAGTGCAACATCAGCATAATGATGAGAGACAAAATGTGAATGATGCTAGGATACCACTAAACAATGTAAGAAACCAGAATGCAAACAGAAATATTAATATTAATCAGTTTGACAGACAGCCCATGCAGTTAGATAGATTCAGACAGCTGGTATTTGATAGTATTCCTGGGTATCCTAACCCCATTGACAAGCATCTAAGGCTGCAGGTGCCTAAATTTTCAGGAAACAACACTGTGTCAGGAGAAGATCATCTAAAAGCTTTTCAAAATGTCATGGATAACTTTGAGGTTGAACATGAGGATGTTTTCATGAAGTCATTCATGCAATCTTTAGTAGATGAGGCAAGGGAATGGTATAAGAATCTACCTGACTGGAGTATTTCATCATGGGATGATTTTAAAAGGATGTTCAAGGAGCAATATGGTGACAAAATTGACCCTAGCTTTTTTGTAAATGAGTTTACCAGTATCACTAAAGGGTCAAATGAGCAGGTTGCAGATTTTAATGCAAGATTTACTAAAGTATTAAACAAATTGCCACATCACATGAGGCCAAATGAACCTATGTGCATAATATTGTATATCAACGCCTTTGATGCAAAAACTGCATATGGATTAAGAGATAAAAGTCCTGCTACTATCAGGGATGCTTTCAGAATTGCAGTAAATATTGAGAACAACAGGAAAGCATCAGGCAAGACTAACAGAGGGGATGATGTGAAAATTTTGCAGAATCCAAACAAGCCTCAGAACACTCAAGGTAATACATCTGCCCCTAAAGATAAGATAGACAAATTGGCAAATGTTGTTAAGGACCTAAGCTATAGACTAGCTAGAAGTGAAAAAGGGATAGGTCCTGATAGGCAAGTCTATCAAAGGCAGGAAAAGAGGCCATCATTGCATGATATGCCTTATAATACCAATTGGCATAATGGTAAGCCTATATTCCCACATAACAGCACAAATCAGAGAGCTCAATATGTCAAAGAAACTCCTGATCCTCTAAAGAAATCTGTAAATATTGTTGATGATACTCCATGGTGTATAATTTGTCAGATGCCACATTCATAGTCACAGTGTATGATTGCTCAGTCCTTGTGTGATAATACTACATCTTGTAATGAATGCAATGAGCCACATTATGTGCAAGATGATGATGTTAATATGATGTCCACAAACAATGGATACCCCATTTATGATGCTGATGAGAGTACAGATGATGGAATTCGGGCCTGTCAACAGGACTTTTATGATGAAGGTAATGAAGAGAGCTATGTGTATGCTCAGAGCTCGCATAATTTTCTGAGTAACTTACAATGACCTTCTGATGAGGAAATTAGGGCCTTCACAGCTGCAGCAGTTGCTCAAGTCAAGAGCAACTACAATCTTAGAGGTAAAAATCAAGTAAGCAGCCCACATCAGCCAGAAGGTATTTCTACAGGTCAGCCAGTGCATGGTCATAGGGGGATGGAATTACAAAAAAGGCAGTGGGTTAATAATAAATAGAATTTTAGACATAGAACAGGTCATGAATCTCAAGGACCAGAAAATAGAATCCCCCAGGCTGAAGATCAAAGTAAAGGTTTCCAAGACAAGAATGATGATCAGGGAACTATGAAAGTAAAAGCTAAATCAGTTCAGGATAAAAACAAGATTGTGGAGCAAGCTACAACTATTATACAAAATTATGCTCCATTTGATATAGCTCAAGTCCTCTCCCAGGTAAAAGTCTCTGTTCCACTTATGGAACTGATGAAGGTTGAAGAGATCAAGAATAGGACAATATCCCTAATTTCAGGGGTGCCTTTTCAAGCTAAACAAAATGTTCAGATCCAGGGTGAGAAACATGTCATGTATAATGAAGAAGATGAGGCTCCTGAAGTCTATTTAGGAGTGACTATGACAAAGTGTCCTTCACAAGTGGAACCATTTTATGTATCCCTGGTTATAAATGGAAAAATAATTAGAAATTGTATGCTTGACTCTGGAGCATCTACAAATGTCATGCCTTTAGCCATCATGCAACAAGCTGGATTGAAAATTGACAAGGCATGTGGAAAATGTTATGCTATGGATGCCAGAGAGGTACCAGTTATTGGAATCATGAAGGATGTAGATTTCAAACTGGCAGCATTTCCTGAAAAGAGATATAAAATGAATATAACAGTGGTTGACATAAAGCCACAGTATGGCATGTTGCTGTCAAGAAGACGGGCTGCACTAATTGGTGGAAGTATGCAGCTAGACCTGTCATATGCCATGATTCCAATGAATGGTAGGGATGTTAAGCTAATCAGAGAACAGAGATCATCAGAGACAGTGGAAGACCAAGAAGCAGAGGAACAGATATGCTTTGTAAACACTGACTGTGATAACTTCAAGGTTGTCTCAGATGATAGAGAAGATAAAGAGAAAAATGTCTGCAGTGAAGAGCTGGACCAGCAGGGTCTGTGGACCATGTATTTTGATGGAGCTTGTGCAAAAGAAGGCTCTGGAGCTGGAGTTGTTTTCCTATCTCCAACTAGCTGGGTAGAGAGATCAAAGAATGTTATGGCTGATTTCTTAGCTAATGTTGCAATAAGGCTAGATGACATCACTCTGTCAGATGTTACAAATGTAGAAGTTAAAATTAGGCCTGCAGTACCAGAAAATATATGCAGTTGGCAAGTGTTTAATGATGATAGGGATTTGTTAAAATTTTTGCACTGCATAGATGAATTTGAGAATCAAGAAATTGATTTCCAAGCTTTTGTAGAGACTATAGATGGAAAAGAAACTCTTGTGGGGAAGGAGATAATTTAGTTGAAGACTAATAAAATCCCTAGAGGGTTAGTAGCTTTGGAAAGAGCTTTTGACAATAGAGACAAATTGGTCACAAGGACATCTCCCACAAATAAGGAAGATTTAGAAGAGATAAATTTGGGGACATCTCAGGCCCCCAAGAAGGTATACATTGGTAAACAGCTCAAACCACACATCAGGAGTATGTTGATTGCATTACTAAAAAGGTATAAACATGTTTTTGCTTGGTCATATGAGGACCTAAAAGCCTATAGGGAAGATCTATTCCAGCATGAGATCCCATTGAAGCCTGGAGCTAAGCCATTTAGACAAAGGCAAAGACCTATTAATCCTACCTTAGCTCCAAAGATGCAAGAAGAACTCAAAAGGCTTAGGGAAGCTAGAATAATTGTGCCAATTAGACATTCAACTTGGGTGTCTAACCTTGTCCCAGTCAGAAAAAAGAATGGTGATATTAGGTTTTGTGTTGACTTCAGAAACTTGAATGTATCCTCTTTAAAGGATAACTATCCACTGCCTAATATGGAAGCTATGTTGCAGAGAGTGACTGGTTGTGAACTCTTGTCCATGATGGATGGATTTTCAGGTTATAATCAGGTGAAGGTAAAGGAATCAGAACAGTATAAGACTGCCTTCACCACTCCATGGGGAACTTATGTATATGTTAGAATGCCATTCGGACTAACAAATGCAGGTACTACATTTCAAAAAGCAATGGATGTTGCTTTTGCAGGGTTGATTGATTCAATCCTGGCTGTGTATCAGGATGACTTGACTGCCTATTCAAAGGAGGAGGAGCATTGTTTGCATCTAGAGCAGATTTTCATAAGAGCACTAGAGTATGGCATTTCTTTAAATCCAAAGAAGTGTGCTTTTGGGGTGGTTGAAGGAAAACTCCTAGGGCACATTGTTTCCAAGGATGGAGTCAGGATAGATCCAGAGAGAGTGGCTACTATTGACAGAATTCAAATGCCAAAAACTGTAAAAGGAGTTCAGTCCTTCTTTGGACAGATAAATTTTGTTAGGAGATTTGTTCCCAACTTTGCAGAAACTACAAGGAACATTTCTAAGATGATGAAGAAGGATGCAACTGTCAACTGGGAAAGTGAAGCAATAGAATCATTTCAGAGTATCAAAGAGGCAATCAAGATGGCCCCTGTTCTTAAATCTCCTAATTTTTCTAGGCCATTCCAAGTATTTTCATTTGCTTCCTTTCACACTATTGCTGCATGTTTGCTACAGAAAAATGAAGATGGTTTTGAACAGCCCATAGCTTTCTTCAGTATGTCCTTGCAGGCTTCTGAGTTGAAGTATGATATTATGGAAAAACAGGCATATGCACTAGTTAGAGCCATCAAAAGTTTCAGACCATACCTGGTAGGATCACATGTAATTGCATATGTACCCCATGCAGCAGTCAAAGACATATTCACTCAACAGGAGGTGACCGAAAGAAGGTGCAGATGGATAAACAAACTGCAAGAGTTCAACATAGACATACAAGTTACCAAGTTGGTAAGAGGACAAGGATTAGCCAAGATGATGGCACAGTCAAACTTGGAAGCATGCCAAGTTAATGCAGTCCAAAATGAGAGTGTAAATGTATCAAGATCTGGTACAAGGACATTATATACTACTTGCAAAATTTGAATTGTCCTTCCCATTTCAGTGACAGCCAAAAGAGGACTTTAAAGTTACATGCAATCAAGTATGTTATTGTTCAAGGTGAGGTATACTGGAAAAACCCTGGTGGTGTACTGCTGAGATGTGTGGATGAAGATATGGCTAACAATGTTTTGATTGATATGCATAAAGGATTGTGTGGTGGACATTATACTGCCCAAAAAACAACTCATAAGACTCTCAGAGCAGGATATTGGTGGCCCACTCTCTTTTCAGATGCACAAAGGTTAGTAAGGAAGTGTGACCCTTGCCAAAGATTCTCAGGAAAATTGAGATATGATGGTGCTTTACCCCTCAGAACTGTAACTGTGGATGCTCCATTTCAGCAATGGGGAATTAACTTCATAGGTGAAATTGCAGACAAGTCAAGTAGGGGACACAGTTCAATTTTAGTGGCAACTGATTACTTTACCAAATGGATCGAGGCCATTCCAACTAAGAGAGCTACAAGTAAGGTGGTGATGGATTTCATACTAGAAAATGTTATCATCAGGTTTGGAGTACCATTCAAGATAGTCACTGATAATGCTATGTGCTTCAGATCAGGTGAATTTATTGATTTTTGCAACAGGTATGGGATAAATCTATCATATGCATCACCATACCACCCACAAGGAAATGGTCAAGTAGAATCAAGTAATAAAAGCATCACGAAAATTATCAAGAGGATACTGGACAAGAACAAGAGAGCTTGGGACTCAAAATTAAAGTTAGCAATATGGGCTGATAGAGTGACAGTAAAAAAGGCTATTGGAATGTCACCCTTTGAGCTAGTATATGGTGCATCAGCCAGATTGCCCATAAACAATCTCCTACCAGTTTACAGATTCATCCAGGAAAATGATGAGGAGATTGAAGACTCCATGACAAAAAGAGTGAACCAGCTGGTTGCACTAGATGAAAATAGAAGGAAAGCACACCAGATCAACCTTAAGAGACAACAAGATGTGAAATAGCAGTTTGACAGGAGAGCTACAAAAAGGAAGTTTCAAGTCAATGATCTGGTGCTCGTATGGAATGCAAAAGGTCAAGAAAAGGGTAAACATGGTAAATTCGAACCCTTATGGATGGGCCCATATCAGATCTGCAGCACTCATGGGGAGGACTCTTATTTCCTCCAGGCCCTAGATGGTGAAGTTCTGGAATTGCCTGTGCATGGCCAATTCCTTAAGTTCTATTTTGCATAGATGACTTGTCCCTATGCACATTTGTAAAAATATGTATATAGTGTAAATGTTCTATACAGTTTGTACTTTTTTGGCTTTTTTGCCTGGTCTGCCCGGAGATCTGGTTCTCACTGCAGGTTTTTCACCTGCACGTCCCCATTCGGAGCCAGTGTTGGCACTCGTTTTGACCTGGAGGCTGAGCTTGTTTGTTGGAGGGTTTCTTCATTCAAACCCTAGGTATTCCTGTCCATTGGCAGGAGCTTGATCTATCGGCGATGGAGTTTGTGGTTCCACCGATGGTATTGGTCATGCCAATGAGGGTATCTTAGGTGTTCATCAGCGAGCTTTGGCATATCGGCAGCAGTCTTTTGTGGTTGCCGATGGATGGAGGTCACCCCGATGGGGAATGCCATCGGAGTGAGGTTTTATATCAGGCTAGCCGTTGGAGGGTCCACCGATTGGGTAGTGTCAGGCCGATGAGGATTTGGAGTGGTCATCGGCGTGTGTTTGGCTATCGGCGAAGCAAATTTTTGGGCTGCCGATGTAAGGTGTCTGGCCGATGAGGGATGTTCAAGGTGGTCGTCGGCAGGGCTTGTGCTATTGGTCAGGGATTTTCTTGTTGCTCTGAGGGAGGATGGTCTCGCCGAAGACCTAGGATGTGGTATGCCATCGGAGTGAGATTGAGTATCGGCATAGGCATTTTGAGGTTAGCCGATGGCTTTGGTCATACCGATGAAGGGGGAGGCCGATATGTTATTGGCGGGAGTTGTTCTATCAACAGGAGGAATTTCATGTTGGCTGATGGTGTCAGTCACACCGATAGGGTAGTTTGGAGTAGCGATCGGAGAGACTCATGCTATCAGTGGAAGTTTAGAAGGTTGGCCCGATGGTGCATCTCTGGCTGATGGGGAATTGTGGTGTAGCGGTCAGTGAGACAACGAAGGTCGGCAGGAGGTTTTTGAGGTGAGCCGATAGACTATGTCTGGCCGACAGGGGCTTGTGGAGGTGCAATCGAAGTAACTAGTGAGGTCGCCAGGAGAATTTGGGAGTTGGCCGATGGCTTGTGTCACGGCAATGGGCTATTGGGCGAAGGCTTGTGTGTCAAGCGCGGCAAAAGCGCTCGACACTTAGTATGCATGCGGCCCTGTTTTTAAACTAATAAAGTGATCTCTTCACCGTGCATGTGGGATTATTCCCCTATGTATTTTTAACCTGCAGAGAAGCATGTTTTGGCAAGAAATCCTTTTTGAATGCAGCGACGGTTTTCAAGTGGCCGCGGGTGGTTGAGACCCTTAATGGCGATGATGCAGGGATGTGGGCAATGGTACACATGGTCAGGTCGCTCGATTTTTGAATGAAGACCCCAGATGATGGCGCATGGCTCGAGGCCCCCCCTTTGTCTGCTGCATTAATAAATTCTGAGCGCCATTCCTTTGAAGGATCTGTATCTGGCAGATTTTTGTAAAAGCCTTGTAATTAATTGCTGTGGTACACTTTCTTTCTGGCTGATATAAGTAGACTGTGTTACCATTGTTTAGGTTGTTGAAAGTTGAACGTTTGGCTCTGTAATACAATACAGCTGATTTGGCTGCTCTATACAGCAAAACCTGTGAGTTTATGTATCTCTTGTTGTACGTTTTTGCATGAATCCACTGATTTCATGGTTAATTCTATATGAGAAATGCTATGTTAGCATGTGTTTTGTTAATTCTATCTCTAGTATTGCATGTATCTTTCTTCTGAGTCTGGATGTTTAAGCAATGTTTGAGACTCTAGAACATAGAATTCCTATGTTGAATGTCTGATCTTTTAACTTCTGCTCAAGGGGTAGATTAAACTGTTTTCAGATTGAACATTGGGAAGGGTATATTGTAATAGGGATGCCATAAGTATAGATAGCTTAACACTCTGTATTGGGAGATATCTGTAAGGCAGGTATCATATGTATCCCCCTGAAATCCAGTTTTAGTTGTTCATGCATATCATTCACAGGTGTATGTCTACTGACTCCAGGCCCTGGATAGGCACCAATCTTGCTTTGTGTTTGTGTTACAACCATGTCCAGCTTTGCATCCAAATATAAAATCAAAACCAAACTCTAAAACAACCATTAGGACATTAGAATTAGTTTTAGGATCCTCAGTCCTCTGTCTACAATTGCAAATAGGCCCAAAGCTAGCCCCTTTGCTCTTATCTTTCAATTTTGGTCTACTTACAGGAGGACTTATCTGCTTTCTGTCAGCATCCCGGCCTTTGTATGTATATCCCCATGGATGTTGAGTAGGGAATACCCCCCTAGGTTTTGCAGAGCCTGAAGAAGAAGAGGAGATAAAATATAGAGTCTATCTCCTACACTGTTGGCCCCTGGCCCAGAGATCCTGTTGATCATTGATGGCTACCTTGTAGGGAAATTTGGGAATAAGCATCCAGTCTGGGAAAAAACCAACACTCTGCATTCTTCCAAAAGACATTACTTTGTCATGTGATTCTAAGGATAGCCTCATAGATGTATAAGGCATGCTATGATGAAGTATCAAGTGGTCTGGTGGTCTGCAAGGTCAACAATCAAGTGATAGAGGCAATATAGACTATTTTGAAGCCTAAATACATATGTTTGAGCTTTTACGGAAGATGAAATATATACAGATCAATCATAAAAGTTGTGTTGAGGTCTTACATGTTCCAATGTATCTCAAGTTTGATCTGCGCATGTAGATATTTCTTGTTTTCTTGTACCGCAATGTTATATCTTGAGTTATGAAGTGTCATATGTGGTCTGGAATGCTCTGTTTCCTACAGTTCATGTTTCTTGTTTTGAGGTTGTATAGATTGATCTGATACTTTAATAGAAAGGTGAATGGGTGATGTTGAGATTATAAATGATTGAATTCTTTGTCCACGTGAAGATTTTGGCTTCTCCCCAGTAGTATGAAGATGAACAGTTAAAAGTTTTGAGCAGTTTGAGCTGATAGGTTAAGTCTATAGTATGTGTGGTAGATCTTGACCTATTGCTTTGACTTTGGAAGGTATGAAGAGATATTTCTTGAATACTTTCATGAAGTTCTAAGTTCCACAACAAGTTTTCTTATCATATTGTATGCATTGAGTCTGACCCTTGAAGAGATACACATTTCATCCAATAATGTTTATGATGCCAACCTAATCAGTATTTTGAAGTGCTGTGGGGGATATATATATATATATATATGTATAGAAGATCAAACTCATTTGTGAGAGGTGAATGTGAATGTGAATATGATATAGTAGAGGGAAAGGTACAAAGTGTGCAGTATCAGTTTGAAGTCATGTTTTGAGCAGAAAAAGAAGACTACATTATTAGTATAAGTTAGATGTCTATTTAGATGTCTATTTTGCAGTAGTTCATATATCTATCTTTGTAAATCCTAAATGTAGTGAGTAGAATATTCAGGGAGTAGTAGCTTCCTTGGGTTCTACCCTCAATCAAAGTTGTAATTGTTGTAAGTATAAAATAAAAGGAGTAGTAGCTTCCTTGGGTTGCAGCCCAAAAACAAAGATGTAATATTTTTGCAATGAACATAATATATTGCGAGCTAACAGTGGTTTTTCCTTATTTTAGGGTTTTCCACATAAAAATCCTGGTGTTCTTGTGTTGATTCTTGTGTTGCATGATTTACTTTCTTCTATTAAGTTATTCAGTTTTATCTGCAAATATTTATTTAAGTTTTAGTGTGTGTTGATTCACCCCCCACTTCTTAACACCTCATTGTGTTAAACATGGCAATGGTAAAGATGACTTGTGGAGACAATATGAATTAATTAAAGTTCCACCTCCAAGTGGAGTGCTTGGGAAAGAGTGGATGACTCTTGAGTTCCTAACTTGTGTCTTTTGCCATTCCCCAAGTTGGGTGCTTGGGAGAGTGAGGACAAAGACTATTGGAATGCATTTGTGATAACCTTTCACATTCCAAGAGGTAATCCAAAGATTGGGGCATTGGAAATGGGAAGAGGCATTTTGGACATCATCTTTTATGGTTTTTGCTTCTCTTGTGCTTCAATAACTCTATAAATTGGTGCATTGTATAGTGGTAAAAGGTGAGGAATAGAGAGGAATGGAATAAATATCTTGAAGAGGTTGTAGGAATGAGATACAAAGCTGAATGTGTTGAGATTGTTCATAGGTAAACAAGTGTTTTTGGATTTGAGGCAAAGAAGAGAACAAAAGTATGAGTGTGTTTTAATCTTGTTTTCAAATTTAATACATGCTTGTCCTCTCTTCTTGGTGGAGTTTTCTTCTACAAGGGTTTCTCCACATAAATCTTGTGTTATGCGATGTAATAATGGTGTTTGTTGATTCAAATCCATTAAATCTCTTCATGGTAATTCCAAGATCAAGAACACTTAATTTTATATTTGCATACAAATTTCAAATTTCCATCTTGTATTAGTCTAAGCCTTTTACCTCACCAATTGGGTTTCAGAGTGGATATGAATCTTTGTGGTCCCTAGAGCTTCTAGGAGGTGCTCTAGTGTACCACAAACTTTAGAAGTAGCCTCATAGTTTTCACAAGCCATGAGGATGGCTTGAGTATTACTACAAGTACCTTGTTTAGTGAATCATCCTAGATCATAGATCATATCAAGTCATTTAAATATTCATAATCTAATAATCAAATAAATATTGATTATAATTATTCAAACTTAATAATTCATAACCATCTCACAGTAGTCAAAATGCATATTAAATTAGATTTCACAATCACATAATTAAAGGAGAATCTATACAAAAACTCATTTATTTCTATTTATTATATTGACATGATGAAAATAATGTTGAGTAGCCAATATATGCATGCAAAAAGCTAAGAAATTCCACACATGAATATGAGCACAATAAAGCCAAACGTAATTACACAAAAGTGAATAAAATAATACAATGAGATCCTTTTATATGTAGGAGGTAGAAGGAAGGTAGGAGTAAACAACTAACTAACCCTCCAAAAGTGTGACATGTGTTGGAACAATTGGGACAAGTGTGAGGACATGTGTAAAATCCCTATGAGGTGAGACAAAAGTCTAAAAATCCTCTAAGTGAGCTTAAGTGTAGTATGAATAGGTCTACTAGGTAAAAGTTGACTAAATAGCTAAAAACACCTTTTCACACTAACACCCCCTCCCCTTAAGTGATACTTAGGGAGAAGGATAAATACTAAAAAATGGGTCTCGAAAACAAGGCCTTATGAGGTACTCATGTACAGTAAAAGTCTCTCACAAATGGAGAAAAGTAGAAAACCCAATGGAAAAGAACTCCTCTTCAAAAAAGAGACAAATACAAAGGAAGGAGTACTCAAAATGACCCCCCAAGGACAACTTCCTTTACCTTAAGCATATGTTGTAACTCAAGATATTGAGGCAATGCTAAAGGTTTAGTGAAGATGTCTATAACTTACTCATGAATAGACAAATACTCTAAGGAGAGAATGCCATCATGGATAAGTTTTTGAATGAATGCATGTGTACCTCGATGTACTTCATTCTTTAATGCTCAACTGGGTTGCAAGAAATGTGAGGGTAAAAGCAAGAATTTGGGTCCACATATAGGGGAAGTGTCGAGCAACAAAAAAATTCCCAACAGGAATAGGCACCCGAGCCTGGAATCAAAACGGGTACCCATTTTGTTTTTTATTGTTTTTTAGAATGGGTACTCTTTTTAAAATGGGTACTCGTTCTATTTTTTATAACGAGTACCCATTCCTATAAGTTTGAAACCACAACCCACGTTTTTCATTTGGTTTTAGGATCAATAAAAGCACGGTAAGCCAACCCTTAGCCTTGGACCTGCAAGTATAAGTCCATGTTCACAGCAAGAGAAAAAACTAACTTTACCAATATGGCTGACGACATTTTTTCTAATTTTTTTTATGAAATTAAAACCTATTATAGATGACAACATGTAGTTTTCAAATATGTAATTTTTTTTATAATTCAACTTGTTTCTCTATTTATTAATTAATTTATGAGACTGGTCCATAAACTTGAAATGTCGAGTTTTAATATTTTTTAATAACTTTTAATTTTTAAAGTTTAAAAAAAAAATTATGTCATCAATCTACACATTATTCTTTACACAATGAAAAAAAATCATTTTATGATTAGTTTAGCTCAAATTATGTTGGTCGTACACGAGGCATTTTCAAAATAAGCAATTAGAGCCAATAAAAAGTTAATAAAAAAATTTGGAAAAAAGTTATAAAAAATATCCTCATCAAACTTCACTATAATACACATATTTCCCCAAAAGGTTTTATAAAAATACTTTTATTTAGGTCAAATTATGTTGGCTGTACACATGTATGGTATGGTCCTAAAAAAGTGACTTTTAAAAAGTGGTTTTCGTACAAGCCTTTGCAAAATTAATTTTTATCATTTGGATATTAGAATAAATTACATATTTGAAAACTAGACTCAAAATACTACATTTCATATTACTAGACTTTCTTAAAATTATATGTGTAAGTGCTTCAAATTGTGACTCCAACTGTGACAAACTTTGATTTTCAAGAAAAAACACTTCCACTTTTTAGCCAAAAAGTGTACCCAACTTGTTGCACCCATCGGTGAATGGAACTTAATTATCACACCAAAGAATAGTAGGATGATTAGATGGTAGACCAAACTTTGTTATAAGCTATCAAAGCCATATAATCTTCTGGATAGCAAGTACTACACCTCAATACTTAGTGAAGCAATAGCAGATTGCTTCTTACAAGATCATGCAATTGGAGTGGACTTCTATAAGTCAAAATCACCAGCCCAATATAATTCAGTCAAACCTACTATTTGAGTAGCTCTTGGTGCGTACTGAATGCCAAAATGTGTGGTGCCCTGAATGTACTTCAAAATACGCTTGGTTTCCTTCCAATGACTCTCATGAGGATCATGAGAAAAGGAGACAAGGTCAACAATGAAGGTGATATTAGGATGAGTGTGTGTCAAGTACAAAAGAATACCAACTAATTTTTTATACAAAGTAGCATCAAAACTAGGTGTGGTGCGAGTAGCGATCAAAGTGACACCAGACTGAAATGGTGTGGGAGTAGGCTTACAATCAGACATGCTAACCCAATGAAGCAAATCAATGGCATACTTCTACCAGTATACAGAGATCCCCTCAGTAGACTGTAGGACCTGAAGACCAAGAAAAGTGTAGAATCCTGAGATCGATCATGTCAAAGTTCTCCATTAAAGTGTGTTGAATATCTTGAACCATGAATAAGGAGATACTAGTGAAATCAAATCTTCATACAAGACTAGCATCAAAAGATCATCTCCATGTCTTTGAATATACATAGTGTGATCAAAGTGGCAATGAATCAAACTAGAAGTAAGAAAAAATCATCAATCTTCTCATACCAAGCCTAAGGAGCTTGTTTGAGATCATATATAAATGAATATCAAAGATTGCAAACTAGTGAAGAGACCTACATGAATCTTGAAGGTTGCTCAGTGTAGATCTCCTCATGAAGATCATTGTCGAAGAAAGCACTCTTCACATCCATATAGAAAATAAACCATCCCTAAGATGAAATAATAGAAAGGATAAGATGAATAGAATCCATCTTGGCTATAGGGTAAAGGTCTCAAAGTAGTCAATACCCTCAACCTATGAGAAATCCTTAGTGACAAGATGAGCCTTGTGCCTTTCAATAGAACCATCAACTACATACTTGGTGTGGTACACCCACTTACACCAAATCAACTTTCTTCCCTTAGGAAGAGAAACTAAATCCCATGTATTATTCTTCATCAAAGAAGAATACTCCTCTACCATAGCACAATCCCACACTAGAATATTGGAAGCCTCTAAAAAAATCTATGGATCTATAGATATAGCAAGACTCAAAAGACTAGTGTCGGAAGTTTGTGAGCATGTGTGACAAGAACTCATAGAATCACCAACTAAAGGTCTAGCCTTCTCAATAGTACTATGGGCCCATCTAGGAAAAACACAAGTAGTAAGAGGTGGAGGTGATGGTAGAGGTGATGGTGGAAGATCAAGACCATCATCTAAAGTATCCTCAAGTGGTAAGGTATCTTCATGTGATGAAGGTTGAGTAGGTAGTAAGGAAGAATAAGTGGATGGAGGATCAACAATATGTGTGAAGAACTCATCAAACTAGACATCTCATTGAAAGTGGACATCTCTAGTGGTTAAATCAAACAACTGATAAGCCTTCACATCCTTACAATAGCCAACAAAAATAAATGGTTGACTCTTCTTCTCTATTACCTTTGTTGACCATCTGATATGAATGCCTAAGCCTCACTACCAAATACCATAAAGAAAGAAACATCATGCATGATATTGGACTATTCTTCCTCTGGAGAGATATTTTGAACTACTTTGTGGGGAGTATAGTTTTGAATATGGTTGGCACAATCGACTGCTTCAGTTCAATATGATGGGGTCATAGACTATGACTGAAGCATACAATTTGCCATATCCCTTAGTGTTTTGTTCTTTCTTTCAACAAAATCATTCTGTTAAGGAGTGTAGGGAACCAAATACTAATGTTTTATGCCATGCTCAGTGCAATAATCCTAAAAGGCCTAATACACATATTCCCCTCATTATTTGTATGTATCTACCAACTAGAAGAACCTGATTTCTTCTCCATGAACACCATGAAGGTCCTTAAAGTGGTGAGGACATCACTCTTGTACTTAATAAGAGTACACCCATGTGCAAAAAGAGTAATCATCAATGAAAGTGTACTTGGCTCCAGCCAAACATGGAGTTGGGAATGACATGAGGTCACTATCAACAAACTCAAGAAAGGTTGTAGCACAATGAGCCTTACCCTTAGGAAAGGGTCCCTAAAGATGTTTCCCAAGGATAACCTCAACAAACTCCCTCTATGCATGAAACCTTAGGGAGTCCAAGTACCATATTCTATGTACTCAACTGCTAAAGATATCTATAATTGAGATGATCAAACCCCTCGTGCTAGAGTCTACTCAAAGAATCTACATGGGAAATGTGTGATAATCTACAAGATGACTCAAAACCATGAAAAATATACAATCTAGACCCATGATCAACTCTTCTGAAAGAAACACTTTTATGAAGATGTTGTAGTTCTAAAATAACTAGATATGGGGAGAACTCAACTATCTTCCCATTCCCAATATAGTAAATCTGGTATATAGAGAGAAGATTGGTAGAAATATCAAGAATATAGAGCACATCCTCAAAGAAACCATCTATCAAAATTTGTACAGTAGTTGACCCTAAAATCAAAATGTGTTTAGAGTTACATATTCCAATATAAGATATAGAGCTATCAGAAAGAGACTCAAGAAGATCATATGAATTGTCATGTGATGAGAGGCTCCTAAATCAAATATCCAACTCTTTGTGGATGAATCCAAACATAGTATAAGTGCTTTACCTTTGCTAGGTTTAGGAATAGAAATGTTGTGTTTATTCATGGCCTCTTCCAAGGCTTCAATCCTTTGATTACAATATTTCATGTCATGGTTTTTTTCCATACTAAGAACATGGTCCTCTTTTCTTCTTTATCTTCAAGGAACCCTCAATCGACTTAGAAGAGGTAGTGGATTATGTATCATAGTTAATTCTTTTTCTTAGAGGAATTCTCATTTGCTAAAGTAGATTCTACCTTAGGTTTTGAAGAATTCATTCCTTTACCCTTAGATGTATGTGTCATCAATGTTTAACTTTTAGAGGAGGTGATTGTCTCCATGGAGAGTAACTTATATTTTCCCTTGTGAGTCTATCACAAAATTACTCAAAAGTTGGCATCTTAAAGTCATCACCAATAGCATCCATTGTAGAGTAAAATGTAGAAGAGAAGTGATGCAAGAGCATCCGAGTCCATGAGTAATCCTCATCACCCAAAAATATTTTGTTTGCTTTTCTGTGTGTTTTTCTTGCAGGACTAGATGTTCAAAAATCTTATAGATCTAGTTGGAATCGTGCCCAAGTAAGGAGTGCATCTTATTAAGGTGCCAAATGGGTACCTACAGTTTAGATTTGGTGAAGATCTAATGAATTTTGGCTAAGTTATGTTCATCGCTCCAACCAGACATTTGTAACCAGACATCTGGTTGTATTTCATGTCCAGATCTAGTTTCACTTCTTTGTATTTTAAATGGAGCCTTGTAACATCAGGATCCTATTGTCTTATCATGTCCGGATCCGATTGCATCAATTTATATTCCAACTAGACATCCAGTTACACTTTGACATCTGGTTGCATTTTGGTATCCTATTGCATCGCTTTATGTTCAACCAAACATCTTCATCCAGATGTCATGTTGAAATGCTTTGTTTGTAAATGGATATTTTCTATCCAGAAATCTTGTTACATTTCCATATCCAAATTTGGTTACATGTCTATATCTGTTTGTGTGGTTTAACTTCCAACCAGACACTTTCCATCCAGATGTCCTCGTGTCTTCTCATATCTAGATCTTGTCACATATCCACATCTAGTTACATTGCTTATTATCCAACTAGATATTTTCATTCAAATATCTAGTTACTGTTGTCATGAGGATCGCACCCTTGTCAAGCACGGAGCTCAACAATCATATGAAACATGCGATCACCTTCAGACTGTGGGTTGTCTATGGTGAAGGTGAACCTCCAGAAGATTTTCTTCCCTTGAAATCCCTTGGATCTAATGTATTTTGCAAGGAAAAAGGATAGAAAGATTGCTATGAAACTAAAAACTAGATCCTAGGAGGTGATGCACCAATTTTATAATTCTAACTTGCTATTCTAATTCACAATTATCTATCAACAGATCTAGTTACACAACTTAGTTTGGGAAATGTTCACACATCAATATTTCATAAGAAGGCTTGAATATTTATGCTTTCTTTCAAGGAAAACTAATGCTTTCACAACTAGGAAAAGTCAAAAAATGGCTTCCACAACCTACAACCTGTGAAAATCAATTGTCTTTTTGTATCTAAGCTTCAAGGAATAAGACAAAAATTCAAAAGGATTTGTTTACAATCACAGTTAAAACTCCTTATCAAAATCATTCAATCAAACACAACACATGAATCTTAAAAGGTAACACTGATTTTATTGAGAAAATAATAGGAATACATTTGCAATAATCTTTGAATAATGCTGAAATAATGTTGTTGCTCTATATAAAAATCAATAAAATCTGTTGAGTTACAATATCAAAATCCCTCTTTGGAATGTGTAAAGGAAAACAAAAAGAAAGAACCAAGAAAAAATCACTTGTGCTCTCTCCTATACAATACAAACTCCCTCCAAAACAATGGGGAAGTCAACTCCACTCCAACTAAACTCTCCTCTGATGCATTAATTGGTTGGAAAGAAGTCCTTGAATACAAAAATTTTAGATAAAATCAAATGATAAATTAATGAAATACATTACCTTGACCCAAATATTCAATACCTCAAATAGATGCATGATTGATTAATTGAGTGATTTGATATGTTGATTGCTCAATTCAGTAGCATAACATTAAGATGAAGATGATAGATGGAAGATGATAGATGAAAAGACAATGGATGAAAGATTGTGGAGAGATTTTGATAGCATAAGGATACTTGAGGATTAGATGTATTGAAAATTTGGCAGAATAAGGGTACTTGAAGATTAGATGACTGAAAATGGCTTGTGAGGGGGTTGATTTATAGGAAAAGGCTGATTTGAATGGATGGTTGTGATTGAAAGGCTAAATGAACGATGTGGATGGATAGGATTGATTAGTTATTCCCACTCCAAGAGGAATTGTAGTCATGTGACAAGTGTAAGGAGGAGAATAAAGTTCATGTATGATCGTTTACACAAAAACTTTTATTTAATAAAATTAAGTCTTATTAGTTGTACATGTGAAGGATATTAAATGAAAGTTGTACTACCACACATGAGTCAATTGATAGGTGGACAAGTTTTGCAATGAGATGAAAGGTGAGGACCTAATTCAAATATTTTATTTGAATTATTTGGAATATGTGAGGCAAATTAATTAAATAAATGGGATTTATTTAATTCATTGGCTAGGTGATTAGGAGGGGATTTTAATTAAATAAATACGATTTATTTAATTAATTGGCTAATGGATAAGTGGGATTAGGACAAAATACTACATGATGTCTCTAATAATGTATTTGACTAGGTGTTGTAAGACATGGACAAAGTTGGGTGTCTACATTCCTCAACCCAAAAATAGTGAAGTCCCGGTTGTTGGGCGAGCAAGGCAAAAAAGCCTAGATTAGAGGGTTCCAAACTATTTCATTTTGAGTTATTTTAGTCTTGAACTCCTCTTATCATGCCACTTGACCAAGTGGATCTCTAAAAATAGCCTTGTTTGACCAAAAGTCCAAATGAAAAGCAAAAAATCCCCCTTCTGCATGACCTTATAACTCCTCTTTGACCTCTCTCTCTCTCTCTCTCTCTCTCTCTCTCTCTCTCTCTCTCTCTCTCTCTCTCTCTCTCTCTTCTCTCTCTCTCTCTCTCTGCATGGCAGGAAGGTAATTATAATTTATTTTAACAAATATTAAAGGTAATTAAGGTTATAACTTACCTTAATAAGTGTTATGATAAATTACAACTATTACTTTGGGTTTACATAACAAGAATCAAGGTATTTTTATTAGTTATTACCTTAATATTTGTTAACATACATATAATGGTCTTTTGACCATGCAAAAGAGAGAAAGGCTAATGATGTTTTGTTTTTTCTGATTTTACACTTTTGAAAAGACCTAAGGGCACGGGCTCATGATGTAGGTTTTTGACCTTAAACATTTGAAAAGACCTAAAAAGGTCATGGCACTCATCATTTCTTTGTCTTCTTTTAAACACTTAAAGTGTTTACTCTTGGCATATGATATTTGTTTCAATGATTTTTCTTTCAAAAGTCATAAAAGACTTAGGAAATGTTTTTGCATTGGGCTTTGACTCCAATCTTAGGACATCATTGAACAAAAGGAGTTTCAAACCCTAAAAGCTCAGGCTCATTTGCTTTTTCACTCATCTCTTTGTTGCTCTGGGGTTTGAGGGCCACCATGGGGTTTTCTTGTTGAATCTCCTGTTGAAGGGTGTTCTTATCTCTAATTCACTACCTCCACTACTAGTAAGTATCATCCCTTTGATGCTTTATTTTTCCTTTGAGAAAACAGTGAAAAAAGAAGTAACAAACCCCTCTTTATTTGCTCTTTGGCTATGAACAAAACAATGAAAAAGTTTGTTTATCATTTTGCTCATTGCTATTTCTTGAAGGAAAACAAATAGTAAAACCTCTACCATGGTGTGGTAGATTTATGCTAGCATTTTTCTCATATCTGATACTTCTTGTACTATACAAGCTCTGGATACTTTTATGGTGGAGTGTATTTCCTATTCTCTCTTGCTCTAGGAGACCTGTGAAAACTTTCTTTCTCTAGCTTCTACACTCTTTGTTTTGAGGGGAAGCAGTGCAACTGTGTTAGGATTTCCTTCTTTACAAGCTATTTCATTTCTCTATGGCTCTTGCAACTTATGTGTTTGGAAGTATTTGTGCCTTCTGAAAGATTGACAATTTCCTTTTCTCATGAGTGTTCATGGGACTATATCCATGTTATTTCTTACATTGCCTTCAAACCCATCTCATAGGGTTTGCATTTGGTAATCAAATTTTGTCAAGATTCATTGATCTCTTATGCTATTTAAGACCTCCCTGGATGGTTCTATTGGTTCTTTTGTTCTCTGAAGACACAACCATGTTACATGCTATCTTTCATTGGAGTATTTTTTTCCCTTTACACTGTATGCATGTAAATATTGAAGTACTGTATGGCTCTTACAAACACTATATCATCTTGTGACTTCAGTGTTTACTGACTTTTTGAAGGTTAATAAGTTTCCTTAACCTTTACTCTGCATCTACCTTTGTTCACTATTTTTATGATTTCTTGCACTTCTGTGTTTGGCAGACCTTATGATATTGCCTTCATACTTTATAGTCTGCTCTTCATCTTTAACAAAGTGCTGCCATTATGACTGTTTCCTCTCATATTATGGACTTCTCTTCTTATGTATGCAAGTCCAAATGACCTTATTATTGTCAAGAACATTTAATCCCTTATTACTTTGTCTTCTATGAACCTTCACTCTCCTTGCATTTCTCTTTCAAATCTTCCTTCAACACTACACCTTGAATGCTCATAGAAGACCTTGTATTGAATGTCATGATTCTTTTTAGCATGATGCATGGTGCTCCTTATTCTTAGATGACTGCTATCTCTTGTAAGGTTGATAAGCCCTTCAAACAGGATTGCTCCTTGAGGGCTATTGTGACTTCTTTATGTTGTCTCTGCTTCTTGTATTCTGGTTTTGCTGGTCACTATACTCTCGGTTTGATGATGATGTTCTTCAACTTGTTTGACTTCTCCCTAGCATTAAGATTGTTCTTTTATCCCTACTCTTATCATTAATCTTTGGCAACTGTACAGGATCCTTGAAACAGTCTCAAAACTAGACCCTGGGTCTTTGACCTTACTCAATGGTAACAGACCCTCCTGAACTTCACTGCTTGATAAGGATTTCTTGTATATAAACCATCATGGAGATTATTTCATGGACCCATTGGCACTATGCTCATGGATCATGTTTTGGACTTGTTCAACATGCCTTTTGACCTTCTTGATTATTCTCAAGACAAATGAATAGTGATCTTTTGAAGTTACTCAAATCCTTAACCTTTGTATAGATGATGCAGGGTTTCCACACACTACAAGCAATAAAGCAAGATGACAGGGCTTTTAAAAAAGTTCAAAAGGATATCAATATATCTTAAAAATGTGAGCCCCCTATATAGGCTTCATACTATTTCATGGCATGCTCCTTTATAGTCTACTCTTCATCTTTGACAGAGTGCTACTATTATGATTGTTTCCTCTCATATTATGGACTACTTCACACCTTTGTACCTTGTGATAGTCACATGCTTTGTATGACTGCCCTGACCTCTATGTTGTTCACCTCATTAGGTGATTGTCTATTGTTCACTATGATGAAGATTCTCTTGAACCTCAAAGGCTTTATTGGCCATGTCTGAAGCTCCATTTATGTTCTTTGATGATTTATCTTCCTCATTATCTGCTAGGGTTGCTACTGAAACCCTAAAAATCCATATTGACTGCCATTATCTGCTAAATCTTCTGTTGGGATTAAAGGATGTTGATAGAGATCTTCATGGCTTTATGAGTGTCCCTAGGGTTGGACTCTCTTCTGCTTATATGATCTTCATTTTTTGCATCTTCTTGTGGATGCATGTGTTGCATCTGGATGGTTCCTTATCTCTTTCACTTCCTGCTTTGATCTTTCTGAAGATAGAACATGTACATTTGATACTTTAACCATAAATGAGTGAAGGATGTCCTGAGCTCTAATATCTCTATCTTCTCTCTTCTTGCAGTTGTTTCTGGAGGCTAAACTGAAGAATCTGAAGATGAAACAACTACAAATGACAAGATTCGTCTCTGAGGCAATGATGGATCCCCCTCTCCTCTTTATGCTTTTCTATTTCAGATGTACATGTGCTCTTTTCATTTCATCATTTATAGTCAATTCCCACAGCTTGTGTGGGAACTTTGAACACATTTTCCTTGTGAATATAAGTAGTCGTTGTGTGCAATGATTTGACTATTGTTCTTCTTTTGTAAACTATCAATGGCATAAGGAAAATACATCTGAAACTTATTGCTTAATACAGTTGCTTATAATCATAAGTGGATCTAATAAGCTGTGTACCTTTATCATTTGAGACTTGAACAAACTATAATGAATATATTTGAAACAATCTGAAACTTGTAGCTTAGTTTCCTCTCCTGCCTACTTTTGGATGTCTCCTACTCCTATAGGGTGTCCTTCCCACTTCTATCTGGCTCTTGTAGCAACTCTTACTAAGTTGATGCATGATTCTGGTAGAAGTGATGACTGGAATGGCCTTCTACCTAGGTAGTGAGCCTTCTAAAGCTAGTCGTGAGCTCTTACCCTTCACTAGTCTTCCTCCTTTCTTCCTGTTTTAGACACCTAGTCTAAGTCTCTACTTGTAGGTCTCTTTTAGCCTCTTGTAACAGTCATTTGAACCTATCTCCCTCTTCAAGCTGAAAATAAACAGTGTTGTCCCAACTTTGTATGTTTGGGCTATAGTGCACAAATAGGTAACATTTTTGGCAACCTCTACGTCAGTTTTGCCTCCTAAAACTTATAGGACCAGTTGCCTAGTATATCCATTGGGTAATAGAGTCTTTTAGGCCTTTACAAAACTCAATTTTTTTTGTAACTCAGCTATTAGAAACATTGAACAGCAACAACACACGAACAAAAATAACTGAAAGCAAGACTAGACTGACCCTAAACAGGGCTAGAAAATTATGCATCGACACTTATTGGAAAAACAAAACTGAAATAAATGTGGAACATGACCTACCTATCTAAAACTAAACAAATGAAATAGGTTATCTAAACAAAGCCATTAACTGGCTCCATAAAGTAGCTTCCTTTTCCTAATCAGCTGATAATGCCTTTCATGCTTGTAAGTAGCCAACAAGGGGTGAGGAAAGGGGGGGCATCCAATAAACATGTGTAATACCTCTTCAAGAAAGGGAACAACAACACATACCCACTTGTTTTGACTAAAAATATAGTTGCTTTGAGGTGGACAAGTGAGCTGATCCTTCTTTTCTTGTTGCTCATCTTCATGCTTTGAAACAATCATGATAGGTAATGGCTTCTCCTTGTTTCTTTCCAACTGGATTAGATGTCGAATAGGACATCCTATTGACAAACCCATGCTTAAACAATTAGTGTTGGTTTGATGTTTGCATTCTGCTGCTATATCACCCTGAGTCTAAATTATGGATTGATTAAGGGGGTCTGAAAGCTTACCTAGATTACAGTTGTCTAATTCCTACTCCTCTCCATGGGTGAATGGGTTTGATGCACTCTCTCTTGTATGGTCAGGAAACTCTTTCAAAACTATCTTTTGGCAGTCTATTCTTTGAGGCAAAGTGTCTTCTATCAAGAGATGTTCCTAAATGTCCATGCAACTAGCAGCAACCTTAAAGCCTTTTTGACATTTGGCCTCTTCTTCCAAAGGCTCTAGCTACATACTTCCTTGCTCTGTCTCAAACTGGAATAGACTATTAGTCTCCTCTTGTTCAAACACAAAAGGAAGAAGTTTAGAAACTTGTTTTACCTTGCTGTCCTCACTATTAACTGATTTGGGGTCTTGATCATTACAAGAATCCAGAAGAGTGACAAGCTCTCTACAAGCTGAGAAATTAAGATCTTGACAATCAAACATAGAATTAACTTGAAAAGGCTAAGTTTCTTCAATTAGTTCACCTGACTGCTCTTCAGGAAAGTTGTCTTCAAGTCATCTGTGTCAGCCTCCTCATTGTAGTACAAAGGGAGTTCTAAAAACAAGTTAGATGTTTCACATCCATGGAGAACGTGATCTTCTTTGCAAATGGGGCTCTCTTCTTTAAACAACAGACTTTCTAGATCCTTTTCATTACTGTGCCAATTGGATACCACAAAATTACTGTCAATACTCTACTGTTCAAACTAACCTTGGTCGATATGAGTAGGTAGATCATTCATGAAGAGAGACTCCTAATTGTTGATTCCTTCTTAAACATAATTTTCTTGATCTTGCAAAATCTGTCCTCCTTGGATTCCATCCTCTTCTTGCCCCTAAGTTGCAACTGTTGTTTGTATGAGTATGCTATCTTCATCTTGCTCAACAAAAGAAGGTAGCCCATCAAACCAAAGAGTAAACTCTTCCTCTTCACCACCCCCTTCTTGCTTTTTATCCTACTGTCCCAGCTAATCATGCTTATCATCCTCTTACAACAAGTCTGATTTTTCCTTTTCTAGTTCACAACGATGGTTCATCAACTATAAGTTGTTCTCCTTTTACCTCAGAAAACTCTTTCTTTTGCCCACTAAACCAACTATCTTGATAAACAATAGGTCCTCCTTTGTAAAGATAAATGGTGCTAGGACAAGAAGGTTGATTTGGTGGATGATTTTGAAAAGTTTGTTGGGTTTCTTGAGGTAGAAAGAGCTCTTGATGGGGTTGATCTCGGGGAGCAATAGGTAGATTTTGTGCATGTGTAGGCTCTTTCAATGAATGGGGCACCCTAAAACTTGGAATCTTAAAATGAAGAGACCTACTTGCTGATTCATATAATGTTCCCTGATTGAAACTTGGGATTTTAAACCCTGAAACCTAATCTTTTAAGGGTTGATCCATGGTTGTAAGAGGAGTTTGTATCAAGCTAGGAATGGAGGATATTGATTGAGATTCCATCCTTTGGATTTTGGGTAAATAGTTGCCGTCATTTGTTCCTATTTAGCATTAATCTGCCTATTTAGACATTCTTCCTCATATTCCTCTTCTCTTCTATCTCTTTCTGATAGCAAAAGGCCTCACAAGACTACTGCTCCTGCTGCATATTATATTCAATTTTTCTAACTATTTCTGCCAACTTCCTTTGAAAATCTAGTAGCATACTCTTGATGGTACCCAAGTCAGTATCAAAATTGTCAACACTTTGAGGTTGGTTGGGGAAACTACAGGGCTGTTTAAAATAAGATCAGTTCCATAAGGTTGGGCATGTGTGTAAACAGACTTCAAAGAGGGCTGATAATGTTGATCATAATGAGGAAAAGGATTGTTTGGGGGCAAAAAGCTTGGATTTTTGTGATATGGAGGAGAATCACCATAACTGCTACAATATCTAGACATTTTGCATGAAAGATTTGAAGCATATGGTAGTCAAAAACATGAACATTAACATTAAAAGGCATCACCAACCTGATCATGGTAGATTCCTAGACTACTAAAACTAGTTGATATATACTTAGGAGTTGCCATGGTGTTTGATGATTTTGCCTCCAACGCTGATAATACCGAAAGAAAACACCAGATCCTTCAGTTAGTACTCTTCTCATGTGTTGTTTGCACTGGATCTGCTATAAATCAGAAGAATAGAGTCACCCAAGTATGTTTTTTCACCTCAAAAGGTTGAAACTTTGTTGTTCATACCAAACAACAAAGAAAAATGGTATCTAGTGGCCTGAATCTCAGTTTAGGGTCCCCACCGAGCATGCCACAAACTATTGTCATGAGGATTACACCCTTGTCAAGCACGAAGCTCAACAATCTTGTGAAACATGGGATCACCTTCAAACTGTGGGTTGTTTATGGTGAAGGTGAACCTCTGGAAGAGCTGGTTCCCTTGAAATCTCTTGGATCTAATGTATTTTGCAAGGAAAAGGGATAGAAAGATTGCTATGAAACTAAAAACTAGATCCTAGGAGGTGATGCACCGAGTTTATAATTCTAACTAGCAATTCTGAAATTCACAATTATCTCTCAATAGATCTGGTTACACAACTCAGGTTGGGTAATGTTCACACATCAATATTTCATAAGAAGGCTTGAATATTTCTACTTTCTTTCAAGGAAAACTAATGCTTTCACAACTAGGAAAAGTCAAAAAATGGCTTGCACAACCTACAAGCTGTGAAATCAATGCCTTTTGTATCTAAGCTTCAAGGAGTGAGACAGAAATTTAAAAAGCATTTGTTTACAATCACAATCAAAACTCATCAAAATCATTCAATCAAACACAACTCATGCATCTCAGAAGGTAACACTGATTTTATTGAGAAAATAATAGGAATACCTTTGCAATAATCTCTGACTAATGCTAAAATAATGCTGTTGCTCTATATAAAAATCAATAAAATTTGTTGAGTTACAATACCAAAAGCCCTCTTTGCAATGTGTAAAGGAAAACAAAAAGCAAGAACTAAGAAAAAAACCATATGTGCTCTCTCCTATACAGTATACAACTCCCTCCAAAACAATGGAGAAGTCAACTCCACTCTAACCTAAAACTCTCCTCTGATGCATGGAATTGGTTGGAAAGAAGTCCTCAACCCAAAAATAGTGAAGTCCCAGTTGTTGGGCGAGCAAAGGCAAAAAAAACCTATATTAGAGGGTTCAAAAATTGTTTCCTTTTGAGTTATTTTAGTCTTGAACTCCTCTTATCATGGCCACTTGACCAAGTGGATCTCTTAAAAAATAGCCCTGTTTGACCAAAAGTCCAAATAAAAAGCAAAAAATCCCCCTTTTGCATGACCTTATAACTCCTCTCTCTCTCTCTCTCTCTCTCTCTCTCTCTCTCTCTCATCTCTCTCTCTCTCTCCTCTCTCTCTCTCTCTCTCTCTCTCTCTCTCTCTCCTCTCTCTCTCTCTCTCTCTCTCTCTCTCTCTCTCTCTCTCTCTCTCTCTCTCTCTCTCTCTCTCTCTCTCTCTCTCTCTCTCCTCTCTCTCTCTCTCTCTCTCTCTCTCTCTCTCTCTCTCTCTCTCCTCTCTCTCCTCTCTCTCTCTCTCTCTCTCTCTCCTCTCTCTCTCTCTCTCTCTCTCTCTCTCTCTCTCTCTCTCTCTCTCTCTCTCTCTCTCTCTCTCTCTCTCTCTCTCTCTATTTGCATGGTAGGAAGGCAATTATAATTTATTTTAACAAATATTAAAGGTAATTAAGGTTATAACTTACCTTAATAAGTGTTACGATAAATTACAACTATTACTTTGGGTTTACATAACAAGTATTAAGGTATTTTATTAGTTATTACCTTAATATTTGCTAACATAAGTATAATGGTCTTTTGACCATGCAAAAGAGAAAAAGCTAATGATGTTTTGTTTTTTCTGATTTTACACTTTTGAAATACCTAAGGGCACAAGCTCATGATGTAGGTTTTTAACCTTAACATTGAAAAGACCTAAAAAGGTCATGGCACTCCATCATTTCCTTGTCTTCTTTTAAACACTTAAAGTGTTTACTATTGGAATATGATATTTGTTTCAATGATTTTTCTTTCAAAAGTCATAAAAGACTTAGGAAACTTTTTTGCATCGGGCTTTGACTCCAATCTTAGGGCATCATTGAAAAAAAGGGGTTGCAAACCCTAACAGCTCGGGCTCATTTGCTTTTTCACTCATCTCTTTGCTGCTCTGGGCTTTGAGGGCCGCCATGGGTTTTCTTGTTGATTCTCCTGTTGAAGGGTGTTCTTCTCTCTACTTCACTGCCTCCACTACAGGTAAGTATCATCCCTTTGATGCTTTGTATTCCTTTGAGAAAACACTAAAAAAAGAAATAACAAACCTTCCTTTGTTTGCTCTTTGTTGTGAACAAAACAATGAAAAGTTGTTTATTATTTTGTTTCGTTGCTATTTCTTGAAGGAAAATAAATAGTAAAACCTTTGCCTTGTTTTGGTAGACTTATGCAAATTTTTTCTCATATATGATACTTCTTGTGCTATGCAAGCTCTAGATACTTTGATGGTGGAGTATATTTCCCATTCTCTCTTGCTCTATGAGACCTATGAAAACTTTTTTTTTCTTCTCCTTTCCCCCTCTTCTACACTCTCTGTTTTGAAGGAAAATATTGCAAACTGTGTTAGGGTTTCCTTCTTTACAAGCTACTTCATTTTCTCTGTGGCTTTGCAACGTTTATGTTTGGAAGTCTTTGTGCCTTCTGAAAGATTGACAATTTCCTTTACTCATGAGTGTTGTTCGTGAGACTGTATACATGTTATTTCTTACATTGCCTTTGAACCCATCTCATAGGGTTTGGATCTGGTAATTAGATTTTGTCAAGATTCATTGATCTCTTATGCTATTTAAGACCTCCCTAGATGGTTCTATCAGTTCTTTTGCTCTTTGAAGACACAACCATGTTACATGTTGTCTTTCATTGGAGTACTTTTTTCCCTTTACACTGTATGCATGTAAATATCAAAGTACTATATGTCTCTTACAAACACGATATCTTCTTATGTCTTCAGTGTTTACTAACTTTTTGAAGGTTAATAACCTGCCTCAACCTTTACTCTGGATCTGCCTCTGTTCACTTTTGTTTATTAGTTCTTGCACTTCTGTGTTTGGCAGACCTTATGATATTGCCTTCATACTTTATAGTCTGCTCTTCATCTTTGACAGACTGTTGCTATTATGACTGTTTCCTCTCATATTATGGACTGCTCTTCTTATGTATGCAAGTCTAAATGACCTTATTATTGTCAAGAACATTTATTCCCATATTACCTTGTCTTCTATGAACCTTCACTCTCCTTACATTTCTCTTTCAATCTTCCTTCAACACTATACCTTGAATGCTCGTAGAAGACCTTGTATTGACTGTCATGATTCTTTTTGGCATGGTGCATGGTGCTCCTTGTTCTCAAATGACTGCTATCTCTTGTAAGGTTGATAAGCCCTTCAAACATGACTGCTCCTTGAGGGATATTGTGACTTCTTCATGCCATCTCTGCTTCTTGTATTCTAGTTTTGTTGGTCACTATACTCTTGGGTTTGATGATGTTGTTCTTCAACTTGTTTGACTACTCCCTAGCATTAAGACTCTTCTTTTATCCTTGCTCCTACAATTATTCTTTGGCAACTGTATAGGATCCTTGAAGCAATATCAAAACTAGACCCTGGGTCTTTGACCTTACTCAATGGTAACAGACCCTCCTAAACTTCACTTCTTTATAAGGATTTCTTGTATATAAACCATCATGGAGATTATTTCATGGACCATTGGCACTGTGCTCATGGATGCTGTTATGGACTTGTTCAACATGCCTTTTGACCTTCTTGACTATTCTCAAGACAAATGATAGTGATCTTTGAAGTTACACAAATCCTTAACCTCTGTATAGATTATGCAGGGTATCTACACACTGCAAGCAATAAAACAAGATGACAGGGATTTAAAAAAGTTCAAAAGGATATCAATATATCTTAAACTCTGAGCCACCTACATATGCTTCATGGTTATTTCATGGCCTGCTCCTTTATAGTCTACTCTTCATCTTTGACAGTCTGGTTGCTATTATGACTGTTTCCTCCTCATATTATGGACACCTTTGTACCTTGTGATAGTCACATGCTCTGTATGAATGCCTTGATCTCTATGTTGTTCACCTCATTAGGTGACTATCTGTTTTTAACTATGATCAAGACTCTCTTCAACAACAAAGGCTTTATTAGCCATGTCTGATGCTCTATTTATGTTCTTTGATGATTATCTATCCTCAATATTTGCTAGGGTTGCTACTGAAACCCTAAAAATCCATATTGACTATCATTATCTGCTAAAATCCTCTGTTGGGATTGAAGTATGTTGACATAGATCTTCGTGACTTTATGAGTGTCCCTAGGGTTGGACTCTCTATGCTTATATGATCTTCATTTTTTGCATCTTCTTGTGGCTGCATGTTTGCATCTGGATGGATCCTTATCTCTTTCACTTCTTGCTTTGATCTTTCTAAAGATATAACATGTACAATTTGATGCTTTAACCATAAATGAGTGAAGGATGTCTTGAGCTCTAACATCTCTGTCTTCTCTCTTCTTATTGTAGTTGTTTCTGGAGGCTAAACTGAAGAATATGAAGATGAAACAACTACAAATGAGGGGATTTGTCTCTGAGGCAATGATGGATCCCCTTCTCCTCTTATGCTTTTCTATTTCAGATGTACATGTGCTCTTTTCATTTCATCATTTATAGTCCATTCCCCACAGCTTGTGTGGGAACTTTGGACACATTTTCCTTATGAATATAGCAGTTGTTATGTGCAATGATTTGTCTATTGTTCTTCTTTTGTAAACTATCAATTGCATAAGGAAATACATCTGAACTTATTGCTTAATACAGTTGCTTATAATCATAAGTGGATTTAACAAGTTGTGTACCTTATCATCTGAGACTTGAACAAATTGTAATGAATAGATTTGAAATAATCTGAAACTTGTAGCTTAGTTTCCTTTCCTACCTGCTTTCGGATGTCTCCTACTCCTGTAGGGTGCCCTTCCCATTTCTATCTATCTCTTGTAGCAACTCTTACTAAGTTGATGCATGATTCTGGTAGAAGTGATGACTGGATGGCCTTCTACCTAGGTAGTGAGCCTTCTAAAGCTAGTCGTGAGCTCTTACCCTTCACTAGTCTTCCTCCTTTCCTCCTGTTTTAGACACCTGGTCTAAGTCTCTGCCTTGTAGGTCTCTTTTAGCCTCTTGTAACAGTCATTTGAACCTGTCTCCCTCTTCAAGGTGAAAACAAACAGTGTTGTCCCAACTTTGCCTGTATGGACTGCAGTGCACAAATAGGTAACCAGTACATTGTCTTGTTCCTAACTGGGCATTCCCAAGTGGACATTTTCTAATTAGACATTCTAAGTGGACATTTCCAACTAGACATTTTCATATTTGGTTGCTTTGTCTAAATCCCAAATGAACATTTTTCATCTAGATATCCTATTGTGTGGACTCATTTCCATCTGCACCTTTTCAACCTGATATATTGTTATATGCATGTCTTGATGAACTTAACCTGGCATTTGACTTATACAAAACTTCCATCTAGATCAGACATATCCAAAAGCCTCGATTGTATCCAAAACCTGATATCTCATATCCAGCTGAACAAAACCTGACCAGATATATATGTTGACTTGCAGAATCATCTAGAAACTTTCAGAAGTGGCAAAATCATTTTCCTACCTCCATTTTTGGTTAGTCCAAATGCAATACTGATCAAATGGACCAATAAAATGATGTCGATTTGAAGAGCCAATCAAAGGAAGATGATAGATGGATTTCACGTGATAATGGTGGCCACCAACTAGCAAATTAACCACCTATGTTTAACCGCCTCTATGATGTTAACTGCCTCTATTGCCTATAAAAGGAATGTTTTATGCTTTCGAAGGTAGTTATTCCAGGAGTGTGTTTTGGTAAATCATCTCGATCAAGAGTTTTGGGGTCGTCTTTTGCTAAGTTTTAGAGTCTAAAACTGGAGGTTGTGGGTGTTGGTTTGATTGTAAGGCTTGATGCCAGGGCATGTGCGCATGCAAGTCTATATTTTCATTAGACTCCTATTGTAATGTATGATTCCAAATAAATAAATAAAGTTTTAGACTATTGTTTATGAGTTTTGATTGTCTGGTTGAGTAGTCTGACAAGATCCTTGGACCTTGATCTACATCAAATGGTATCAGAGCCAGAGATCTTGAGTGTGTAGATAGAATGTCAAATGTGAGGCAGTCTGCACTAGGACCTGAGGATGGAATCATGTAAACTAATCACCAACCATGAGGTAATTTGCACTTGCATGTATATCAGTGAAATTTGTATTATGAGAAGATGCCTCGAGAAGAAGGGTTCCTAAACTAGAGGAGATGTTCAAACTATTTCAAGTTGAGATGCATAATGAACTGAGAAACTTGGTTGTTGGGTTGAGAGAAAGTCCAGATCATGTGGAAGATCATATAGATGATGATGAGTAAGAGATTGTATATGAGGACGAGAGAGAGAAAATGGACAACTGGAAGATGCTAGAGAAGAACAATTTCTAAGAGCACTAGCGAGAATTGGAGGTAATAAAACTAAAATTTCTACTTTTTTCTAGATCATTAAACCCTGAGGAATTGATCGATCGGATAGGAGAATTAGAGGAGCACATCGAATATGAAAATATTCATGAACCTCAGAGGGTGAGGTTGGTGCAAACAAAGTTGAGAGGACATGCTGCCCTTTGGTGGAGAGAGTTACAGAGGGAAAGAGTAGAAAATGGCAACATGAGAATAACCTAGTGGAATCATATGGTTATCCAATTGAAAGTGAAATTTATTCTTGAGGATTATGAGTTGGAGATGTATAGAAAACTTCAAAATCTAAGGAAGAAGGAGATGAGTGTCAAAGACTATACTCAAGAATTCTATAAGATGGTTATCAGATCTAGACAGGGAGAAGGTAGCATGATATATCAATGGCTTGAGATTTAACATACAAGATGAGATGAGTATGCTGAAGATTTAAACAGTGGAAGAGGCATACTGGTATGCTTTGAAAGAAGAGGAGAAGATAGAAAGAAAGCAATAGAGTAATTTAAGGGGAAGAGTAAAGTACTCATCCAAAAGAGGACAAACAAACATTAGCAAGGGTAAGTAGACTCATGAAGAAGAAGCAAGATCAAAAGGGAATACAAGTTAGGGAATGAGAGGAAGAGAAAACCCTAGGAAGGACGTGGTAGCAGTAGCAAGGGATTCCTTGGGAAATGATTTCAATGTGGAGCTATTAGACATAGAGTCTATGAATGTCCACAAATAAAATAGGGGAGTAGCAAGCAAGGTACAGCTAGAAATTGCATGGTAAAATAAGATGAGGAAAGTGTGGCATCACTAAAGGATGAAGAGCCTGAAGAAAGAGAGTCTATTATGTTCAAGAGAGTATTGTTGAAACCAGAGGTGAAAGAAGGAGTATCTCAGAGGAGAAGTCTTTTTAGGATTGTATGTAAGTCTGGAGGTAAGTGTTGCAAAGTCATTGTTGATAGTAGTAGTACTGATAATCTAGTTTCAGAGGAAATGATAGACAAGCTAGGTTTGAAAAAGAGGAAACATCCTAGTCCTTATAAGGTTACTTGGTTGCAAAAGGATCATGAATTAGTGGTGGATGAGCAATGCTTAGTTAGTTTCAAGATTCGGTCATATAAGGATGAAGTCTTGTGTGATGTTATGTCAATGAGTGTCTATCATGTGTTGTTGGGTAGACCTTGGTGATTTGATCGAGAAGCTATCTATGATGGTAGGAGGAATTTGTACACCATTGTGAAAGGTGGGTAGAAGTATGTATTGAGTTCTATGAAAGAGAAGGTACAATAGGTGATAGACAATAGTTCTATAGTTAATACAATTCTGAAAAATAGTTGTTAAAGATAATAAGTAAGGTTGAGAGTAGTCTTACGAAGGTTCCTATGAAGATGAATGCAGTTGGAAGAAAAAGTAGTGATATTGGTTGTGTACAACCACAACAAAAAGGAATGAAAGAGAACCTGACAAATGTGCGTGAGCAGTGGCAAGATTGTGGAGGTTTCAAGTGGCGATGATGGGTATTTGACACCACCATGTGGAATATTATGACCAGAGAGGAGTAGTGGTAATCATCCAATTGAAGACTGAGGATCAAGGAGGCAATGAGGAAAAGAAAGACTAAGTGGAGTGAGAGACATCCAGTATGAAGCAAGAGTAGGAAGTCAGCTGAATGAAGAGGAGATTTGGATAAGGAACAAACATGGGATCACCATCCCAGAACCTTTAAATGTTCATGAGTTTTCCTAACTCATGGAACATTTCACTTACCTAGAGTGTCTAGTGCAGGAGCATCCGGGTCCACGAGCTATCCTCATCACCCAAATATTTTTTTTCTTTTTTGTGTGTTTTCCTTTGTTTTTGCTTGCAGGAGTAGATGTTCAAAAATCTAATAGATCCAGTTGGAATCATTTCCAAGTAAGGAGTGCATAGATCTTGTTAAGGAGACAAATGGGTACCTACAGTTCAAATTTGGCTAAGATCTAATGAATTTGACTAAGTTATATTCATCGCTCCAACCAGATGTTTGTAACCAGACATTTGGACATCTAATTGTATTTCATGTCTGGATCTAGTTGCACTTCTTTATAATTTAACTAGACCTCTTATCCAAGTCATGTTTCCTTGTCACATCTAGATCCTGTTGTCTTATCATGTTCAGATCTAGTTGCATCACTTTAAATTCCAACTGGACATCCAATTACACTTCAACATCCAGTTGCATTTCAGCATCATGTTGTATCACTTTATGTCCAACCGGACATCTTCATCCAGATGTCCTGTTGAAATGATTTGTTCCTAACTAGATATTTTCTATCCAGATATCCTGTTACATTTCTATATTTGGATCCGGTTACATGTCTATATCTAGTTGTGTGGTTTAACTTCCAACCAGACATTTTCCTTCTAGATGTCTTGTTGTCTTCTCATAGCCAGATCCTATCGCATAGCCACATCTAGTTACATTGCTTATTGTCCAACTAGATATTTTCATTTGAATATCTGGTTACATTGTCTTGTTCCTAACCGAACATTCCAAAATTGAACATTTTCTAACCAAACATTCTAAGAAGACATTTTCCAACTAGACATTTCCATATCCAGTTGCTTTTCCTAAATCCCAACTGGACATTTTTCATTCGGATATCCTATTGCGTGACTCATTTCCATCCTAATCTTTTCAACCAGATATCTTGTTATATATGCATGTCTCGATGAACTTAACTTGGCATTTGATTTGTACAAAACTTCCATTTGGAACCAGACATATCGAAATGCCCTGACTACATTTGAACCTGATATATCATATCTAGTTGAACAGAACCTGATCAGATATATCCTGTTGACTTACAGAACTATCTAGAAACTTTCAAAAGAACCAAAATTAGTTTCCTACCTCCATTTTTAGTCATTCCAAGCACAATGTCAACCAAATGGACCAATAAAATGGTGTTTATTTAAAGATCCAATTAAAGAAGGATGACAGATGGATTTCACGTGATGATGGTGGTTGCCGCCTAGAAAATTAACCGCCTCTGTTTAACCACCTCTATGCTATTAACCACCTTTGTTGCCTACAAAAGGAATGTTTTATGCTTTCAAAGGTAGTTATTTTGGGAGTGTGTTTTGGTAAATCATCTCGATCATGAGTTTTGGGGTCATCTTTTACGAAGTTTTAGAGTCTAAAATTAGAGGTTGTGGGTGTTGGTTTGATTGTAAGGCTTGATGCCATGGAATGTGTGCATTGAAGTTTGTAAGGTCATTGGACTCTTGTTGTAATGTGTGATTCCAAATAAATAAATAAAGTTTTGGATTATTGTTTCTGAGTTTTGGCTTCCTGGTTCAGTAGTTTGACAAGACCCCTAGACCTTGATCTGCATCAAGAAGACATGATATGGGCCTTTCAACTTAGACAAGACCAAGAACACACATTCTTCATGTAATTTTGATTTTCCACAACCTTGTAAACATGAAAAGAAAGACTTGAGCTTAAACAGGAACTCTTCAATCAAAGGGAAGGAATCTAGGGATAAAATTGCCAATTCAACATCTAATTGAAGAGCACAAAATTAATTGACTATAGCAAACAAGTCATTCAATTTATCCCACATTGTTTAGGTGTAGTACAATTTACATGATAGAAGTGAAGATTGTCAGACACATGCAAGCCAATGATTCCCATGGCTTCATCTAATTTATTCCTATAGGCAAACTATTTATATTCCATTGTAAATTGTACTTGTTCACTTAACATCTTCCATAATCCCTTAGATTGTAAAGGTTTTTTAATTTAACCTTCTAGGTGTGATAGTTGTGTGGAGTTAGGAGATCAATTTTAGGATCCATGATGCAGAAACACATAGAGACACATGAAATTGTGCCTTTCAAACCCCCCAAATTTAATTAGTGTTGTAATATAACCCCCCTCAAAAAAATAGACAAGTTTTGATTACAATTTTTACAACTTGGAAGCCTAAATCATCTGTTCATAACTCGCGATGTTTTTTATAATTTTGAGAAAAAAACGCTATCCAATTTTTAAAATGAAAAATTTTGATAAATGGGGTGAAAGTTATGCCTTGTCAAATTTTAGGAAAAAAAATAGACTTCAAAGGCCAAAAAACATTTAAAAAATAGTAAATTTTGGGAAAAATAAGTTCATCACAACATAGTTGATGAAACTGGCTTTTCGTCGACTATAAATTTGCAAAAATCTCACTCCCATATTGTAAATTATGGTGAAAAGAAAAATGTACCCCCTTATAAGAGCAATAGAGGGCTTGGTGGTCTTATGTGGTGGTTAGCATACACCATTGGTGGTAAATGTAGGCACTAGCTATCACAACCCTAAATTTCTTAACACTTAATTTAAGTTATTATTAGTTATTTTAATAATAGATCTTTGGAAATATTGATAATTGTGAATTTCAATCATTTTAAATTAAAATTAGTTTTGTTTGATTACTATTTTATTTACTGATGAGAACCAATTACTTGGTGTTGTTTGAATGAGTGAAACAAACATAATTCAATGCTCTCACGAGAGAGAGAGAGAGAGAGAGAGAGAGAGAGAGAGAGAGAGAGAGAGAGAGAGAGAGAGAGAGAGAGAGAGAGAGAGAGAGAGAGAGAGAGAGAGAGAGAGAGAGAGAGAGAGAGAGAGAGAGTAGCCATTGAGAAGCAAATGGTCATGATGGGAATCTGTCACACACATAGTTAGAAAAATTAATTTGATTTTTCGTAAATGATTAAATATTTTAAAATAAATGTGTGTATGCATATGTGTTTAAATTGTTTTCTTTAGAAAATAAATTAGATTATTCCCTTTATTTATAGCTAGTGTGTTGTTGAAAATAATGATAGCGAATCTTTTTAAATTATTCATGAGAGTTTTTATTGTGTCAGTTATTTTAAGGGCTAAAATTAGAAAATGGTGGGTTGAATGGGAAAGTGGGATATAGGCAAATAAATGCTTTTTCTATTTTATTTTTGAATGAAGATTCCCGGAAAAGATGCTTTATGCAAACAAAATATTTTAAATAGGAAAGTAAATTAGAAAGTTTCATGCAAGGAAAGACAGAGGAGAATTAGGGGGTTGAAAAAGCAGATTTGGTGGAAAAAGCAGATTTGGTGGAAAAAGCAGATTAGGTCAAAAAAGTAGATTTGGGGAAAAAACATAGTAATCTGGGTATGCTTATTATTTAGGAAAACTTTCCTGTTTTTCTATAGTAAATAATTGAATTTCAATGGGATTTAGTTTAAAACTATGAAATTTAGAATATTTATTCTTTTGTGCTTTCCTCCATTGTTTGGGTTTCATTGATATCTTGGTCTGTGTTTTCAAAATTTGTGTTTATCCTACAATTGTGGCTTCCAAAGCCTTATCAACAACCCCTTAAGCATTTCTTGCAATCATGCATTCCACGAGATAATAATTCTCTCTCTCTTGAGGTAATTGTTACCAGTCTGTGAGCATACAGGGCTATGGAATATAGTTAATACCTAACAACATCTTTTGCTTGGGAAATGTTTTCAATATCTACATTTTCTTTTGCTAGTGGATATCTATAACCATGACAATAGTCCATTTGTGAATACCCTGTTAAAATTGTAATTTTGTGAAGAAAGCTACTCATGGCACAAAATATCTAACATCTCACACACCTTAGAAAATCCTTTTTCTCTTAGTATCTTGCTATCATTATGTTTCAGAGATGAAATCTTTTGGGGCGCAATCTGCCCAATAGTGAATGTTCCTTGTCTATGCTTCCTCTTAATCTTTTAAAAATGTTGTCATGGGTTAAGTTATCTTTTTGTTTGAATCTTGCAACAATGCAATCATGAGGCCTCTCTAACTATTGTATTTTGTTTTAGAAGTTTCTATGGACTTTTCTACAACCAATTGTATTCATGGCACTTATGTATATTACTTTTGACTTTTACCATGATTGCACCTCCATTTGATTTATTTTATGCTCATGCCAAATTTCTTATTGTTAAATGTAAAAGGGGGATAAGGTTGAAATGTGGTTAAGGTAGATTCAATCAAACCCTCTGTTGGTGCCTGCTGCTGGTTCAGGTTTCAAATATTCATCTGCGGGCACTCTTCAAAAATCCAAAAAATTCTAAGTCTTTCAGCCTTCTCAGTTGAAAAATGCAATAAATAGTTGCATGCGTGTATCTTTGTATATACATGTGTGTTTGTATGTACAAGTGCATTGTGCATTGGCGGGCCCAAAGAATGTTCAATCGGCCTTCAAAAAATAGTAAAAAATTGGTTGTATGCATTTCACAATGCATGTTGGGTTTGTATATGTATTGAGGAATCTATCGCAGATTCTGGGAATATGTTGCGTTTGTATCTAAGGGACAATGTATACCACAAAGGTAAAAGAGGTGAATGTATGTCCGACATACATTGGGAATGTACATTGCAAATATACAAGAGGCTGACATGCATTCACTATAGTGAAACGTTTCATTGGTGAAACAACACTCATCAGCAGTTCACATTGAAGTCTCCCTGATGGTCAATGCACATACAAGGCCGATATACAATTGGTCGGGCCCGCAAACATACAAAGCAGAATGTACATCAGGCGCATGCAAAGAAAATGTGCAAGGAAAAAAGATACAAATGGTGGGGCCCATTGATTGCACATACAAGTGCGATTGTATGATCAAACATACAAAGGAACATGCATTCCCAAGATGCATTAGCCAGACCTGACTTAAAAGTCAAATTTGGTGAATTCAGTGCTGGCATCTATAGCTTGCATGTATATGGCATTGTATATGCCGATATACAAAAGAATGAACATACAAGGCTCGTATTTCAAATTTCTCCAATCCAATTGATAAATGGCTGGGGCCCGCGATATGTATATTGCATTTGTATAATGTGATATGCAAGGAAATATACAAGTAAAGAGATACAAGCCGGACTCGATTTGAATTTCAAAGTGCTTCATAGTCATTTGAGATCCGCAGGTTATATATTGCGTTTGTATATGCAATATACAAAGCGATATATGCAAAAGGGAGATACAAGCCAGACCCAAATGAGATTGTGATTTGTTTTATAAATATTTAGGGTCCATGCTTTATATGCAGGCAGTTGTATGTATATGCATGTTCTTTTGCATATACAAGGCGAAAAAGGCAAAATAGATGGCAGAAAAGTCAGCGATGGAAACAGGATGCCTACATGGCGCAATTTCATTGGCTGGCAACTTTTCAGCGTGATTTTAGGCCATAGATCTTGGCAATAGGAAGGGAAATCGATGACCATGATTCAAGTGTTCTACAGGGGTGATTTCTTTGTATTTGCAGCTGTTTTCAAGCGGGAAAATTTCTTAAGCATGCAGCTGTTGCATTACTAAGGGCCACGGGTAGGTTGGCATTTATGGAAATTACAGATGCATGGTCGATGATTGACGGGCCAACCACTATTTTTAATGGAAAATCTTCAGGCGGCGGCACATCTCCTGATTCTCACCTGCTCCCTTCCTTCTCTCTCCCTACTGCATTCAATGTTTTGGGCGCCATTCTGTGGTGCGCTATATTTGGCAGGAATTTTGAAATGCCATGTAATTATTGCTAAGTACACAGTCTTGCTATAAAATGCAAACTGTGTTACTCATTTAGGTTGTTGAAGACTTGGGAATTTTTTGGGGGAAAAACAACAAAAGACATAGCATTTTCTTGGTTGTTTTATCTCTGTTGGAGTTTATGAGTTGCATTTGAGTACACCTTGCATATATGTTCAGTTTCTTGTCATTTTATATGAAAAATGCATTATTCCATGTGTTTATCTGTCTGTCTCCATGTGTTGTATGCATTCTCTTCTTTTGAATCTAGTTGCTAAGGGTTTCTCAGATTCTAGGGTATAGATTTCTGTATCACATGCTTAATCTTTAACTTCCATTCAAGGAGTGGATTGAATTGTTTTAGGTTGAGTATGGAGAAGATTGTAGTCATCTGGGATGTATGTAAGTAGACACAGTTAAATACTTATCCTTGGGCGGTGTTTGTAAGGCAAATACCAGTCCTAACCCCTTGAAACTTGACTGCCAGTTGCAAGCCATTCTCTTGTATACGTCTAGTTGACTCCTTGCCCAGAGATAGGCACCAGTCTATTTCTTGTGTAGTAGTTATGATCCAAAGCCCCTTGTCTTGCATCCAAAACATCAATTCAAATCATTCTATATTCCAACCTGTTAGTTGTAGGAGTAGGATTAGAACCCCTGCATACTCTCATCCCTAACCAGTCAGATATGTCCAAGAAAGTTGCCAACCTTGTGATCTATCATTGAGCTCTTGGTCCATACATGAGAGTATTCTGCCTGTTGTTGTAAAGCTAAATATTTGTGTCATTGGGTGAGTCAAGTTTAAATCTTTAGCTATAGGGATACCCACCTTGTTGGGGCAGAACTAGAAGTGAAGGGGAGGCAGCTCACGCAACCTCCCGTATTAGTTAGCCAAATCTGCCTGTGCATTGGAACTGGCAAACCATATGCTAATTCGGAAAGAAAACCAACATGATCTTTTCACAATAACACTCAAGGACAACAATCAAGCGGAGTCACTATAGATGGAGAGGACTTAGCTCCAGGTTGATGTCACTTAGGAATGATATGGAAAGATAGATTAGATTGTTAGATATGTCAAACCCTTGTTCAATTAAGCCTTAAACCCTAATTATATGATTTTGGATATAGACAAACAAGATACGACAAATGATTGCATAGGAAGGCACTAAATACATATTAGAAACATACCAGGATTCAAATTTCTAGAGACAGTGATGGGGAGCACATAGGGGATACCACAGACTGATGCCCTAATTTTTTTTTTCACAGGCGAATAACTAACAGTTGAACCACTGAATCACTCCATCGGCCAAGTTTCTTCTTCTTCTCCAACACCTCGATGGTAATTGCCCCTTTGGCGAGGCTCGTTCCGTTAATGACGCTTGAAATCTTTGGCCGATTCACTGAAACACCGTTGCACAACTTTCCTCCTGTGAACCCTAGCACATGGAGATGCTAGGTCATTTTACTACGCGAAACCCTCGATCTGGATCATCTGCACTATCGAACAGGAAAAACAAAACAAAGAACAAAATGAATACTGATACATTGAAGCCATTCCACTGATTTCGACAGAAATCTCACCAGTGGAATGCTTCACGGTGACATACGACAATAATGGAAAATGCAAAATGAATGGAAATCTACAGTTGCGCGATCTACAGTTACAGGAAACAGAAAACTAATTGACAGAACATAATTGCTTTATTTCTCCTTAGCACAGTCAATTACATTTGATCTAGTTACAATAATCATCATTCAGTTCATACTTCTGGGCATTTAACAACTCACCCTTAGTAGTACCACACTAGCTCCAAGCAGCTGGGAGAACAATCCAAGTGGCTAGGAGACAACCGACCAAAACTACCCTACTGCCTTATTTTGGCATTATTGCTATTTTTAAACATTATGCTATTACAACTTGACAAATGTCCCCTAAGTCACTTGCCAGGGACTTTACAAAATAGACCTAGCTACAAACTAAAAATGAAAATGCATTTGTCAAATAGACCTTATTACAAACGAAAACATGATTTTTGAGGTGCTCCTGTACCATACTTCCTAGGTGAAAATTGTCTCAAGTCCCCTTAGAGACTAACTGCTGCAAATCACCACCCCACTTTTTGATGTCTTCTTCCAGCATCCATGTGGCTTATGAGTCTAGAAGTCCTTGCCATTTGACCAAGTGCTCAAAATATGTCTGATTTCTGGTCTTCTTGACTGTCCTGCTATCCAAAATACACGCCATCTTCGGTGGTTCCTTGGGTGGTAAAGACTGCACCCACTCTGCATTGTCTTGAACAAAATCTGCTGTACCTTTGCCTATATCAGGACTTCTATATAATGTCAGATCAACAACATTGAAGATAGGTGAAATAGCAATGTCATCAGGGAGTTCAATTTTGTAAGCATTAGAACCATATTTTTCCAAAATCTGACAAGGTCCAATTTTCCTCATCATCAACTTGCTATGGCTTCCCTTGGGTAGGCGGTTCTTGTTGAGATGAACCATGACCATATCTCCAATTTGGTACTACACATCCCTTCTTCTTTGATCGACTCGAGCCTTGATCTTCTGACTATTCTGGTGTAGAGTATCCCTGACTTGTCGATGGATCTCTTGCATAGCCTTTGCAAATGTATTAGCATGTCCACTCATTTTGTCCATCCCTTGAACATCACTCAATTCAAAAATTCCTCTAGGATGACCACCATAAACAACTTCAAAAGGACTTAGACCTGTACTTTTGTTTGTAGAATCATTATAGGCATACTCTGCTTGTGGGAGTACCACATCCCAACTACTGTCATGTTCTATTGTCAAACATCTCAGCAGATTGCCTAATGACCTATTCACAACCTCAGTTTGAACATCAGTCTGAGGATGATAGGCTAAACTAAAAGATAAATTTGTACCAAATCTTTTCCACAAGGTTCTCTAGAAATGTCCCACAAATTTGATGTCTCTGTCAGCTACAATACTCAAAGGCAATCCATGAATTCTGACAATTTCCTTAAAGAACAAACCTGCAATGTAACTAGCATCATTGGTGGTCTTATAAGGAATAAAATGCACCATTTTGCTGAACCTATCTACCACAACAAACACATTGTCATAACCTATCCTTGTTTTGGGCAATCCCATCACAAAATCCATACTCCAACTTTCTGAAGGTCTGTTTGGTATGGGCAAAGGTTGGTACGGTCCTGCATTGGTTGAGACTCCCTTTGCTCTTTGGCAAATCATACAACTCTCAACAAACCTTCTGATATCAGATTGCATCCTTGGCCAAAAGTAAAACCTTCTGACAAGAACTAAGGTCTTATTAAGCCCAAAATGTCCTCCTAAACCACCACTATGTTTCTCCTTCACTATGTTATCCCTCATTGAACACTTAGGAATACAAAGTTGACTTCCCTTAAACAAAAGTCCATCCTGCAATGTATAATCTAAAAAGTCACTGTGGAAAGCATTGGAAAACTCGCTGCATACCCTGTAAATCTCCTTAAAATCTGGGTCCTCTTCATATAATCCTTTGAGTGACTCAACACCCATACTTTGTAGCTGCACTTCTTGCACTGTTAACACCCTTCTACTTAGAGTATCAGCAACCTTATTGGTTATTCCCTTCTTATGTTTGATGATGAAGGTGTATGCTTGAAGACTTTCCACCCATTTCATGTGTCTATGACTGAGCTTTTCCTATCCATTCAAAAAACTAAGAGCATGATTGTCAGTGTATACAATAAATTCCTTAGGAAGCAAGTAGTGCCTCCATTTTTCAGAGCTTGTACCATAGCATACAACTCTAAATCATAAGAGGAGTATTTCCTCTTGGCTTCATTTAACTTTTCACTGAAGAAGGCTACTAGTCTACCTTCTTGGCTCAATACTGCTCCTATGGCCAACCCACTTGCATCACATTCAATTGTGAAAACCTTATTGAAATCATGTAACACTAATACAGGGAATTTAGCAACTTTCTGTTTCAGATTCTCAAAGCTCCTATCTGCTTCTCTTGTCCACACAAACTTCGTCTTACCTCCACCCTTGATGGTCTCCAACATAGGTGCACAAATGTTACTGTAGTTCTTAATGAATTTCCTATAAAATGTGGCCAAACCATGAAAACTTCTGACCTCTCCTGCTATCCTGGGTGTAGGCCAATTTAAAATAGCTTCTACCTTGGAAGGATCCATTTTCAAATCACCCTTAGAGATGACAAAACCTAGATACACCAATTCTTGTTTCATGATGTCACACTTTTCCAAGTTTATCAGTAATTTTTTATCTTGCAGCCTCTTCAGGACTATCTCCAAATGTTTCAAGTGCTCTTCCTTGCTCTTACTGAATACCAAGATATCGTCAAGGTAGACTACCACAAATTTTCCTATAAATTCCTGCAACACCTCATTCATCAACCTCATAAAGGTGCTAGGGGCATTTGAAAGACCAAACGACATCACAAGCCACTCATACAGCCCTTCATTGGTTTTGAATGTTGTCTTCCACTAATCCCCCTCTCTTATTCTTATTTGATGGTACCCACTCTTCAAATCTATCTTAGAGAAATAGGTAGCACCTCGCAAACAATCCATTAGATCTTCTATTTTAGGAATAGGAAACCTATATCTGATGGTCATCCTATTTATTGCCATGAAATCAGTACACAATCTCCATTTCCCATCTTTCTTTGGGGCTAAGACAGTAGGTACTACACATGGACTAAGACTCTTCCTTATCAGCCCTTTGTTTAGGAGTTCTTGAATCTGTTTTGCTATCTCTTCATTCTGTTGTGGTGTCATTTTATATGCTGCCTTATTAGGAAGTACTGTTCCTGGTATGAGATCTATCTGATGGCTAATGTCTCTAATTGGTGGTAGGGAATCAGGTATATCCTTTGCAATCACTCCTTTGTAACTGTCAAGCAAATCTCTGACCTCTTTAGGCCCTACTTCTCTCACACTTTTCTTCTTTTCCTCCTTAGGCTTCACAATCAAAGAAAAACCTACTCCATCACCTTCCTTTAGTGTATCCATGAATTCTTTTTCTCCTACTAGCATTACACTAGACCCTACATGATGTGGATCCTCTTCTACCAATGATTGTATCCTATAAGTCACACCATCCTTTTGGAATGAGTAAGCATTCTTTTCTCCATCATGATGATCCTTTCTGTCAAACTGCCATGGTCTACCTAACAAAAGATGGCAAGCATCCATTGGAAGGATTTCACACAAAATCTTGTCTCTATACCCCTTAATACTGAATTCTACCCATGCTTGTTCATTGATGAGTATGTGTTGCCCCTTGTTCAACCAACTAACTTTATATGGATTGCTATGGGGTATCTTTTCTAACTTCAACTTATTCGCTGCTTCCAAAGATATAATGTTATCAGTAGAACCAGAGTCAATAATAACTTTGCAAAACTTACCTTGGATCTTATAGTTGATTCTAAACAATGCCCTTCTTTGTGATGGTTCCGCCTGCACTGGTTCCTTGAGCAGCGTCCTCTTGATCATCATATTCTCTCTCATTTCTAATTCTAGATTCACTTCAGGAGATATCACACTCCTTGCATCTTGAATCAAAGTGGTTCTCTTCTCACCACCATGAGAAGTTGAGGCCTTCTCTAGACACTTGTATGTCAGGTGCCCTATCTGATTGCAGTTATAACATCTCATATTGGAGAATTTGGATCCTCTACCTGATCCACTTGTCCCACCTCTTCCATTAGGCCATCTTCCTCGGTAGCCTCCTCTGCTACTTGAGTCTCCAACCTGCTCTTCTTGGCTAGACTCACCACTAGGCCTCTGGTTAGGACTTCTTCCTCCAAAACTGCCTCTGCCTCTGAAATTCCTTCCACCTCTACCTCTATTGTTCTACTCAATCTTCCTCTTTATCTTCTGTTCAGCCCTTAAGGCCATTTGGAAACACTTGTTCACTGTGTCTAGTGCTAAGATACTGATCTCATCTTGGATGTTCATCCTTAGGCCATTCAAGTACCTAGCCACCTTCTCTGACTCTTCTTCTTGTCTCTTTGATCTAAGACTGAGTTTATGAAACTCTTGTGTGTATGCATTCACATCAAGGTCTCTCTGCCTGAGGTTCTGTAATTTCTTATACATCTGCACATCATAGTCTAGCGGTAAGAACTATGCCTTGAGTTTGGTCTTCATCCTTTCCCAGGAGGTTATCATATTCTTCCCCTCCTTGACTCTCTCTCCTTGTTCATAATTCCACCATGCAAGAGCAGATCCCTGCAATCTTGCCTTTGCCAACTTAACCCTCTTATCATTAGGGATTTCTTTATATTCAAAATGATTGTTCAATGCCTCAATCCAATCAATCACCTCTTTAGCTTCCATACTTCCACTATACATAGGCAACCCATCTATGGTGTCCCTATTGACTGACTTTAATGCATTTAAAAATGCCCTCTGGTCTGCTGGTATCTCCTCTATCTTTTTACTAGTTTTGACAATTTCCGCATCGCCTTCATCACTGTCACTTTCATCTTCCCTCTCTTTGCCTTTGGACTACTTGAACTCCCCCAACTTAGATGCAAGCATCTCCTCGATCAGCTTCTTAACGGCATCCTGCGACATACTTTTGGGAGGCATCCTCTCCGCCTATGTCTTGCTTTCTTTGTCTAACATAAACATTCATAGACAACACCCAAATGCCAACACTCTTGCAAATCCTCAATTCGATTTGCAAACCAAATATTTTTCAGGCTTTGATACCAATATGATGGGGAGTGCACAGCGGATACCATAGACCGATGCCTTAATTTTTTTTTCACAGGCGAATAACTAACAACTGAACCACTGAATCACTCCATCGGCCAAGTTTCTTCTTCTTCTCCAACACTCCAATGGTATTTGCCCCTTTTGCAAGGCTCATTCTGTCAATGACGCTTGAAATCTTTGGTCGATTCGCTGAAACGCCGTCGCAGAGCTTTCCTCCTGCGAACCCTAGCACATGGAGATGCTAGGTCATTTTACTACGTGAAACCCTTGATCCAGATCATCTGCACTATTGAACAGGAAAAACAAAACAAAGAACAAAATGAATACTGATACATTGAAGCCATTCCACTAATTTTGACAGAAATCTCACCAGTGGAATGCTTCACAGTGACATACGGCAACAATGGAAAATGCAAAATGAATAGAAATCTACAGTTGCGCAATCTACAGTTACAGGAAACAAAAAAACTAATTGACAGAACATAATTGCTTTATTTCTCCTGAGCACAGTCAATTACATTCGATCTGGTTACAATAATCATCATTCAGTTCATACTTCTGGGCATTTAACAACTCACCCTGAGTAGTAACCACACTAGCTCCAAGCGGCTGGGAGAACAATCCAAGTGGCTAGGAGACAACTGACCAAAACTACCCTACTGCCTTATTTTGGCATTATTGCTATTTTTAGCATTATGCGATTACAACTTGACAAATTTCCCCTAAGTCACTTGGGACTTTACAAAATAGACCTAGCTACAAACTAAAAATGGAAATGCATTGGTCAAATAGACCTTATTACAAACTAAAACATGATTTTTGAGGTGTTCCTACACCAGACATAAACTTTAGGGACACTGGGGTGGGTGCCCTAATCCAACAAGGTAGTTTTTTAGTAGATCTAGGACAGTGAGGTGTGTAAGACTACAACCTACTTCAATGTTTCTAGAGATGCCAGTCGAGAGGACTACGGGGCAGGTACCCTAGTCCAGTAGGTTAGGTTTTCTATAATTTCTTCTCACATCCTAAATCTATATCCTTTACTCAACTTCTGTACAACTCACTTCACAAACTCCTGCACCTATAACCTGCAATCACAAAGAGGGGTTTAGGGGTTATGGTGTTTAGGAGCTTGCCTCAATCAAGCCTTGGAATGGCATTCAAGCCTTCCAACACCGTTGTCAGATAGAGTGTGTGTCCTTGGTGGACAGAGGCAAACACAAATGATGAAATAGATTGATTGAAATACAAATAGATGTCACCTTGGAATTGAAACCCTCACGGAGAATGAATATCTTTCACACCATGAGGAGATGGATTGATGAAGCCAAATCTACAACAAACAAACACAATAACAACACAAGTCTGCTCTGCAGCATAATGAATGCCTTGAAATCCCTTAGCTCAATATTACAAGTTTGCATTATCCATGTTGGTTTAAAATGAAGTCCTAAACATGTTTATATATGCATTCTCATTAAGCTTTTGTAATTCAAATTGAAAAGGATGACAAAGGGAAACCTTTTTAAAGGTCCTATACCGATAACTTAAATTTAGGTCCTGACAAAATATGCCTAGATCAGGGCACAGGTGCCCAAGGCTAGGGTACAATTTTAAGTCTTGATTAGCATTAAATATGGACCCCTAAGCCCCATTTGTCATGGGTTTTGGGGGAAATTGCTCTAGGATAAGTTTTAAATATGCATGATTAAATTAAGGGGACCTAGGAGCTAAACTAGGAGGTAAAAAGTCCTAGGGAAACTTTTTACGATATAACACTTATCACTGAATGATTTCAAGGAATCCATAAAATCAATTTGTATGCTCATGGTATTTGTCAATGGATTCTTTAAACTAGATCATTAGTTTGTGCCTCCATTTGGGTAGACTCTACACTTATTGTATTTAGATGCCTTGTGTAATTTTAACAACCCTTATTATATATTGGACTGCAACTTTGCATTTATTAAGAGGACATCTCTTTGAGGCGATTTGTTAAACAGTTCGTATGCTTACTTCTACCCTTTTAAATTGACTTCCATTGTTTATTCAACACTCCTTAGGTGATGTCTCCTTATGTTTTTCCCTAGTGCCAAGATCTATTTTCAGTAATTTTAATACTAAACAAATATATGCATAGTGCCTCGATTTGTCAACTCATATCTCATATTTTTACTAGTATTGTTCATTTTCTATGCTTGATCTAAAGACCAAAAGACTTATATGGAAGGATTCCTTTACCATGCTGGCAACCAATTTTAGAAGTAGTTATTACTCGCTTGTGTGGAGTTGTTGTCTACATCCAAACTCGCCTCTTCTCATAATTTATAACCATATTTAATATTCATACTTTGAATTCCATAGTCAGGTGATAAGTTAGGACACATGAATGCTTGCAAGTATATGTCTTTTATCTTTGTATTAAGAATATGTTTTTACACAAAAGGATCAATAGTTATCTTCACACTATCTTAAATTATACCAAAATTCTTTATAGCAACGAAGATCTTTTATATGTAAATTCGAATCAAGAATAGAAAGTAATTATTTTATCTTAGTTATGAATATTTCATGATCTTAGATAAGAAAATAAAATGAATCTAGCTTTGAAAATAATGGTTCAGTGTATTTTATATATATCTTAGTTAGATTGATTTAAAATTCCTTGGATAAATAAATTTGGTAGAACTTATAAGATAGTTGAAGAAGTATTAATAACTTTTTAACAAACGATCTATTTTACTATTATGAGTTTGAAACTAGATTAGAAAGTAAATGTTCTATCTTAGATTTGAATATTTTTACGATTTTAGATAAATATACTTAGAATTTATGTGAATGATGATAGATGGCTTTGAATTTATAATTCTCTATATTGCTTTAAAGGAGTAATCTTTACAACCTTGTTTGAGTTGTATCTTAAGAGGAAAATTATATTTATGATGGTTTAAACTCTGATAATCTTACAATCCTCTACATACTTACATGCTCATTATAATTAAGGTGCAAAGAGAATTCTTTTCTAATCCTTGTTTAAGTGGATAAACTAGGAATATACTTTCCTTTTTAGCATAGTGATTAGATTTATTAAGCTAATTAGTTGGGTCTTGGACGTGTGTCAAATATGGGGTTTTAGAGAAGGGTGGGTTACTTTTTCTAGCCTACCTTCCGCCATCAGCTTTCAAAAGATGCTTTGGCTAAAGCTTGTGCAATCAAATTTAGTATTTGTACTTATTTGATTTATTTAAACTTTTCCATATCATGATATATGTTCATTTGCAATAGACTACTATTTTCTTAAATGTTAGAGATATCATGCTGCACCAAATTCCATCATGCTTGCCACTTCTTATTGCTAGACCACTCGTGAAGGGTCGGGTTTCCCCTATTTTATAGTAATGTTGGGGAAGCATAAGCTTCATGGATGGGTGGAAAATCACCTCTCTCTCTCTCTCTCTCTCTCTCTCTCTCTCTCTCTCTCTCTCTCTCTCTCTCTCTCTCTCTCATGATGATATCTAGACTCAGACAAATAATATTTGTTATATTGAAGTATTATATTAAGGGCTTTTAGCTATGATGATGTAAAGGACTTAGTCCTAATGTTTTTATTAAGCTATGTTCACTAGCTTGTTGTAATATTCATGTTGGAATATTGTTATGGAATAAAATTATATTTAAGTAAAAATTTTAATTTTACTCTTTTATGCTATATTTTATTGTATAGATATGTGTGGTCTTTACATATGGTATCAAAGCATGCTAGGTTTAGTACTAGGGCCTGGAGTCTTCTACGCTTAAGGTTGCATTATATGAACCTAAACCTGTCAGATGGCCTGATAGTTCAAGTGCATCGAATGATTTTAAGACCATAATTTTGGGTTGAATATTTCTTAGATGTGTTGGAATCTTGTTTATTTTGTAGATGGTTCAATTCAGAACCAGGTAGAGGAATATATATTGTTTGATTGATAAATCAAAGTGCTCTATGTTCAACTCTGGAGCCTTGTGTTTTGCTTGATTTAGTTTTGTTTTCCTTTTTGTAAGATTATCTAGTGAAGGGGATGGCATGGTGTAAACAAGGAATTTTGATCATCATGTCGAACCAAGAAATGAACAACATGATTAATCGAAATAGATTTTGAATCTTCTTTTGACACTAGAGCAAGCCAAGAGGGTCAGGAAAAGTAAAATCATGAGAAATAAGGTGTAGAAGCTGAGATAATTTAAATAGAGAAATTTTCTGATATGAGAGATCTCTCTGATGATGTAAAAGTAGTATGGACTGAATTCAGGAAGGAAAATCAAAAAAGGGGTAAGATGTTATTAATCAACCTTCAGTATTTTTTGACAAGAGAAAGAAGGACCTAGAGATGGATATTATGGTTGTGGGGGTGATCTTGGCTGCAAGCAAAGGAAGAATACCCATGCTATAATAGAAAATAGGCAAGCTATTTTTGAAGCAACACCTATTCAATTTTTCTGCTTCAAGATGCAGGCATGGTTCAAGAAGAACCCATCAAATCCTTAAGGAATGCAAAATTAAGTTGCATTAAGGGTCTTATGTCGACGACATAGAATTAGAACTCAATTGGTTTGAGTTGTCATCTTTTGTCTTGAAGACAAGGCAAAGATTCTTGATGTTTAAGAATGATGGAATATTATGAAGTCTTGTATGCTTTGATTGCTTTGTACAAGTAATACATTTTAGGTGATTAAGATGTAAATGAGAATTAATAATTTTATCTTTTTTTTTTGCTTGACCTAGCTATAAAAGTTTTATGGAATCTAGTTTGTGCTTATGAATTAATTGGACAGTGACTAGCTTTAGTCAAAAGGGTTATTTGAACTTTACCTATGAATGTTTTAACAACTTGTGCAAGTGTTTGATTGTTAGATACAGAGATTCTGTAGTTATGAGCTAACATATACCTTTGAAGTAATCGACATCCTGGTCAGGTGAACAAAGCGTAACGCTAAGGTAAAATAGGTTAGAAGAAGGTATGGTAATTTTCCTTATGAATTTATTAATCGTTTAACCTTGAACTTAAGAGCATCGAGATGATGACTCTTCCAAGAGAGGAAGGATGTCACGACCCTAAATTTATTAATACTTAATTTAAGTTATTGTTAATTATTTTGATAATAAATCTTTGGAAATAATTGATCATTGTGAATTTCAATCATTTTAAATTAAAATTAATATTGTTTGATTACTATTTTATTTACTGACAAGGACTAATTACTTGGTGTTGTTTCAATGAGTGAAACATGCATAATTCGGTGCTCTCTCGCACAAGAGAGAGTATCATCAAAGAGAGAGTCTAGTTGTCAAGAAGTGAATGTTTGTGATGGGAATCTATCACACACATAGAAAAATATTTGATTTTTCTTAAATGATAAATATTTTAAAATGAATGTGTGTATGCATATGTGTTTAAATTATTTTCTTTAGAAAATAAATTAGATCATTTCCTTTATTTATAGCTAGTGTGTTGTCTAAAATAATGATAGGGAATCTTTTTAAATTATTTCATGAGAGTTTTTATTGTGTTAGTTATTTTAAGGGCTAAAATTAGAAAATAGTGGGTTGAGTGGGAAAGTGGGATAGAGGCAAATAAATGTTTTTTTAATTTTATTTTTGAATAAAGATTCCCCAAAAAGATGCTCTATGCAAATGAAGCTCCTGTATCTATGAGTATAGTTATAGGATTTCCATATAGCATACCTGGAACTTCTACAGGAGTAAATTGATACTTTGCCTACCTATTGTCCACTACAGCGTGAATCCTCTGCTAAAATGCTGCCTATTGGGAAGGTAGAGGGTTCTTCTGCGGTTGTCCTCCTTGACCTCTTGTGGGGCATTGGTTGGCATAATGTTCACCTTTACAAGTAAAACATCCCCCTGGGGGTCCTCTCCTCTCCGTTCCTTTATTATACTCTTCATTGTTTCTCCTAAACTTGTCAAAACTCCTTCTGTCTCTTGGTTGATCCTGCGGCTCCCTTTGTTTCCTTTTGAATCTATGTTCCTGTAATTGAAATTACCTCCTCTCTTCTTGAAGGGTTGAGAACTCTATGTCTAATTTCTCCTCTTTCTATTTCTATCTCTTATGGAGTCATCTTTCTTAAGCTTCTGCTCCTGTCTCATAGCCTTTTCATAGGCTTCATTCATGGTAATGGGTGCCAACACATCTACTGACCCACCGATACGGTTATTGAGTCCCATGATAAATTTCTTGATTTTATATTTCTCATCCTTTTGAAATTGGAGAACATATTTAAGTAAGCGGGTGAACTTCTCCCAGTAAGCATGCACTAAGAGTTCACCTTGTCTCAACTCTTGGAAATCTGTTAACTTCTGTTCAAAAAATAATTGAGGTAGCCACCGTTGTCTAAAGAATTCCACAAATTGATCCCATGACATGTTCGCAGATGTCCAACCCAATTCTGCCTTTTTATTCTCCCACCAACTGGTAGCTTCTCCAGTTAGCTGATAAGCTCCCCACACAACCTTCATATTTTATGTATAATCTCTTATTTCAAAATACTTTTCCATACTGGTTAACCAAGCCTTAGCAGCATCACCTGCTTCAGATCCATCATATTGAGGGGGTTTTACTTTCTTCATTTCATCAGAGATAATACCACGTATTGACTTATCTTTACCAGGCTGGGTTAAAGTGTGTTCTTCATTTTCAGTTTGACGATTGTGATTATTTTTAGAATTTACGTCTCTAGCTCTAGACTCATGTTCTTCATCTTGATTTCTGATGTGTCTATCATCTCTCTACTCTAACTATTGGAGTCTAGTCTGAGTATCTTGCAGCATCTGTAAGAGTCTATCTAACTTGGCGGCAGAGGTCTCTGGGGGCTTGGTCTCTCCCCTACCTTCAGGTATATGAGCCATCCTTTCTTCACCAAATAAACATGTTAAAGTAACTATTCTCTTAGTCTCAACACTTTCATTTTTACTCACATAAATGCATAACAAGGTTACACACAAGAAAATTTATTTTTTTTTATTTACACACTACAAAATTTTTATTACAATTTTTACAAGATTTTAACACAGAGCTCTTATCTAAGAGCTACTATCACTACCAGTTATGGGCTCTTCTTGCCCTTCAAATTTAGAGTAAGGAATTAATCGGTAACCCGAAGTGGGTACGTGAAGTTCCTTCAAGTCATGAGACATGTTTTTGTTTTCAATTGAACTTACAGATGGATTAACAATTTTTGGTTTACTAGCCACTAAGGAAGTGATTTCCGCTACTTTTCTTCTTGAAATTGTCTGGCTCTATTTTTCTCCTTTAAGTCATTTGATTGCATCAGCTAAACTTTCATTATCCAAGGGTATGGTATAGCATGAAAGATCATATTTTGCATTTGTTGCCTTCCAAAGCGGGAAGTTACCTAGTTCTTAAGTTCTCTTACATTTGGAAGTATAGACCCGCATCCTGGCAAAACCAAAATGCTTGTTTCAGTTCTTGTTGTTCTTAGTTTTCTCTTGGTGATGAGCCCAAGGTTCAGTGTCAAACCCGGTAGCTCTTCAACTTGATCCTCAAGATCCAAGGTATGATGGATTCAGAATTGAAAATGACGGATTATTAAGGTATTAGGGTATAATGTACATACCTAAAAATACCGAGCTTAGGAATTTGATCTGGAAACAAGTGCACTCTACACCATATTCTGGACACACTGGGGTTACCAAGCTCATAGCAGATGTTAAACCTCTATATTTTTGGAAAGGGATGAAAAAGGGTGGAGCGAGATTTGTGGCAAGTTGTTTAGAATGCTAGAGAGTCAAAGAAAAACATCAGCACCCCACGGGATTATTACAACCCTATGTAGTACCCAATTGGAAGTGGCAGATAATCAGTATGGACTCCATCTAGGGATTGCCCATGTCCAGAAATAAACATAATACCATATTAGTAGTGGTAGACAGGCTCACCAAAGTCGCACACTTTATACCAGGAAATCTAATAGATGGTGCAATCACTATTGCTCTTAAATTTGTACAAGAAATATTCCGATTGCATGGTATACCTGAGAAAATAATATCTGATCTGAGATACTAGAATGACATCTAGGTTTTGGCAAACTTTATTCTCAGCCCTGGGTACTCAGCTAAACTTTAGTTCTACCTACCACCCTGAGACTTATGGTCAAACAGAAAGGGTCAATCAGATATTAGAAGATCTTCTTCGAATGTACTGTATGGATCAATAGTACAAATGGGAAGATTATCTTCCCTTAGTTGAATTTGCATATAATAATTCTTACCAATCATCCATAAAAATGACACCATTTGAGGCACTATATGGAAGGAGGTGTAGAACTCTTATCAGCTGGGATAAGCTGGAAGATAGGATAACCCTCGGTCCAGAAATGCTCTCCAAAATGGAAGAGCAAGTTAAGTTGATCAGAAAAAGGTTAGTAGAAGCTAACGATTGACACAAAAGTTATGCAGATGCAAAACGAACCCCCAGACTTTTTGAAGTGGGGGAGAAAGTGTTTCTACATGTTAAACCACATAAAGGTGCCATAAAATTTGGAAAGTCCACTAAACTTGCACCCCGGTATGTTGGACCATTTGAGGTCCTGGAAGTTATCAACCCGGTCACCTATAAAATTGTTCTACCACCAGCTCTCGCTCGGTTGCATGATGTCTTCCATGTTTCTTACCTTAAAAAGTACATATCTGATTTTGCACATATGATTGATTGGAACTCCTTACAGGTTCAGGACCCAAGAGTAATCATGATCAAGCCAGTCAAGGTGGTCGAGGTACGTAAGCGTTGCTTACGTAATAGAGAAGTGGCCCAGTGTAAGGTCCAATGGGATCAGTATTTAGAAGATAGTGCCACTTGGGAAGATTACACTGAAATGCAGCAAAAATTTCCTCATTTGTTCAATGTTTATAATAGCTGAACCTCTTTTTATGTTTGGTTAAACAATGAAGACTTTTGTTATTATTTGATAAACTAAATCATCGAGGATGATGATTCACAAGGGGAAGGATATGTTACATCCCACTTGTGCTCTAGTTATTTGATATGTACCTGGATATGTAATGTGTGCCTTAGATGTAATGATGTGATTTTCAAGCTTTGAACATGCATAAATATATATATTGTTAATCAGTTGATGAATAGACATATGCAATGTATATATATGTTTGGGTTCAATTAAGCACATTGATGGATGTTTTTGTGATTATTTAATACAGATGCAAATTGTAATATGTTATCAGACTGACTATTCATGTTTGACCTAGTGGTTGCAAGATAGATCTCCTTTGAAGGGGGAGGAAAGGTATCATCAGGTATGAGAGGTGGAAGAAGAGAAAATCACAGTTCCATATGAAAACCATCAGTAAGTCGAAACTGTCATTACAATACTAGGATGGGGATGTCTGGACCCAAATGGTTAGGTAAACCTTAAGTCAACAATAAGTATATGATTTCCCTAGCCCAAGTCAATAGTTGAGTAATGTCACCTTATTAACCTCCATAAGGAATAATAGATGGTCGACTCTTCATAAATGAATTTAATATTTCTCTATCTCTTTTCATTTTTTTTATTATTCAACACTTTTAATTTTCTTAATCTTCAACTTGAAAACTCTCCATGACTATCAAACCTTTGAATGAGATTTCTGGTTTAAAAAGAAAAATATTTCCCCCCCCCTTTTTTAATTGAAATAACCTCAATTATTGAGGTATTCTAAATCAGTGGGACTCATAATCATAATAACATATTTCTATAAATTTAGACTTTTTAATCAAGGCCACATTATAAGTGCTTTATATTTTAATATTGTGGTTTCATGTTTAGTTGAAAATCCTTAGCGGTGGGAATTACCATAAGTTTGAGAGTTTTATAAATTAAGTTGGGTTGGGATTATCAACCCACTCACCGCTATATCCATCTTGTCAAGTTGTTAATCCCGTAGAATGGAAGCACCGCGAATTGCGTTTAGAGTTTGTTTTAATAGTTTCGGATATATGTATATATCATTTTCTAAGGTTGATTAAAACATCAAAACTTTGAATGTTATTATTCTCTTTTAAGTGATGAAAGGTGGGAAGGGATGGTAATGACGGAGTGGCTTATTGTGCGGAAAGAAATGGAAGAAGTAGTGAACCCTCAGGAGCAGTGGGAAGTTATCTTGAGAGAAACCTTTCTTTCAAAAATAATTTTTCTTGTTCTTGGAGTTCATTTTTTAGAGGAGGACATGCTTGGTGTGTTCGGTTTTGGAGAAAGGAGGTAAAGGAAACCAGAGATGACTGCAATTAGAATCAGAAATACAGTGCCAGGTTGGAGAAGTCTGCTGACGGGAGACAAATTGTAGAAGTGACTGAAGACAACGAGAGGATAAAAGTGAAGCTTAGATATGAATAGCACAGACGAAATCGATGCAGTGGAAAAACAGGCATGACATCTCTCTTTTACAGTATATTTAATATGTCAACGCATGCATAAAGATTTAACTCTGTGTATCTTGTAAGATTGGAAATCTTTCAAATCATCTGCATGCCAATCATTCTTTATAATGCTTAAATTCTGTGGCCTTAGAGAAATATGACCCTCACGCTCACCATGCAAAAGATAATACACTATTTTAGGCTTCTTTCTTCAAATATTAGACTCTGTCTTGGAAATTTTATGAATCTTGTCTAACCTGGCAAACGCAGCCAGTCAAGAAAGTAAAACTATACTTGCAATCCTATCTTTGTGTGATTCTAAACTCTTCAATGGAATTCTAGAAGCGGCTTTAGGATAATAGTGAATAAATTTCACCGAGCCAAGTTTCAGCGGGGTGGTCATGTTATTGAAAACCCATATTATCATGCACTTTTGTAAGAGAGCTTTCAAGATTTCTATGGCAGTCTATTCTTTGCACCACATAATGCTTGTTTAAATTTGTAAACATTAAATGAATCATGAAGAAAGTTTGTATGAGTTACATGGACTCTTAACCACAAAAGAATATCGGTCTTTTGTCTTTAAACTGGAATACTCATCTTCCCTAGTCGTGTAGCACATAACCAATTTCATTGACCCTAAAACCCAAGAAATGTTCTTGCTTGGAAAGATTAATCCTTGGGAAGAATTTAAATCAAAAGATTTCTTCTTGGACTGTTATAACAAGGCAGAACATAAATTTATATACTTCTAAATTTTTAGACTTCAATTGGCAGGAAATGGATGAAAGCTGAAAAACATCAAATGGAAAACTTAAATGGCCAACCCTCTTCTTGAAGTCAATAATTAGAAATTAAAATCCAATACTCAGAAATGGGACTTTTTATGGATGGAAAAACTAATGATACTAATACAATCAGTGTGGAGTAGCACAAGAGACTAAAACAGAAACATGCATTTAATTGAAAACCAAGTCGAGTAGGGTGACAAACTGAACTACATGACCAATCAAGTCATGTTACACTCACTTGAAAGACCTCGGCCAAGGTGACACTAATAGCACTAAGTAGTGTCAGTCAGTTTTCTTGTCCCAGATACATTTCCAGTCAGATGGTCATACTAGTTAGGAGCTACCTATAGCGTGTGACCGACTAAGAAGATGTAGGGTCAAACACCAGTCTTAGATGGCATTGGATTTCTCTTCATGATACCTCTTGTGGAGGGCCAGGTCATTCCAATAGGAATGACATGGGGGACTAGATGGTCCGAGGTTGAGCGGATAAACGCCCTGATGATATCTTTCCTCCCTAGATTAAAAGTTTTGCCAGAAAGGACAAAAGGCTTATGGAGCACTAAACTTTCATACCTTCATGAAAAACAAATAAGGTGTTCTAATTTTACTCAGATAATTTATTTCACTTCATATCATGTTAATACATAGCAAAAGAATTAATTTAAATTCCATAAGTTGTTTATTTTCCTTTGAATGAAAATATATATATATATATATATATATATATATATATATATATATATATATATATATATATATATATATATATATATATATATATATATATATATATATCCTTCTCTCTTTTACATTAGATACATTTCATGTTCAATGATTTTATGCATAGTTACTTTGAAGCACATATTTTTATGTAGGAAAGTAAATTAGAAAGTTGCATGCAAGGAAAGACAGAGGAGAATTAGGGGGTCGAAAAAGCAGATTTGGTGGAAAAAATAGATTTGGGGAAAAACATAGTAATTCGAGTACGCTTATTATTTAGGAAAATTTTCTTCTTTTCCTATAGTAAATAATTGAATTTCAATGGGATTTAGTTTTAAAATATGAAATTCAGATTATTTATTCTTTTGTGCTTTCTACCATTGTTTGGGTTTCATTGAGAGCTTGGTCTATGTTTTCAAATTTTGTGTTGATCCTACAATTTTGGCTTCCAAAGCCTTATCAACAACCCTTTGACCATTTCTTGCAATCGTGCATTCCACAAGATAATAATTCTCTCTCTTGAGGTAATTGTTACCAGTCTGTGAGTAGGCAGGGCCATGGAATTTGGTTAATACCTAACAATATATTTTTCTTGGAAGTTTAAATCATTTTGTTAGGGAAATCTTTTAAATATCTACGTTTTCTTTTTCTAGTGGATATCTATAACCATGAAAACGTTCCATTTTTTGAATACCCTGTTAACATTGCAATTCTCTGAAGAAACTGCTTGTGGCGCAAAATATCTAATAGCTCACGTGCCTTAGCAATCCTTTTTCTTTTAGTATCTTGCTATCATTACATTTCAGAGATGAAATCTTTTGGGGTACAATTTGCCCAATAGTGAATGTTCCTTATCTATGCTTCCTCTTAATCTTGTAAAAATGTTGGCATGGTTTAAGTTGTCTTTTTGTTCGAATCCTGCAACAATGCAATCCTGAGGTCTCTCTAACTATTGCATTTTGTTTTAGTAGTTTCTATGGACTTTTCTGCAACCAATTGTATTCATGGTTCTTTATGTATATTACTTGTGACTTTTACCATGATTGCGCCTCCATTTGAATCATTTTATGCTCTTGCCGAATTTCTTATCCCTGAATGATTTCAAGGAATCCATCAAATCAATTTTTATGCTCATAGTATTTGTCAATGAATTATTTTAACCAAACCATTAGTCTATGCCTCCACTTGGGTAGACTCTGCACTCATTGTATTTAGACGCCTTGTGCCATTTCAACAACTCTTATTATATATTCTTGCAACTTTACATTTATTAAGAGGACATCTCTTTGAGGTGATTTGTTAAACAGTTCGTATGCTTACTTCTGCCCTTTTAAATCAACTTCCATTGTTGATTCAACACTCCTTAGGTGACGTCTCCTTATGTTTCTTCTGCCTGGCACCAAGATATATTTTCAATAATTTTAATACTAAACAAAATATATTCATAGTGCCTCAATCTGTCGACTCATATCTCACCTTTTTACTAGTATTGTTCCTTTTCAATTCTTGATCTAAAGACCAGAAGACTTTTATGGAAGGATTGCTTTACCACAACCAATTGTATTTAAGTAGATATTACAGGCTTGTGTGGAGCTGTTATCTACATCCAAACTCGCCTCTTCTCATACTTTATAACCATATTTAATATTCATACTTTGAATTCCATAGTGAGGTGATAAGTTAGGACTCATGAATGCTTGCGAGTATGTGTTTTATCTTTGTATTACGAATATGTCCTTACTCAAAAGGATTAATGGTTATCTTCACGCTATCTTATATCAAAATTCTTTATAGCAATGAAGATATTTTATATTTAAATTTGAATCAAGAATAGAAAGTAATTATTTATCTTAGTTATAAATATTTCATGATCTTAGATAAGAAAATAAAATGGATCTAGGTTTGAAAATAATGGTTCAATGTATTTTATATATTTCTTAGTTGGATTGATTTAAAATTCTTTGGATAAATAAATTTGATAGAACTTATATGATAGTTGAAGTATTAACAACTTTTTAACAAATGATCTATTTTACTATTATGAGATTGAAACTATATTAGAAAGTAAATGTTCTATCTTAGATTTGAATATTTTCACGATTTTAGATAAATATACTTAGAATTTATATGAATGATGATACATGGCTTTGAATTTATAATTCTCTGTATTGCTTTAAAGAAGTAATCTTTACAACCTTGTTTGATTTGTATCTTAAGAGCAAAATGATATTTAGATGATGGTTTAAACTTTGATAATCTTACAATCCTTTATATGCTCATTATAATTAAGCTACGAAGAGAATTCTTTTCTAATCCTTGTTTAAGTGGATAAACTAGGAAGACACTTTCCTTTTTAGCCTAGTGATTAGATTTATTAATCTAATTAATTGGGTGTTGGATGGGTGCCAAATATGGGGTTTCAGAGAAGGGTAGGTTACTTTTTCTAGCTTACCTGTCATTATTAGCTTTCAAAAGATGCTTTGGCCAAAGCTTGTGTAATCAAATTTAGTATTTGTACTTTTTTTTTTTTTTTACTCTTTGCCATATCATGATATATGTTCATTTTCAGTAGATTACTATTTGCTTAAATGTTAGAGATATCATGTTGCACCAAATTCCATCACGCTTGTCAGTTCTGATTGCTATACCTCTCATGAAGGGTCCAGATTTTCCTATTTTGGAGTAAGGCTAGGGAAGTGTAAGCTTCGTGGATGGGTAGAAAATCGCATCGATGATGTTCTCTCTTTCATCGCATTCACACACAATGATATACATAACACAAACAATATTTATTATGTCGAAGTATTATATTAATGGCTTTTGGCTATGATGATGTAAAGGACTTAGTCATAATGTTTTATTAAGCTTTGTTCACTAGCTTGTTGTAATATTCATGTTGGACTATTGTTATGGAATAAAATTATATTTGAGTAAAATTTTAATTTTACTCTTTTATGTTATATTTTATTGTATAGATATGTGTGGTCTTTACACTAGCAGTTAACTGTGACAGTCAATATAAAATTATATGGTTATAGTAAATGTAGAATAAAATGCTACAGTTTTAGGAAATGTAACATAGACTATGTAGTTAGTATAATATTGCAAAAAATGTTACGGTTACATAAAATATCGGTGGTAAGATCTAAAACCACTAGTAGATTACCATACAATGTTAGAAACATGATTTCCCAGCATTTTCTAGTGACTTTAATGGTTATGCTAGCATTGTTGTGTTGAAGGCTTTGACTTGTAAGTGAAAAATATGACCGGATAAATTGTAAACAATCAGGTGTTGATTGTGACCTAATTTCAAAGGGTGAAGACCGGAGGTGGATTTTGGAGTGTTTCCAGTAGTGGTGATAGTGGAGAATACTTGGTGGTGATGCTCTATTTATGAGAGATCTTTGTTGCTAGTGGACTTTGAAGTGCTGGTAGACATATCCTTAGTCTTGTCTCAGCGTCTCAAAGTGCCTAAGAACATTGAATAGGTAGAGAGTGGTACCTTTGGGTGGATCGCAAGGTAGAACCTATAGACCATGACTCTTTGTAACCCTTGATCTATGACAAACCAAAGATTTGGACAATCAAATTGCCCAAACTCTTTGAAACAATTGGATCATACATGCCCAAACAAACTAGAGGATTAATACCATGGAGGGAAGTAAAGGCTGACAAGCCAAAAATTGACCCCAAAAGCACTAGATCAGATTCCCAAAATTTGAGATTTGAAATGAAAAATTGAGCCAACAACAAAAAAAAAAATCACAAATTTGTAAAACTTTGTTTTAGAAAAAAAAATTGTCTCTCAAATTGATAATTTCAATACATTGTATGAAATTCCATACAAGGCCATACAAATGTATGGTACAGGGGTATGGGGGGCAACTTTTTTACAAAAAATGCCTATGTCAAAAATTGATGAAACAACAACTATTTTAGCTAACTTGAGCCTTATAGACTCAATGGCAATGTTTGTTTGGCTCCACAAGGCACGTTTGATAGGGATTAGTGCAAGATTCAATAGAAAATGGGAAGGGATTTGTAATTCATGGTGTTGATACCATGTTGGAGTAGCCAATAGATGAATGTAAAAAGCTAAGAACTTCCACACATGAATATGAGCACAATAAAGCCAACATTAATTATACAAAAATGAATAAAATAGTACAATGAGAATAGAATAGAATGAAAATGGAGGGTCACAACAAATATGAAAGAGGGAAAAATGATCATATGTAGGTGTACTGAATGGTATGTAGAAGCCTTTTATTGTGCATCGAGATCAACCTCCTTGAGATTCCTTCTCACAGGCCCCCATCGATACAAACTCAATAACTTGCATCATAGGAATCATCAACAAAATAAAAAAGGGCATTTGTCTCTAATAGATCACCACTAAAATGATAAATGAAAAGCTCTCAAAACACATCAATTCTAGAGGATTAAGCCTAAAATAGTATACAATGACAAACCAGTATGTAAAGCGGTAGCCTCTAACTGAACAATAATCAGGGAAAATAAAGAAATGGAGAAAGAGGGTTATATGTCACCCCAGTAATCCCCACAGAATGTTAATGAGGTTGAGGAAAAAGACCCAGAAATAGAACTCTCTCCTCTTCATCACCCCTCTAAAAACACTGGAAAGATAAACATGGAAAAAGAGGGTTTGCTTTCAATTCTTGGAGAATAAATAATTGATAAAGTCCAACAAATAGAGGTCTTATAGAAGATTGATCCAATCTACGAGAAGAGGAGATTGATTCTAACCCAAGAAAAGTTAAGGAAGTCAGCCGTCACCAAAACCCACTATTTATAGAGGAAAATATGGATGAGATGGTTAATATTATCCTATTGAAAGTAGGTGAAGACATATTGGATGAAATTGCAGAGGAAGTTCTTAAAGAGAACATTTATTCTAATTTTAATGAGAAATTGTCCATTTCTCAAATAGAAAGAGATGATAAAGTTTTTTAGTAACCCCAATTCCCTCAAAGAAAAGAAGGAAACCAAAATGTAAGAAAACTCAGAGGGAAATTGCAGTAGGAATACAATCTACCCTTCCAATAAACTATAAGAACGAGAAAATCATCTCTTTCCTCAAGAATAATGAAGATTCTTTCATGGAATTTTAGGGGCATCAATGCTTGTAAAAAGTCTAGTGCTTGATTAAGTGTCAAATAGAGTTATATGCAGTAGACATTATATTGTTACAAGAAACTAAGCTTGCCAAAGACCAAGGAAATATACTCTTCTCCAAATGGACTAAGTGAAAATTTTACTTGAAGGAGGCTATAGTTGCATTAGGAGGGATCGTAGTATTATGGAATGACAAAATAGTAAGTGTGAAATTCATAGCATTAGAAGCCAATTGGATGATTGTTAAAATAACTAGCTATGCCACTTCTCTTAAGTTCTGGTTGTTTAATATATATGGGCCTACTTCAACTATCAATAAAAAGATTACATGGAACTCTTTGGATCACTGCATTCAATATTGAAAGATGAAAGGGTTGAACTCTTGGGGGGACTTTAATGTAATTAATGATGAAGAAGAAAAGACAAGGGGTATATCTCCCCCTCTCAAAGTGATGGAGGAATTTAATTTATTCATCAGTGATAATAGTCTGATAAACGGTCCCCTAAAGAATGGAAAGTTCACATGGACAAATAGAAGAAAATATTTTCTTCTTATTGCTGAAAGGCTTGGTAGATTTCTAATCTCTACTAATTGGCTACCAGAAGCTCCTATTCTTTCAATGTCAATTTGGCCTTTTTTTGGTTCTAATCACTTCCCAATCTTTCTAGATATTTTTGAAACTCATCATAAATCCCATTCTAAGTCTTATTTTAAGTTTGAGGCCATGCGGTTCAGATATTTTTAGTTTCCTTCTCTCTTCAAACAATGGTGGGTATCTAAGCCCCTTTTAGGGAAGGATCAAGGATTTTCCAATTATGAAAGAAGTTGCAATACATCAAAAAATAGATTAAATCTTGGAATACTCTTTATTTTAAGAATATTTTTGAGGAAAAGTTGAAGTATCAAAAACAACTTGAAGAACTAAATGAATTTATCATTTGGAATGGTATGAACAAAGAATCCTTTGAAATGGAAAAGAAGTTAAAAGAAAGCATGGAAGAAGTTCTTGCAAGAGAAGAAATTTATTAGAGACATAAATCTAGGGAGTTATGGCTCAAAGATGGAGAAAGAGATACAAAGTTATTTCATTCTTCAACCAAAATCAGAAAGCAACTAAACTTCATTGCTAGCATCAAATCCAATGAAGGACAACTCCTCTCAGACTAGGAGGAAATATAGAAAGAAGCTATCAAGTTTTTTAAAAAATTATTAGATCCAAAACTTATGATGATTTAAGCACCCCTCTCTCCCACATTCTGGATAATATTCCTTCTATTGTTACTCCACAAGACAATAAAATGTTGCTAGCAAAATTCTCAATGGATGAGATAAGAAACATGGTTTTCTCTTTATCCCCTGATAAGACTCTAGGACCAGACAAATTTATAGCTCTTTTATTCCAAAAATGTTGGGATTTTGTTGGAATAGATATATGGTTGGCAATAGAGGAAGCTAAGAGAAACAAGTCTATTTTAAAAGAAATGAACAATACTCTTATAACATTGATTACAAAAACTCAATCTCCCCTTTCTTTTGCTAACTTTCATCCTATTTCTCTTTGCAATACTATTTACAAAATATTCTCCAAAGCTATCACAAATAGATTTAGTTACTCTTATTCTGCTAATAGGCAAAGAAATAGCAGAGGGATGTTTGATAGCACATGAAGTCTTACATTCTATCTAGATGATTAAATTATCTGGAATGGTGATTAAGTGGGACATGATTAAAGCTTATGATAGAGTATCCTAGGAATTTCTTACTGGGGTCCTTACAAAAATTGGGTTCTCTTCTCAATGGTGTAAATGGGTTTACGCTTGTATTTCTGGAGCATTTTTTTCAGTGCTTCTAAATGGTAGGCTAGTTGATTTTTTCAATACTTTGTGTGGTATTAGACAAGGAGATCCCATCTCCCTTTTCTTTTCATTATAATGGAAGAGGCACTTAGCAGGACTATCTTAGCTTCGAACAGATTACAACTATGGAAAGGTATTTCAATTCCTAGATTTCCTAAATCAATAACACATGCACTATTTTTAGATGATACACTTTTATTTGAGCAGGCAACTTTTTAGGAGGCAAAGAATATAAAAAAGACAGTATCAACTTATTGTGAAGTATATGGACAAAAGATTAATCCAACCAAGTAAAAAATCTTCTTCCATAATACAACCCTTATGCTTTAGAACAAAATTTCAATATTCTTGGGATTTAAACTTGAGTAGCTTCCTTGTCAATATTTGGGTATTCCTATGTTCATAGGTGCTCAAAAAAGTATTTTTTGGAAAAAGTTAACTAATACCATCCAAAAGAAAAATTCTTCTTGGAAATGAAGATGGCTAACCTTGGCAAGAATAATCACCATGATAAAACTAGTCCTTTTAGCTATCCCAATATATATGATGTCTATATTAAAAATTCCAATAGGCATTGTAGAAGATTTAGAAAAAGTCTAGAGATCTTTTTATGGAAAGGAAACTCTAATAAAAAAAGGAAATTAGCTTTGGTTTTTGGGGATAAGGTTTATAAACCAAAAATGCAAGGGGGGCAGGAATTCACAATATAGAAGCTCAAAAATTTACACTAGGTGCAAAGTTAGCATGGAACATGTTTGCAAGACCAAATTCAAAATGGAGTCATATCATGCAAGAAAAGTACCTATAAACTCAATAAGCCAAGATAATTTTTACAATCTCTAATCCTCCAAGTGGATCAAAAATGTTGAATTTCATTTTTCAATGCAGAGAAGTTATTTTGCCTCACCTCACCTGGATTATTCATGATGGGGAAAAAACACTATTTTGGGAAGACTCGTGGAATGGTCAACCTCCCTTAAGCAGAATTGATAGTCTCGAAGAATCATAAGATATTCTAAAGCAAATCTGGGGTTCTAAGGTTAAAGATTATTTTGTCCTTAATACTGATTCTCTTTTTGTTCAAGACATCTTGGAAAAGTCTTAAGATTTTCCTATTCTAGTGCAGCAAAATCTTTTTCTTAAAAGTATTTTGGAGAAAAGGAAAAAAAAATATTCCAATAAACTAGATCAACTATCATGGATACCCTCCAAATCTGGACAATATACAGTAAAGCAAGGTTATCAGTCTCGTACTTTTTCTGCTTCTGACGATAAGTGGCCTTATAAGCGATGTTGGAATAAGGTTTGTCTTCCAAAAGTTGGTGCCTTTTCTTGGATCGCACTTAAAAATAAATTTATTACCAATGAAAAATTGGTTAAACTTGGACTCTCAATCCCCTTTGATTTTGTTCTCTGTGGGTCAACTAAAGAAGATTCAAATCATCTATTGCTTAACTGTCTTTTTGCATATAAATGTTGGTCTTGGCTATGTATGAAGCTCAGTTGGTATGCCCATTTCCAAATACAATTATGGATTTATTTTTGAGTCAACCTACATTATATTCAAAGTCTACTTTTGATTCTATATTGATGATTTCCCCATCCCTATTGATTTGGAATCTATGGCTTGAGAGAAACAACAAGATCTTTAGGAAAACTTCCACAAGTTGTGAAGAAGTGATCTATAAACTCAAGAAGTCAATTTCAAAAAATATTATTTCCTAGGTCTCGTAAAATAATTTTCCTAATATAAAATTCACCTCTTGGGACTCTTCTATTTTAAAGCAGTGGATTTGGATCAAACCTCCCCCATCCAAAGGAGCTATTAGTGTTCAAAAACTATTGTGGACAGAAGTAAAGTTATATGGCATCCTCTGAAGTCTCCTTTGATCAAATTAAATTTTGATGGTGCATCAAGGGCAATCCAAGAATCCCAAGAGAAGGTTGTGTCCTAAGGGGCTCTAAAGGGAATCTTCTTTCAGCAGTGGTAATTAAACTTTGTACTAGGAAAAATAATGTAGCAGAGGCCCAAGCACTTCTAGAAAGATTATCATTGGCTAAGAAACAGAATCTGAAAAGAATCATAATTGAAGGGGACTCTATGTATATTATAAATGGTATAAAGAATAGAATATCTAATAATTGGAAAATTAGTAACATCTTTCAAAAGGCTTGGTTGTTTTTATCATGGTTTGATTATTATGGAAGTTTACATTGTTATAGAGAAGGTAACAAGGTGGTGGATAGATTAGCCAAAAAAAAATTTTGATCATCTAGAGAAATAATGTTTTTTTTATGCAACTACCATCCAAAATTATCCTCATAACCTGCAAGCATTGAGCGATAATCAACGTTCATGCCTAAAAGCCTCTTTTTGACCTCGAGATGAGGGTAATATTTTTACCTAACATTGTTTGGTTGAATGCAAGTTTATTTCTCACGCATGAAGATTTCAATTAATTATCTATGTAGAGATGGCATCCCTTCCTTATACAATACGAAAAGAAGTACAAAGTACAAAGTTTAAGGGTAATTATTACGTGCTACTACCATTCCTGTTTGAGGCACTTGCGAATGACAACGTGCACAATCTGTGTGAAGATCTTTTTATCACTATATTTACTCATTTCTATCTCATTCTACCTCAACTAACTCCTTCAAGATATTCTTGAGCTGCTATGTCTCGTTCAGTATGGAAGCAATGTATAAGAATACAAACTCTATTTTCTAGTAAAGAAATGGGAGTACCCAGAAGTTGGCAAGTTTGATTCAAGTCGGTTGGTTAAAGTTTTTAAAATTAATTGTGAAGAGGTTGAGGAGGCACTTATAGTTATTGCACCTAAAAAGTGTTTTAGGGCTTCCCATGAGTGCTCTATTGCTCACAAGTAGTTACACTCTTCCTCTCAAATGCAATGGATCTTATTCGAGAACAAGGCTTATTCAAAAAATTAGCTTTAGATTACGTGCATAACCACCTTATCTCAAAAGAGGAAATCAATATTTCTCTGGAAAATTATGATTTGTCTGTCATGTCCCCATATTAGGGCATTGTTTAAATTAAAGATTTAAACATCATGGATAGAGAAATCGCTTTGGTCAAATATATTTAATCAACATATATAATAATATTAATTAATATTATGAAAATACAATATATTTATTGTGTTATTGATTTAAGTATTATTATATAATATAATAAAACTATTATATAATTTATAATATATAAATATAACATCCTTATGACTATTTTATATTATAAATATATAAATAAGCATAAATATTAAATATCCAATATTATAATTTAAATATATATATAATCTTATATAAATAAATATTATTATAACATTATAAATATATATATAAATAAACTTATTTATATATATAATATAAGACTTGACTTTTGGCAGCAAATATCTCATATTAGAGAATAAAGTAGTAATTGTTAAGTAACTATTAATATTCCTTACAAGCAGCGAATACGAGAGTAGACACTCTAATAAAGGAGTGATTATTATTAAATAATATTAACTAAGCAGTGAATGAACAAATAGGTCAGCGATCACCATATAAAGTGGTGACTATTGATGAAAAGGCACCGATCAAGATATAAAGATAATATGGGTGGGCATTGTGAAGATATCTCATCAGAATAAAAAAACACAAAACAGAAATGCAATGGAAGTTAGATCACCATCGATCATCATTCACTAGGAAAATGATAAAGGAGAATAAAATACTTTACTAAAATTAAGAGTATATATATTCTAAAGTGAAGTACATAACTAAGCATACCAGCATCAAGAGGGAATAAGATATATATATATATTTTCTTGAGTTTAGAATATATATATTTATATTATGAAATTAAAGACAATAATTGCAGCATATTCATATGAGATGTAAGAAATTGATGATGTGTTCATCAAGGCTCAGGTGAGATTCCTCACTCAGTCCTAACATTTATTCCCTCCGTTCAACATAATGTGTATCCTATGTCTGTCTCATTTAATATATAGTTTCCTCATCAAATATTAGTGACGAGAGTGTAAATTGTTTTTCATTCTTTTAAATGCATATACATATGATTTGACGAAGGCTTTTCAAGATAAATTCAAATCTGAAAATAGTTCTGACATAAAACTCTGACGGATTGGGACAGTCCTTAGCATAGACAGAAATAATTCTGATTTGGCATTATCACAGAATAAAGGAAAGAATATTGTTATTAAATCAATACCCTGATACTTGTCTGTTAAAATGAACTAAATTATTGCCTGCACTGGTTTTGATGAATAAATGACAATTTTAATCTCTTTCTTTTCCTACACTCTGATATAACTCATGTTGTGTCATATATTATTGTATAATCGTAAATGCTTGAAATGTGAGTAAAACTGCATAAATTATGTCTGTGATTCAGCCAAGAGATGTGGAAGCATAACCTTAGTAGATTGCCTATAAACCCCATCTAGGTTCCGTCCCCATAGGCCCGAGATCAGGAATGGGCGTTATGCCCCGCAGGCCTGAGTCAAGGGTTGGGATCATGGAGGGATGGGGGTCCCACATTGGATTATGCCCCATAGACCCAAGATGAGGGAATGGGCAATATGATATGCCCCGTAGGCCTGAGTCAAGGGATTGGGCAATAGGACTGTGGTAGGCCTTAGGCTACTAAGGATTTATGATTTCCCCACCCCCTAGCTGGTTGATTGTTTCTTCTTTCTTACGTGTTTTCATTTGTAAGTTGATTATGTTGAATTGCTGGGTAATAGAAATTAGAACTAACATAAGGCAATATGGATTTTGTGTATATATATGTGCTGTTACAGGTACGATTCCAAGAAGAATTCAAGAAGTAGAAATCCTAAATTTCATTCACTAGCAAGTTTTAGCATAGAATAGGTAAGGAACATCACATTGTCTAAAGGGAAAGAATTGGTTGGGAGACTATTTGCAAGCTTATATTGATATTAGGAGATGCCCTGCTATTGATTGTGTTTATAATGTCATTAAGCAAGGACTACAAAACGATTGTTTAGTCACTACGGAGAATTTACTACATTCACACCAATGTGGATTTTGTGGAGAAAATAAATGAAAATTTCTAGGCGCTTCACTTTCTACTAACTCATGCACCTCATCCCCTGATGCCTCCATTCAATACCGTTCACCCATTGGCGGGATAGGAGATCGATAAGGAAGTAGTTGCTCCTATTCTTCAAATGGGTCTGTGATGTAAGTGCTTATGGTTAATATTGATTGATGTTGTTTTTTGATTTGGGCTAATGGACTTGGATATATAATGTACATGTTTGTTTGTTTGTTTTTTAATTTTTTTTTTCTGTCTTTTTTCTAGATGAATGTTGTTTTATTTCAAGGGCATATAGTCTTTATTTTCTAGTTGGTTCTAAGTTTTTTATTGCAAGAACATGACACAAATGCATATATTTTGTTGTTCATTTTGTTCTGATCCTATGTAATACATGTATAGTTCTATACATTAATAAAATAGTTCTATGCATTACTAAAATTTAGTTAAAGTGTTTGTACCTTTTGTCTAAAAAAATAATGCAATAAGCTATTTGTATATATAGGACAAGTGTAAGGAAATGTGTAAAGTACCTATAAGATAAGCTATTTGTATATATAGGACAAGTGTGAGGAAATGTGTAAAGTACCTATAAGGTGAGACAAAAGTCTAAAAAGCCTCTAAGTGAGCTTAAGTATAGTATGAATAGGTCTACTAGGTAAAAGTTAATTAGATAGCTAAAAACACTTGTTCACACTAACAAATACATATATCCCAAAATCCTTGCAAGTAATAGAAATACATCCAAAATGTCAAAATTGAGAAATTATTAAATATTTAATCATTTGGGGTACTACAAAAGTGTTTTCACCTAGAAAAACTATGCCTCCATTGTACTTTTTATATTTTTAGTATCCTTCCTTATGAAGAGTCATGAAAGGAAGAACTTGGATCAATCAACTATGAGTCATCACTAGAATGAGAGTTATTTTTAGAAAAACATCGCCACTAACATCATTTTCATCAAAAGATGTATCTATAGAGGATTCTTTAGTGTTATCCTTTTTCTTAACCTTACACTTCTTCTTTACAAGACCCTTTTTTCTACAATTCCAACACTTTAATTTGTACTTTCCAAGGAACTTTGACCTACCCTTTAACTTGGATTTCCTTTGATCCTCTTATTTTTTTACCTTAACTATCTTTAGACCAACTTCTTGAAAAAAAAGCATCATTAGAATCATCCATGGACTTTCTCCTTAGCTCTTCACTTAGTAGAGCAAACACAACTTCAAGTTTTGACTTACAGGATGTACTACTAATATCCATAATAATATTATGCTATGAATAAAGTAATGAACAAAGAAAAGTGATACATTTTTCATCTTCTTCCATTTTTACATCTATGGAATCTAGGTGACTCGCTACTACATTAAAATTATTCACATGATTAGCTACAAATTATCCTTCATGACTTTCTTCTGTAAAATAATTTATTAACAAGACTCTTGGTTTGATAAAATGTAGTGATTTTATACTATAAACTCTTAGCAATATTTTTACCTAAAACACTTGTCAATACTTAATTAGAAAAACACAACCTAATCATGCTTCTTGCCTTTCTATCAAGTTTTTGTATGCATCTTGATCCATTCTAGTAGGTAGGGTACTAACTACGTATAAATTACCACAATCCATTGATCTCTTTCCACTAAGAGATCCGTCATCTTAATTTTCCACAACTTGAAGTTTTGCCCATTAAATCTCTCAATATCAAATCATGAGGCACTAGCAGTCATTTTTAATTTTCATGTCTAATGTCAACCCAAAATGAATGCCTCCATTGCAAACACATAAATAACACAAGAAAAGCATCCATCCTTCACAAAATCAAGACAAATGAAGCTTTAATACCAAATGTTAATTTTAACTTGTTTATTCTTCAATTAGGATTATAAAACTAGATCAATTATTTATCATTGATCTAAATCATAAACTAGACTTAGTAAAACTAAGCAAGAGTGGAAGAATAAAGATAGAAGAGAGAAGATAGATAACAACATATATCTTAGCAAAACACTTTTGGGTAAAAAATCTAACATCAAACACAAATGATATAGCCTCTTTGTTGAAACACTCTAACAAAATTCTGATAACTATCCCCAAAACCAAAACCTACAAAGCCTTGTAATATAACATAAATCAATGCCAAACCACTATGTTAAGGCTTGTATATATAGAGTTTTTCCATCTTAGAAATCACTTATGGTTTCACCAAAACCATGGGCTCTAGAAAGGGGTGTTCAATTCATGCTCAAGATGCCCATACCAACCCAAGTTCCACCTTTCATGCTTGCAAGTGTAACTCTCTATTTGACGATTCAACTAATTAAACTAGGTTCTCTAAATTTGGAAGAGTAACTCCTCTTCCAAGATACTCTTACACACTACCCAAAATAGATAGCCCATGACACTCTTATAGGTCCACTTTGTAACACCCATATCTAATTATCTCTTACACATCTTATAACATATTTATCAAGTGTTAGAGTGTCTTACATGGAATATTGAGATTCTCTCTATGTGTGGTTCCCAATTTTAAGAGGGCCCAACATTGCAATATACAAAATATTAAATATTTACAATTGTTCCTAGGACTTTGAAAGGTACTAAAATATCTTATATTCTATTTTATTGCATAATTTGACTAAACCCACCAAATTTCCCTATCTTTTACCAAATTCAACCCATATGGTCGAAACCTCACTCAAATTTTATTTGCTTCCCCACCCTAGTTAGAACCATGGGTATGATTTTGTCTCTTAGACAAAATCATAGATATGATCATGTCCATGTTATTCAAAACCCATTTTCATATTTCTTGAGCTAACTCCCATCCAAAAATGGATCATTTCCTACTAACTTGTGTGTGAAAATGTTTTGAATTTGGCACCTAGGATGACATATTTAATGGCAAATCCTAGGACATTGGTAAAAACATCCTAGATAATTATTTGAACACAATAGAGAAAATATTAGAGAATTTGAACATCAAATCACTCTAAACACAAAAACATAACAAATTTTGCATCAAATGTTTTCCATATCATGTGTCTTCAAAAAAATTCATATAAATTATGGAAAACAAGGAGCTTGACTAAGGTGTGTTGGTTGATTAAAAGTTTAATTAATGTAGGTGAGTATAAAAATCTCTTGAAAAGGATAAAAGATCCTCCAAGATTTAGGATACTATTATTTGGGTCATTAATTACTAGAAGAGTTTCAGTCTAGTACTCACAAGGTTTCTAGAGTTTGTTTTTTGACAATCACACAAATTCTTTTCCATAGCTTAGTCTTCCATTATGGAATGTTTAACTTTGAAAGTCTAGACTGAATGATTAATTGAGTTAAGATATAGACTAAATCCTTCAGAAAGATATTTAATGAACTCATAAACTAAACATGATCTAAATAATCATGAAAAATGGAAAAAGAGAGAGAAAGGAAGGGAGGGAAGAAATAGTTGGACAAGTGAATTTGTATACCAAAATCATGCAATACTATTATTGATTCAAACAAAATCACCCTTAACTCAAACCATAAGATAGTCAGACTTAGCTTGATCTACAACATGATAGTTGCAAGAGTCAAAGGAAGATAATAGATATTCTTGATTATTTATGAGGTCATAGGTTGCACACAAATGAAACACAAAACCACTAAAGTGTTGGGAAATTTCAATCTCTAGTCCAATAGTTAAATTGATTAGATTTGAGGCTTATACTATTACAATATGGAAATCTAAAAAATGTATACACAAATCTAAAATTAGAAAACACCATTATACCTTCACATAAAACAAGATTTATGTGGAGAAACCCTTGCGAGAAAAACTCCACCAAGAAGAGAGGACAAACTTGTATTAACTTTGAAAACAAGTTCACAATACAATAATATTTCCATTCTCTTCTTTTCCTCCAATCTGACAACACACCTGTGTGCCTATGAACTATCTCAATGCATCTCCTCAAATCTATTTCTGAAACCTCTTCTTTCTATTGTCTTTTCAACTTTATTCTTTTCCTCACTCAATAAGCTTTTGTTTATATAGAAAATATAAGCAATATTGATGAGTACATGGAGAATTGTACCCCAACTTGGGAAACCTTATTCCCACCTTTGGGAATCTCTCAAATAGGCCAAAAATAACCTCAATTAAAACCTCTTACATGTTGTCATAATATACTATCAATAGATAGTCCCAAAATTAGTTGATTCCTTACAACATGTAAGAGACTAATATTAACAAATGCTCTTACACCATATCATAAGCTAATAATAGACTTGAACATCCAATTTCATTTGTTACCATCCCAAGGTAAAACTCACATTTTTACTATTACCGTAGCAAAATAATTACCATAGTAAATGATACATTATTACTATTACCAATACCAGTAATTAAATAATAACCGTTGTCAGTGGACCCTTCATCCCTTATGAATAGAATTTCCAAATTTAACACCCTAACTCCAAGGATGTTGGAACACTCCAAGAACCTTGAAACTTTCCAAGAACAGTGGAAACCATGTCATAGGATTTACAAGGATGATGGCACCTTAATATTAACATAAAGCACCCTAGACAAGAAGTTTGTAGAAACTACTCAATACTAATAGATTAATTGCATAATTAGAGTGTACAAGAAAATAGGTTTGAAAAGCATAGTCATGATTGTGCACATATACCTCCAAATGATATCTAGCAAATTATTCTAGCCAACCTCTCCAACCAAACTACTTACAATTTATTTTCTAGCTTTTGATGTCTACCCTATTCTAATTCTAGAACTTAGACATTTTTAAATTTACACCCTCTTTACAATGAATATATATATATATAATTTTCAACCACTTAGCAAGCTTCCCTCCAAGCCACCAAACTTGGAGGATTGTGCCATGCCCACATGTACACCCATGTACAAAAGGGTATAAACATAATGCAACTAAACTTTTTTTTGTTACAACACTTAAATACTAAGGGTTACACTACTCACAATACTGAATTATGTACACTTGACATTGTTGCACATGTAATAGAATGGGGGAATGTCACTTGAGGCAAAGAGAAACAATAACAAAAGTGAGTGTGATGGAACCCCATTCACAACACCTTAGAAAGTGAAGACAATCTAACACGGTGTCGATATTATTATGCATTGCATTACAAATGGAAATACTCACATGAGTATTTTCCCTCTAAGCTTCCTAAAAGGAAGTGATAAATCATCATCACCTTAAAGTGACTTAACCAATAAATTCTAAGAGTGAAAAAAACCTAATTTAATATTAAATCTAATTAGGCATCTAACATTGTTTTAATAGTCTTTAAACTCTATTTACAATTAAATAAAATTGATGTAAAATGTTTCGAATCAAGATTTAATTTACAATAAATTTATGAAGCAAATAGATAATTATTGACTACATAGATAAATCAACTTAAAGTTGGCTAATAAGATTCAACAAGTATTACAATACACCTTTCTACATTAATTGAAATCTTAAATCATTGATTATTAATCTATTCTACATATTTTTTTAAATTTCCACCTAATTGCTTCTTTCCATATAATTTAAATAATACTTACTAGTAATAATTTTCTAGTTTATTTCCTTATATTTAATTCTACAATTAAAACATAAATAATAACACATAACAATTAAATCAATATAAATTTGCATCACCTAAACAAGACACAAAATAATAAATTAGTTGGCTATAAAATATATAGCTAGCTAATCAAATATGAATAAGATAAACCCATCATTTTCCCATAAATCTAACTTTAAAAGCTTCAATCTTATACCAAAGAGGAAGGCAAGAATTGAAATAACTTTTCTATTATAGACTGTAGTATTTAATTATATTGTGGCAAAACATACTAATAAATTTCACATTATTTTTAGTTACAAATTTGCTAAACATATAAACTGAAGTGTGATATAATGATATTGTAAGTATCCTCCTGCCATGAAATAATGGTTATTGATGTCTACTGCATATTTCTTTTTATTCTCAATATTCTATCCAAGTATGAGCATACAAAACATTCGAAACTTAAGAATAAGAAAGCAAATCCTTGAAGACTTCCTTTTGTAATAACACATTTATGATACAATTATAACTATTCCATATCAATCCATTCACAAATATAATTATCAATTTTACCAAAAGATTATAGTGTTACCCTTGAAACTTTATTAGATGCAACAACTACTTCATCAGAATGGACAAATCAACATATTACAGAAAAGTGACCTTATACAATCGCTTAGTACACTAAGACTGTACACTACCTATATATATTAATATTACATCACTCATAAATGCAACATTGGACCAAACAAGTTAATTCTTATTAGCAATATAAAATTCAATGACTTGGTCATATAGAGATCCCATACAAGTTGAGCAAGCATGAAGCTTGGCATGAGCCTGCAAATCTTAGACCATTCAAAGAGCTGCAAGAAACATTTGAACCAACAATTAATTTTTCTTTTATATGTTATACATGGCTCAAGAAAGTAAAAATCAAGATGGGGCATAGTCAAATCCAACACAACAAGCATATAAGATGAGGCATAAAATAATAACACCAACAGGAGAAATTAGGGTTTTGTCATCTTTCACAATGGCATGTCATTTACAAGGTAGGTGCAATTTAAAAGAGAAAGGCACCACAAGTAGAGTGCAACAATTAGAAAGTTGAACCTAATACTCAACAACTTTTGTCATTGAAAAAAAAGATTTGAGGACATCCACAAAAGCATGTACTAAAATAGATTTTTAGGTTATTATAGCCACCTAAAAAAACTTCCATGAAAATTATGAATGCAAGTGAACTATTTGACAAAATGCCTCATGAAATGTGCACCTATAGAAAAGGCATGCAATTTGGTTGACCAAATGTTTAAAAAAAAATTAAGTGTAAAGAGACATAGGAATTGTTGGATGAAACACCACCAAGAATAGTGGTCACATAGAATGCCATGAAAGTGAGATAAATATGAAATGGATTTATAGAAATGAATTTAGAAACCTTTCAAAAATTCAAAAAACATTAAATACTTCCAAGATATTTTCAATGGTGCAAATAAATTAGTCTCATCATGTAGAATGAGGTTGTAATCACATAATTATAGCATCGAGTAAAATTATCATAACTTGATACAAACATAACATTATTATAACTTCTAATATGGAAAATAAATAAGACAAATTCTTACAAAAATCAAAAATTATTTTACAAAATTCATAACAGATTATGAATAAAAAAATGTCTAAAGGTCTGCATGACAATCTTTTACAAAACTGTTGTAAAACAACTTCTAGATTTATTCATAGAGAATGATATGCATATGATTGAGAGATAAAATTTAAAGGGTTTTTCTAATATTTATTTTAGAACAACTTATCCAAAATTAAGCTAGCCTAATTGACCAATTAAAATTTATGGTCAAAACATTGTTATCCTTTATCTCAAAAAAATAAATTGTTTAAGTAAGAAAAAGTGTAGAAATGTACACTCTAAAATTTATGTATTTATTATTATTCTATTATAAAAATTAAAATATAAAAACTTAAATCATAGATTTATTCTATACAGTTGTTCTTTCTACATTTTTTTTAGATCACAATCATACAAATTCAAAAATGTTGAACGGAAACAGCTACATTTCAATTCTTAAAAGTATACAAACATGTACGTTTCTTTTCTTAAAAAAATATTTATACAATAGCTAAATAGAGAAATAATTACATTTACAAGATAGAATCAACTCTTTTTTTGACTATCTAATGTGCCAAAATCAAAATGGGTAAAATCCCATAAACCCATCAACAACGAGGGTTTTTAAAAGACTTAGAGAAATTATACATCATTTCTTGACAATGAGGTTTCCATCCATGAACTAGTTCGGATATGCAACACAAATAGTCACAAGGGCTCTCATGACCAAGGCTATCTCACCTCCCAATCGTAGGACTTGCAAGAAAATCCACCCCCAATCTAGAAGGCTTCCAAAAAATTGGTATCACAACTTAGACACACACACACACACAACACCTAGAAATCTATAAAATACTCATTTGGCTAACACACACAAATGAATCTTCTCAAGATTCATAACAATGGGGGGAGTCAAGGGGACTCATTAACCTCTTAGGGAAATATTCAAAATAGAATAACAATCTCCACCTTTTCATAAAATAAAGAATTCCACAACTCTCTAAAAACTACATAATACTCCATCATCTAAATCACATAACCCTAACAACACAAATGTCTCACAATATTTTTATTTTCTCTCTACAACCCAATCACCATTCACAAAGGCACTCATGCCCAACCTCATCTAAATCACATTAACCCAACAATACAAATAACTTACAATATTTTTATTTTCTCTCTACAGCTCAATCATCACACATAAAGGCAGTCATGCCAAAACATAATCTAATAATATATTTGTCCCAAGAGAGGGTCCATACCTCTCTCAACCCCAACACATGGGTGGCTCTTAAACCAAATGGGAAGATCTGCACCCAACACAACCCCATACCCAAAATGATCAATACAAAAAGAGGTTTTCAACACACAAAAATAAGAGGATTCATAAAAAAATCAACAACCATATATTTTTCATAATAACCACAAACAACATTATCACAATCTAAAAATGACTTAAAAGTCTACTTCAATGCTTCAACTATGTTGGGTGAAACTTTGATCCAAATTCGTCCTCTTCTCCAAGAGTTTTTCCTCCAAGCTCCCCTTTTCCAAAACTCTTGATCCTCAAAATAGAAAAATTATAACAATAGAAAGGCCAATCCCAAAGCAAGCTTCCAAAAGAGAATAAATAAAAAATAAAATTAAGGTTAGGTTTTGACCTCAATTTAAAATTAAGTTTTGCCTCACAAAAACTTGTCGCACATCTTCCAAGGCACTTTTCAAGCCTCTAGATACTCTCAAACACTTTTTAAACATTCAAAAATCGGCCCCTCTCATAGGTTATCACTATAGGGGTTTGATTTTACATAAATAATCAAGAAAATAACACTTTATGACCCCAAAATCTCTCTTGTAAGTTCAAATATGAGATTTGACACTTAGAAGAATTTAACCATACATAACATAGATTAATAAAAAATTAATTAGAAATTTAATTAACACAATCACACCCACAATATTTTTACACAAGAAGATCTTAATCCTCTCTTAGGATAAGGCCTAAGTACACTGAGGAAACACAATAGTGGTTTCTTGGGGAACCTCCATAATTTTTTCATTGGTCATGGAATTTAACCTGCACACTTGCACATAAACGTCGATATATTCAAAATAATAGCTGAAGCAATATTTAAAATTTAATTAATATACACAATATAGATAAATCATAATTAACAACATTATCATGATTAAATAAAGATCCATACAAGTTTAATCTGTCATCTAAATTATATTAATACAAAATCACATAACACAGTATTTAACCAAATATAATATGGATTTATCATACACAATTAGGATCATTCCAAAATTAATCTATATGTATAATTAATTATAATTTGTAAACTATAATCTAACAAATATGAATTAGCCCTTAATTATTAATCAAACAATTCTTGATCACAAAGTAATCAACTATTATATAATATCGGTGTCTACATCATAGAATAAATAAAAAATAAAATTAAGGTTAGGTTTTGACCTCAATTTAAAATTAATTTTTGCCTCCCAAAAACTCGTCGCACATCTTCCAAGGCACTTTTCAAGCCTCTAGATACTCCTAGCCACTTTTTAAACATTCAAAAATAGGCTCCTCTCATAGGTTATCACTATAGGGGTTTGATTTTACATAAATAATCAAGAAAATAACACTTTATGACCCCAAAATCTCTCTTGTAAGTTCAAATCTGAGATTTGACGCTTAGAAGAATTTAACCATACCTAACATAGATTAATAAAAAATTAATTAGAAATTTAATTAACACAATCACACCCACAATATTTTTACACAAGAAGATCTTAATCCTCTCTTAGGATAAGGCCTAAGTACACTGAGGAAACACAATAGTGGTTTCTTGGGGAACCTCCATAATTTTTTCATTGGTCATAGAATTTAACCTGCACACTTGCACACAAACATCAATATATTCAAAATAATAGCTGAAGCAATATTTAAAATTTAATTAATATACACAATGCAGATAAATCATAATTAACAACATTATCATGATTAAATAAAGATCCATAAAAGTTTAATCCGTCATCTAAATTATATTAATACAAAATCACATAACACAGTATTTAACCAAATATAATAAGGATTTATCATACACAATTAGGTTCATTCTAAAATTAATCTATAGGTATAATTAATTATAATTTGTAAACTATAATCTAACAAATACGAATTAGCCCTTAATTATTAATCAACCAATTCTTGATCACAAAGTAATCAACTATTATATAATATCGGTGTCTACATCATTTATGATCTAAAAAGGTATATATGCACATCCATGCATGTTTTACACTGTTGCACATATGTTACCTAAGGTTGTCATTGATGTGGTTGTGTGGTTGTCATTGATGTCAACACTCAGTTTGGACTGTCACTTATATACTACAATGGTGTGCTAGCAATGGTGTTGCTGATGTTCATGGTTGGATGTCATGCCTTGATTAATATCAAGTAAAGTTGTATTGAGCATGTTTGTGGTCAGCAAAGATGATATATTAAGATGGGAATTAGAATCATTAAGATGATGATTAGAAGTAATGTTGATGTTGGAAAGATGGTGCTAATGATCTATAGCATGTTGTATGTTCTCTCCTATTGTTTCTAAGGGTGTATGTGCTGCTACAAGAAGACTCTAGTCTCCAGATGATTGATGAAGGTTTCTGATGCAGGAAGTTGCCTTGAAGACCAGTTGGTAAAATGCTCTACGTTCCTCCACATTTGAAGATATGTTCATGCGGTTCAAAAGTTAAGTTTAGTATGTTGTGAATGTGTTATATCCAAGAGTTCAAGTCATTATACCTTCAGTAGTGAAAGTTACAAGTGACAGAGTTCCGATCTATGCTTAGGCAGGATAAAGTGATGATGAAGATTGATTCGAATGCTCCTCATTCCTCTGGAAGTGAAGATTTTTTGATACAGTTTTGTGAACATGTTCAGGGATGTTCAATGAATACTACTGTGCAGTATCAAGTGATTTGGAGGTCCGCAAGTTTAGTTTGCAAATGACAATGTATTACAAATGCTTCTAAATGCCTAATTGTTCTTAGGACACATGTTTGAGTACTTGCACCAGTTGGAGAATGTATAGATCATTTATATGATTTTATGTTGACATTCCACATGTCTCTATGTTTCTTAGGTTTGATGCACATGCAGATCTTTCATGTTTCCAGTACCGCACAAAGTTTTCAAGTCAGTTTGTGAAGAGTTATTGGTGTTGAGGCTAACTTGGGAATGTTGGTGATGGGGAGCGCACAATGAAAACGTAGAACGGGTCACTATTTCCCCATAGATGGTAAGACTTAACAAGTGAGTCACCGATACATCTTGATCATCAGACAACAAGGATCGATATGACTTTCTCAAGTCTTACCATTGATCTACCTTACACTGATAGTTCAACTAAATTTATCTTCGGCGAGATACAACAGGACTCACACCGAGTCAATCAACTCAACCTGCCAGCAGTTGGAAAACCAACCGATGCGAACAGTTGGGAGACCAACAGATCCAAACTGCCTCAAACTGTCCTACTGCCCTATTTTGGCACTATGTGATTACAATATAATAAAAGTGTGTTTTAAGTCACTTTGGACTTACAAAATAGGTTCTAGGTCCTGAAAGACCTAGAGACAAACAGAAATGAAAATGCATTGGTCAAATAGACCTTATTACAAAAGAAAACATGATTTTCTAGGTGCTCCTGCACCATAATCCCCGGGTGAAAGTTGTCTCAAGTCCTCTTAGAGACTAACTACTGTAAAACATCACCCTACTTTTTGATGTCTTCTTCCAGCATCCATGTGGCTTCTGAGTCTAGAAGTCCTTGCCATTTGACTAAGTGCTCAAAATAGGTCTAATTTCTTGTCTTCTTGGTTGTCCTGCTATCCAAGATGCACTCCATCTTAGGTGGTTCCTTAGGTGGTAAATGATGTACCCACTCTGCATTGTCTTGGATAGAATCTGTTGTACCTTCTCCTGTATCAGGACTCCTATATAATGTTAGATCAGCAACATTGAATATAGGGGAAATATCAATATCATCAGGGAGTTCAATTTTGTAAGCATTAGGACCATATTTCTCTAAAATCTTACAAGGTCCAATATTTCTCATCATCAACTTGTTGTGGCTTCCCTTGGGTAGTCTATTCTTGTTGAGATGAACCATGGCCATATCTCCTATTTGGTACTGCACATCCCTTGTCCTTTGATCCACTCTATCCTTGATCTTCTGACTATTCTTGTGTGGAGTATATTTGACTTGTTGATGGATCTCTTTCATGGCCTCTGCAAATGTATCAGCATGTTCACTCCTTTTGTCCAACCATTGAACATCTCTCAATTCAGATTAGGATGACTACCATAGACAACTTCAAAAGGACTTAGACCTATGCTTCTATTTGTGGAGTCATTATAGGCATATTCTGCTTGTGGGAGTACCACATCCCAACTACCTCCATGTTCTCTTGTCAAACATCTCAGCAGATTACCTAATGACCTATTCACAACCTCAGTTTGGCCATCAGTCTAAGGATGACAGGCTGAACTAAAGGACAAATTTGTACCCAATCTTTTCCACAAGGTTCTCCAAAAATGTCCCACAAATTTGCTATCTCTGTCAGTTACAATACTCAAAGGCAATCCATGAATCCTGATAATTTCTTTAAAGAACAAGCCTGCAATGTAACTAGCATCATTGGTGGTTTTACAAGGAATAAAGTGAGCCATCTTGCTGAACTTGTCTACCACAACAAACACACTATCATAACCTATCCTTGTCTTTGGTAACCCCATCACAAAATCCATACTCAAACTTTCCCAAGGTCTATTTGGTATGGGCAGAGATTGGTACAATCCTGCATTGGTTGAGACCCCCTTTGCTCTCTGGCAAATCATACAACTCTCAACAAACCTTCTGATATCAGATTGCATCCTTGGCCAAAAGTAAAATCTTCTTACTAGATCTAAGGTCTTATTGAGCCCAAAATGTCCTCCTAAACCACCACTATGTTTCTTCTTCACTATATTATCCCTCATTGAACACTTAGGGATACATAGTTGACTCCCTTTAAACAAAAGTCCATCCTGCAATGTATAATCTAAAAATTTACTGTGGAAAGCATTGGCAAACTCACTGCATACCTTGTAAATCTCCTTGAAATCTTGGTCCTCTTCATACAATCCTTTGAGTGCCCCAACACCCATGCTTTGTAATTGCACTTCTTGTACTGTCAACACCCTTCTGCTCAAAGCATCAGCAACCTTATTAGTTATCCCCTTCTTATGTTTGATGATGAAGGTGTATGCTTGAAGACTTTCCACCCACTTCATGTGTCTATGACTGAGCTTTTCCTGTCCATTCAAAAAACTGAGAGCATGATTGTCAGTGTATACAACAAATTCTTTAGGAAGCAAGTAGTGCCTCCATTTTTTCAAAGCTTGTACCATGGCATACAACTCTAAATCATAAGAGGAGTACTTCCTCTTAGCTTCATTCAATTTTTCACTGAAAAAGGCTACTGGTCTACCTTCTTGGCTCAACACTGCCCCTATGGCCAGCCCACTTGCATCACATTCAATGGTGAAGACCTTATTGAAATCAGGAAGTACTAAGACAGGATACTTAGCAACTTTCTACTTCAGACTTTCAAAACTCTGATCTGCCTCTTTTGTCCACACAAACTTCATCTTACCTCCACCCTTGATAGTCTCTAACATAGGTGCACAAATATCACTATAGTTCCTAATGAATTTTCTATAAAATGTGGCCAAACCATGAAAACTTTTGACCTCTCCTGTTGTCCTAGGTGTAGGCCAATTCAAAATAGCTTCTACCTTAGAAGAATCCATTTTCAAATTACCATTAGAGATGACAAAGCCCAGGTAAATCAATTCTTGTTTCATGAAGTCACACTTTTCCAAGTTTATCATTAACTTCTGATCTTGTAGCCTCTTCAAGACTATCTCCAAATGTTTCAAGTGTTCTTCCTTGCTCTTACTAAACACCAAGATATCATCAAGGTAGACTACCACAAATTTCCCTATGAATTCCTACAACACCTCATTCATTAGTCTCATAAAGGTGCTAGGGGCGTTTGAAAGACCAAAAGGCATCACAATCCACTCATACAACCCTTCATTGGTTTTGAATGTTGTCTTCCACTCATCCCCCTCTCTTATTCGTATTTGGTGATACCCACTCTTTAAGTCTATCTTGGAGAAATAAGTAGCCCCTCCCAAACAATCCATTAGATCTTCTATTCTAGGGATAGGAAACCTATACCTGATGGTTATCCTATTTATGGCCCTAGAATTGGTACAAAGCCTCCATTTCCCATCCTTCTTTGGGGCTAAAATAGTAGGTACTGCACATGGGCTAAGGCTCTTCCTTATCATCCCTTTGTTTAGGAGTTCTTGAATCTGATTTGATATCTCTTCATTCTGTTGAGGGGTCATTTTATATGCTACCTTATTAGGAAGTATTGCTCCTGGTATGAGGTCTATCTGGTGGCTAATATCTCTGATAGGTGGCAGGGAATCAGGTATGTCTGTTGCAATCACTCCTTTGTAACTTTCAAGTAGATCTCTTACCTCCTTAGGTCCTACTTCCCTCACACTTTCCTCTCTTTCCCCCTTAGGCTTCACAATCAAAGGAAAACCTACTCCACCACCTTCCTTTAATGTGTCCATGAATTATTTTTCTCCTACCATCATTACACTAGACCCTACATGTTGTGGATCCTCTTCTACCAATGACTATATCCTATAAGTCACACCATCCTTTTGTAATGAGTAAGCATTATTTTCTCCATCATGATGAGCCTTTCTGTCAAACTGCCATGGTCTGCCTAATAAAAGATGGCAAGTATCCATTGGAAGGATGTCACACAAGATTTTATCTCTATACCCCCCAATACTAAATTCTACCCATGCTTGTTCATTGATGAGTATGTATTGCCCCTTATTCAACCAACTGACTTTATATGGGTTGCTATGGGGTATCTTTTCTAGATTCAACTTATTCACTACTTCCAAAGATATAATATTATCAGTAGAACTAGAGTCAATAATAACTTTACAAACCTTACCTTGGATATTGTAGTTGATTCTAAATAAAGCCCTTCTTTGAGACAGTTCAGTCTACACTGGTTCCTTGAGCAGCGTCCTCTTGATCATCAGATTTTCTCCCATCTCTGATGTTAGATTCACTTCAGGAGATGTCACACTCCTTTCATCTTCTTGAATCAAAGTGGTTCTCTTCTCACTACCATGAGAAGTTGAGGCCTTCTCTGGACACTTGTATGTCGGTTGCCCTATCTGATTACAGTTATAACATCTCATATTGGAGAACTTGGATCCTCTACCTAATCCATTTGTCCCACCCCTTCCATTAGGCCTTCTTCCTTGGTAGCCTCCTCTACTACTTGAGTCTCCAACTTTCTCTTCTTGGTTAGACTCACCACTAGGCCTCTAGTTAGGACTTCTTTCTCCAAAACTACCTCTACCTCTGAAACTTCTTCCTCCTCTACCTCTATTATTCTACTCACTCTTTCTCTTTATCTTCTCTTCAGCCCTTAAGGCCATTTGGAAACACTTGTTCACTGTTTCTGGTGCTAAGATGTTGATCTCATCTTGGATGCTCATCCTTAGGCCATTCAGATACCTTGCCACCTTCTCTGACTCTTCTTCTTATCTCTTTGATCTGAGACTGAGTTTATGAAACTCTTGTGTGTATGCATTCACATCAAGGTCTCTCTGTCTGAGGTTCTGCAATTTCTTATACATCTGCACGTTATAGTCTAGGGGTAAAAATTGTGCCTTGATTTTGGTCTTCATCCTTTCCCAGGAGGTTATCATATTCTTCCCCTCCTTGACTCTCTCTCCTTGCTCATAATTCCACCATGCAAGAGTAGACCCCTTCAATCTTGCCTTTGCCAACTTAACCCTCTTATCATCAGGGACTTCTTTGTATTCGAAATGATTGTTCAATGCCTCAATCTAGTCAATCACCTCTTCAACTTCCATACTTCCACTATACATAGGTAACCCATCTATGGTGTCCCTATTGACTGACTTCAAAGCATTTACAAATGCCCTATGGTCTGCTAGTATCTCCTCTGTCCTCTTATTGGTTTCATCAATTTATGTATCTCCTTCATCATTGTCACTTTCATCTTCCCTATCCTTACCCTTGGTTCTTTTCAAGTCCTCGAACTTGGACTCAAACATCGCTTCAATTAGTTTCTTCACTGCATCTTGTGACATGCTTTTAGGAGGCATCGTGTTAGCCTCTACTTCACTTTCGTTGTCTGACATACACCAAGACCACACCACCCAAGTGATCTTCAAAACTCCCTCTGATACAATATGATGGGGAGTGCATAGTGAAAACACAGAATGGGTCACTATTTCCCCATAGACGGTAAGACTTAACAAGTGAGCCACCGATACATCTTGATCATCAGACAACAAGGATCGGTATGACTTTCTCAAGTCTTATCATTGATCTACCTTACACTGATAGTTCAACTAAATTTATCTTCAGCGAGATACAACAAGACTCACACCGAGTCGATCAACTCTTCATCATCGGTGAGACTTACTTCTATTGGTGAAGGCTTCTATCCTTCACCTGATGCCCCGATGATGGTTAAGTCCCCCTCGTCTTAACCATGACAGCTTCAGCGTCGATTGGACGTGACTTTATTGGTAAACTCCTTTGATGTGCTTCTGATAGGTCGATGACATTTGTCTTCGGTTAGATTCTTCTCGTCGATGAGCACTTACAAATTCTGGCCGATGCACCGATGGACCAACTCCATCGACGAGACTACTCGACTTCAGCGGACTTGTTGTGAGTCCCAATGATTTGCCGATGCACAGTTTACTTTCTTCCTCTTCAACCGAACCCTGGCACATGGAGATGCTAGGTCAACCTACTATGTAAAAAAACTCTGTCTAGATCCTATGCACCGTCGAACACAAAAACAAAACAAGAAACAAAACAAATACTTGTACAATGAAATCATTCCACTGATTTCTATAGAAATCATACTAGTGGAATGCTTCATGTCGACATACTACAACAATGGAAAGCACAGAAAGAATAGAAATCTATAGTTATACAAATTGCAGTTACAGGGAACAAAAATCAAATTAACAGAACATAATAGTTTTATTTCTCCTTAGAACAATACACAATCACATTCACACACTTCTCTTTTTTCCTTTGATGGTTCCTTCCTCTGGTTGTTATCAACTCAACCTACCAGCAGTTCGAAAACCAACCGATGCAAACAGTTGGGAGACCAACCGATCCAAACTGCCTCAAACTGTCCTATTGCCCTGTTTTGGTACTATATGATTACAATATAACAAAAGTGTGTTTTAAGTCACTTTGGACTTACAAAATGGGTTCTAGGTCCTGAAAGACCTAGAGACAAACATAAATGAAAATGCATTGGTCAAATAGACCTTATTACAAAAGAAAACAAGATTTTCTAGGTGCTCCTACACTAGTTGGTGATGTACGCCACAAAGTTGTTGTGCAAAGTTCAAAAAGTGGTTAGAGATGTTGTGTGGGTCATGCCGACTCATCTAGGAGAAGTGCAAGCAATTTGTCTAATCTTCCAAGACTACCGCCAAGTTGTAATGATCGTTGTGCTACAAGCTTCATGTTTTCTTGCTTAAGGGCGACCTAATTCAATTGTGTGAAGTGTACAGATGTTATTTTATGAAGGATGATGCTATGAAGTATGTTTAGGACTGGGTTAAGCATGTGTTGGAATCCGTAAGGCATGTTTCTCTTCCTAGTGTTGCGTATAGTTCATGTTAGGGCTTTCCCTCTACATGTTTCTTGTTGTTTGATCTCTGGCCAACTTGTAATTGTAATGTTTTTGTTGTTTTAGATGACTTGTAATGTAATCAATGTAATATCATGTATATATTGTGAACCTAGTTGATCTAGGTGAGGTATGATTGGAAGAATGTGAATGTGAGGAGTGGAATATGAATGTGTAATGCATTATGATGTACGACTAAAAGAGAAAGAACAAAAGTGTTAGAGCCTATCCTGATTCATCTTGAAGATATTTTTATGACCGAAGGGAAGTGAAGAGTGTGCCTAATTGATTCAATCATCAAAAGAGGATTGAAGAGGCAAAAGTGCAATCATAATAAGGAGTGAGCTTTATTGTCAGTTTCCGACAATAGAAGGGTTGTCATGTTGTAATCATTTCTGAGTTTGTTCTCAGTTCAAGGAGTAGTTGCTTCCTTGGGTTGTAGCCTTAAAACAAAGTCTATAGGGAGTTATATCTTCCTTGGGAGTGACCCTAAAACCTTTCTTCAGGGAGTAGTAGCTTCCTTGGGTTGAAGCCCTAAAACAAAGTCAGCATGGAGTAGTAGCTTCCTTGGGTTGTGGCCCTAAAACAAAGTTATAATTTTTATAGCAGTGAGCTTCATATATTGTGAGTTAATCCTCACCGTGGTTTTTCCCCTTTTGGGGTTTTCCATGTACAACTGGTGTTATGTGTTGTTGTGCATTATGTTGATCTTTTATGTTTCTATTAATGTTGTAAAGTTTAAGTTTTAATCTGCTCCAGAGTATTTAAGATTTGTTTGGATACTGATTCACCCCCCCTCTTAGTATCTGAGTGTGTTCAAAAATTGGTATCAAATCTAAGTTTCTCAAAAGAAGCTTAACTGCTTGAGGAAGGTCCAGGATGGCTCATAATGGATCTCACAAGGCACCTATGTTTGATGGAACAAATTATTCCTTATGGAAGCTAAGGATGGAAAACTATCTATCTTCTCTAGGGTTTGGTGTTTGGCAATATATCAAGAATGGTTTCACTACTCCTACTTCTGATCCTATAGATGCAGATGAGATTAAGTTGTATGATAATAATGCCAAGGCAAAGAGTGTTATCATGACTAGGTTAGCTGATTCAAAACTTCTGAAGGTAATGAGTTGCGAATCTACTAAGGATGTCTAGGTAGAACTTGGTAGCATTTATGAAGTAGATAGTAAAGTTAAGAAAGCCAAGATACAAATCTTTAAGAGCAAATTTGAGACCCCGAGGATGGAAGAACATGAAGACATTTCTAGTTATATGGTCCTAGTGGATGAAATAGTTAATGGCATCACAAGTCTTGGTGGAATAGTGAAAGAAGATGAGATTGTGAATAAGGTGTTGAGATCTCTCACTAAATCTTATAGTCATAAGGTTTCTGCTATTGAGGAGACTTAGGATTTGGATCACTAGACAATAGATCAATCATTTGGCTCTCTCATAGCCTTTGAAATGAGAGAATTTGATAAAGGTGCTCCAAAGAAGGAAGCAACATTTAAAGTAAGAAAGCAAAAGATGAAACAATGGATCAAGATAATGACCTTGATGAGGTAGAGGCAAACTTTGTGAGAAGATTGAAGAAGGGCACCGACATATACAAAGGTAAGTTACCTTTCAAATGCTTCAATTGTGCGAAAATTGGTCATTTTTATTCTAAATGTCCTTTTAAAGATTCAAAGCATAACAACAAAAGAGAGAAGTCCAAAAGAAGTTTGTATTCCATGGAGAGCAATTGTTCTTTAGAAGATGAGGATCATGATGATTCAAATGATGAAAAACTTTTCATGGCCTTGAACATTGGTGACAAAAAGGGTGATATTGGGAAATATGAAAAGTCTGATACCTTATAGGATGATCAAGATAATGAAAAATCAATAGTTGTATGGACTACCTTTCATGCAAAAGAAGAAGCCAATACTTGGGTAATTGATAGTGGTTGCTCTAACCACATGACTTGTGACAAGGAGAGGTTTATCAGCCTTAAGAAGTGGAATGGTGGACCTGTGAAGTTTGGTGGTGATGAATCAACACAAATCTGTGGAAAGGGTGCTATAACTATTGATGGGAAGAACAACACTGAGGATGTCCTCTATGTCAAAGGGCTGAAGCATAATCTCCTCAGTGTCAGTCAGATGTGTAGTAAAGGATACAATCTTACTTTTCATGCCAAAGGATGTGAAATCAGAAAGGCAAGGTCCAAAAAACTTGTTGCAGAAGGTATCAAGACATATGAAGATATCTATCATCTAAATGAGGTAAATGAAAGAACCTATTTATTGGCTCAATCTGGTGAGTGTTGGTTGTGGTACAAGTGAATGGGACACATCAACCTTGACAATATGGTAAAGATCAGCTTTATTCATGTGGTGAGAGATATGCCCAAGATAACCAAGCCTACAAACACGTTATGCAAGGAATGTCAAATGGGAAAGCAGACAAAGACAAATTTCAAGAGCAAGGAGTACTCTTCCATAATGCCTCTAGAGCTAATTCACACTGACCTATGTGGTCCTACAAGAGCAAAGAGTCAACAAGGTGAAATGTATTTCATGTTGCTTATTGATGACTACTCTAGAATGACTTGGGTTACTTTTTAAGGGAAAAACTAGAAGCCTTTGATAAGCTTAAGATTTTCAAAGCAATAGTTGAGAATGAAATGTCCATGCTAAGATCTAATGCTTAAGATCTGATAGAGGAGGTGAATTTACTTCAAATGAATTTGAAAAGTTTTGTGAAGATCATGGCATTAGGAGACATTTGTCTGCTCCTAGAACCCCTTAGTAGAATGGGGTAGTGGAGAGGAAGAATAGGACTATGCAAGAGATGGCTAGAGCAATGTTGAAAAATGTAGATCTACCTGATATGTATTAGAAGGAAGAAGTTCACACTGTTGTGTATCTTCTTAACAGAGTACAACTAAGGGTCAATATCACTAAGACCCCTTATGATCTATGGTATGGAAGACCTCCCACTGTCAGATACTTTAGTATTTTTGGCAGCAAATGCTACATCAGGAGAGATGAAGAAGACCTTGGAAAATTTGATGCAAGGTGTGATGAAGGGATCTTTCTTGGTTATTGTACTAGAAGAAAGGCCTATAGATGCTACAACAAGAGATTGGGAAAGATGATTGAAAGAACAAATGCTAAGGTAGATGAAGACTTGTATCAGATCTCACAAGAACCAGAGGATTATGGATCTGATATACTTCCCTACATTGAAGAAGAAGAAGAAGAGGAGGAGAAAGAAGAGAAGGAACAAGAATTAGAGAAAATCCCTAAGACTCTAGCAAAGTATGTTAAGAGGAATCATTCAGTAGATCAGATCATTGGGGATAAGAATGAACAAGTGCAGACCAGGAGAAGGTTTGCAAAAGCAAGTGAGCAAGTGAATTTGCGTTTACTATCAAAGATAGAGCCCAAAACCTTTGCTGATGCTAGCAAAGATGATGAATGGTTGAAGGAAATGGAAGAAGAATTGAATCAAATAGAGAAGAATCAGACATGGGAATTAGTTCTAAGACCAGCTAATAAGAATGTTATAGGAATAAAGTGGGTGTTCCAGAACAAGCTGAATGAAGATGGTGAAGTTGTGAGGAACAAAGCAAGATTGGTGTGTAAGGGTTATTCACAAGTTGAAGGTATTGATTTTGAGGAAACTTTTTCTTCGATAGCTAGGATGGAGGCAACCATGATGTTTCTTGCCCTTGTTGCTCACAAACACATCAAGGTTTATCAGATGGATGTCAAGTCAGCATTCTTGAATGGTGATTTAGAGGAAGAGGCCTACATTGAGCAACCAAATGGTTTTCATTTATCAGGAGATCCAGACATGGTGTATAAACTCAAGAAAGATTTTTATGGACTCAAGCAAGCTCCTAGAGCTTGGTATTTGATGCAGAGCATCTAGGACAGCAGGACATCATAGTTCAAAACTTCACATAAGGCAGGGTATTAACTCCAAACTACACATGTTCATGACACAAGGTGAGAGGACTCCAGGACACCTATTCCAAGATTCCTAACTCCAACTAACATTCCATCTCATCCACTATGCAGGGCCTATAGGACAGCAGTCTCATTGACTGTCACAACACTACTGCTCCATGAGAAGGACAGTCCCAATATCTTTCCTAAGGTGGTCTCTAGTAAGACAAACTCAGTCTCACACAACAATCCAAATCAATACCTACTATACACATTTGATGCCTTCCTTGACAAACATGGCAAACATACCTAGTCTCTTCCATGTGGGACTGTCTCCTTTGAGGACTGACAGAGACATCAATAAGGTAGGGTGGATTGTTTTCTCCAAGAAGTCTCTTTCTACTCCTTATCACAAGACCATTGCTAGATCCAAAACATCTTGTACCATTGCTAAAGACTGGTATTTCACTAGGATTCCATTCCCACAGTCACTGGTTATCATCTAGCTGCTGCTGTCCATCTCCAAGTCACGAACATGGTTTTGCAGAGTCATTTGCTTGACAAACTCACCCTCAACCATCCTCCTGCCTCCCAAACCTTCACAAGACCTCTGTCCTAACTAGTATACATTACATTCCACTGATCACAAATAGAAAAGATCAATGGAATGAAGGAAAATCCATCGAACTACTCAAAAGAAGCCCTAAGTTAGGTTTTCTAACCTACTTGCAGAGGAAGGAGGAATACAGAGATATAGAAGAGTGTCAAGAGCCCAAACCACTTGCAAATGATAGGTAACTCACCCACCTAACTCTCCATCATAGACACCAATCACTACTCAGCCGTACAAGTACGGAGCATGCAAGAGAACAATGATTTTTTTGACTGGGAAAATAGGTTTAAAGAGCAGTTTAAGGTTCCACAGTCATAACATTCTTTATATTCAATATCAAGAGTCCAAACTTGTTGTAATTGATAGTCAACTCATCAATCTACACTCCCAAATTCTCAAAGTTCCATGATAGAGCCGTACTATACAGTAGTACGGTCTCAAGTGCACAAGAATACAGAAAAATATAGAAAAGACATGAAAAATAGAGATCTTTTTGTTATTTCTTACAAAACCACCAGTTGTCTCTCACAAAATGAATCCCTTCTACCTTAAAGAAGGCCTCCTCCATTGCATGAAGTCATTTGGAGTGGTTGGGGGTTGAAGAAAACTGCCCAACCATCGAGCTTCCTTCTTGTTTCTAACTGCAACAAAATAGTAACTATCTTCTTTGGACTGTATCGATAATTTTTGTGTTTAGCAATGCTTTTAACATATGGTTAACCTTTGGACAAGGTTTTAACACACCTCCACACCTTTGACATGCCTTTAAAGGCTTACAAACATGAAAACTTTAATGACTGTCCTATATGCCTCAACAAAGGCTTACATAAATGACTATTGCAAACTACCTATTACAACATGACTGTCCTCATTAGGATGAGAATAGATTCTAGCTATTTGGACATAGTCCATTTACATGCATGGCTTTCAAGCCTTATTACAACATTAAATGGTCTCAAGGACCTTATTAAACCAAACAAAACAACTTGAAAATCAAACAAAACCTAGATGTCTTGGTGCTCCTGCACCAGTATTCCTGGCTGGACAAGTACTTACTTTAGCAAGGCTTCAAGAAAGGTACCATAGATAGTAATCTTTACATTAAGGAAGAGGGAGAAATGATTTTGATAGTTACAGTCTATGTTGATGACATCATCTTTGGTGGAGATGATAATATGTGTAAGAGGTTTGCAAAAGAGATGCAAAAAGAGTTTGAAATGTCTATGATTGGTGAGATGTCTTTCTTCCTTGGGCTTCAAATTGTTCAACTAGATGATGGTATCTTTATTTCTTAGGCTAAGTATGTTAGAGAGATGTTGAAGAAGTTTGGTATGGAGGATTCCAAACCAGTAAGTACTCCTATAGTTACTGGTTATCACTTGAGAAAGGATGATGAGTCACTTGAGGTTGATCAGACTCTTTATAGATCTATGATTGGAGGATTATTGTACTTGATTGATTCTAGACCTAATATTATGCATGCAGTATGTGTGGTTGCCAAAGATCAAGCTAATCCTAAGAAAACTCATGAGAAGGCAGTAAAAAGAATAATTAAATATTTGAAGGGAACTCTGGATTATGGCCTATGGTATCCAAGAGGTAGTGATTTTTATTTGAGTGCTTACACTAATGCTGATTGGATTGGTTGTGTTGATGATAGAAGAAGTACAAGTAGTGGTGCTTTCTTTTTAGGAAGCAGATTAGTTTCATGGCACAGTAAGAAACAAGATTTAGTATCTTTATCAACTATAGAGGCAAAGTATATTGCTACAGCATCTTGTTGTACACAAGTGTTGTGGATGAAGAAAACATTGAAGGATATCAAGGTACTCTATGATGAGCCTATTCCTATTTTGTGTGATAATACTGGTGCTATCAATATTTCCAAGAATCTAGTGATGCATTCTAGAAACAAGCATATATCAATCAGGTATCACTTTTTGAGAGAGAAGGATGTAAATAAAGAAGTGAAGTTGGAATATGTTCCAACAAAGGATTAGATTGCAGATATTTTCACAAAGGCTCTTACAAATGATACTTTTGAGTATCTCTGACAGAAGTTAGGGGTAATTGCTCCTCCTTGCTAGATGCATAGTTGTTTCATCTATCTAAGGGGAGTAATTCATGCTATATTTTTTTCTTGGACTGATGGTGGCTACCTCTCATGGGGAGTAGGTAGTGGTTGCTACTGACAAGGGGGAGAAGGTTGAAAAGAAGAGTTTGTACCCTAAGGGGGAGAAGTAATTACCCTTTGTCCTTGATGTCAAAGGGGGAGAATGAGTAGGTGTGTGTTGCCATCAATGCCAAAGGGGGAGATTGTTGCACATATGTTACCTAAGGTTGTCACTAATGTGGTTGTGTGGTTGTCATTGATGTCAACACTCAATTTGGACTGTCACTTATTTACTACAATGGTGTACTAGCAGTGGTGTTGTTGATGTTCATGGTTGGATGTCATGCCTTGATTAATATCAACTAAAGTTGTATTGAGCATGTTTGTGGTTACCAGAGATGATATCATGATGATATATTAAGATGGGAATTAGAAGCATTAAGATGATAATTAGAAGTAATGTTGATGTTGGAAATATAGTGCTAATGATCTGTAGCATGTTGTATGCTCCCTCCTATTGTTTCTAAGGGTGTATGTGCTGCTACAAGAAGACTCTAGTCTCAGGATGATTGATGAAGGTTTCTGATGCAGGAAGTTGCCTTGAAGACCAGTTGGTAAAATGCTCTGCATTTGAAGATATGGTCATGCGGTTCAGAAGTAAAGCTTAGTATGTTGTGAAGGTGTTATATCCAAGAGTTCAAGTCATTATACCTTCAGCAGTGAAAGTTACAAGTGACATAGTTCTGGTCTGTGCTCTGGTAGGATAAAGTGATGATGAAGGTTGATTGGAATGCCCCACATTCCTCTGGAAGCGAAGATTTGTCCATATGGTTTTGTGAACATGTTCAAGGATGTTCAATGCATACTATTGTGCAGTATCATTGATTTGGAGGTCTACAAGTTCAATTTTCAAATGACAGTGTATTACAAATGGTTTCAGATGCCTAATTGTTCTTAGGACACATGTTTGAGTACTTATGCCAGTTGGAGAATGTACAGATCAGTTATATGAGTTTATGTGGACATTCCACATGTCTCTATGTTTCTCAGGTTTGATGCACATGCAAATATTCCATGTTTCCAATACTGCACAAAGTTTTCAAGTCCGTTTGTGAAGAGTTATTAGTATTGAGGCTAACATTGAAATGTTGGTGATGTGTGCCACAAATTTGTTGATGTGTGGAGTTCAAGAAGTGGTTAGAGATCTTGTGTGGGTCATGCCAACTCATTTGGGAGAAGTGCAAGGAATGTTTAATCTTCCAAGAGTACCACCAAGTTGTAATGACCATTGTGCTACAAGCTTCATGTTTTCTTGCTTAAGGGTGACCTAATTCAATTGTGTGAATCATGCAGATGTTATTCTATGAAGGATGATGCTGTGAAGGATGTTTAGGACTGGGTTAAGCATGTTTTGGAATCTATAAGGTGTGTTTCTCTTCCTGGTGTTGCGTGTAGTTCATGTTAGGGCTTGCTCTCTACATGTTTCATGTTGTTTAATCTCTGGCCGACTTGTAATTGTAATTTTTTTGTATTTTTGGTCGACTTGCAATGTAATCAATGTAATATCATGTATATATTATAAACCTGGTTGATCTAGGTGAGGTATGATTACAAGAATGTGAATGTGAGGAGCAAATTATGAATGTGTAATGCATTATGATGTATGACTGAAAGAGAAAGAGAGGAAGTTTTAGAGCCTGTCCTGATTCATCTTGAAGATATTTGTGTGATAGAAGGGAAGTGAAGAGTGTGCCTAATTGATTCAATCATCAAAAGAGGTTTAAAGAGGCAAATCTGCAATCATCATAAGGAGTGAGCTTCATTGTCAGTTTCAGATAGTAGAAGGAATATCATGTTGTAATCATTTCTGAGTTTGTTCTCAGTCCAGGGAGTAGTTGTTTCCTTGGGTTCTAGCCCTAAAAAAAGTCTGTAGGGAGTTGTAGCTTCCTTGGGAGTGACCCTAAAACCTTTCTTCATGGAGTCATAGCTTCCTTGGGTTGAAGCCCTAAAACAAAGTCAACAAGGAGTAGTAGCTTCCTTGGGTTGTAGCCCTAAAACAAAGTTGTAATTTTTATAGTAGTGAGATTCGTATATTGTGAGTTAATCCTCACCGTGGTTTTTCCCCTTTTGGGGTTTTCCACGTACATCTGGTGTTATGTGTTGTTGTGCATTGTGTTGATCTTTTATGTTTATGTTAATGCTGTAAAGTTTAAGATTTAGTCTGCTCTGGAGGATTTAAGATTTGTTTGGATACTAATTCACCCCCCCTCTCAGTATCCTGGTGTGTTCAACATACACAACCAATTCCATTAAAGTAAGATGAGAATATGAGGGAAAGGGGTGGACCTCACAAATTTCAATTAATGCCTTAGGAAACAAAGATGTGAATTTAGACTTAATTTTCTAATGAATCTAATCATAGATCCTCTTCAAAATGTAACTTCATTTACTTCTCTAAAATCACATGGCTTCAAAGTATAAGTTCATTTACTCGTCAACTACCATCACTATAGTAAAAAACATGGCCCCTCAAAGTATGCCAAGCAATGATAAGAAACCTACATATAGTGAGGCAAAAATTAAATATGCTAAAGCAATATTGACATTGTTTGATTTAATAAAGATCTTGCAATACTAAATCTCCATAGAAATGATAATAGTAAGACAACACTAATTCAAATAAAAATAAGATGCGAACAACAACATTCTAATATATGTATTCAAGGGATATAAAACAATGGAAATGGACTATAATATATACACTCTAGGATGCAAAAGTTATGGTGAAAAGTGTCCCAAGATAACTCATCTTTATTCATAAATAGTCTAAATATATACACTCTAGGAGGTTTAGTTGTCCATAGTGATTCATGGACTGAGTCAACATGTAGGAGTAGAGATGTCAAGATAACTCATCTTGATGAGGGATAGGTGGCACCTAACTACCATTAATCACAGAGATGAATGAGGTAGAAGTGACAAAGAATCTCATTAATCAAGGCAATTGACATGTGCTCTTATTTCCTAATTCACTTAAGTAGATAAACAAAGTTACCTAAGAAAACTTAATATAAGGTGTGATTATATAAAAAATGTACACCAATATTCCCCCTTAAGTGCAACTTAGGGAAAAAATAAATGGGTCTTGGCAAGACAAGCCAAATGAGGTAGCCATATAATCTAAAAGACTTCAAGGTACAAAGAAAGTATACCTGCCCCCCCACCAAATAGAAGAGAAGGATTAAACCCATAGGATAAAACTCCCTTCCAAAGAGATGAAAGATAGAGGATGAGAGAGATCCCCAAAAAGTGTGTTTCCTCCTACACCAATGATGGAAGGATGAAAATAAACGTTGATGAAGATCCATGTGCATTGAACATTCCTTCCCTTAGGCAATATTAGACCAATAGGTCCATGTAGAAGGTCTTTCCAATCCAAAAAGATGTAAGGAAGCAAGCTATATGGAAATAACTTCCTATGTTAACATTGAGAGGAGTGTTATTAAAATAACCTAAAATTAGATACAAACTTATTACAGAAAGTAGAGAAACACATAGAAATCAACAATAAGCAATAAACCATAACACAATGATTTACATGGGGAAAACCATTTCGGGAGAAAAAAATCAACTCCAAAATCTACACAACGTATTATCAAATCAACAAAGGATTACAATACACTTGTAATGAAAGTTTTTACAGAAGTAATACACCAACATTCAAATATAGAGTAATTCTAATAGTATTCTAGTGGTACCTATGTACCTACAAACACTCAAATATAAAACTACTCTTTATGCTCTTAATTTATAGACTTATGGCAACCTAAAAACCATCTATGGTTTACAAAACCATGCGCAAATACACCCAAGATGTATGGCACCCAACTTGGGCCCAATCTCCAATGCCTCCTAGGGAATATATTGAATACAAGATAAAAATAGCCTCTTACACCTATCATAATCTGTCAGAATGCATCATAGTTGACCACCCAACTTGGGTGCCCAGGTTTTCTAAATATAAATAGTCTAAAATAAGTTCTTATGATTAATAATTAACACTCTACATCATAGCTAGTCAATATTCCAATGCAGCTCTCTTATAGGCTTTTACATGTCATAAAATATGTCAAATAACCAATATATAATATTATTTAATAACCACTGCAAAGCACTGACACTTGGCATAAATGTCACCTCAAAAATCCCAAGCCACATTTGGTGGAGCACAATATTAATAATAAATAGATGTAGGAAAATGTTAAATAATTAAATCAATAAACTTAGGTATTGCCAAAGTTGAGACATTTTAAGTCCCAACATTCTCCCACTTGTCGAATACCTTGCAAGAGCCAAAGGGAAACATACCATCATGGAATCAACTAATAAGGGCCAAAAGGCCCATAGACTTTGAACACCATTTGAACTTCTTAGTGCTCACAAGCTTAGTCAATGGATTTGCAAAATTCATCAAAGTCTCTAGCTTTTCCAATTTCACCCTTCCATCTTCAATCATAGCTCTCACAAAATGATACTACACATCTATGTGCTTGGTCCTTGCATGAAATGTTGGGTTCTTTCCCAAACAAATTACACTGAATATCACAATAAAGAGTAACTACACCTTGTTTTGGCCCAACATCTAAACATAATCTCTTAAGTCAAATAGCTTCTTTATAGGCATGAGTTATTTCCATATACTCAGCCTCTATAGTGGACAAAGCGACCAAACTTGTCACTTGTCCAACTTAATGTACCACTAAATAGAGTAAAAACATAAGCACCAGTGGATCTTTTACTATCAATATAACCTACCCAATCTAAGTCCACATAACCATAAATATCAAGAGAATGCTTGTCTCCTATCAAATTACCATAATAACACAAGAAATACTTTGAGGTATCATGTAAATATCTAAAGACTCTCTTAACAACATTCCAATGAATCTATCTAGGATTAGAAATAAAACTACTGAGAACTTCCACTACTCAAGTAATGTTTGGTCTAATGTAGACCATAGCATACATTAAAATTCTAACTGCACTATAGTAAGACACTCTACTCATGTCTTCCATCTCCGATCATGATGTAGAATTGTGTAATAGATAACTTCATTCCCAATGTCAAAGGAACACACAATGGTCTACAATCATGTATGTTAAATCTCTATAAAAGTGAATTGATATACTTAATCTAGCTAAGCCAAATTTTTATGTTCTCTCTATCTCTTTTGATCTCCATGTGAGGCCCACTCCTCCACCTTAGGTTCACATCTTATTTTCATAGACTCTTTTGCTTATGACACTCATGGGTAGGATATTTTACTTGTGACGATTATAGACTATGATGACACTAATACTATGTTTAGAATAGTAGTTTAGTATATGTTTGATGATGACTTGAGTAACTAATAATTATGGACTTGTTCATATTTTCTATATTAGAGTTTATGAATTATAATTAATTTATCACTAGGGGTTGACTTTAGAATGAACATAATTGTGTATGATGAATCTAAATTGTATTTGATTAAATGCTATTTTTATATGATTTTATATTAATATGATGAATTAAACTTACTATTTGATTTTCATTTACTTATGATAATATTGTTAATTATGAAATATTTATGATACACATATTAATTTAATTATGAATATTACTTCGGCTATTATCTCAGATATATTAACATTTTTGTGTAAGTGTGCAAGTTTAATTCCATGACCAATAAAAAATTGTGAAGGTTCCCTAAGAAACCACTGTTGTGTTTCTCTAGTGTACCTAGACCTTATCCTAAGAGAGGATTAAGGTCTTCTTGTGTAAAAGAGTTGTGGGTGTGATTGTGTTAATTAAATTTCTAATTATATTTTTATTAATCTATGTTGGATGTATTTAAATTTCAACTTAACAGGGAGATTTTAGGGTTATAAAGTGTAAAATCTCGTATTTCAACTTAATAGGGAGATTTTAGGGTTATAAAGTGTTATTTTCTTAATTATTTGCACGTAAAATTAAACCCTTATACTGATAACTGTTAGAATTTAAGGTTTACATTTAGTTAGTTTATAGTTTATAAATAAAACAATAGTTAGTATATGTTATAGATAATATTAAATAAACTATTGTTAGTTTATAAGAGTTAGTTATATTCCCGTATGATTTTTTAGTTACTTACATGGGAATTTGTAAGGCTTTAAAAAGCCACTGCACTATATTGTAAGATCATCAGATTCAATTCAATATAAAATTTTATGTTTTTATTTTTGTTGTGAATTTGCATTTGCTCCATCATATTTTATTATGGTATCAAAGCATTTTGAGAATGGGTTGTGAAGAAAAAGATTGTTGAGCGAGTTTGTCAATCTAGAAAATCAAATCTTTGCATTTAATATTGCTAGCAGTTACAGAACGGATCTTGCTGTGGAGAAATTAGGGTTTGCGAAAGAAAAATGTGAGCCATGGCCGGCTATATCTGCGAAGGATTGATATTCATGATTGTAGATGTGGCTGATGCATTGTTGTTGTAATACATAAAGGATAGAGGAGGCATACACTTCTCTTTTGTTCACTGGTCTGTGCATCTCTGTGCTGAAAGAATTGTATGCCAAATGCAGAAATGATTTTGATCTAGTTCACCATGCATCTTTATCGCCTGGTTGCCCACGAGTCTCTAGTGTATTCATTTTATTCCACTCAAGTGACAGTAACCTATGCACTTACCCTAGCAGATATATGTCCATTTGTCTACAATAATCTTTGCTCATACGTTGGAGAATGCTAGTGAAGTTAATACACCTTTTCCATGCTACGTTTTTAGACTAGTCTTGAATATTGTAAAGAGGTGAACCTGTGTGAGAAGAAGAAATCAAAGTGTGGGAAGAAGCAACAATCAACACATAATAGAAAGAAGTCTTACAAACTCTCATGACAGAGTGCATTGATTCACATCACATTTTAAGGAGGAGCTCAACAAATGCAAGATAAAAAGGGTGTATGGTAAAGTAAGTACAGATTAAGTTCACATTTATATTAAAGTTTGGTAACAATAAATGGACCAATTGGTGAGAATATTTAATTTTGTCTAAGTGGTTAAAGGTTCAAATCTTAGAATGATGCATTTGTTTGGATTTGAGTTTTGAAAGTATTGTAGTTGGAGATAGAAGATTTTATTCCTTTTGATAAAAGAAGTGATAAAGAGTTGTAAGGATAAGTTTTTGGAGGAACAATCATTCTAAAATACTATTTTATAAATGGAGGAATAAGGTAATGTGTTTTGATATTAGGGATGGTTTGAATCTATAAGTGTTTTTGAAATAAAGGAGTGTAGTGCCCCTCACCTTGCTTATGTTAGACTGATAGTATTCCTAGTAGGATTAGATATCATGACATGGATTCCTTGTTATTACGTCGAGTTGTTTATGGACCTATTTCTATGATGACGATTGATGATATTGGATTATTGATATTTTATGTTTCATAGTTTGATGGACATATTTGATATAATGGATTAATGTTACTTCTGAGGTTAATGTGATATCTAATCAGGGTTATGATGTTTTAACAATAATTGTTATACTAGATCCTATTGTTATTGACTGTTCTATGTTCTTGTAGACAACTGAATATTTAATTGTGGATATATGTGAACAGAACAGTGTCGCATTACTCATGTCCGAGTACCCTGCCACGCTGCGATTTCTGTTTACTGTGTGACTTCATATTGTATATATATGTTTAACCTTGAGGTTTGCTGCAGGATGCAAGTACCGGGCATCGACTCCACCTGAACTAGCAGGTCTGAGCGTGCCCTAGCCAATGGAATTGTTGATGGGAGTTAGCATAAGGTTCCCTAGTTATCCGTCATCCTTGTAGAGGATAAGTCTTCAGTTTTGCGTCTAGTCGTTGTTCTTAGTTTCGTTTGTCTCCATGGGTTGTCGTCTTGCTTTCTCTGCATGCTTGATGGTCGAGTAATTGCATGATTATGATTGGTTAGTTGTGGTATATAAATAGATAAATTTGATTGTGATTATTAAATAGAATTATAAATAATTATTAGTTGTTATATAACAAATGTATATTAAATATTAAATAAATAAAAATAAATAATAAAGGAGTTAAATTAGTTATAAAGTAGCATTATAAGTTGTGGAGTTGTTTTATAATTAATAAAATAAACATGAAAGTAAATATATGTGGCCAAGTAAATAAATGATTTAATAAAGTAAAATGTATTTATGAGTTGTTATATATTAAATATCTATATGAAATACTAAATTAAATAAAATAAAAATTATAAGCTGTAATATATTAAATGTATGTTATCTTTGAGTAAATAAAAATATAGGAGGTTACATTGTAATGTTATTAAAAAAAAATTAAAAGAATGTAGGCTGTATTTTCTTTGGACGGTTTGCATTGGATTGTGGGTTTATTCCCTAACGGTGGAGTACAAGCAATTAGGGTAGGGGATTCTATATAATAGGCGGAAAGAAGAAGAGAAGGACAGAAAAGAAAAATAGAGTTGGAGATCTGGGAAGGAGAACGGAGCTGCGAAGAACAGATTGAGGTCATTGCAGCGTAAACAGGTTCCTTTAATTGTGTTAATGTTATTTTCTCATCTTGCATTCAAGGACTATATCTAGGGTTTTTTATTCTGCGATTCCTCTACTCATTCAAATCATTTTTAAGTTATTCTGTGGTCATTATACTCTGAATTTCCGTAAGATCCAATTCATCCCTGCCGAGTGTATTTATTGTAAAACTTGTAAGGCCAATGATGATAAAAGTTTAGGCTTGTTTCTCAAAACATTCGCAGTGACCGCGCAAGAGCTTTCGCCCTTGCCTGGGCTTGAGAGTTGATGCTGTCAAATTCTTCTGTGGATGACTGAAGCTTTCGCAATGAAATTATTATGTGTATTGCATTCTGTATGATGACATCTAGATCACGGCTGCCTTCTTCGTCCCAGCTAATTTCCCCAACTTGAATAAAAACTTCTGCGCCTAGGGATGTGATATGTCTGCTACAAGAAAAGTGTGTATCATTTTGCAGCCTGAAAATCCAACGGCACAACTAATTCCTCTATCTTGCATCGGTCCTCCTTACCATTCGCACTCACCACACTAACCCATTGCTGCATAGGGGTTTGAAAAAAGAACATAAAATGTGCCATCAAAAGTAGGGTCGCTGTAAATACTCCTAGGCCGATATTCATATGTGATCTGCAGGAAAACGCCTGGCAGATTTAACAGGCATCGCAATGATAAAGTTTGTGGCGTCTTCAAGATAGCTGCACGGGCTGGAAGGTCAACCATGTACACAAAATAAATTGACTGCAGGCATGGAGATAAGTGTTACAACTGTGATTCTAGAGTGTACCGCTCTCTGCTACTAACTTGCAAAATCCATTTCGTTCATATCCTGCCCATGTCACCTAGTGCATAAGGGCATTATAGTGCTTGATAATGTCTCGTGTCCTAAATATTAAGCCAGAATCATCATACTAAATATGATAATTAAAATAGTTAAAAACACATTAATTATGATGCGTTTATTTGTGCATATTATCATTTTGTTGGCCATTTATGCACATTGTTCGCAAAGGCACAGCCCGCACAATATTAGATGCCACATAATAATAAAGATTCTTCTATATTTCTAATTCTACTATTTCTTAACACCTAATCCAATCCAGAGGGGTGAAGAGACAATTCGCTGATGGCAGAGATTCGTTACACAATCCACAGATTTGCTATGGTAGAAATTAGTTACGCAAATTTCAGCGCTCTGAGAGTTTTAGTTACCGAGAGCTGCAAGCAGATGCAACCGATTAGGGAAAAGCACTATAATGTCATCCTATGAAGCCACGGGAATGTGGTGCTAGGTTTGCTGGGTTCGATGTACAAGTTACCAGAGAAGACCATGCCATTATCTTTCATGATGATCTCATTATTACAAAAGAAAATGGAATAGTTGTCGTCTAAGGCCTGAGGGTGTTAAACATTCATTTGATTCAAATTTTTTTTTTGAAGATATGGCAGACCATGGGTATTGCCCAATACCGGCCATCACAATCTTTTTCATCTTACCTAACAAGGACATAGGATTGGCTCCCAACTCCCTTGCTCTGGTTAAGTGTTCTTATTACAACTCTAAAAACACCAAAGGCCATGGGTAACAAGTATAATCATCAAACTAATTGGACCCACTTCCAATATCTAGACTCATGCTAGCATGGATACAAGCATGCACACCCACTCTGAGAGGCTCTCACATAGCACCCTCTTCTAGAGATATATTGTCTAGTAATAGTGGCATAAATATGCAAGATGCACCCCTATTATGCAAAAGCTCCATGAACAGGAGGTGTTCAAACAAACCTAATCCCTCAACATGAATTATTACTTCCTTGCTTGCAAATTAAACAAATGTTACGAGGGATCCAAGGCTCCAATACAACATGATCACCCATTACTAAATTCTTAACTAGTATCTCAATTTCTATCATAGCACCGACACTTTCAAGGCTAATCTCCGTGGGCTCTCTCAATGAAATGTGGGAATTTCTCATATGCAATGCCTCCACCCTCTATGCAGCTAAATTATAAGAATGGAATATACTTACTATCCAATGATCCAAGTTATTTATTTATTTATTCATTATTATTATTATTATTATTTCAAAGTAATCGTTGTAATCCCCAAACTACCTGGGGAGTGTATGAGTGAATGTTAATCGAAATTGTATAAACTTCATGATGGAGAAAACCATTGGGAATAAATAGGTATTAGATAAATGATCAAATGAAAATATATTTTGTTAGTTGCTAAAATCAAGTATAGATTAAATATTATAGTTAAGTCATTCAATTTATTTAAATCAAGTTATTGAAATTTATAGGATTAAATTATTGGGCTTATTAAACTTATTATGGAAATGGAATAAAATAAGTAAATTTTGTGATATCGATTGAATAAATAAAATTTTATATGAATAAATATTAGTGTTGATGAATTTAATTCAATTTAGTTTTGAATTTACTACATTTTCTTATGATGTTTGGGTTAGGAATAAGTATATAAATAATGTAATGGAAACTTGATTTATAAGTATTGCATTAAATGGTGAGTCTAATTACAAATTGTAAGTGAAATTTGTTGGTCGTAATAGGGTCTTGTTGTCGAGGTTAGTCTTCCAGAGGCGTAGAATGTTATGTCTTGATTTCATATGCTAAGATGTAAATTCATCAAGATGTGTAAAAGGTCCTTCATGGATGTTATGATGTATTTATTTGTTTGAGATGTAGTGTTGGTCTAGACAATGGGAGACATCGAGTACAGTAATGGAGTAATGTTTATGTAATGCTATGGACAATGTTTTGTTAGTTGTCCTTGTGATTAAGATGACATGCAAGGTGGTTAATTCCTTGCATTGTTATATACACATGTTGATATGAGGATAATTGTGTGCAAGATGGTTGATTTTTTGCATGGTTCCTGTATCCTCGTTGTCCTGATGATGTTTCTATGCTTGTTGAGTGGGGTTTTCTAGTTGCAGGTAGGGGAGTGGCTCTCAATGGGGGCCGGAGCCCAAAGTGGCGTCCAGGACAACCCATGTGGGAGTTTGATAACTCAGTGATAACCTAAATAATGAATTAGGGGGTTGGGTAGTTAATCACACCTAAATAAAGATAAGTGGATGCCTCACTCATGGCTCAAGTGCTCGTTTAGGCTTGAGATGAGATGAGAAGGCCTAGAATGGCAAGATCAACTACTTTATCCTCACGAAAGGTATGTTGATTCCGCATGAGCGTTGTATGGGCGCCAGGAGTCGGGAGAGGTTGCCAGGACAACCCAAGATGGGGGTCGGGGCCTAGGAAGGCTTACCAGGACAACCCATGACAAGCCATGTGATGACACTCCTCCCTACTGTAGCCTAGCATTCCCTAGTTGTACTCTCCCCATTCGTTATGTGCTTGCCTCTGGAAGTGTTGTTAAGTTGTTTGTGATATTGACTTGTGTTGTTGGAGTTATGTGTTGTCTTGTTCTTATAGTCTACTGTCTACCTGACTATATGTTGTAGTGGGAACCTTATGTTAACTCCTAGCTCGGGGGGTGGACCTTAGGGTTCCACATGGTTGGGTGGAAGAGCTTTTATCCATTGGTTTTTCTCCTTGCTATTGTTCGTGTGCGAGGATGAGGTACCTTGTGTATCAGCCGTCAGATCTTGTACTAGATAGGAAGTAAGTAATTTGTATTCATGTACTTGTCTGTGTATCAGTTGATTTATAATGTATGTGACCAAAAGGTGTTAAGTAACAATGCAATGATGTACGCATGTGTGAGAAGAAATTGTAATTATGTACCAGATCCTGATGATTACTCATCTGATGTTATAGAGATGTAAATGTTTATTGATTAAATGCAATAGGTTTAGAATGATCTATTAATGTTAGTTAATGATGTATGTCAGATTATGTTGTTTGTTTTGTCAAGTAATGCTTCCATGTAATCTTAGAGTAACAAGTTGATAGTTTAATGATGTGTAATGCTGTGTTAAACATTACTTTATTACTTTATTCATTTTTAAAAAAAAAATTATTCTGTTTTGCATAGTGTAGATGTGTTGTTCTCTAAGGTGTTCATGCGGGGCGTTACAAGGAGTTATAAGTGTTTCATTGTAAAAATAAAAGTGAATTATCAGTCCCAAAATGTCTTCATATGGATTTTATTTTGCACTACAAGCAATCCTTAAAGAAATAGGGCCTTTGAACTTCTATTATCTAGTAGAATGAGGAATGTTGGATTACATTATATTTGATGCCAAATGTTGCATGTGACATGAAAAGAGGAAACTTAAACAAGGTTACGAGGTAGATGTAGAAGACAATGACAGTTAAAAGAAGAAAAATGTAAAATCTAATCTCAGTGAATTGGAGGCAGGAGGCACCGGAGGCTAGAGGATTCTTCATCATCTCGAGATAGCTTCTTTCTCAGGGATGATTCTGTTGGTTTTTTCCCAGACTGGATGCTTATTCCCAGATTTCCCTACAAGGTAGCCATCAATGATCAACAGGATCTCTGGGCCAGGGGCCAACAGTGTAGGAGATAGACTCTATATTTTATCTCCTCTTCTTCTTCAAGCTCTGCAAAACCTAGGGGGTATTCCCTACTCAAAATCCATGGGGATATGCATACAAAGGCTGGGATGCTGACAGAAAGCAGATAAGTCCTCCTATAAGTAGACCAAAACTGCAAGATAAGAGCAAAGGGGTTGGCTTTGGGCCTATTTTCAGTTGTAGACAGAGGACTTGGATCCTAAAACTAATTCTAATGTCCTAAAGGTTGTTTTAGAGTTTGATTTTGATTTTATGTTTGGATGCAAAGCTGGACATGGTTATAACACTAACAGAAAGCAAGATTGGTGCCTATCCAGGGCCTGGAGCCAGTAGACATACACCTGTGAATGATATGCATGAACAACTAAAACTAGATTTCAGGGGGATACATATGATACCTGCCTTACAGATATCTCCCGATACAGAGTGTTAAGCTGTCTATACTTATGGCATCCCTATTGCAGTATACCCTTCCCAATATTCAATCTGAAAACAGTTTAATCTACCCCTTGAGCAGAAGTTAAAAGATTAAACATTCAACACAGGAATTCTATGTTCTAGAATCTTAGACATTCCTTGAATACCTAGACTCAGAAGAAAGATACATGCAAAACTGGAGACAGAATTAGCATAACACATGCAAACATAGCATTATTCATATAAAATTGACCATGAAATCAGTGGATTCATGCAAAAACATACCACAGGAGATACATAAACTCGCAAGTTTTGCTACAGAGAGCAACCAAATTAGCTGTATTGCATTACAGAGCCAAAAATGTTCAACTTTCAACAACCTAAAATGAGTAACACTTCCAGCTTAAAAACCAGCCAGAGGGAAGCGTACTCAGCTTAATTACATGGTTGACTAAAAATCCTGCCAGATACATAGTATCAGAAAAATGGCACTCAATGCACTGAATGCAGCAGGTGGAAGAGGGGATAGAAGAGGTTCTCGAGCCATGAGCCGCGAGCCATGGTTGTACAACTTCAGTCAAGTACTGGATCCGTCCACGCCATCACCCATACTTCAGCAACAACTGCCATTAATGTCCATCTACCTCGTAGCCATCGGGAAAACATCAAACAGTGTATCGCAACCGTTTCCTGCCAAAATACCTCTTCATGATACTTGAAAATATGCAGGATAACAATTATCCCACATGCACCCCGCGGCGACCTTTTCAACACTTTATATACTAGGTCGCGAGCATATATGATGTCGGTGTTTTTGCTCCCGATGACACTAGTATAAACCTTCATCAGCCTCATCCTCCAACATGATATCCTGTTACTCGAAAAATCACCCTGACGTCAGCATCATCATCTGCACGACCACCCTCATCGGCACAACCTGATGCATCGGAGGAAGATCCTCCTGCTTAGCCGATACCAAATGTCTGGCCGATGAACATCCTGATGACGTCACCGTCATGTCCTACTGACGTCATCAGCATATCTGCCTACTGCACACCTCCTCATATCTAGATGATGTCATCGTCATATTCACAACATCGGGGGATCTCCACAAGGTGACTAGTGTTAGAAATATGACCCCCCTCGGACCTTAATGACGTCACCACAAATCGGCATCAGGATGATATTCGAAAATATGATGATGATGACAACCCACCCCTAGAATATCATGATGATGATGACCTCCTCTCCTTAAGAAAATATGATGCTGCAGCTGAAAAATGCTGAGGAGGTCCAACACTTAGGAAATTTTGGATTTTAGAGAGGGGACCATGCCAAAAACCTTGAACATAAATTATTACCAATAGGCACCTTGACCTTCTATCGATGACCCTTTTCTCCTTTCATTTTCCTTTATCGCTTTTGTATATGCAAATCCAAATGCATATACAACATACAGGGTGGACGTCAAATGTTATAGAACGAACAGAATTTCAGTTCGGGTCCGGCTTGCATATATTTTCATTGCATATCTGAATGTATATTTTGTTTGTATGTTGAATATACAAACACAAACATACAAGCAGGGAATCTAATTAGAATATTCCAGATACATTCCTCCCCTGTATATTGAACATGTACAAACCTGTTTGCATAAGACTGCGGCAGGCCCCACCAAATGTATATCAGCCAATGTATATTTTCCTTTGTATATGACCTGATATACAAAGCGGGAATATTCCCTTCATCGGCCAGACCAACACCGTCGGCCAAACACACGCCGATCACGAACGTTACGCCGATGGTACATCACTACCACCAATTTGATCGCCAAGAAGCCTGTGAGGTCATGCCGATGGGCAAGAAGATATAGGGTTCAAATGAAGAAACCCTCTAAACATGAAAAATCAACCTCCAGGTCAAAATGAGTACCAACACTGGCTCCGAATGGGGACGTGCAGGTGAAAACCTGCAGCGAGAACCAGATCTCCGGGCAGACCAGGCAAAAACCAAAAAGGCACGAACATGTACAAGACATTTACAATATATACATATTTTTACACATGTGCACAGAGACAAGTCATCTATGCAAAATAGAACTTAAGGAATTGGCCATGCACAGGCAATTCCAGAAATTCACCATCTAGGGCCTGGAGGAAATAAGAGTCCTCCCCATGGGTACTGCAAATCTGATATGGGCCCATCCATAAGGGTTCGAATTTACCATGTTTACCCCTGTCCTAATTTTTTGCATTCCAGATGAGTACCAGATCATTGACCTGAAACTTCCTTTTTGTAGCTCTCCTATCAAACAGATATTTCACATCTTGTTGTCTCTTGAGATTGATCTGGTGTGCTTTCCTTCTATTCTCATCCAGTGCAACCAGCTGGTTCACTCTTTCTGTCATGGAGTCTTCAATCTCCTCATCATTATCCTGGATAAATTTGTAAACTTGCAGGAGATTGTTTATAGGCAATCTGGCTGATGCACCATATACCAGCTCAAAGGGTGACATCCCAATAGCCTTTTTTACTGTCACCCTATCAGCCCATATTGCCAACTTTAATTTTGAGTCCCAAGCTCTCTTGTTCTTGTCTAGTATCCTCTTGATAATTTTCATGATGCTTTTATTGCTTGATTCTGCTTGACCATTTCCTTGTGGTTGGTATGGTGATGCATATGATAGATTTATCCCATATTTAGTGCAAAAATCAATAAACTCACCTGATCTGAAGCACATAGCATTATCAATAACTATCTTGAATGGTACTCCAAACCTGATGATAACATTTTCCATTATGAAATCTGTTATCACCTTACTTGTAGCTCTCTTAGTTGGAATGGCCTCAATCCATTTGGTAAAGTAATTAGTTGCCACCAAAATCCAACTGTGTCCCCCACTTGACTTGTCTGCAATTTCCCCTATGAAGTCAATTCCCCATTGCTGAAATGGAGCATCCACAGTTACAGTTCTGAGGGGTAAAGCACCATCATATCTCAATTTTCCTGAGAATCTCTGGCAAGGGTCACACTTCCTCACTAACCTTTGTGCATCTGAAAAGAGAGTGGGCCACCAATATCCTGCTCTGAGAATCTTATGGGCTGTTGTTTGGGCAGTATAATGTCCACCACACAATCCTTTATGCATGTCATTCAAAACATTGTTAGCTACATCTTCATCCACACATCTCAGCAGCACACCATCAGGGTTTTTCCAGTATAGCTCACCTTGAACAATAACATACCTGATTGCATGTAACTTTAAAGTCCTCTTTTGACTGTCACTGAAATGGGAAGGACAATTCAGATTTTGCAAGTAGTATATAATGTCCTTGTACCATCCAGATCTTGATACATTTACATTCTCATTTTGGATTGCATTAACTTGGCATGCTTCCAAGTTTGACTGTGCCATCATCTTGGCTAATCCTTGTCCTCTTACCAACTTGGTAATTTGTATTTCTATGTTGAACTCCTGCAGTTTGTTTATCCATCTACACCTTCCAGTCACCTCCTGTTGAGTGAATATGTCTTTGACTGCTGCATGGGGTACATATGCAATTATATGTGGTCCTACCAGGTATGGTCTGAAACTTTTGATGGCTCTGACTAGTGCATATGCCTGTTTTTCCATAATATCATATTTTAACTCAGCAACCTGCAAGGACATACTGAAGAAAGCTATGGGTTGTTCAAATCCATCTTCATTTTTTTGTAGCAAACATGTAGCAACAGTGTGAAAGGAAGCAAATGAAAACAACTGGAACGGCCTAGAAAAATTAGGAGATTTAAGAACAGGGGCCATTTTGATTGCCTCTTTGATACTCTGAAATGATTCAATTGCTTCACTTTCCCAGTGAACAGTTGCATCCTTCTTCATCATCTTGGAAATGTTCCTTGTGGTTTCTGCAAAGTTGGGAACAAATCTCCTAACAAAATTTATCTGTCCAAAGAAGGACTAAACTCCTTTTACAATTTTTGGCATTTGAATTCTGTCAATAGCAGCCACTCTCTCTGGATCTATCCTAACTCCATCCTTGGAAACAATGTGCCCTAGGAGTTTTCCTTCAACTACCCCAAAAGCACACTTCTTTGGGTTGAGAGAAATGCCATACTCTAGTGCTCTAATGAAAATCTGCTCCAAGTACATACAATGTTGCTCTTCCTTCTTTGAATATGCAGTCAAATCATCTTGATATATAGCCAGGATTGAATCAATCAACCCTGCAAAAGCAACATCCATTGCTCTTTGAAATGTAGCACCTGCATTTGTTAGGCCAAATGGCATTCTAACATACACATAAGTTCCCCATGGAGTGGTGAAGGCAGTCTTATATTGTTCTGATTCCTTTACCTTCACCTGATTATATCCTGAAAATCCATCCATCATGGACAAGAGTTCACAACCAGTCACTCTCTGCAACATAGCTTCCATATTAGGCAGTGGATAGTTATCCTTTAAAGAGGATACATTTAAGTTCCTGAAGTCAACACAAAGCCTAATATCACCATTCTTTTTTCTGACTAAGACAAGGTTAGATACCCAAGTTGAATGTCTGATTGGCAGAATTATTCCAGCCTCCCTAAGCTTTTTGAGTTCTTCTTGCATCTTTGGAGCTAAGGTAGGATTAATAGGTCTTTGCCTTTGTCTAAATGGCTTAGCTCCCGACTTCAATGGGATCTCATGCTGGAATAAATCTTCCCTATAGGCTTTTAGGTCCTCATATGACCAAGCAAAAACATGTTTGTACCTTTTCAGTAATGCAATCAGCATACTCCTGATGTGTGATTTGAGTTGTTTACCAATGTATACTTTCTTGGGGGCCTGAGATGTTCCCAAATTTATCTCTTCTAAATCCTCCTTGTTTGTGGGAGATGTCTTTGTGACCAATTGGTCTCTACTGTCAAAAGCTCTTTCCAAAGCTACTAACCCTCTAGGGATTTTATTAGTCTTCAACTGAATTATCTCTTTCCCCACAAGAGTTTCTTTTCCATCTATGGTTTCTACAAAAGCTTGGAAATCAATTTCTTGATTCTCATATTCATCTATGCTGTGCAAAAATTTTAACAAGTCCCTATCATCATTAAACACTTGCCAACTGCATATGTTCTTTGGTACTGCAGGCCTAATTTTAACTTCTACATTTGTAACATCTGATAGAGTGATGTCATCTGGCCTTATTGCAACATTAGCTAAGAAATCGGCCATAACATTCTTGGATCTCTCTACCCAGCCTATTGAAAATGCATCAAATAGTTCAATGGTATCCCAAACAGCATGCTTGTATTGTTTCAATCTTTTATTTTTTGAAGCATACCTATCTCTAATTTGGGATACAATCAGCTCAGAATCACCAAATACTCTTAGCATTTTGATTCCATGTTTGAGGGCTATATTTAGGCCTAAGAGTAAAGCCTCATATTCTGCAATGTTGTTTGTGCAAACAAATCTCAGCAAGAAAGAGAATTTGAGGAGCTTACCATTTGGAGACAAGAAAACAACTCCAGCTCCAGAGCCTTCTTTTGCACAAGCTCCATCAAAAAACATAGTCCATAAACCTTGCTGGTCCAGCTCTTTAATGCAGACATTTTTCTCTTTATCTTCCTTATCATCTGAGACAACCTTGAATTTATCACAGTCAGTGTTTACAAAGCATATCTGTTCCTCAGCTTCTTGGTCTTCCACTGTCTCTGATGATCTTTGTTCTCTGATTAGCTTAACATCCTTGCCATTCATTGGAATCATGGCATATGACAGGTCCAGCTGCATACTTCCACCAATTAGTGCTGCCCATCTTCTTGACAGCAACATACCATACTGTGGCTTGATGTCAACCACCGTTATATTCATTTTATATCTTTTTTCAGGAAATGTTGCCAGTTTGAAATCTACATCCTTCATGATTCCAATAACTGGTACCTCTCTGGCATCCATAGCATAACATTTTCCACATGCCTTGTCAATTTTCAATCCAGCTTGTTGCATGATGGCCAAAGGCATGACATTTGTAGATGCTCCAGAATCAAGCATACAATTTTTGATTATTTTTCCATTTATAACTAGGGATACATAAAATGGTTCCACTTGTGAAGGATACTTTGTCATAGTCACTCCTAAATAAACCTCAGGAGCCTCATCTTCTTCATTACATATGACATGTTTGTCACCCTGGATCTGAACATTTTGTTTAGCTTGAAAAGGCACCCCTAAAATTAGGGATACTGTCCTATTCTTGATTTCTTCCACTCTCATCAATTCCATAAGTGGAACAGAGACTTTTACCTGGGAGAGGACTTGAGCTATATCAAATGGAGCATAATTTTGTATAACAGTTGTAGCTTGCTCCACAATCTTGTTTTTATCCTGAACTAATTTAGCTTTTACTTTCATAGTTCCCTAATCATCATTCTTGTCTTGGGAACCTTTGCTTTGATCTTCAGCTTGGGGGATTCTATTTTCTGGTCCTTGAGATTCATGACCTATTCTTTGTCTAAAATTCTGTTTATTATTAACCCACTGCCTCTTTTGTGATTCAATCCCCTTATGACCATGCAGTGGCTGACCTGCAGAAATACCTTCTGGCTGATGTGGGCTGCTTACTTGATTTTTACCTCTGAGATTGTAGTTGCTTTTGACTTGAGCAACTGCTGCAGCTGTGAAGGCCCTAATTTCCTCATCAGAAGGTCATTGTAAGTTACTTAGAAAATTGTGTGAGCTCTGAGTATACACATAGCTTTCTTCATTACCTTCATCATAAGAGTCCTGTTGACAGGCCTGAATTCCATCATCTGTACTCTCATCGGCACTATAAATGGGGTATCCATTGTTTATGGACATCATATTAACATGATCATCTTGCACATAATGTGGCTCATTGCACTCATTACAAGATGTAACATTATCACACAAGGACTGAGCAATCATACGCTGTGACTGTGAATGTGGCATCTGACAAATTATACACCATGGAGTATCATCAACAATATTTATAGCTTTCTTTAGAGGATCAGGAGTTTCTTTGACATGTTGAGCTCTCTGATTTGTGTTGTTGTGTGGGAATATAGGCTTACCATTATGCCAATTGGTATTATAAGGCATATCATGCAATGATGGCCTCTTTTCCTGCCTTTGATAGACTTGCCTATCAGGACCTATCCCTTTTTCACTTCTAGCTATTCTATAGCTTAGGTCCTTAACAACATTTGCCAATTTGTCTATCTTATCTTCAGGGGTAGACGTATTACCTTGAGTGTTCTGAGGCTTGTTTGGATTCTGCAGAATTTTCACATCATCCCTTCTGTTTGTCTTGCCTGATGCTTTCCTATTGTTCTCAATATTCACTGCAATTCTGAAAGCATCCCTGATAGTAGCAGGACTTTTATCTCTTAATCCATATGCAGTTTTTGCATCAAAGGCATTGATATACAATATTATGCACATAGGTTCATTTGGCCTCATGTGATGTGGCAATTTGTTTAACACTTTAGTAAATCTTGCATTAAAATCTGCAACCTGCTCATTTGACCCTTTAGTGATACTGGTAAACTCATTTACAAAAAAGCTAGGGTCAGTTTTGTCACCATATTGCTCCTTGAACATCTTTTTAAAATCATCCCATGATGAAATACTCCGGTCAGGCAGATTCTTATACCATTCCTTGGCCTCATCAACCAAAGATTGCATGAATGACTTCATGAAAACATCCTCATGTTCTACCTCAAAGTTATCCATGACATTTTGAAAAGCCTTTAGATGATCTTCTCCTGACACTGTGTTGTTTCCTGAAAATTTAGGCACTTGCAGCCTTAGATGCTTGTCAATGGGATTAGGATACCCAGGAATACCATCAAACACCAACTGTCTGAATCTATCTAGCTGCATGGGCTGTCTGTCAAACTGATTAACATTGATGTTTCTGTTTGCATTCTGTTTTCTTACATTGTTCAGTGGTATCCTAGCATCATTCACATTTTGTCTTTGATCATTATGTTGATATTGCACTTCATTTCTCTGTTGATGTCTCTACACATGTGCATTCTAAAGGGTAGGGATTGAATTATTTTGGGCAATCCTTAAAGCTTGCACTTTCTGCCTTAGGTCATCTCTGATTGTTATTGCCTGCTGATATTCGAACTCGGCCCTTAAGCTCCTAATTTCATCAGCTAGTTCTTCCTCGCTAGGCCTAGAGGAGGATGGTTTTACCATATTCTGATCTTCATTATCATCATCCCTTAGGGATTCAGCTTCTTCAAATTTGTCAAGAGAATCATGAAAAGGACGCTCCTGAAACACCTCTAACCTTATTCTCAAACCATTACCCTGCTGTCTTTCATACACACTCTGGATTTTAGCCTTATTGTTTGAAAAATAAGGTACTGTCTTGTCTGAAGACCTTGGATTATCCTAAATAAAATCATTTTTCTTGGGGCTAGGAGAACCATCTTGACTGGCTCGAACAGTCCCCTTTTTTCTATACATCATTTTTATGGGTAACTCTTCAAATAAAGGATTTTGTTGGGATCTTCTCCCCTGCATATAAGTTTCACTTTGACCGGTTGGGAGCTTACTTCGGAGTCGCCACCTATTACTAGGAACTGTTTTCTTTTGTAAATCAGGGTTCTTTCACAAGACTCCCCAGCAAAGTCGCCAATTTCTATTGGTTTTTTCCCAGACTGGATGCTTATTCCCAGATTTCCCTACAAGGTAGCCATCAATGATCAACAGGATCTCTGGGCCAGGGGCCAACAGTGTAGGAGATAGACTCTATATTTTATCTCCTCTTCTTCTTCAGGCTCTGCAAGACCTAGGGGGGTATTCCCTACTCAACATCCATGGGGATATGCATACAAAGGCTGGGATGCTGACAGAAAGCAGATAAGTCCTCCTGTAAGTAGACCAAAACTGCAAGATAAGAGCAAAGGGGCTGGCTTTGGGCCTATTTTCAGTTGTAGACAGAGGACTTGGATCCTAAAACTAATTCTAATGTCCTAAAGGTTGTTTTAGAGTTTGATTTTGATTTTATGTTTGGATGCAAAGCTGGACATGGTTATAACACTAACAAAAAGCAAGATTGGTGCCTATCCAGGGCCTGGAGTCAGTAGACATACACCTGTGAATGATATGCATGAACAACTAAAACTAGATTTCAGGGGGATACATATGATACCTGCCTTACAGATATCTCCCGATACAGAGTGTTAAGCTGTCTATACTTATGGCATCCCTATTGCAGTATACCCTTCCCAATATTCAATCTGAAAACAATTTAATCTACCCCTTGAGCAGAAGTTAAAAGATTAAACATTCAACACAGGAATTCTATGTTCTAGAATCTTAGACATTCCTTGAATACCTAGACTCAGAAGAAAGATACATGCAAAACTGGAGACAGAATTAGCATAACACATGCAAACATAGCATTATTCATATAAAATTGACCATGAAATCAGTGGATTCATGCAAAAACATACCACAGGAGATACATAAACTCACAAGTTTTGCTGCACAGAGCAACCAAATTAGCTGTATTGCATTACAGAGCCAAAAATGTTCAACTTTCAACAACCTAAAATGAGTAACACTTCCAACTTAAAAACCAACCAGAGGGAAGCGTACTCAGCATTAATTACATGGTTGACCAAAAATCCCACCAGATACATAGTATCAGAAAAATGGCGCTCAACGCACTGAATGCAGCAGGTGGAAGAGGGGACATAAGAGGTTCTCGAGCCATGAGCCGCCAGCCGTGGTTGTACAACTTCAGTCGGGTACTGGATCCATCCACGCCATCGCCCATACTTCAGCAACAACTGCCATTAATGTCCATCTACCTCACAGCCATCGGGAAAACATCAAACAGTGTATCGCAACCGTTTCCCGCCAAAATACCTCTTCATGATACTTGAAAATATGCAGGATAACAATTATCCCACATGCACCCCGCGGCGACCTTTTCAACACTTTATATACTAGGTCACGAGCATATATGATGTCAGTGTTTTTGCTCCCGACGACACTAGTATAAACCTTCATCATCCTCATCCTCCAGCATGATATCCTGTTACTCGAAAAATCACCCTGACGTCAGCATCATCATCTGCACGACCACCCTCATCGGCACAACCTGATGCATCAGAGGAAGATCCTCCTGCTTAGCCGATACCAAATGTCTGGCCGATGAACATCCTGATGACGTCACCATCATGTCCTGCTGACGTCATCAGCATATCTGCCTACTGCACACCTCCTCATATCTAGATGATGTCATCATCATATTCGCAACATCGGGGGATCTCCACAAGGTGACTAGTGTTAGAAATATGACCCCCCTCGGACCTTAATGACGTCACCACAAATCGGCATCAGGATGATATTCGAAAATATGATGATGATGACAACCCACCCCTAGAATATCATGATGATGATGACCTCCTCTCCTTAAGAAAATATGATGCTGCAGCTGAAAAATGCTGAGGAGGTCCAACACTTAGGAAATTTTGGATTTTAGAGAGGGGACCATGCCAAAAACCTTGAACATAAATTATTACCAATAGGCACCTTGACCTTCTATCGATGACCCTTTTCTCCTTTCATTTTCCTTTATCGCTTTTGTATATGCAAATCCAAATGCATATACAACATACAGGGTGGACGTCAAATGTTATAGAACGAACAGAATTTCAGTTCGGGTCCGGCTTGCATATATTTTCATTGCATATCTGAATGTATATTTTGTTTGTATGCTGAATATACAAACACAAACATACAAGTAGGGAATCTAATTGGAATATTCCAGATACATTCCTCCCCTGTATATTGAACATGTACAAACCTGTTTGCATAAGACTGCGGCAGGCCCCATCAAATGTATATCAGCCAATGTATATTTTCCTTTGTATATGACCCGATATACAAAGCGGGAATATTCCCTTCATCGGCCAGACCAACACCGTCGGCCAAACACATGCCGATGATGAACGTTACGCTGATGGTACATCACTACCACCAATTTGATCGCCAAGAAGCCTGCGAGGTCATGCCGATGGGCAAGAAGATATAGGGTTCAAATGAAGAAACCCTCTAAACATGAAAAATCAACCTCCAGGTCAAAATGAGTACCAACAGATTCATTGCATGAGAAGCACCTTTTCCATTTGTGTCCCTTCATGGAGAGAGGGGGGGGCTTGGCAGTGCTTGGCAGTGCTCGACAGTGCTTGACAGTTCTTGACAGTGAATGATAGTACTTGGTTGTGGATTTTGGAGTTGGTCTCAATCCACAAATGATGGTATGTTACTGTGGGTTTTGGAGTTAGTCTCGATCTGCAGTTGGTTGGAGTTTGTACTATGAATAGTTGAGTGAGTCTCGATTCACAGTTCAGGTTGGTGATTTTATTGTGAGTAGTTGAGTGAGTCTCGATTCATAGTCAAGGTTGGTGATCAACTTGTGAATAGTTGAGTGTGTCTTGATTCACAAGTGTTTTGCAAGTTCTATAGTTAGGCGATCGATGGCGTCAGTCTAGTGTTTCCTGGGTGAGCGAGGAGAATTGGTGGATAGTTGAGTAAGTATCAATCCATCAAAGTTTCCAGAAGGGTTGTTGTGATCAACTCTTGCAGTGTTCTACATTTTGTTCGAGATAATGTAATAAGGGGGGGGGGGGAATGTTGGTTTTATTACATGTAAACCTTAAGGGGGGGTGTTAGAATTTAAGGTTTACATTTAGTTAGTTTATAGTTTATAAATAAAACAATAGTTAGTATATGTTATAGATAATATTAAATAAACTATTGTTAGTTTATAAGAGTTAGTTATATTCCCGTATGATTATTTAGTTACATACACAAGAATTTGTAAGGCTTTAAAAAGCCACTACACTATATTGTAAGATCATCAGATTCAATTCAATACAATAATTTATGTTTTTTTTATTTATTTTTGTTGTGAATATGCATTTGCTCCATCATATTTTATTAATAACCTAAGAGAGGGGCCCATGTTTGAATGTTTAAAAAGTGTTTTTGGAAGTGTCTAGAGACTTGAAAAGTACCTTGGAAGATAGGTGATGAGTTTTTGGGAGACAAAACTTATTTCTAAATTGCAAGTCAAAAGCTAACCCTAGTTTTATTTTTTTATTTATTCTCTTTTGGAAGCTTGGTTTGGGGTTGGTCTTTGTATTGTTGAAATTTTCTATTTTGAGGAACAAGGGTTTTAGAAGAAGGGAGATTGGAGTAAAAGCTTGGGAGCTTGAAGAAGAGGAAGAATTTAGATCAAGGCTTCACCTAGCTTCGTTGAAGTATTGATGTAGGCTTTTAAGCCATTTTTGGATTGTAGTAGTGCTATTTGTTATTATTATGAAAAAAAATATGGTTGCTAATTTTTCTATGAATCCTCTTGTTTTTGTGTTTTGAACACCTTTGTGCTTTGCTACTTTGTGTATTGACCACTTTAGGTATGGGGTTGTGTTGGGTACGGATCTTCCCATTTGGGTCAAGAGCCACCCATGTGTTGGAGTTGAGAGAGATGTGGACCCTCTCTTGATGAAAACATGTTATTGGATTATGTTTTAGCATGAGTTCCTTTGTGTATGGTGATTGGGTTGTAGAGAGAAAATAAAAATATTGTAAGTTATTTATGTTGTTGGGTTTATGTGATTTACATGAAGTTGGACATGAGTGCATTTGTGAATGGCGATTGGGTTGTAGAGAGAAAATGAAAATATTATAAGACATTTGTGTTTTTGGGGTTATGTGATTTGGATGATGGAGTATTATATGGTTTTTGGAGAGTTGTGGAATTATTTATTCTATTCTATGAAGAGATGGAGATTTTTGTTCTATTTTGAATATTTTCAAAAGAGGTTAGTGATTCCTTTGACTCCCCCTTATTATGGATCTTGAGAAGATCCATTTGTGTGTGTGTTATCCAAATGGTATTTTACATATTTGTGGGTGTTGTTTGTGTTTTTTGTGTTGTGATACTAGTTTCTTTGGAGCCTCCTAGCTCAAGGGTGGACTTGCTTGCAAGTCCCACAATTGGGAAGTGAGCTAGCCTTGGTCATGAGAAGTTTTGTGGGTATTTGTGTTATAGATTTGAACTACTTTATTGATGAAAACCTCATTGTAAAGACACGATTTATAATTTCTTTATGTCTTTTAAACACCTTCATTGTTGACGGGTTTATATGATTTTACCCATTTTGGGTTTGGCACATTAGATTGTTATAAAATAATTGAGTCTATCTTGTAAATATAATTACTATTCTATTTGGCCATTGTAGCTATTTTTTTGAAGAGAAACATATATGTTTGTATACCTTGAAGAATTGAAATACATATGTATCCATTCAACATTTTTTAACTTGTATGATTGAGATGAATATATATATATATATATATATATATATATATATATATATATATATATATATATATATATATATATATATATATATATATATATATATATATATACATACTATTTTATAGAAGTAGTTAGTAAATTAAACTTTTACATATTTTAATTTTTATAATAGGATAATAATAAAGACAAATTTTAAAGTGTTATATGTATACACCTAAAAATGGCTAAGTTGAATTAAATAAATATTTAATATTTATTTTATTCTCATTCCTCTATCAATGAATAAATTCACTAATTATCTATATGATTCACATCATCATAATTCTACAACAAATCAATTTATCAATTCTTCTAATGTCATCCCTAATTAAATAATTCTAAATTATTTAATCAAACTCCTCTATTCCAAGGTCAAAAGTCCATAAATCCACATCATCTATCCCACATCATCCAATCCACCTCATCATGTTGCACACATAATTAAATATTTTAATATTTAATTATCTAATTTATCCTCACCCACATGTCCTATTATTTCTCCAACCATCCCTATTCTCATGAGCATGGTCTCTCGATGTCATCTTGGTCAAAAGACACCTTGAGACACTTGTCCCATAAGTCCCTATATTCCTTCCAACCATCCTACAAACAAGGTCTCCTTCTTTGTCCTTCACTCTATGGTCTTTGTGAGCCTTGTGACATGTGGCCTCATGTCACACCTTTATCTCCACCTTGTCAAGGTGAGAGAAACATCTTCCATATTTCTCTCCCTCATCCCAACCAACCAAATCTAAACCATACATATCACAAGACTTCTTCTCCACCGTTGAGACCATGACACTTGGAATTGGCCCCTCCTTGGCCTATAAAAGGAACCCTCATTCCCTCATTTCAACAATCCAAGAGCTTTTGTAAACTTACTCTACAGAAATTCTACCAACATGCCTTTGGTAAAGTATCCTCATTGCACTTGCATAATCCCATTATCATCACAATCATCCAACCATGTCTTCATATATCCATTATCAATCATCCTAGAGTTGCATTTGTAGTTTAATCTTCATTGCATTATCCATCTACAACCATTCTCATATTGTCATCTTCAACAGCAAGGAAGTACACACTTCTGAGAGCTCAACTCAAACATAAGATCAATATGAGATAGGCAAAAATGGAAGTTATGAAGTGAATCAGTCTACGAAGGTAATATCTTTGTTTATTGTATTTGCATCAATTTCATTGAGTTATTGGATATTTAGTTGTTTAAAACTGTTATTCATTATTTCCTCTAACATTTTTGGCACCCACAGTGGGGCTCTTGCCCTATTTTTAACCTCCATTTGAGTTTTTTATGAAGCTACTGTCATGACAGGTCGTTTCCGTGCATTCACATTCCAGTCTTGCGCATTCACAGCTTCCTGTTGCGCATTCATCTTTCCGTGCATTCACCATGTTTCATTGTGCATTCATTGAACAGCCCTGCGCATTCATGGCTTCTTTCTGTGCATCCACATTTCTACGCTTTTACTGAGAAGTGTTGTGCATTTACTTCCTGTTCCTGCGCATTTACATTCTGACAGAAAAGTTGTATTGGTTTTTTGCAAAGATTTTCGTACTAACTCTTCTTGCAGGTGTAGGTGCTTTGTTTAGTCATTTAGCTACATCATAACTTCATCTAGATATAATTAGGGGGAAAGTAATTTGATATCTTCATGCAAATTTTCACCTAGATCTAATTAGGAGGAAGTAAATTGTATTGTTGCATTACAACTTGCACATAGTCCCAACCTAGGTGGATAAAACTGAACAAATCTTTCATTTTGCTATCTTGTACTACAAACTCTCATTTAGCTTAAATAGGGGAAAGTAAATTTGTTTGATTCTTCAACAACAATCTTCACATAGATTTGTTTAGGAGGATAAAATTAACCATCTTTTCCAAGTTTTTGCTATCTTGTCAATGGAGTGTGCTTGGTAGAGTAAAACACACCTAGTTTTTTTGATTTTTAACTCTAGGAGGATAAAGAACCAGTGTCTAATGTGCTTGAAAATGATGATAGGACTATTCTCTCCCCTTCTTGGGTGACCAAAATGCCAAACTCATCATTTTATTGTGTAACCTTTAGAAGAGGCATGCCCTTGGGATTGTGTTTCTTCCAGGTCAGACGACCTCGAGCGATAACATGCTAAAGCCAAGCCACTTCCTAGTCACTATAAATAAATTGTGTTTGTGACGAAAGTCAAAAACAACCAGTGTTGTTGTGTTATATCGACGAATGTTTCCCCTAAAACCCTATAGAGTGTAACCTCTACAGGCTGGGAAGCCTCCTTATCAGAGTGAATCACCGCATGTATAATCACCCGAATGGATGCCCAAACTAAAAGCTAATTGTTTTAGAAAGCCAAAAACCCCTATTTATTGATGCAGGAGGAAGTCCTTTGAAGCTGTCCAACGTCATACACTCATCTAGTGTGGACACAAAAAATCTAACTCTTCAGAGGGATTGTAACTTGGTACGCGTGAGAAGTGAGTGCACTGTAAGGGGGAACAGGTGCTACCACGTTGCTAACTGTCTGCCTTTATGTAAGTGGCTGGAGTAAAATCCAAGTTGGAATTCAATGAATTTTGTCCTTGTCATCCTTAGGATTGTACTTGTTTGTTTTTACATTTATCAAAACTTGTATTAAATAATCATGACAACTTCTTGTTTACTGTGTTTTCTAGCAATAACTTAAGTCAAAAATAGTACCGCAAACTTTAGAGCATCCTAGGAAAACATGCAAACAAGCCAAGATTGACAAATTGAAACAAAAGGAAAAAGTTCTGCAGTCCTGCACTTACACTGAATCCTGCTGCGCATACATCAAATACTACTGCGCATTCACTAATGTTGCGTATTCATACAACATTGATGCGCATATACATCATATTGTTGTGCAAATACAAAACCACATATTTGCCACACAGAACTGTGCATTTGAAACACAACCCCATACAGAGTTGTGCATGCACAATATAGAGCTGCGCATTTACTAAATATTCATGTGCATCTAACGCTACGCATTCACAACAGAGAGTTGTTTCGTATATTTTGAGGCAAAACTGAAACCATTTTTGGATACCCTTTTTTCTCTAGTTTATACTTGGAAAATAAGTTCAACCTTGCAGTCCCATCTTCACTCCATTTTCAAACATCACCTGGTTGCATACCATTGTCTTTCTATCCAAAAAGTCGTAAAACCAAAAACCAAGATTTGTACCAGGGCATAGTTGATAGTCTACCTAATTCAAACAATACCTAGCTAGTTTCATAACAGGATTACAATCATCCTTCACATAGAAACTATACTTGTGTATCTTGATAAAAGAATAGTCTATATCAATAGTGGTGATCATCTATCCCTATTTTGACTACCTTTTATATCGACACTTCGATAGCTATTATCATTATAGCTCAAGACCACCTTGTTTGGACAAATAGAATCAACAGAAAACCTTAGCAAAATCTAGTTTATCCAATCAAATTCATTTCAACCACATCATACCAAACCATCAAACCAACATCACCCACATCTCAAAATTGCATGGTTCAAACTAGGTCTCAAGTGAAAAAAAAAACAAAAAATGGGTTCCCTACACAATAGTGGGCACAATTATGATGATGAGGAGATTAGTCAAGAGGAAATCCTTAAACAAATTCAAGATCCAAAATTTCAAAAGGTAATGGATGGGGTTGTTGCCACGGATCCTCATAAATATTTTCTCATGTTAGCTCAACAAGGAGCTAAATTGTCTGCAGATTTTGATGTCTCAAATCTAAGAGAAACCAATTCCTCAAATTGAGCTAAGTCTTCGAAAGATGGCTCCAAAAATGACAATGATGGATCCAAAATTGACAAAGATGCTTCTAAATCGAAAAAGGCTAAGGATACACCCAATCCTTTGGACACATTAATGACACAAATCAAAGCCTTGCAAAAATAGTTGGTAGATATCCAAAGTGGGACAACCACAAAACACTACTCCCTTGAGGATATTTCACCATATCCCTTTGATAAGTCTTTGCTCATGATACCTTTTCCCTCAAGATTTGAGGTTCCAAAATTTGACAAGTATAGAGGAAAAGGTGATCCAAGAGATCATATAAGGGAATTTATCGCAGCATGCCTAGAAGTCGCACACAACAAAACATATCTTATGCAACTATTCCTACGAAGCTTCGGAGGCCAAGCAATGAAATGGTTCTTCCGCCTACCTCCCAGCATCCACACTTTTGATGAGCTAGTGGAGAAATTTGTAACACATTTCTCATACAATATCGAACATGAAATCTCCATGTTGGACCTTTGTAATAATAAGCAAAAGGGGGGAGAATCCTATTGGTTATTTTCCCAGACTGGATGCTTATTCCCAGTTATCCCTACAAGGTAGCCATCAATGATCAACAGGATTCCCGGGCCAGGGGCCAACAGTATAGGAGATAGATTCTATAAATATCTCCTCTTCTTCTTTAGGCTCTGCAGAACCAAGGGGGTATTCCCTACTCAACATCTATGACACATGCACATGAACTTACTTGGATGTTGAAACAAAGCAGATAAATCCCCTTTTATGCAGACCAAAACTGTGGAATAAGTGCAAAGGGGCTAGCTTTGGGCCTATATTCAGTTGTAGACAGAGGATCTTGGGTCCTAAAACTACTTCTAAAATCCTAAAGGTTTGTATATGAAGTTTGAGTTGGATTTTATGTTTGGGTGCAAAACATGGACCTGGGGTGTAACCTCAAGGCAAGACTAGATTGGTGCCTATCCAAGGCTCGAAGTCAATAGACATACATATGTGAATGACCAGCATAAACATATACCAAAGACTGAGTTTCAAGGGGAGTTGCTTAGTATCTACCTTACAGATACTTCCCAAACAAAGTGTCCAATTATCTCTGCTTACAATATCCTCACTGCAATATATTCTTCCCAATACTTAACTTGAAACAATTTTAACCTACCCCTTGAGCAGAAGTAAAAGATCAAGCATTCAACATAGTAAACCTGTATTCTAGAGTCTTAGACAGTCCTTAACTGTTTAGATTCAAAAGAAGAACACACTCAATTTGGAGACAGATAACAGAACACATGCAATATAGCATTACTCATTTAAATTAACATGAAACCAGTAAATTTATGCAAGAAACATACAACATGAGACTCATAAACTCACAAGGCATCAAGAATAGGGCCACCAATGAAGCTGTAATGTGTCATAGCACCAGAATTTTTGTCCAGTTTCCAACAACGAAAATGAGTGACACAGCCAGCTATATATAGCGAGGAAGGTGCACTCAACATTAAAAGTACATGGTTGACTCAAAAAATTTGCCAGATGCATGCATCTTGAGAAATGTGGTGCTCAACATTGAATGCAGCAAGTAGAGGAGGAGACAAGGAGTGATCTCGAGCCTTGTGTTGACGCCTGGGGATTCACATCTTTAATCGGGTACTAGATCCGTCCACATCTTCGCCCATACCTTGTAACATCCACCATTAATGGCGTACCAATCCGCGGCCTTGGGAAATACAGTAGATCGTGCCTTTTGAAACTTTCCCGCCAAGATATAACACCCTGATATTTTAAATATATGTGGGAACTAATTATCCCACATGCATCCCGCGGCAACCTCCTTAATACTTTATATACTAGGCCGTGAGCATATATGATGTCGGTGATTTTGCTCCCGACGGCACCAGTATAAACCTCATCATGATCCCACCACATGACGCTCCGATGCTCAATATCACCCTGACATTAGCGAACCACCTGCATGATAATCCTTCCTTGAAAAATCACCCCGACATTTCACATCATCCTGATGTGAAATATCACCCTCATCGGCACAACTTGATGCATCGGAGGAAGATCCTCCTGCTTTGCCGATACCATATGTCTTGCCGATGGCCACATGATCATGTCCACTGACATCCTGATGATGTCATCATCATATTGCAATATCGGGGTGATCTTTGTAAGATGACTGATGTTTGAAATATCACCCCCTTCTTCATTCAAAATATCGAGCCGGATTGAAAAACTTGGAATATGACCCCATCGGACCTTGATGACGTCATCGTCACATCGGCGTCGGGGTGATATTGAGAAAATCACCAGATATTTGAAATATCACCCGTCCCTTCAGAATATGCATGAAGTTGACAGGCAGATATCACCCCCCACATAGAATTGACGTTCCCAACATCGGGGTAATAAAACAACAACAGGGTGATCCTAACTAAAATCACCCGATATTCAGAAAATCACCCCCTGGGCAAAAGGATCAGGTTGGTGCAAAATATGACCCCCGCAAGAAATATCAGGGTGATGACTGGAAATATGATGATGATGACCTCCCCTCCTTCGGAATATCAAGTTACCTTTGGGATACGATGAGGAGGCCCAAAGACTTAGAACTTTTCTAGGACTTCTTGGGAGGGAACCTACAAATGCTCCAGCTAAAAACCCTAAACATAAATGATTACCAACATAGGCTCCGATTGGGGATGTGCAGGCACAAGACTACAACAAGGATCAGACTACTCTGAGGCAGACCAAACAAAACCCAAAACTCAAAACGCAACCGACTATACAAGGTATGTACAAAACATTTACAACTAATTCACAATGTGCACAGAAGGTACTCATTTATGTGAAAAAGGTTTTAAGGAATTTACCGTGCACTAGAAATTCTATTAGTTCACAATTTAGGGCTTGGAAAAAATAGGAATCATCTCCATAGATATTGCTAATTTGATACGGGCCAGTCCACAAGGGCTCATAATTGCCATGTTTGCCCGTATCTTGATTCTTTGCATTCCACATAAGGACCAGGTCACCTGTCTAAAACCTTCTCTCTGTAACCCTTTTATCAAATAGATACTTCACTCTTTGTTGTTTCTTGATGTTTATTTTCTATGCCTCTCTTCTGATTTCATCTAGTTTAACTAGCTGATTGATCCTTTCAGTCATTGGGTCTCCAATCTCCTCATCATTCCCTTGGATGAACCTATAAACTGGCAGGAGATTGTTCACAGGCAATCTAGCTGCTGCACCATATACTAATTCATAAGGTGACCTTCCAGTTGCTTTTTTCATTGTCACCCTATCAGCCCATAATGCCAATTTCAGCTTTGAATCCCAAGACTTCTTATTTTTATCCACCATCCTTTTGATGATTTTCATGAGGCTCCTGTTGCTTGACTCTGCTTGACCATTTCCTTGCGGATGGTATGGTGATGTATGAGACAAATTCATCCCATAACTCCTACAAAAATCAGTAAATTCACCAGACCTGAAGCACATAGCATTATCTATGACTAATTTTATTGGTACTCCAAACCTGATAATGATATTTTCTAAAATAAAATCCATCACCACTTTACTTGTAGCTTTTTTAGTTGGAATGGCCTCAATCCATTTTGTGAAATAATCAGTGGCAACAAGAATTCAACTATGTCCTCCACTAGATTTTTCTGAGATTTCCCCTATGAAATCAATCCCCCATTGCTGAAATGGAGCTTCTACAGTTATAGTCCCAAGGGGTAATGCACCTTGATATCTTAGCTTTCCTGAGAACCTTTGGAAAGGATCACATTTCCTTATCACTCTATGTGCATCTGAAAAAAGAGTTGGCCACCAGTAGCCAGTTCTGAGGATTTTGTGCGCTGTTGTATAGGCAACATAGTGTCCACCACACACTCCATTGTGCATGTCACTGAGAATATCCTTGGCCTGATCTTCGTTTACACATCTGAGTAATACACCATCATGATTTTGCCAATACAGTTGTCCTTGAATAATGATGTATTTAATAGCTTGCAACTTCAAAGTTCTCTTCTGGATATCACTAAGGTGGGAAGGACAGTTCAAGTTTTGCAAATAATATACTATGTCCTTATACCACTCAGATTCTGACACATTTATAACTTCATTATGCAATTGATTCACCTGGCATGCCTCTAGATTTGATTGTGTCATTAGTTTTGCTAAACCTTGTCCTCTTACCAATTTTATGATCTGTATCTCTATGTTGAACTCCTGTAGTTTGTTTATCCATCTGCATCTTCTTCCAGTTACCTCTTGCTGAGTGAAAATATCTTTGACTGCTGCATGAGGCACATATGCAATTACTTGTGAGCCTACCAAATAAGGCCTGAAGCTCTTCACTGCTCTAACCAATGCATATGCTTGCTTCTCCATTATGTCATACTTTAATTCAGCAGCCTGCAACGACCTACTAAAGAAAGCAATAGGTTGTTCAAACCCTTCTTCATTTTTTTGCAATAAACATGCAGCAATAGTGTGGAAGGAAGCAAATGAAAATAACTGAAATGGCTTAGAAAAATCAGGAGACTTTAAAACAGGAGCCATCTTTATAGCTTCTTTAATGTCTTGAAATGATTTGGTTGCTTCATCTTCCCATTTGACAGTTGCACCTTTCTTTAGCATTTTAGAAATTTCTTTTGTGGTCTCTGCAAAGTTAGGCACAAATCTCCTAACAAAGTTAATTTGTCCAAAGAAGGACTGAACATCTTTTATTGTTTTAGGGATCTAAATTTTGTCAATTGCAGCCACCCTCTCAGGATCAATCCTGACTCCATCCTTGGAAACAATGTGCCCAAGCAATTCTCCTTCCACAACCTCGAAAGCACATTTCTTTGGGTCGAGTGAGATACCATGCTCTAATGCTCTAATAAAAATTTGCTCCAAATGCATACAGTGCTACTCTTCTTTCTTTGAAAAGGCAGTTAAGTTATCTTGATACACAGCCAAGATTGAATCAATCAATCCTGCAAAAGCAACATCCATTGCCCTCTGAAATGTAGCACCTGCATTTGTCAGTCCAAATGGCATCCTTACATATACATAGGTTCCCCATGGAGTAGTGAAAGCAATCTTAAATTGTTCTGATTCTTTTACTTTCACTTGATTGTACCCTGAAAAACCATCCATCATAGATAAAAGTTCACAGCCAGTCACTCTTTGCAACATGGCCTCCATATTTGGCAATGGATAGTTATCCTTCAAAGAAGATACATTTAGATTTCTAAAGTCCACACACAGTCTTATGTCACCATTCTTTTTTCTAACTGGAACAAGGTTAGACACCCAAGTTGAATGTCTGATAGGAATGATTATTCTAGCCTCCCTAAGCTTCATAAGTTCTTCTTGCATTTTAGGAGCTAAAGTTGGATTTATAGACCTCTGTTTTTGTGTAAATGGTTTAGCTCCAGGCTTCAAAGGGATTTCATGCTGAAATAAATCTTCTCTATAAGCTTTTAGGTCCTCATATGACCAGGCAAAGACATGCTTATACTTTCTCAGCAATGCAATTAGCATAGCTCTGATATGTGGTTTGAGCTGTTTGCCAATGTATACCCTTTTGGGAGCATGAGATGTTCCCAAGTTTATCTCTTCCAAATCATCCTTGTTTGTTGGGGATGTCTTTGTAACAAATTGGTCCCTATTGTCAAAAGCTCTCTCTAAAGCAACCAGCCCTCTAGGGATTTTGTTTGTCTTGAGTTGAATTAGCTCCTTCCCTAAAAGAGTTTCTTTTCCATCTATAACCTCCACAAAGTTCTGGAAATCCATTTCTTGGTTCTCATATTCATCAATACAATGCAGAAATCTCAGTAAATCCTTGTCATCATTAAACACTTGCCAGTTGCATACATTATCTGGCACTGCAGGTCTGAGTTTGACTTCAACATTTGTGACATCTGACAAAGTTATATCATCTGGCCCTATGGCCACATTGGCCAAAAAATCTGCCCTGACATTTTTTGATCTCTCTATCCAATTTATTGAAAATGCATCAAACAATTCAATTGTATCCCAAACAACATGTTTATATTGTTTCAACCTTTTATTTTTTGATGCATACTTATCTCTAACTTGGGAAACAATAAGCTCTAAATCACCAAACACTTTGAGCATCTTGATTCCATGCTTCAAAGCCACATTCAATCCTAACAACAGAGCCTCATACTCTGCAATATTGTTTGTACAGGCAAACTTCAACAAGAAAGAGAATTTTAGAAGCTTACCAGATGGAGACAGAAATATGATCCTGGCACCAGAGCCTTCTTTCGAACAAGCTCTATCAAAGAACATGGTCCATAGACCCTGTTGATCCAATTCTTGAATGCAGAAATTTTTTTCTTCACCCTCCTTATCATCTGAGACAACTCTGAAATTATCATAGTCAGTGTTCACAAAACATATATGTTCCTCTGATTCTTGATCCTCCACTGTCTCTGATGATCTTTCTTCTCTGATCAGTTTGACATCCTTGCCGTTCATTGGGATCATAGCATATGACAAATCTAATTGCATACTCCCACCAATTAATGTTGCCCATCTCCTTGATAGCAGCACGCCATATCGTGGCTTGATATCAACAACTGTTATATTCATTTTGTAGGTTTTTTCTGGATATGCTGCCAGTCTGAAATCCACATCTTTCATAATTCCAATGACAGGTAGTTCTCTAGCATCCATAGCATAGCATTTCCCACATGCATTATCTATCTTTAACCTAATTTGCTGCATGATAGCTAAAGGCATGATGTTTGTTGATGCTCCTGAATCAAGCATACAGTTCTTAATTATTTTTCCATTTATAACCAGGGAGACATAAAATGGTTCAACCTATGAAGGGCATTTTGTCATGGTCATCCCCAAATATACCTCAGGGACTTCATCTTCATCAGTATATAGGGCATGTTTCTTACTCTGAGGTTCATCACTCAACTTGGTCTGGCATGGTACTCTTGAGATCAAGGATACTGCTTTATTTCTGAATTCTTCCATTTTCATCAGCTCCATCAATGGAACAGAGACTTTTATCTGTGATAAGACTTGAGTGATATCAAATGGGGCATAATTTTGAATAACAGTTGTAACTTGCTCCACCATTTTACCTCTATCTTGAGATGATCCAACTTTAATTCTTATAGATCCTTGACTGTCATTGCTGCTCTGAAATTTTTTATTTTGATCCTCAACCTGGGGAACTCTATTTTCTAGCCCCTAAAAATCATGACCTGTCTTTTGCTTAAAGTTTTGCTTGTTATTACTCCATCATTTCTTTTGTGGTTCAGTCTCCTTGTGACTATGGATTGGCTGGCCTGTAGAAGTATTCTCTGGTTGGTGTGAGTTGCTTACCTGAGCTTTACCCCTTAGGTTGTAATTTCTTTTAACTTGAGCTACTGCTGCAGCTGTGAGGGCTCTAATTTCTTCATCAGAAGGTCTCCTCAAGTTGTTCAAGAAATTGTGTGAGTCCTAAGCATAGGCGTAGCTATCTTCCTCATCCTCATGATATGGAAACAGCTAGCAGACCTAAATTTCATTATTTGCACTTACATCAGCATCGTGAGAAGAGTATTCTCTGTTTGTAGACAACATATTGACATTCTCATCTTCCATACAATGCGGCTCATTACACTCATCACAGGCAACAGCATTGTTGTATAGAGACTGAGCAATCATACATTGTGACTGTGAATGAGGCATTTGACATATGATACACCATGGGGTGTCATTAACAATATTTACAGCCTTGTTCAAAGGATCAAGAGTTTCCTTATCATTTTGAGTCCTTTGACCTGTGTTGCTGTTTGGAAGAATGGGTTTACCATTATGCCAATTGGTATGATATGGCATGTCATGTAATGATGGTCTTCTTTCTTGCCTTTGGTAAACTGGTCTGTTAGGACCTATCCCCTTTTCACTTGTAGCCATTCTATAACCTAAGTCCTTAACAATAGTTGTCAATTTGTCTAATTTATCCTCAGAAGTAGATGCATTGCCCTGAACACTCTGAGATTTCGTATTTGGATTTTGCAGAATTTTCACATCATCTCTTCTATTTGTCTTACCAGATGCTTTTCTGTTATTTTCAATATTTGTTGCAATCTTGAAGGCATCTCTGAGGCTAGCAGGACCCTTGTCTCGTAGCCCATAAGCTGTCTTAGCATCAAAGGCATTTATGTACAATACTATGCACATAGGTTCATTAGGTCTCAAGTCCTGTGGTAGTTTGTTTAATACCTTCATGAATCTAGCATTGAAATCAGCAACCTGTTCATTTGATCTTTTGGTAATTCCTGTAATTTCATTGATAAAGAAACTAGGATTAGTTTTGTCACCATACTATTCTTTGAATATTCTCCTGAAGTCATCCCATGATGAAATGCTTCTGTCAGGTAGACCTTTATACCATTCCTTGGCTTCATCAACTAAGGATTGCATAAATGATTTCATAAATACATCCTCATGCTCAACCTCAAAGTTGTCCATGATATTCTGAAAAGCTTTTAAATGGTCTTCACCTGATACAGTATTATTTCCTGAAAATTTAGGCACTTGCAGCCTCACATGTTTGTCAATAAGATTGGAGTAACCAAGAATGCCATCAAACACAAGCTGTCTAAATCTGTCTAGCTGCATCGGCTGTCTACCAAATTGATTAGCATTGGCATTTCTGAGTGCATTCTGATTTCTTACATTATTTAATGGTACTCCATCCTTATTTGCATTTTGTCTCTAATCATTGTGTTGATCCTGTACTTCATTTTTGTGTTGATTCCTTTGCACATTTGCATTTTCAAGGGTAGGAATTGAATCATTCTGAGCAACTCTCAGAGCTTGCACTTTCTGTCTCATGTCATCCCTGATCTTTATTGCTTGCAGATATTCTAATTCTGCCCTTAAGCTCTTAATTTCATCAGCTAGTTCCTCTTCTCTAGGCATAGAAGAAGATGGCTTTATCACATTCTGATCATCATTATCATCATCCCTTGGAGACTCAACTTCTTCAAATCTATCACTGGGATCCAAGAAAGGGCGTCCTTGAAAGACTTCTGACCTTATTCTCAGAGCACCACCCTGCTATCTTTCATATACATTCTGGATTTCAGCCTCAGTGTTTAAAAAATAGGGTATTGTTTGCTCTGAGAATCCTGGATTGTCCTGAATAAATTCATTTTTCCTGGGGCTAGGAGAACCATCTTGACTGGCTCGCACAATCCCTTTTTTCCTGTACATCATTTTTATGGGTAACTCTTCAAACAAAGGGTTACGTTGGGATCTTCTCCCTTGCATACAAATTTTTACTTTACCGGTTGGGAGATTGGTTCGGAGTCGCCACCTACAACTAGGAATTGTTTTCTTTAGTATCTGGATTTGCAGGATAATACATTCAAATCACCCTCCCCAGCAGAGTCACCAATTTCTGTTGGTTATTTTCCCAGACTGGATGCTTATTCCTAGTTATCCCTACAAGGTAGCCATCAATGATCAATAGGATTCCCGGGCCAGGGGCCAATAGTATAGGAGATAGATTCTATAAATATCTCCTCTTCTTCTTTAGGCTCTGCAGAATCAAGGGGGTATTCCCTACTCAACATCTATGACACATGCACATGAATTTACTTGGATGTTGAAACAAAGCAGATAAATCCCCTTTTATGCAGACCAAAACTGTGGAATAAGTGCAAAGGGGCTAGCTTTGGGCCTATATTCAGTTGTAGACAGAGGATCTTGGGTCCTAAAACTACTTCTAAAATCCTAAAGGTTTGTATATGAAGTTTGAGTTGGATTTTATGTTTGGGTGCAAAACATGGACCTGGGGTGTAACCTCAAGGCAAGACTAGATTGGTGCCTATCCAGGGCTCGGAGTCCATAGACATACACATGTGAATGACCAGCATAAACATATACCAAAGACTGAGTTTCAAGGGGAGTTGCTTAGTATCTACCTTATAGATACTTCCCAAAATAAAGTGTCGAATTATCTCTGCTTACAATATCCTCACTGCAATATATTCTTCCCAATACTTAACCTGAAACAATTTTAATCTACCCCTTGAGCAGAAGTAAAAGATCAAGCATTCAACATAGTAAACCTGTATTCTAGAGTCTTAGACAGTCCTTAACTGTTTAGATTCAAAAGAACACACTCAATTTGGAGACAGATAACAAAACACATGCAATATAGCATTACTCATTTAAATCAACATGAAACCAGTAAATTTATGCAAGAAACATACAACATGAGACTCATAAACTCACGAGGCATCAAGAACAGGGCCACCAATGAAGCTGTAATGTGTCATAGCACCAGAATTTTTGTCCAGTTTCCAACAATGAAAATGAGTGACACAGCCAGCTATATACAACGAGGAAGGTGCACTCAGCATTAAAAGTACATGTTTGACTCAAAAAATTTGCCAAATGCATGCATCCTGAGAAAAATGGCGCTCAACATTGAATGCAGCAGGTAGAGGAGGAGACAAGGAGTGATCTCGAGCCTTGCGCTGACGCTTGGGGATTCACATCTTCATTCGGGTACTAGATCCGTCCACATCTTCGCCCATACCCTGTAACATCCGCCATTAATGGCGTACCACCCGCGGCCTTGGGAAATACAGTAGATCGCGCCTTTTGAAACTTTCCCGCCAAGATATATCACCCTGATATTTTAAATATATGTGGGAACTAATTATCCCACATGCATCCTGCGGCAACCTCCTTAATACTTTATATACTAGGTCGTGAGCATATATGATGTCGGTGATTTTACTCCCGATGGCACCAGTATAAACCTCATCATGATCCCACCACAGGACGCTCCGATGCTCAATATCACCCTGACGTCAGTGAACCACCTGCATGATAATCCTTCCTTGAAAAATCACCCTGACATTTCACATCATCCTGATGTGAAATATCACCCTCATCGGCACAACCTGATGCATCGGAGGAAGATCCTCCTACTTTGCCGATACCATATGTCTTGCCGATGGCCACATGATCATGTCCACTGACATCCTGATGACGTCATCATCATATTGCAATATCGGGGTGATCTTTGTAAGATGACTGATGTTCGAAATATCACCCCCTTCTTCATTCAAAACATCGGGCCGGATTGAAAAACTTGGAATATGACCCCATCGAACCTTGATGACGTCATCATCACATCGGCATCGGGGTGATATTGAGAAAATCATTGAATATTTGAAATATCACCTACCCCTTCAGAATATGCATGAAGCTAATAGGCAGATATCACCCCCCACATAGAATTGACGTTCCCAACATCGGGGTGATAAAACAACAACAGGGTGATCATAACTAAAATCACCCGATATTCAGAAAATCACCCCCTGGGCAAAAGATCAGGTTGGTGCAAAATATGACCCCTGCAAGAAATATCAGGGTGATGACTGGAAATATGATGATGATGACCTCCCCTCCTTCGGAATATCAAGTTACCTTTGGAATACGATGAGGAGGCCCAAAGACTTAGAACTTTTCTAGGACTTCTTAGGAGGGAACCTGCAAATGCTCCAGCTAAAAACCCTAAACATAAATGATTACCAACATACTTCGCCTCTTTCCTACAAAGATGGAGACAACTTGCAAGCAAGTGTCCCTACCACATACCAGAGAAACAAATGATAGAAATGTTTGTTCACAACCTAACCACAGAACTGAGTTATCAAATCCAAATACAATGTCCAACTACTTTTAGTAAGGTCATTGAAATGGGGCTACTCATTGAGAAAGCCTTGATAACAAATGGGCAAATTAAGCTATACAAAGACACCCCTAGTTCTAACAACAACGCGGACAAGTCACGATTTTGGACCAAGAACAAACCCATTGTAAATGATGGTGTGGTAGATGCTAAAAATATGGTGCAAAAACAACCGATCTTCAATCTATCAAAACCACAAAACAATACACCATCCAACAAGCCTCAAAGCAATGAGCAAAGACCTACCAACTTTCCTCCTAGAAGAAAGTTCACACCACTAGGAGAGTCTCTCGAATCCACCCTTAGGAAGTTAATAAGGGGCAACCTCATAACACTTATGTTGGTGCATGAGTATGAACTAAAATTTCAACCCTCTTGGTGGAGTGATTCTGACTTTTGTGAATATCATCGAAACAAAGGACACAAAACTAATGATTGTCAAGCACTAAAACATGCCATTCAAGACTTGTTGGATCAAAAACGGATATAAATTGAAGGGCATACCTCTAATGACGAGCATATAGCATTCAAAAATCCTCTTCCTCACTATGAAAAAGGAGGACCATCCAACCAAAACAACAACGGTACAGACAAAGCAAATTATAATAATGTTTCTTATGAGTACACCGTTAATCATATCTCATGAATTGATTCACACATCAATGTGATCACCATCAATAATAAGCCCGACTATAATGTGACCACTCGTCGTGGCAACATTACTCTACAAGGGGCTCCACCCAAGTCATCCTCCACATCGAACCAATACAACATCCTTGACCAACTCCATAAAACACCTGCACACATATCCATTTTGGAGTTATTATGTCTATCCCCGTCACACAAAGCCCATCTTAGAGAAAGCCCTCTTGGAAACAACTGTTCCTACAAACCTTGCTCAAGAGCAATTCTAAGCTATGGTGGGTCATCTAACCACACCACATTTCTTATCTTTCACAGAGAAAGATGATATGTTCATCAACCAACCACACAATGCATCCCTCCACATTGAGGCCCAAATCCACAAACACCAAATAAGAAGGGTCCTAATAGATGGAGGTGATGGTTTAAACATATGCACATTAAAGTTAATCCTTGCATTGGGGTTTTCAGAAAATGTTGTTGATCCTAAAAAGAAAATAACTATCAAGGCATATGACGAAGAAGAGAGAACTTCCAAAGGAACTGCGGTCTTGCCAATACAAGTTGGACCAGTAGAGAGAGATGTTGTGTGCCAAGTTCTAGACATGGAGTTAGCATATAACATTCTTCTAGGTAGACCTTGGATCTATGCTATGAAGGTTTTTTCATCAACATACCATCAATGTATCAAGTTCCCACACAATGGCCAAGAAATTACCATAGAAGGTGACCCTGATCCATTCCAGTATTGCAACACCATCCAATCAAAACTAGAAGTTGTAATCCCCGCCAATCGAGCAAGTTCCTCTTCTTCAAACCATGTGGATCCAAGTTCTCTAGCTTCTACCTCTAAAACATCAGAGCTTAAGTCAAAGTCAAAGACAAGGGTGTTGGAGAGTATGTCATTGAGCAATCTTTTTGTCTAGCATTGTTGCCTATATCACCAAAATCCTATGGAAAGTTGTCCATGAACAAGGCCAAGTCATTGGAGACTTCTAAGGGTCCTTTCATTAGATGGGGAAACCTATTGGATGAGAGTGATGAAAAAGATGTCTTACAGTGGCTTTACAAAGATGAAGATAGTGAAACCACACCAAATGATCATCAACCTAAGCTACCCACTGCACAATATGGTCAAGGGTTTTCTATTTTACAAAGGATGGGATATGAAGAACATGGTCCCATAGGATTAAGGAAAGACGGTCTCATGGAACCAATTCAACCCTCTACCTCCACAGGCTGAGACACTACTGGGTTGGGATACAAGGGTAAAGAGAAGATCAAAGGTAAGGAGAAAATCCAAGCAAAAGATAGAGAAATAGTTACCACTAACCTAGTAGAACAAATTCACCGCTTACAAGAAGCTAGTGAAATAGATTCCAATGAGTATGAATGGGACAGAATCTCAAAAATGTCTTGTAAAGATAAAAGGGTTGACGTGGTTCAACAATATAGCTCTACTCATATGACACATGAGGGACAAAGCTCTAGGGCTAGATCGCTAGAATTCAATCCGCAATATGATAAAAGTGAACTTCATGAGGAGAGTACGATGTCACACTTGATGAACCAACTTGAGGAGAGTACCATAATAGACCTTGTCAATACCTCCACCTATTCAAATGACTCCTCCATTCTAACCATTACCAGCTTCGAACCAGACCAACCTGATGACCCATTACCCTTAGTGCATCCCGAACTCATAGACTGGGATTTGCAAGACCCCACCCTTGAGCTAGATACTTTCCAAAATGATGATGCTATCATCGATTATCTAGAACTTAGAGACCATTTGCCTGCAGGGGATCACAAAACTGCTTGCGCCATAGAACTCAATGACAAAGCTTATTTTAGAGAGAGTGCCAAGCCTTTCAGTCATAAAAATGTGAAAATAAAAGATAGATCTAATGGTGAAAACTGCTTTGCGGCAGTGTTAGATTGTGAAAATAGTAAAAAAATAAGACATATCTGATGGTGAAAACCTCTGTTACACTCCATGTGTTTCTATCTACTTACTATTTACCTAGTTTGGTTAATTTGTTTAGAAAGTGATTGATTATAGATTTCTGTAGTTGTATATGTGTTTTAATCCATTTACTATAGATTGGATATTTTGTGAAAATTGAAGTATTTATGAATCTTGCATCTATGTGTGTTATCTATTTTGAATGCAATATGATGAGAAAAAGAATAATGCAATGTCTTGTATTAAATGTGGTTATTGTTAATTAATGATTATGTTTTGATCAGTTAACTACTCTTGCGATGATCTAAATGGATGCAGGAATAGGTTGTCCCTCTAAGGAGGGGAGGTATCACTCAAGAGAAGGACTTGGTCTGGTAAACGTAAAAGAGAAGCCTAAACTGAGCACCACACAATCACATCCTATTTGACTTAGATTGAGTCGAGTCAGTGTGGGTAGAGGTAAGTGAGCTGAATTATGTATCTTGAGTCTTGATTGGATGTTCGAACCTGCATGTTATTATGTGTTTGGTTTCTCTGAGTTAATGATCGTGCAAGTCCTCGATACATTCTTATACGTGAGTCGATATGAGCATGAACATATTTAGGTAGATGTACCTACGTATATTCATGAGCATATTACTCATAAATATGGAAATGTCATTTGGCTTATGCATGAATTATCATCTCTTTTGTGATAAGCCTATGAAGATTTTACGACTTTATATGCATTTCTTGATTATGAGTTATATTTGATTTTACGATGATAAATTTATACATATGTGAATATATATAAATGTATATTTATCGTGTCTCTATATATGTATTTAATATAAATATTATTATTATTTTCTCTTAATTGTAGAAATATAATTTTATCATTTTACGGAATTTGATTTTCGTAAATATTATTTTATAGTAAGTAAAACAATAAATTTATATATATATAATAGATTAAATAAAAAATATATAATAATAATATAAGAGTAGTTTTTTTTTAAAAGGTAATAATAATAATAAATATAATAAAATAAGAATAAAAATTAAAAGTTTTTAATAAAAAGGAAATTAATATTATAAAAGTATAATATTAAGGATAAAGTTTTAAGAGCTTTTTAAGGGGATACATATATTAAGGGATATGTTTTAATTCTTAAAGGCATGCAGACCTCTCTTTAAACTCTTTTTTTTTAAAATCCTTTTAATCCGTAAGTTTATAACCGCGCGGGCTTCCTTGTGAAGTAATTAATAATTTTATATTTTTATTTTATTAGTCCCTACCTTCGGCAGGGTAACTATTGTTTTCACCGTAATAACATTTCTTTGGGCGTTAGCATTTCTTTGGACGTTGGACTTTGTGCAAGTGTTATAATCGAAATTAGCCTAAGCTTTTTAGTCTATCCTTGGTATTATTTTCCCGTTGATATCTGTGCAATGACAATAATCAAAGTTAAACCTAAGTCGCATTGGCAATTTGTTTGCCCATTGGCAATTTAGTTGAGATAGTTTAGCCCAAGCTTTTTAGTCTATCCTTGGTATTATTTTCCATTGATATCTGTGGAATGACAATAATCAAAGTTAAACCTAAGTCGCATTGGCAATTTAGTTGAGATAGTTTTTGGATTTTTAATATTTTAGCTTGTCTTTGCATAGGGTTTCCTTTCTTTTTGCTGCGTCTCGGCGTGTGATCCAATTTAAACTCGTGGCTGGTTTGAGATTTGCATGTCCTGATGGGTTCCGGCATGGACGTGTGTGGCCCATTTTCCTTTGCAGACACTGATGTAGAAGAAGGCCTTGGCAAGGAAGGAGTGCTTTTGCTTCTTCTAGTTTATAGATTCTTTTCCCTGTTCTGCAGCGGGTTGCTTCTGCTGCTGCTCTTGTGGATTCTCCTCATTTTGTTGAAGTTGAGGCAGAGAAAGAAGGGCCAATTTCAATCATGGAAGGCGGATCCTTTCTTTTCAGCGGATGAGCAGGTTTGCATCTGATTGATTTGTTGGCATTTTCTGATACCCATTTGGTCTTTTATGTTTTTTTAGGGTGCACTAGACAGAAGTCCTTCGCCACACGGTGGGAGGGGAGCTCTGCCCTCTGAAGGCAGCAACCCTTCTGATATTCTCTTTTTTGCCGGAGGTGGCCATTTCCTTTCCGTTTCCCTTCCCCTCCTTCTTCATCTTTCACCGGGAAGAAGATATTGAAGAGATAAGAAGAAATAAATTTTCTATAGGTGGAGAAGACAACCCCCTTACTGAAGATCTTCATCATGCTGTTAAACATCTCTCAGCAGAGCTCTACACCAAGGATGTTCATTTTCTGATGGAGCTCATACAGGTAGCTTTCTGAGTGATATGCCTTATATAATTCAAATTGTTTCTGTTTTTAATTGTCATTGCCTTTTTTTCTCTGTAGAATTAAAATTTGGGTGGTTCTGATTTGGCAGAATGCAGAAGACAATGAGTATGCACCTGATGTGGAACCATCATTGGAATTTGTGGTTACGAGCAGAGACGTCACTGGTGTGGGTGCCCCTGCTACTCTCTTGGTCTTTAACAATGAGAAGGGCTTCACCTCCCGAAACATTGAATCCCTATGCAGTGTTGGACGATCCACCAAAAAGGGTAAAAGACAGGGAGGTTATATCGGAGAGAAAGGTACCTCCTATTGCCTTTAAAATTCATTGTTAAGTGTGTATAAAATTTGTCTTGCTGCAATTATAGGAAGGTCTACTTTTATTGCTTTTAGCAAATGAATTATGGAGATCATGCGTTCCAATCGGCTTTTACTTGAGAATAGTGTTTGTGCAGATTATGTAGACTATGGATTCTTTGAAAGTAGACATGCAGTTCATTCTAAGCATTAGATTATAAATAGTTTATGAAAACCATTTGTTTATACCAAATGATTAAATTGTCACAGGATGTGGATTGAAATATAGTTTTCTTGTATTTTTCATAATGGATAACAAAGTCAGATTTGTATATTAAGTCTGCAGTTTCTCTTGTCCTAGTTATGGATGGTAATGGGAATATAAAATAGTCACAGTTGAAGCGATTTAGTTGTGGATGATGTAGATCCTTCAAATGACAATAAATGTTCTGTAGTTAGCATATTTTATAGTGTGGACCAAAAATGGGTTTTACGCATGCTATTAGTGGTTAAACAATCTAACCATACCTCTTTCAGTAAAACTTCTGAAATGCGGTTATTCCTATGCTTATCCTCTCCATTTGGGTAAATCGTAGTTAGGAGTCTCTTTGAAATGCAGTTGAGACTTATATGGGCTTGTTTGTGATTCCCCTGCACTTCTAATGCTCATACTTTCTCATCATATTCAGTTGACTTACATATATATGGACATGCTAATGGGCTATTGAATAAAAGAAATACGCTGTTTGTTAACTGGGTTAAATAAGACAACCATATGGAACAGTTAATCAAGTGACTGATCGCACGACAGGATAGCAGAAGCGGTAGTGGTAGAGATGTTTGGCAGGAGAAAATTCTGTGAAAATCTCAAAATGACTTCAAATTGTTTGGTTCCGAGGTAAAACTTTACTACAGTTTTTTTTTCATTTTGGGGTTTTTCATTTTGCTTTGTTTAGGATTGTATCCCCAAGTGAAAATCTGAAATTCGTCTGAGAACAAAATTAAGTCGATACTTATTTAATGCGATCAATGGTATTTTTTCAACCATCATAATAATATAAACCATTGATCGCTAATCTTGCAGCTACAAATAATATTATTGCCCTCCTGTCTTTAAACCTATTACAATAGATAGCTGTTGTTTCTGGGCTTGTTAAAAATCTCCTCTAGAAGGATACTGAGGAAATAAGTCCAAGGTTCTCAACTCAGAAACATCTACTGAAGAATTTCTACGAAACCCACTATTCGCCTCTTCTTCTTCCTGCATATAAATGAGCATCAGTTAATGCAATTCTTTGCTCCTCTGCTAACTGTGAAGGCTGCATTTTGTTCACACCACACATCAAAGCTGTGGAGAGGCCATACAAAAGGGTGGCAGCAACATTATTACTATTATTATTGGGTAAACCCTGGAGAACGAGTGCCGCCAGCGTGATGTTGGTGAGGGGGGTGAGGAGGAGTTTGTTCCATCCATCTCTTTGCTGTGCGAGGACACCATGCATATCTGCCCGGTCTGCCGCTGCTGCCGCCATCAAACGCAGCTTCGCTTAAAATTCACATGCTGCAGATCAAGCCAGCTTATGTCATTACTACCCAAGTGGACTGTGCAATCAGACTACATAGCAGACATGTAACCTGTTTACAAATTCACCGCAAAAAGAGCAATATTCTTATTTCAGGAGACACAGGTATTCCTAAGCTTTTATATTCCATTGGTGCCTTCCATGCTCATTGAATGCATTTTAATGTAGGTTACTTGCAAATTTTGAAACAAAATAAGAGACTTATGATGAAGTCCACCCACAATAAGTTGTTTCAGGTAAAGCTCTATAGCAATACCTATATATAACTTAAATGTGTTTGATTGCAAGGCCTAAATTTGTTTGAATAACACATTGACTGTAAGAGCCTCATTTGGAGCACCTTTCAAGGGAACATCATGAGGTACAAAGATACACTGTTAATTCTCAAAAGTGGTTTTATTGTGCTTAAATTTCTTTGCAAGGGGTTCCAAGAAGTCTTCCATTGATACACAGCCAAAAGTGGATCCATTTGTTACAGTACCCTTTTTAGCTTTCTCCTTCTTCAAAATCAATGAATATCCCACTGAACTAGGGCCCCATGCATAAATAGGTATCTGCAGATTCAATCCAGATCACTCTGCCATTGTAGGCTTCTCATCCTGCATTAAGAAACCCTTGACAAATATATCAGTCCTACAATCGTGTTGTTGACATTTTCACCATTTTTTTCTAATATGGTTGACACTTTCTATGTTCTGTCTGCAGTTCAACAATGTCAACCAATTTTTTTAATATTGTTGACACTTTCTATGTTCTGTCTGCAGTTCAATAATGTGAAATTGTTAACATTATTGGAAGGATTAGGTTTTTCAAAGGAAATAATATACAGATGATTCAGTTTTTGCACTCCCAACAATTTGTAACACTTGAGTTATCGAAAGGGCAAGATCTTAAAACAAACTAGTCTTTAGACCATATTATCACAAATGCCAAAAATTTGAAAAGAATAAATAAATGTACGGTGACAGAAGTTGATCATATGTTGGGGGCTTAATAAGACAGTTATAGCTCTAGAAATGCTTAATACTGTTTATCTTCCCAAGATCCATAGTCACAAATTGTCAGTATAATGAAAATTATATGAATTTTTTCTATCCAATGGGCTGTATTCAACTGCATGACGTAGCTTCTGATAAATTTCATAGTTGCAAGAAATGCAATGACAGTGTCGTTGCACATTTTACCAGCTGAAATGTTGTTTGTGTTTTATATGTTATCTCCCACTTTTGCTTCTTCTGGTTTATAAATTCTTTTCCCTGTTCTGCAGCCGGTTGCTTCTGCTGCTGCTCTTGTGGATGCTCCTCATTTTGTTGAAGTTGAGGCAGCACCTTTCAAGGGAACATCATGAGGTACAAAGATACACTGTTAATTCTCAAAAGTGGATCCATTTGTTACAGTACCCTTTTTAGCTTTCTCCTCCTTCAAAATCAATGAATATCCCACTGAACTAGGGCCCCATGCATAAATAGGTATCTGCAGATTCAATCCAGATCACTCTGCCATTGTAGGCTTCTCATCCTGCATTAAGAAACCCTTGACAAATATATCAGTCCTACAATCATGTTGTTGACATTTTCACCATTTTTTTTTAATATGGTTGACACTTTCTATGTTTTGTCTGCAGTTCAACAATGTCAACCAATTTTTTTAATATTGTTGACACTTTCTATGTTCTGTCTGCAGTTCAATAATGTGAAATTGTTAACGTTATTAGAAGGATTAGGTTTTTCAAAGGAAATAATATACAGATAATTCAGTTTTTGCACTCCCAACTATTTGTAACACTTGAGTTATCGAAAGGGCAAGATCTTAAAACAAACTAGTCTTTAGACCATATTATCACATATGCCAAAAATTTGAAAAGAATAAATAAATGTACGGTGACAGAAGTTGATCATATGTTGGGGGCTTACTAAGACAGTTATAGCTCTAGAAATGCTTAATACTGTTTATCCTCCCAAGATCCATAGTCACAAATTGTCAGTATAATGAAAATTATATGAATTTTTTCTATCCAATGGGCTGTATTCAACTGCAAGAGGTAGTGTTGTGACCACTTTACAACATCAACCCCAATTACTAATTGGGTCCCCCTTTTTTGACTTGCCTGGATCCTTGAGGCTTATCCCATACTTTTATCCGGCGATGTCCTCATAGTTCGGATAGTGTTAGGAGCTTAGACTGGCCCACTAGGAAGAAAGAGAAGTAAAACACATAGGTTTCCTCCTGCATAGGGCCCGAACCCTAATTGACTGTTCCAGACTATCCTTAGGCGAGAGTTTCATTTTTTCCATCCTTAGGGAAGGGTTTTGTCTTTTCACACTTGGGTAATGAACCCACTCTGCTCTCGGCATGAAACCCAATTCCAGTCCTAGTCCAAGACCCCATGTATGGCTTAGAAATTCATTCCTGGACTCCGGTCCAGGAGTCCAACCCGGAGGTCCAAACCGGAGTCCTGTCCGGAAGTACCCCTCCCAGAGTCTCGTTCAAGGAATTCTGGCCTGGAATCCCGTTTCAAAGTTTATCTAGATTCTTCTTCCAACCAAGATTGCGGAGTTCAACAGAGACTGTCACTCCTTGGCGTGATCATCCTTCAGTCATGGAACTTAGTCCCGGCCTGACAACTCTAGTCCGGAAGGTCAAAACCAAGGGATATCTCTTTAAATCTCGGTCCGGCACTCAACCTCATTTCATAGCTCGGAAGATTCGCAAATCAAAGACTTAGGGCAATTTTAGGAGACAATCAACATTTACTGAATATCCCTCCGGTAGGCTGGAATTGCGACAGGAGACTTTTGTCCTGGTCGCAAAATCCCTTACCTACTGGATTTTGTGCTCAAGGACACTTTTTGTCTTGGTCGCAAAATCCAGTACCTACTGGATTTTGCGCTCAAGGACACTTTTTGTCCTGGTCGCAAAATCCAGTACCTACTGGATTTTGCGCTCAAGGACAATCTTTGCCATTTTTCAGCATCTTTAGGGTAAAGGTATATTGAAAAATATATTTAAGTATAAGAAGAATTTCTTATACTTTAAATATTTTTCAATATACCTTTCAGGATGTTTGAGATAGGTCTCGAATCCGTCGGATTTAACATGCAGAATCTAGAATTTGGAAGATCCACCAGATTTTAGACTTAGTCGTTTTTTCAGGATTTCAGGATTTCAGGCTACCAGACTTAGCCAATTCCAAACAGGAAGAAATGAAGGATGAAACAAACGAACTTTGTCTCTCGCCACCGAATTTCTGGAGGATGGAACAAATGAACTTCGTGTCATGCCATCGAAAACAAACTCTCGGAAGACATTCCACCACAATGAAATCCTGCTGCAGGAACTGATGAAGTTTCAGGGCAAAGAATTCCAGACACCAGAGGAAAATGAAAGTACTCTCAGGAAATTCCCTGTCGCACATTCCAGGACCTTCTGGAATATGCGCCCAGGACAACTTTTTGTCCTGGGCGCAAAATCCAGTACCTACTGGATTTTGCGCCCAAGGACTGGGAGTATCCAGTTCCTCCATCCCTGCTCTGTCCAGTCACTTCTGGCTTGGATTTTTTTCTCTGACCCCTCTGTGGATACCTGACTCCTAGAATTCACAGTCAGGATGGAAGAAACGAACCTTGTGTCTCGCCATCAGATTCCCGGAGGATGGAAGGAACGAAGGATGGAAGAAACGAAAGATGGAAGAAACGAACCTTGTGTCTCGCCATCAGATTCCCGGAGGATGGAAGGAACGAAGGATGGAAGGAACGAAGGATGGAAGAAACGAAAGATGGAAGAAATGAACCTCATGTCTCGCCATCGAAAAGAGACTCTCGGAGGATGGAACAAACGAGGATGGAAGAAACGAACCCCTCATCCTGCCTTGGAAGTAACAGACTCTCGGAAGATGGAACAAACGAGGATGGAAGAAACAAAGGATGGAACGAACGAACCTCTCATCCCGCCTTGGAAGTAACAGATTCCGCGAGGATGGAAGGAACGAGGATGGAAGAAATAAACTCCGTTTTCTGATCCTGTATCAACATCTGAACCTCCATGGAGTAGCTAGGAGAATGAACCTACTGCAAAACCAGAATCCCACTTCGAAACTCAGGAAAATGCAAATCCTTGACTTAGATTCCCTGAAACTGAACTCTAAAGGCAAGTGGTGCAAATTCCAGCACCTGTAGGATTCTGCGCTCCAGGACAAATTTTGTCCTGGGCGCAAATTCCTTAACCTTCTGGATTCTGCGCTCCAGGACAAATTTTGTCCTGGGTGCAAAATCCTTGACCTTCTGGATTCTGCGCCCTTGGACATTCCTGATCCAGTCTAGAATGGGAGACCTGCGGGGTGAAATTCTGGGACCCAGTTTGCCAGCTCTTGCATGGAAGAATTGCTCGCCTGTTATACCTCAAAGTCCGGAATCCCTAAACACGATGGAGGGTACTTCTGGTTTTAAAATGGAGTCTCTGATCCCAGCATAAGAAAATCCATCCCTGCCAAAACAGAGTGATGAAACCCTTAGCAAATATCCAAAAGACTGAACATAAAAGTCCAAGGACACATCCCGCCATGTTCCTCCGCAGAAAGCAAAATTGCAACCTTCCATCTGAGTAAGATTCCATAGGAGAATATTCCAGGACTTAGCTGGATTTTAGCAAAAGTTCTAGAGTTGTGCTGGGGAAGAAAATCCAAAACATTCATAAATTCCCGACGTCGCAAAATCCTAAACCTCAGGAATTCCCCGACATGCCAAATTCCCCGACATGCCAAATTCCCCGACATTCACAAATCCTCGACCACCGACAAAACAAAAAAAGACAAAAAACCAAGTCGGCTAGGGTAAAGTTTGGCGGTTAAGGAATTTCTTCTCCTTTAGCCTAGGTCGGCCAAGTGGCAAAGAAGGACAACTTACCTATAAAAGGGGCAGCGCCCAAGTCATTTCTAATCATTCCAATTCAAATCCAAAGCAAAAAAACTACATTCTAGGGGCAGAAATTCATCCTCTAGGACAAGTGGAATTCCAGGATGAGCAGGAATCCCCGACTCCATAGAATCCCCGACCACCTGGAAATTGCTCCCTGACCTGGAAATTCCTCCTGTCCATGCCTGGTAACCCTGGAATGAAGGAAAAGTCGGTCGAGTATGAAGAATGCCGGAGAATGAGGGAAATCCGTTGTTTGTTCAGGGATTTATAAATGAAATTGATCAAAACTTGCAAAATCATTCATGTTTCATTTCATATTGCATTGCATTTATGGATTTTGTGCATCATGACTATTCGAGGTTTCCCTTGTTTCGCAGGAATCCAGGACGAGGATGGGCTTCCATGAAGACGGAGCTCAAGGATGATCAAGGATTCTCTCAAGCATCATGAAGTTCTAACATCGGAGAAGAGGACTACTTCCAACGCCAGACGAGGAGACTATATGTGAATTCCACAAGAAGAAAAGAGAAAATACACTTCATGTCCAATATCAAGGATTCCAGTTCCGGACAAGAGGATCAATCCTTAGAGAGCCAAGAACAAAAGTACAGTTCACCATCCATCAGGAAGAACGGGAATCCACGCCAAGAATGAGGAATTCCAACCCAGGAATCCAGGACAGGGAATTCTATTCCACGACAGGGAATTCCAACTCAGGAAGGAATTCCATTCCAGGACCCTAAGGAAAGTGCGCCCCTGCTCAAGGAAGGATTCCTCCACACAAAGTTCCTTAACCTCTTGGAATTTGCGCCCAGGAAGAAAATCATTCCTGGTCGCAAAATCTTGTTCCAAGTGGAATTTGCGACCAGGACAAGTGGACTCCAGGACACCATGGAATTTGCGACCAGGACAAGTGGACTCCAGGACACCATGGAATCTGCGACCAAGGAGTAGGACAGACAGGACAGTCCTATCCAAGTTTCCTTACACATTATGACGTCCAGGACAGCTGGAAAGTTTCCTTACACATTCTGACGACCTAGACAGGTGGTAGTCTCCTGCATGGATATTCTGACGACCCCATCTGCTTTTTCTAGGATTTGTAACCTAGGGCACATGTTTCAAGGAAATCTGATTTCCTTTTGCCCTAGGATATTCTTGAGAGCCTATATAAAGGCTGAGGGATGCCTCATTGTAATCTCTCTCTCCTTTTCTGATATTTACCATTCTAAAGCTCCTAGAACTCCTTAGTAGTTAGTTTTCATTTCTGCATAGTTTCTTATGAGCTGGAACTCCAAAATCAGTTGGATTGTTGTGATATAAACTTCTGAAGTAATTATATATGCATTGAAGAATGGTGTTCATATATTCCTTTGGATTTTCGGCATGGTCTTATTGATTTCTTGGAGCAAATCTGAAAATATTGAAGTTCTTTCTTGTATTTTCATATTTTTATTAGTTAGAAAGATGGAGATTATTACTGTTGTATGATTGAATCTGTTTGTTCATACCATTGGTGATCTGTGGCTTGCAAATCATCGTGCATGGTTAGTCTGAACTTAATTCGAACTTAACTTCGACTGTTCCGTATGACCAAATCCATGTCTCTTACTGAAGCAGTCTGAAAATCCTTATTCCCCCTTAGAAGATAGCACCGCCCCTGCCTAGTTGTTGTCTCATGACGAAGCAGAGGACTGGTTCTAGTTTCTATCTCCAGCAGCAGTCTTCTTCCATCAATTAGTTAAACTCCTGAACCCTTATCTTACCTTTTTCACTTTTTTTAGTTTTTTTTTCATTAGGATTAGTTTCCAGAGCTTCATCGCCAAATCATCCGCCTCTGGAAGAATGGAACTTTAGAATTCCGAGTTGTCAATCTGTGAAAGAATTCCATTCACCCGCAAATCCCAGTCCGAATCCCAGAAATGAATTCCATGACTCTGAAAGAGCAATCTTACGTAAGTCCCCTTCGTGATTACCAGCAAATCACATCATTCTACTGAGTCTATCCCTATGCATGTCAAGACCTGACATAAAAGGAACCTTGGAGCAGTCTCATTCGATCACATAGTTCAGCGTCTGAGAAGCTTTATTCAAGAGAGGATAGGATACCCAGTATTTTATTCTAATGTTGTAGTCACAAAAACCTCATCAACAGGTAGCTTCTGATAATTCAGTTTTTGCACTCCCAACTATTTGTAACACTTGAGTTATCGAAAGGGCAAGATCTTAAAACAAACTAGTTTTTAGACCATATTATCACATATGCCAAAATTTTGAAAAGAATAAATAAATGTACGGTGACAGAAGTTGATCATATGTTGGGGGCTTAATAAGACAATTATAGCTCTAGAAATGATTAATACTTTTTATCTTCCCAAGGTCCATAGTCACAAATTGTCAGTATAATGAAAATTATATGAATTTTTTCTATGCAATGGGCTGTATTCAACTGCAAGAGGTAGCTTCTGATAAATTTCATAGTTGCAAGAAATGCAATGACAGTGTCGTTGCACATTTTACCAGCTGAAATGTTGTTTGTGTTTTATATGTTATCTCCCACTTTTGCTTCATCTGGTTTATAAATTCTTTTCCCTGTTCTGCAGCCGGTTGCTTCTGCTGCTGCTCTTGTGAATGCTCCTCATTTTGTTGAAGTTGAGGCAGAGAAAGAAGCCAAGCCCTAACACTCCGGTTCAGGCTCCCACAGTAGAGTCTCCTAGAAGTCTGTATAGACTACTTATATGTTTTGTTCAATGAATCATGCAGCTTGTATTGATGACTGTGAAGCTATCCTGAAGATGCTACTTTACACTATGCAAAGAAACCAAGGATTATCTTTTGATCAAATTACAAGCGCCTGAATTTCGGAGCATACAGGTTATGGCAAGTTGTTGGAAGATATCACTGAAAACTTACAAACTGTAAGGCAAATTGCAAACTTTGTCTCAGATGACTCCTTTGAGATAGGAATGGCACCGGTACTTCTAGTTATAACTAGAATGGACTTTAGAATAAATCCCTTCCATTTCATTGCTCCAATGAATTAGAATTTAATCATTACCTTTGCCTTATGTATGACAAAATTTAAATGTTGAGTGGCAACAAATTTTGCTTCAGTTTATTGTTATATAAATTTATTATGAATGTAGTGTGACGGTGGGAGCTGGCAAGAAAACATATCTTTACCAGTCATTGCTTTATGACTGATTTTTTAAAACCTTAAATTTTGCAGTCTTCTTGATAGTCACGCAGCACATTGGACAAAAAACCTATAGAACAGGTAAACAAATTAACTTCCTAACAGGTTTATCTTTGTCAGGTATATTAAAAAACACATTGGCCAAAGGGTGAAGGACATAGTCAAATCATGAACTGGTCTCTGCTCTGCAACACTATCTACTATCTGTTGAATTTTGCAATTTTCCTTCTTCAGGTTTTGCTTCCATCAGCTTTACTTTCCTCTTTACACTACTATTATTTGCTTTATAATTGTAGACTTTCATAATTGCAGGTTTCTTTCAACCAGCATACTACTATGCAGCGCCACTATCCAATGAATCAAGCTTTCGACAACACAGAAAACAAAGCAAACAATTTATACAACAGGTAAAGATATGCTTGAGCTGTTTTCAATGCCATAAAGCTCTTTACTACTACAACAAAATTGTACTTTCTTGCACAGGCTTGTTCTCTATGCAATTAACCAAAGCATATTGTAGGATTCATAGTTGTTTTCGATCATTAACATCAATTCAGCATTCAAATGTCTGCAATCGTAAGAATCAATCTACATATTCTTTTGTTGACTTGCACTATTCAATTTTGTTTCTATTGGTTAATACTACAACCAGAACCCAAAACTCTGTTAAAAAAAAACATTCCATACAGGAAAAAACAAAACAAAAAGGGCGCATTGCAGACAAAAACTACAAAAATCACTTTCAAAATTCCATGCTGTGCTGAAGAAAGCCAACTGCTACAAAACGGAATGTTAAATGGTCTCTCTTCCTCATCTCTTTACGACACCAGTACACAAATTTACCTACAATAACCTCTGACAGAAGTCCACACAGCTTGCTTAAAAACACCACAGTTACCTGAAGCATCAACACCACATATAACAACTTGTGCAACCTGATTTTGGTAAATATCTTTGTGGGCAAGCCCTGGAACTTGTTCAACCTAGGCATCTTTGAGCTTGATCTTTCATCATCTTGGACTCATTGTCCATCTCTTTTTAAGTTGTTCCCATGTCCTAGCAGATAGCTGGATCACACGCCGAGAAGCAGCAAAAAGAAAGGAAACCCTATGCAAAGACAAGCTAAAATATTAAGAATCCAAAAACTATCTCAACTAAATTGCCAATGGGCTAAAAAATTGCCAATGCGACTTAGGTTTAACTTTGATTATTGTCATTGCAGAGATATCAACGGGAAAACAATACCAAGGATAGACTAAAAAGCTTAGGCTAATTTCGATTATAACACTTCCACAAAGTCCAACGCCCAAAGAAATGCTATTATGGTGAAAACAAGCTTAGGCTAATTTCGATTATAACACTTGCACAATAAAATGTTGTTGCAGCCAGCCAAACAAAAAGATGTCTGGCTAGCATATACCCTACCTGCGCCAACTGCTACAAAATGGAATGTTAAATGGTCTCTCTTCCTCATCTCTTTATGACACCAGTACACAAATTTACCTACAATAACCTCTGACAGAAGTCCACACAGCTTGCTTAAAAACACCACAGTTACCTGAAGCATCAACACCACATATAACAACTTGTGCAACTTGATTTTGGTAAATATCTTTGTGGGCAAGCCCTACAACTTGCTCAACCTAGGCATCTTTGAGCTTGATCTTTCATCATCTTGGACTCGTTGTCCATCTCTTTTTAAGTTGTTCCCATGTCCTAGCAGATAGCTGGATCACACGCCGAGAAGCAGCAAAAAGAAAGGAAACCCTATGCAAAGACAAGCTAAAATATTAAGAATCCAAAAACTATCTCAACTAAATTGCCAATGGGCTAAAAAATTGCCAATGCAACTTAGGTTTAACTTTGATTATTGTCATTTGACAGATATCAACGGGAAAACAATACCAAGGATAGACTAAAAAGCTTAGGCTAATTTCGATTATAACACTTGCACAAAGTCCAACGCCCAAAGAAATGCTATTACGGTGAAAACAAGCTTAGGCTAATTTCGATTATAACACTTGCACAATAAAATGTTGTTGCAGCCAGCCAGACAGAAAGATGTCTGGCTAGCATATACCCTACCTGCGCCAAAATGGGGTTTCTGCAACGCGCAAATGCAGCTTATGAACGCAGCCAATTTGTTGAAAAGGATTAGAAACTTTTAAGCAAATGGTAATAACATCTGCTCTTATGCCCTTCACCAACACATTTCTTAGCTATGCCAAAATGAGATTGTAAAACTCTTGTTTGTAACACATTGATTGCAGGAATGGCAACTATTAATTCAATTTCCATGACCTTTGTTAATATTTCCCATGCCCTAGCATATAGCCAAGCTAAGTCTCATCCCTTGAGCTAGCATCCTCTCTACCTATGCCAATATGAGTGTCTTGGAACATGGTATGGACATCTATAAAAGCGTAATAAAATGTTGATCCAGCCACCCAGAACATCCATCAAAGCATAATGGATAGAGAAATTTTGTTGGCTGTTGCAGATATTGTAGTTACAACTTTTTTGGTAGATGTGTATGCAAAATGTGGAAGCCTAGAAGGCACAAGAATTGTTTGACATAATGCCTCAAAGAGATGTGGTCTATCTAAAGCTTTTCTGGGTCGACTAGAACTATCTACTACAACCAGAACCCAAAACTCTATTTAAAAAATCAATTCCACATGCGTCCATGCTGGAACCTATGAGGACATGCAAATATCAAAGCAACCACAAGTTCAAGCTGGATCACACGCGGAGACGCAGCAAAAACAAAGGAAACCCTATGCAAAGACAGGGTAAAATATTAAGAATCCAAAAACTATCTCAACTAAATTGTCAATGGGCTAAAACATTGTTAATGGGATAAATAAAGAACGACTTAGGTTTAACTTTGATTATTGTCATTCCTTTTATCATAGCAAATCACACCTTTTGATTTTGTCTTATTCATAAATTGTTTATTGATTATCAACCCTAAACATATTTCTACATGTCTATTCTATCCCATAAAAGCATTCTTTGATGAATTTGAGCAGATTAGTTATATATTATTTTGTGCTTTCTTATGCCATTAAATGGTTTTCCATTATTATCCATCTTACAGATTAATCACTTCATGATATCAAATCCCATTCAAGGCACCTTTGTCGCCTATTAGCATGGGCTCTCTTGCGGATTCCTATGGCATGTAAAGAGTTATCTTAAATAATTTTGTGTATATCCTGCAGTCACCTCAGATTTAATTCTCTTCCACTATAGTGAAAGTTAGAAATTTTGTTTTGTTTGTTATCAGTTTAAATCTTTGCATGCCCAATGATCATATCTACTCAGCCGCTTGTGGCTTTTGACAGTGCCTTCACATCTCTATCGCTCGAATTATCAAATCTATTTTTTTTTCAATAATTCTTTTGTGCTTACTTGTGAATCTTCTCTCTCTGCCGCTAACAAAGGCCAATGAAAATTATATCATTCCTCCAATGAAATCGATGACTGTATTTCAAGTAGTTCTTGATGGGTTTAGTGATGGTCACGAATTAGTATTTAAGTTCACTTCATAATACCTAAGTTACCTGAAGCATCAACACCACATATAACAACTTGTGCAACCTGATTTTGGTAAATATCTTTGTGGGCAAGCCCTGCAACTTGCTCAACCTAGGCATCTTTGAGCTTGATCTTTCATCATCTTGGACTCGTTGTCCATCTCTTTTTAAGTTGTTCCCATGTCCTAGCAGATAGCCTTGGAAATGGTCTAGGGAATCAATTTTCTGGGTCGACTAGAACTATCTACTACAACTAGAACCCAAAACTCTGTTTAAAAAATCAATTCCACATGCGTCCATGCTGGAACCTATGAGGACATGCAAATATCAAAGCAGCCACAAGTTCAAGCTGGATCACACGCGGAGACACAACAAAAACAAAGGAAACCTTATGCAAAGACAGGGTAAAATATTAAGAATCCAATAACTATCTCAACTAAATTGCCAATGGGCTAAAACATTGTTAATGGGCTAAATAAAGAACAACTTAGGTTTAACTTTGATTATTGTCATTGCACAGATATCAACAGGAAAATAATACCAAGGATACACTAAATAGCTTAGGCTAATTTCGATTATAAGACTTGCACGAATTCCAATGCCCAAAGAAATGTTGTGCAATTCCTTTTCTAGCACTACTGAATGTGCCACACCCTAGCAGATAGCCAAGCCAAGTCTCATCCCCTGAGCTAGCATCCTCTTTGTCTGCAACGTGCCCTGTTTCTTTTGTTTTCCCCTGTGTGGAATGTTTTTTTTAAACAAAGTTTTGCATTCTGGTTATAGTAAATAGTGCTAGTCAACCCAGAAAATTGATTCCCTAGATCATTCCCAAGGCAGATTCAGTAGTGCTAGAAAAGGAATTGCATGTCATTCCTTTATACAAAGCTGACATACAACTATTACAGACATCTTTCTGTCTGGGCGGCTGCAACAACATTTTATTATGCTTTTATAGACGTCCATACCGTGTTCCAAGACACTCATATTGGCACAGGCAGAGACGATGCTAGCTCAGGGGATGAGACTTAGCTTGGCTATCTAATAGGGCATGGGAAATATTAACAAAGGTCATGGAAATTGAATTAATAGTTGCCAGATGCATTTGTATATAGTTTCTAACCTCTCGAGTTTTTTTAACACAATTATGGCTTCACAATGCCCTGATTTCATTCATTGTTCAATAGTATAGAGTTATATTGCATAGCAAACTGTTCAAACATATCTTTACCAGTCATTGCTTTATGACTGATTTTTTAACACCTTTAATTTTGCAGTCTTCTTGATAGCCAGGCAGCACATTGGACAAAAATTCTACAGAACAGGGAAACAAATTAACTTCCTAACAGGTTTATCTTTGTCATTTTTAGCACAAAAGACATTGCACCAACAATATTCTAACATGCTTACAGAGTTGTATCATTGCTTTAGCATTGATTTTAAAACACCTTGCTTTATAATTGTAGACTTTCATACTTGCAGGTTTCTTTCAACCAGCATACTACTATACAGCACCACTGTCCAATGAATCAAGCTTTCGACAACAAAGAAAACAAAGCAAACAATTTATACAATAGGCAAAGATATGCTTGAGCTGTTTTCAATGCAATAAAGCTCTTTACTACTACAACAAAACTATACTCGACCAAAGCATATTATAGGATTCATAGTTGTTTTCGATCATTAACATCACTTTAGCATTCAAATGTCTGCAATCGTAAGAATCAATCTACATATTCTTTTGTTGACTTGCACTGTTCAATTTTGTTTCTATTGGTTAATACTACAACCACAACCCAAAACTCTATTAAAAAACACCGTAATAGCATTTCTTTGGGCGTTGGACTTTGTGCAAGTGTTATAATTGAAATTAGCCTAAGCTTGCTTTCACCGTAATAGCATTTCTTTGGGTGTTGGACTTTGTGCAAGTGTTATAATAATCAAAATTAGCCTAAGCTTTTTAGTCTATCCTTGGTATTATTTACCCGTTGATATCTGTGCAATGACAATAATCAAAGTTAAACCTAAGTCGCATTGGCAATTTTTTAGCCCATTGGCAATTTAGTTGAGATAGTTTTTGGATTCTTAATATTTTAGCTTGTCTTTGCATAGGGTTTCCTTTCTTTTTGTTGTGTCTCAGCGTGTGGTCCAGCTTCAACTTGTGGCTCGTTTGAGATTTGCATGTCCTCATGTGTTCCAGCATGGACGCATGTGGCCCGTTTTCCCTTGTAGACACTGATGTAGAAGAAGGATTTGTGGACAGTAGCCCCATCGGCATTGTGTCCTGCTTTCGTGCTGTTTGTCATACAGTCATATTACTGCTTCATACATAGCTCTAGCTGTAAAGGTTTTGCCTATACTAGCACCACCGCTCAAGAATAGAATTCCTTTTCTGGCACTACTAAATGTGCCACGCCCTAGCAGATAGCCAAGCCAAGTCTCATCCCCTGAGCTAGCATCCTCTTTGTCTGCAACGTGTTTTAACACAATTGTGGCTTCACAATGCCCTGATTTCATTTCATTGTTCAATAGTATAGACTATAGAGTTCTATTGCATAGCCAACTGTTCAAACATATCTTTACCAGTCATTGCTTTATGACTGATTTTTTAACACCTTTAATTTTGCAGTCTTCTTGATAGCCACACAGCAAATTGGACAAAAAATCTATAAAACAGGTAAACAAATTAACTTCCTAACATGTTTATCTTTGTCATTTTTTTGGATAGTACAAAGTTGTATCATTGCTTTACCACTGATTTTAAAACACCTTTTATTCTGCAGCACAAAAGACATTGCAGTAACAATATTCTAACAACATCAATTGTTCCCTGCAACATGAAAATAAAGTAGTCATTTTAAATATGTTTCCACAAGGAATGTAACCATAAACAAGTAAGCTTGTCCCATGTGATTCAATCTTAAGCAACCTAAACTTGCAGATAAACACCAACCCAACACTAAGCAAGAATGCAGATAGTGGGTGGATCCAGATGTTTTGACAATCATATGTATCTGAAACAAATGCACGTTCATTTTCTAAAAAATGGCTGCAAGTTTCCTTTGTCATGCTAGATGATGAAAGGGAAGAGCATTATAAAAACAATTAATAATGTCCTTGAAGCATCTAAAATAGGATAAGATTATGCACTGGACCCGGAACATACTAGCATGCAATGACCTATCTTCATTTAACTAAAGACCAATAAAGAAAAGTTGAAAGCTGACAAATTTTAGAGAGCAATAGTAGTATTGCATGCAAACATCTTCAACATTAGCTAAATATACAATCCATATATGAAGTACCAAACATATCACTCAAGCAGTCTAAAAGAGAAAATCAGCTGATGAATGGATTAAATATGTCAACTCTAATCACAGCATTAAAAAAAATGAAATAGGCAAGCAACAATTTGGCCATCTTTGCTTCAGCCACAATTCATGTAAGTGGAACTTTTCAAATCAATGTGAGACACTCTCAAGATCAACTTTGGACTTATTCATGATGTATACAGAAGTTGATGAGACTGATGTTTTAGAGAAATAAATAAATAATGGCATCATTAAGTTCATCCCTATGGCAGCACTGATGACAAAAATGCTAGTTGAAAGACAAATAACTCCCTTTGGGTTCACCACCCTTGTTAGCTAGGGTCTTTTATTAACATGTTTTTAGTTTAAATTTAGCTTGTAACCTCTTCTGGATCTCTGTTTCACTTCTCAATGTCATTTTTGCTAGCTGTGCTTTTGAGTACTATTAACTTGCTTTGGTCATCTGTGGACAATAATATCATTTATTTCTTCCTTTTTCCTGATTGTGCATTGTAAAATCAGTGCCAAAACCTCGACAGAAATCTCATGCTAATTGCCTGAAGAATTGTAAGGTCTGAAATTCAGGCTTTCTTCAGGGGCACTATATTTTGGATCATCCCACCATTGGTTGGAAGAAGCTCAATTCACAACTGACTCTAGAAAAGACAGCATCCTAATCAAAATTGACTTCAACAGGGCCAATGATTATATTAGATAAAGATAACCTTTCAGTCTTAATATGCTTGGTTGGCTGGGGTTTGGACAGGAATGTACACAAAGAATGCCGATGGTCCTTAGAGATGCTTCAAAGTTCAACCAAAGTAGTTGATAACAACCCTCTCAAATGCTTTGTTTTCAAATCATCAACGGTGCCCTCTTGCTCCATTTCTTGTTTTACTAATAGCTAGTGCTTTATTTTCCAATTATAGAAATTCAATCAGGGATGGCTAGAGAACATTGCCTAGCCATCCCCACATAACTGAAATGGCAAAGAGGGAATGGTTGTAGGGAAGCTAACAAGTTCCTTGTGTATACATTATGAAAATTATGTCACCATTTGACGTATGGACTTGCATCATTTCTTTGATCAAGTGATCTTTTAATGTATATAATTGCTAAAATATTATCATAATGTGAAATGTTGCTTCAAAGGTGGTTCTAATTTTCTAAGGAATGTGAAACCTTCTTAATGATAGTTCTGAGTAATGTGAAACCTTACCATGAGATATTTTTGAGGTTATTGAATATTTGAGTACACTAGTACCCTCAAAGGCTCTATATATCTCGTGTATGTGTATCTATGTGTTTCCTGTTATTTTTAGAAATTTGCATTTCTCGTATTTTGGATATTTGCAAGTGGCATTAGAGCAGTGATTTGAAAAAAGTGGAAGAATTTTCAAGTAAATGTTCTTCTAGAAGCCGGTCCTATTATTCAACTTCAATATCTCTTTTAGAGCACCAGAACAGAATCATGCAATTTCCAATAAGCTATCATAATAGTGATGCTGAGTCGTCTTGCAAAGGCATGACTTTTACAAGTTGACTTCCAGAATACCCATTTTTGTTATTTGCACCAGAGCCCTGTCTTGTGATGTGAATTTCTCTTGGCTCAGGTGTCAGATTGTGGTCACACCAGTGCCATTTGGAGAAGAATTTAGCTAATAGTAAGGAAGGCAAAAACTCAAGAAATTTTACATTCCAAAATTAAAATTTGTCATTTTTCTGTTAGGAATTTGAGAGTTGGAAAGTAGGAAGCATACCTTCTTTCTCAAGTCTCTAATCATTTCAGTCTAAGGGCATTTTGAAGCATAAATACAGATAGATCAAGAATTCGACACCTGAGAAAGAAGATAAACAAGATCTTTGAAAGCTCTTTGTCCATCACCACATCAACACTATTGTGCCAATATAAGGCATTGATCTGTCGTTCCTCTGCCAATAAATGTAATTCAGACAGCAATCATGAGCAGAATCATCTATGATTTCTTTGTATGCTCAAAATCAGAATTCTGGACAAGAAATATGCAAAGCATGGACAACCTTAATTGAAAATGTGTAAATAAATGCTAAAATGAACTCTACAATCTATGCATCAAGACAAATGAACATACATGAACTTATAATATGGGAAATAGTCACAAGAAAGAATATTAATATGGTCCAGGTCTTACCACGCACAGATGACTATACATTCATATTTTGATTATTATAACACTTGCACAAAGTCCAATGCCCAAAGAAATGCTATTACGGTGAAAACAAGCTTAGGCTAATTTCAATTATAACACTTGCACAAAGTCCAATGCCCAAAGAAATGCTATTACGGTGTTTTTTAACGGAGTTTTGGGTTGTGGTTGTAGTATTAACCAATAGAAACAAAATTGAACAGTGCAAGTCAACAAAAGAATATGTAGATTGATTCTTACGATTGCAGACATTTGAATGCTAAAGTGATGTTAATGATCGAAAACAACTATGAATCCTACAATATGCTTTGGTCAAGTACAGTTTTGTTGTAGTAGTAAAGAGCTTTATTGCATTGAAAACAGCTCAAGCATATCTTTGCCTATTGTATAAATTGTTTGCTTTGTTTTCTTTGTTGTCGAAAGCTTGATTCATTGGACAGTGGTGCTGTATAGTAGTATGCTGGTTGAAAGAAACTTGCAAGTATGAAAGTCTACAATTATAAAGCAAGGTGTTTTAAAATCAGTGCTAAAGCAATGATACAACTCTGTAAGCATGTTAGAATATTGTTGGTGCAATATCTTTTGTGCTAAAAATGACAAAGATAAACTTGTTAGGAAGTTAATTTGTTTACCTGTTCTGTAGATTTTTTGTCCAATGTGCTGCCTGGCTATCAAGAAGACTGCAAAATTAAAGGTGTTAAAAAATCAGTCATAAAGCAATGACTGGTAAAGATATGTTTGAACAGTTCGCTATGCAATATAACTCTATACTATTGAACAATGAAATGAAATTAGGGCATTGTGAAGCCATAATTGTGTTAAAAAAACTCGAGAGGTTAGAAACTATATACAAATGCATCTGGCAACTATTAATTCAATTTCCATGACCTTTGTTAATATTTCCCATGCCCTATTAGATAGCCAAGCTAAGTCTCATCCCCTGAGCTAGCATCGTCTCTGCCTGTGCCAATATGAGTGTCTTGGAACACGGTATGGACGTCTATAAAAGCATAATAAAATGTTGTTGCAGCCGCCCAGACAGAAAGATGTCTGTAATAGTTGTATGTCAGCTTTGTATAAAGGAATGACATGCAATTCCTTATCTAGCACTACTGAATCTGCCTTGGGAATGATCTAGGGAATCAATTTTCTGGGTTGACTAGAACTATCTACTATAACCAGAACGCAAAACTTTGTTTAAAAACAACATTCCACACAGGGGAAAACAAAAGAAACAGGGCACGTTGCAGACAAAGAGGATGCTAGCTCAGGGGATGAGACTTGGCTTGGCTATCTGCCAGGGTGTGGCACATTCAGTAGTGCTGGAAAAGGAATTGCACAACATTTCTTTGGGCATTGGAATTCGTGCAAGTCTTATAATCAAAATTAGCCTAAGCTATTTAGTGTATCCTTGGTATTATTTTCCTGTTGATATCTGTGCAATGACAATAATCAAAGTTAAACCTAAGTTGTTCTTTATTTAGCCCATTAACAATGTTTTAGCCCATTGGCAATTTAGTTGAGATAGTTATTGGATTCTTAATATTTTACCCTGTCTTTGCATAAGGTTTCCTTTGTTTTTGTTGTGTCTCCGCGTGTGATCCAGCTTGAACTTGTGGCTGCTTTGATATTTGCATGTCCTCATAGGTTCCAGCATGGATGCATGTGGAATTGATTTTTTAAACAGAGTTTTGGGTTCTGGTTGTAGTAGATAGTTCTAGTCGACCCAGAAAATTGATTCCCTAGACCATTTCCAAGGCTATCTGCTAGGACATGGGAACAACTTAAAAAGAGATGGACAACGAGTCCAAGATGATGAAAGATCAAGCTCAAAGATGCCTAGGTTGAGCAAGTTGCAGGGCTTGCCCACAAAGATATTTACCAAAATCAGGTTGCACAAGTTGTTATATGTGGTGTTGATGCTTCAGGTAACTTAGGTATTATGAAGTGAACTTAAATACTAATTCGTGACCATCACTAAACCCATCAAGAACTACTTGAAATACGGTCATTGATTTCATTGGAGGAATGATATAATTTTCATCGGCCTTTGTTAGCGGCAGAGAGAGAGATTCACAGGTAAGCACAAAAGAATTATTGAAAAAAAATAGATTTGATAATTCGAGCGATAGAGATGTGAAGGCATTGTCAAAAGCCACAAGCGGCTGAGCAGATATGATCATTGGGCATGCAAGGATTAAAACTGATAACAAACAAAACAAAATTTCTAACTTTCACTATAGTGGAAGAGAATTAAATCTGAGGTGACTGCAGGATATACACAAAATTATTTAAGATAACTCTTTACATGCCATAGGAATCCGCAAGAGAGCCCATGCTAATAGGCGACAAAGGTGCCTTGAATGGGATTTGATATCATGGAGTGATTAATCTGTAAGATGGATAATAACGGAAAACCATTTAATGGCATAAGAAAGCACAAAATAATATATAACTAATCTGCTTAAATTCATCAAAGAATGCTTTTATGGGATAGAATAGACATGTAGAAATATGTTTAGGGTTGATAATCAATAAACAATTTATGAATAAGACAAAATCAAAAGGTGTGATTTGCTATGATAAAAGGAATGACAATAATCAAAGTTAAACCTAAGTCGTTCTTTATTTATCCCATTAACAATGTTTTAGCCCATTGGCAATTTAGTTGAGATAGTTTTTGGATTCTTAATATTTTAGCCTGTCTTTGCATAGGGTTTCCTTTGTTTTTGTTGCGTCTCCGCGTGTGATCCAGCTTGAACTTGTGGTTGCTTTGATATTTGCATGTCCTCATAGGTTCCAGCATGGACGCATGTGCAATTGATTTTTTAAATAGAGTTTTGGGTTCTGGTTGTAGTAGATAGTTCTAGTCAACCCAGAAAAGCTTTAGATAGACCACATCTCTTTGAGGCATTATGTCAAACAATTATTGTGCCTTCTAGGCTTCCACATTTTGCATACACATCTACCAAAAAAGTTGTAACTACAACATCTGCAACAGCCAACAAAATTTCTCTATCCATTATGCTTTGATGGATGTTCTGGGTGGCTGGAACAACATTTTATTACGCTTTTATAGACGTCCATACCGTGTTCCAAGACACTCATATTGGCATAGGCAGAGAGGATGCTAGCTCAAGGGATGAGACTTAGCTTGGCTATATGCTAGGGCATGGGAAATATTAACAAAGGTCATGGAAATTGAATTAATAGTTGCCATTCCTGCAATCAATGCGTTACAAACAAGAGTTTTACAATCTCATTTTGGCATAGCTAAGAAATGTGTTGGTGAAGGGCATAAGAGCAGATGTTATTACCATTTGCTTAAAAGTTTCTAATCCTTTTCAACAAATTGGCTGTGTTCATACGCTGCATTTGCGCGTTGCAGAAACCCCATTTTGACGCAGGTGGGGTATATGCTAGCCAGACATCTTTCTGTCTGGCTGGCTACAACAACATTTTATTGTGCAAGTGTTATAATCGAAATTAGCCTAAGCTTGTTTTCACCGTAATAGCATTTCTTTGGGCGTTGGACTTTGTGCAAGTGTTATAATCGAAATTAGCTTAAGCTTTTTAGTCTATCCTTGGTATTGTTTTCCCGTTGATATCTGTGCAATGACAATAATCAAAGTTAAACCTAAGTTGCGTTGGCAATTTTGTAGCCCATTGGCAATTTAGTTGAGATAGTTTTTGGATTCTTAATATTTTAGCTTGTCTTTGCATAGGGTTTCCTTTCTTTTTGCTGCTTCTCGACGTGTGATCCAGCTATCTGCTAGGACATGGGAACAACTTAAAAAGAGATGGACAACGAGTCCAAGATGATGAAAGATCAAGCTCAAAGATGCCTAGGTTGAGCAAGTTGCAGGGCTTGCCCACAAAGATATTTACCAAAATCAGGTTGCACAAGTTGTTATATGTGGTGTTGATGCTTCAGGTAACTGTGGTGTTTTTAAGCAAGCTGTGTGGACTTCTGTCAGAGGTTATTGTAGGTAAATTTGTGTACTAGTGTCGTAAAGAGATGAGGAAGAGAGACCATTTAACATTCCGTTTTGTAGCAGTTGGCACAAGTAGGGTATATGCTAGCCAGACATCTTTCTGTCTGGCTGGCTGCAACAACATTTTATTGTGCAAGTGTTATAATCGAAATTAGCCTAAGCTTGTTTTCACCGTAATAGCATTTCTTTGGGCGTTGGACTTTGTGCAAGTGTTATAATCGAAATTAGCCTAAGATTTTTAGTCTATCCTTGGTATTGTTTTCCCGTTGATATCTCTGCAATGACAATAATCAAAGTTAAACCTAAGTCGCATTGGCAATTTTTTAGCCCATTGGCAATTTAGTTGAGATAGTTTTTGGATTCTTAATATTTTAGCTTGTCTTTGCATAGGGTTTCCTTTCTTTTTGCTGCTCTCGGCGTGTGATCCAGCTATCTACTAGGACATGGGAACAACTTAAAAAGAGATGGACAACGAGTCCAAGATGATGAAAGATCAAGCTCAAAGATGCCTAGGTTGAGCAAGTTGCAAGGCTTGCCCACAAAGATATTTACCAAAATCAGGTTGCACAAGTTATATGTGGTGTTGATGCTTCAGGGAACTGTGGTGTTTTTAAACAAGCTGTGTGGACTTCTGTCAGAGGTTATTGTAGGTAAATTTGTGTACTGGTGTCGTAAAGAGATGAGGAAGAGAGACCATTTAACATTTCGTTTTGTAGCAGTTGGCTTTGTTCAGCACAACATGGAATTTTGAAAGTGATTTTTGTAGTTTTTGTCTGCAATGCGCCCTTTTTGTTTTGTTTTTTCCTGTATGGAATGTTTTTTTTTAACAGAGTTTTGGGTTCTGGTTGTAGTATTAACCAATAGAAACAAAATTGAATAGTGCAAGTCAACAAAAGAATATGTAGATTGATTCTTACGATTGCAGACATTTGAATGCTGAACTGATGTTAATGATCGAAAACAACTATGAATCCTACAATATGCTTTGGTCAATTGCATAGAGAACAAGCCTGTGCAAGAAAGTACAATTTTGTTGTAGTAGTAAAGAGCTTTATTGCATTGAAAACAGCTCAAGCATATCTTTACCTGTTGTATAAATTGTTTGCTTTGTTTTCTTTGTTGTCGAAAGCTTGATTCATTGGATAGTGGCGCTGCATAGTAGTATGCTGGTTGAAAGAAACCTGCAATTATGAAAGTCTACAATTATAAAGCAAATAATAGTAGCGTAAAGAGGAAAGTAAAGCTGATGGAAGCAAAACCTGAAGAAGGAAAATTGCAAAATTCAACAGATAGTAGATAGTGTTGCAGAGCAGAGACCAGTTCATGATTTGACTATGTCCTTCACCCTTTGGCCAATGTGTTTTTTAATATACTTGACAAAGATAAACCTGTTAGGAAGTTAATTTGTTTACCTGTTCTATAGGTTTTTTGTCCAATGTGCTGCGTGACTATCAAGAAGACTGCAAAATTTAAGGTTTTAAAAAATCAGTCATAAAGCAATGACTGGTAAAGATATGTTTTCTTGCCAGCGCCCACCGTCACACTACATTCATAATAAATTTATATAACAATAAACTGAAGCAAAATTTGTTGCCACTCAACATTTAAATTTTGTCATACATAAGGCAAAGGTAATGATTAAATTCTAATTCATTGGAGCAATGAAATGGAAGGGATTTATTCTAAAGTCCATTCTAGTTATAACTAGAAGTACTGGTGCCATTCCTATCTCAAAGGAGTCATCTGAGACAAAGTTTGCAATTTGCCTTGCATTTTGTAAGTTTTCAGTGATATCTTCCAACAACTTGCCATAACCTGTATGCTCTGAAATTCAGGCGCTTGTAATTTGATCAAAAGATAATCCTTGGTTTCTTTGCATAGTGTAAAGTAGCATCTTCAGGATAGCTTCACAGTCATCAATACAAGCTGCATGATTCATTGAACAAAACATATAAGTAGTCTATACAGACTTCTAGGAGACTCTACTGTGGGAGCCTGAACCGGAGTGTTAGGGCTTGGCTTCTTTCTCTGCCTCAACTTCAACAAAATGAGGAGCATTCACAAGAGCAGCAGCAGAAGCAACCGGCTGCAGAACAGGGAAAAGAATTTATAAACTAGAAGAAGCAAAAGTGGGAGATAACATATAAAACACAAACAACATTTCAGCTGGTAAAATGTGCAACGACACTGTCATTGCATTTCTTGCAACTATGAAATTTATCAGAAGCTACCTCTTGCAGTTGAATACAGCCCATTGCATAGAAAAAATTCATATAATTTTCATTATACTGACAATTTGTGACTATTGATCTTGGGAAGATAAACAGTATTAAGCATTTCTAGAGCTATAATTGTCTTATTAAGCCCCCAACATATGATCAACTTCTGTCACCGTACATTTATTTATTCTTTTCAAAATTTTGGCATATGTGATAATATGGTCTAAAAACTAGTTTGTTTTAAGATCTTGCCCTTTCGATAACTCAAGTGTTACAAATAGTTGGGAGTGCAAAAACTGAATTATCAGAAGCTACCTCTTGCAGTTGAATACAGCCCATTGGATAGAAAAAATTCATATAATTTTCATTATACTGACAATTTGTGACTGGATCTTGGGAGGATAAACAGTATTAAGCATTTCTAGAGCTATAACTGTCTTATTAAGCCCCCAACATATGATCAACTTCTGTCACCGTACATTTATTTATTCTTTTCAAATTTTTGGCATATGTGATAATATGGTCTAAAGACTAGTTTGTTTTAAGATCTTGCCCTTTCGATAACTCAAGTGTTACAAATAGTTGGGAGTGCAAAAACTGAATTATCTGTATATTATTTCCTTTGAAAAACCTAATCCTTCTAATAACGTTAACAATTTCACATTATCGAACTGCACACAGAACATACTGTCAACTTCAAGAGGTTAACAATATCTTTTGGTGTTGTTGTAATGATAAGAAATTAAGGATGCAGAGGACATTCAAAGATAAACCCAAATTATCAATTGCCTTCAAAGTACTGTAAATGTCCTTAAAATTCATATTCTAACAAATGCCCCTACAATGGGACAGATGAGGTATAATAAGACAGGAGGACTGCACCTGTGGGACCAAACTTTAAAATCATAAAACAAATTACATTATCAAGCACACCATCAAAGGACACATTCTAGTTGGGTTTTACAACAACCATACCATAGCTAATGTTTTTCTTTTTCTATTCAAATCTAGCACCCTCAATTTTAATCATTGTAAACTAATCACAGACATGTTTCCTCAAAGTCTGTTATCCAATTCTATATATGCAAGTGTCTAAACACTATAAAGCATTGATTCTATTTAAGTGACAGCTATTCAGTGGTGGAGAAGAATCCATTGACGTGTCAAGTAAGGCTGTTCTAAACTGTGGAAGAGAATGAAAGAGCAGAAATATTTAATGAAAAAATCAACTGCAGACATTATGGCCACAGAGCAGGAAGAAACCAGCTTTTCTACCCACAAGTCTGCACACAAAATTGACACTGGTATATAATTTTTTCCATTTCATTTCTACTCACATTTCACTAAGTTGTCTTGCCTTTTATAGACTGTTAAATGCGTGGATAGCTGTTATCATATATATGGTTTATGTCGTGTTTTCTAGACAGAAATTTTCAATTTCTTTTGTTGTTGTGATGATTTTCAGATTCATGGCAAAAAGTGGAACTGATGTTAGTTACAAGTTTCAACTGTGTGTACATTTTGGCATATTCAAACCTCATTCTAGTGGCTCTAAGATTGGTCTGGGGAATCATTGGCATGGTTGTTTTAGATGCTTTCTCACTCTATGCCAATTTGCTGCTTGCAAATTTGTATATTATAGATGGCCAATGCTTTATCAGATACAGAGATTTAGTTGGTCATGTATTTGGTGAGTACTTAAACATCACCCTTGTAATATAGATTATATACAGAGCTATGTGACTTGTTTCCTCTGCAATTGATTGAAAAAATTGAGATAAATTTTATAAATCGTTTGTTTAAGCTCAGTCTGATGGGACTTGGTAAATTTATGATTCCAATGCAGTTGAGTATCATGTGAATTATCCATCTTAACTAACCTAAACATTTTTTCCAATAATAGTATTTGAACACATAATAGATGCTATTTTAATTTCATAAGATGAACTTCATATTTAACCAGCTTCCTTCAATGATTTTGGAACACTTAGAACTGTATGCTATTTTCTGCAAAACTGGCAGTGGTGGGATTGTATATTATTTACCATGCAAGGAAGAAAATGTACTATATAACCTGGGCTATACAGTTTGCACATTTCATACTCTGCAGTATGGTTTTCCTACTTATTTCTGGGAGAGCTCTTAAGGTACTCGATTTTGGCAGAATGATACATCACATCATGTTAACTCGAAGTAGATCGAAGGCTTGTTCAATAAATCCTGGAAATTGCTAAATTTTACTATGATTTACTATGATCTTTTCCGCCTTGTCCATGGTTCCACATTTTGCATACATGTCTACCAGGGCAGTTGTAGCCACAACATATGACAAAATTCTATCCTTCATGCTTTGATGGATGTCCATACCCTGTTCCAAAGCTCCCATTTTGGCACAGGCAGGGAGGATGCTGGCAAAGGTTGTGGAGTCTGGCTTTACACCTGCCAATTGCATTTGCTTGAAAGTTTCTAAAGTCTCCTCAAAAAGTTCAATTTGTGCATATCCTGCAATCATTGCACTCCATGAGATCACATTTCTTTGAGGCATTTTGTCAAACAGTCCACATGCTTTGTCTATGTTCCCACATTTTGCATACATGTTTACTAGGGCAGTTGCCACTACAACATCTGACAAAGTTTCTCTATCCTTTATGCTTTGATAGATTTCTATACCCTGTTGCAAAGCTACCATTTTGGCACAGGCTGAGAGGATGATGGCAAAGGTTGTAGAATTTGGTTTTAGACTTGCCAATTGCATTTGATTGAAAGTTTTGAAAGCCCTTTCAACAAATCCATTTTGAGAATATCCTGCAATCATTGCATTACATGAGATTACATCTCTTTGGGGCATTCTGTCAAACAGTTAACAAGCTTTTTCTATGCTTCCACATTTTGCATACATGTCTACCAGAGTATTTCCAACTACAGTATTGGACAGAAATATATAAAATACCACCAATTACTGGCAGACCACAGCCCGACTAACAATCTAGTTATCTTATGTTAGTAATGCCTCAAACAGAAATTTGTACTCCTACTAGTAGAAGCTATTCCCTCTCTTTTTAGCAATACAATTAATTAACAGTTGAAAGTGCATTAGTCATGAATGGCGACAGTTAATCAAGTAGGTAAAGCTGTCCACTTATATTCTGCAAATTAAGTGTTAAATTATGGTGCAAAGGAACAAACATTGTGTACAGTTTTTTATGAACAAATAGACAAGAGTGAAAAATTGAGTCATTCTGAAAATAATGCCCGTTAAGATGCTTCTGTGCATCTGCTAAATACCATTAGGAATATACATCTCGAGACATTTCAGGAATGGGAAAAGAACTATGGTGCTTAATAAATAATGGAATAATTTTAATAACACATATATTAGAGCTGTCTTGCCCATCATAATGGCTAATTGGGCCATTGATACTTTCTTTGGAGGATAATCTGTTACACTGACCTGAAACATTATTCCCACACTATTTTGTATCCAAGATTCCATTGCACATTTTTCATCTTGTTAGTTTTCTATCCTTTTTGCTTTGTTCACAATCCTCTATTTGATGATTTGCAGATTAGGTGGATTTGACTGTACTTGGAGTGCAAGCAAAGTCAATTACAAAAATTTAAAAAAATTGCATATTTAAGGCATGCCAAAAGACATGCTAGCCATGTTTCATTTAAGTTTGATTGGTTTAAGGCTGATACATTGTCCATCTATAAGCAGGATCATTAGAGAAGTTGGATCTATTAAATAATGAGCTCCACCATGCTCTATGTTGCAACTAGAGGAACAACAGCTCTAACCAAACACACTTTAGTGACATGTCCTAATTGTTGTAAGAATATTATACGTTTATAAACACCCAGTTTGCTGCTTGGAACTTTAACAAACTCAAGCGTTACCTTCCTGTCCATAAGCTATAAAAACTCTAGAATTTCAAGGTTCTTTCTTTCAAATTCTCTGCTCCAACTCCCTTGCCACTGCTATTGTATATGGTTATTGAGAATCTGAAGAGACAATTATAAGTGAATGCATTATTGCAGCCTCTAAAACTTCAAACTATTTACAACTCCATTTATTCAACAGACCTGTCAGTTTGGAGAAGGGCCAAAAACAAATCATTAATGAGGAGTGGGTTACACAAACCCTACGGATGTTGATCACAAAGGAGCATAAACCTGCACCTGATTAGTTTTTTTTTTGGGTTATTAAGATACTACCTTGGACCTGGCAATGTAGTGACTCAGTTTTTTTCACACAAATGTTTAATAATTTAATTTGTTTTCTCCACAAATGTTGTAATTAAATCTTTCCTGATATAGGAATAGACAGAGTAATTAAAAATTACATGTAACAACAGAAGAGCAGCAACAACAAGCAGCTAATATAATTAATTTGTGGTTATAATTAAATCCTAACAAAGGAGTTTTCTTGTTGAGTATCCAGCTCCAGGTTAAATTCTTAGGAAAATGATTCTTTAGGTCAGAATCTAGGTAGCATGCCTTGTGGGTTTGTGAGATCCCCTTGTGGGAAGAAGGGTACTTTTGGTCTTTATCATACATTGTTCAAATTTTGTAGTCATTGGTTTGAAACTCATGACCAAGCTTGGGAGTAGACCAGGCCTTGTCCATCCACCCACACCGGTTCAGCCCAGCCAGGCATGCTATGAGTGACAGAATCTAGTAGCCCATGCCTTCATTGCTTTCAACAGCTACCCGCAAAAGATCAGAACATAATTAGGCTTACGAGCCACTGTTTTTTTTGTTCCGATTATGCCAGACTTGTCACAAACTTGCACTCACCAATGTCATTAACATGGGGAGCATGCACTACGAATCATTATCATGGCCATTGGTATGCCTCGCTGCTAGACAATGGCCAGCCAAACAAGGCTCTAGACTTTCATAATTGCAACTTTTGCATAGATAATCTGCTTATGCACATCCTTAAGGACATCTTCCCTCTTGCTAATCACTTTAAACTTAACTTTGCCTGGTTTGCCATGCACAAATCAGTTCTGTATTGAACTGTCAGGTAGATAATGATATGGTTTATTTCTATTAGTATATTTTTACAATTATATATATGACAAACATGTAATAAATATGTAACAGGTCGCAAGTGTAAGGCAGGCTTCCAAGTTCCCAATATATGACATGGATCAATAGTTTCTCAAACCAAAACCTAAGCCATAATTACACAAATCTTGATTCAATCTTCTTTGCTAATACAATGCACAAAGAAATGCAAATTAACCTTAGATCATATAAGGTAGACAATTTCTACAAGAAGTTCCTTCTCTTTGAGCAGTTATTGTAGCAAAGGAAACAAGATGTGACTTACTTGACAGGATGTACAAATTGCTGCAATCTGATTTCAATGCGCTTGGGAAATACCTTGCCAAGGTTCTCTAGGACCTGCAAACAATCCATCTTTAATGTCAAGTTCAGCTGTGCACACCATAGTATATTCAATCTTTTCAACTTGTACATGCCATTGTCCATCAAACATGCAAATTATAAGGAAGGCAATTTGATAAGCTGTCAAATAAAATTGTTAAAACGGCTTATAGAATACTTAAATTAAGCATTTCCACTAATCCATCTTTAATGTCAACTTTATCTGTGCAGGGCAGGGTATCCAACTATATTAATGTATAATCCTAATGAAATACAATGAAAGAACTTAAACAGTAGACGGGATTTTTTTACCCTCTTCTAAGTAAACAACTGGTTCAATCTTTTCAACTTGTACATGCCGTTGTCCATCAAACAAGCAAATTATAAGGAAGGCAATTTGATAAGCTGTCAAATAAAATTGTTAAAACGGCTTATAGAATACTTCAATTAAGCATTTCTACTAATCCATGTTTAATGTCAACTTTATGTGTGCAGGCCAGGGTATCCAACTATATTAATGTATAATCTTATTCGTTTATTATTATATCTGTTCTTGTTATCTTCTACTGGCTAGCATGCAGCTTAGTGTGTTGGAGAGTTGTTATGGTAACATTAAAATCTGAGTTTCAACGAGTCAACCAATCTCATCAGATGTAAATGGATTGCTTGCTAGGCCCATCCATTGATGCCACTCAAAGCAAAATGAAGAAAAAAATGCCATTTGAATGTTTTAAGCAATATGCAGAAATAGATGGACAATGGCATGTACAAGTTGAAAAGATTGAACCAGTTGTTTACTTAGAAGAGGGTAAAAAAATCCTGTCTACTGTTTAAGTTCTTTCATTGTATTTCATTAGGATTATACATTAATATAGTTGGATACCCTGCCCTGCACAGATAAAGTTGACATTAAAGATGGATTAGTGGAAATGCTTAATTTAAGTATTCTATAAGCCGTTTTAACAATTTTATTTGACAGCTTATCAAATTGCCTTCCTTATAATTTGCATGTTTGATGGACAATGGCATGTACAAGTTGAAAAGATTGAATATACTATGGTGTGCACAGCTGAACTTGACATTAAAGATGGATTGTTTGCAGGTCCTAGAGAACCTTGGCAAGGTATTTCCCAAGCGCATTGAAATCAGATTGCAGCAATTTGTACATCCTGTCAAGTAAGTCACATCTTATTTCCTTTGCTACAATAACTGCTCAAAGAGAAGGAACTTCTTGTAGAAATTGTCTACCTTATATGATCTAAGGTTAATTTGCATTTCTTTGTGCATTGTATTAGCAAAGAAGATTGAATCAAGATTTGTGTAATTATGGCTTAGGTTTTGGTTTGAGAAACTATTGATCCATGTCATATATTGGGAACTTGGAAGCCTGCCTTACACTTGCGACCTGTTACATATTTATTACATGTTTGTCATATATATAATTGTAAAAATATACTAATAGAAATAAACCATATCATTATCTACCTGACAGTTCAATACAGAACTGATTTGTGCATGGCAAACCAGGCAAAGTTAAGTTTAAAGTGATTAGCAAGAGGGAAGATGTCCTTAAGGATGTGCATAAGCAGATTATCTATGCAAAAGTTGCAATTATGAAAGTCTACAATTATAAAGCAAATAATAGTACTGTAAAAAGGAAAGTAAAGCTGATGGAAGCAAAACCTGAAAAAGGAAAATTGCAAAATTCAACAGATAGTAGATAGTGTTGCAGAGCAGAGACTAGTTCATGATTTGACTATGTCCTTCACCCTTTGGCGAATGTGTTTTTTAATATACCTGACAAAGATAAGCCTGTTAGGTAACACATTTTCATTTGTACAATAGTTAAACTGCACAACAGACATATTTGCAGTTGAGCAGAAAAAACTAAGACCTTTAATCTAGAATATGAATTAAAAGGATTATTTATTTATAACTCATATAATGAAACTGCTCAACTAGGAGTTGGCAATGGAAAAAATGGACAGCAAGAATGGATTTGGATGTTATATACAACCAAATCTTTGTACATCTTTTGTCTAGACTTGGTCATGCTTAAAAATTATTCATAATGAAATTCTAGGTTTCTGCTATATAGGCTGCTTTATGAAGCATTGTAAATGTATTAATTTTGTGTCATCTAATGGAGTTATTCTATTACATTGAAATTAACTTGCACACCTTTTTTTGCACTAGTGTCTAAATTTCATTTTTTGGTTAGCGACTCTGACCCAGATGATGAACTGCATAAAGTAGATTCAACATGGGCTAATACATTAATAACTTTTACCTTCAAATGCAAAGCCATTTAGATTCATAATAAGAGAATGCAATATAAAAGTCAACGATGCCATATACAAGTAGTTGAGACTTTAGGTAATGTTCTCTCAATCCTCTTACTAAGATTAATATAAGAGAAGTATACATGTTCCATAACCTAACTTTAGTTGTACATTTGAGCATGAAATTAATTTCTCTGTAAGGATTTTTTAGTCGGAGTAAAAGTTAGCATTTAACTAGGCTGTATGCTGCTAATGAACACTTAGAAAAATCAGCTCCTTGCCATCAACTTATTGTCTGTTGGAACAGGACAGTTTGATCCCAAGTATGGGTACCAGAGCTTGAAAGTTCAAAAACATTCCAGAAAAAGAGAAAAACAAAAATGAAGCGATGGCAAGTGGCATTTTTTTGCATTGAGTTCAATGTATGTTTTTCCTGCACTTCAAAGGAATTTTTTTGTATTCTATGGCATTAGCGAAATGTTTTTGCAATTTGCTCAATGCACCTTACATGTACATTTTCGATTTCCACGGCTTAGAATATGCATATTCTACTTGCTAATAAGATTCTGAACATAGAATAAGTGCAGTAAAAAACCTGCTAAAGACATTTGATATTTACGTTTTCCAATGATGCAGAACAAGTCTAGAAATATAGCATGCTATACTGGCTGTCTATAGCCATTTATTGTATGCTAGCAAATCGCATCGTGTCAAGACATAGGCAAGGATTGTATCTATTTGCCATTTCAAATTCTGTTGGCCCTACCAAGTTTTGTCAGCAATGGTTGATCATCAAGCCCATGTAACAACCAAGCCTTCCGAGGAGATCATTTCAGTAGAAGGCTATAGACCTCAAGACAAAATCCATTTCCTGTTTTTGGCACTAGTGTCTAAATTTCATTTTTTGGTTAGTGACTCTAACTCAGATGATGAACTGCATAAAGTAGATTCAACATGGGCTAATACATTAATAACTTTTACCTTCAAATGCAAAGCCATTTAGATTCATAATAAGAGAATGCAGTATAAAAGTCAACGATGCCATATACAAGTAGTTGAGACTTTAGGTAATGTTCTCTCAATCCTCTTACTAAGATTAATATAAGAGAAGTATACATGTTCCATAACCTAACTTCAATTGTACATTTGAGCATGAAATTAATTTCTCTGTAAGGATTTTTTAGTCAGAGTAAAAGTTAGCATTCAACTAGGCTGTATGCTGCTAATGAACACTTAGAAAAATCAGCTCCTTGCCATCAGCTTATTGTCTGTTGGAACATGACAGTTTGATCCCAAGTATGAGTACCAGAGCTTGAAAGTTAAAAAACATTCCAGAAAAAGAGAAAAACAAAAATGAAGCGATGGCAAGTGGCATTTTTTTGCATTGAGTTCAATGTATGTTTTTCCTGCACTTCAAAGCATTTTTTTGTATTCCATGGCATCAGCGAAATGTTTTTGCAATTTGCTCAATGCACCTTACATGTACATTTTTGATTTCCACGGTTACTTAGAATATGCATATTCTACTTGCTAATAAGATTCTGAACATAGAATAAGTGCAGTAAAAAACCTGCTAAAGAAATTTGATATTTACGTTTTCCAATGATGCAGAACAAGTCTAGAAATATAGCATGCTATACTGGATGTCTATAGCCATTTATTGTATGCTAGCAAATCGCATTGTGTCAAGACATAGGCAAGGATTGTATCTATTTGCCATTTCAAATTCTGTTGGCCCTACCAAGTTTTGTCAGCAATGGTTGATCATCAAGCCCATGTAACAACCAAGCCTTCCGAGGAGCCCATTTCAATAGAAGGCTATAGACCTCAAGACAAAATCCATTTCCTTACAATTGATGATGCTCTTCGACATGGAAATTGCTTTCGGATTTCACAGTTTCATTATAAAGCGGGGGATTGCTTGTTTGATACAGTTCATGTACTGCTTCATTGTCGTTATACTCCAAATGAGCTTCGCAATGGCCTAGTAGACTATTTCCTGGATTGTCTTGCCAATGGATGCAATGAAGCTTTGTTTTCTTTTGCCCATGAACTCGACCCTGCTGTACTCTATGATATGCATAGAATATCAGACCAAAATATTTACTTTCAAAGGATGAGACTTTCAGCAACAAAAAGCAATGCAAATGGCGAGTCTGGCCTCTGGGGGGCTATATTCTGTATTAAGTGGTTATCGAAATGGTTGAATATACCCATATATATTTGGTCTATGACACATAAGACAATGTATTTACAGTTTAACAAGGACTCACCTAATGCACCAATATCAATTCTCTTCCATGATGCAAACCCCACGAATGGTCACTATGAACCAGTGTTCTCAACAAAGTCAATTGGTTTGCCCTCATTGCATGTGCAATTAACGATGTCAACATGTGCCAATATTGAACGTGCTTGGTGTGTGGTTGGAAATCAATTGACTATGCATGGGCTTTCTAGAGCAACCAAATCCACAGGTGCTTGTGGTGAAAGTATGTTCCATAGCATAGCTTTCTTGGCTGGACAACAATTCAACGCTGTTGCTTTGCGCTTGTTCATAGCGCAATCCTTTTGTAATGCACTTGCAGTAGGAGACAAATTTGCATTGGCATGCCTCAATGGGCTTGTAAAAGTTCCACCGTTAGCAAATAATGAACATGTGTTGATCCGTCAGTTTGTTGCCAAGATTGGAATGCCATATACATAGAGCATGCTTGAAGGTTGTACTTTTTGTTTGCTATGGCTTTCAAACATGTTTAATGTTGCTGTGCATGTTTGGCCAGCATCTGATCTCTCCAACGTCAAGGTATATTGCAATTCCAAAACTCCGCAAGCAGTTTACAATTTGATTTTCTTTGAAACTGAAATAGGCCATTGCCATTATGAGCCTTTGATTCAGATAGAGGCAAACATTGCTGCAAGTACTTCAAGAAGATGCTCAAATGTATTGCAATCATCGCCTTTGTCAAAACCAAAAGCAATTAGTGAAGCAAACATTGTACATAGATGCATTCAACACATAGACATGATAGAGACACAAGGACAATTGAAAGAACAAGAGCCATTGTAGGAAAATTTCTCAAGTGGGCCCATCAAAATGGAGTGCAAATGCCATTCCCAATTGCCTAGAACATTGCATTGCTTGAAAGATGCAAGCCATGGTCAAGAGTGAGGTGGTGATGCAGAAGCGGTTGTGACTCGTTGTGGTTTCCAAATGTATGGGATGTCCTTAGACCCTCAGTGTGCATCATGCATACCTGGCACTAAGTCAAAGCCTCGTGAATCATTACACTCTTTGAAGTCAAAAATCCGTGCTATAGGCCATGGACAAAGAGCAAAGAACATAGCAATAGCAAATCAAAATATCAAAGCTAAAGATGTGTTAAAGCATACTTGTTAGATACATGCATTGAAGACATAGCCAACAAAATGGAGTGCAAATCTCATTCGCAATTGCCTAGAACATTGCATTGGTTGAAAGGTGCAACCCATGGTCAAGGGGAAGGCAGTGATGTAGCAACAAAGGTGGCTCTTCATGGTTTGCAAAGGTCTACAATGTGCTTGGAGCCTTGGCGTGCATCATGCATACCTTCCAATAGCTCAAAACGCCACGAATCATTGCACTCTTTGAAGTCAAAAATCCGTGCCATAGGCTCCAAGAATGCAAAAGGGGTGGTGGCTCTTCCTAGTCTACGAAGGTCTATGATGTGCTTAGAGCCTCGACGTGCGTCATGCACACCTAGCAATGAGTCAAAGCCTCATGAATCATTGCACTCTTTGAAGTCAAAAATCCGTGCTATAGGCCATGAACAAAGGGCAAAGAAAATAGCAATAGAAAATCAAAATAGCAAAGCTGAAAGATCCATTAAAGCATACTTGCAATGCATTAAACAGACACCTACTATAGCATGTGTTGTTTGTCAATGTCTGCATTTTAAAAAAAACATTTCTACAATTGACAGAGCACTGGTCCATGCCTCCTCTCTACTATTTCATCAACAATCGGAAAACCCACTTGTAATAGGGCAATGCATTTGCAACATATGTAAGAAAAGCATTTTGAATGGAGAAGTTCCCATTTTTTCAGTTCCTTTGAACATAAGACGAAATGAAAAAATTGAGTTTGTGCAAGACCTGAGCAGCCTAGAAGAAAGACTTGTGTCTTTGCGCATTGCATTTGCACAGATCAGGCAATTGGGATATAAAAGAGCACAACTTGGGTTGCTTGGCACAATCATCAATGTTCCTGTTGATTTTGATCGAGTGCAACAAGCACTTCCAAGACAAATAGATGAAACTGCAACAATTGCTATCAAGTTGAAGCGTAAACTAGAATACAAGAATGCATATATCCAGGGCAATGTTAGGCCTACATGTGTGATTGCTGCTTTGGTTGCTCTTTCAAAAACACCATTGTATGTGAAAGAAAATGTGCACATCAATCATAGCTGGCAGCTTTTGTACGAAAAGAAACTAGAAGAGATGACAAAAGACATTGAACTTAATGATGAAATAGATAATGATGCAGATCTAGACCATGCGGATGATGAACCGATAACTGAGACACTAGTACATTGGTTTGATGAAGCCCACTTAATCAAACCATGTGAAAGAAACTAGAAGAGATGACAAAAGACATTGAACTTGATGACAAAATAGATAATGATGCAGATCTAGACCATGCGGATGATGAACCGATAACTGAGACACTAGTACATTGGTTTGATGAAGCCCACTTAATCAAAGACCTTGACCATACTGTGATTGAGCTTGCACCATCTAAAGGCTTTAAACCTCTTGCCATTTTCCAAGATAGTTTTTCTGAGGAAATGAACTTTCCAACTCTTTTTTTTGGATCTCCTCGGCCAACGGATGTGAGTAAAAGATTTAGCTTCCAAAAGATAGCAAAGTGGGAGCTTATGCATAAAGACAATGACTTTGCAACACATATTACAAATCTGTTCTTCAAAGCTATCAAGATTATAATTCAACAGGTTTCCTCTGCTACCTGGATATGCATACGCAAAGGTGAGTTGAAAGGCAGAGTATTGTGTGCCAAAGATGTTCGCTCCCCAGTAGCTATTGAAAGAATTTTGAAATCTCCATTGGGGTACAGGTCATTAAAGAACATTCGAACTTCGCCAGACTACCTTGAAGACACTAGAAAGAAAATATTTGCAATGATAAGGCAATTAGGGCCCCCAACCTTTTTTGTCACATTGACGAGTGCTGAGCACTTTTGGACCGAGCTATGCTATGCATTACAACAAATAGTTGGTAAACAACAATGCAAATATAGCGAAACCACTGAAGAAGAATCAATAGATTCTATGATTAGGAAAAATCCAGTGATATGTAGCCGGTATTTTAATCATAGGGTCAATGCATTTAAGAAAATGGTGTTGCAAAATCATGCATTATTTGGGCAGGTTATGGACTACTTCTTTGTTACAGAATTCCAAAATAGAGGAAATGAACATGTTCATCTCATGCTTTGGGTGAAGAATGCCCCTATCTATGGATATTGTTCAAATAAAGAAATTGAAACATTTGTCGACAAATACATTTCTTGTGACTCTGCATTGCTAGATGAGAGCCTTGTAAATATGCAGACACACCATCACACAAGCACTTGTAGAAAATACAAAAAATCAAGTTGCCGATTTGGCTTCCTTTTGGCCCCATTGGATAGAACAATGATATTAGATCCTTTGCCTGCTCTTGACCATGCATTGGAACAAAAAGCAAAGATTTTCTTCACAGAGTTAGAGAGCAAAAACTACACAAAAGAAACATCGTTTGAAGCCCTGTTACAGAACCTCCAAATGAGTAGAACAGAGTATGTTGCAATGCTAAGATCAACACTCTCGTGTTCTGTTTTAATGTTGAAAAGACACCCAGCAGACATATGGGTAAATTCTTTTGCAAAGCAAGTTCCACAACTTTGGTATGCAAACACTAATGCACAATTCATACTAGATGCATATGCAGCAGCAGCATACTATAGCTCATACATGACCAAACAAGATCGGACACTTTCTCGTGCATTTCGACAAATGCATCAGCAATGTGGAGCTAGGTATGAAAACAAGATGCAATTCATAAGAAAACTTGGTAATGCTTTGCTTAACTACCAACAAATGTCAAGTCGACAAGCTGTGCACATTGCATTGTCATTGCCTTTGCAACGAAGCTCTAGAAAAGTTTTTTTTATAAATACTTCTCCATTGGCAAATAGAACATTTATACTAAAAAGTGCCAAGTTACTTGCAAAAGAATCTGATGATTCACAAAACATTATGTGCGTATCTGCAATAGACAAATATGTGGCACGGGAAAATGCATTGGAAGATGTCTGCTTGGCTGAATATATAGCTTATTACAATGGAACAGCTCAAAATATGGTCAGAAGGCGCAATGCACGTATCATACGCTATGTCAGATACAACCAGTACAAAGATCTTGAAAACAATTGCAGGGAGAAGATCATGCTATATGTCCCTTTTCGTGATAGTGAGCAGTCCTTGTTAGTTGGACATGAAACATGGATTGCAGCCCTTGATACCCATAAATTGCACATAGCAACCATTGAATCAAAATTCACTCCTGCCTTTGGCACTAAGTGGGGGGACATTGATGCTGTTGTTGTGGAGCCATCTAGTCATGGCTGCGTTGATATTGAAACTGGCAGTACAAATCAGTTTGACTGTGCCATAGAGAAATATGACATTCAAGCTGATTTAAATCAGATGAGGTTTGGAAAAGCTATAGACACTTCTTGTAGCTCTGCCTACTTGGAAACTAGTCATCCATTGCTACTTAGCAAAGAAGCCTATTTCAATTTGCGAAAACAATTGACCGAGGAACAACAAGCGATAGTGAAAGACATAGTCATGGCAAAAATAATTGAACCTAAAAGACCATTTTATCTATTCTTGACCGGTGGTGCTGGTACAGGCAAAACCTTTACAGCTAGAGCCATGTATGAAGCAATAATACGACTATATGACAAACAGCTTGATAGTGACGCACTCAAAGTCAAAGGCGTTATCATTGCATCAACTGGGAAAGTAGCACACAATGCCGGTGGGGCTACTGCACATTTTGTTTTCCATCTACCATACAAATCCTCAAAAATGCTCCCTTTGGATTCAAACACTCTTGATAGTCTGAGCAAGAAGTATGAGCAATTGCAACTTTTGCTTCTTGATGAAGTATCTTTGGCTGGCTCTCGAATGATTTACAATATTGACACAAGACTTCGCCAAATCAAACATACTCCAACAAAACCATTCGGCAATTTGGATATCATATTTTGTGGTGATTTGTACCAAGCACAACCTGTACAAGATTCTTGGGTGTTTGAACAACCAAGAATACATACTGAAATAGTACCATACACATTTTGGATTGACAATGTTAAGTGCTTCAATTTGCAAACTGTACTAAGGCAAAGGGACAAACAATTTATATCCATTCTAAATTGAATTAGATGTTGCCAACAAACTGAACAGGATATATGCTACTTGAATGCTAATTGTCATAGGGCTCCACCCAATGACCCAAGCTTCCCTCATTTGTTTCATAGGAATTCAGATGTGAACGAGCATAATAACAAAATGCTTGTTGTTTTGCCTAGAGACACATGCTTGTTGAAAGCAATTGATGCACAGGTTGCACCTGTTGATGACAATACTCCTGCAATAGTGAAAACGACATTAGCTGAGATCATAACACTTAAGCAAGGCATTTTGGTTGAGCTGATTGCTGGAAACATTGATACACAAGATGGGCTAGTAAATGGAGCTAATGGAATATTTAAGTTGTATGCAATTGAACAACAAATCGTCTGGATTCAATTTAATGATCCTGCAGTTGGCAAGGCTCGTCGTCAAAAGATGCAATCACTATATACAGAGTACATACTGTCATCTTGGACACCTATAAAAAGAGTGGTGAAAAAGATAAGGGTGGAAAGACGAATATTGGTCCATAGTCAATTCCCTTTACAAGTTGCATGTGCACGAACTATTCATAGAGCACAAGACTTGACAATGGATGGGCTTGCTTTTGACCCTTCTAGAGTCTATTGCCATGGTCTTGTTTACACAGCACTCTCACGTGTCAAAAGCATTGCATCTCTATAGTTGATTAACAAATTGGAACAACGTAACTTCAGAGTATCAACAAAAGTGCAATCTGAAATGCTGCGGTTGCAGACATCAGCCCAATGGAAACTAGAACATAGCCTTGCGTCTGTATGTTGTACTCGATTTAGAATTTGTTCTTTGAACACCCGAAGCCTTGCATTACATGCAGACAATGTTGCACATGACCATGATTTGATGTCTGCAAATATTCTTTGCTTGCAAGAAACTAGAACAGAGCATGTCGAATGCATTGCATTGTTCAACAGAAGATTTCATTGCCAGTTTGCATCAGGTATACATGGACTTCTAACATGTTGTAGCAAAAGCCTTTCATTGCTAAAGATAGACAGATTCACAACCCAAAACCTAGAGACCATAACAATTGATTTATTGCATTTCGATACACCTTTACGAATCACAAATATTTATGTTACAGCAGGTGCACCAATCGTGCACATAGTAGATTTCATAAAACAAAATGTTAGCACACTATTACCTAATACCAAACCGGTACTTGTTGGAGACTTCAATATTGACATGTTTAAAAAAAATAAAACACAAGCAAAGCTGCAAGCTTCTATGCAAGGATATAATCTTTCACTTGTAGTAAACAGTCCAACGACTCATGCAGGTACTTTAATAGATCATTTTTGGACAAACATTGACATTGATCATATCAATGTCATTGCCATGGATGCTTATTGGACAGATCATTTTGCAATTTCTATCGACTTTCCACTTTGACCCAAGCAGATGCATTCCACTTTCACCCAAGCAGATCCATACAATCCACATATGTCAAAGCATTTATCAAAATTGTTTTATATTTCTCAACACAAAAGCTTGATACAAATTGCATTCCAGTTAAGTGTCTAGTCCATAGCTTGTATAGCAATGCAAACCGCATAAAAAACAACACTCACGCTTAAGATTTTATGCTTCTTGTAGGGCAGAAAGCAATACCGTCCTCTGCTTTGAATGGTAGAGCTGTGTTGAAAGATATGGCTAAAAATCTCAAATGGTAGCTTCTCTAACATTACTTTTATCAATGTTTAATTCACTGTTATTTGCATAGTATGCATTCTTGGCAAAACATATTGCATTTTAACTTAATCTCGCTACAATACTTTGTGCTGATCTGCATCTATTTTTTACACATGTTCCTTAGTGATGTACATACATTGCAAGAATCAGATCTCTCTGTTGATAAATAACCATTGCAGAAAAGGTATATTTAATGTGCCATCTATGGCGTTTTGTGTCCTCTGTTTTATTTGCTGCTTTCATGTTCAAAGCCCAAATCGTGACTACAAATCTGTATTGCAAGGATAGATCAAAGGGTCAAAGTCATGTCCACGTCTTAGTAGCAAAAAGTGTGAAACAAATATGCAAAAAAACTTTACTTTCTGTCTATAAACTGTAAATAAATTCAATTCACTATTGTCTACATAATAAGCATTCTTGGCAAATTCTAATCCTTTGGTGAGTACGGTCCTCAACAATTTACAAACATTGCAAGAATCTTGTAAATCATTCTTCAATTCAGCCTTGTTTACACCATAACCATTCTTCAGAAAAATGATTGCATTTTCGCTTATGCTCATAGCAAGCATTCTTTGTACTGATCTACAACTGTTTGTTCAATCTATTCCTCAGTGATGTGCAGACAATGCAAGAATCAGACGATGCTATTACTGAAGAGCCATTGAAAAAAAGGTATATTTAAAATGGCATGTCTGCAACTTTGTGTGCTTTGTTTTACTTGCTATTTACATTCTCGAAATCAGATGGTAGAAAAACCAGCCTTAGCTATAGCTCATTTGTGCTTTTTTGAACTGCTATATAGAACTACACCTAATTGCATGGCATTCCCATTGCAGGCAAAAAATTAAGAAACACACTGCCTCAACAATTCTGGACATTTGCACAAACAAAACTCCCTGTATCTTTGAAGGCAATGTTTTAGTTGCATATGGTCCTGCATATTTTAAAAACTCTGCGGTTCAGCCTAAAGCACAAATTGTTCATATTGATTTAGTTGATAGCAACGGCCAAATGACAATCACCGTTAATCTAAATAATAAACTGATTGATACATTTTTGGAACAGCTATTGCCTGGCACTAGTGTCTGCATCACAAACTTTATTGTAAAAGCTAAAACATAGTATGAAAGAGGAGACGCAAGCCTCTGCCTGGCCTTGACTGCCAATAGCATTGTTCAAAGCAAAGACAAAGTTTGTAAGCATCGTAGACTTATACCAGACACAACCATCTAAGATCTTATTGTAGCAAACTGCCAATATTCAGTTGGGTCATTTGGGGCTATTGTCACTAGACATCACCGTGCTCCAAATCAGATTGAGATGCAAGTAAAAGATGGCAATTTGCCAATTGATTCAGCTACGGTAAGCAATGTTATGAGTTTATTCTCTTTGCACTCAAATTGATCTTTGCATATCATGTTAACTGTCCTAGTTATAATTGTGAACACTTATATTGCTATGTAGGTTATAATTTTGAATGCCCATAGTATTGCATACAGTACTGCAAAGCAAGTGCTAACATCTATGCAAATGCCAATGGTGCTCTTCAAAAATTTTGTCAGGGGTGGTACAAAGGGCATGAATGTCATACGGTCAGCTCCATCTAGTTTTTTGGACATGTTATCTGATCGCTCCACACAAGTTTCTTTGAACAAGCTGGCCCAGTGTAATATACAGGTAGCAACCATAATCATGAAGAAGCTGGCTTTCTGTTCGTCCATTGCATTGTCAAAAACAAACTTGCTGCAATATTTACAAAATGCATTGCTTGCAGGTTAAAGGGATTCTTAGACCAAAGAACGTTTACTTGGCTCCATTCCAGGCTTATTGCTTATTGTAACTCGTGTCAGCAAATGGTGCTACTACCTGACAATTCTACAAAACAAAATGCTCAATGCAATACTTGTGGGAACAATGCAATGTATACATACCAACATTGTTTACAATGCACCATAGAAAAAGCGGATGGCAACCTTGATTGCTATCTGCAAAAGGACACTTTGAAATAGCACTTTCCTGAACTTAGAGCTATTACCTTACAAAACTATAAAAAAGACATATCAGCAGTTGTGTTCTTGTTGCGCAAGTTCAAAATACAAGGCACATTCCAACTTTCACTGGACAATTCTATTATGACTGTTACAAAAGAAAATGATATGTAACATAGTTATGACACATGAACACACATAATATTCTCTAACATTTTGTGATCACTACTGGTTGCATAGATAGAATATACATGATGAAACTGCATTATTATCTTACTCAACTTTCCTCCTTTGATAGATAGCTTTTGCTACCAAGTATTACCTTTAACTATTAACTGTACATGCATGTGCTCTCATGCTTTGGGTATTGATGCTATGGCCCCAGATTGGACTGATATTTCATTGCATCTTGGAAGCATCCTTGTTAATCCCTGACTTTCCATAATTAATATTGACATTAGATTTTTCCTGTTTGTGTATATATGCATTCCAGTATCATATTGAAGGACATTTTTAATATTCTCAGATCATTTATTCACAGCTATTCATTAGAAATATAATACAACTCTTATTCTTGTACTACATTTCAATTTGCATATTCATGCTAAAAAAAATACAGCAAACTATGTCTCAGCAGTTTTTTTGCTTGTATAGACTTGTTCCTAATGCTAGCCATCATGGTGGATGTCAAGCACTCGAAATATAATTTTGGTGGTCTAACAGGTAATGGTATGAACATACCTGGTACAAGCTTTTGTAATTGCTTAAATGCATTGGTTTGCAAGTGGTGGTTGAGGTAAGTTCCAATCCAAATACATTTTACTTTTGATTCAGCAACTATTTTTTTTGAAAAGCTACAAGAATATCACATTAAATCTTTGTTTTTCCTTGTGAAATTCTGGACACGGATATGGGCTTTCCTCTAATGGGATGTGGGGTAAGTCATGGTCACACAGTTCATCAGCCTTGTCTACACTTTAACAATTTAGATTCATGGCAAATACAGAAGCCTACTCTACAACCTCTGCCAATTGTATTTGCTTGAAATCCTTAAAGCTTTTTCAACAAATCAATTTTGTCAATATTTAGTGGAAGAAATGTGAAGAGTGCCTTTTCAACATGTTTTGTGAGACACCTGCTCTGCACTTTGAGCCGTGAGCTATGGATCAATTCTTCAGTTTTTTGAAGCACATGAGGATCTCCTAGGACTGGGAATATAGAATCTTCAAATGATGGTTTTGTGGTTGGCTATGTTCTGTTACAAGATCAGGAAGGAGGTATTACTAACATAATTTTTTTTGGATGCATGATCAAATTTTTCAGTATGGAACTCTTCTTTTCTAGTAATAGTGTTATATATTTTTCCTGCCTATTTTCTTAAAAGTCAATCATTTCAGTACTTAATTTATCGCTAATTCAATCCCTATGATGCTATTGTTTGTTTCATTATATTCTTACATGTGGTCATCTAGTTTGGTAGTGGTAAACAAATTAACTTCCTAACAGGCTTATCCTTGTCAGGTATATTAAAAAACACATTGGCCAAAGGGTGAAGGACATACTCAAATCATGAACTGGTCTCTGCTCTGCAACACTATCTACTATTTGTTGAATTTTGCAATTTTCCTTTTTCAGCTTTTGCTTCCATCAGCTTTACTTTCCTTTTTACACTACTATTATTTGCTTTATAATTTTAGACTTTCATAATTGCAGGTTTCTTTCAACCAGCATACTGCTATGCAGCACCACTGTCCAATGAATCAAGCTTTCGACAACAAAGAAAACAAAGCAAACAATTTATACAACAGGTAAAGATATGCTTGAGCTGTTTTCAATGCAATAAAGCTCTTTACTGCTACAACAAAACTGTACTTTCTTGCACAGGCTTGTTCTCTATGCAATTGACCAAAACATATTGTAGGATTCATAGTTGTTTTCGATCATTAACATCACTTCAGCATTCAAATGTCTGCAATCATAAGAATCAATCTACATATTCTTTTGTTGACTTGCACTGTTCAATTTTGTTTCTATTGGTTAATACTACAACCAAAACCCAAAACTCTGTTAAAAAAAAAAACATGCATACAGGAAAAAACAAAACAAAAAGGGCGCATTGCAGACAAAAACTACAAAAATAACCTTCAAAATTCCATGTTGTGTTGAAGAAAGCCAAATGCTACAAAATGGAATGTTAAATGGTCTCTCTTCCTCATCTCTTTACGACACCAGTACACAAATTTACCTACAATAACCTCTAACAGAAGTCCACACAGCTTGCTAAAAAAAACCACAGTTACCTGAACCATCAACACCACATATAACAACTTGTGCAACCTGATTTTGGTTAACATCTTTGTGGGCAAGCCCTGCAACTTGCTCAACCTAGGCATCTTTGAGAATCCAAAAACTATCTCAACTAAATTGCTAATGGGCTAAAAAATTGCCAATGCAACTTAGGTTTAACTTTGATTATTGGCATTGCACAGATATCAACGGCAAAACAATACCAAGGAAAGACTAAAAAGCTTAGGCTAATTTTGATTATAACACTTGCACAAAGTCCAACACCCAAAGAAATGCTATTATGGTGAAAACAAGCTTATGCGCACAATAAAATGTTGTTGCAGCCACCCAGATAGAAAGATCTCTGTCTAGCATATACCCTTCCTGCACCAAAATGGGGCTTCTGCAACATGCAAATGCAACTTATGACCACAGCCAATTTGTTGAAAAGGATTACAAACTTTTAAGTGAGGTTGAATATCTAGTTGCATTGGATATAAACCCCACAATGGCAATCATAGAGAAATGCAATGTAGTCACAACCCACTTTACCAGACCTCGTTTTCCTATTTTATTTAGTGTGAGTTCTGCTAATGTGATGGTTGTGTATCATTTTCTGTCTCACCATTATTTATGGGTGACAAATTTGTCATCGATGAGCCCTCTATTAGTGATTGCCACTTTCTTTGCTTGGCAGCCAAATTGCCAAGGAAAGACTAAAAAGCTTAGGCTGACAGAAGTCCACACAGCTTGCTTAAAAAGACCACAGTTACCTGAAGCATCAACACCACATATAACAACTTGTGCAACCTAATTTTGGTAAATATCTTTGTGGGCAAGCCCTGCAACTTGCTCAACCTAGGCATCTTTGAGCTTGATCTTTCATCATCTTGGACTCGTTGTCGATCTCTTTTTAAGTTGTTCCCATGTCCTAGCAGATAGCCTTGGAAATGGTCTAGGGAATCAATTTTCTGTTGTTAGGACATGCAAATCTCAAAGCAGCCACAAGTTCAAGCTGGATCACATGCAGAGACGCAGCAAAAATGAAAGGAAACCCTATGCAAAGACAATAGGTTTAACTTTGATTATTGTCATTGCACACGGGAAAATAATACCAAGGATAGACTAAAAAGCTTAGGCTAAACTATCTCAACTAAATTGCCAATGGGCAAACAAATTGCCAATGCGACTTAGGTTTAACTTTGATTATTGTCATTGCACAGATATCAACGGGAAAATAATACCAAGGATAGACTAAAAAGCTTAGGCTAATTTCGATTATAACACTTGCACAAAGTCCAACGTCCAAAGAAATGCTAACGCCCAAAGAAATGCTAATACGGTGAAAACAATAGAATAATGGGCTAAATAAAGAACGACTTAGGTTTAACTTTGATTATTGTCATTGCACAGATATCAACAGGAAAATAATACCAAGGATACACTAAATAGCTTAGGCTAATTTCGATTATAAGACTTGCACGAATTCCAATGCCCAAAAAAATGTCGTGCAATTCCTTTTCTAGCACTGCTGAAATTGATTCCCTAGATCATTTCCAAGGCAGATTCAACAGTGCTAGAAAAGGAATTGCATGTCATTCCTTTATACAAAGCTGACATACAACTATTACAGACATCTTTCTATCGGGGCGGCTGCAACAACATTTTATTATGCTTTTATAGACGTCCATACCATGTTCCAAGACACTCATATTGGCACAGGCAGAGATGATGCTAGCTTAGGGGATGAGGCTTAGCTTGGCTATCTAAAAGGGCATGGGAAATATTAACAAGGGTCATAGAAATTGAATTAATAGTTGCCAGATGCATTTGTATATAGTTTCTAACCTCTCTGGAGTTTTTTTTAACACAATTATGGCTTCACAATGCCCTGATTTCATTTCATTGTCCAATAGTATAGAGTTATATAGCATAGCCAACTGTTCAAACATATCTTTACCAGTCATTGCTTTATGACTGATTTTTTAACACCTTTAATTTTGCAGTCTTCTTGATAGCCAAGCAGCACATTGGACAAAAAAACTATAGAACAGGTAAACAAATTAACTTCCTAACAGGTTTATCTTTGTCATTTTTAGCACAAAAGACATTGCACCAACAATATTCTAACATGCTTACAGAGTTGTATCATTGCTTTAGCACTGATTTTAAAACACCTTGCTTTATAATTGTAGACTTTCATACTTGCAGGTTTCTTTCAACCAGCATACTACTATACAGCACCACTGTCCAATGAATCAAGCTTTCGACAACAAAGAAAACAAAGCAAACAATTTATACAATAGGTAAAGATATGCTTGAGCTGTTTTCAATGCAATAAAGCTCTTTACTACTACAACAAAATTGTACTTTCTCGCACAGCCTTGTTCTCTATGCAATTGACCAAAGCATATTGTAGGATTCATAGTTGTTTTCGATCATTAACATCACTTTAGCATTCAAATGTCTGCAATCGCAAGAATCAATCTACATATTCTTTTGTTGACTTGCACTGTTCAATTTTGTTTCTATTGGTTAATACTACAACCACGACCCAAAACTCCGTTAAAAAACACCGTAATAGCATTTCTTTGGGCGTTGGGCTTTGTGCAAGTGTTATAATCGAAATTAGCCTAGGCTTGTTTTCACCATACTAGCATTTCTTTGGGCATTGGACTTTGTGCAAGTGTTATAATCACAATTAGCCTAAGCTTTTTAGTCTATCCTTGGTATTATTTACCCGTTGATATCTGTGCAATGACAATACTCAAAGTTAAACCTAAGTCGCATTGGCAATTTTTTAGCTCATTGCCAATTTAGTTGAGATAGTTTTTGGATTCTTAATATTTTAGCTTGTCTTTGCATAGGGTTTCCTTTCTTTTTGCTGTGTCTCGGCGTGTGATCCAGCTTCAACTCGTGGTTGGTTTGAGATTTGCATGTCCTCATGGGTTCCAGCATGGACGCATGTGGCCGGTTTTCCCTTGCAGACACTGATGTAGAAGAAGGATTTGTGGACAATAGCCCCACCGGCATTGTGTGCTGCTTTTGCAGTTGGTGCAATGATAATGCCTTTCACTTTTAGCGGGTCACTATCAAGCTGTTTGTCATACAGTCGTATTACTGCTTCATACATAGCTCTAGCTGTAAAGGTTTTGCCTGTGCCAGCACCACTACTCAAGAATAGAATTCCTTTTCTGGCACTACTAAACGTGACATGCCCTAGTAGATAGCCAAGCCAAGTCTCGTCCCCTGAGCTAGCATCCTCTTTGTTTGCAACGTGCCCTGTTCCTTTTGTTTTCACCTGTGTGGAATGTTTTTTTTTTAAACAGAGTTTTGGGTTCTGGTTGTAGTAGATAGTTCTAGTCGACCTAGAAAATTGATTCCCTAGATCATTTCCAACACAGATTCAGCAGTGGTAGAAAAGGAATTACATGCCATTCCTTTATACAAAGTTGACATACAACTATTACAGACATCTTTCTGTCTGGGTCGCTGCAACAACATTAGAGGATGCTACCTCAGAGGATGCGACTTAGCTTGACTATCTCCTAGGGCATTGGAAATATTAACAAAGGTCATGGAAATTGAATTAATAGTTGCCAGATGCATTTGTATATAGTTTCTAACCTCTCTGGAGTTTTTTTAACACAATTGTGGCTACACAATGCCCTGATTTCATTTCATTGTTCAATAGTATAGAGTTCTATTGCATAGCCAACTTTTCAAACATATCTTTACCAGTCATTGCTTTATGGCTGATTTTTTAAACCCTTTAATTTTGCAGTCTTCTTGATAGCCACGCAACAAAGTGGACAAAAAATCTATAGAATAGGTAAACAAATTAACTTCCTAACAGCTTTATCTTTGTCATTTTTTTGGATAGTACAGAGTTGTATCATTGCTTTACTACTGATTTTAAAACACCATTTATTCTGCAGTACAAAAGACATTGCAGCAACAATATTCTAAATCACAGTTTGAGAGCTGCATTGATATTGTGATGCCAAAGTGGATGATCACCTAATTGCTTTCAGTATTGCAAAATGGATGGAATACGGTCCTATGTTTTTCTCTTAAAGGGTATTGGATGATGCATATTATAGAGCTTCAGTGGCAAAAATGCTTAGGGGACCTACATGGAGCAGAACATTATTTCATAACCAATGCATTACCCATAATTGTAGAGGCTAGTATTTATTAATATAACATGTAATTTAAGACTGATAAAAGGCAAAATGGATGGAACACGGTCCTATGTTTTTCTCTTAAAGGGTATTGGATGATGCATATTACAGAGCTTCAATGGCAAAAAATGCTTAGGGGACCTACATGGAGCAGAACATTATTTCATAGCCAATGCATTAGCCATGATTTTGTTTTTAAATGAATATTATAAAGCAGCCTTTATTTAGCCTCTACCCATAATTACAGAGGCTAGTATTTATTAATATAACATGTAATTTAAGACTGATAAAAGGCAAGTTACTAGGAGATTGAGAATTGTCTAACTGCAATTACAGACAACCAGGAAAACTCATGCCATAAATTGTAGAACTCTCATTCCCCTTTGAAAATTGTATTGTTCATTAATATAAATTCTTTAGTGCCATTTTGAAAACTTAATAGTACTTTCCAAATCATAGGTTTCCAATATGATCAACAGAGCATAAAGACCCCCCTGATATATCTTGGTTAAGATTGCACTTCAGAATGTAGAATTTTGCATTGAACTCATGTTTTTAGCGTGCTGTTAATATGGATAATGGCTGGCAGTATTAATCTGTTTCATGCTATGCATTATATCATTTTACATTATATTATGCATTTGCATTTTGCTGGGCATGCCATCAGTTTTTGGACCTTAAGTAATTGTTGATTGTGTTAAGACTCAACTTTTATATGCAGGTCTGATCGGGTAATTCCTGGGTTTGACTGCTCTGCTGTGTGGCAAATCAAAGTTGCATGGGAAAATTCTTGGTCTGTGATTACTCTTGTTCTTTTGCCCAGTAATGCTACCATACTTTGTCCTTATCATGGGTTTCGTTGAAGAGAAACATCTGATGACATTTAGATATTAGATTTTTTCCTTAGAGAAGTCTATGACCTTCAATTGATATAGAAACCTAGACAGAAGTAACACTTCCTTTGAGATCACAAGCCTAAGCTAGAAACACACCTGACTGATTAAAGAGTAGGATTGCTGCTGAGGATGAATTGACATCATGCTTTAAACTTGTGTGGTATAGGTGGAGTAGAAGTTGTGAGCTGCTTGAGTTTGTTATTTTAAAAAGCATATTGGTTAACTGTTCAAATGGCAGTATGGAATTCAGTTAAATCTTCAAAATTTCAGGCTAACTCATCAGCATTAGTCATATCAATTTCTACCTGCTACATTAACCTGGTAGATATTTAAACTTTCAACTGGCAAAATTTGATCTTGTTACTATTTTGAACTTGATTGAACGTGTTTTAGTCAATTTTGTTAGATTTAAACTAGTCTTTGTTTCATAGTCCCTCAGTTCGACTCTATGTGTTTGTTTTTGAAATATTTATATTTCTATATTGCAAAATTAATTGCCTGTATGTCCCACTTTACAAATAATCTGTGCACAATTACTTTCATTTATTGTTTTAAATTTAATTTCCATAATGTTGATTTTATATTTTTATTTTATTTGTAATTTTTATCTAACACCTTTTTTTTAGAAGGTTGTTTGGATTTATGAACTAAATTTAGATTTTGATTAGTATGTCTCTATAGTGTCAACATAGTTGAGTTGGTTAAGCACGTCGACATTATATTGACATTTTCCAATTGGTTGCGGTATAAAAAGTGGTACTCTCCCTCATTTTCAATTGCACCATTTTCTAATCAAGAGCTTTTCTTTTTCAAATTTGAGTTTTGCATTTGTGTCAAAAATTTGTCGTTTTGTTAAGTGGTTTTAATTGGAAGAGCGATCTAGAGTATTGGAAGGTCGTTAGCAAAAGAGTATCTAATCCATTTGGAGCTATATTCTCAGGCATGGGAATTATTGCTCCTTCTTTGTGATTTTCATGTTTTCAAAATATTATATGATGTATTATTGTTAAGTGATTGCAATATTGAATTATTGTTGTTAATGTTTTTTGATTGTATAATAGTTTATGTATATATGGATATATATATTTTTCTAGATAGTAAACTTGTATTCTGAATGTGAGATAGTGTCTATGGTTTGGTTTTTGCCTAGATAGTTTCGTGAATCAATCATTGATTGGTATTTAAATAGGAAAATTGTACAAGGGGAAATATAGCGAGAATAGGATTCAAGTGGTATTACTTCGATATATGTATCCTAGTAAAGCATGTAATAGGTTAAACTTGGGATATGTGATCCATGGAAGAGGTAGATAACCTAGTATAGAGATTTTCGTCTTTCCCAGATGAGATAGAAGGGTGGGTGAATAGGAGACAGAAAACTTTGGCCAAAGTGGTGTAAATAGCCAATGTTTACACTGTCTAGCTTCACTATGATCTAGGTTTGCATTACTAAGTAGAGATGTCATATTTTGATGGTTGTAGCCATAGTATGATAGTACTAGTTAATATAGGACACAACACCTGCTCAAATTAGGCTTAACTTTGAGGTTGCTATACCAATCCCTTTGTTGAAGGGTAGGGCCATTTACCTGTTTGGTAAATGTGCGAGGGACCGCAGATAATCAGTGGTTGGAGGTAAATCACCTGAGTGATGCTTCCTCTCATGCAGTTGGTGGCCGGGAGTATTGAAGACAGACAAGTATACAAACATGTGATTCTATTTATCAGTTAAGCTTTTGAAGCTTCTATGTAATTTATGAAAAAGACACATAGGCAAGGCCATCATTGATGAGCCCCCGAGGCACTAGGTTAGTCCCTTAGGGCCTATGTCTTCATGTCTATTATCAACTCATCCATAATAAATTGATCCATTACTTGACTAGGGGCAAATCCTCGACCTAGTTAGTGAATTAGATTTTTGAATGCTACAACTTAGAGGGTAACAAATCAGATCGTGGTTTTATCACTAGACAGCAAGCAGCGCAGCAAAGCAAGCAACGCAGCAAAGCAAGCTTTAAAACATTGTCTTGGCAAGAAGACATTTAAACTGCACCTGACAAATCCCACCCTGCCTAAAACATCAAAGGTGACTCTATCAAGTTATTGCAAGAAAGCATATATCTATGGCAAGAAGGTTTTAAATGGTTGTTTAAAATCTTATTATCAGGATTTTTGTTATTATGTCTCCTATGCTACTCAAGGATGTCAGAAAACTAGAGATGCTATGATGGAACATGATTATTTTATTTGTTTGTTGTTTGTGGGTTTATCTTTAGTAATGTTAATCCTTGTCTAACGACATGATCAGTAAAAGATCATCAAGGACATCAGAGGTCTAAACATGAAACAGGTGTAATCCTTGTCTGTTGATACACAAGCAATACTCTGGTCATCTTGGTTCAATTATACTTAGATGCTTGTATTAACTTACTAAATCAACATCCATGTAAGTAATACTCAGGTCATCATGGTTTAATTATACCTAGATGCTTGTATTTTCTTACAACATTTCAAAAGTTCAATGATGAAACAAAGTACTTCAAAAACTTGTACAAGAAGATGATAAAAACCGCATCCATACATACTAAATTGCATTCCATTTCATTATAAACATTGCATTATTATCAACATTCCAAGTGTCTCAAGATCTAAGTTATCCATTTATCCAAATCATTTCTTTCATTAACCAACATCATCAAAATCAATCCAATCATCAAATTCAATTCAATCTAATCAAGCAATGATCCAAATGCAAGTTCATCCTTAATCCATACCAATCAAGTCAGTCAATCTTGTCAAATTATCCAATTGCAATCAATGGTCTTGATCCTAATCTTGTTGTAAACTAAATCAATCAATCATCATCATCAATGGGATATATCATTCCCGCATCTTTGTGTTGATCTAGGGATATATCGTTCCCCGCAATGACAATACTATCTGCATCAATCATTATTGATTAATAATTGGTTTGCAACTGGACAGGGGCAATAACTTGTTTGTTCTTGTATCATTTGTGCATACTTGCTTGCTTGCTTATGTGTGTTATCATTTTATTTTGCATAACATATCATTCAGCTCTTTCATCCATCCCTTATCTTGCATCCTCCATTTTTTTAGCCATCATTTATCAAACTATCTCATCGTGAGATCGTCTGTCATTCTGTCGTCACATTCTTCCCGTCCAATCTCCCGAGGGGGTATCCTATCGTCATTAACCTATACCAGGGGCAAACTGGAGCATGTATCAAAATCACGAAGAAAAATAATATTCTTTGAAACAACATGATAAAACACATTGTCTCAAAGAGGGGCAAAATGTATACACCTAAAAATGGCTAAGTCGAATTAAATAAATATTTAATATTTATTTTATTCTCATTCCTCTATTAATAAATAAATTCACTAATTATTTATATGATTCACATCATAATTCTACAACAAATCAATTTATCAATTCTTCTAATGTCATCCCTGATTAAATAATTCAAAATAATTTAATCAAACTCCTATTCCAAGGTCAAAAGTCCATAAATCCACATCATCCATCCCACATCATCCAATCCACCTCATTGTGTTGCACACATAATTAAATATTTTAATATTTAATTATCTAATTTATCCTCACCCACATGTCCTATTATTTCTCCAACCATCCCTATTCTCATGAGCATGGTCTCTCCATGTCATCTTGGTCAATAGACACCTTGAGACACTTGTCCCATAAGTCCCTATATTCCTTCCAACCATCCTACAAACAAGGTCTCCTTCTTTGACCTTCACTCTATGGTCTTTGTGAGCCTTGTGACATGTGGCCTCATTTCACACCTTTCTCCGCACCTTGTCAAGGTGAGAGGAACATCTTCCATATTTCTCTCCCTCATCCCAACCAACCAAATTTGAACCGTACACATCACAAGACTTCTTCTCGACCATTGAGATCGTGACACTTGGAATTGGCCTCTCCTTGGCCTATAAAAGGAACCCTCATTCCCTCATTTCAACAATCCAAGAGCTTTTGTAAACTTACTCTGCATAAATTCTACCAGCGTGCCTTTGGCAAAGTATCTTCATTGCACTTGCATAATCCCATTATCATCACAATCATCCAACCATGTCTTCATATATCCATTATCAATCATCTTAGAATTGCATTTGTAGTTTAATCTTCATTGCATTATCCATCTACAACCATTCTCATATTGTCATCTTCAATAGCAAGGAAGTACACACTTCTGAGAGCTCAACTCATATATAAGATCAATACGAGATAGGCAACAATGGAAGTTACGAAGTGAATTGGCCTACGAAGGTAATATCTTTGTTTATTGTATTTGCATCAATTTCATTGATTTATTGGATATTTAGTTGTTTAAAACTGTTATTCATTATTTCTTCTAACATTCTACATTTCTACACCTTTTCTTAAATAATTTGCTATTTTGAGATAGAGGACAACAGTGTTTTGACCATAACTTTGAATTGGTTTACTGGATTGGCCTAATTTTTGAATATGTTATTCTAAACTTGGTATTAGAAAAGCTCTTTAAATTTTATCTCTTAGTTCTATGTGTAGCATTCTCTATGATTAAATCTATAGGACTATTTTACAACTGTTTTGTTATTTAAGATAGAGGATTGTAGTGTTTTGAGCATAAATTTTAATTGGTCAATTGGGTTGGCCTAATTTTTGGATATTTTATTCTGAAATAAGTATTAGAATAACCCTTTAAATTTTTTCTCTCAATCATATGTATATCATTCTCTATTAATAAATCTAGAGGACTATTTTACAACAATTTTGTAAAAGACTGTCATGTAGAACTTTAGACCTTTTTTGTTCATAATCCATCATGAAATTTGTAGAATAATTTCCTAGTTTTGTAGGCATTTTAGTATTTTTTGTTTTTCATTTTAGAAGTTAGAATAATAGTATGTTTTGGTTAAGTTTATCAAAGTATTGGCTAGGATCTCTGGATCAATGGAATGTACCTATTCAATGAGCAAAGCTAACTAATGAAAAAATTGTTGAGAGTGAGAATGAGAATAATGATGTAGAATGTATTCAACTCAATTGAGAAAATCTTTACAATAGCTGTTATATATAGGAGGAAACACTACAACAAAACATGCAATTAACACCTAAAATAGTGCCAAATTTTAGTGCATTTGAGTTCATGAATTGGACACTTCTGCTGGAGCAAAACTCGGCGCTAAATTGCATTTCACTTTGGTGTCGGATTTAGTGTTAGATTTAGCGTCAGCTTTAGCGCCGGATTTAACGCCAGATTTTGTTGCTTCTGCTTTTGCTTCTTGTGTTGCTTCCAGGTTTGCTTTTGGTTTTGCTTTCGGTTTTGCTTCCACTTTTACTTCCAATTTTGCTTTCAGTTTTACTTCCAGTTTTGCTTCCGATATAACGTTGCTTGTTGCATCTAGCTTTGCTTCCATTTTTACGTCTTTTGTTGCTTCTAATATGGCTTCTATTATTGCATCTTTTGTTGCTTCTAAAATTGCTTCCATTATTACTTCTTTGTTTGCTACCTGAATTGCTTCTGTTTTTGCTTCCTAGATAACGCCAAGTTTTGCTTCCAAGATTGCTTCTAGTTTGCTTCTAGTTTGGCTTCCATTGTTGCTTCCTTATTTGCTTCTAAAATGCTTCTTGTTTTGCTTACATTTATTAATTTAATCTATTTTATTTCAATTTAATTAGTTAAATATATCATGTCTCTTAAATAACTCATATGATTATAGAGTAAGTAATTTAATTATTTAACTCATGATTAAATAACAAGATAATTATTATAACATGATCATCATCTATAATAAAACAAGTGAGTCAAATATCTATAATTTAATTGAATTTGACATCCATCCTAAGCAGTAAATTAAAATCATCATACGTAATAAATATCCATCCAAAAATCATCGACCACTTTTAATATATATAAATTGACAAGTCAATACTGATAAGATCATCATAATATATAACTAAAACAAGTGAAAGTCAAATATGCCAGTAGATCAATAACATGTCAAAATGATACATGTCCAACAGTCGACATAAGTCAAAATGATACATGTACAAATGATATAAGTAAAAATGATAAATTATGTAACTCAAAATGATACAAGTCAAGATGATACATGTCCAAATGATATAAGTCAAAATGATACATGTCAAAATGATACAACTCAATAATATGGTACTGCAGGCCGTGAAAATGATACATATGATAGTAACCATGAAAAGAGGCATCATAACGATATATCAGCAATGATCCATGATGCAGTCTATATGATCATGAATGTCACTGGCTACTACCAGCAACTGCCTCATCATCATCATCATCACCATCACCATTGTGATCATCATCATCATGATCATCATCGTCGTCATCATCGTCATCAACCTCAGTGTCTTTTGTATCTGCATCATCATCATCCTCTGCCACGTGATTTGTACCAAAATGAACATAATCTGGATCTATATCATGAGGATCATCTTGATCTTCTGGAAGACCCGTGTTCTGCAAAAAAAAATATTTAAAATGAAAAGTTATTATTTATTTCATGCAATAATTTATTTTTCTGTTATATATCTAATATTACAACATATGAAATGAAACCATAATCATATTACATCATATCAAAGTGCACATACCATAATAAATTTTTAAAAAAGTTACAGCTAATATGTCATTCCAATGATGTAAAACATGCAACAATTCTAATAAACGTTAGTAAAGATCATAAAAAATATAATTTAACTATCAACTGTAAATTCTATTACATAACCTTAAGTGCCACAAATTGCTTGGTCCATGTACGTTCTTTTTCACTATTAATGTAATAACCTACAATATTAGACAGAAACATTAAAGAGTTTTTAAGTAATAGTTGATTAAATTATCTTACATGTCATTAAGGAATGTACAATTTTTATTCAATAATTATTTATCTTAAGGTTCATGATTAACCTTAAGATAAAGGTCTATTTTGTTTGAAAAAAAAATGAAGTTAGCAATATGGCTTTATCCGGCCGATTTTAGAAATAAAAAATGTTAGCCCTATTCCTACTCACAGGTCTTCAATGTGAGCAGGAATAGGGCAAATTTGAGGATTTAGAAATAAAGATAAAGTTTAGGGTGTCTTCAACATGGCCAGCACGGGCAAGGAGGTCAACCATGCACACATAATGATCAACTATAGGTGTAATGCAATAAGGGTTACAAATGTGATTGAAGTATGTACATCTCTCATCCACTAAACCTGCATGGCTACATGCACCTAGAATACAAGAAAAGATTACAATGTTAGGATATGTTCCAGAGTGCTTAATTAATTCAAAGATTTTGAGAGTGTTCTTACAAAATCCATTTTGTTCATATCCTGAAATCATTGCATTCCATGAGATGACATCTCTTTGAGGAATTCTGTCAAACAATTTACGTTTTTTTGTCTATGATTCAATATTTTGCATACATGTCTATGACAGCATTTCAAACTATAATATCTCACAAGAATCCCCCTACCATTATGCTTTGAAGGATGTCCATACCCTATTCCAAAGCTCCCATTTGGGCACAGGCAGGGAGGTTGTTGGCAAAGGTTGCGGAATGATTTACAGCTGACAATTGCATTTGCTTGAAAGTTTCTAAAGCCTATTCAACAAATCCATTTTGTGTAATCCTGCAATCATTGCATTCCATGAGATGACATCTCTTTGAGGCATTCTATCAAATAGTTTGTGTGCCTTGTTTGTTCTTCCACATTTTTCATATATGTCTATCAGAGCATTTCAAACTATAATATATGACAAAAATCTGCCTTCTATTATGCCTTGATGGATGTGTTCGAGTACGAGAGACACTAAGAGGGGGGTGAATCAGTGTCTCATAAAACAAACTTGTTTTTGGCAACAATTAATAAATTTTACCAACCATAAACTTTAACCCTTGTATGATGAAAGCAAAACATTCATTTATGAAATGTAGTGCATTGACAGATCAGTTTGTGAGAATGAATGAACAAAACAACTGTTGGTGAACTATGACAAACAGTAGGGCCAAAGTAAAAACATCAGGAGATCATGAGTTCATGACTATCATATCATGAGTTCATGACTATCATATCATATCATGAGAGCTGTCACTGTCATACCATCAATACTGCATAAGCAACTTGTGCCAACTATGATCACTATGAGCATGTGCCAACAATCAACAAACAACTGAACCAACAATGTGAAATTGAATCCACTGAACTGAGTCAACAACATGATGTCATAGTCATATATCAACTATGCCACAGTATACCAAGTTGTGGATTTGTCATCAGGGACAACAACTAAGGGGCAATATGATGTCCATACCCTGTTCCAAAGCTTACCATTTTGATACAAGTAGAGAGGATGCTGGCAAAGGTTGTGGAATCTGGCTTTACACCTGCCAATTTCATTTGCATGAAAGTTTCTAAGACTTTTCAACAAATCTATTTTGTGCATATCATGCAATCATTGCAGTCTATTAGACCACATTTCTTTCAAGGATTTTGTCAAACAGTTCACATGCCTTGTCTATGCTTCCACATACATCTCTCTCTGTATATGTATATTCAATTGCATTTGCTTGAAAGTTTTTAATGCCTTATCAACAAATCCATTTTGTGCATATCGTGCAATCGTTGCAGTCCATGAGACCACATTTCTTTGAGGGATGTAATCTATTTTATGCACACAACTCAGCATAAATTAACCTATATTGGTGGTATTTAAGAACCCCTTGAGAGGATTGTCGTTATATTGCTAGGAGACATGTTATCATAGGTTAACCCATGGAAAACTTGTGTAAAGGATTTAAAACAACAGACTTCAACTGTGCAAATGCATCTAAGATGAATGTGTAGATCTTGATTCCTTTTAATTAATGGCATAGGAAACTACAAGGAACGTTAATTCTTATCTACACATTATAAGCTAAAAATAAATTGATTACAATTTGAAATCATTCATGAGAGAATTTGTGCATAAATTAAATTATTCTTTATTGAATTTTGTGCATAATTCTTTGTGAAGGCTTTCATGATCAGAAGTGGCACTTGCAACTAAACATCTGACAAAAATCCACTTCCAATTATGCTTTGTGCATATCCTACAATTATTGCAGTCCATGAGACCACATTTCTTTGAGGCATTCTGTCAAATAGTTCACTTGCCTCCTCTATGCTTCCACATTTTGCATACATGTCTAACAGGGTAGTTGCAACTACAACATCTGACAAAATTCCTCTATCCTTTATGTTTTGATGGATGTCCATACCCTATTCCAAAGCTCCCATTTAACACAGGCAGGGAGGATGCTGGCAAAGGTTGTGGAATTTGGCTTTACACCAGCCAATTGCATTTGCTTTAAAATTTCTAAAGCCTTTTCAACAAATCCATTTTTTGCATATCCTGCAATCATTGTAGTCCATGAGACCACATTTCTTTGAGGCATTCTGTCAAACAGTTCATGTGCCTTGTCTATGCTTCCACATTTTGCATACATGTCTAACAGGGCAGTTGCAACTACAACATCTGACAAAATTTCTCTATCCTTTATGTATTGATGGATGCCCATACCCTATTCCAAAGCTCCCATTTTGACACAGGCAGGGAGGATGTTGGCAAAGGTTGTGGAATTTGGCTTTACACCACCAATTGCATTTGCTTTAAAATTTCTAAAGCCTTTTCAACAAATCCATTTTGTGCATATCCTACAGTCATTGTAGTCCATGAGACCACATTTCTTTGAGGCATTCTGTCAAATAGTTCACTTGCCTTGTCTATGCTTCCACATTTTGCATACATGTCTAACAGGGCAGTTGCAACTACAACATCTGACAAAATTCCTCTATCTTTTATGTATTGATGGATACCCATACCCTATTCCAAAGCTCCCATTTTGACACAGGCAGGGAGGATGCTGGCAAAGGTTGTGGAATTTGGCTTTACACCAGCCAATTACATTTGATTTAAAATTTCTAAAGACTTTTCAACAAATCCATTCTGTGCATATCCTGCAGTCATTGCAGTCCATGAGACCACATTTCTTTGAGGCATTCTGTCAAACAGTTCATGTGCCTTGTCTATGCTTCCACATTTTGCATACATGTGTAACAGGGCAGTTGCAACTACAACATCTGACAAAATTCCTCTATTCTTTATGTTTTGATGGATGTCCATACCCTATTCCAAAGCTCCCATTTTGACACAGGCAGAAAGGATGCTAGCAAATGTTGTAGAATTTGGCTTTACACCAACCAATTGCATTTGCTTTAAAACTTCTAAAGCCTTTTCAACAAATCCATTTTGTGCATATCATGCAATCATTGCAGTCTATTAGATTTGCATACAATAGTCCATTACTATTTTCCTTTCCAAGAGTTCAACTTTTTCTCTTTTGAAATATGCAAAGTAATTCTTTCACCAAACAAAGAAAAAGAAGAGACTAGGAATTAACTTGCACTTCAATTTTATCCAATCCAAATAAATCACATTGGATAGTCTTCATCTATTCAATCAAATACATGTAACATCTAGAAGGAAATTAAAATAAGCATAACATAGGACCACAAATTTTACCTTGTTCTCTTCGCCTAGAAGTAAAACCATCATAAGATTGTTTGACATTCCCAAAACGGTTTGTTGAAAATCTTGGAGACTCCCTCACAAAGTCCTCTACTGAATACATGAACAATCAAAACTAAATGAGTAAAAGAAAACATTTTTTCCTAAAAAGATGCATAAATATATTCTTCCTAATTATATAGGTTAAATTCAACTACAAAAGGATACTTATCATTTGAGAAAATGCATATGTATCCAACTATACATAAATTTTAAGGCTAGATTTGCAATTATGTAAAGCACACCAAAAAACAAAAGAAAATCAAGAATCACAATTAAATGCCATATGAGACAACTACAAAGAAATGAGGATTATAACTTCATTGAACATTGAGTTTCTCTTGTCACTAAACAAATAGGATAAGAATGGGCGAGTATTAAGACCACAAAAATCAACTTTAGAAAGTCACAAATTTTTGTAATTACTAAATATCTTGCATCATGCGTAATGCATATTGACCTCCTCTTTGATAAGCATTATTCCTTGCATTATTTTCAACTACCATCCACATGAATAATCTTATGTCTTAGCAAAACATTCTCTTTAAGAAAAATATAACACATTTCCTATTTTTATAATGCATTTATTTATCAATAGGAATTTGTGCTTCCCTTGTGTTGACACTAAAAATTGTAGCCCCACATTCCTAAAGGATTGACCCAAAACTAGACTTGGGAATGAAAGTCATCCTAGGCTAATGTGGCAAGGCTCATAATTAGAATGTAAGCAATTAAGGGCCAACTGACAAGAGTGGACAGCTCCTCTATACTTCTGGGTCTGTAAAACCATGGAGGTTAATCCAAGAGGTCTACTGTAAGAACCCCAAGTGGTTATGCCCTGAATTTTTAGTTTATTCAGTTTGACATTCCGTCAAACACTTGTTGTGCAATCTGGTCTGAGGCTGATGTACTGATGTTTTTGAGTTGTTTGGTGTTTGTTTGAATGCAATTACAAATACCAAATGAAAGATAACATAACCACACTCATTGCAGTCATGAGTAACAACATATCAACACCAATTTATGCCTTTGGATTCACTTAATAATGTCTGATTACAAAGTAAATCAGATGTGATACAGTCTGATATAGTTGTAACAACAATATAAGAGATGTTCAAATTACAAATTTGAACAATAAACCATCAACTACATACCCGATTTAGTCTTCCTTGCCAATATGAGATCATACATAACACTTAGATGACAAATAAAAGACTGATCTTGTTGCAGTTGTTCACAAGAAGTCTGATATAAATTTGTAGGTGATGGAAATGTCAAATCAGCTCCCAAATTTGATCTCTAATCTCCTCCAATGCTAGAGCGAAGGGTCCTCTAGGTAGCCACCATCTTGGAATGGATGTTAGGTATCTATTGGATGATGAAATGGCTATTTAAACCCCTGATTTATCACCTGTTAAGTCTGCAGAAAGTTGATACACAATCAGATTGCAAAATGATGTTGGCAATGATCACAAACCCTCCAAAATTGTGAAACGATTACTCCCAATGGATGCCGCCAATGTTGGTTTATAGCCAATGTCAAAGGAATCGTGCAAATGTTGTCCAAACCAGTTCCTCCAATCTGAAATTGATTGCAGATGTCTAATATGATGATCTAATCACAAAAATAGTTGTCAACAAACCCTCAATGATGGCGCTAGCTCCTCCAAGCAGTCCCAAACCCTAGGCAATGAGGGTAGATGATATTATCACTTCAAAACCACCACAATCTGCCCAAGAAATTGCCTAGATTTGCAATATGGCATGTACAAAATCCTTCCTCAAGCTAGTCGTTAAAATTTAAAAACATACAATATTATAAAATTTCTAATATCCGGCCATGATTGCCCCTGTCGCCACCTCGCACTTTCTGCTTCCCATAAGGGATGCCCATAAGTTTGATTAAACTATTAAACATACAAATAGTTTCAACTTCCAAATTATTTCCTGCTAAATCAAGGATAGTAAGAAAAGGTAAATCTGTGAAGTAGGGAGGAAGAATACCTGTTAATCTGTTGTCAAAGAAATCTATGGTTTGAAGAAAAGGGAGGGTGCACAAGATCCTAGATATGTTTATCTTCCCCCCTCTAACTGAGTAATGGATGTCAACACCGACCACATGGTGGGTGGTTTTACTGCAAGATATACAACAATCTGTTCCTTTCTCCCACAAGCTCATGTTGTGCGGTACGCCAATGTTCCTGTAAGCTCCGGTACCACCACGACCGCCTCTCTTCTGGCCATGATTGCCCCTGTTGCTGCCTTGCACTTTTTGCTGCCCATAAGGGATGCCCTGACGCCGATCCTCCTCTTCCTGTAGTTGTCGCCTATTGTCTTCACCCTACGCTTGGTGGAAATTTTAAATTTTTTGCTTTCGATTCATTAGTTGGCATTATAGTCGGCTTAGTTAACGCCGACTTTAGTGCTGACTTTAAACCTATAATGTAATCTCTTTGGGGCGCCAAAGGCGGCACAAAGTGCACCTAATTTAGCGCCTAGCAATGCCTAATTTAACGCCTATCGTTTAAACATTGTTAAGGTCTTCTAATTGTACTTACAACACCTTGAGTTTTGTGTAGATATAATTATAATTGGGAATATGTGTTAGATAAATGTCACATAGTGGAGGCTGGTGTCGGGATGAGTGATGATTGTTGTGGCAATGTTATGGTCAAATGTGTTATGAAAATGAGGTGGCATGGATAGTGGGCTATCAATGTTGGGAAGGGTTAGGGAGGATGTAATGGAGGAAGGGATGTGTGTCATGGTATGATGTCTTAAGGAATGGGAAGAAAGTGTTAGGAATTGCATGCAAAATATATCAATTAAATGTAAATAAAGATTAAATAGAGGAATGAAAATACACAGAAACAATAACAGCGAGAAATAAGATTTAACGTGGTTCACCCAAACTTGGGCTACATCCACCAACAGAGAGTCCAATATTATTATTCAGTAAATCAAACCAATTACAACCAGCAATCCCTGCAACTCAATACCACTGCAAAATGCTACAATACCTCAATGGAAACCCTAACCCTTAGCCGCTTTTATCAAGCCTTTTGTCGGTTACAAAAATAGGGTTTTTTATGTTGACCAATAGAAAAAATAACTCCCGATGCCTTTATAAAATAATAAAACCCCCACAAGGGGCGTTGCCCCTTGACCCCGTTAAATGATTTGGGGGGCAACCGCGCCAATAAAAGTGGGGTAAATTTAACCTCCGAGTCTGATTAGGCTCCAAATAACAATAGAAAGGATGGTGATTCATAAGATAATATGAAGAATGATGGTAGAGTGAATTGGCATTGTGGTAACTGTAGCATGTCATAGGGTGAATCATGTGTTAATACAGGTTGTGGAGTGAGAAAGAGGTGGTATGGGTATGGTTGAATGGAGTAATGAGGTGATTTAATTGGTGATGACCTAGGTGAAGTGATGGGTAAGGTGTCTTATGTAGGATTGCTAGAAAGTGCGATTGGTAATGGTGGGGATAGCTAAATGTCATCTTCTAAGGGTTCAAAGGTGAGGAAAGTGTAAGATGGGGATATGGGATAATCCATGGTTTAATGATCATTCAAGGGAGACTCCTTAAAATGATTATCAATGATGGTGTCCATAGGGGGAATAGAGTCTATGAATGTAGGTGTGGGAATGTGAGCTATGACATTAGGATTGTATTGGATGACTAATGGAAAGTAAAGGCACCTATCTAGTGATGGAAGGAGCCACATGATCAAATGATGTTTTGGGAAGGGCTTTTCTTAGGAAAGTAAGGATTTGGGTGAGGGTCTAGGGTTTGGTGGAGAAGAATTTATGGAAAATTTGGCTCGGTCATTAAAATTGACATGAATAGAAGAAGTACAAGACAAGATAAATGGTAGGCTCAAAATAGGATAACTAGGACTATGATGATGAAGATGGAAAGAAAAGTCAACAACAATGGTATGATATAGGGATAGGATTAGAAAATAAGAGTACTACAACTAGCAAGAGGAAAGTGAGGACATAATGCAAAGTTAACATGGCATGAACTCTCTTGGAAGGATAAGCATGGACTATAAGAAGATTTAACTAGTTGGATTTGTTAGGCTCACCAAGTGAAAGAACCTTAAAGGTTAACCTTAATTAGGTAAGGTTATTTTTTAGTGTGGTTGTTTGTGCAACAATGTGTAAATTAATGTTACCTAAGGATAAATCTAACTATACTAACATTTTAATAACCATGAGAGATAGGACTAACAATTAGACTAAAAATTTGACAAACAATACAACTTGGACACATGTAGGACTTGGAAAATGGAAAAGAATTAGTATTAAATGTGGAAAAAAATAAAAAAGTGGTATTAGTTGCACCTATGTAGAGAAGTGGTCTTTATGAAAGATGCTTAGAATTATGCTCTATGTCTATTTGTGAAGTTTGGAGGTGATTGGACCTAAAGGATATGACCACCATATGCAAAATAGCCTACCTAATGGTATGTGCATGGAGAGAGAGAGAGAGATGGATATATATATATATATATAAACCCTAAACCTGAGAAACCCTAAACCCCTAAACCCTAAACACTAAACCCAAGAAACCCTCAACCTCTATCTCCCTATCTCTATGATTCCTCTACCTCTCAATATATCTCCATATGTCTCTGGCCATGTCCCTCACTCTCTATATCTCCCTATTGGTCCTCTCTCTAAACACTAAACCCTAAACCTCAACCCTTAAACCATAAACCCTAAACCCTAAATAATTTCCCTAAACCTTAACCCCTAAACTCTCTCTCTCTCTCTCTCTCTCTCTCTCTCTCTCTCTCTCTCTCTCTAAGCAACCCTAAACCCCAAACCCCTAAACCCTAAATCCAAGCAACCCTAAACCTCTATCTCCATATCTCTATCATCCCTCTACCTCTCAATCTCTCTCCCTATGTCCCTAGCCATGTGCCTAACTCTTTATCTCCCTATCTCTCTCCATAGTCTCCTCTATATCTCCCTATCATTCCTCTCTCTATAAACCCTAAACCCTATACCTCTAAACCTGAACCCCTAACACCTAAACCTAAGAAACCCCAAACCCCAAACCCCTAAACCCTAAACCCAAGTAACCCTAAACCTCTATCTCCCTATCTCTCCCCTCTCTCCCTATCACCTTTGTCCCTCTACCTCTCAATCTCTCTCCCTATGTCTCTGGCCATGTCCCTCACTCTCTATCTCTGTATCTCTCCCCTCGGTCTTCTCTATATCTCCCTATTGGTCCTCTATCTCTATCTAAACCCTAAACCCTAAACCTCTACACCTTAACCCCTAACCATAAAAGCATAAACCCTAAACCCTAAATAATAGCCCTAAACCCAAGTAACCCTAAATTTGACGCTAAAGTCGGCACTAATTTGTGCCTACTTTAGCGCCTACTTGTTCTAATCAACGCAAAAAATGCCAAAAGTAGTTCCATCCCGATATATAGCGCCAACTTTTTCAAAAAATTGGAAAAAAATACATTAAAATAGTGGGTGGAAGCAAAAAAGGGAGCTAATAATAGGGATTTGTTGTAGTGAAAGAAGTGTAACTTCCACCTTGAATCATGGAGATAACTACCACTAGTCTAGTGGAGATTAATTCTAAAAGAATTCAACTACCGCTAGTTAACTCTTGAATACTAAAGAACACCTAAGAAAGCTAAATATGCATGTGTAGGAATAATTTGAATAAATAAATAAATAGAATTATAATATTCTACACCAACACCCCCTTAAGCATAGCTTAGGTGGGTAGAAGAAATGGGTCCCGACAACAAGGCCTGATGAGGTACACATGTACAAACAAATCTCTTAGAAAGCAGAGAACCCGTACAAAAAAACTGCCCCCCCCAAAAGATGATGTTGCTAGTGTAGACTACACCCTAAGAAGAGCTCATAGATGAAGGAATTTACTTTTAGTAAAAGGTTTGGTGAAGATATCAACAACTTGCTCTAAAGACTAGCAAAATGTCAAGTTGATAATCTTCCCATAAATAAGATCCTAAATAACATGCATGTGAATCTCTATGTGTTTGATCCACTGATGCTGGACCAGATTCCTACATATCTGTATAGTGTTTTGGTTGTCATAATAGATGATTGTGGGCTTCTTGAATGAAATGCCAAACTCAATGAGAATACCTTGAAGCCAAATAGCCTTAGTAGTTGCATTAACATCTCCCTTGTACTCTACCTCTGTGGATGATATAGAAATAGCATTTTGCTTCTTGATAGACCAACTAATAGGACCAAAACCCAATGAGAAATTGTAACCTAAAGTGGACTTGCAATACTCAGTATCACTAGCCCAATCTGAATTTGTGAATCCAACCAAGTCAACTTATTTGTGCCAACTTTGTAAAGAATTGTGAATCTATGGATGCCTTGAATGTAGTGGAGGATCCTCTTAGTTGTTCTCCAATGCAGATCATGAGGTTCTTGCATGAATCTAGAAACCATGCCTACATCATATGAAATATTGGTCCTGGTATGAGTTAGATAGATGAGGCTTCCAACAAGTTGTCAATACAAGGTAGCATCGACCAATGGTGTAGTACAATCAGCCTCAAGCTTGACTCCAGATAGGAAGGGAGTCAGACATGGCTTACAATCAACCATGTGAAATTGAGCAAGTAGATCAACAACGTACTTAGGTTGTGCAAGTGTAATCCCTGAGTCAAACTATGAAATCTTGATGCCAATGAAGAATGCAATAAACCCAATTCTATCATGGAAAAAAATCTATCTTGTAGGGTGTTATGGAGTAAAAAGTGGACACATGCCTTTTTACCTCCTAGTTTAGCTCCTAGGTCCTTGTGATTACATTATACAAGCAAAATATTGATCCTGATGAGAAATCCCTCGAAACCCATGTCAAATGGGAACTAGAGGCCCATTTAATGCCTTACCCTAGACCAAAAAGGCACCTTGGGACTTGGGCACCTGTGCCCAAGTCCTCCCTAATTGGTCAGGGTAGATTTCAAGGCATGTCGGCATAAGACCTTTAAGTGGGTCTCTCCTTGTTGACTCTTTCAATTAAATTCACAAATGTTAGTGGGAAAGCATGTATAAGTGTGTTTTTTAATTCATTTTGAGTTAAGATGGATATTTCAAACTTATGACATTAGAGCAAAGAGCATTCAAAGCATTCATTGTGTTATTGTTGCAGATTTGTCTTTGTATTGTGTGTGTTGTTGCAGATTTGGAATCATCATCCATCTCCTTGTGAGTTGAAGGATCTTCACTCTCCTAAGGGCTTCACCTCTGAGGCGATATCATTGTGATTTGAATCATTTCATCATTGGTTTATCTTTAGCCTCTTCCCTGCTAGAGCACGCTCTCTCTATCAAAGATGTTGGGAAGCTTGAATGCTATCCCAGGATTTGACTGAGGCAAATCCCTAAACACCACAACTCCCAAACCCCTTTTCTTCTTGTGTGCAGGTTATAAGTGTGAAGACTGAAGAAGTGAAGGTATAGGAAGTTTGTTTAAGGGAAAGGGTTTAGGGATCTAAAAGCAATATGCAGGAATTCCTCTACAAAAGAATTGGGCACACGCCCCGATGTCCTCCTACTCAAACAAACACTGAATCTGACATCTGGATACTCTCTACAACATTTCTTCAATTCTGAGTTTCCAAAGATCCCAAATTTTTGGACTTAGGCACCTACCTCAGAGTCCTCTAACTTTTCAGCTTCCGTGGAACTGGTCCTGGTATCTCTTTAATCATCTTTGTACTTTCAGATTATGGGTTTTTGTTGTCATTTATCTGTTACAAGCCGATTATCTCATAACTAGGGTTTTACTCATACTTAACCTAGGGTTTGATAAAAGGCTTGTTTGAATCTAATCTTTCCATAACACTCTTGAGCACAAATTAGTAGTTGAGTCCTCTTTAATCTTGTAGTGACTTGGCTCGGTTTTGTCCTTGAATATTATTATGGAAGAGGATTTGATCTAGTGTACACAAACTAGCTTGCATCATTCATATTTTTCCCCTTTAACATAGGGTTCTCTTCACTATTGAAATCATGGATGAAGAGCTTCTAGTGATTAAAAGATCATTGACATAAAGAACCAATAGCAATAGAGAATCATGTTGTCATAATAAATATACATTAAGATCTGAATGGCACCAGGTAAAACTTGAATCTAGGAGGAAGGAATCCATATTGGTGTACCAAGCTCGAGGGGCATGTTTGAGGCCATAGATGGATTTCTTGAGTCTACATACTACAGATGAATCTTGAACAAACCCTGGTGGGTACTCCATGTGGATCTCCTCCTCAAGGTCTTCATGAAGAAAAGCACTCTTCACACCATCTGGTGCACATCCCAACCATGTGTTTTAGCAATAGAAAGCGTGAATTAGATTGAAGTCATCTTGGCCATGGGAGCAAAGGTCTTTGTGTAGTCGATGCCTGCAACTTGTGAAAACCCTTAGTGACCAATCAAGCATTGTACTTATCAACTCACCCATTTGTTGCAAACTTGGTCTAATATATCCACCTACATTGAACCATCTTCCTTCCCTTAGGAAGTGAATTCAAGTCCCAAGTGTGATTTTTGATTAAAGAATCATATTCCTCATGCATAGTGCTATCCCACTCAAGTATGCTTGATGCTTCTCAAAAATTTTGTGGATTGGAAACTAAAGCAAAGAAGGCATGTGGCCCACTCTAATAATCTGACAGAGTATGTCTATCATCTGTTGGATCCCCTACCCAAGTGTCTACACTCTGGAGTGTTAGCCTAGCCTAAAGAGGACCAGATGTGGGTGAGTCAGGTGTTGAATCCTCATCCTCAAAAACATGAATATAAGTGGATGGAGATGACTCCCCATCACTATTCTCTCTATCAGTACTAGAAGAGGAAGAATACACTACCTCAAGAATCTATTGTGGATAATTTGAGTTGTCAGAAGAATCATCAAATCCAAGTGAGTCAAGGGAAGAAGGAGAAGTGTCAAGTATGGAGTCAATAGGACTCTCCTAAAACTTAACACTCCTCTCAATGAACAATTGATGAGTGGTTGGGTGGAGTAGGCGATAACCCTTTACACCATCTGGATAACCTACAAAGATGCAAGGTTTGGGTCGAGGGTCTATTGCCTTTCATTTATTCTTTAGTATATATGCCATGTCTGGAGATCCAAAGACCCTAAAGTGCTTAGATGATGGTTTCTAACTAGTCCAAGCTTCAAAAGGAGTGATTCCCTTCAATTCTTTGTGAGGAATGTGGTTCTAAATGTAACAAGCACAGTTGATTGCTTCTACCCAATACTACGGTGTAAGGCCCTTGGAGTGTATCATACAGTTAGTCATATCTTTTAAGGATTTATTCTTTCATTCTGCAACACCATTCTATTACTTGGAGTGTATGGAATTGTGAACTACAAGTTTATCCCCTCTATTGTGCAGAAATGCTCAAACTTGTTGTTGACATACTCACCCCCATTGTCAATCTAAAGGATCTTGATGACTTTCCCTAACTAGTTTTTAGCAAGAGCCTTAAATTTTAAAAATTTGTCAAAGACTTCATATTTCTACTGAAAGAAGTAGACCTAGGTGTATCTAGAGAAGTCATCTATGAAAGTGAGAGCATACTTTGCCTTAGTGAAAGATGGATGGGGAAAAGACCCCGATACAACATTGTGAGAAAGCTACAAAGCCTGTGTAGCCCTCCAATCTTTTCCTTTGTCAAATTTCTTTTGGGATGCTTTCCAAGGGCACAACTCTCACAAAGACCCTTAGAAAAATAGACTCTAGGCAACCCTGTGACCATAGCCTACTGACTTAGTTTCTCAAGGTAGTGGTAGTTAAGGTGGTCGAACTACTCATGCCATAATTTGCTAACTCCATCTAAATAAGTAAGCAATGTAGTAGGAGAAACATCATTGGCAAAATGGGAGAAGGTGTATAACCTAGCTTAGTGATCTACCATTCCTATTGCTACTATAGTGTCACTATGCAACTCTATAATTTTGATCGAATCTAGAGAAAACAAAACTCTCATGCCCTTCCCTATACGAATCATATAATAGACTAATAGGATATTGGTTGAAAGTGAAGGTACAATTAGAAAATTTGTGAATGTTCCCCCTTCAACTTGAATAGACCATCTCCCTACAACTGTTGCAGGTGTGTCATCACCCAAGGTGATGAAAGGCATGTTGTAAGGCTCTAAGGAAGAAAACTCAACCTGTGAAGAACCCATATGGTGTGAAGCACCTGAGTCAATGACCCAAGATGGAGTCGATAAGGATGCAATTGCTACTAGAGCCTTGTCGTTAGATTTCTCTTTACCTTTATCCTTTGCTTTAGAAGATTCTTGGTTTGATGAAGACTATTTGATCTATAGAATCAAGGACCCCTATGCTGTTTTTCTCAAAAAGATGAGTAAGGTGGTCAATCTACTTTTTCATGCATTTGTCCTCATCATGCCCAAGTTTCTTGAAATAGGCACACTTAACTCTTTCTATCTTAGGTTTCCCTTGGTTTGAAGAGTTTTGAGTGTTATTTTTAGAGGACTCAATTTTTTGATCTTTCTTGTTCTCCTTGTCCTTCTAAATATTTTTCTTCTTCCCTTTATTGTTTGAGGCCTATTGTTTCCCATTCCTAGAAATGAGAGCTTGAGATTTTGAAGACTCCAGGGTGCCCATTTGTATTAACTTATCTTTCTCCCTAGTCAAGTTGGCAATAATGTCATCTAGATAAGAAATTTTCCACGCAGCTCTAAGAACACTTTTTGTGGGGTAAAAGGTAGAAATAAAGACAGAATAATTAGGACCTAACTTGGAGAGTACAGAAAGAACAAGTTGATCATCCTTTTTAACTATTCCACATTCTTGTAATTGCAACCTTGGTGATTTGTACTTGGTGAAAAAGTCATCTAGGGTGCCAAAGCAACTAGGGTTCAAACTAATAAGCTCATTCTCTAACTCATGACTTCTCATTTCATCTAGCTTCCCAAATAGTTTTTCTAATGCAAGCCAAACTTCATTAGATGAATTCAATTTTTTTACATGAAAGAGAAGTTTGGGAGATAGGGTAAGACAAAAAAAATTGAAAGCTTGATCAGATTTCTTAAACCACTTTACTTCAACATCATCATTAATTGGTTCAGTCTCAGTGCCCATTGTTACCTGATACAAACCTTTGTTCCTTAGCACAAGTTGTACTTTAAGTTTCCAATCATGATAGTTAAAGGCATGATTGATTGATGTGAATTCATTATAGAAACTAAATATTGTTGTAGAAAAGAATAGAAATAGAAATGTGGAAGCCAAGTAGGAAGTGCAAAAAAACACAACACCCCCCCCCCGAATCAAATATTTAGAACCACCCAAATTAGGCACTTTATAATTTAGCATTTTTTACAATGCAAGTAGGTCTAATAGATTGGAAATGAAAAAATATGAACTTTTGAAGAAAATGACACTCAATTTTGAGTTACCGATCAAAAGTTATTACAATATTACTTTTTTGTCAATAATGCCCTATTAAAAAAAGCTTATGGTGTAGTTTTTGTATGATCTTCTTGCTACATGCAAAAACTAATAGATACCCACAAAGTTTTTTGATACTATGAAAAAAACTTAGAAAGCATTTTTCTTCTCGACATGTAGAAGATGCAAATCTAATGCAAATTCAAATTCAGCCTCTATAGGAAAATACTCGCGCCCTGCTATTTCAACAGCTCTTTCTGTAAAATACACTCACTTCCTGCAAAAACTAATAGATACCCCCAAAGTTTTTTGATACTTATGACAAGGGTTGTTGTACCTTGCATTTAAATATCTTTATTTGTCAATCCAGGGCAATGTATCTATGGCAATTTGTAGCAGAACTAATAACTAACAGTCCCACACTATTTCCTAGAATTAAGCTAACTTCCTAATCAAGCTCATACCTCTACTCATTATTGGAAAATACATCTAAATGGTTGAAATTGAATATGATAAAAAATCACACACATTTGCTAGAAAGAAGTCTAACTAAGAAGGAATAGCTAGTAACCAAGATTTAATCTAGAATTCAATAATCAATTTGTAACAGAAAAGTACATCACACCATAGCAAGACTTATTCTAAATTGAAAACAACAATTAATCTACCAAGCTAGAAAAAGATAAGCATAAATGAAATACTAGCCTCTCTCCATTAGTGGGAGTGGCCCTTGCTCCACATCGTTGGAAAGGAGACTAGACTAACGACTCAGAATTAGGGGTGCCAAATTATCGACTCTTTCATTCCAAATTGTTCAAAAACATCATATGGATGCAATTGGCACACAAATTCGAACATGTCCTTTCAATCTATCTTTTCATGCAACAAAATGACTAACTATCTTCCTACTTCTAATGCTCTATATATCAGGTGTTGTTCTGATACATATTCTTAGAGTCCTTTTTCCCTACTGTAGTTCATTATAGATATCCAAGTCTTATTATACAATTCATGCAAAATACTGAAAGATAATATGGAAACACTACAAGTGTCACAAGAGTTCAACTGAAGTTTGTAAATAGGCCATAAGGGTCGATAAAAGAGGAACAAAAGAGAACTAAAATAAACAAAATCGATGGCCTCTTTATTGCACGGCTACAACTGGGACTCTAGCTCATGGTATGAACCTTGTTAACCTAAGTGTAGTTCCCTTTTCTCCAAAATCTCTAGTCACTCATGGTACACATGCCAACTGCAATTCTTTCCTCAGCTCTCGATGTCTTCTACTAAGCTCTAGAGTCTTTTAGGAGGAACTCTGGAGCTATCTCCAGAGGTTAGATATCTACACACAAAAAAGGGGTATATTTCTACAAGATTCTGTTAGTGACCATTCACAGTCCTAAAACCATCTAACTATGTGACTACCACGATATAACACCTATTTATAACAAGATTAAACAAGATTTCTACTAATTTTTATGGTACAACCAAGTATGATGGCTCTATAGGACAGAAAAGGGAGATAAATCAACATATATAATGAGTGCTACCTGTCACTCATCATCTTTGAATAAAACTCAAAAAATGGTTTTCTTCCCGACATGCAGAAGATGTGAATTTGATGCAAAGAAATGCCTCGAGCAAAAAACACGACTACCAAACACAAGTAATTTTGCAAATGATGAACCCAATGTTTTGTAAATAACTAACAAAAAATAAAATGGCATTCATATACTAGAATGATTCTCTGATGCCATATCAGAGTATTAGCCGGGATCTCTAGATCAATGGAATGTACCTGTTTAACAAGCAAAGCTAACTAATGAACAAATTACTGAGAGAGAGAGAGAGAGAGAAAATAAGAATAACATTGTAGAATGTATTCAACTCAATTGAGAAAAAATATTTACAATAAGTGTTATATATAGGAGGAAGGAAGCATAACTTCCACCTTGAATCATGGAGATAATTGCCACTAGGCTGGTGGAGAATAATTCTAAAAGAATGCAACTGCCATTTGGCTAATAAAGTGGTAGTTAACTCCTGAAGACTAAAGAACACCTAAGTAAGCTAAATATGCATGTGTAGGAATAATTCGAATAAATAAATAAATGGAAATTTTATAATATTCTACACCAACAAAGTTATGACAATTTTACTTCTAGCTATAATTGTGTGATTACAACCTCATTTTGCATGATGAGACTAACTTATTTGCACCATTAGAAAGGTCTTCGAAGTCTTTAATGTTGTTTGAGTTTTTGAAAGGGTTCTAAAGCCATTTCTACAAATCTATTTAATATAAATTATCCTGATTTCATAGAATTCCACATGATCACTATTCTTGAAGGTGTTTCATCCAACAATTTATATTCCTCCTTACACTTGAATTTCTTTGAGATATTTGGTCATCAAATTGCATGCCTCTACTATAGGTGCACATTTCATGAGGTATTTTGTCAAATAATTCACTTGCATTCATAATTTGCATGGAAGTTTACTTGAATGGTTGTAATAATAGTCTTTACACAAAATCTATAGCCGTATTATTTTGTGGATATCTTCAAATCATATTTTCAATCACAAAGTTCTTGAGTTTAGGTCCATTTATTTTTAACTGATGTGCTCTATTTGTGGTGCCCTTTTCTTTTGCATTGTGTCTAGCTTGTAAATGACATGACATTATTAAAGATGGAAACACCTTAGATTCTTCCATTGTTGTTTATTATTTTACACTTCATTTTATATGGTTGTTGTGTTGGATTTGACTGTGCCCATCTTGATTTTTTCACTTGCTTAAGCCATGTATGAAATATTGAAAAACAAGGTTAATAGTTGGTTCAAATGTTTCCTACACCTCTTGAATGGCCTAAGATTTGAAGGCTCGTGCCAAGCTTCATGCTTTCTCAACTTGTGTGGGATCTCTATATAACCAAGTCATTGAATTTTATATTACTAATAAGAATTGACTTGTTTGGCTTGTTTGTGCATTTATGGGTGATGTAACATCATTATATATTGGTAGTATACAGTCATAGTGTACTAATTGATTGTATAAAGTCACTATACTATATTATGTAGATTTGTTCATTCTGATGAAGTAGTGTTGCATCAAATAAAGTTGCAAGGTTAACACTATAATCTCTTGGTAGAATTGATAATTATTGTTGTGAATGTTAGATATGGAATATCTATAATTATATCATAAATATATTATTGCACGAGTAAATCTAGTTCAAGGATTTGATCTCTTTTTCCTAAGTCTTGACTATTTTGTATACTCACACTTGCCTAATATTGAGAGTTAAAAAAAGTGCAATAGACATCATTAACCATAATTTCATAGCAGTAGGATACCTATGATATCATTGTGTACTGCACTTCAATGTATATGTTTACAAAAATTTGTAACTAAAAATAATGTGGGATTTATTAGTATGTTTTGGCACAATATTAATAAATACTATAATTAGATAATGGAAAAGTTATTGCAATTCTTGCCTTGCTCCTTAGTTTAGGATTGAAGCTTGTAAAATGAGATTGATAGGTAAATGATGGGTTTATCTTATTCGTATTTGATTAATTAGTGGTATATTTTATAACCGACTAATTTCTTATTTTGTGGCTTGTTTAAGTGATAAATTTAAGTTAATTTATTTATTATGTGTTATCATTTATGCTTTAATTAAAAATTTAAATATAAGGGAATAAACTAGAAAAGTAAGTATTATTAGTAAGTATTACTTAAACTATATGGAAAGAAGCAATTAGGTGGAAGTTTAAAAAAATGTGTAGAATAGATTAATAATTAATGAATTTAGCTTTTGATTAATGTAGAAAGGTGTATCATCTTTTTAGGGCCAAATTTAAGTTGATTTATCTATGTAGTCCATAACTATCTATTTGCTTCATAAATTTATTGTATTTATTGTAAATCAATTTTTGAGTCAAAACATTTTACATCAACTTCATTTAATTGTAAATTTATTTTAAATACTATTAAAATAATGTTAGATGTCTAGTTAGATTTAATATTAAATTAGGTTTATTTATTTTTTTGGGCTGCTAGAATTTATTGGACAAGTTGCTTTGAGGCAATGATGAATTATCACTTCCTCTTAGGAATCTTAGAGGGAAAGTACTCATGTGAGTTATTCCCTTTGCGATGTCATGCATAATATTATCAACACCTTGTTAGATTATCTTCACTTTTCTAGAGTATTGTGAATGGGTTCCATCACACTTGTTTTTGTTATTGTTTCTCATTGCCTCGAGTGGTGTGCCCTTATTCTATTACACATGCAACAATGTCAAGTGCACATAATTCACTATTGTGAGTAGTGTAATATTTAGTATCTAAGTGTTGTAACAAAAAAATTGTTGTATTGTGTTTATGCCCATTTGTACATGTGTGCATGGGTGGGCATGAAATTTGGTATCAGAGGCAAGTTTGCAAACATTGGGAGCTCTAGAAATTTACTTAGGTCATGTTGTCATATGTGTTATTGTGTAAATGTAGTTGCATGATGATTTTGAAAATAAGTATTGAAGTGTATAGTTCATAAAACCTATCCTTATTGTCGAAAGTTAGAGTATGTTTGTTTGATGCTTCCACTTAATGTAAAATTTTTGAGTAATTAGAAAGTTGAGTTTTGGTGTACCAAGTACTCAAGTTAATCCATCTGAATGTAAAATTTAAATTATGCTTTTTGAGTCCTTTCATTTATGCATTTAATTTAGTGATAGAGTGGTGAAGTGTAAGAAATAAAATAATTTAAATAACTAGTGAAACGTTTTATGGTCAATACTTAATTATAGTTATAAATTTCCTTATATTTACTTGAATGCTTATATTAGGGTTGGGAGTTGATTTTTGTTAGAACAAGGTTACTACCTAGTGACTACCACAACATATCTTTCAAATTCCCCCATTTCCTTCTAGAGATATTATAATTGTATGAAATGATCTACTTTCAAAATTCTCTAAAATGATAATCTTGAATGGAATGAAGAATTGTGTAAATTGATAGTTAGTGTCTTCCTACTACTTTTAGGAAAAATGTGAGGTACTTGTATACATGAATCTTGTGTAATGACTATTTGACACTGAGCCAATCTCCTAGGAGAATGGATAAATGATCTTAATAATAGTAAGTCCAGCTTATGATAGGTTGCTAAACTCAACCATGCAGTTATTGTCTCCCTAGGAACAATAACATCAAGATGACACTAATTCAAATGTAAACAAGATGTGAATAATACCATTTCAATATATGTATTCAAGGTGTGTAAAACAATGGAAATGGACTACAATATATACACTAATATGTATGAGAAAAGGTGTCAAGAGAACTCATCTTGATGAGGAAGAGGTGAAAAATATTCCCATCAATCAAGGGAGTTGAAATATGCTCTTCTCTCCTAATTTACCTAAGTAAATAAATGAACATACCTAAGTAAACTTAATAAAAGGTGCAATTATATAATTACACCAATGAACATTTTTTTCATTGAATAAGTTCTCACAATCTAATTTCATATCCATTAAAGCTCAAGCAACAAATCTAATTTTAAAACTCTTTGTATCTAAACATCATGTGTATCAAGATATTATTTGGTTTCTTTATATAAAATGATCATCAAATTTATACTTGGTTTAATCCTATCTATTGGGTTCAATAGGGGGACATGGTGACAAGTCATTAGTTTTTATTTTAGGTCATGCAGAATTCAAACTAGGCCACATCAATAGTCATGTTAGCAAAAGCTTACTTGGGGAGAATACTCAAAGTCATGAGTTCCTTATTATACTCTTATTGCAAGGCAATCAAGTGCAAAACAAGCCATGTACAACAACTCAAGTTGAAGACAAGCTATCAAGTTTATTTGGGTAGGAGATCTACATGGAAACATTTGTTGGAAACTTACTGGTGTTGTCATTGATGTCAACTCCCAACAGATGGTTCACTTGGTTTCCAAGTGCTTTTGAGAAAATTTGATAAAAAAGTGTACAGTGTGACAGAGGTACTCTCAATGTTATGCTTTGTGTTTCTTCCTAATTGAAGATATGTGTGTGCGGTTTGGAAGTATTGATTAGAGGTGTTCAGAGGTATTATATCTAGAGTTTCAGGTTCTGGATCGTGTAGAAGTAGAAGATGTGTTTAACAAAATATTTGATTGTGAAGGAGGGTGTCTGAGAGAAATGAGAATGCTTTGCATTTATCCGCATTGAGCTTTCCTGTCTTGTGGATCTGGGAGAGTGCTTATATTATCTGTATCCACCTTCCTTTGAAGTTTCAAGTGTTGGGATACTCCGCAAGTTTAGCTCTTGTGTTGGTGATTAGTAACAGTGTGTCCTGATGTGCATAATGAAGACATTCTTTGATTCAGACGGTTGCGACAGTGTTGTAGAAGTTTATGATGATGATGAGTATTCTGGGAAGGTGTGTGAATGCTTTGGAGTGTCTCCCTTTGGTCTGCATGATGTTCTTGGACTTGGAGAAGTGTGAATATGGTCATTAGCTCAGGTTTGGCCGACCTGGCTTACTAGCGCTATTTGTGGAGGTACCTCGTGGATTGTAGATGTGATGAGAAGCTTGGTGATATAGATTTGAGTCCTAGTTAACCCTTGACATGGCCCACTTACACTTCTGTCCACCGTGAAAGTGTTTAGTGCTGACCTAATTGGTGTTGCACGTTTGAGGTGCACACGCCTCATTAGGACCGACCTAATTGAGATAGGTCTTGGTTGTAGATGGTATTGTTGGCATGATTGGCATATTGTGTGTGTTGGCATTGATGTAAACATATCTTGTTCATTAGGAGAACCTTCTCATGAATCATTAATGCTCAGAATGTTCAGTGGATAACACTTGTGAATTGTTGTCATGCAAAGTTGGGGTATGGTGTTTGATGTTAATATTTCACAGTGGTAGAGGCGTTGATGCTTGATGCATGTTAATATCACAGTGGCAGAGGTGTTGATGCTTTATGCAAAGTTGGATGTTTGTCAGGAGATCTCACTATGTGTGTAAAGTCCTTGGTGACTTATTGATACATACTCTCTCTTTCTATGCTTGATGATGGTGATGATGTTCAGAATGCCATTATGTTGTTCAGTATACCATGTGGTTGTTAATCATGTTAGAAAAATGTTAGGGTTTGCCATGTGGTTGTTAATCATGTCAAGGTTTGTCTTCATTCTTCCTTCATGCCTAGACCCTAGGTGTTTATTGCATATTCTTTCTTTATGTGTCAAGGGTTGAAAGCATAATGTTCTCATTCTTCTTGGATCATATCTTGTCATAGTTGTTGATGGGTTACAGTCAATTTTGTTTGTATTACAGAGCTCAGGGTTTGAAGTTTACCTAAATTCAAAGTATTTTATGATTCCAGTTCATAAAACCCTAAAAACCCTATGTTGAATTGGTGGTATAAGTTCTAATATTGTAAGTATTACTTGTGTGATTCTCTGTTTGTATACTGTCTCTGAAAGCATTGTAATTATACCTGTAATCTTACCATATAATGATCTCCTCATTATCTAGGGTTTTGAATGTCATAATGTCCTATTAAACCTAAAAACCCTAAGTGCTTTTGCATGTTTTAAAGCCTATACCTAAGGTTCCTCGCCCATCACTAAAAGAAGTCATTTTTATTTTAATTATGTGGTGACTAGGGATAGAAGATCAGAGGTGACTTAAGTCACAACTCGAAGGGATTCTATTCGTCAGGTGACCAACCCCCTCTCCTAGGGAGCTCAGTCCACACCGGTCAAGAGTTCTAAAATGGCCGACAAAATTTTATCAAAGGCGAGCATTTGATCTTTGAAACCCGCGAAAGTCTAGATGAATGGCCGATGTTTGATTTCAGTTTAAACCCTAACGGATCTTTGATAAGGGCATATTTTGATGGCTAAATGGACGCAAACATAGTTATGTGCAGTTTTACAACAATTTAATAACTATTTTGTGGATTCGATGGTGGCAATGTGTTGATAAATTTTCTCCATGGTGTGTTAAAGGTTTTTTTTTGGAAGCTGATGGGTGTATTGATGATCTGATATGTGGTGTAATTGAGATCCTGCTATCAAAACATAAATAAGAAGTCTACAAATAGAAAGAAAATAGAGACTTCTGTCAGCAGAGAGATTATGCAATACTGAATGACAAGATATTAAAGTGGTGTATTTATTTGATGAGAAGTGAGAATGGAATTGATACTCTGAACTTTATCTTTGGAGAGAGGGACTAGATTGTTTTTAGAGTGATATTTTTGCATATTAGTTTGTCACAGTTTAAGGAGATTGGTATTTTTGTTTGTGATCAGATGTGTGGTAGTTTAGGTAGAATAAATTGTTGATACATTATTTTTTTCATCACCTTGCAAAGAGATTTTATATACTTGTATTGGTGCAAATCAGATTGTTTTGGAATCATTACTTGCACAAATTCTTGTCACTTTATTAAGGAGTTTTGGTCTTTCAAGTGTTTGAGGTTGGTGTCTTTAGGTGATATGTTCTAATCAGGTGTGTATTGTACCTGAGAGATTGAAGTCTTGTAAACAGTGCATAGGTGTCTATTGTACCTTGGAGTTGTGGCTTCTAAAATAGTTGTACTTTACTTTCTTGTAAGGTTGGATTTGAGCAGTAGACTCAAGCAACTCTCAGTGGTTTTTTCCCTCATAGGGTTTCCATGTAAATCTTGTGTCATATGTGCATGATTGGCTTATTGTTTGCATTCTCTGATTTAATTTGATGTGTCCATTAAAGTTATTGAACAAAGTTTTTGATTGGATAACACTGATTCAGCCCCCCTCTCAATGTAACCATGCTCTTTTTAATTGGTATCAAAGCTAGGTGCCTAGTAGAGGTTTAATTAACCTAGGTTGGTCCTAGTAGTAGGTTACACTTATGGCTTGTCAAGAAGGTTCTACTCTCAAAGCACCCCTATTTGATGGTTCTAGTTTTGCTTTTTGGAGTTTCAGGATGAAGTCTTATTTGCAGTCCTTAGGTTATGATGTGGGCAGCAGTTGAGAATGGATATAAAGCATCTTAACCACCCTCCTTTGCTGATGAGAAAAGAGAGCATGAATGTAATGCAAAAGCCAAGAATACCATCTGTTGTTGGTTGACAAATGAGATTTTAGTCAAGGTAATGCATTGTAAATCAACTAAGGAAGTGTGGGACAAGTTGGTCAGCATTTACCAAGGTGATGTTAAGATCAAAGAAGCTAAGTTGCAAACCTTTAGGGCAAAGTTTGAAGGTCTGAAAATGACTAAGGATGAAAAGATTGCAGATTATCTCCTAAGATTTCAAGAAACAGTTAATGCTATTAGTGGTCTAGGAGAGGAAGTAAAAGATCCAGTGGTAGTTAAAAAGGTGTTAAGATCATTGTCTTCAAAGTATGACTCCAAAGTATCTACAATAGAAGAAGCCAGAGATATAAACAAACTCTCCTTAGATGAACTACATGGTACCCTCACAGCTTATGAAATGAGGATTGGAAATGATGAATCTTCAAGCAAGGAGGTAGCCTTCAAATCTATCAAAAAGGATAAGAAGGCAGATTCAGATTTTGAGTACTTAGATGAAAAAGAATCCAACTTTTTGAGAAGGTTGAGAAGAGGTTCAAGAAAGTACAATGGTAAATTGCCTTTTAAATGCTTTAGTTGTGGTAAAGTTGGTCATTTTGCTTCAAAATGTCCTCTAAGTGTTAAAACTAAGGAAGATAACTCTAAGAATTAGGACACCATTAAAAAGGGAAGAAGATCTTTTAACACAAGGAAGAAAATTTTGTATGTAGATGAGGATAGCAGTTTTGATGATATTTCTTATGCTAGTGATCAAAATGAATGTGTTTTTATGGCATTTGAAAAAGTTGAAGAAGAAAAACCTAATGTGGTAGAAGATGATGATTCTTAGGTAGAAGAAGTTGATTTTGAGGGAGAGCTGATCTTTGCACTTGATGACCTAAAACATGAAAGGAAAAGAAATGAAAAACTTAAGGTTAAACTTAAAGAATCTGATAAACACATTGCAAATCTGAAACTACAGTTGGAAGAGTCTAAAAGAATTGAAGAAGTCACAAGATTGGACTTGCAAACAAAAGAAGAGGACTGTCAGAAGTTAGACGCAAAAGTTGTGTCCTTGAGAAAGCAGTTAGATAAAAATCATAAGTTTGAGGACAACACCCACAAATTGTATGAGATGTTGGGAAAACAAAAGTGTCATAATGATACTACAGGATTAGGCTATGAAGTGGGGCAGACTTCTAAAGTCAGAAATGCACCTAGAAAGAAAATTGATCTATGAAGGGAGAAGGACAAACAGGTCCTCAAGATCTCCACCTACTAGACATTGTCAAGCAATAAGGTACAACTATTCACACTTTCTTGGTTATTTTCATTTCAATCATAATTTTGGTCATAAAGCAATTGATTGTTGGATGCATGTAAGGAAAGATGGATGGAATAGGGATTCTTATAAGTTATCAAGCAAAGACCTATGCTACAAATGCAATCATCTAGGTCATACTGCAAGGTTTTGTAGTATTCAAGCAAGAAATGGGGGTTCTAGGTTTTCAAGAAGACATGATTTCTTTGCTCCTCTAGTTGGTAATAATATTACTTGCTTTAAGTGTCATAACATTGGGCATAAGGCACAACATTGTAGGAGTAAATTGAAGACATCATCTAGAAATAAAAGAGAAGATGTCTTGAACAAGAAAAAGGAAGAGTCTATAAGGATTTGAAGAAGAAAACAAAACCTGGGAAAAGAAAACCCTAATCTTGTGCATATTGCACAAGAGGCACCACCAATTGCATGAGAAGCAGCTTGAAGGCGGGTAGATGATTATTGTCTTATCTTTTTGCCCCAAGGAGTTAGAAGAATCATTACATAATCAACTTAGTAGAGATCAGATACACTAGTAAGCAGTATCAATGGTTGTATTAACCTCTGTCAGAATTTGAGTTATATTGCAAATTCTTATGAGTAATGATCTCAATCTTGGTCTCCACATGATTTCATACCTAGTAGAGATTAGATACACTAGTAAGCAGTATCAATGGTTGTATTAATCTCTGTCAGTCTCTGTCAGAATTTGAGTTATATTGCAAATTCTTATGAGAAATGATCTCAATCTTGGTCTCCACATGATTTCATGCTTTCATTGAACACAAGAACAATTGGTGGTTTGTTCATTTTTGCAAATAGTGTTTGTTGCCATGATCAGACTAGATCATTTTTTGGATGTTTGTAATGATCAATCCTTTTGATATGCTCAGTTCTTGATATGATCAGACCAAGGAAAGGTGCAGTGAGAGACATTGAGTATAGTGACAGTGGTTGTTATGGTGGTAAAGTGATCTCTGACAGGACATTGCACTCGTAGGACAATGATCCTGTTGTGTTCCTATATCTTAATGTTGTTGTAGTGCATGTATCAAACTTTGTTGTCATATGTTGTAGTTGCAAGTGCCTAGTAAACATGTATGCAAATGAAGAAGATGAGACAAGTGTGACAGTGATTTTCATGGATAGATGTTGGGACAATTTGTTGTAGTGTTGATGTATGTTGTCTTTTTGGGAACAGTCTGACAGTAGACAATGCCCAGAGATGTTTGTTTGGCAGGGTTACAGTACTGAGATGTGATCTAGTTTCTTGTTGAGACAGTACAGTCTATGCAAGACAAAGTGATATGTATGATACAATAAAACAGTGGGTGACTGTTCTGACAGTGTTTATTGGGACAGTTGTTAAATTGATCTTTGTTGTAATATGCAGAACAGGACAGCATGTGCAATCACAGTAAGTGATTTTCTTGTCAATAACAGTACAGCAAGTGAGATCAATCATATTCTTGACAATGAAAGGATCAGGATGTATCAGGATGTTGATGGCTTCATCAGGTTTGATTGGCTTCATGTTTTGCAGAGTTATGTCTGTGTGAATGTTGTTTATAACACTTTGTTTTTGACAGGGTCGTTCTTAAACAGGTTTCATACTTCATGCTCTTGGACTTATAAGATTCTTGTTGTTTGATAGTGTCAAAGTGATTGAGAGTTGCAGTATTAGGTGTTGTGAGGTGTACATATGACAACCTTAGCAGTGTATTATGTTGCAGAACTTTTAGATAGAGATTCTCTACATAGTGGATAGTGTAAGGTTGACAATGCTTTTATAATGTTTTTAGTGACAGTGACAAAGCATCTTGGTCACAGTTTGCATACTTGATCAATCATAATCCTTCAAGACAATATGTTATTAAGTTGTTTTGTGTAGATGCTTGTGATAAGACAATTGATACAGTGATTTTCATGATTTAGGACTGTCTTGAAGTTTTTTTCATGATGATACAGTTGTGTCTTTGAATAGTGGTTTTGTGCCTATCTTTGAAGTTGAAGCAAGACAGTGTGACTGACTTTGACCAGTGTTTTGCATGAGCAGTTGTTATAGAGCAAAGGATAGAGGCTGCTTATAGTGTTTATGCTAGGACAGAGGATTTCATGATGATAGTGCAAGGACAATAAACTCAAGTATTTCATGTCTAATTCAGTGCTATGCAATTTTTTTGATGCAGTACAGTTCTCTCAGTCTCTTCATGAAGTCATATCTATCTTGACAGGGGGAGTAGGTGTAAGTTTCCTTGTGTGCAGCATGTTTTTGACAGTATTGAGATTTATGGTGCATGATATGTTTCATAGTTTTATGATAGTGTTTGGTCAGTGTGTTTATGACAGTCATAGGACAGTAAAGTTCAAGGACAGGACAATCATGGGTCAGTGAAGTTCAAGGACAATTAGTCAATTCAGTCTAATATTTGGTGGACAGTCAATACAGTCTATGTTTGAGACAATAGAGACAGTGAAGTTATGACAATGTGAGACTGACAGTGTGTAAACTATTTTTATAGTGTTTAACTGTTGTGCAGGGTTATGACAGTGTGTGGCTGTTCTAACTTGCCTTGATAGGAGTGGTATTTTTGTAGGGGGAGTACATAACTCCTTGCCATTGATGTCAAAGGGGGAGAATGAAGTGGAGGTGTTGTCATCAATGCCAAAGGGGGAGATTGTTGACATGATTGGCATATTGTGTGTGTTGGCATTGATGTCAACATATCTTGTTCATTAGGAGAACCTTCTCATGAATCATTAATGCTTGGAATGTTCAGTGGGCAACACTTGTGATTGTTGTCATACAAGTGGTATGGTGTTTGGATTGTTGTCATGCAAAGTTGGGGTATGGTGTTTGATGTTAATATTTCAATGTTAATATGCTTGATGATGTTTAGAATGCCATTATGTTGTTCAGTATGCCATGTGGTTGTTAATCATGTTAGGGTTTGTCTTCATTCTTCCTTCATGCCTAGACCCTAAGTGTTTATTGCATATTCTTTCTTTATGTGTCAACGGTTGAAAGCATAATGTTCTCATTCTTCTTGGATCAAATCTTGTCATAGTTGTTGATGGGTTATAGTCAATTTTGTTTGTATTACAGAGCTTAGGGTTTGAAGTTTACCTAAATTCAAAGTATTTTATGATTCCAATTCACAAAACCCTAAAAACCCTATGTTGAATTGGTGGTATAAGTCCTAATATTGTAAGTAGTACATCTCCTTTATCCCACATTAGTTGTACATTCACATCTCTTGGTGGTGTATTTGATATATACCCACCTCATGTACTCTTGTATATAATCTCATTTATCTATTTTAATCCTTTGGTAGAATAGAATTATTCACTCATTTTGGGTCTCTTTTGTGCTTTCATTGAAGCTCCTTGATCTTGGGTGGGTATCTCCATAGTCGAACCTTACATGGTATCAAAGCTTGTGGGATTGTTTCTTGTTGGCCTTTTTAGAGATCTAAGTTGTAGATCTTGTATTTTCTTGAAACTTTTAGTATGCTCTTCTCTTGCACATCGAATAATGACCTAGAGAATTAAAAAAACTTTATAGAAATACTAGATTTTGAGGGGTTCCTCTTTGTGTATTTGTACTATAGGTGTATTTTGGAGCTTGATAGAGTAAATTTGAGAATACCATTAAGTCTAGAGCATCAAAGAAAGTTATTTTTTCCTTTTGTTTCATCCAAATCAGACATAGGAAGCTAGGTCTACAAGGGTTTGAAGGAAGGGTTTTTTGTTGAGCATATGCAAATCACTCACATTTAGAGCATTTTAGGTAAAAATCAACATTTCCATTGCATATGGAAGGACCAAAATCATATAGATCAATTGTTAATTCATCTTGAAATTAGGCATATTTGTCTTGAGCCATCAAGGAAAATTTCCCCTTCCCATTGTTCAAATCATACAATACCGAAAAATATTCTACACAAGTAGAATCTGGTAGGCATCAACAAATTTGAATCTAGAGTGTGTAGACATGAGTAGTATATGAAGTAATCTATAATTTTTTAAAGATTTTCATTAAATTGTGTATATTTTTCAAGGTTTTTTAGCAAGGTTTTGTCATAGTCATACATACAACTACAAGTATTATAGACCTTGTAAGGGTGCCATGTTCTACATCCATTTCCATTAGGTTTTGGATTAAAACTTTCTTCAGTTAGGCTTGGGACTCTTGATTTGATTGTGGAACCTCTCAGCACTAACATGGCAACATTTGAGTAGCTTCTATAGACATTATACATTCTAAGTTTTCTTCCCTCATATTTCTTTCAAGAATGGGAAGATATCCTGAATACACCTTTCTGTTTGTTTCTTCCTAAGGGGAGAAATGTTGTTTGTCGATCATGGGTTCTCTTCAACATTTAGTGTTGATCATCTACCATTGGCATAGAAGACTACATTTTGGGGGGAGTTTTGTCCTATGGGTTTTTTCCTTCTCATCTTCTGAGGAGCATCATTTTGTATATGGGTACCTAATATGGCTACACATTTGTTGGGATCCATCTATTTTTCTTTCTTACCCACCTAAGCTATGCTTATGGAGGGTGTTGGTGCATATTTATTTTCTTGCATTTAGTTAATTGATTTATTGCAATTTGTACCTACGGTAGGATAAATGTGCTTACATAGGTATCTACTTAGGTAGGTTATATTTGCATCATGTGACTTATACTTTCCTTGTTTAGTGTTGTACTACACACATGTGTGTACATCTCCTTTATCCCATATTGGTTGTACATTTACATCTCTTGGTGGTGTATCTTATAAGGAAGCTAAGGTAGCAGAACAACTTCCTACACTAACCTTGAGAGGAGGGTTATGCAAAACTTTTTAGATATTTACAATAGTTACATACATTATATAGAAATAAACATAAATAGAAAGCATACCACAACACAGTGATTTATGTGGGGAAAACCTTTTTGGGAGAAAAACCCCACACTCCAAAAGTAGCTCAATATATTATTTAGAAATCTCAACAAGATTATAATATACTTGCAGAGCAAGATTTCACAAGAGTATCACCAACCAGAGATCCAGAGGCAACTCAACATCTATAAGATTCACACACACAACCTCCATCTAAAGCACCTAATATATAAGAGATACAATACATGAAATTGTCAAATGGTAATTACAAAACCATGAGCTAAGAACACCCAAAAGTGGTACCCAAATTCTTAGGATTTCATTATCTTCAATCAAAGATGCCTTATGATGTGTCAAAACATGCATCAACATGTGTAACTCCCCCTTACAACTATTTTTTGTGTCCAACATGTTTTTTACCTTTTCCAATACGGGAGGTCCAACTTTCAGAGGCCATAACTTTTGATCCAGTGGTCTGACTGGGATTGTTTTGTTTTTTAAATTGAAGAGTTTGAAGAGATCTATACACCAGACACCATTGATGGTGGTGTGCGGACCACCCAAAAATTTTATTTTGGCCAAAAACCAACCCTATATCCCAAAAATTGAGTTTTTATGTTTTTATAACTGAAAAATTGCACTTTTTTGTAATTGCAAGGTTGAGACACATTTTTTAACATTCTCCCACTTGTCAAACACCTTGCAAGGGAAAAGGGAGTATCAACACCATGATTTAATTTCTAGGGGTTGAGAGGCCCATAGACTTCAAACACCATCTAAATTTCTATGTGCTCACAAGCTTAATTAATGAATCTAAAACATTCATTAAATTATCTACCTTAACCAGCTTCACCCTACCATCCTTGACTATATCTCTGACAAAATGATATTGTACATCAATGTTCTTGGTCTTGGCACGAAATTTTGAGATCTTAGCTAAGAAGATCACACTCTAATTGTCACAATAAATTGTCACTCCACTTTGTTTTATTCCAATAACTGAACATAATCTCTTAAGCTAAATGGCTTCTTTACAAGTGTGAGTAGCTACCATATACTCATCCTCAGTAGTGGACAAAGAAATAATAGCTCGTCGCTTACTCATCTAACTAATTGCACCACCAAATAAAGTATACACATAAGCACTGGTGGATCTTCTACTATTCGCATCACCTGTCTTGTCTGAATCCACATAACCATGAATATCAATGGAATGCTGGTCTCCTATCAAATTACCATGATAATACAAGTAATACTTTGAGGTACCCTACAAATATCTGAAGACTCTTTTCACTGCATCCCAATGAACTCTACCAGGATTAGACATATCTGAAAAGAACTCCCACTGCTTGGGCAATGTCTGGTCTAGTACAAACTATAGCATACATCAAACTTTTGACTGCACTCTAGTAAGGTACTCTACTCATGTCTTTCATCTCTGATGGAAATGTTGGACATTTTGAAGCAGATAACTTCATTCCAACTGTAAGAGGAACACGCAATGGTCTACAATCCTACATGTTAAACCTCTGTAAAATTGAATTGACATACTTACTCTAGCCAAGCCATAGTTTTTTGTTGACTTTATCTCTTATGATTTCCATCCCAAGAATGTGTTTAGATGCACCAAGATCTTTCATTTCAAATTTAGCTACAAGTGGAGATTTTAGTTATGAAATCATTCCTTTCTCTTTATAAATAAATAACATATCAACATATAATGTGATAAATAGGAAATGATCACCATAAAATTTATAATAAACACAATGATATGATTTATAATGCTCAAATCCCAAACTCAACACATATGTATCAAATTTCTAGTACCACATCCTAGGACTCTGTTTGAGACCATATAAAGATTTATTCAATTTACAAACCAAATTACTTTTATCTTTCATCATGTAGTGCTTTGGTTGTGTCATATAAATATCCTCCTCCAAATCACCATGAAGGAAAGTCATTTTCACATCCATTTTCTCAATCTCTAGATCATAAGTTGTAGCAATAGAAAGCAAGAATCTAATGGATGTCATTTTTGCAATAAGAGAAAATATCTCACCGATAATCAACATCCTCAACCTGAGAGTAAGTTCCCTTTTCAACCAACCATGCTTTGTACTTCTTAATACCTCCATCTAAACCAATCTTTTTCTTGAACACCCATTTGCAACCAACAGGTTTTCATCCTTCAGGCAATGGTACTAGATCTCATGTGTCATTCTTTTTCAAAGCTATCATTTCTTCATCCAAAGCAATCTTACAAGACTCTACATTATTCATACCTAATGCCTCTTCTACACATCTGGGTTCATCCATGTTAGTATTCAAAGAAAAAATACATCTCCAATCATCAAGTGAATACTTTTCAGGTGGTTGTCTATGCATTGTAGCCCTTCAAACAAGTTAAGTTGGAGGAACTTCTTCCTCCTCTTCTAAAGATTTAGAGCTAGATGAGCTCTCTTCAACTTCTTGTTTATGGGTAAATGCACAAAGATGAGTCCACTTAAGGTGGAAGTTTCAGACTTAGAAAAAACCCGAAATCGGGTAAACCAAAACGGGATCCTGCTTTTTATGAAATGGGATCCCGTTATACTTCGGGATCCCGAGCCAAAAGCGGGATCTCGTTTTCAAGAAATGGGATCTTGTTTCAAAACGGGATCCCGTTTCATAAAATTTGAATTTCTGACCCCATTTTTGCTATGCATTTTGGGTTGAAAAAAGGCTTGGGAACCTGACTCTTGGCTTTGGACCCGATTTGACTTGCAAGTTGAAGGTCCTGTCAATGTCACAACAAAATAGTGACTTTGGGCATATGTCTGAAAGCTTTTTTGTAGAATTTTTTGATGAAATTAAAACCCATTATAGATGAGACAATGTAGATTCCAAATATGTAATTTGTTTTTACAATTGGATTATTTTTCTATTTTTTAATTAATTTCTGATGAAACAGATCCATAAACTTGAATTATCAGGGTTTTTTAATATTTTAATAACTTTTTATCAAAATATTTTTTTGTAAAAAAAATTGTAAGAAAATGTACTTTAAACAATTCTTTTCAATTTGAAAAAAAAATTAAAAAAAAGATAAATTTAGGTCATCGTATGCGTGACGTACACGACGATTTTTTAAAACACCAATAATGACCAATAAAAAATTAACAAATAAAAAAATATTCAATAAAAACTTACAAAAAAATATGGAAAACACACTTCAGTGAGTTACGAATCTTTTCCCAAAAGGATTTAGAAAAATATGATTATTTAGGTTAAAATATGGATGACGTACATGTGCATGGTATAGTAAAAAAAAGTGACTTTTAAACAATAGTTTTTAGAAACACCTATTAAAAATTAGTTTGTATCATCTGGGTATTAAAAAAATTACCTATTTGGAAACTAGACTCCAGTACTACATTTCATATTTACTAATTTTTTTTAAGATTCCACCTTTAAGTGCTTCAAATTTTTAGGTCAAATGTGACAAATTCTGAAAATCAGGGAAAACACTTCCACTTTTTGGCCAAAAAGTGGACTCAACTTCTTGCACACACCCTTATCTAGGGGCCTCAATTCAACTTTCTCAAGTGTACAAGGAAGTTGAATCACATCTTTCTGTTCACTTTGTTTCGGTTGCAATGTAATAGAAGGCTTAGTTTCTCTAAAAATCACACTTCTACTATATATTACCTTATGTGCAACAAGATCCCAAAGCTTGTATCCCTTCACACCATAACTATACTCGATGAAGATTCATTTCACAGCATTGTTCTCCAAATTTGTTCGCTTCTCCTTTGACACATGTGTATATGCCTCGCAACAAAAACTCTAAGATGTTTCAATGAAGGCTTATGACCTGACCATGTCTCCATAGGTGTTTTGTCAATAAGGGTTGATGTAGGAGACATGTTAATCAAGTAGCAAGCAGTGGCAATAGCTTCAGCCCAAAACCTTTGTTCTAGACCAAAACCACTAAGCACACTCCTAGCATTCTTCATCAATGTCATGTTCATTCTTTCTACAATTTCATTTTGTTGTGGAGAATTCAGAGTTGTCTTTTGTCTCTGAACATGCCACAATCTTTACAAAATCTATCAAAATTATTAGAGCAAAATTCACCACCATTGTCAGTCCTCAAACATTTTATTTTCTTTCCATTCTACAACTCAACCATTGCTTTAAATTCCTTAAATCAACTGAAAACTTTAGATTTACTCTTTAGAAAATATACCCATGTCCTTCTATAATCATCAATAAATGAAACATAATATGTGGATTTTCCAATGGAAGGAACATCTATAGGACCAAACACATTAGAATGAATAAGATCCAATACACCATAAGATTTATGAGAACTCAAGTAAAATTGAACATGGTTTTGTTTACCATAAACACAATGCTCACATAAATCAAAATCAAGATTACATTCAATCAACCCTTCAACAAGGTTTTTATTTTTCAAGGTCCTTAGACCCTTTTATCCAATGTGGCCTAATCTCTGGTGCCATAACATAGTCTTCTCCGTAGGCAATTTTGATTCAAAAGAAAGAGCACCCTTAGGTACCTAGAAGTCATGACCATCTGCTGAAGAGGAAACCCTCACTTCTTTTAATGAAGTAGTTACAGACTTGATTTTCACAAAAGTACTATTGCACTCAATAGTGTATGAATCAAGCTTATATAATGTGCCAAATCTGACACCTCTAGCCATCACCATAGCACCTCTAACCATCGTGCATCATGTATCAGAAAAGACTACCTACACACCCGCATCTATTAGTTTGCTCACAGATAATAAATTTCATGCTAACCCAAGGATATGCAACACACTGGTCATTAATCCTATTTACTCTACCATTAAGAAATATGATTTTAACTTTACTACAGTCAACAATATTTAAATGAGAATCATCACCCAAGTACACCTTACCTCCATCAAATTCTTCATATTTAGAAAACTAATCTCTATTAGGGGCCATATGTGGTGTAGGAGCACCTTGACAAATTGAGAATTCCATAGGAGTTGTATTAAATTTGAATGGTTCAATATTGTAATAAGATAAATTATGTCATATTTCTGAGGATGAAGTCATTAAGAAGGTTAAATGTTCTAGGTTTGTCTTCATTTGAAAATTAGGAAAGTTATCTTTCAAAACAACGTAAAAACTTGGAATGTAAAGAGTCATTTGGCTCTTGGTTCGTCTCAAATCAGTGGGAAACTGAAAGGTCATTGTAATGCCTTTAAAAGGCCTTGTTTACCTTTGTAAACTCATGGGTGATTGAAGATTTGAAAATGGAATAATAAAAAACACTATTTTTCTGCATTTTTCTTCAGAATTTCACTGTTTTCAACCCTTGTACGGATCTGTACGGACTCATAGGCACGTGCAAGTGTATGTAAGTGATAGTACAGACAATCACCCTCCATTTCCTTTTTGTTTCATGCAGATTGGCTTTGTTTTAAGTTAATTATTGCATTTTTAGTAAAAACTGTCAAAACCCTGATTTAGGGTAACCCGTTTTGGGAAAAATGCCATAACTTTTGTTTCCACCGTTAGATCTTTATGTAACTTGGGAAAATGTTTGTACCTATGTTATCTATAATCTGACTGAAGCGATCAACTTTATTTTCGTTCGTGTGGAAGTTATGAATGACTGTTCGTGGCATTTCACAGTGAAATTTCTGAGTTTGAACCCTTGTAGCAGAATTGCCAGTCTGTTTTTAGAGCACATTTCCAAAGTAACCTATACCCATTCTAGAGTATGTTGTGGGGAGGCATAATGGGTATCTATTTCATGTCTGAGAGTTGCATTTAGATGTCTGTATAAAAAGTTATTGAGACTATTCTCTGTTTGTAGGGCTACTTGCCTTTCTTGAGGTTTGTGAAGGAACTACTGGTTCAAAGTTTGATCCACCTTTGCCAATGGATGGGATGGCTTCTAATACATGTCTAAACACTATTTCTAGGAAGAATTCAAGAACCTTAACTGTTGTTCCCACTTTTCTATGAAGATCCTTGTTTTTGGGTTTTTGGGGTGAATAGAACCTTGTCTTGTTTGTCCTTCTTGTATCCACTGTGCGCTCTGCATCAAATTAGTATCAGACCTAGCAAAAGCTCTGGGAGGAGATGTTATTTCTAAGATGAAGAATATGTTATGTTGGTGACCATTGTTTTTGTTGCTAAGTTGTTTGGTTGCAGGTGCTTATCCATCTAGCTGCAGAAGGATGTTTTCTGAGGTTGTGTGTGTGGGTAGACAAGAGAAGCTCTGTCATGACCATTCTCCAATGGAGATTAGGCTAGATAAGGGTGCATAGAGAAACCACTGAGGAGAGAGTGGTAGGTGCATCACTAGGATCTGTTGTTGGGTGAGATGAATGGTTTGGTGAGTTGGTTTGTTGTGAAGCAGTGAGAGAGATGGATACCTGAAGAAGCACTTGATGTTGCAGCCTGGAGAGTACTCCACTGATGGGAGTAGAAGGAGCTTGAAGATGCTCTAAGAAGATGGTATTTTGTTCTATTGGTTGGTTGGTCACCTTTCTATTGATCTAAAGATTTAAAGTTTGTAGCTGAGAAGACTGAAGATAAAGACAGAAGAGATGCAGAAAAAGACTTTGTTGCTGATACATTTCCAAGGGACTTAGAAATTTTGTTGGTTGGTTGTATGGTGCAGGAGCACCTTGACAAATTGAGACTTCCATAGGAGTTGGATTAAATTTGAATGGTTCAATATTGTAATAAGATAAATTATGTCATATTTCTGAGGATGAAGTCATTAGGAAGGTTAAATGTTCTAGGTTTGTCTTCATTTACAAATTAGGAAAGTAAAAACTTGGAATGTGAAGAGTCATTTGGCTCTTGGTTCATCCCAAATCAGTGGGAAACTGAAAGGTCATTGTAATGCCTTTAAAAGGCCTTGTTTACCTTTGTAAACTCGTGGGTGATTGAAGATTTGAAAATGGAATAATAAAAAGCACTGTTTTTCTGCATTCTTCTTCAGAATTTCACTATTTTCAGCCCTTGTACAGATCTATACGGACTCATAGGCATGTGAAAGTGTATGTAAGTGATAGTATAGACAATCACCCTCCATTTTCTTTTTGTTTCATGCATATTGGCTTTGTTTTAAGTTAGTTATTGCATTTTTAGTAAAAACTGTCAAAACCCTAATTTAGGGTAACTCATTTTGGGAAAAACACCATAACTTTTGTTTCCACCGTTAGATCTTTATGTAACTTGGTGAAAATATCTGTACCTATTTTATCTACAATCTGACTAAAGTGATCGACTTCATTTTCGTTCATGTGGAAGTTATGAATGACTGTTCGTGGCATTTCACAGTGAAATTTCTGAGTTTGAACCCTTGTAGCAGAATTGCCAGTCCATTTTTAGAGCACATTTTCCAAAGTAACCTATACCCATTCTAGAGTATGTTGTGGGGAGGCATAATGGGTATCTATTTCATGTCTGAGAGTTGCATTTGGATGTCTGTATAAAAAGTTATTGGGACTGTTCTCTGTTTGTAGGGCTACTTGCCTTTCTTGAGGTTTGTGAAGGAACTACTAGTTTGAAGTTTGATCCACCTTTTCCAATGGATGGGATGGCTTCTAATACATATCTAAACACCATTTTTAGGAAGAATTTAAGAGCCTTAACTGTTGTTCCCACTTTTCTATGAATATCCTTGTTTTTGGGCTTTTGGGGTGAATAGAACCTTGTCTTGTTTGTCCTTCTTCTTGTATCCACTGTGCGCTCTGCATCAATATGGAAAGATGCACCTGAGTCAATTAACTATGCATCATGACCCACACAAGTAGTCAAAACTGCAATGAATGCATCACCATCTTCCTTCTCAGACTCATAATTAGAATCAAATTTCTTCTTTTTATTCTTCTTTTCTTCTTTCCGCTCCTTATGGAAGTGTCTAGGCTTATTGTAGTTCCAAAATATAACTTTGGACTTTCCAGGAGATTTGGATCTCCCATTAGACTTAGATTTGTCTCGCTTCTCACTCTTCTTGCCTTTTTCTTTAGATCTTCCACAAACATTTAAGGCCTCTTTGGCACTATGGATACCTTCCTCCTCATTTCTTCAGAAAGCAAATAACCCACTACATCTTCAACTTTCAAGACAACATAAGTGCTCCCAATAGCCATAACAAGAGAATCCCATGAATCAAGCAAAGAACAAAGCAAGATCTAGAATCTCTCCTCCACATCCATTTTTACATCAACCGACACCAATTGAGCCACTGACATATTGAATGCTTCTAGGCGGTCTGCAATTCATCCACCCTCTTCCATTCTCAAGGATTACAATTTCTTCCTCAAGACAATCTTGTTCACTAAAGATTTGGCTTGATGTATCTCACCAAGTTTCTTCCATAGTTTCTTCACACTCTTCATGGACATTAATTAAAATAGAGTCTGTCAGGCATAATCTAATTATACTCTTGGCTTTACAGTCCATAACATCATATTGAGTAGCCAAAATAGCATCTGTAAGCCTTGAAACATGCTTATCAACAACATCCCACAAATCTCAATCAATTAACAGATCTTCCATCTTTAACTTCCACATCTCAAAATTGTTACCAAAAAAAATTCTACCTCAATTCTCCCTTATGTTCTTACCATCTGAAAAGTTCCTGCAACAAGATCACAAAGTATCTTCTGCACAAGCTCCCATTAAAAATTAGATTAGTTCAAAAAACCCAAAAACCCACAACTAAAACCAAAGATGATCAAGCTCTGATACCAGTTGTAACGAAGTTAAGGTAGCGGAACAACTTCCTACACTAATCTTGAGAGGAGGGTTATGCAAAATTTTTAGATCTTTACAACAATTACATTTAAATTATACAGAAATAAACATAAATAGAAATCATACGACAACACAGTGATTTACGTGGGGAAAACCCTTTCGGGAGAAAAACCCCATACTCCAAAAGTAGCTCAATATATTATTCAAAACTCTCAACAAGATTACAATATACTTGAAGAGCAAGATTTCACAGGAGTATCACCAAATAGAGAATCAGAGGCAACTCAACATCTATAAGGCTCTCACACACAACCTCCATCTCAAGCACCTAATATATAGGAGATACAAAACATGAAACTGTAAAATGGTAATTACAAAACTATGAGCTAAAAGCACCCAAAAGTGGCACCCAAATTTCTAGGGTTTCATTATCTCCAATCAAAGATGTCTTATGATGTGTCAAAACATGCATCAACACGTGTAACGCCCCCTTAAACTTTTTTTTGTGTCCAACACATTTTTACCTTTTTCAATACATGAGGTCCACCTTCTGGAGGCCATACTTTTGATTCGGTGGACTAATTGGGCCTGTTTTTTTTAAAATTGAAGAGCTTGAAGAGATCTATGCACTAGGCACCATCGATGGCGATGTGAGCCATCTTTATTTTGGCCAAAAACTAACCCTATATCCCAGAAATTGAGTTTTTGTGTTTTTATAACTAAAAAATCATATTTTTTATAATTGCAAGGTTGAGATATCTTTCCTAACATATCCTATATATACCTACCTCATGTACTCATATGTAATCTCATTTGTATATTTGCATCCTATGATAGAATAGACGTATTCTCTCATTTTGGGTCTCTTTTGTACTTCCATTGAAGCTCCTTGATCTTGGGTCTCTATCTCCATAGCCAAATCTTATGCATGAGATGCCTAGATGCAAACAAGTTAATCCCCAAATGCAAGAATCCAAGTGAAACATGACCTATAACTACTTGGGTCTGGAGATAGATAATAGCAAGCTAGCATAGATAAATAAAGTCAATACTCATACAAAAGACCACGAGGAAACATGAAAAGAAGATTGTAAAGAATAAGGGAAAGCCATAACAAAGGTTTAAAAATGCATGTAGAAGCCATAATGACTCCCACACAAAATCAATTCAAACCATGCCTCTACAGACATAGAGCAAGACAAAAACCAAGATTTAAAACATGACATAAGCTATGAAAGAAGAATAGGAAATTCATGATCTTAAGAAATAAGCTCAAATTGGTTATAAATAGGCCATGAACATCCATTAAATTAAAACAAGGAAACACTTGTAGGACTAAGAGTGAAGCACAAAACAAGACTAGGCACATGTATGTATAATTCAAGAGTCTAAATTCAATGGAACCAAGTCCAATTGTTGAGACATGAAAGGTCACAACAAGGTGCAAGGAAGCATTACACTTCAATCCTAGCATCGAAAGCTCACAAAGGTGTTCTTTAACACTACATTGATCCCAATTTAGATATCATAGTAGAGATGAATGTTTTGAAGAAAGGCAATCATCTTTAGATACGATTACAAATGTAATCATGTCCGACTATAGTGCAAACTTTAGAGACCTATCTACTAAATAAGTGATACTTTAGCTCTGATATTCATAATCTAAGAGAGGTCATTGAGCATGTTTACACATTTCAAAACAACTACATCAAGTAATGCCATCATCAAGAGTTAAGGAATTCTTAAACCTTTTATTTAATTTACTATTCACTTATCAAGTAGGTGGTGTTTTTTGCACTGTGTCAAATTATGTTTGACACTACACTATTGTTGTCCTAATTTAGATACCATAGTAGAGACAAATGTTTTGAAGATAGACAATCGATCAAAACAATCAACTTTAGGTAGGATCACAAAAACCCTAGGTAGGATCACAAATGCAATCATGTATGACTATAGTGCAGACTTTAAGGACTCGTTTGCTAAATAAATGACACTTCAGATATGATATTCACAATCTAAGAGAGGTCGTTGAGCATCTTTACACATTTCAATTAACTACATCAGTTATTGTCATCATCAAGAGTTAAGCACTTCTTAAACCTTCTATTTAATTTACTATTAAGATATAAAGTAGGTTGTGTTTCTCGCAATGTGTCAAATTATGTGATATTTTATCACGACTCAACTACGTATTTTTTGAGTCAATTTCATTGATCCATGTTTCATGAGTAATGGTTCACAAAAACTCATTTCTCATGAATACAAATGGTCCACTTAGCACTTATCGCATCTAGGAGACACACAGAAGGATGAAACATCAAAACTTCTGAGAAAGTCGTCCATCCTAATACTACTCTAACATAAACACACTTGATCATGAAGTTTCCTAAGATCAAACTCACTTACTACCCAATTATATTCATTTACTATTTACTTATTATTCAGTTATCATCTTATTACATAGGCAAATCAATATTCATTTAAGATCATATTATAATGTTTTATCAATCTTTATCTTTAAATGAATACAACTGTATGTAGCAATGGTGTCATCTTCCTCTAAAGACAAGTATATAAAGTGTTCCCAATAAAAAATAATTTAAGAATGCTTAAATGTCACATCAAGTACCCATCTTCCTAGGTAAGCTTTGAGAAGAATCCATGAAATGAACCGTTGGAGCAGAATCCTGAATGAGTTGGGCAGTGAGCTGTTATGTGCAGAGGGCCTACATTCTCATAAATGAAACCATTTTCCATGTTGGATGTTCCGCTCCAGGTTGGAAAGATGACATCCGGACCTCCACAATGATCACAACTGTCGTCCTGCTTTTTGTTTCTAGCAAAAAGGAGATGACAGATCTATCGGGGAAACTCCACCTGTTTTGATTCATATCAAACTTTCTTGCTAATATTGACTAACCCCACCTGCCATTGCCAGCGCAGAAATTTTTTTATCTGTTGCCTAACGGTCAATTCACCCCCCACGTTGCCCACACGGAGTAAACCGCGTCTCATTTCGATTCTTGTTATATACCCGCGGCTAAAACAATCTCCACACTGCTTAATCCCCTGTGAAAAACAGATTCTAAAGAAGTGTCTGTGTGCAGAATTGTAATTTGTAAGTCTTAGCTCTGGCAACATGGCAAACAGGGCTTTTATTAGCTCAGTTATGGTGGTGGTGTTGAGCATGATTGCTGTTATGGGAGTGAATGCTCTGGATGTTTCAGCACCTGCTCCTGCCCCTACAAGCGATGGTAATTAAACCCAAATGCTATATATTTTTTTCTATGTTTAATTGGAGGATATATATCTTACAATACTAGATTAGTCCACTGTTAGATTAGTGCAGTGTGGATCTTGCTGTGGATCTTTCAGCTAAGAGCCAATTTCAGCCTCATGGTTTTACAGAGTTGGGCCTCTGTTTTAGCCTTGTGGTTTTGGAAATGGGCTTTGCATTTAACAAAAATCGATCTTGATCTCATAGTTTCTAATGATTGAATAAATGAAGGTTTTTAATAACATCTACTAGTTCAAATAGTCTATGGGGAAGCTGCTAAGCACAAAAGGCCAACTGTGATCATCTTTGCCGTGTGGATTAGTGCACTGTTAGATTAGTGCAGTGTGGATCTTTCCACTAAGAGCCAATTTCAGCCTCATGGTTTTACAGAGTTGGGCCTCTGTTTTAGCCTTGTGGTTTTAAAAATGGCCTTTGCATTTAACAAAAATGGATTTCGATTTCATAATTTTAAATGAATGAATGAATGAAGGTTTTTAATAAGTTCACGAGGCCAAACAGTTTATGGGGCTATGCTGCTAAACACAAAAACTCAACTATGATCATGTTCATTGATAAACTAAGAGTCATTTAACATAGAAAGTATTTCAGTTCTTGGTTTGTGCTGTTTTTTTAATACTGTGATTGAATGAATGAATGCAGGGAGCGCCATAGACCAAGGAGTTGCCTACATTCTGATGATGGTGGCCCCGCTTCTCACCTATTTCTTGCACTGATGGCACACAAGACAATATGCTTAGCCACTTTTTCCGGATCACAGGAATTGTTTTAGTTTATCGAATTATGGTCTATGTAAATTTTTAAGTTTGATGTAAGGGACTGGATCACCCCTGCTCTAAACCAAGTGCTAAAAAGATTGATCTTCTATTCTTTATTCATTATCCATGCCTTTGTTCTGCCGGGCATAATTGTTCATCATGTCTCATCAAGACAATTTTTTCCAGTTAAGAAACAAATTCTTTTAGAAAAAGGCATTTTCTCTTTTTTCAGTTTGTGAATATGATGTGGTTAAGATTTTGAAAACATAATTAGCCGATAGGCTTTTAGTTGTGAGCATCATAGTGCTCGGAATTGTCTCATGCCGTAAAAAACTTCACGCCGGTAGATATATGTGAGCATTTGTGCTCGGAAAATTGTCTACACGCAGCTGTTTTTTGTCACGGGTGCTCTGAAAAATAATCCCATATCTTTGCAAAGATTCGCGGCTGCTCTGCAAAGTAATCCAATATCTTTGCACTAAATGCATAATCTTCGCAGTAAATGCATAAAATCTGGGTCGCTGCCATAGTTGTCTTACTATACTGCTTTTGATCACCGCCAAGGTTGTGTATAAATAGCCTCCCATAGAATGACAAAATAACAAGCATTAGGTTTGTTTGGATCTGCAGTATCAGAGCAATTTCATATCTGAATAATGGAAAAGAGATTATAGAAGGCAGCACCATTGCTAGGGTTCTTCTTGCCCAGCTTGCTATGAGTTTCTGCAAGTCTAGAGATGATGATGACAGATCTGCAGAGTATCACAATCCCATGAAGCTTGTCAGGATTGACTCCTTCCCATTTGACTTGAAAATGGGTAATCAACATCAGAAGAGGATGAGGAATAATTTGGGCTATGGTACAAGCAATTCAAGTGATTGGGTGTGTTGTTTAAGACTGATGGGTTGGTGCAAGTATCAGCTTGCGTTTTATACAGATTGGACTGCTTTGTTGCAGTACCACGGACAACCTTATTACCCCTTCAAAACTGCAGGTATTGTGGATATATATGTATTGTGTATATAGGTACACATAGTTTGTGGAACATTGGATGGGTAGTTATGGTACTGATGTACAGGATTAAGGTTTTGCTTCACACCATCTGAGCCGTAGCCGCAGGAGCTTGAACTCCAGACTTTTATTTTCAAGTACATGACGGCTAGTATTCCAGTGCCCTTTGACCTGCTTATGCCCCCATTTAGAATAGCCTCACTGAACTTCCTTCTTTCCTTGAAAGTTCAAAATTACATGCCCTGTGGCACAGTAGGGCACATAAAGAAAGCATCTGTAAGAGTCTTAGAAAGCATATTCAAGGAAAGAGGCAATGAAATATCTCGCATTGAAATAAATTTTGGCATATCTTTTAAAAAATGCAGCAATGGCGTTTCAGTTTTTCTGTGGTTTAAAGGAAATTGCAGAAAACAGATTTTTAGTTTGTGTGCTAAAAAAATAAATAACTGATGCAAATACCTTTAAATAAAACAAAGATTTCCTCCAGGGCTATGTAATTTTGTCCATCACATTTTTCTGCAACCTACTGTCATAATTAATTTCCGTTATGTCTTTACACTACTTTCATAATAAAGTTCCCTCAATTCCTATCGAGATTCAATCAATAGTCATACTCTGTAAATAAATCAAATCAGGAACTTACAACGGACTTGCAATATATATTTATTTCAGCAATTTACTGTATAGATATAAATCCGTTTTCTGAAAACAGATTCTGAAACCTACATTTCGGAATCCGTTTTCATAGACATGAGGTTTTTGTTCGCTACAGTGGCACAAATTTCCAAACGTGCAACGTACAGATTGACTTTGTAGAGCTTGGAGTGCATGTACATTTTAAACAGCAAAACAAAATCAATTAAGTAATGTTAAATTGCAAAACTGAAGTGTTTGCGTGTAAAAGGGAAAGGCTATGACTCTCCACATAAGGGGAGCCTGCGATGTTAGACATGCTTTAACGCACTCCCGTTCAGGTCACAGGACAAACCTCAAATCTTGCAATTTGTTATGCTCGCCTGAGTTATTTGTTTTCAACCGTTTTCCCTTTCCCTTTCCCTTTCCCTTTCCTATGAAAAGCGAGTGTCCAGCATATTCGGTTTTATGTTTTCCGTTTAAAAATTTTCATTGCACTGTGTTTTTTGAAAAAACAGAAATTTTTAGAAAGAACCATAAAAATTTTTAAGTAGTTTTTTTTTTGGTTAAATATTAAAACTTCAATAGTTTTTTTTATAGATTGTCGATTGTCTAATTTTTTTATTTTTTATCATGTAAGGATTAGGATTTTTTGGATTGAACAGATCAAAATTGGTAGGTGTTCTGTTTTTGGGTTGATTTTTATGGGCGAAGAGATATGACTTAATACTTATTTTTTGTTTTGATTTATAAATTATTTATGGGTAACCTTCTTATCTGGGTATTTAAATGCATACTCTTGAGGGGTGCGAAGAATAGTGTATTATAATATTAGGTTTGTGAAAATGGTGGTTTTGTATAATAGATCTATTGTAAAATGAGGATAACATAATTATTGGCACCTTTTGAATTAGTTTCCATAAGTGATATTTAAAAAATATATAAATTATTAATTTCATTCCCTAGAACCCTAAATCTATACTTTTAATTGGTTAGTATTTCTCTTCACCTACTTATTTAGGTATTCGTGTTTTTAGAATAATTTGATAAGTTATTTTTAATAAATGCATAAAAATAAAGAGAGATTAAGATAGAGAAAAATATTAATATAGAGATAAGAAAGAAAGAAAATAGATGGAGAAAGAAAGAAAATAAAGAGTGAATGAAAATAAAGAAGTAAAGAAAGTGTGAAAACCCCTTCTTGAGAACACTTACTCATGTTTGTTAATTAGTTAATGATAATGATTAAATTAAGAAATAATGATCTAAATTTAGAAAACAAAAATTAAATTTATAAAAACTATTTAAATTTTTATTTATTCTTAATCAATTTAAAAAAAAGATTAGAATATATTGTCAAATTAAAATTTATTTCAAATATGTATTGAATAATGTTATCTTTAATTAATTTATAATCCCTATGATGCTTTTAATAATTGTATTAATTTATTTGTTCCATGTTTATTTTTTTATTTCTAAGTAGATTTATCTACTAGTATACCTATATTTAAAAAATATGTCTGAAGTACATATTTTTTAAAATCAAATTACTACACATAAGTGGAAATAGACGCCTAAGAAGGATATCTCTTGGCATACTTTAGATATATTTTTTAAATATAGGTATACTAGTATATATTATCATGTTTTATTACTATTTTATATAGTTTGCACTTACAAGATATTTAAACTACTAATATACATAATACTTAATTGATAGAATAACCATCTCCATTTTGTGTGATTAATATTATATAACCATCTCAATTAAACACAGTTATAAAATAATAATCACTCAAATTTTTAATAGAAATACAATTTCTTTTAATTTTTACTCAAGTTCTCCAAGCCCCATATTACTTAATTTTAGTCTAAGTTCTTCAAATCTCAATGTTCCAAATGTTTTCCATTTAAATTAGTACCACTTGAGGGTTTGGTTTTGACAAAACATTTAATTTTCTATTATTAGAATGGTGCATCTTTGAATTTGCTTCGAGGACTAAAAAATCTTTCCAACTGTTCACAAATAAAATTATAAATAATGTATAACCATTTAGCTTATAGATTAAAAATATAAATAAAATATTAAAAAGTGTTTAGTAGTGATAGTGACTTATAAACAACGTTTAATTCTCTATTTACATCAACTGATCAAATATATACATCTATTCTTATTTTGTGACATCTATAAGTATTCTTGATTATTTATATAGACCATGGAATATTATGTCTATAAATATTGTATCTTCCTTGTGCTATGATGATAAACTAAAAAAAATGTTTATAATTTTGGTTAAATTTGCCCATCTTACCTCAAATTTCCTATCGGCGTATCCCTTGAACCTCCAAAGGGTGCAAGTGCTAGTTAAGATTTTGAAAACATGACAATTAAGGTATAAATTATGTTTACAGCCGCCTGCTGACCTTAATGGGGCCAATCACCAGTTTTCACCATCAAACCTCTGCAACCTATACTGCAGATTTGGGCTACAATGAATTAAGACAAAATCTGTGTCAAGGGTAAGATGATGATTAATTTAAAGATAATATCTTGGACAAGCAATTATTCATTTCAATCTTCATGCACACCAGAAGAAAAATTAGTTTCTTAATTTAGTTGAGTATAAAATATAGATTAGCAGTTGTATTATTAGGAGGTAATTTTTCTGACATGAAACATGATGTGAAAGATCGAATTTTTCGGGGCTTCTTTTAAAAAATATATAAAATTGAATTTTAATAATCTTATAACTTCTGTGAGCTTCTGGCTTGAATGCATGTTGCTTTTTTGAATCAAAACGTTTCAGATCACACTCCGTGATCCTGGCTTGGCTCTCTTTTCATCCTGATGATGGATCACGGAGTGTGATCCGAAACGTTTTGATTCAAAAAAGCAACACCCAGTCAAGCCAGAAGCTCACAGAAGAAAATATCATGGACTGTGGAAACATCATGTCTTTAATCTTATAACTCTAAAAAAATTAATTTTTCTTTTGCTCTCTACTTTCCTAATGATGGATCATGGAGTGTGATGGAAAAAGTTAAGGAAAAACCATCACACTTAAATCTTGAAATACAGAATTACGCTATAGAATTACAATATTGACTGTGGAAATTTGATGTCTACTACTTTATATAAGTTTAAAACGCCGTAATATATTTCTCCTTGTCTATATCAACTTGACTGATTGTTAATGGCATTCAAACATCCATAGAGGTCATGCCAAGATTGCATCATCTTTTCTAAGGGTTCTGCAATGAATTTTGAGGGCATTAATACCGCCCTACTGAAATGCCACAACCATCAATGATTTAATTATTTTTTCCAATTTTTCCTATTTGCACCATTTATTAACAGACTTCGAAGTACATGGTGAAAGGTTAGTAGCAATGTGATGATTGCATCATCTTTTCTAAGGGTTCTGCAATGAGTTTTGAGGGCATTAATACCGCCCTACCGAAATGCCACAACCATGAATGATTTAGTTATTTTTTTCAATTTTTCCTATTTGCACCATTTATTAACAGACTTCGAAGCATATGGTGAAAGGTTAGTAGCAATGTGATGATTAGAGGGGCAACCATGTACAAAGGAGTTACCTAAAAGATTAAATGTTTATTTCTGGACAAATTAGAGATGAAGAGACATTTTACAATAAGTTTTATGGCATTAGGGTTTGGGAAATTTGCCTAAAACATATAGAAAAAGCATGGCACTTGTAGGGTTTTAAAAAGCCTATATTTTCAACTTTAATGGTGGCGCCCAGATTGCCAATAAACAATGTTTTCATCTATAGCTGACCTCATTGCTAATATGAAAAAATACGTGGGTTTTGTTTTTAAATAATGTTTCTTTTATCTCTTTTTATAAAAAATAATTTTTAAACAATGTTTTCATTTATAGTTGTTACCCTCATTGCTTACATAAAAAATGTTGGTTTTGTTTTTCAAAATGTTTTTTTTTAAAAAAATCTGTAATAATATTGTTTGATCATGGGTGGAGCCCTCCCCTAAAGATGTTAACCATTGGAGTTGGGCACAACTCTTATGTGCTAGGACCCCTACAAGGGTACAATGTCATACGGTGGCATCCACACCTCTCCCTTCAACCTTTGGTGATACTTTGTCCTTCCATTTTTCTACTACTCAACATGAAATCTTAGCCAATCGAGCCAGCCCCCCGCCCCCTTTACTCAGATCTACTATTTTGCATGGGGCATATAATAACAAAAAAATATCTATTAGATAATTAATGGAAACATATATTTATAATAAATTAAAATCTCTTTACAAATGCATATTATTTATAAATTAAAATTTCCTTGCAAATACATATTATTAGTCTTAAGTTATTCAAGAAAGATTGGATAGAGATGGAAACCTTCTTAGGGCCCCACAATTTTGACACAATAGAATTTATGAAAAAACCTTACCTTTGCTTTGCATCATTAGAAAAACACCTAAATCAAATCTAGATGAGTTTGAGATCATGTTAAAAAAAAATATTGACATACTACAATTTAAAAAAACATCATTAGATGTTTAAAAATTCCAAAAAAATCTACCTTAATTTTTCAATAGGTGATTACTAACATCAAAGTTTAATAGAAAATAATGCCCTAAAAAAACTTTCTTGGCTCTAAAGTAATGAAAAATTTCAAGGGTAAAGTTGAAAGTTATTGTAGTTAAATCCAATTGTGCTAATGAGCATCTTATTGCACATGAAAGTTCAAAAAAAAAAAGCAATATAACAAAGAGGCTTGAAGCTCCAATTATTGCAAGCTAAAACTCATTGTTCTCTATCATTTTTAACTCTTTTTTACACTAACTCCAATTACATTGTAAATGCTTTAAACTTGGAGAAGCTACCAACATTATTATTCACCTAGATAGAAAAACATAATGAATCTTGGTTGAAATTTTATAAATTTTTAGATCCATAGCAAATTCATACAAAAATATTTGAAAGGGATTTCTAAGATTTTTGTAGAAAGAATAGAAGGGGGTTCCAAATCGCCACGTACAAATTAAATGTTGCAACCCCTCTATTTTTTTCACATGTTTTTTAGTGTAAAATAACTTTATTGACATAAAGAACATTTCCAACATTTTTGAACTTGAAAAATCACAAGAAAAATCCTATCAAGTGTATATATATATATATATATATATATATATATATATTTCAAATATATCAAATTAATACAAAATATTATATTAAAGTGAAACACCTTTTTTTAAAAAATTTGTATTACTTTATGAGAAAAAAGATAAATAAATTTAAAATCTTTTTTTCTTAAATGAAAACCTAAGGGAAGTTTTTTACTCTATGACCTCTCACTCAACTTTAAGTCAAGGATTTCTTAATCAACCTTCAGGTCAAGGAGGCCTTCAAATGAAGTCAATGAATCCCTCTTGGGGCCCTTAGAAATAAGATTTGTAAAGAAACTAATTTAACTAATATCTTTTTTATAAATATTTTAAGATTTGAGAAGATTTGATGAAAAAACATAAACTAATATATTTTTTAAAATACTTAGGTAAGTAGTGAAATCTTGCAGAATCTATGGAGTCATCTATACTTAGAAATTTTGGGGGCATATAATAACAAAAAAATCTATTAGTTAATTAATGGAAACATATATTTATACTTTAATAAATTAAAATCTCCTTATAAATACATATTATTTATAAATTAAATTGCCTTGCAAATGCATATTATTAGTCTTACTTTATTCAAGAAAAGATTGGAAAGAGATCCAAACCTTGTTAGGGCCCCACAATTATTGACACAATAGAATGCATGAAAAAATCTTACCTTTGCTTATATCAAGGCATTATAATTTCTTAAGAAGTATTAGAAAAACACCTAAATCAAATCTAGATCAGGTTGAGATCATGTTAAAAAGGATATTGACATTAAAAAATGTTGAAGTCAGAATCATGCCTTGGGTGAAATTAGTGGCATGGAGGCCTCTCAACAATTTAGCTAGAAAGAATTTGATTATTCATGCACCCAATACCACAATTTAAAAAAACATCATTAGATGTTAAAAAATTCCACAAAAAATCTATTGTTTTTTAAATTCAACTAATAGATCTATGAACCATTTTTGTAAGTGTTGAATATGACAGCTAAAAAAATAATATAACAAAGAGGCTTAAAGCTCCACTTATTGCAAGCTAAAACTCACTGTTTTGTATCATTTTTAACTCTTTTTCACACTAATTCCAATTACATTGTAAATACTAAAAACTTGTAGAAGCTACTAACATTATTATTCACCTAGATAGAAAAACATAATGAATGTTGGTTGAAATTTTATAAATTTTAAGATTTTTGTAGAAAGAATAAAATGGGATTCTAAATTGCCACATACAAATTAAATGTTGCAACCCCTCTGAATTTTTTCAACATGTTTTTAGTGTAAAATAACTTTACTGAACCTAAAAGAACATTTCCAATATTTTTGAACTTGAAAAATTACAAGAAAAATTCTATCAAGTTAATATATATCTATTATTTTTCAAATATATCAAATTAATACAAAATATTATATTAAAGTGAAACACAATTTTTTTTCAAATTGTATTACTTTCTAGATAAACTAAACATACAAGAAAAAAGATAAATAAATTTAAAGTCTTTTTTTTTAATGAAAGCCTAAGGGAAGTTTTTAACTCTATGACCTCTCACTCAACTTTAAGTCAAGGAGTCCCTCAAATGAAGTCAATGAATCCCTCTTCAGTGAATCGAGTGAGGGCCCTTAGAAATAAGATTTATAAAGAAACTAATTTAACTAATATCTTTTTTTATAAGTATTTTAAGATTTGGAAAGATTTGATGAAGAAATATAAACTAATATATTTTTGAAAATACTTAGGTAAGTAGCTTGCACAATCTATGGAGTCATCCATACTTAGAAATTTCGAGGGCATATAACAACAACAAAAAATCTATTAGTTAATTAATGGAAACCTATATTTATACTTTAATAAATTAAAATCTCCTTATAAATATATATTATTTATAAATTAAATTTCCTTGCAAATGTATATTATTAGTCTTAATTTATTCAAGAAAAGATTGGAAAGAGATCCAAACCTTGTTAGGGCCCCACAATTATTGACACAATAGAATGCATGAAAAAACGCATTATAGTTTCTTAAGAATTACTAGAAAAACACCTAAATCAAATCTAGATGAGGTTGAGATCATATTAAAAAGGGATATTGACATTAAAAAGGGATGAAGTCAGAATCATGTCTTGGGTGAAATTAGTGGCATGGAGGTCTCTCAACAATTTAGCTAGAAAGAAGTTGATTATTCATGCACCCAATACCACAATTTAAAAAAAACATCATTAGTTGTTTAAAAATTCTACAAAAAAATCTACAGTTTTTTAAATTCAACTAATAGATCTATGAACCATTTTGTAAATATGAAGTCAATATTGATAGAACGTTAATTTTTCAATATGCGATTACTAACATCAAAGTTTCATAGAAAACAATGCCCTAAAAAAACTTGTCTCTAAAGTAATGAAAATTTTCAAGGATTAAGTTGAAAGTTATTGCAGTTAAATCCAAGTGTGCTAATGAGCACCTTATTGCATATGACCGCTGAAAAAAAAATATAACAAAGAGGCTTAAAGCTCAAATTATTGCAAGTTAAAACTAACTGTTCTCTATCATTTTTAGCTCTTTTTCACACTAACTCCAATAATTATATTGTAAATAGATAAGAAAACACAATGAATGTTGGTTGAAATTTTATAAATTTTTAGATCCGTAACAAATTCATACAAAACCTTTAAAGATCTCAAAGGGATTTCTAAGATTTTTGTAGAAAGAATAGAAAGGGATTTGAAATTGCCACATACAAATTAAATGTTGCAACCCCTCTGTATTTTTTCAACATATTTTTTAGTGTAAAATAACTTTACTGACATAAAAGATCATTTCCAACATTTTTGAACTTGAAAAATTACAAGAAAAATCCTATCAAGTTAATATATATCCTATTGTTTTTCAAATATATCAAATTAATACAAAATATTATATTAAAATGAAACACGATTTTTTTTCAAATTGTATTACTTTCTAAATAAACAAAACATACAAGAAAAAAGATAAATAAATTTGAAATCTTTTTTTTTAAATGAAAGCCTAAGGGAAGTTTTTAACTCTATGAATCATTGAGTGCCCTTATAAATAAGATTTGTAAAGAAACTAATTTAACTAATATCTTTTTTTATAAGTATTTTAAGATTTGGAAGATTTGATGAAGAAACATAAACTAATACATTTTTTAAAATACTTAGGTAAGTAGCTTGCATAATCTATAGAGTCATCTATACTTAGAAATTTTGGGGGCATATAACAACAACAAAAAATCTATTAGTTAATTAATGGAAACATATATTTATATTTTAATAAATTATTCATAAATTAAATTTCCTTGCAAATGCATATTATTAGTCTTAATTTATTCAAGAAAAGATTGGAAAGAGATCCAAACTTTGTTAGGGCCCCACAATTATTGACACAATAGAATCCATGAAAAAATGTTGAAGGCATTATAGTTTCTTAAGGATTATTAGAAAAACACCTAAATCAAATCTAGAGGAGGTTGAGATCATGTTAAAAAGGGATATTGGCATTAAAAAGTGATGAAGTCTTGGGTGAAATTAGTGGCATGGAGGCGTCTCAACAATTTAGCTAGAAAGAAGTTGATTATTCATGCGCCCAATACCACAATTTAACAAGTGCCACGTAGTGGCCAGTACCTGCCTTGTAGTGTTGTTATTATAGTATTCATTTAGTTGTAATATTTTTGTTGATTAGCTATTGGTTGTATATAGTATTTGTTTAGTTGTAATTTTTCTGTTGATTAGGTATTGGTTGTATAGACAAATTGCATTCTAATAATTGAAAAATTAATTTTTGAAGAGTGTTGAAATGTCTTAGGTAAATAAAATTGAAATCTCAAAAATAATCTAGGACTAAAACATTTCCTTAAGTATAAAATTAAACTTTACAAAGCCTATTAAATAACACAAATATTTCCTTAGAATGTAATCATACTAATACTTTTATAATTTAAAATGCATTAAAATATTGTAAGTTTGAAGAATAAAATAGAAAATGTAATAACATGTTGAAATATTTTTTGTGATACTAGATTTTTAAGTTTTGACTAAATAAAATTGAAATTAAAATATGTAAAACCCTAACCCTAGTTGGATGTGGAGAGATTTGAAATGTCTGCCTAACATATTAATTTTATCTTAGTCACTTAATTTTTTATTTAAATAACAATAGTAAGTACTTTTAGAGATCATGATTTTAATTATTTTAATTAATGTAATATTGTGGTTTAGTAATAATTTATTCTAAGATAAATAATTGTTTATCATTTCAAATTTGTAACTTTTGACTAAATAAAATTGAAATTAAAATGTGTAAAACCCTAACCCTAGTTGGGTGTGGAGAGATTTAAAATGTCTGCCTAACATATTAATTTTAATATCTTAGTCACTTAATTTTTTGTTTACAATAGTAAGTACTTTTAGAGAACATGATTTTAATTATTTTAATTAATGTAATATTGTGGTTTAGTAATAATTTTTTCTATGATAAAGAATTGTTTATCATTTCAAATTTGTAACTATTATATTTCCAGAACTAAATTTATAAGGAAAAATTTATGTTCATCTAACTCCTTTTGAAATGTTTTGGGTAAATAAAATTGAAATCTCAAAAATAATCTAGGACTAAAATATTTCTTTAAGTATAAAACTAAACTTTACAAAGCCTATTAAATAACACAAATATTTCTTTAAAATGTAAAATACTAATACTTTTATAATTTAAAATGCATTTAAATATTGTATGTTTGAAGAATAAAATAAAAAATGTAATAACATGGCAAAATATTTTTCATGATACTGTAGATTTTTAAGTTTTTAGTAAATAAAATTTGCATACTAGATTTTTAACTCTTAAGTGAATAAAATTGAAATCCCAAAAAAATCTAATTTCATAAAATAAAATGTGTAGAACCCTTTTTTTTAATAGTATTATTAATATTATAACTTTGTGCCTTTTGACAAAAAGTAATTTTTACGTTTAGCTAATGAATCAAAAAAATTAAATTCATAACAACTAATGATCCTTCCCTCTCATAATTATCGCCATCCATTTAGGCATAACTTAACTAGTGGGAGACAAAATTTGTGTTCATAATTGTTTATTTGCCACATCCTCCCCTCAAACCAAAATTCTCTCTGCATTTATATTTTTTATTGCACTCTTCGACAATCCTCAGAGAAGAGGTCATTTTTTTTTCAGCCAATGACAATATAGATAAATCATTTTTCAATAATTTTTTGTTAAAAATTTATCATGTTGACATAGGAAAAGTACAAATTTAAATCAAATTTGCCTGAGAAGAAAAATAATCCTATCTTTTGATTGGTTTGCAATCAATAGATTAATAACTAGATAAGTGCGAACTCATTGCAATAGTACCAGCCGAAGGCAGGTACTAAAAAAACATCATTAGATGTTTAAAAATTCCACAAAAAATCTAGAATTTTTTAAATTCAACTAATAGATCTACGAACCATTTTTGTAAATATGAAGTCCATATTGATAGAATGTTAATTTTTCAATATGTGATTACTAACATCAAATTTTAATAGAAAATAATGCCACAAAAAAACTTACTTGGCTCTAAAGTAATGAAAATTTTCAAGGATTAAGTTGAAAGTTATTGTAGTTTTATCCAAGTGTGCTAATGAGCACCTTATTGCATATGACAGCTAAAAAAAAATATAACAAAGAGACTTAAAGCTCAAATTATTGCAAGCTAAAACTCACTGTTCTCTATCATTTTTAACTCTTTTTCACACTAACTCCAATTACATTGTAAATGCTAAAAACTTGTACAAGCTACTAACATTATTATTCGCCTAGATAGAAAAACACAATGAATGTTGGTTGAAATTTTATAAATTTTTAGATTCATAGCAAATTCATACAAAATGTTAAAGATCTAAAAGGGATTTCTAAGATTTTTGTAGAAAGAATAGAAGGGGATTCGAAATTGCCACCTACAATTAAATTTTGCAACCCCTCTATATTTTTCAACATTTTTTGAAGTGTAAAATAACTTTTTTGATTTGAACTTGAAAAATTACAAGAAAAATCCTATCAAGTTAATATAAATCTATTGTTTTTCAAATATATCAAATTAATGCAAAATATTATATTGAAGTGAAACACAATTTTTTTTCCAACTGTATTGCTTTCTAGATAAACAAAACATACTAGAAAAAAGATAAATAAATTTAAAATCTTTTTTTTCTTAAATGAAAGTCTAAGGGAAGTTTTTAACTCTATGACCTCTCACTCAACTTTAAGTCAACGATTTCTTAATCAACCTTCAGGGTAAGGAGGCCTTCAATGAAGTTAATGAATCCCTCTTCCGTGAATAGATTGAGGACCCTTAGAAATAAGATTTGTAAAGAAACTAATTTAACTAATATCTTTGTTTATAAGTATTTTAAGATTTTTGGAAGATTTGATGAAGACATATGAACTAACATATTTTTGAAAATACTTAGGTAAATAGTCAAATCTTGTACAATCTATGGCTCAGTCATCTATACTTAGAAATCTTTAAACAAACAAGGGTTATGTTGCAGCGCAAGTCCTTGTCAAAATGGTAGTAAAACAATTTGATATATAAAAACAAATATTTACATGATTGATATAGGAATATTTAAGATGGATTATCCATTTGTAAGCTAAAAGTCCATAATGAATGTTTATATATGAAAAAAGTGTTGACAGGATTGATACAACAATATCCAATCATATCATCATTCTACATAGTAAAAGAGAATATGCCACTATGGCTAATTACATCGAGTATGTTTTAACGATATGAATCTCCATTCTATATATTGAGCACTTTCAAAGATGATTTTACAAGAAAAAGTATTCATTGTAAAGCAATGCATAGAAACCATTTAAGTCATTAAAAAAGAAGTTTTTAGTATTTATTTTTAAATAAAATCTTTTAGAATACTGTATAAATATTTTAGCAAACTAAGGTTGTCTTTTATCAATAGTATGTAATTAATCTTTTAGAATAGTGTATAAATATTTTAGCAAACTAAGGTTGTCTTTTATCAATAGTATGTAATTAATTCTAGAGAAACATAATGTACAAATTATCTAGAATCAATGTTGTAGCAATACCCAAAAAAGGTCAAAAGAAAACACAGAAAAAGTTATCCCAACCAACACTTCTAATATCTAGTCTTCCCTCTAGAAGAAGAGTCAACACTATGAAGCATAATAAGCTCTATCAATCACACTTAAGTAATGACCTTTAAATTTGATATGAATAGTTTTCCTTCTACAAAGGAAGAACAAAAAATTAAATAAACTTCATTCAATTTTGTAGAAAATTAAAATGAATAGAAAATTGTTCCTAATTAGGCGTCACTTTTGTTTTACAAGGTGTATTGAGAAAATGAGATGAGACACAATAGCATGATTTTGTTTAAATACTAAAAAATTTCATTTATAGTGGACATGATAATTTGATCATGTAATTCATTTCACCAACAATTTGGACCAAAAGAAAAATTCATTTATAGTGGACATGATAGTTTGATCATGTAATTCATTTCGCCAACAATTTGGACCAAAAAATTAGAACCCATTTTAAGTATATAATCAATGACAAAAGCTCAAGGGTATCACATTGTAATTTCAATAAGAAATTTTAATTCTCATCAAAGCAAACATCAATTACATTCTAGTAAAGGGTAAAAATAAAAGTGGAAAAAAACAAAGTAAAGATCAATCAAATCTCGCCTAAATGTAAGTAAGCAGCATGAGTGATCACAATAGTGTGTCCCACTTTTTCGCCAAATGGCCAAAATGGGACATTGAAATCAACATTTTTAACCAAATTTCCACTTTTTGTCACCTATAGCAACTAAACCATTAAGAATTTGAAGATATGTGAATTAGTGATTTTTTATGATTTCATGTGTTGGTTCTATATATTTTTTAAAATTTATAAAATAATTTATGAATTTTTTTATATAAGTTTTAATAACTTGTTTTTTATAATTAACAATATTTTTAAAAAGTGACATTTATTCCACAACACAACATTTTTTACAATCAATGATAAAATTATAATTTTTTATAACACCAATATCTAGTGCACATATGTTTTCATAATTTTTTGTTGCATATTTTATTTATTATTAATTTTTTATTTGATATTAATTATAATTTAAATATAATTTTATTCCATAATGCATAACTTTTTTGTATATATATCCAAAAAAATTAAACAATGACATCAATACATAGTGCAAAACTATTTTTTAGAATTTGTTTTCCCTATTTTTTCTATTTTTCATGTGTGGCACAGAGACCTTGATGTTTGGTGAAAAACTCGTGTTCACTAGAAAATAGAAAATAAATGTAATAGTTAAATTAAATATATTCAAAATTATACTTGGAAAGCTTATTTTAAGGGCTACAAACCTACAAAATCTCATGTCCCAGTGACTTAGTTCGATGGCCTAACTCAAGCTTCGAAATAGAAATTTGTACAAAGAAAGAAGTTAGAAAAAAATGTGAGGAAAGGGACCTTCATACCTTCGAATGAAGGTACCTTCCCTTTTTTAATGTGAAAACATCATAAATAAATAAAAAAGGACCTTCAAACAAAGGTCATAACCCTCATTTCAAGGTCAAAGCACCTTCATTCAAAGGTGTTTTTCATTTTTTGCTACCTTACCTTCATTTTTTGCCCCATCCCATAAGTGGGACACACTATTGTGGGTTCACCCACATGCCAGAGTTATTTGCAAACACAATGGTTGCTATGGGTCCTAATGCATTGAAAAAATATTGTTCATATCCTAGCATGTTGTAGTCTTTTGATCCATATTTACCTGCCAAAGGAAGTCAATAAATTTATATATATTTCTTATTGCTCTTGGATGGTATGGATGTGAATACTAACCTCCATTTGACTCTAAATTTTTTTCCTGCCCCAAGCTATATGTTTCTATCCCACTAGCTACCTTGGTCATTTATGGACATCAATAAAACGTCAAATCTTTAACTCTACTTTAGGGCGTAAATATCAAGAACAAAACTAGCATTGTAATTGGACCATTAGTATTCTTTCCAAGTAGAACATTGACTCTTAGAGGAATGCCATTTCCTATGTCCCTAATCCCTTACACATGGACCTATACAAATCATTATGTTTACTCTATGTCACTACATTACACTTATAGAATCAAACATCAGCTAAAACACAAAACACAATTCAATTTGTCCTTCACCCTAAACAAACTTTAGTTGTTTAAGAGTTGGATACATATTTTTTAATCAATTTGCGCTCTAAAAACTAAAGTGGGCATTGTTATTTATCCCACTATTTGGCATGGACAACAAGTCATAACCATGAAGATTTTGAAACTAATTTATTCATCCTTCAAGCCAATAGAAAACAAATTGTAGTAGCAAAAGATACTACATACAAAAAAATGTAATAACCACCCTGGTTACTAATATTTGTTTCCTCATACCATTAAACCTTAAATACTAACTTAATTGACCAAGCAACTTCTATCTAATTTAGAACTGCCAACTTCATAGCCTTACTAGCCATAGTCGCACATGACAACAACTCTATGCCACAACTCATATACTCACACTATATATGGTAATCTCCCATTGTCAAGGTCATCCCTAGACCTAGACCTAAACCTCAAGGGATCATTCATAATGGCCTAGGTACCTACATATCCTTCCTATGAATTAGAGGCTCTCTAGTTTGTACACTAGTAATAGAGAGGCTTCATCCTCTCCTTTAATATGAGATCTCTAATCTCAATTCTAAATCACAGGATTCAAGTGAATCTTATGACTCTAATTCAATTCATACATATTAATATGATAAGAAATTCATTCCAATCAAATGTTAGTCCAATGCCAACATTAGTGTATAACACACACACAAAACCACACAGTGACCAACTTATATAAACATCATTTGTGCACACATAGTGATTGGATCAAACAAACATCACATATACATAATGTGACTCACACATGCATCACACATACATAGTATGTGTAGACACCTAAAATTGTCCACTCTTCATGTCATCCCTAAACATCCCTAATTCATCCCAAACCTCCTCTAAACCAACACTAATCATCTCTAGACACCCCTAAACTAGATTTCCTCCACAATTAACTAAATACACACACAGATTTAGATAGTTAATTGATCAAATCCCCTTCAATCTATGGTTTTACAATATTTTATTACCAAAATCACTTTTCATGTACTATTCACTATTCATCTGTACCTATATCAGTACTTATCCCTAGCCTAAATGATTTATTAATCATTTATCTCCATCCTCTATAGTCCAAACATTAGATAAATTTAATTTATCTATTATCCTCTTTTCCCATCCCAAGAATTAAATAAATATTTACATTTATTTAATTCCCTATTTTCTACACTTTTGATTAGGTGACCTAAACCTAATTAATTACCTAATCCCCTACTTGCACATTCCATTACCCTAACCTAATCCTAGTCAAATCCTCCCCATCCCCCATGTGTACAAAGGCATGGCCTCTTATACATGTTGACATGGGCCTCTTACAAAAGTATGGCCAAGGTCCTTTGTACCAAGGTCCTTTTGGTCCTTCTTGTCCTCCTTCAATCCTCACCATCCCCTTTTTCCCAACTCACTTTCCAACCATTGATTTGTCCTCAACCCAAGGACATCTCCCATCCACCAATCTCATCATGCCACTTGGCAAGCTCTCCTTGCTTGAGAGATCTCAAGAATCCTCCACCCTTGATCTCCAAATTAAATCTCATCCCTTCATCCAACATCAAAAAATAAAGTGACATACAAATTAACAATCTAAGAAGAGGTGCTTTGCAACTTTTCCACTCTCAACGGTATTTGAACCTGCTTCACTCATGGAGGTCGTCATCCCTAGGGGCCCCCTGCCCCCTACAGGCCCTCATGAGGTTCCTGCTGACGATGTTACTGTTCTGATCAGTACTACCGAGCTCGAATCTCTAGCCTCGGGGTTTGATCCCAAGGCTTGGAAAAAAGCCTTGTTTGGGAAGAATGATATACCTGTCAAAGATTCTGCAACCCCAGTGCAGTCTGAGCAGGTGAATGGAATGAACTTTTAGATCCCAGATCTGATGATGGATAAAATAACCTCTTCCTTAGAATTATCCTTGGTAGGTAGGTTCCAAGCCTTTAGGCCCAACATTGATATGGGTAGATGCTGGGTGGCCTCGAGATGGAACCTAAAAGGTAGCATGGTTACTAGCACCATGATAGGTGGTCTCTTCCTTTTTAAGTTCACCACCAGGGAGGACTTGGTAATGATCTTGGCTGGCGGTCCTTGGTTGTATGGTAGGCACAACCTCTGCCTAGCGCACTAGAAACTAAGGTTTGATGCAGCATGCTCAACAGGTTGGCTCCGGTCTGGGTCAGGCTCCCAGGACTCCCGATTGAGTTCTGGGATGAGGAGATTTTCACATGGATTGGGAACTCCTTTGGGCGTTTCATCACTCTAGACAACACTACCAAGCATAAAACCAGGTTAGTGTTTGCTAGATTCTATGTTAGTGTGGATATCAATAAAGCTCTACCTAACACCATTAACTTAAAATCTAAATATGGTTGTTGGGAACAACATCTAGAGTATGAAAATGCTACCACTTTTTGCCAAAATTGCTCCAAAAGAGGGCATCTTATCAATGAATGTAAAAACTTAAAATCACAAAAAGGCAAAGAGGCTTCAGAGGAGGAAAATATCATGGAGGACTACCTGTTCAAAGAGGACCTGCTTGATATCATCAAGTTCCCTTCAAAGATGCAACAACAGGCAAAGCCCAGGCTCTGGGAAACCCTCAGGGTGAACTTCCAACTGCAACCAATGAGCCCCCACCACTTCTGCAGAGTCTATGGGTTTCTGAGGTCGAACAACTGACTCAAAAGAAGGGCACTTCCTTGGGCTTGGTTGAGATAGAAGAAGGTGAAATACTAATCCCCAATCACTTAACACCCTTGCGAAGGACCAATGCTCTTGGGTCTTTGGTGGTTGTTGGAGAGCTGCCAGTTAGCTCAGGGATGAAAGTTTCTATTTCTGCAGCTCCGCCAAGCATAGAAAAATCCATCCTATCCCCCACAAGGATCCTTTCCCCTAGGATTGGTCCCAGTAACCAAGAGGGGTAGATTACCCCCAAAAAGAAAGGCAAAGGCAAGAAGTTAGTGGATGTGGGGACAGAAGGAAAGGCAGGCAAACTGTCCTAGAGAGAAACCAAAAATAGAGAGGCAACCAAGGAAATAGCCAATGAGAGACAAAGCACGCTAGAGACTATCTCCAAAAGACACCATAAATGAAGATCATCACTTGGAATTTGAGAGGGCTTAATAGTCCTCACAAACAACTCATGATCAAGAGCTACATTTTTGACAATAAGGTGGATATCATCCTGCTCCAAGAGGTTAAGATTTCTGAAGACAACTATAAAAAGATTGCTGATAATATTTGGCCCATGGCAGACTACATTATCAGCCCTTCCACGGGTGCTTCACGGGGCCTAGTTACTATGTGGAACAAACATAACATCTTAGGCAGCTACTGCTCGCATGACAAACACAACCTGGAAATTAAATTTACTATGAATAAGAAAAATTAGAAGCTAATCAACATATATGCCCCTAACATCAGGAATGCCAGGAAGGACGGCATGATCTCTAAAATTAATGTGGAGAAAATGACCCTATGGATTCTAGGAGGAGACTTCAACACCCCTCTATCCCCCTCAGAAAAGACTGGAGGAAACATGGACTATTCGGACAGTATGTTGGACTTGACGGACTTCCTAAGTCAGACTGGGCTAATGGATTTAGAGATGAACAATCAACTCTATTCTTGGACCAATAGAAGAGGAGGTGATCAACTGATCTAGGTCAAACTGGATAGATTTCTGGCCTGTGCTAACTGGGATGGTGTGCAAGGTTCTTCCCTTGCTGCCCTCCCTCGCACCATCTCTGACCACAATGCCCTCCTCCTGTCTTGGACTGATGGTGCCCCCAAGGGACCTTTCTCCTTAAGATATAAAATTATGTGGGCCTCCCACCCATATTTTAGACAATGCATTGCTGATTGGTGGAGTATCCTGGTGCATGGATCTCCCATGTACAGACTCACCCAAAAACTCATCCATATTAAGCACAAGGTAAAAGGATGGAACAAATTCTGTTTCAGGAATGTGATGCACCAAAAGAAACACATATCTGATAGCTTAATGGAAGTTCAAAGCAACATGGCTAGGGGGGGATGTGAGTGAGAGTATTTTTAACATGGAAGAGACCCTACTCAAAAATCTTAAGGACATTACCAGAAGGGAGGAGATCTTTTGGAAACAGAAGTCTAGGATACAATGGCTAAAGGAGGGAGATAGAAATTTGGCTTTCTTCCACCAGTCTACTATGAAACATAGGAAGAGGAAAAAAATCACCAAACTAATTGAGGGGAACAAAGAATTTATTGAGGACAAGGAACTGGGAGATCATGCCTCTAGTTACTCAGAAACTTCTTGAAAGAGCACAGAGACAAGCCTGACAAAGATCGGGTTGAGATGTTGTTGGACTGCATTCCCTCTATCCTTACGGAGGATAATAACTATAGTCTATTGAAGCTTGTTACTGAGGAGGAAGTGAGGGCGGTGGTGTTCTCCATGGGGGCTTTCAAAGATCCAGGTCCAGATGGGTTCCCCCCAGCCTTTTTCCAAGACTTCTGGGAGATAGTGGGTTATGATGTCACAATTGTTGTCAAAGACTTCTTTAGGACCAGCAAAATCCTTAAACAGATCAATACCATGTTCATTGCGCTTATACCCAAGAAAAGCATCATGGATTCCATGGTTGACTTCCGTCCTTAGCCTTTGCAACACAATTTATAAGATTATTACGAAGACTCTGGTCCTCAGACTTCAACCACTGTTGAACAATATTATCTCTGACTATCAGAAAGACGTTGTCCCTGGTAGATAGATTATGGATGCGGCTATATCCACCCATGAAATCATTCACTCAATGGACAGAAGTAATACTCCGAACATGGCTCTCAAGCTGGATATTTCTAAAGATTATGACAGGGTCTCCTAGGATTTCCTGTTTAAGGTCCTTAGTGCTATATCTGATAAAAGAATGTGTCACCATTGTCAAGTACTCAGTCCTAGTCAATGGCACTCCCCAAGGGTTCTTTGAGGAAGGCAGGGGTCTCAGACAAGGAGATCCCCTTTCTCCCTACCTATTAATTATGTTGGCAGAGGTTTTGGGAAGAAACATCCTATCCCACCTGGATAGCCAGTCCCTCAGGGGGGTTAAAGCGGTGTCCACCTTAGGTCCATCTGTTGTTCAACAGTTTATGGATGATACTATGCCCTTTGGGGCGGCTTCGGTGATTGAGGCAAAAAGATGGAAAACCTTGCTGAACTCCTATGCTGAGGTTTCTAGACAGTGCATTAATTATGAAAAAAGTAATGTTTTTTCTTCAACACTGACTTGGGGCTGCAAGCTAGGGTGAGAAAAATCCTTGAGTGCAACACGACTAATCTCTTAGCCACCTATCTGGGTCTTCCCCTCATGGTCAAGGAAGTGACCCCAACTTTCTGGAACACTGTCCTAGAAAGAATCCAAAAGAAAATGGAGGGATGGAAAGGTAAACTCCTTAGGCAAGCTGGCAAGCATCCACTATTGAAAGCCTCTTTGCAGGGCATCCCTACCTATTTTATATCCCTATTTAAAAAGCCCAGATATATGGCAGAGAAATTGGAAAGACTCTGTTGGGTTTCTCTTTCTGAATCAGCAGAGGGTTTGCTAGTTCCAATGCACATGCAGATTCGGCCAACTAATACAAGAAGTTGTGTGAGCTGCCTCCCCTTCACTTCTGGTTCTACCGCACCAAGGGAGGTATCCCTATAGCTAAAGATTTAACTTTGACTCACCCAATGACAGAAAAGATTTAGCTTTACAACAACAGGTATAATACTCTCATGTTTGGACCAAGATTTGGGTGATAAATCATAAGGTTAGCAACTTTCTTTGACATATCTAACTAGTTATGGATGAGAGTATGCAGGGGTCCTGATCCTACTCCTATAACTAACAGGTTGGAATTATGGAATGATGGATTTTATGTTTTGGATGCAAGACAAGGGGGTTTTGGATCATAACTACTACACAAGGGCAGACCAGTGCCTATCTCAGGGCAAGGAGTCAACTAGACGTATACAAGAGAATAGTTTACAACTGGCATTCGAGTTTCAAGGGGTTAGAACTGGTATTTGCCTTGCAAACACCACCCAAGGATAAGTGTTTAACTGTCTCTGCTTACAAATATCCTTGCTGACATACAACCTTCTCCATACTTAACCTAAAATAGTTTAATCCACTCCTTGAATGGAAGTTAGAGATCAAGCATGTGATACAAAAATCTATATCCTAGAATCTGAGAAGCCCTTAACAACCAGATTCAAAAGAAGAAAATGCATACAACAAATGGAGACAAACAACTAAACACATGCAATAAAGCATTTTTCATATAAACATGACATGAAACTGAACATATGTGCAAGGTGCATTCAGATGCAACTCATAAACTCCAACATAGATAAAACAACCAAGAAAATGCTCTGTCTTTTGTTATTATTCCCCCAAAAATGCCCAAGTCTTCAACAACTAGAAATGAGTAACACAGTTTGCCTTTTATAGCAAGACTGTGTACTTAGCAATAATTACACGACATTTTCAAAATTCTGCCAAATACATTGCACCAAGAATGGTGCCCAAATCATTCAATGTTCTAGGCAGAGAGAAGGAAGGGAGTAGGTGAGATCAGGAACTGAGCCGCTGACTGGAGATTTTCCTCATCAAATTTGGTAGGTTGCTGTCAATCATCGACCCATACCTCTGTAAATCACCATAAATGGCCAACCTACCCACGGGATGCAGCAATGGTTCATGTTATGAAGTTTCCCACTCAAAAAACAACCGCAGATACAAAGAAAACCTTCGCTGCTGAATATTTGAAAGATGGCCATTGATTTCCTTCCTATCGCTTAGATCTATGGCCTCAAAACACATTGAAAAGTTGCCAGCCAATAAAATCATGCCACTTAGGCACCCTGTTCTCCCATCGTTGACTTTTCCACCATCTATTTTGCCTTTTTCGCCCTGTATATACATATTCAAATGCATATGCAATTGCCCGCTTTCCTGCCTTTCAAATCCTTTGTATATGCCAATGCATATACATACAACTATTTAACATACAAGGTGGACCCCAAATCTGTATAGAACAAATTGAAATTCTACTCGGGTCTGGCTTGTATCACCTTTTGCACTTTCCATTTTGTATATTGCATAAATACAATGCAATATACATGCCTCGGATTTCAAATTTAATGAAACAGATTGGGACAGTTTTCAAATCTAGGCCTTGTATCTCATCCCTTTGTATATCGGCATATACAAACGCCAAATACATACAAGCTGCGGACGTCAAATGTTTATGAAGCAGCTTGAAATCTCCATCAGGTCTGGCGTGCATCCTGATTCCTTGTATAACTCCTTGTATGTTGCATATATACAATATGCAATATACACACAATGCAGATCTCAAATTATTATGAAACAAATTATAATCACTTTGAAATCTGGCTTGTATCTCTATTTTTTTTGTATATCGGCATATACAATGCTATATACATGCAAGCCACGGACGCCAGCGCTGAATTAGCCAAGTCTGACTTTTGAATCAGGTCCGGCTTGTATATCGCTCCATTGTATGTTCACCTTGTATATCGCATATACAATGCAAACATACAAGCCAAAACATACATTCATCGGACTTGAGCCTTTATCAATTACATTGCAAACCTCTTCGGGTTCGGCCAATGCATCTTTCCGTTACATGTGGCAAATGTATATTGCACTTGCATCTCACACATACAAACCTCTCTTTCACTGTAGCGAATGCATGTTGGCTACATACATTTCCTCTTGTATGTTGGCTTGCATCTTTGCAATGTATATTTCCCTTGCACATTCCCAATGTATCTTTCCTTTGTATGTCCATCTTGTATGTCGCACATACAAAAGCAAATATACAAGTCGCGGATTTCAACTCTTTTATCAGCTAGATTGGAAAACCTTTAGAATCCGACTTGTATCTTATCAATGTATATTTCCTTTGTATATCGCATATACAAACGCGATATACAACTCACGGACTTCAAAATCCATCCACTGCAACATACTATCCCTCCGCTTCTGGGTCTTGTACATTTTTTCTTTGTATCCTTTGCTTGCACATTGACTTGTATATCGGAGATACATTCACCCTTGTACATTGCAATGTACATTCTGCCTTGTATGTGGTCCCAATATACAAGACCCCTTGTATCTTTTCATTGTATATGCATCGGCCGATGGATCTTTTCGTTGTATGTGGCAAATGTATATTGCACTTGCATCTCGCACATACAAACCTCTCTTTCACTGTAGCGAATGCATGTCGGCTACGTACATTTCCTCTTGTGTGTTGGCTTGCATCTTTGCAATGTATATTTCCCTTGCACATTTCCAATGTATCTTTCCATTGTATGTCTGAACATACAACACAAAATATACATGCAACCCGATATACAAGCACAGAATATCCCCAGAATCTGTGATAGATTCCTCAATGTATATGCACCTTTTTTAAGCCCGATATGCATTGCGAAATGCATACAACCAAATTTTTCATTTTTTGAAGGGCGATTGAGATTTCTGACCCACCAATGTACATTTGACCTACATGTATATACAAACAACCTTGTATAGACGAAGACACATGCATATAACTAATTTTTGCACTTTTCAACTGCAAAGGCCGAAAGACTTAGAATTTTTTGGATTTTATGGAAGGTGCCTGTGAATTCAAATGCCTGAAACCTGAATATTCATGCAAGCACCAACAGACTCCAAAGAACCTTCCTATGGGCTGGAGTTGAAGATAAGAAGAGGATATCGTTGGTTGGATGGAACAAAGTCTACGTGCCCAAAACTCATTGGGGATTAGGAATCAGAAAAATACAGGTGATGAATAAAGCTTTACTTGCCAAAGTGGGTTAGACATTCCTCAAGGAGGAGAAAGATTGGGTCAGATCATGAAAGCCAAATATCTACAAAATGGGGATAAATTAGAGGTTATTGCCAGAGAGAGCCACCTCAAAGGCTCTATTATCTGGAACAAAATGATCAAAACTAGAAATACCCTCTGCCAAGGCATAAAATGGAAGTTGGGTAAGGGAGATAAAATTAGATTTTGGGAGGACAACTAGCTCAAGGAGGGTCCATTGACTAACAGAAAAAATATAACCAACAGAGAAAAAGTTGTCAGCCATTTTGGGAATTTAGTCAATAATTTCATTACTACCCACTGACGAGGGTCATTGCAGTCCTCATCATTTAATTTTAATAATATCCATCCAAGGCGGTGTCCATGGCTGTATGTAAAAGGGAAGAGGAATAACTTACATGGCAATCTTTTCTACAAAAGGAAATTAACAACAATTGCATGAAACAGACTAGGGTTTAACTCTACTGAAAAAGATAATTTAATCTAAGGAAAGCAATAACTTGAGCAGCTGATCTAATTCTAAAATAAAGGAATAGCAAAAGTAATTTTGAATTCTGGAGTAAGAAAGAACAACAAAAGTAATTCTGAATAAAGAAATTGCAGAACAACAAAACAACTAATGAAACTAAGCAATGTAGTCTCTGCCCTTCGGTTGGAGTGGACCCTTGCTCCTTCCTCTAGATAGAGACTAATCAATTCCAACAATTAGCAAATAGGTAGAATAACTTCATTATTCAAAAACTTTCAAGATCCAAATTACATGCTGTTGTAAAAAAAATAGAGTTCTTCTTTCCTTCAATTAATTCTTTTACAACTTCCATCCCCTATTGTACGCCATAGTTCTCTATATATAACTATGGTTATTAAATTCTAATTGAGAGTATTTCTAGAGTAGAGAACTTATTCATGTAGCTAACTAAACTTATTTATCTAGTTAACTAAACTGATTCATTTAGTTAACTGATTATACAATTGCTGATTACAAGGAAGACATGCAATATCTTTTATAAAGACATGCAACACTAAATGTGTATTCTTTGCATGGAATAATTACTCTTTAGTTAGATCCATTAATTTAGGAGTAATTATAGTCAATCTATCCTTTAGAAAATCTTAGAGTGTGTGTTGGTAGATTGGAAGAATCCGCAGCAACTTCATAAAGTATTTCTGGAACATCTCCAGAGCTTGTAGAACAGTCAACTTATGTCATAAACTGCTAATTTTTTTACCAGATCTCCTCAAATGATTTCTGGGTTTTGTTTCCCTAACTTTCATCTTTCTATATCATTTTAAATTTATAAATTTTATTAAGAAATGAGAGAGATATCACAATTTTACCGAAATTGGTTTTCTTGACTTTTTCTGTTCTGCATCTTCACGCTTTGTAACAGTCAACGTATATCATTAACCATTTATTCATTTTAATGAATCTCTTCAAAATGCCTTCATGGATTTGTTCCTCTCTCTTTAATCTTTCTGGATCATTTTGAAATTCTGATTTTCATTAAGAAATGAGTGAGATATTACAGTTTTACTGAAACTGCATTTTTGACTTCTGCATCTCTGGTGCTCTGTGTATCTCTGGCGCTCTGTACATCTCCGATGCTATGTGGATCTCTAGCACTCTGCAACTTTGAAACTCTACAACTTGACATAAAATAGACTTTCTCTTCACTTTATTGATAAAATAATTGCTGATCTCGAGGTGAACATGTAATATCAAGATAAACTCATGCATGGTATTGATCGTTGCATTTAGACAAGTTTATTTGATATTTAGCTAAAAATCTTCAAACTCATACTCAAGTCTACTTCAAAAACCGATTTAATGAAGAGAAAATATATGCTTTTATTTGACTAAAGATGAGACACTTTATGGTCTTATCATCTCCCCCACACTTAAGAGGTTGCAGGTCCTCCTGCACTTCATAATCATCTTTTTGAGCTAACCTCTTTGCTTTTATTGTAGTTGCTCCGGAGATGCCTTATAGTTGTTGTTCTAGTGTTTTCTAGAGTAGTTCTAATGATCTTTAGATTTTCCATTCTGATAATCTCTAGAGCTTATACCCTGTTGTGCATCTGTAAATCTGATACCCTGTTGATCCCTGGAGTTGGTGTTTTGCTAATCCTCAGAGCTAATACTCTACTGATCTCCAGAGCTATTGTTCTGCTAATCTCCAGAGCTGATACCTTGCTGTCCATCTTAGTCTTCCATGTGACCATCATGCACCAGTTGGTTCTCCATCTTTTTAGCCCATGTTTTGCATGATGCATGCAAAGAGGTCTTCAAATGCCAAAATATCTGCAAGAGTACTTGGAAGCAACAAATTGTATAGAAAAAGCATGTGCAAAACACTTATTTGTAGAAAATAAACCTACCCTAACCTACTCTACTTAGTGATGTAGAGATAGGTTACACAAAACCATTGACTAGTTATGGAAAATAACTTCCTTTCCTTAAAATATGGATCCATGCATTCAACTTTTTAAAAGAAAAGGAAAACCATGAGAAAAAGATGACTGCAAATTTGAACTTTGATGCTTCACCTTCCTTTGAAATAACAACCTCCTCCATAATTTCTGACTCTAGTACATGCATGGGCTAATTGGAGAGATCTTACAACCCTTCCTTACATTTTGGTGCATCCATGATTAGAGACAGCTCCTTGCTGTTCATGGGCTGATTAGAGAGATCTTGAAACCCGTCCTCATATTCTGGTATATGCATGATTAGAGGCAGCTCCGTGTTGTTCTTCAAATATCTGATCAGGCAGCCCTCCTTGGACTTTGAAGGCATCCAAATAATACTCTGCCATACAAGCTCCTCCAGTGGAGACAATATTTCTTCATTATACTCATTACCTATTGTAAGCAATAGGGCATCAATGTCTCCTTCTAAAATGCATTTTTCCTTGCTGGACATTGGAGTCATGGTCATCCAGTTGAAGAGGCTGCACAAGAGCTAAAATTACAGGACAACAAGGTTTTTCACCTTCTGTGCATGCAAGAACCTTACATTTGGATTTGTTGTTTGGGGAGGTTTTTGACATACAAATCTCTCTTGATAAACTTCTTTTATCTACCTAGACTTCAAAACAATATACCTAAAAAGACTACCAAACTAATTTTCCCCTCTTTTTGACCTGCTGTCATCAGATCAACATCAACTCCCTAATGACACCTATCCCCGGCAACAACGCCAAAAATGACGAGGGTCATTGCAGTCCTCATCATTTAATTTTAATAATATCAATCCAAGGCGATGTCCATGGCTGTATGTAAAAGGGAAGAGGAATAACTTGCATGGCAGTCTTTTCTACAAAAGGGAATTAACAACAATTGCATGAAACAGACTAGGGTCTAACTCTGTTGAAAAAGACAATTTAATCTAAGAAAAGCAATAACTTGAGCAGCTGATCTAATTCTGGAATAAAGGAAGAGCAAAAGTAATTCTAAATTCTAGAATAAGAAGGAACAACAAAAGTAATTCTGAATAAATAAATTACAAAACAACAAAACAACTTATGAAACTAAGCAATGTAGTCTCTGCCCTTTGGTTGGAGTGGGCCCTTGCTCCTTTCTCCAGAGAGAGACTAATCAATTCCAGCAATTAGCAAATAGGTTGAATAACTTCTTTATTCAAAAACCTTCAAGATCCAAATTACATGCTGCTGTAAAAAAAAATAGAGTTCTTCTTTCCTTCAATTAATTCTTTTACAACTTCCTTCCCCTATTCTATGCCATAGTTCTCTATATATAACTATGGTTATTAAATTCTAATTGAGATTCTCTCTAGAGTAGAGAACTTATTCATGTAGCTAACTAAACTTATCTATCTAATTAACTAAACTTATTCATTTAGTTAACTGATTATACATTTGTTGATTACAAGTAAGACATGCAATATTTTTTAGAAAGACATGCAACACTAAATGTGTATTCTTCACATGGAATAATTACTCTTTAGTTAGATCCATTAATTTATGAGTAATTATAGTCAATCTATCCTTCATAAAATCTCAGAGTGTGTGTTGGTAGATTGGAAGAATTTGCAGCAACTTCATAAAGTATTTCTGAAATATCTCTAGAGCTTGTAGAATAGTCAACTTCTATCATAAACTACTCATTTGTTTTACTAGATCTCCTCAAATTATTTCTGGGTTTTGTTCCCCTAACTTTCATCTTTCTAGATTATTTTAAATTTCTAAATTTCATTAAGAAATGAGAGAGATATCATAGTTTTAATGAAACTAGTTTTCTTGACTTTTTCTTTTCTACATCTTCACGCTCTGTAATAGTCAACTTATATCATTAACCATTTATTCATTTTAATAAATATCTTCAAAATTCCTTCATAGATTTGTTCCTCTCTCTTTACACTTTTTGGATCATTTTGAAATTCTGATTTTCATTAAGAAATGAGTGAGATATTACAGTTTTACTGAAACTGCATTTTTGACTTTTGCATCTCCGGCGCTCTGTGCATCTCCGACGCTCTGTGGATCTCCAACGCTCTGCAACTCTGAAACTTTGCAACTTGACATAAGATAGACTTTCTCTTCACTTTATTGATAAAATAATTGTTGATCTCAAGGTGAACATGTAATATCAAGATAAATTCATGCATGGCATTGATCGTTGCATTTAGACAAGTTTATTTGATATTTAGCTAAAAATCTTCAAACCCATACTCAAGTCCACTTCAAAAACTAATTTAATGAAGAGAAAATATATGCTTTTATTTGACTAAAGATGAGACACTTTATGGTCTCATCACCCACTCCCACAACCATAGGAGGTGGAAAATGCTCTCGGATTGCTGGGTAATGTTCCTAAGAATCAGGAGAGCCAAGCTTTGCAAGAGGAGCTGAACAAGCACATAATTACGATATTTCCTACAGAGGATGAAATGTTCTGGGGTTAGGAACAAAAGGGTAACTTCTTGGTTAAATCTACTTACATTCTTTTTTCTAACAATGGACAGGGGGTGGATCTGGAAGAGTGTCTGGAACAACAAGCTGACCCCCAAAATAAGCTTCTTGTGGTGGGCTGTTACCCATAACAAAATCCTCACTACTAACAACCTCAATAAAAGGGGGTTCTAGTTGGTTAATAGATGTGTGCTCTACCTCAAAGCTGAAGAATCCATTCAGCACCTCCTTTTCCATTGTGAATTTTCTAAAGATTTATGGGGAAGAACTATGGAGAAACTCAACCTTGACTGGGTCTTCCTGGAAAACCTGATAGATGACCCCCAAAATAAACTTCTTCTTGTGGGCTGTTACCCATAACAAAATCCTCACTACTAACAACCTCAATAAAAGGGGGTTCCAGTTGGTTAAGAGATGTGTGCTCTACCTCAAAGCTGAAGAATCCATTCAGCACCTCCTTTTCCATTGTGAATTTTCTAAAGATTTATGGGGAAGAACTATGGAGAAACTCAACCTTGACTAGGTCTTCCTGGAAAACCTGATAGACTTCACCTAGAGCTGGAGTTCCCCTTTCTTGCACCCCAAGATTAGAGAGCTATGGAGATAAATTCCCCCACACCTAGGATGGAGCGTGTCAAAATAAAGAAATAATAGAATCTTCACGGATAAGGCTTGATCCACTATTGAAATCTTTCACACCTTCATCAGAATGGTCTTGGAGAACACGTCTAACAGCACTTTGCATATGGTTGAGAAACCTCCTACTATGGTGGAAGTGCGAACTGCCTTAAACTGGGGACTGACATAGGATATAACCAAGATCGACAATTCCAAGAAGCTTGCCAGACAAAACACCCTTTGGAGACTCCCTCCTAGAGATTGGACCAAACTCAACTTCAACAGAGCTGAAAAAAGGAATATTGGGCTAGCTAGTGGGGGCGGTATATTCAGAGATAGCCAGGGAGCCTTTATTGTTGGTTATGTCAGGTCCATAGGCATTCAGTCCAATAATGTTGCGGAGGGATTAACTTTGGTGCGGGGGTTCAAAATTGCTCTCTCTATGGGAATGGACAAATTACAAGTGGAAGGAGATTCTAAACTCGTTATTGAGGTAGCTCTTGGTAGGTCAACTAGCGGTTGGAAGCTGAAGGATATTACGGATGAAATTGCCTGCTTACTATCTGGGTTCAGACAGATTGAAATTGGGCATGTTTACCACGAAGGTAACAGAGTGGTGGATGGATTGGCTAACCTGCGACAAAGCATGGACAAGTGGAGATGTTGGAAAAGTAAGAATAATTTACCCATCTAGATTCAAAACCTTCTTGATAAGGAGATAGGCCCTGCTCTTGACTTCTCATGATTGAAGTAATTCCTAGAGAGTACTTTGGGGGCCAGCTGGGATCGAGTCTTGATAGCCTTTCAGTTTTGAGGTCCTATGATGAGAAGAGGATGATGAGTGCCTATCAGATTAGAATTGTCAGAGGCGAGACCCGCCATGGTATGAAAGTTTGTTTGGTTCTTAGTCAGATGTGGATGCTTAAGGAGAGATTTCTCATGAATGGGCACGTGACCAACCCAACATCCCTATGCATAACCCTTAATTATGATCAATTAATGAATGGTTATCATGGCAGGAATAGGAGTGATAGTTCGCATATTGCGAATTTAAGCAAGTACGCCACCCTCGGTGGCTGAAAAGACAATATACTCATTAATTGGAGTATGAATATCGAGGACTGGGAGATTTTTGCAGTTTGAAAGTTTCTAAGTCTTCTACTGCTTCCTGCATTGTTAGTTTGCCTGAGATAAATTGGAGTAATTTAGCCATGGGGGGTGATAGGGCTCGTATTGAGCCTGAATCTTGTGATGAAATTAGATGTAACAAGACCTTCTGGCACATTTTCCAGGAGGGCGAGGTGGCCTCCTACCTTGAATGCTTATAGGGATATGATGAAAGCCTCTCGATGCAGCTCCTACGATCTTGGGAGGACAGAAAGGTTAAGGTGGGCAGTGTTAGTTTTGAAGTTTCTGAAGAGGTGATTGGTTTGGCGACGGGGATGCCAACGGAGGGCACTAAACACCCCAGAAAGAGAAAAGTTTCTGACCCTAAGGGAATGACATGTTTTCTGAAGAAAGGGGAGGTTCTTCATAGTCTACAGGGGGTTTTGATCATGAAATGCTGCCAAAGTCGTGGGACAAGGTGTGTTACATGCTCATAAAGTACTTCACGTTGGACGGTAGATTCAAACACTTCTTCCATTATCATTTTTCTCTACTCAATCATTTTCATCGTAGCAAAGTGATAAGCTTTCCTTTTTATCTTCTTTCATCTCTGGAAACTTCTATTTCGTTGGCCATTGATCAACATGCTGTTGACCCCAACAAACCCCTCATCCCGCTCCGCCAGGGGCTTATCCTCAAACTGTATAAATTCCATCTTGCACTTTGCCCCATAAAGCCCTCATGGCTACCAGGGTTGAATCTCCCTTGCTGCCCTGTTCCAGTCCTGTGGTGTCTAGCCATGTGATAATAACAGAGGTCACTCCAGAAAAGTATGCTAAGTCCATAAAGTCTGGCAAGAAAAAAACTACCATCAGTTTAAGCCCAAATCCTAAAGCTAGGGACCAGACTCCCTTGACTTTTGTGAAGATCCCTGTCAAAAGAAAGTTTTTACTCGATGAGTCTGCACAGGTGACCCCACAGAAAAAGAAAAGGGGTAGGTTGGAAGAAGGAAGTGGTACGGACAGTGAGAATAAGGCAAAGAATGTCTCTGTGGTGGTGGAAGAGGTTAGCTCTGAAGATGGTATTGGTGGTAGCGACAACACTGCCGATGAACACTTTACCTTGGTGAGAACCAAACCCTGATTGTCGTCAACCAGGAGGTTGACGATGCTTGCAGCTAAGAAGGAAGTCTCTGAGGTGGAGGAAGCTACTATAGACCTTAAGGGTGAGGATATTTCTGATAACAAAAACATCAAAGTGGATACTATTATGCCGGAGACCAAACTGACGAGCGGGGAATTTTCTATCAATAAGGAGACCAAGAATGACAATGTGGAGGCTGAAGTGGAGGAAGGGCCCAGTAATTTCCTCGAGCTCAATGTTGAGCTTAATGCTAAGGGTTCCCAATCTGTGAGCTTGGAGAACACAATGAAGGAGTCGGGCAAGATGAAGAGAAAGGGTAAAATGGCTACTAAAGAGAATGAGATTGATATTCTCTCTGAGAGGATCACAGTGCTAGAGAGGAAATTCAAAAATTTGGCAAAGTTCATGGTGAAAGTGATGCACAGATCTGCCATGACCCTTGCCATTCTCTAGGATGCTAAGCTTGCTACCTAGGGATTGAAGGATAAAGATCTCCAGGAGTATCGTGACCTCTACCAATTTCTGGCTGAGGATTGGGACCAGATGTTTAATTCTAGCCATTGGGGCTTTGATCATCGCCTGTGGTTTTTGCTTGCTGTCATTCTGTTGTCAGTCCGCTGTGTCTCTATTCTGGGTCTTTTTTGGCTGTGTTTGTTGGTTATTTTGGTGTTTGCTATTTGGTTCTTGATGGAACTTTGGTGTGCCTTTATGGTTGTTTTGTAATGGGATCGGCACCCTTTTATGCCACTTATCAAAAACATCAAAAAATACTATAAATAGATCCTCACCCCAAGCATTTTAAAGACTCCATGAGAAGTAAAGTTATGCTACTACAACAAGGAGCCATCCACATGTCAAAATCAAAGGAGCACATCCACACAACAAGGGTTATCATGTGAGGTGAATTAGATAGTTTTCATTTCATGTTTTATGCTTTCCTTTATGCTCAATTCGAGGTGTATGTGAGGTGAATGAAGTAGGTTAATCTTGTTTTAGTTTATTTCTTGTGTTCATTTTCACATGCATACAATTGGCACGCCCGATGGGACCCCCACCATCTAATCTACATTTTTGTGAGTTTCTTGTCAAGTGTTGTCATGTAGGTTACAGTTGTAGCTACGCCTATGAATTGATCAGCGAGCTTGTGCTTCCAATTTTAGAGCATGCACTCTATGTTTCAACACCCGTGTCTCTTCTGTCAACGCCTATGTCCCAAATTGCAACACATGTGTTTACTAATATTATCTATTTTGCAGGTTACTCCCAGTTTAGCGCCAGTGTTCTGTCAATCAGTGCCTTTGTTTTAACATCATTTAAATTATTTCATATTTTCAAATTCCACATCTAATCATTATAATTGATTTGATTGCATCTCTAACAATTCCTAGTAGGCTATTTTGCAGATTTAACACTCTATTTTGTAGGTTTCTCATCTGGTTGCAAGTCACCCATCATCTCAATGTCAGATCACCACCTTTCCAGCTAGGATCAACACCTGTGTAGTTAGGATCAATGCCTATGCAATCAAGATCAACGCATATATAGTTAGGATCAGTGTCTATGCAGTCATGATCAATAACTATGCAATCAGGTTCAGCGCCCCTGCACCCAGGTATATTCTCTGTGTTTTAGCACATACACTTGCCATATTGGCACCTAAATCATAGATTTTAGCACTCGTGTGTCATTTTTCAGCGCCTGTGTGTCAGTTTTTAGAGCCTAATAAAGCGTATGTCAGCACTTGTGCAACCTCTGTCAACACATGTGCCTATTCCAATTCTGGTTTTTGAACTAACATCTTTTCTTGGACTAATTTTTGTGATTGCAACATTTTTTTATTGTCCAAGATATTTCTAAGACTACTAATTATTTATGGTTGCAGCCCCACTTGTCAAAGGACCTAGCATCCCTTTTTGCACTAAATCTAGGAACATTTCTCTTTGGGATTAAGAAGAACTTGTTTTCTTTCTTAGGGATTAATCAATTTGTATGCTCTCCCCTTGTACTTCTCATGATCTTGGGGATCATAAACCTTGATTTGATCTAATCATTGTTATCTTCGTTCATCCCAAGGTCCTTGGTGTGTATGATCTCTCCTCGCGCCATTTAGAAATCTTAGAGATCAAAAATGCCTTGGATTATTTCCTCTAGGGGGCCTGCCTTGGATTTCATCACCAAGGGGATGATCTCAACCCTCATGTTCTGGCGAGGTATACAAATTTGGAAGAGAATCAAAAGACTCTTCCATTGGGGGACATTTCTCATTTGGGCAAAGCTTGCAAGAACTTTATACCTTGCAAAGAGAAGGAGGAGAGTGGGTTACCCTCTTGCACCATATCATTAGACATACCCCTCATCTCATGGACATAGGCCTCATGCACCTTGTGTCTATCAAGGATATCCCCTAGAAGCATGTACATCCTAGCTTAAGTCTATCACTCATCATGTCTTGTCGTGCACCGCTATAGTAGGAGGGGAAGATGCTCACAAGTACCATCGTACTTGAGATAGGGTCTACTTTGGGCAAGACAAAAGTCTCCAAAGTAAGGGGTATAAGGTCATATTCCTTATCTATCCAATCTATGACATTATGGTATTAATGGGGGTGGAAATTGATTCTCTATTCTAAGTTGGGATTGATCCACAGCCATTCGTGAGATCCGCAAGTTATGTCACACCTATTTAACTAATTTTAGGCTGATAATCAAGTGTTTGGCATGTCTTCATCATTGAAACTCGTGAATCCCCTCAATCCAAATCCTTTGCAAGAATTGTGCATATATGTGTGTGAATTATATTTGCAAAGTTGCCTAAGGTCAAACACCTAGCCATCCTTAATCACCTCTTAATCACCCAATATTTCATACACAAAGCATAAATCAACCGAGATTAATTATTATCACTATGGAAGTGAATAATTCATAATTAAATAGTATTTTACGAAAGCAATTGAGAAGGAGTGTACACTCAACTCTATGAATGAGGTGGAATATTTTTCTAATGTAGGCATGGAATCTACTCTTAGCTCTAAAACTAAAACAAGCACAAACATGAAAATAATAATCCAACAATGCCCCATTATGAAGGGCCCTAGAGAAAAGACATAAGGGAAACACTGAGCATCCTCCATTACTCCCTCTTAGCAGAGCACTTAACTAGATGCTTAGAGATTCTAGACACCTTCATCTCTACTACTTGCACCTATAATGATGACTCGCTCTACCCTCTCTACACATTAAAAAACAAAATGAGATTTTATGATAGAGGTTTTTCTTCCTCCAAGTTGATGCAGAGTACCCTTGCCCCTACTCTTGTTCCTCTATTTCTTCCTAGTGACTGTTGGCAAGAGACACTATATGGATTCATGGTTGTTGTCATTGATGGCAACAAAGGTCATCCCACATATCCGCAAGACATGATATGTCTCTACCGGAAGTCAGAATAAAGAATGTTGTGGTCCGGTAAAGAAGAACAGAGCATGTGGCAAGGTCCGACAGATTGGTCCGGACCTCTCAGAGGAAGTTTCTTGGTGCAGTGCGGATTTGGGGAAGTCAAGAGGACTACCTTGAGTGGTATATTCCAAGGATTTAGCCTCCGGTGATGAACAAGGAAAAAGATATGAATGGTTGAGTACCGGATTACTGAGAGACAGTGAAAACAGAGGAAGAACTGACTGGCAGAGTATCAGACTACTTTCCGGATGGGTTACTGTTGATGACAGAGGTTGTGAAGGCATGAATCATGTTTGGCCGACATGATTAATGATATCTACAAGTATATGCTTGATCCGCATTGCTTGGTGAGGAAGGATTCAGCCGACAGAATGAGAGTTTATAAGAAACTAGACTGTTCCGGATGCCGACTAGAAAGGTGATGAAATTACTTGTGCGGATATTTATAGAGGATGGATTTAGTTGTGAAGTGAGTTGTGATGTGGAGTGATATGCGAAGAAGTCCAAAGAAAGAGCAGAGGTAGCAAAAAGGATCCGGTATGTGAAAGATAGCAGAATAAAGAACAGAGGAAAGATGAAGTGCAGCAGATCAGTGTACTGAGCCTAACCGGAACTGAACTCCAGCATATGCAGATGCTTCCAATCAGTTCAAGACTGTGATTCTCATCACTTTGTAGACAGTGTGTCTTTTTGTAGGCAGTGGGCCTCTTGTGAGCAGTGTGCTCGGGCAGTGAGCCCTAATTGGCAAGTGCCATTTTTGTAATTTCCTATTCTTCTAACAGAGAATAATTCTTGGGTTAATCACCCCGTGGTTTTCTCCCTTAACAGGGTTTCCACGTCAAAAATACTGTGTCATGTGTTTCTTATTTCATGGTTAATGTTTTGTGTTTGATTTTATGCTGCTTCAATTAAAAGGAAAGTTCAATAAGGGAAATAATTAGGATAACTGATTCACCCCCCCCCCTCTCAGTTATCAACAATTGGTATCAGAGCTAAGTTCCTCCTAATAGAGCCTAACAGCTTGAGGAAGATCTGGGATTTCAAATGGATGCATATGGTTTAAGGGAGCAACTCAAGACTGCCCTTGAGGATCTTGAACAGTCAAATTCTGAAGTCAGTGAATTAAAGGAAAGACTCAAACAGGCTGATGAATTCATGAGAGAATTAAAAGACAAATTAAGTCTCTCTATGAAAAAGAGAAAGGAGCTGCTTCAACAGTTGGCAAGACAAAGTGAAGAAAGCAATACAAATGAGGAATTGACTGAGCAAACCAAGTTATGTGAAAAGTTATCAAAAGAAGTCATTATGTTAAGACATGAAATGGAATCAGGAACTATAAAGTTTACTCAAGAGATTGAAGAAAAAAGAAAGGCTGAAGACAATCTAAGACAATCTCTTAAAGAAAAATCAGAAGAATGCCACCAGATGGACAGGATTATCAGACACCTTGAATCTGATCTTGAAGATGCCAAAGATAATGAAGGAAAACTTGAGGATCAAATTGCCTCTCTCAAAAGAGACCTTCAAACAGCAAATGAATATAAAGAGAAATTCAAGATAAGTTCTGCTCAACTTGAAGTTCTTCTTGGAAGTCAAAAGAGGACAGATGACAAGTATGGCTTGGGATATGAGAAAGGAGAAAGCTCCGGATCCGGTCAGAAGAATCTTGGATCAGAAAATCCAAGGAGCAGGCCTAGAAGACCTCCGGTAAGACAGCCAAATGCTCAAAGATATCCATCCTTCAATGGATACTGCCACAACTGCAACCACTTTGGTCACAAAGCTAATCAGTGCAGAATGAGAATGAATCAGAATAATTCATCCTTCTCCGGACAGTGCTTCAACTGCAAAAGGTATGGACACAAATCCCATGAATGCAGAATTATGCAAGTAAACAAATCATTCAAAGGTAGATGCTTCACATGCAATAGAATAGGTCATATGGCAAATCAATGCAGATCAAGAGGATATCAGTCAAATATGCAAAGAAATGTTATTTGCCAAATCTGCAATAGGTCCGGTCATAATGCTAAAGTCTGCAGAAACAAAAATCAGGACAAAAGAGGTCCGGTGTATAATCAGAATCAAGACAAGGGTAAACAAAAGATGAATGCGGATGAGGTTAGGAATCAGATGAGCAAGATTTGGGTGAAGAAAAGTTCAGAGAATGTAGAGGTTGGATCCGCACCAGACTCTGGTGCTGATATTTCTTCCGGAAATTAAAAAGTAAGCTCAGGCTCAGGGGGAGACTCAAAGAAAATCTTGTTCCCCCAGCCAAACAAGCGGTGCCGGATGTGGCACAAGATGCGGATCAAAGGGTTTGTAGATATGAGTCTTGAGATACTTCAGTCAAGTTTTCAGAGGTCCGCATGAAGTTATGAAGAAGCTGTGATCAATCAAATAAGACCTGTTCAGGGAGATGCTCCGGTATGATAGAGGATTACAAAAAGGTCCGGAAAGATCCGGAAATGCACTATCTTGTTCTGCGGATTGGACAGAGTGTTTGAGATGATCTTGTAATATGCTATCTCGATTTATTCATGATTGAAAGATCCGGATGATATCCACAGATCAGGACTAATCCGGGATACTCCAAGCTATCCAGACAAGGCAAACCGGAATGATGTAGGTGAAGCATTTATTGCAGACAGGTATTAGGGTTCGCGGAGCAATTTAAGGGATTTCTCAAAGGTCATTTGCTCATTCTGCACTCGAGAAGAAGCGAAAAGTGGAGCTCTGCAACAAGGTTCATCAAGCACCAAGGATCTCCTGCCAAAGCTATTGTATAAAGAAATCAATCCAACCACTCCGTGCAAACCGAAGGCGCATAAGGTATTCTCCGTTTTTCGTTACCTCACTGCAAATCTTTGAAGAATGGCTACTCCAAACATAGTTAAGATCTCTGATAGACCTCGCCCCTCATTCAAGAAACATCCCTACAAATCATTGGAGGTAGACCCACTAGGAGCCTTCTCTAGTGTTCCCCACGGAGTTTTACACACCGAAGACATTAGGGTTTACATACATGCAAACATTGAGGAATTTGGGGAATTCAAATTAAGAGACCTCTATCACAAGCAGCTGATTGACAATGCTTTTGAGCTTAAACCAGAGTATAAGGATATTCAGAAGAAACAATTTGAGCAATTTATTCATTTCCCCTGTTTTGAAGAGGATGAATGGGTCCGGTATGTGCTGAGCAGGATGCATGACAACTTTCTATGGCTAGATAGACCCTGCAAAATCACAAAAGAGGCAATTAGAGCAGTAACTGGCCTATACTCTTCCGGAGGAGTACCTATCCTCAAATCTGTCAAGAACAACATTGTAACTGAGGCCACCGGATCAAAATTTGACAAAAGGGCAATGACCATTGAAGACATCTCCGATCCGGATATCAAATATGCATCAATGATAATAGGATACAAGATCTACCACTCCAGCAGGGAGAATTCTGTATCCGGAACTGCAATATACACTGCTTATGAAATGTTAAGAAAGAATGCAGAATATGATCTCTGCGAACTACTACTAAGCCAATTAATGGAAAACATACAGAAAATCAAGAAGGATAAGAAGAATTCCTTTAAGTATGGTACTCTTATTGTATGTCTATTCTTCTATTTCATGAATGAGCTACCCGGAACAAGTGGATGGGTATGGCAAAATGACAAACCTGTTGCAGTCCAGATAAGAGACTATTTGCATGGACTTGGGGATGCAAAAGCGAGAAATACAGCTCTATGGGGATACTTCAAAAACTTTCAGAGCATGATGCAAGCAAGAGAGAGAATTCCCCAGTCTCTCATTGAGAAATACAAGGACTCAGTGTGCTTTATGGTTGACACTGATCAGTGCCTAATGGAGGCAGTGGAGCCAAGGACTGTCTGGATCATGCCCATGGGGTATGAAGTTGATGAACAGATAGTGGAGCTGCATGTTCAACACATGCTAAGTCAGCCCAAAGATCCTAAGGCAGAAAGGTTTGGAACCTTTGAGGAGCTGAGTGTAAAAATACATGTAGAACTCAGGGAACCTGAGATTAAAAGAAAGGTAAGAAAAGAAGTAGAGCACATTGCTCAAGGCCTAGGTATCTCAAAGGAGGCACTTGATGCCAGCCGGGAAAAGAGGAGGAAGGCCGAAGAAGAAGAGAAAAGCAAAGAAAGTGCTCCGGTTGGAGCTCCCACCCGGACCAGATCAACAAAGAGATCTGCACCTCCCTCAACCAAAAGTTCAAAACCGGAAGTCCAGGCATCCGGTAAGAGATCAAAGGCAAAAGCCACAAGGGCTTATGGAAGCCAAAAGGATGAAGAGGAAACAGAATCAGATGAAGGAATAAGAGAAGTAAAGAAACAGAAAAAGAAAGGATCCGGTAAGCCCTCCACAGGCCAAGACAAGGAGGAAATGGCAGAGGTAACTGTTGAAAAGCCCACTCTGTCACTAGAGAGCATAATCAAGTCGGTCACGGTGGATGGAAACCTTCAACCAATGACTGAATCATATGATGACTTCAGTGAGGCCGACCAAAAGACTCTGCAGGAGGCCACAGTGAAATATCTTAATATATACAATAAGGCTTTCATTGAGATCATATCTCTCATTCCTAAAAGCCTAGAGAAGGAAATGGAAGTAAGAAAGAATAATGCTCATGCCAAAGATCTTGAGATCCGGGAGCAGATAGCTATTCAGCTATATCCTCAAATTGATCCCAAGACAATGAACATTATCTTCAAGGACTGCAAAGATGAGTTCAGAAGCAAAGCCAGGATGAATCAACTCATGCTTGGTGAGACTGACAAAGTGGCCCAAGAAACAGAAGAGATCCTCCGGAAGGCCTTCAAAAGGTTCAATCTTCCTGTTGTAGAGGACTTAGGTGCAGAAACAGCTGCTGATTTGGAATCTTCTGTTCCGGAAGAAGTGAGCCCTGAACAGACAAGTGAGGACTTGGGACCCTCTGCTCAAGAAGAAGTGGCCCATGAACAAGTTAGCATCTCTCCTCCGGTTTCCCCTACAGTCTCCGGATCCAAAGAAGAAGAGCAACTACAGGAGAAGGAAGCAGTGGTGAAAGACAAAGAGGTTGACAGTTCTAAGACTGCAGAAGAAAAGAAACATCTGTCTCCGGCAAGAGACACTGCACAAACTGTTCAACAATTTTTGAGTAAAGAAACTCTAGAGATTGATGAACCGGAGCTTCTCAAAGGTCCATTTGATTTTGACTCTCTCTCTCCGGTACAAACAATGAAGATAGCTTCATTTGCAAATGCCAAGGCAAATGAAAAGCTCCTGAAGTCTCATATGGAAGACTGTGAGTTGATAGAGGCTGCTTCCGGAATACTTGTAAAGATCATGCCATCAATCCAGATAGATCCGACAGCCTCCACTTCCGGTAATCTAAAAACCTTAGTCAGCAGTGTTGATACACATTTTGATTCTTTAGAAAAATCAGCTGAAGAAAAGGTCCGGAAGGAATTTTTGGATAAGAGATTTTCAGAAATATTAGAATCAATCTCTAAGGATAGGAAGATTGTAAGCATTGGAATAAGGAGCTTAGAGAATGCTCTTAAGGATGGCGGTGATATCTATAAATTTTGTATATCCTGGTCAAAGGCAACAGCAGCATTTGACAAGAAAATAAAAGAGGAACAGGATAAGCTACAAAGCTTATCTCAAAGTTTTGATCCTCTCTCTTCCTCTATAATAAATCAAGAATGTCAGACTATTGCAGTCTTGAACGAAATAAAGAATCTTGAGAAGGAAAGGAAGAACATCACCAACCGGATGGGAGAACTTAGAAGGATTATAATCCCTAAGTTGGAAACCATGCATGAGACCATCAGTGATGCTAGGACCACCGCCCAAACAAAAGATCCGACAGATCTCAAGCGGGTAGAAGCGTTTGCATTTTTGTTAAGTGGTCACATTTCAATTTTGGACAGAATGAAGCAAAGTTGGGCTACCGAAATGATTCAATTACAGACATCCTTTGCAGACATTCTTCAATATATGTGAGTATGTAAATATGCGGCTAAGTATAAGAAATTTTTGAAAATTTTGATATGCGGACCCTACCCTTTGCCATTGATGTCAAAGGGGGAGTGAGGAGCAGTGAAAAATGAGGGATCCAACTAAGGGGGAGTTCCAGAAATTGTATATAAAGACAGAGCATCAACAAAGGGGGAGCATAGTGAAAACACTTAGTCATTTTTCACTAAGTGTTGCCATCAATGCCAAAGGGGGAGATTGTTGGCAAGAGACACTATATGGATTCATGGTTGTTGTCATTGATGGCAACAAAGGTCATCCCACATATCCGCAAGACATGATATGTCTCTACCGGAAGTCAGAATAAAGAATGTTGTGGTCCGGTAAAGAAGAACAGAGCATGTGGCAAGGTCCGACAGATTGGTCCAGACCTCTCAGAGGAAGTTTCTTGGTGCAGTGCGGATTTGGGGAAGTCAAGAGGACTACCTTGAGTGGTATATTCCAAGGATTTAGCCTCCGGTGATGAACAAGGAAAAAGATATGAATGGTTGAGTACCGGATTACTGAGAGACAGTGAAAACAGAGGAAGAACTGACTGGCAGAGTATCAGACTACTTTCCGGATGGGTTACTGTTGATGACAGAGGTTGTGAAGGCATGAATCATGTTTGGCCGACATGATTAATGATATCTACAAGTATATGCTTGATCCGCATTGCTTGGTGAGGAAGGATTCAGCCGACAGAATGAGAGTTTATAAGAAACTAGACTGTTCCGGATGCCGACTAGAAAGGTGATGAAATTACTTGTGCGGATATTTATAGAGGATGGATTTAGTTGTGAAGTGAGTTGTGATGTGGAGTGATATGCGAAGAAGTCCAAAGAAAGAGCAGAGGTAGCAAAAAGGATCCGGTATGTGAAAGATAGCAGAATAAAGAACAGAGGAAAGATGAAGTGCAGCAGATCAGTGTACTGAGCCTAACCGGAACTGAACTCCAGCATATGCAGATGCTTCCAATCAGTTCAAGACTGTGATTCTCATCACTTTGTAGACAGTGTGTCTTTTTGTAGGCAGTGGGCCTCTTGTGAGCAGTGTGCTCGGGCAGTGAGCCCTAATTGGCAAGTGCCATTTTTGTAATTTCCTATTCTTCTAACAGAGAATAATTCTTGGGTTAATCACCCCGTGGTTTTCTCCCTTAACAGGGTTTCCACGTCAAAAATACTGTGTCATGTGTTTCTTATTTCATGGTTAATGTTTTGTGTTTGATTTTATGCTGCTTCAATTAAAAGGAAAGTTCAATAAGGGAAATAATTAGGATAACTGATTCACCCCCCCCCTCTCAGTTATCAACAGTGACACCCTTCCAGATAGCTAAAATCACCCACAAAGTGCCAAGATTTCCTTAGCTCTTCCCTCTTTTCCCATGGATGCCTTTACAACACTCCTAAAATGTTCAAGAAATCACACACCACCACCCTACCCCCCATAACTTGTAATCTTCTACTAATATCACATATTCAAATAATCCAACAAAGATCAACCTTTGATCCCCTAATAGAAAGCTACTTTGGTTGACTTAATGAGAGCTTGCATGTTAGGGATAACATGTGTCCTTTATGTAAGAATAGACATACAATTTCTTTTTGTCATCGACATTTACAAGGGATGAAAAATTGTAGTGTCCAGGATTTGGCTCCCATGTCATGCACCCTAATGTTTTTTTTTTAACCCAGAGGTATCCCCTAGCCCTACCCCCCTGAGAGAGATAAGAGCATTGTGGCTCCGCCCAACGTTGCCCACCGCACCTTGCCCCGGGCTTACATTTTGTGCCAAGTTGGGGCTAATAACGGCGAGGCAAGCAGAGGTGAGACTAATCCTCAAGGGACTGCCGAGGGGGCCCACACACCCCGAACAACCATTAGAAATCCGGGCAGAGAGAATCGACCTCGTGACCTATATGGGACAAGCCCAAAGCCCTTAGCCAACTATGCCACCCATGCGGGCTCATGCACCCTAATGTTGCTTGTTCTTTCTATCCTAAATAACAACATAGGTGTACTTAGATCAAGATAAGAATATTTATGCCATCTTCAATATTCAAGCAATCTACCATAAGTTTGATCAAACACCCTAATAAATAGAGATTCAATGTTTGGACTAAATGACATTCCTACAATCTCGCCAAACTTATGTCCTATCCATTTAAACTAAAGAAATGGATGACATCCCTCTTTAATGGAATTGTAGTCAATTTTTCCCTTCGTCCGACAACTTGCCTTCCTTCTTTGATACCCATGCCTTCAAAATTAATTGTGTCTTCCTTTAGTGACCAATCTATTTGGTTTTGAAAATCTTTTCATTTATTTATTATTTGCATTATAAATAAAATTTAATATTTTATGTATATAATGTGCCTAACACAAGGGATGTGACATTATTTAGAGAAAATATATAACTTACAACCAAATAAAATAACACCATCCATCGGTCATGGAGCTTGACAATTGACCATGAATAAACACACTATATTAATTTTGAAATTGCTAATATAGAATTACAATTAAGAGAGACTTCTTTATAGTTTTTTATAGCCCCAAAACATGCATTATGGGCACTAAAAATAACACTCCAAATAAATACAAAAAATCTAAAATAAATCACACCAAATAAAGATAACATAAAATCATAAAAAACTTTGCCAAAAAACTGCCCCATTTGTGTCAAATAAAGAGTGCCCCACATATAACTAAAAATAGGTCTTTGAACTAAAGAGTGCCCCGCATATAGCTAAAAACAGGTTTGTTGAAGTGGCTCATTATTATCAAGTATATTTCCTATTAAATTCTTATATTGTACAAGTTATTTTATTACAAGTGGTATCAAAGCATGATCTTGGCACTCAAAGGGCAAGAATCAAGGGAATTTTTTTTTGGCTCAAGAGGTCAAATTGGGAAGTCCATATCTCTCTAAAATTAGATATTTTTTCTTGATTTTTAAAGGGTTTTTCAAGGAAATTTTGAAGCTACTACACCCCAAATTTGAGGTCATTTGGAGCATATTTGAGGACATTATTGTGAAATTAGGGTTTCCACCAAATTTTCTCTCAAGTCTGCAAATTAGCGAATTTCTTAGAGATTTTTTGTAAAGGAGAGATCTAGGATAGGGTAAGTTATAGTAAAACTTTTAGATCATTTAGATATGTTTTGTATGATTTATTATAAAATTATTTGTTTCATCATGGTGGGGCCTAAAACAAGAGGCAAAAAAAATTGTCACGCCTGAAAATCTCTAGGCATGATGATGTGGGAAGTGAGGAGACTGGGCCCATAGATAATGAATCTATAAGAGAACAAATAAGGGAATAAACCAACAAGATAAAGGACTAAATCTTGTTAAATATGGATGGGAAGATAAAAGAAATCAAATTGATGATGGAGAAAATGGTTTATGGCCAAGGTTCTAGAGATTCCAAACATACAAAGTCACACAACAAGGATTGAGAGAAAGAAAAGTATCATAAGGGGAAGGGTTCTTTTGGGTTTGAATCAGACATGAAGATAGATCATCACCTGAATATGACTAGGCACTTTATTCAGAGTTGGATATATGAAAGTTTGATGGCAAAGGTCCTACCAATTGGCTCTGTCAAATGGAGCAATTATTTGACATTCACCATGTTCCTTGTCAACAAAAGGTGGCAATCAATTCCTTATACTTGGAACCTAACCAATTCATTTGGTATTGTTGGCTATATGAAGAAAAGAAAAAGAAAGGATGTGTTGTCACTTGGTCTATTTTCTGAAAGGATCTCACTACACATTAATGTGACAATTCTATGGATAGCTACTTTAGCTAGATTATCAAATTAAAGCAAATATGTACAGTCAAGGATTATATTCATCAATTCCAAACTTTGTCTTTAAGAGTGGAAAATATGGCAACAAAAAATTTGGTGGTATTATTCCTTGAAGGCTTAAAGGATCACATCAAATATAAGGTATGCATGTGTCTATCCAAATTTTGTGTCCCAAGCAATGATCATGGAAAGAGAGGTAGAGGAAAATTTGTGGCTAATAAAATACAAGGTTTTGTAAACATAAGGGATAGAAGCATTCCTACATAGTCACTTCCTTAGCATACTAGATTGACACCACAACAAATTAAAGAGAAGAGAGAAAAAGGGTTATGTTTTAACTATGATAGAAAATATAGTTAAAGACATATATGCACTGAAAATAAATTATTTTATATTGAAGGGCTAAGTGAGGAAGAAGTGGAGGAACCAATATTAGAGGGTGACAATGAGTTAGATGAGGAATCAAGAGATGCTCAACCAATCATTTCTTGTCATGTACTTGCTAGAGCTAACACCCCATAAACTCTCAAGGCGTTGGGTTTCTTGAAGAAAGAGAGAGTAATAGTGTTGATAGACTCAGGAAGCACTCATAGATTTATCAATAAGAAGTTAGCTACTTGTCTATATTATTTTATATATATTGCTCCATGATTTTAGGTCTAAATCATAGATGGGGCTATTGTTAGTTGTTTAGGAAAATTTTATAGCATTAAATTGACCATGGGAGAATATAAACTTGATTGTCCAATGTTTACTATTTCGATGGGTGCAACAGAATCGTGTTGGGAGTATAGTGGCTCACTACATTGGGGACAATTGAGATGAACTTCTAATAGCTATTCATAAGATTTCACTTAGAGGGGAGGATAGTTGAACTAAGAGGGTTATGTGCAAAGTCCCCATAAATAGTAATCTCTCATCAAATGCAAAAGAATATTAACAAAGGGGCTAGTGGATGTGTGGCCCAATTGTTTTCTTTAGCAGCGTATTAGCCAAATTTTTGTATCTAGCTAGATGTACAAGTAATTATAGATTGTCACTCATTGGCTTTTGAAAATATGCCTAAAGGATGGACTCTAACAAGGGATAACTATCATTCCATTCATCTAGTGCCAAGGAGCCAACCACTCGACATCAGGCCTTACAAGTACTCATATATACAAAAAAGTGAGATTAAGAAGATGGTTCATAAGATGCTAGAAGCAATTATTATTAGGCATAACCAGAGTGCCTACTCCTCTCCCATGGTGATGGTGTGTAAGTAGGATGAAACTTGGCACATGTGTCTAGACTATAGAGAGCTCAAGAAGTACACTATCAAATATAAGTTTCCTATTCCATTCATTGATGATTTACTAGATGAATTGAATGGAGATATATTTTTATAAAACTTGACCTTAGATTAGGTTATCACCAGATTCAAATTAAGAAAAAAGATATTCCCAAGACAACATTCAGGACTCATGAGGCTCATTATGAGTTTCTAGTGATGCCATTTGGTCTTACTAATGCTCTCTCTACATTTCAAAGTTTGGTGAATGTCATCTTTAAATCATTTTTGTGGAAGTTTGTATTAGTGTTTTATGATGATATATTGATTTATAGCAAGAGATGGGAAGATAATTTACATCATGTAGATCAAGCATTACAAGTTCTCAAACATCATCAGCTATATGCTAAACCTTCCAAGTGTGATTTTGGTCTCAAAGAGGCAGAGTACACAGGTCACATAGTGTCTCATGAAGGAGTAAAGGTTGATCCTAACAAAATCAAGGCTATGATAGAGTGGCATTTTCCTAAAACCATTAACAACTTGAGGAGCTTCCTAGGACTCATTGGATATTATAAAGAGTTTGTGAAGAACTATGGCCACATAGCAGCACCCCTTATAACTCTATTGAAGAAGGATGTTTTTCAATGGTATGAGTTAGCTAATACAACATTCGAGAGATTGAAGGAGGTTATGTGTACCACTTCGGTTCTAACCACTCCAAACTTCACCAAGGTTTTGATTGTGGAGTGTGATTCTTTAAGAAATGGTATAGGAGTAGTTCTCATGTAGGAAGGTAGGCCCATTGCTTTTGAAAGTTGTCAACTAAAGGGTAAGAATCAACTCAAACCCATTTATGAGAAGGAAATGCTAGACATTCTTCATGTAGACTTGAAACAATGGAGGCCATATCTAATGGGGAGACACTTCAAAGTTAAGACGGATCATGATAGCCTAAAATATTTTTTAGAGCAACGGTTATCGTTTCAAGAACAACAAAAATGGGTCATTAAGATGTTGGGGTATGACTTTGAGAATGTCTATAAGAAAGGTGTTAGGTCCTGAAATTGCTACTCACACTCCTAGAGGGATCAACTCACTTCAAGGCTAGGGACTTGTCATCTTGAAGGTGAATCAATCAACTCTTCACTAGAACATATGATTAAAGGCCAATTGTTGAGAGTGGATAATCTCTCCTTCACTTTGAGCTCAACTAGACTCAAGAGGGTGTTCCTAGAGGTATCCTTAACAAGACATCTATGCTATCAAGATGATTCATGACTAAACAACAACTATACCCAATGTACACTTGACCCTAATATTTGTCACTAGGCCAAAGACTAACTAGCTGCTTGTAAAATCTTTGATTAAGCTGATAACTACAACCTTGCATATGCACCTATAGATGACAATAATATTATATCCCCATGAATGAATCCACTGAACATTCAATACACAAGTGTAAGGTGTAGGCATGCACGACATGATTCTCTAATGATTTAATTATTTAAGGTCATAGAGGATCTTTAGATTATAATAATGAATCATGGCAACATGTGAAACCCTAATCTACTCCTAATCTACTAAGGACAGAGGATTAATTAAAATAAAGAGTCTTTGGCCTCTCACCAATTAGACTAGTGCCTAATCCATTAGGCAACAAAGTCACGAACTATAAGGAAGACGAAGATACACTTGCAAAACATAATTGAAACTAGATGTGCAATAGCAAATCAAAGATAATACTTCTCTAGGCTAAGGCCAAATAGACCCACTTGGTTCCAAAGAGTTGTGGCAAATATTCTACTTACCCTGAGAAAAAGGTTGGATGGACATAATTAATTTTTACAAACAAAACATTTCTCTTTGTGCTAAATGGGTGATTCGGGCTACTATAGGTTTTGAGGCTTGAAATATTCTTCCCAAACATTACATTACCTTTAGTTTGTCCTATGGCAAACAAGGTTGACAACATGTTGGCTCATACACTCTTCTTATTATGAGTGCTCAAATCAAAATTAAACGCTCCTTTGTGATTCAAAGCATTTAGAAATCCTTTGATGCGGTTAAAGTGGGTTAAAAACAATTCTAGATATTCTCTCTTTCAAAGATCTTAATCTTTGGTGCTCTCCTATTACTAAAAATTCTAGTTTGCCCTTGGCAAAAATGCTTGGTGTCAAATCTCTTCAACTCTTTCACAAGGACATCCATACTATTAGAGACATAATTTCCTCTATAGATTGGACCCTATGGCTAGTGTTACAAGAAAAACTATAATTTTTTAATATCGACTTGTCTTCTCTCCTTAACATGCAAGAACTTATACCTAATATAATACATCACAAATTATACTTTTAACTACTTCTCACCTAGGACTCATGGTAGAATTTGAACCATATTTTTTAAAATTGCATGTCTAGACTTCTCTACAAGGTACTTCCGACTAAGGCTTAAATTTGACGGTCGACCTTGCCTGTCCAGAATTTTTTTAGTGACGATTATCTATTCAAAGGTGCCCTTAAAATACTATGATATATATATACAATGTATCCAAAATCTCTCCTTTCATGTGATACAGTCTTAATTGTATTTTTCAAAAAAAATGTCTAAATACGGCCATACAACCATCAAATTTAGGCCCTACTTCCGACATTCTCTTCCACCCTTCGCAAGCTCAACAAACAACAAGGGCTCATTTCCCCAAACTTGGTTTTGTTGGCTTAAGCTCATGTCAAAGCACTTGGCCAAAGAAAAGTAATATTGAATTTGTACTGTACCATATTTGGAATCTTCCGGAAGAATCCATGCTCGCTGACTGCCATAAGTGCCGTCTGAATTTAAAAGATTTGGTGAGTTGGGTATGAACATGCGTTTCTCTTGGTGGGGCCACTTGTCATATTTTAACGGGAGTTTCCTATGGGATTGTTGGTTTTAGCTGGAAATGTAGACCTCCACGTGGCCACAACTTTGAAGCCGGCTCCTTGTGACGTAAGCGACGCTAACTTGCATTTGCCGGTAGGTTTCCTTGTAAGAGAATAATAATCAGCTAGAAGCTTCAGAGCCGTTGAAATCAAATCTCACGCGACTTTTAGGCGGCGAAGAAGTTTCTACCTGCTGCCGGCGGTCAATAAACATACCGAGTACGTAATTAATCCACGTGCTCATTTCGATCCTTCTTTAAATTCCCGCCGCTAACCCAGCCCTGGCATCGCTTAATCTTCTGCGGAAAGTTGAGAAACAGAAATTGTGGGAGAATTATCTGTGTGAAGGATTGTAATTTGAAAGTGTTAGCATTTGGCAAAATGTCAAGCAGAGCTTTGATTAGCGCAGTTATGGCAGTGGTGTTGAGCATGATTGCTCTAATGGCCGTCAATGCTCAGGACGTTTCAGCCCCTGCGCCTGCCCCCACCAGCGATGGTAAGTCTTTTCTGTTTTTGATAGTATTGGTATTGAGTGCACAAATTATCACCTATTTTGGTTAAAGGTTGATTCTGTCTGGATCTTCTAATATCTCTTTATTGAAGAGTTGATTCGGCCTCATTTTTTTTTTTTTTTGGGTTCAAGCCCTTATAGCCAACAAAATTTAGTTTTAGTTTCTAATAGATTTTCTGTGAACCAATTAATTTCTCTGTTTCAATACTTGATTTGTGCTGTTTTTTGATATTATGAATGGATGAATGCAGGGAGCGCCATAGATCAAGGAATCGCCTACATTCTCATGATGGTGGCATTGCTTCTCACCTATTTCCTTCACTGATTCCATACAAGACATTCTTTCTTCAGATCACACAGATGTTTTCCTTATTGAATTAGGGTCACCCCTGTTTGTAAATCAAGTGCTGCAAAGATTGATCTCCAATTCTTTATTCATTCCCATCCCTACCCTGCAAAATCGATCTCCAATTCGTTATTCGTTATCAATGCCTGCTTGGGCGTGATTGTACAAAAGTAAATTTTCATTAAGATTTTTTTATATGAGAAATAAATTCTTTTACTAAAATCATTCGGGTTGCATAAGCTAGAGTCCCATGAAAATGCATTGCAGAAAATTTTCAGTTTAGGCTACTCTGAGCTACATTTACTGTGAAATGTCTAGTGAATTTAAAATTTTTATAGAGATTTAATTGGAGCTAATTTACGAAATGTGAATGACGACACAATTTCTTTTCAATAGGTCTGGTTTCTGTAATTATATTTTTAGTGCTTAAATCTATTTTTGCAATTGTTGTAAATCTGCAACCCTGTACCAATCTTTAAATGTTTTCTGTAAACAGGTGCTGCCTTTTTATTTTTATTTTTTCTAATTTCTCTAGTTACAGAGAACTGGCTGAAAAAAAATATCGAAACAGCAAACCAAGTTAAAATAAAACTATAAGGCCGTTGAACTCCTCTTTGGTTTCTTTATGGATAAAATCGGATTATAGAATAGCAGGAGCAGGGGAACTGATCCGTCAGTATGTCGAATCTAATTACATCTACAAACGTACCATCATTCTTATTTGTTTGATATTTTTCTTTGTTTCTTCTTTCTGTTCATTAAACAGTAGGAGAAAGGTAAGTTTTGGCCAAGAAAAAATAGGATAATTATTAATCATTTTTTGGTAGAGATAAGGTGCAAAATTGTTATTGTGTGTTTAATTATTAAAGAGTGTGATGTTTAAATAAAGTGGCCTAGATTGTGAATAACTTGTCAGGCTGTTCACCAAAAGAAAAGGCCCCATAAAAACCCAATAAAATGATTACATGTTGCAGTTCTATTTTACCTCTTTCATCTTCTTCTAGATTCTTTAGTCACTGCCTCAGCAAAGGAATACTATAGCAATGGAAAAGTTATTATATTACTATAATGTTTAAAAAAATTGTTAAACTATTTTATAATTATTTAAAATTGGTGTTATTGTGATATAATATAATAGAGCAATTGTCCATAGGCTCTATGAAGAGGTTTGAGTAAAAATTAGAATTTCAATAGGCATATCAGAAAGTTTTAGGAGTGACATTGGAGTTAAACAAGGGTGCCCTTTATCCCCCACTATTTTTGGCTTATACATTGACAAACTTGAAGAGTGGTTGAATTTGCAAGGTGGAGATGGTGTACAATTAGAGAATTATGTGATAAGGCTCCTTTTATATGCTGATGACCTTATTATGATTGCTCCTTTTATACGTTGATGACCTTATTATGATTGCTAAGTCCCCTCATGGGTTATAAGAGCACCTTTATGCCCTTGAGCACTTTTGCAAAGATGTTGGTATGCAAGTCAATACCAACAAAGACCAAAATCATGATTTTCTCCAACACAAAGAAAAAGATCCAACACATGTTTTACTTTTAGGAAAGTATTCTTGAAGAGGTAAATGAGTACAAATATCTCGGGATTGACTTTAACAACATACTTAGTTGGAAGACTTGTAGAAAGAAAAGAATTTTGGTAGGTTGGAAAGCATGGTATGCCCTCCAAAATAGATGTAGAGAGGCAAAATTATGGGACTGGAAAACTATTTAGATTCTTTTTGGGCTTTTGGTAAGTCTGGTGGTACTTTATGGGTGTGAGCTTTGGGATAGCAACACATCAGAGTCCAAGTGGAAGCAAATAGAGAGAATCCAAAAGCACATGATCACTAGCAAGTTTAGGCTAAAAGTTTCAACTCCATATGAGATTGTGTTCGCTGAAACATGGGTTGTTCCTATGTAAGCCATTGCTATGATGCGTCTCTTAAGATATCTCAAAAGAGTTGATCAGATGGAAGCAAGTAGATGGCCTAAGGTAGTCTTTAATGAGGTTCTAAGAAAAAGAAATAAGTCTTGGATGAAACAAAATTACAAGTGGACGAGCAAGTGGAATATTTATTTGAATGGTTGCCCTACAAATGGCAAAGGAATAAAAGCTTTTGTCATAGATAAATTCCACAAGTCTATGTGGGGTGGCAATCTAGGGAGAAAAAATAAGTATTACCTCAAGGAGTTTAACCCCACTTGTGATCATCAACAAAAAGTGTACATTGGGGCAAATATCTCATGGAGAGCTAAGATTATGATTACTCAGGTTAGAACTAACTCTCATCAGCTCCGATGTGAAACAGGGAGGTGGAAAAGGCCTAAAGAGACTTGGGAAGAGAGAGTGTGAACTGTGCTCTACTAGGGTAGTGGAATCAAAAAAACACTTTATTTGGAGTGTGACGCTTACACGGACATCATGGCAAAATATGTGGGCATCCTGACTATGGAAATACAAAATCTTAATCCTTTTAATAGATGGAAAAAACTCACAAATGGCTCTACCGGCTTCTTTAGAAATGTTGCAACCAATGAAATACAACTCTTCCAATATTTTTTAAGATTTCAAAAGTGGTCTAAAAGCTTGAATTCAATGAAAAATTCAAGGATCTTAGTGTACACCCTTTTGAAACAGATAAAAATATGGACATAACCTCAAAAGCCTTAGTCTCAGGCCTTTCCTCAGTAAAACCTTGAAGATTCACTCCATCTAAAGAGGCATAATAATCACATCTAGGTAACAACAAACTATTCATAACCAAACCCAATATTATAATTGTGATGTTACCAGTTACTCATTTATCAAATATCACACTAAATTCTTCATCTAATTTGGACTTTGTACGTGGAAATTTACCTTTATAATAAACTATTTGAAGGTCATTAGTACTAGCAAATATAAATTTGGATAGTTTGATAGTTATCAAAATCATCTTTTTAGAAAATTATATGAACAATTACGATATATATTTTCTAAGGCATAACAAAAATAGCTTTTACAATTACAATACGAAATTTGTCATCTTGACAACCAATAAATTAGAACTAGCTTTTTGTTTCATTTAGTAGGAAAGTTTTTTACTCTTTATCATGGTAAGGTCACTACAACAACTAATAATTGCTAGTTCTTTAACTAGTTATTGTCAACTATACTTTCAACCATGTTGTAACTTCTCTACCATGTTAAGGTAATTACAACAATCAATATTTGTTTGTGCTTAATTGGTTATTATCAACTATACTTTCATCCATGTTGCAATGATAGAGACTAGTTGCTACACGACGCTTGTTTCTCTTTTTCCCTTTCTTGTTTATAATGGTTGAGTGATGTTAAATAATAAATTTGAATGTATTAATGATTAATAGTTATTTGTGAATAATTGTATACAAAAAAAAAATGGCGCGATGGTATGGAGAGCGACAATTCGCAGAAAGTCAATTTGCAGGGAGACCCCGTTCAGAATGGTGAGAGAGAGGGATGAAAGCAGGCTTCATGGAGCGAAGAGATGGGAAACGTTTTCCTCAAAGGGAGTTTGAATCGGCGAATAGGAATGGTGGAGTCGTAGGTGGTGGTCAGAATTTTCCGCAATAGGAGGAAGATTTGCAAAGATGGCACGACGATCGGCTTCCTATGAGAAGAGAGAGGCAACAAAACAGCAATCTTCGCGGTCCAAGGCACTGGAATCAACGACAGCAGAACTATCAACAAAACAGGGGAAGAAGAAACCGTAGAGGTAATGGTCAGCGCAGGGATTTCCAGAGGCTTAATTTGCAGCCCAGAAATCAATATCATGGAAGGAGGGAAGACGCCAGAGAAGAAGAAATTTCAATTACCCTCAATACTAATTGTCTACAGAATCTTGTTCTGAAATTGAAAAATACTGCGCTTTTAATGAAATGGCATGGGAAAGATTTAAATTGGCAAAGTCTGATGACATGGTGGTATGGCAAATGGGGAACGGAATTGGAATTCAAAAGGATGACAAATGATTATTTCGTGGTTATTTGTCGTTCGGAAGCCATCAAGGCTCAAATTGAAGAAGGGATTTGGATTCTTGATGGCTGCGGCTTTTACATTAGCCGATGGAAGGCCGGGTTCGATCCAACCACACACCGTTTGGAGAAAATCCATGATTGGTATATTTTACCCAACCTTCTGCTTGAGTATTGGGACTCCAGGGTTTTGGAAGAAATTGGTAACGGTATGGGATCCTTTTTGTGCGCGGAGGAGAGGGGCAATCCAGAAGGGTCAGGCATAATGGTTCGAGTAGGTATTGAGAGCAGTCCAAATCGTAGAATCCTGAGCGAAATTAAGATTTCGTCAGGATTAGGCATCTGGACGCAGAAAGTGATCCACAATCCCATTCCCACAGATGCTCTGGTCAAAGTGTTAGGGTGGAAAAGCGATCCTTTTCCAAAGGAAAATTTGGAGCAAGTGTCCAATAAACAACTCATGGAGGATGAAGATTATGTTGAAGAAGGTCTCCCTCTCCCTCCTAAAGTGGAGCCTCAAAAAGAAGCCATATCAGCCCAGAAGCCTGACGATGCTCAGAGTGCCAGATCCATTGACCAAAAATTGTCGGAGGCGATTGAGCTGATTGGCAATACAGTGTGCAAGGAGGATCTTGATTCCCTTATAAATGTGGGTAAAGAATTGGTGGACATTGCAAATGCGGCCAAAAGAGGGGAGTTCGACATCGACAATTTTGAAGCTGAAGATTGGCTGGAAGAACAAGATCTCGAGCTGTTGGGAAATGAAGGTTCCTTAATGGACAAGGAAGATCTGAATAAAGCCCTGAATAACCTTACAGAACAAGGGGAGTTAGGGCTGAAATCCAAGGAACCTACTAAAACATTGCCAGATTGCGGTGAACACAGAGGGAAAGGTAGAATTCCGAATAAGGAAAAACTCAAGTGGGATGGGGAGGCTTCAGGGCAATTGAAAATCCAAACTCTATTGAAAGTAGGGAAGGGAAACGCCCTTCCTGAACATCAATGAAAATCATAACTTGGAATGTTAGGGGCTTAAACGCCCCTAACAAAAGATGTCTGTTGCGACAGCATTTGAACTCGCAGCAACCGGACATTTGTTTGATTCAAGAATCTAAGTTAGGAGAACAAGAAAGAGCAACTCTTAGCCTGAAACTGAGGAACTGGAAGTTGTGTGGAGTTAATGCGAAAGGAGCCTCAGGTGGACTGCTCATGCTTTGGAAGCCGTAAACAGTCCTGCTTGAAATGGTAGCCTCAAGCAAGTACTGGCAAGCCTGCAAGGTAAGGAGCCTAGCCTCCAATCTAAGTTTTCTTCTGGTAAATGTGTATGGACCTAACAACTATATTCATAAAAGAAATGTATGGAACGAATTGGACAAAGTTTGCAAACTTCCAGGGTTCGATTTTCTCATTTTAGGCGGGGATTTTAATGCAATTTTGAAAGAAAGTGACAAGAAGGGGGGAGTCGGAAGGAAACTTCAATCTCAGCTGGACTTTGAAAGTTTTGTGGATAGAAATGAGCTTTGTGACATTCAAATGGGAGGTGGGCAGTTGACCTGGACAAATAGAAGGCTAGGATTCTGCAACATAGATGAGAAATTGGATAGGTTCCTCTTCAAAGGAGACTTCAGTAGTTTACCCTTTAATCTCGACTGTCAGCTGCTTCCATTACTAGGGTCAGATCACTACCCCGTTCGCTTGGAATTATTGGGGGAAAAGGGATCAGTCAGGAGTCCCTTTAAATTTGAAAATATGTGGTTTCAACATAAGGATTTTCTGGATCTAATCAAACAATGGTGGAATGAAACGCAGCCAGTAGGTTCCAAAATGTTTAGCATTGCAGTCAAGTTGAAGGTTATTAAACAGAATCTAAAATCATGGAATAAAAATAACTTCAAAAACATCTTTGAGGAGAAGAGGCAATGTGAATCAGAACTAAAAGCCCTCTTGGAGAAGATTATCAGAGAAGGAATGGATAACCACAGCTACTTACAAGAAAAATTGCTGATGGCAAAAATGAATGATATTCTCACCAAAGAAGAAGTGTTCTGGCGGCAAAAATCCTGGGAAGTTTGGTTATCTGCTGGGGACAGAAATACCAAATACTTCCATAACGCCACAAAGGCAAGAAGGGAAGTAAACAAAATTTCCAGGGTTAGAGACATTAATGGAAGACTTGTGGAGGATGTGGAAGAGGTCAAACAAGTTGTGGTGGAGCATTTTCAGAACCTCTTACATGAACCAGAAGGTTCCTTGCTCACAGCCCAAGAAGAGCTTGTGGGTTATATACCCAAGCTGGTAAATGATGAACAAAATGATATGTTGAACAACAAATTCTCGGAGGAGGAAGTGAAGTTTGCGCTTTTTCAGCTCCATCCAGATAAAGCGCCTAGACCCAATGGTTTTCCGGCCAGCTTCTTTCAGAAATGCTGGGACATAATCAGCACTGACATTATGGAGGCCTTAGAGGAATCTAGGACCTCTGGACAACTCCTAAAAGAAGTTAATAACACTTTCTTAGCTCTAATCCCAAAGAAAGAGAAGCCTGAACTTCTGGACGACTTCAGGCCAATCTCTTTGTGCAATACTTTTTACAAGATTCTAGCTAAAACAATGGCTAATAGGCTAAAAATACTTCTACCAGATCTGATTTCAGAGGAGCAGACAGGGTTCGTCTCAGGAAGGTCCATCTTGGATGGGGTAATTATTGCTCAGGAGGCCATTCACTCAATTCAAGTCACGCGAAAGCAGGCAATGCTATTAAAACTTGACATAAAAAAGGCTTACGATAGGGTCAATTGGCATTTTCTGTTTAAAGTTTTGGAAGGATTCGGCTTCACCAAGAATTGGCTCAATTGGATCTTCTCCTGGGTGGCAAGTCTGAGATTCTCAGTTCTCGTGAATGGAACTCCAGAGGGCTTCTTCAATGTCTCTCATGGGTTAAGACAGGGAGACCCACTATCCCCCTTCTTTTTCATTTTAATGGCCGAAGCGCTTGGCAGATCGCTTTCCAGAGCTTGGAACCTCAGGGAGATCGAGGGAGTTCAAGTCACAAGTGGCGCTCCACATATTACCCATCAGCAATTTGCTGATGATACCATGCTATTTGGAAACGCCCAAATCAGGGAGGCTCGAAGTTTCAAGACTATCCTCCAAAAGTACACTTTGGCCTCAAGACAAGAAGTTAGTCATGAAAAATCAGAAGTTTTTTTCTTCAATACTTATGCGAGATTGGAAGCTCAGATTTTGAGGATCCTTGGTTTTACGAAGGGATCTCTTCCCTGCACTTATTTGGGGATCTCGTTGGATAGGGGTCTTCGCCCAGGCAATGTGTGGAACAGTCTACTGGAGAAAGTCAGCAACAAGGCAGCCTCTTGGAAAAATAGTTGGCTGTCTTGGGCAGGCAGGTTAACGAAACTCAAGTCAGTCATCTCTGCCCTGCCTACCTACCTCATATCCTGTCTTCCTTTATCAAGCAAAGCCAGCAAAGAATTGAATAAGAAGATGAAGAACTTTTTTTGGCAAGGATTGGCTGAACATTTCAAATGCCCTCTCGTTAAGTGGAAACAAATTTGTGAATCTAAACGAAGGAATGGTTTGGGCATCAAAAATCTTTTGCTCCAAAACAAAGCCTTGGGAGCCAAATTAGTTTGGACAATTTTTTCCAACCCAGACCTTAAGTGGGTTCGGATTGTGCGGGCAAAATATTTGGATGAAGGGATAGACAGCATTTTCACTTCCAGGGAGCTTCCCTTAGGTTCCAGAATTTGGAACTTCATCCGTAGCTGCAGAAATCTCATTTCAGACCACCTTTCATGGGAGATCAGGAGCGGGGATTCTGCTAACTTCTGGGATGACTCTTGGCAAGGGCTACCCAAACTGGCCAATGAGGTAAGATTGGCAAATGTCAAAACTATAACAACCCAGGCATGGGGGGATAAAGTAAGAAATTTTTTGATTCCATCCTTTCACAATGGTCTTCTGATAGCCAAATGGAAGAGTCCACATAATCTCAGGTTAAGTCAGGCAGAATTAGAATTATTCGACAAAACCATGGCAGACAGATAGATCAGCTTTCGGCAGGGCTCGGACATCCTCAGATGGGTAGGTGCCTCGAATGGAGTTTACAGTGTTAAAGAAGGATACAACAAATTGGCGGACTGTTAAGAGGAAGCCTTGGCAATCCCAAGAGAGCTGTGTTGGAACCCCAGCTGTATGCCAAAAGTAGGGGTCTTCTTGTGGATAGCCTCACAAGGTAGAGCCCTAACAGCAGATAGGTTAGCCAAACTCAGATTTCAGGGCCCTTCAAGATGTTGCTTGTGTAAAGAACATTCAAAGGACGGAGATCACCTCTTCCTTAGCTGCCCTTATGTGAACATAAGTTGGAATTGGCTAATGAACAAACTTTTTTGGAAATCAGCTATGCCAGCGAGATTGTCTGATTGGCTATCCAGTTGGCCCAGTTTACATAAAATAGCGGTGTATCACAAGCTGTGGGAAATTAGTCCCTCATTGCTAATTTGGGAGCTCTGGAAAGAAAGAAATAAGAGATTCTTCCAGGATAAAGAAATGCCTCTCCCTTCGTTTCTAAACAAACTCGAGAGTAGTATAGTCGAGGTTTTTAACTCAACACTGGGTAAGGTAACACAAAAGAGCTTCTCAGCTTGGGATGCCACTTGATCAGACAAGGCTGGCAGGGCCTTATATTGCCGCCTCTCAGCTTGGAAGGAAGACAACAATCATCGCTCAAAAGAAAACTAGCCAAATGGTCTCCCCCGGACCCTGAGTGGTGCAAATTAAACTTCGACGGAGCTTCACAAGGGAATCCTGGTAAATCAAGAGCTGGTTGCATAATCAGAAATTGGGAAGGGAAAACAATTGGTAGTCTTGCAAAGCCACTAGCAGAAGGAACCAACAATGAAGCGGAAATGGAGGCCTTAATCTTAGGTTTGAAGCTTGGCCATGAGCTAAATCTTCGTCAGGTAGCCATTAAGGGGGACTCCCTTTTGGTGATCAATGGGCTACACACAAGGAAACTCCTAAATTGGAAATTGGCTGCAAAACTGGAAGTAGCCTTAGCTTTGATGGATCAGTTTGAGCTGACCACTGTTAATCATATCTATAGAGAGGCCAATTTAGAAGCAGACTCTCTCTCCAATCAGGGGGCAGATGGAATAAGAGTCAAATTCCTTTCTAGCTGAAGTAAAATAGGGTGGCAGGGTGGGCACTCAATCCAAGAACACTTGGATGGGTCGATGCCATACGAAGTAATCATGGCTATGGTTTATCAATATTCGTAGAGGCTTTCATGCCTCAGAGGTTTTTCCTCCCTCACTGATTTCGCTGGCCTCCGATTTGAACCACCGCACACTCCTCTCCGAGCAACCTTTTGTTGCATTGATTACTAGTCTCGGTTAAATGAATGCGACCTGCCATAGACGCAGACAGCAAGACATATTTTCATTCCTACTCCTCAGTCCCGAGCGGTCATCTGCTAGTTTCGTCAGTGGCAGTATCAGTTAGTATGGAGCAGGGCTCGGGCTACATTGCGAAGATCTCAGTGCATGGGTTGTTAAATTTGGGGACTTCTACACCTCTTCAGCTAGAGAGTTCAGTAAGGCAGATGGCATTCAAAGGACTGGTTACAGATTTAAGGTTAAAACGCATATTGCGCAGGCATGAGGGCCTCCTCCTTCCGGTGGTCAAAATAATATTAGGGACAAAATTCTTGTAGCGGATGAATTCTATAGGGTCGATTCCCACATTTCTTCCCGTTTCCTTGCCTCAATTCTGGATGCCGGGGTGTCTGCAGTAGTGGTGGAATCTATCATGGTGAAAGTTTTCAAGCCGGAGTTCCTTCAGAGCCTTGATTCCATTTTGGAGGCGGCCATTCCAGGGGTGGGCATTCCCCGCCCAAAAGACATTGTCTCATACAAGGATCCTCTAGAGGTAACGAAGATTCTGCCCTTCATCCTAGACTTGAAAGGAATGGCGCTGATCGAGCATCAGGATCGTGTCATCCAGGTCTACGGATTTCTATAGAACATGTTGCAAGAGAATGCGGATTCAGGGGAAGAGGTATGGATTGATAGGCTCCGAGCCATGGCTATTAAGCTTGGCCTTTTTTAATATCCTGCTTAGATCATCCTTAGTTCGGTGGGCTCTGTCCCTTTTAGATTTGCCAATAGTATAGTTAATACTAAGACCAGTAAGCCTAGAGGCTAATTTTGTTTAGCATGGTCATCGGATCAGTAAGCTTTGTGCTGTCTATGTAAAGCATTACAAACCCTATAGTTCCAAGGATGGGTTTTTGAAATCTTTTTGTCATCTGGTTATGGCAGGTAAACGGCTTATAGGCACGTGCATGTTCATACTCTTTTCAGATCAATATAAACTTATATTTACGTACCAAAAAAAATAGTTATTTGTGAATAGACACTAGCAATCACACTTAAATGTGTAATGGTCATGTCCACATCAATACATATTTGAATTTTCTTTTTAAATTTATTTTGAACTGGATTGATGGGCTTTAGTTGGAGTTTTTTTATTTAATAAGGTTCTATTATATTACTTTATAATAAACATAACATACACCATATTAATAGAAAAGGTGGGTGGAATGAAATCACACCCCAAAGTTTAGGTGAGGCAAAAGCCTACAACAAAAACACCATAAACAAGTTTTCAAATGAGAATTAACTACAAAAAGAGTACTAAACTTATTCCATGCATGCATATCACTAGTATGTGAAGGTCGGGGATATGAAAAGATTAGCAAGACAACAAACCATTGAACGAAAATGAATTGGCAATTTATGTTCTCGATGTGATTAATGCAAGCCAGGCCCCATAGCCTAAATATATTTACATGTGAACAATTATGAGCTATAATAAAATGAGAACACTGTTTATTTTTTCATCAAATTGATAGGTACAAGAATATTCAAGTAAATTTGATAAAAATCTAACACAAAAATAATTCAATTGCAATAGTGCCAATTTTCATCTAATTCATGCAACAAATCCATTTGACTTTATTGAGCACACTTCCATTGATAATGGAGAAAAGGTAATACCTAGAAGGAGTTGCCATTGTATTTTGTGGAGTCATTCAATTAACCAAATACAAGTTATTTCATTAGGTGACAAGTGTGGCCACCATCAACAACATTCTCTGTTTCAATGAAATGTGACATGTGTCGTTGAAGGAGAGGCATAAATTATGTGGAAATGAATGTTAATGCTAGGTGGCCTGGGAAGAGAGAAGAGCACAACAAATATAGACTTAGTTGATTTTATGGATGGAAACATACATAATGGTTGACATTATGGGATCTTAATTCAAGTGTGGGCAATAAAGAATAAGATAAAATATAATAAATCATAAATGCTGAAATCAAATCATTCACATGAATTTTGGCATTACTTTTACCCAAAAAAATAGTTTTCAATTTTAGTTGTGGTATGAATAGGAAATCATAGTGCATTTTCCCACCACATCAAACAAGAATGTAAAGGTATTCAAACTTGTGGATTGAGATGGATGTGAAAGGTTTCTTAGGAGCACTATATGAGTCCAACTAAAATAATGAAGAGGGACCAATAAAAAAAATTAGGTTACTTATAAGTGTTGGTAATAGGGGCCCTCACCCCTTACATCATGCAAATATACCATCTTAGGATAACCTGTGAATAATTATGGACTTATATCCTCTATCCATTGTATCCTTCTCTACTTAAATGACTAAGAAGCAAATCCTAGAGCTTTTTTGTATGCTACAATTTTATTCTTAACTAGGCAAGCTAACCTGAGAGTGTCATAGAATGTGGTAGACCCTTAAACATTTGGACTTTAGCCCAAATACCATCTTTAAGATCACTAATTAAAACAACTTTTGAAAAAATCATCAAGGCCACTTGTCTAATTGGCTAATTTCTCAAATTGGGTTTGGTAGTCATGGACTAAATTAATCTAGCATAATTTAGTTAGGGAACTTGTGAAGTATTCTTACACACTTGGACCAAGGCAATTGAGGACCTCCTTACAAAATTTTTCCCATATGAGAAAAGTTTGGGATTTTTCGACCATTAATACAATTGAATAACTTTGTCAAGATTTTGGAGGTTGGAAGAACCATCAATGTTGGAGTTTTGTCCCATATTGAAATATGAATTATGTTGGAGCTATGTGGAGATGTGTGTATACATGGGGGTAAGTGCATGGAAATGGGGGACAATAAGGGGCTCAAAAGTGATTACTATTTTCCTAAAATTAGCTAGACCTAAACTTCAATGATCAATTCTAGATGTCTATATGAACAAAATTTAAAGATGTGATAAGAACAAGAATTACATAGTACTTCAAATCTAGTTTCTAAATTACTAAGGATTTTTAAAAATGGTTGAGATTAAGAGGGAAAAATTCTAAGTGCACACAAAAGTGTTCATGTTTTAACCACTAAAATGTAACATAGTGTCCAGTGCATGCCCCCCAAAATTTTTGTTGTATTAAGTACTTTTCAAAACTTGTTGGTGAAAATATTTTTTTATGATTTTTTTTTGTAATTTTCCAAAGTGGATATATCCTGAAAAACATATCACTAAGCATGCGTGTCATAAAACTTCCATGAAAAATTAAAAAAATGTAGTTTTTTCTCAATGTGTATAAAATAAAGCATAGAACAATCCTATATAATTTTTTTTTTCAAATTTACATAAATGGATCAAAAGTCATGAAGAAAAAACAATACATATGCATTTGATGAATATAAAGACACTATTGAAAGAAAATAAAAATAAATACCTTAATTTAAATTCAAAATATTAAAAAAAAAATGGCTAGAATGCTAAGGAGTAACTTGTCATTTTGGTGGTGGTTTCATGAAATTTCAAGTATGAAATGAGTAAAGTTGGTGAGGATGAAGTTCAAATTCACTATTTTATGTTGAAAACATGAATTTAGGAGCTCCAACCCTTATGCTTGGAAATCCAAGCCTAATGGGTGGGATTTTAAATTTTGAATTGTGGAGTTAGAAATGCATACATGTTATTATGCATATTCATAATAATGTGTATGAATTATGTTTTGCACTATTTTAAAGCTTAAAACAATAAAAAACATAATACACTTGTGTTATGTTATGCATTGTTTTAATCTTAAATCTATGTAAAATGTAATATGTATGCATTGCATTTTACATAGCATTAAAATAATATAAAAAACATTATTTTTAGCATAAAAATGATGCAAAACATAATGCATATAAACTGTAATGTCTACACATTATAGAATGTACACGTTATGGATCATATGCATTTTACATAACACGTAAGCATTTTGCATAAAATGGCCACTAAATTGTCCCTCAACTTTTGCACTTACCCATGGTATTAAGAGCACCTACCTAGAGTCTAGGTCACCTAGCTTGCCAAGCTTGGAGAGACATTATTTCATATCACTTTAATTGGTGGACTATATCCACCACTAATTCCAAAGAAAACTATGGTTGGTCTTGGGATCTATGGTCACTAGCCATAATGGATACATGCTAGGGTTAGCAAATGGATTACCATAGTTATATGTCAAAATTATCGATGTGAAGAGACAATTGTAATGGGGTAGGTGCCTGGATAATGTGGAAAATTGCCTAGGCCAACCAAAAAGTGTTCCTAATGTTATGTGTTAGTATGATCAACTCAAAGAGAGCATTACAACAAGACAATTGCTCAGATGGGATAATACCCTATAGGTATATATTTTTTAGATAAAAACTAATGAATTACTCTTGGTTTAGGATAAATTTGGCATAGAAATTGCAAACTAGAAAACTATATAGGAATTGAACATTATTGCTACAATTGACATGAATTAGGTAAGCTACATACTATTGTTTGGAGTCTAAACATGGTTGTATGATATCCCATTGATGGATTGCAACAAAATTGCTCAATTTAATGCAGATTGGCTAAGATGTCCATATTCTAACTATTGATGCATAGATCTATACACTGTGATATACAAAAAGGAAAAAGCTAGGCTAAGGTGTGTTTGGTATGTAGGATCTTAGATATACTTATCGTGTTCATAAATAGTGAACCAATCTAATATTTCAAAGATCTAACTATGGAGGATTCCACCAAATCTTGTAGTCATACTCTCTCATCTTTGAGTCATATGAGAGTAACTTCCTAGTGATAACCACTAATTAATGCACTATAGATTTCAATTGGTTGATTGTTTCCTATAGTGAGGTTTTTTTATTCCCAAGGGGTCTTCTAATATACCCAAGGGTACATGAAATCTCATAGCCATATGCATATATGTTGTTTGAGGCCTAGATATTAAAGTCAAAGAGCCTCACACTTCACCAGACCCTTTATAGAGAATCTAGCTTAGACAAAAATGATAGTTATTCTAAGGATATATTTTAAAACCCTTAGCACAAATTTTTTAACCTAGATAGTAGACAATCTATTGCAGAGAAAAAAATTGGGGATAAAAAGGGTTGGTAACCCACTACTTTCACCACTTTTTGATCACCAAGAACTTGTAACGGTTAAATGAGAGCATACAATGGATAGTTGTAGTAAGCCACTAACTGAGTCAACTACATGGTATGTATATCTAGATGGATGGAATATTGTGGGATGGAAGGAACCCTCAAACTTGAAACCTATCAAACCTAGTGAGTCGGTTCCTATGGACAAAACACAATGGTATGTTCATGCCTGATCCAATACCTCCTTCTAAAGGGTCTAATCCTAGCCATAATGCCCAAGTCCTACCAACCTAAAGTTATCAACCATATGTTGGTACCTCTTCCATGAGTGCTCAATGCCCTACAATACCACATAGCTCATCACTTAGAAATGATGAATTGCTTTAAGGAGAGATTATAGGGGCAAGTGTCACTCAATCTTACTTGGTGATTATCTCTTACTAGATTAGTGTCCACTCTTGGGTAATAAATTTTTAGTTTTGACAGTGATGATGATGACCAATGACACCTCTCCATGAAGGATCCCTTTACATGAGAGTTATTTCATAATATATAATCATGGCCTTACTAAAACTTATCAGAACTATAAAAAACATGGCCCATTTAATATTGTTTTCTTTTGAAAGAAGTGAAGGTTATTGTTTTTTCGCTTCATACATCCTTGAGGATGATATGAACTCATGCTTCATAGTTCATCACCTTGCATGAGGGTGGTCATGACAACATGTACATTTTAATTTTCCTACATTTAAGTTCTAATAAGTTATTTCTTCAAAGGAAGAGCCAAACCATCATCCCATGTGGATTACACTTGACACTGATGGCCAAATTATTGCCATTATCAATGCTTACATGCACCTAATGATGGACCAGAAATGTTATGGACTGATGGTTTGTTGACAACTTGCCCCTTTCTAATTAGCTCACTTATGGCAACTTAATTTATGTGGAATCACCCGAGAATAAAGAGGGGATCTATCAATGAGATGGAATGTTGGCAAACAAGAAGCTTACTTTTATTTTAAAAATGTTAGGTTGTCAAACCCATATTTTTGGTGGCAGCATGTGACATTAGATCCTTAGTTTATGTGGTCTAACCTCCACATGGTTCCCAACAATGTCCTTGAGTAGTTGGATCATTTTACGATTTCTAAAACATATTTTTGACCTTGCTTTCTCATCACTATCCCATCACATTTCAACTTTTAAGGGATGATGGGAATTATATAATCCCTAACACATTATTCTACTAGAACATGACACTTATTTCCCATATGGGGGACAATATAGCTCATAATGTAGGCATTGGACCTTGACTCATGTCCTTCACTCACTCTAACTAGATTGAGTGGTGGAATCTCATGGTTGTTTTCATCACCTCATAGTTTTTTGGCATTATGGTGAACAAGTGCCAATATCCACAAGTAGACTAATGAGACTACTACCAAAGAATTTGTGAGGGTTTCCGCTCAACTAGAGAACAACAAATTTCATCTTTTCTTTAGATTCTAACTGCTTAGCTTAAGCATAAGCCTAAAGTTATAGAATGCCACTATTTCAAGGGCACTCAAAATAGAGCACGCCTTCACTAGCTCAAAGTTGAGGACAAAGCCACTAAATAACTCTTCAAATCCCTTAGGTCTCAAATAGGCCAAAGGTCAAATTAAAGATTTCAAACCTACTTAAGGATAGTTCATCTCTCTTGGATATTTCCAAAGCTTTTGTAGATCATTGCATAGGATAGTTTTTCAAGCCTAAAAGGATTCCAGGGAATGTGCTCAATCTTTATAAAAATATCTGGATGTTGTTCCCTCGAAGTTGACATCATCTACTTAAGGTTCTTGTGAGTTTCTCCACTTACACTTGATGAGCTTCATTTAATTCATATGTAAATGGCCAATGAGAAGGCCCACAACCTAGATGGCTTCCCCTATGAATTATTCAAAGCTACTTAGCATTTCACTAGTCAAAACCTATTGCAAGTCTACAAAGAAGCCCTTCACTGATAAATTTTTGGTTAGTGTATCAATCAAAGAAATATCTTGAGTTTACACCCAAGGTTGAGGATCTTAAGTTGATTTTCAATTAGAGGCATATCACTTTGTTGAACATCACTTGTAAGATATTTGCTAAGGATTTATCTTTGCACATCTACCACTTGCTTCCTACCATTATGTGACCAAACAAATAGGTTGCATTAAAATTCATTACATTATGGATCATCACCATAGTTTGGGAGGGCATGGAATGGGCCAAAGTGTCTCAATGATACATTTTACTTCTCAATCTTGACTTTCAAAAAGTATATTACTACATAGAGTGGCCATATATCTTGGTTTATATGCTTAAAACACCATGATTTGGATAATTTATTCTCTCTATGATTTAGATCATTTTTGTCTTGATATATTTGCTTGCCTTTCTATCAATACATTTTTTTTATAGATTTGGGTTTTTTAGAGCTAGATTAGACAAGGTTACCCTCTTGCCACTTTATTGTATTTGTTGGTTATGGGAGATTTAGCTAACTTGTTTCTCACAAATTATCACAAGGATTGATGAATGGTACATCTCTTCCATCTATGTTGCAACAACTTATTAATGGCCACTTTGTTGATGATTCTTCCTTACTCTAGAAAAAATCAACTCTCTTTGAAAGAAGTGATGGCTTGCCTTGATACCTTCCATAAGGATTACAAATTGAGCCTTTAATGAAGCATAACCCAATGCTACAGACAAAGCCCTTTTCCACAACAAGAATGGCTAAACAACTTTTCTTCGAAGTGGATTGGCAAAGGGGATATGTTCAAGATTCTTAACATTCCCTTTGCTTTTGAATGTTCTCCCTCCACCAAGTGGTAATTTATTTTATGGAATGGGTTGGAAAGAGGATTTCCTTCTAGATTACCATGCCTCTCTCTTTGGCAAGTAAATCTGGATTTGTACCAAGCTGTTAGTCCCAACCTATGTTTACTACTCCTCTTGCTAGACTCCTAAATTTGGCTATGCTAGGCTCACCAAACTTGTGCATGACTTCCTCTAGGCTAAGGCCAAATAGACCCACTTGGTTCCAAAGAGTTGTGGCACATATTCTACTTAACCCAAGAAAAAGGTGGGATGGACATAATTAATGTTTACAAACAAAACATCTCTTTGTGCCAGTGATAACTTTAAGAAACCCCTCCTGAAAAAAGATATAAAATCTTGGGGAATCTTCCATTTTTTTGGAAAAAATAATTAATTTCTATTGGCAAATCTTTCCTTTTTTTTTTAAATAATATTTAATTTTATTGGCGAATTTTTTAAATCACTAGAAATTTGTAGAAAATCTTGGCAAATCTTGACAAAAAAAAAGGAAAAATGCATTAATTACCTATGTGAATCCTTCCAAAAAACAAATTAAAGTCCTATGGAAAAGTAAAGGCCTGAAGGTGGCAGTAATTGACTAGTTTAAGGTGTAGTGCTCATGTCTATAATTCCTTAATATTTTAAATCAAACATTGAATATTTTAAATTGACCCTAAATTATTTTTCACCAACATTGATTTTATTTATAATCTAATGGTTTGGATTCTATTCCATGGACCGAAATGTACTCACGGAGCTCCAATTCCTATGGGGCCTGAAATTGCATTTGGGATGTTGATCTTAATGGAGATCAATGGGCCAAATGCAATTTTGGGCTCCATGGGCATTGGAGCTCCGTGGGTACATTTTGGCCCATGGAATTTAACCCTAGCCGTTTTATATAATTATAAATTGAGATCAACAACCCAAATACAATTTCAGGCTTGATGGGCATTGGAGCTCTATGGTTACATTTTAACACATGGAATACAACTGCAGTTGTTAAATTATAAATAAAATCAATGATGGTGATTAAAAGTTGGTGATATGGCCCTAAAGTAACCAATAAATATATAATATTATTGGTGAATTAATTTCATTTTCTACTAAAAATTATAAAATTTAGGCGAATCCGATCTAATTAAGTATTGAATATTGTGGCAAATTTCTGAGTTTAAAATTTTAATAAAATAAATATTCTGGTGATTTAACTAGGCCTAAAATAAAATTTTGTAAAAATGTGGTGATTTTGGTCACCTTATAGCTTGTACTATTAGCCAAATTTTGAATCCCCAATTCCAACTATTAGCCAATTGGTGAATATTAGCCACTAAAAAAATCACTGCTTTGTGCTAAATGGGTGGTTTGGGCTGCTATAGGTTTTGAGGCTTAAAATATTCTTCTCAAACATTGCATTACCTTTAGATTGCCCTGTGGTAGAAAAGGTTGGCAACATGTTGGCCTATACACTCTTCTTATTATGAGTGCTCAAATCAAAATTAAATGTTCCTTTGTGGTTCGAAGCATTTAGAAATCCTTTGATGCGGTAAAACCCTTCCTCAAGTGGCTTGGAAACAATTTTAGATATTGTCGTTCTTTCAAAGACCCTAAGATTTGGTGGTCTCCTATTACTAATAGTTCTAGTTTACCCTTGACAAAAATTCCTAATATCAAATCTCTTCACCTCTGATGTAGTCTACTCTATATAGATTGGACCTTATGACAACAATTTTTTATTTTTTTTATGTTGACTTATCTTCTATCTTGCATGCAAGAACTTGTACCTAATATAATACTTAGACAAGTTATACTTTTAACTACTTCTCACCTAGTAGGACGACTCATGGTAGAATTTTAACAATATTTTTAAAATTGCATATCTAGGCTTCTCTACAAGGTACTTCCCACATTCTCTTCCACCCTTTGCAATCTCAACAAACAACAAGGGCTCATTTCCTCCCCCAAACTTGGTTTTGTTGGCTTAACCTTATGTAATGCACCATATTTGGAATCTTCCGGAAGAATCCATCCTCGCTGACTGCCATAAGTGCCTTCTGAGTTTAAAACTTTGGTGAGTTGGGTACGAACATGCTTTGTGCTGGTGGGGGCCACTTGTCATATTTTAACGGGATTTCGCTATGGGATGGTGACGTAACCGACGCTTACTTGCATTTGCCGGTAGCTTTCCTTATAAGAGAATAATTCATAGCCGTTGAAATCAAATCTCACGCGACTTTTAGGCGGCGAAGAAGTTTCTACCTGCTGCCGGCGGTCAATAAACAAACCGAGTACGTAATTAATCCACGTGCTCATTTCGATTCCTCTTAAATTCCCGTTCTTAACCAAGTCCTGGCATCGCTTAATCTTCTGCGGAAACAGAAATTGTGAGAGAATTATCTGTGTGAAGGATTGTAATTTGAAAGTGTTAGCATTTGGCAAAATGTCAAGCAGAGCTTTGATTAGCGCAGTTATGGCGGTGGTGTTGAGCATGATTGCTCTAATGGCAGTCAATGCTCAGGACGTTTCAGCCCCTGCGCCTGCCCCCACCAGCGATGGTAAGTCTTTTCTATTTTTCTTAGTATTGGTATTGAGTGGACAAATTATCACTTATTTTGGTTAAAGGTTGATTCTGTCTGGATCTTATCATATCTCTTTATTGAAGAGTTGATTCGGCCTCACTTTTGTTTTTGTGGGTCGAAGCCCTTATAGCCAACAAAATTTAATTTCTTAGTTTTTCTGTGAACCAATTAATTTCACCAATAAGCCCAAATTTTTTCTTTCTCTGTTTCAATATTTGATTTGTGCCGGTTTTTTGATATTATGAATGGATGAATGCAGGGAGCGCCATAGATCAAGGAATCGCCTACATTCTCATGATGGTGGCATTGCTTCTCACTTATTTCCTTCACTGATTCCATACAAGACATTCTTTCTTCAGATCACACAGATTGATTTCCGTATTGAACTAGGGTTTATATAATTTTTTTAATTATCCCAGAGACAGGATCACCCCTGTTTGTAAATCAAGTGCTGCAAAGATTGATCTCCAATCCTTTATTCATTCCCATCCCTGCCCTGCAAAGATCGATCTACAATTCATTATTCATTATCCATGCCTGCTTGGGCATGATTGTACAACAGTAAATTTTCTTAAGATTTTTTTAATATGAGAAATAAATTCTTTTACTAAAATCATTCCGGTTGCCTTAGCTAGGCTCCCATGAAAATGCATTGCAGAAAATTTTCAGTTTAGGCTACTCTGAGCTACATTTGCAGTGAAATGTCAAGTGAATTTAAAATTTTTACATAAATTTAATTGGAGATAATTAATGAGATGTGAATGAGGATACAATTTTTTTTCAATAGGTCTGGTTTCTTTAATTATAATTTTAGTGCTTAAATATTCTTTTGCAATTGTTGTAAATCTACAACCCTGTACCGATCATTAAATGTTTTCTGTAAACAGGTGCTGCTTCTGAGATATTTTAGTTTTTTATTTTAATTTCTCTAGTTACAGAGAACTGCCCGAAAAAAAAAAAAATCGAAACAGCAAACCAAGTTAAAATAAAATTATAAGGCCATTGAACTCCTCTTTGGTTTCTTTGTGGATAAAATCGGATCATAGAATAGCAGGAGCATGGGACTGATCGTCAGTAGATTGAACCTAATTACATCTAGAAACAGACTATTATTTTTATTCGTTGGTATTTTTCTTTGTCACCTGTTTCTGTTCATTAAACAGTAGGATAAAGCTAAATATAAGTAAATAAAAGTAGGATAATTATTAACCAATAACCAATATTTGATAGTGATGAGGTATAAAATTGTTGTTGCCTGTCTAATTATTTAAGAGCCTAATATTTAAATAAAGTGGTTTAGATTGTGAATAACTTGTCAGGCTGTTCAAGAGGAGAGAAGGCCCAATAAAAAACCAGTAAAGTGATTACATGTTGCAGTCCTATTTTTAACCTTTTTCATCTTCTAGATTCTTTGTCCTTGTCTCAGCAGAGGAATACTATAGCAATGGAAAAGTTATTATACTAGTGTAATGTTTAAAAAATTTGTTAAACTATTTTATTATTATTTAAAATTGGTGTTTTATATTATTGTGATATAATATAATAGAGTGGCTGTCCATAGGCTCTATGAAGAGGTTCAAGTTAAAATTAGAACTTCAACATGCATATCAGGAAGTTTTAGGAGAGACATTGGTTCAAGTCAAAATATGTGGGCATCCTGACTACGGCTTCTTGGCATGGTTTATTTATAGATGGGTTATTTGAGAAAGTCGGAGAGCTCATTATCTCTTTGAATAAAAGAACGGAAAGGCAGAAGCAAATATGACAAGCTTGGTTGGACCTCTTAAGCTATTTTTAGCCTTGTGGATGTTAAAAGTTATTCTATTCTATTCTATAATGTTAGTTTTATGTAAATATTATTTATTTTAATAGTTAAACTGTCAATAGTAATTTTATACCTCATCTATATTAAAAAAGTGGTGATAAGAAAATCCGACAATAAATTTCTTAACAAGCTCTAAAATAGCATCTATTTCATTATTACCTGTCATATTGTAATGGAAATACAAAATCTTAATCATTTCAATAGATGGAAGAAACTCACAAATGGCTCTAGCAGTGTCTCTAGAAATGTCGCAACTCTTCCAACATTTTTTAAGATTTTGAAAGTGGTCTAAAAGCTTGGATTCAATGAAAAATTCAAGGATATTATAATTATGATGTTACCAGTTACTCATTTATCAAGTATCACACTAAATTCTTCATCTAATTTGGACTTTGTACACGTGGATATTTACCTTTATAATAAACTATTTGAAGGTCATTAGTACTAGCAAATATAAATTTGGATTTGATAGTTATCAAAATCATCTTTTTAGAAAATTAGATGAACAATTACGATGTGTATTTTCTAAGGCATAACAAAAATAGCTTTTTACAATTACAATACCAAATTTCTTATCTTGACACAACCAATAAATTAGTTAGCTTTTTGTTTCATTTAGTATGAAAGTTTTTTATTCTTTAACATGGTAAGGTCACTACAACAATTAATATTTGCTAGTTCTTGAACTACTTATTACCTACTATACTTTCAACCATGTTGCAACTTCTCTATCATGTTAAGGTAATTGCAACAATTAATATTTGTTTGTCCTTAATTGGTTATTCAACTATATTTTCAACCATGTTCCAATGATAGAGACTAGTTGCTACACGACCCTTGTTTCTCTTTTTCCCTTTCTTGTTTATAATGGTTGAGTGATGTTAAACAATAGATTTGAATGTATTAATGATTAATAGTTATTTGTGAATAGACACTAGCAATCACACTTAAATGTGTAATGGGCATGTCTATATCAATGCATAAATGAATTTGCTTTTTAAATTTATTTTAAACTAGATTGATGGGATTTAGTGGGAGTTTTTTCATTTAATAAGGTTCTATTATATTACTTTATAATAAACATAGCATGCACCATATTTATAGAAAAGGTGGGTGGAATGAAATCACACCCCAAAGTTTAGGTAAGGCAAAATCCTACAACAAAAACATCATAAGCAAGTTTTCAAATGAGAATTACCTACAAAAAGAGTAATAAACTTATTCCATGCATGCATATCACTAGTATGTGAAGGCCGAGGATATGAAAATATTAGCAAGACGACAAACCATTAATACGACAATGAATTGGCAATTTATGTTCTTGATATGACTAATGCAAGACAGGTCCCACAGCCTAAATATATTACATGTGAACAATTATGAGCTATAATAAAATGAGAACATTGTTTATTTTTCATGAAATTGATAGGTACAAGAATATTCAAGTAAATTTGATAAAAATCTAGCCCAAAAATATTTCAATTACAATAGTGCAAATTTTCATCTAATTCATGCAACAAATCCATTCGACTTTATTGGCCACACTTTCATTGATAATGGAGAGAAGGTAATACCTAGAAGGAGTTGCCATTGTATTTTGTGGAGCCATTCAATTAACCAAATACAAGTTATTTCACGAGGTGACAAGTGTGGCCACCATCGACAACATTCTCTGTTTCATTGACATGTGACATGTGTCATTGAAGGAGAGGCATAAATTATGTGGAAATGAATGTTAATGTCAAGTGGCCTGGAAAGAGAGAAGAGCACAACAAATCTAGACTCATAGTTGATTTTATGGATGGAAATATACATAATGGTTGACATTATGGGATCTTAATTCAAGTGCAGGCAATAAAGAATAAGATAAAATATAATAAATCATAAATGCTGAAATCAAATCATTCACATGAATTTTGGCATTACCTCGAACCAAAAAAATAGTTTTCCATTTTAGTTGTGGTATGAATAGGAAATCATAGTGCATTTTCCCACCACATCAAACAAGAATGTAAAGGTATTCAAACTTGTGGATCTAGATGGATGTGAAAGGTTTCTTAGGAGCACTATATGAGTCCAACTAAAATAACGAAGAGGAACCAATAAAAAAAATTAGGTTACTTATAAGTGTTGGTAATAGGGGCCCTCACCCCTTACATCATGCAAGGATACCATCTTAGGATAACCTGTGAATAAGGGTGGACTTATATCCTCTATCCATTGTATCCTTCTCTGCTTAAATGACTAAGAAGCAAATCTTAAGCTTTTTTGTATGCTACAAATTTATCCTTAACTAGGCAAGCTAACCTGAGAGTGTCATAGAATGTGGTAGACCCTTAAACATTTGGACTTTAGCCCAAACACCATCTTTAAGATCACTAATTAAAACAACTTTTGAAAAAATCATCAAGGCCACTTGTCTAATTGGCTAATTTCTCAAATTGGGTTTGGGAGTCATGGACTAAATGAATCTAGCATAATTTAGTTAGGGAACTTGTGAAGTATTCTTACACACTTGGACCAAAGCAATTGAGGGCCTCCTTACAATTTTTTTCCCATATGAGAAAAGGTTACGATTTTCCAACCATTAATACAATTGAATAACTTTGTCAAGATTTTGGAGGTTGGAAGAACCATCACTGTTGGAGTTGTTACCTAGATTTCACTACTAGCTCAATCAGGTAGAACTTTCTAGTTTTAAAAGAGAAAAAGGTACAAATATTTCTGTTGTGTTCAAACCAAGCACATTTGATACAAAAAAGAAGACAAATAGACTACAATGTGACGAAGTTCAAGCAGCAAGTTGTTTCAAGTTTGCAGAGGTCAAACTATAAGGTATGAACAACCGTAATACGAGCACAGAGAAATATGATCATTTGACCCAACGAGAAATGTCATAAATATCAGTATTTTCTGCATAGGGTTGCGAAATTATAAATTGTAAAATATTTACTAAGGTGGTGCAATTATAAGCCTCTTAGTTAAATGTTATTTAATGTAGAAAAGGTGTCATTATGGTATTTTTAATGCTGCAAAAGATGATGACATATGCCAAAAGCACTAAATGATATTTTATCATATTTTTAAAGTGCCTTTATGATAGTGGAGCTAGTGGAGTTGGTGGAAGTTGATCTGTTTTGAGTGGAGCACTAAATGATATTTTATCATATTTTTAAAGTGCCTTTATGATAGTGGAGTTGGTGGAAGTTGATCTTTTTGAGTGGAGCACTAAATGATATTTTATCATATTTTTAAAGTGCCTTTATGATAGTGGAGCTAGTGGAGTTGGTGGAAGTTGATCTTGTTTGAGTGGAGCATGAGTTGTTTACAGCTGTTTGAGCTGTATATATTCCTCTTCCTTGTTCAGTTTTTGAGAGGTTCTGGCTCTTCACAGCTCTGTATATTGTAATTTTATGAGTTCTTTTGCAGAAGTGAAGAGTTTTGTAACCCATGTTCAGAGATATGCAACATTGTAACACCTATTTGGCAGTAATAAGCAGTCTAGACCTTCCCATTTTCTTCTGATATTGTGTGTCCTTGTGTTAGTACAGGTCTTTGTGATGTTTCTTTGTCCTTGGATTTGTCTTGCACGTTGGAGCCTTTATGCAGGGGTTACATAATATTTTGCAGGTTGTGAGCTGTGCAAGGGATAATCATCAGTTTTTGGGTAGTGAGAAAACCTATTTCTCCTTAACAAGACTGTTGTTATTTAACCTCCTCACAATGTGATCATGCAAAGATTATGATTTGTTGGGTTGTGTAGAGGATCCTGTTTATTACTGGTTCTGTAGTGTGTCATTTTCTGTGTATTTGCTGATGATCATTTGGTGCATCACCTTAGACAGTAGGTTTCATTTTATGCAATCCTTCTTACCCTTTTCTCTACAAAGTCTTAGTTTAGGTAGTTTAGGTGGAGTACCAAGAGGAAGCCGGCCTTCTCCGGAGGTTTTTTCCAACACAGGCCACCCACAGACCTAGGAAAGATCCCATGTTTCTCTAGATTGCCCGGTTTCACAACTCGGCGAGGGTGCAAATCTGAGAGACAACAGGAGTTTTGTTCCATATTGAAATATGAATTATACTTGAACTATGCAGAGATGTGTGCATACATGGAGGTAAGTGCATGGAAATGGGGGACAATAAGGGGCTCAAAAGTGACCACTTTCTTCCTAAAATTAGCTAAACCTACACTTCAATGAGCAATTCGAGATGCCTACATTCAACATTTGAAGATGTGATAAGAACATGAATTACATAGTACTTCAAATCTAGTTTCTAAATTACTAAAGCTTTTTAAAAATGGTTGAGATTAAGAGGGAAAAATTCTAAGTGCACACAAAAGTGTTCATGTTTTAACCACTAAAAGCCCAGTGCATGCCCCCCAAAAAATTTTGTTGTATTAAGTACTTTTCAAAACTAGTTTTATCATTGCTCAAAAGTGACCACTTTCTTCCTAAAATTAGCTAAACCTACACTTCAATGAGCAATTCGAGATGCCTACATTCAACATTTGAAGATGTGATAAGAACATGAATTACATAGTACTTCAAATCTAGTTTCTAAATTACTAAAGCTTTTTAAAAATGGTTGAGATTAAGAGGGAAAAATTCTAAGTGCACACAAAAGTGTTCATGTTTTAACCACTAAAAGCCCAGTGCATGCCCCCCAAAAAATTTTGTTGTATTAAGTACTTTTCAAAACTAGTTTTATCATTGCTTGTAGACCAGTTTTAACTTCTAGTATGTCTTGGGTTATCAGAAATGGGAGTTTGGCTAATTTTTGGATTGACCCTTGGAATGGATGGGAAAAGTTGGATTCCAGATCAGATTTATTGGAGGCTAAAATTTATCTTTCAGAGCATTGGGGTTCTAAATTCAGAGACTATGTAGTTTTGGATCATCACTCTTCTTCTTTGACTGCCATATGGAAGGACTTTGATTCTTTCCCTTTTTCAAATTCTCAAAAGGTTGTTTTGAAGGATATTCTAGCAAATAGGAAAAATATTATTTTAGACAAAATTGATGAATTGATTTGGTTGGGCAACAACTCTAGTTCTTATTGTATGAAAGCAAACTGTCTCAGTTTGTCCAAAAATTGTTCGTAGGTATGGCTTCTTAATCTGTGTTGGCATATGAGTATTCTTCCCAAGTCAGGGGCTTTTGCATGACTGGCTACATATAACAGGGTCCTCACTAGAGACACACTGCTTAACTTTGAAATGACCCTTGACCCTATTTGTTCTTTTGTGAAGAAATTAAATCTATGGATCATCTTTTTCTCCACTGTCAGTTTGCTTATAAAATTTGGTCTTGGGTTTTCTCTAAACTAAATTGGAGGGGGCTCTTCCTAGTTCTTTAGTCCAGTTCTTTGAAAGTTGGCCTTTGCTTTATTCTTCTTCAATCTTTGCTTGTTTATGGAATATTATTCCCTCCATGGTCATTTGGCATATTTGGAGAGAAAGGAACTTTAGAACTTTTAAGAAGTCTTCTAATCCTGATTTGTTAATCATTAACAAGTTGGAGGCTTCTATTTCCAAAAAGGTGATGTCTTTTGTTTATAATTTACCTCGTTCCAATTATTGCTTCTCTTCTTGGGATAAAGTTGTTCTCAACATATGGTCTTTGTTAAAGCTTCCTCTTTCTCTTGGGTCTTTGAGTTCTTCTAAAGTGAATAGAAAAGATGTTAGATGGATCCCTCCTATTGATTCTCTAGTGAAGCTCAATTTTGATGGGGCTTCTAGGGGGAATCCTGGGGCTTCTGGTGCTAGCTGTGTGTTCTGAGATTCTAAGGGAAGATTGTTATTAGCTTCTTCAAAGCATCTTCCTTTTGGTTCTAATAATGAGGCTAAAATTTAGGTTGTTTTCCTTGGCCTCTCTTTGGCTCTTGAGAAGGGTTTTACTAATTTATTCATTGAAGGGAATTCTTTGGTAATCATTAATGCTCTGCTTACGAAATCTCTTTCTGCTTCGCATCTTAATTATTTATTGGATCTGATTTGGAAGCTCTTGGATAGATTGGACTTTTTCCAATGTGGGCATTGTTATAGAGAAGCAAATGGGTTGGTTGATGCCTTGGCTAATTGGTCCCTGGATCATCAAATTGATTTTTTTTCTAGTGATAACTTAAGGGACTGGGAAGATGTAAATCTCTGTCAAATTTTCTCTAGGGAGTGTGTGCTAGTTGAGCTCTTGATTCTGGGGTAATGTGGTTGCTGATGTCACATTAGTACTTGAGCATCTGGATACCATTTGGAGATTATTTAAGTGGAACACATGGTGGCTTCACACTTTTGGAGTCAGAGTACTTCAAAAAAATTTCTCTAACAGTTTTTGTTTTTGTAGGTCTCACAACATACTTCTTCAAGTACTGATGAGTACTTTCTGTACTCTTTTTTCAAGTCTGAAGACATGTGGCTCCTTCGCATAGAGAAAATTTAATTTTTGTAGATTTCTAATATTTTTCTCACTATGGAGTATCTGCTTTGGGCACTCGGTGATCACTTGGAAATGATCATTCTTGTACACCATGTATTTATTTGTTCTTCAGTTAGCACGCTTGTTGGGTCTTTTAAGCCAATTTTGGATTGGCATTCTTTGGTTTTTTAGTTCTCTATCAGTTCATGCCATATGGAGAGCCTTTGGAGAATCTCGCTTCCGCGTTTGTTCTGGAAGAAGTAGATGGATTCTTTCTCGTTCATTGGTGATAAGTTTAAGAGAATATTCATTGTTCTCTGCCCGCTTGTGGAGGAATCTTTGTGCACTGTGATCGTTAGCTCTTGGCTCAAGACAAATTCTTCTGCTCTATTTTCGCAGGTGGCTTCGGTGTTCCTTACTCATCTCATGGATATCATTGCAGATAAAGACTTGGTTTCTTTCTTGGCAACCCACTATCTCTAGCCTTCCATCTTCTCATTGTCAGAACTTGAAGTGGCAATTGATGCTTATAATTTTGATTCTTGCGACACTCCTATAGCAGGTATTTTCAACAAAGTGGTGTTTCATGATTCTCCTACGATGTTAGTGGCTTTACGAGCAATGAAACATGGTATTCTCAATGATGATGTTGAGCTTGCATGGAAGACTCTACTCTCTATTAAAAGTGATCTTGGTCCTGTTCTTTAAGATAAAGCTTAGTGTCTCTTCAATGCAGTCCACTACCTTCTTAAGCATGCTGAGGAAGAATCCCTATTACATCTACCTTTGCCTTCTGAGCCTGGCCCCTTGACTGTAGAAGTAAATTCTAATACTGTTGACTTGGAGAGCTCTTCTTGAAGCTCTTAGGTTGATCTTATTTTTGGATGGTCTTTTGGTCTTTTGATAGTTCTGGTCTACTTCTATTAGTAGCTTTTATATATTATGATTTGTATTTGCCACCTTTTTCATTGGGCTTTGCCATTTTGTCTAAGGCTACCAGCTATTCCTATGTAATTCTCTTATTATCAATAGAAGGTGACTTGATCACCCATGATTTAGCAAAAAAAAAAACTAGTTGGTGAACATATTTTTTTATGATTTTTTTTTGTAATTTTCCAAAGTGGATATATCCTAAAAAACATATCACTAAAATGTGTGTCATAAAACTTCCACAAAAATAATAAAAAATGTAGTTTTTTTCTCAATGTGTATAAAATAAAGCATAGAATAATCCTATATAATTTTTTTCAAATTTACATAAATGGATCAAAAGTCATGAAGAAAAAACAATACATATGTATTTAACGAATATAAAGACACTATTAAAAGAAAATAAAAATAAATACCTTAATTTATATTCAAAATATTAAAAAAATATATGGCTAGAATGCTGAGGAGTAACTTGTCATTTTGGTGGTGGTTTCACGAAATTTCTTATGAAATGAGTAAAGTTGGTGAGAATGAAGTTCAAATTCACTATTTTATGTTGAAAACATGAATTTAGGAGCGAAAGGGAGCTCCAACCCTTATGGTTGGAAATCCAAGCCGAATGGGTGGTATTTTAAATTTTGAATCATGGAGTTAGAAATGCATACATGTTATTATGCATATTCATAATAATGTGTACATGCATTATGTTTTGGACTATTTTAAAGCTTAAAACAATAAAAAACATAATACACTTATGTTATGTTATGCATTGTTTTAATCTTAAATCTATGTAAAATGTAATGTGTATCATTACATTTTATAGCATTACATTTTACAGCATTACATTTTACATAGCTTTAAAATACTACAAAAAACATTGTTTTTAGCTTTAAAATGATGCAAAACATAATGCACATGCACTGTACTGTCTACACATTATAGCATGTACAGATTATGAATCATATGCATTGTACATAACACATAAGCATTTTGCATAAAATGGCCACTAAATTGTCCCTCAACTTGTGCACTTACCCATGGTATTAAGAGCACCTAACCTAGAGTCTAGGTCACCTAGCTTGCCAAGCTTGGAGAGGCATTCTTCCATATCACTTTAATTGGTGGACTATATCCACCACTAATTCCAAATAAAACTATGGTTGGTCTTGGGATCTATGGCCACTAGCCATAATGGATATAGGCTAGGGTTAGCAAATGGATTACCATAGTTATATGCCAAAATTATCAATGTGAAGAGACAATTGTAATGGGGTAGGTGCTTGGATGATGTGGAAAAATTGCCTAGGCCAACCAAAAAGTCTTCCTAATGTTATGTATTAGAATGATCAACTCAAAGAGAGGATTGCAACAAGACAATTGCTCAGATGGGATAATACCCTATAGGTATATTTTTTTAGATAAAACTAATAAATTATTCTTGGTTTAAGATAAATTTGGCATAGAAATTACAAACTAAAAAACTATATAGGAGTTGAACATTGTTGCTACATTTAACATGAATCAGGTAAGCTAGAGACTATTGTTTGGATTATAAACATGGTTCCATCATATGCCATTGATGGATTGCAACAAAATTGCTCAATTTTATGCAAATTGGCTAAGATGTCCCATATTCTAACTATTGATGCATAGATCTATACATTGTGATAGGGAAAAAGGAAAACCTAGGCTAAGGTGTGTTTGGTATGCAGGATCTTAGATATACTTATCGTGTTCATAAATAGTGAACCAATCTAATATTTCAAAGATCTAACTATGGAGGATTCCACCAAATCTTGTAGTCACACGCTCTCATCTTTGAGTGAGATGAGAGTAACTTCCTAACTATGCTAACCACTAATTAATGCACTATAGATTTCAAATGGTTGATTGTTTCCTATAGCGAGGTTTCTTTTATTCCTAAAGGGTCTTCTAATATACCCAAGGGTACATGAAATCTCATAGCCATATGCATATATGTTGTTTGAGGCCTAGATATTAAAGTCAAAGAGCCTCTCACTTCACTAGACCCTTTATAGAGAATCTAGCTTAGACAAAAATAATAGTTATTCTAAGGATATTTTAAAACCCTAACACAAATTTTTTAAACTAGATAATCTACTGCAGAGAAAAAAAATTAGGGATAAAAAGGGTTGGTAACCCACTACTTTCACCACTTTTTGATCACCAAGAACTTGTAAGGGTGAAATGAGAGCATAGAATGGATAGTTGTAGTAAGCCACTAACAGCCTCAACTACATGGTATGTATATATAGATGGATGGAATATTGTGGGATGGAAGGAGTCCCTCAAACTTGAAACCTATCAAACCCAGTGAGTTAGCTCCTATGGACAAAACACAATGACCTATTTTCATATATGATCCAATACCTCCTTCTAAATGGTTTGATCCTATCCATAACACCCAAGTACTACCAACCTAAATTTGTCAACCATATGTCGGTACCTCTTCCATGAGTGCTCAATGCCCTACAATACCACATAGCCCATCACTTAGCAATGATGAATTGCTTTAAGGAGATATTATAGGGGCAAGTGTCACTCAATCTTACTTGGTGATTATCTCTTACTAGATCAGTGTCCACTCTTGGGTAATAAATTTTTAGTTTTGATAGTGATGATGATGACCAACCACACCTCTCCTCCATGAAGAATCCCTCTACATGAGGGTTATTTCATAGTATATATTCATGGCCTTACTAAAACTTATCAGAACTATCAAAAACATGGCCCATTTAATATTGTTTTCTTTTGAAAGAAGTGAAGGTTGTTTTTTTACTTCATACAACCTTGAGGATGATATGAACTCATGCTTCATAGTTCATCACCTTGCATGAGGGTGGTCATGACAACAAGTACATTTTAATTTTCCTACATTTAAGTTCTACCAAGTTATTTCTTCAAAGGAAGAGCCAAACCATCATCCCATGTGGACTACACTTAACATTGATGGCCAAATTATTGTCATTACCAATGCTTACATGCACCTAACAATGGCCCAAAAATGTTATGGATTGATGGTTTGTTGACAGCCTGCCCCTTTCTAATTAGCTCACTCATGGCAACTTAATTTATGTGGAGTCACCCAAGAATAAAGAGGGGCTCTATCAATAAGATGGCACATTGGCAAACAAGAAGCTTAGTTTTATTTTAAAAATGTTAGATTGTCAAACCCATATTTTTGGTTGTAGCATGTGACATTGGATCCTTATTTTATGTGGTCTAGCCTCCACATGGGTCCCAACAATGTCCTTGAGTAGTTGGCGGCAAGTGCAAAAACATGGGGAGCGAAAAAGGGGTCTTAAGTGGCCACTTTTTTTCTGAAATCAGGAAATGCTGGCCTTGGATGAGAAATTGAGCTTAGTTACACTCAAAATTTGGAGATGCAACCAAAACAATGTTCGTAGTGCTTCGAGTCTACTTTCTAAACTACTATTTTTTTTTAAATGATATAGATTAAGGGGTTCAAAAGAGGGAGCCACAGAAATTGGTGTTGTTTTTGTCAAAAAAACATAACATAGCATGTTTTGTGGCTCCCTCAAAAGGTCAACTTTTTTTTGGTATTTTTAAAATCGCTTTAGTGAGAAATTAGATAACAACATGTAGTTTATGCTTGATTTTTATTATAATTTTTGGATGAATATTTGATTTTTTACTAATTTTCAGAGTGGACACATCCTAAAAAATAGAATTTTGGCCGTGCTACCCCTATAAATTTTAAAAACTAATTGAAAATCATTTTTTTTAATGTGTAGAATGGAGTCTAGTTTCTAAATATGTAATTTTTTTGAAATTTCAATAAATGGTTAATTTACAACGAAAAAAAAACCAAACAATGGTTTTTGCCCAAAAACGGACACACAAACAAAAAAAATTAAAGATGAAAGGCTTCACATTGTCAAAATGTGAAAAAAATTACATCGTTAAATAGCTAAGAGAAAGCCTAACATTACCCAGGTGTTTGATTTGTTCGACCTTGAAACACATGCAAATCTTAGGGTTAGCACGAATGAAATTATATGAAATCCTTTAGAATATGCAAAAACATGTCTTTGGACACTGGGAAGGCACTCTAAGCCTTTGGGTTGGAAATCCAAAGCAAATCCCAAGCCTAAGGCTTGGGATTCCCAAAGAAAAACATAATGCGAGTACATTATAACACGCTCGCGTTATGTTCTGTTTTGCATTTTTTCCTTTTGCGCTCAATGTTTGTCATGTTTGACATAACGTGAGCGCATTATAACGCACACGTTATGACCCCCTTGAATTTTTTTATTGTCAAGGTTATTAATCATGTATGTATGTATGTATGTATGTATGCCTATATGTATGTATGTATGCATGTATCTATGTATGCCTATATGTATGTATAGTGTTGAGGGTACAGGAGGGTAGAGATGGGGGTGAGGCAGATAGGGGAGGAGAGGGGTGGATAAGGGTTAAGGGCTTAAGGTCAAGAGGGATTAGGGTTTAGGGTTGAGGGATTAAGGTTTAAGGTTGAGGGTTGAGGGTTTAGGGATAGGATTTAGAGTTTAGGGATAAGGGATTAGAGTTTAGGACCTTAAGGGATCAGGGTTTAGGGTTGAGGCTTTAGGGACAACGTTTAGGGTTGAGGGTTGAGCGATTAGAGTTAAGGTAGAGTGTTGAGGGTAGAGGGAATAGGGATAGGGTTTAGGGTTGAAAGTTTAGGGTTGAGGGATTAGGGTTTAAGGTATAGTGTTGAGGGTTGAGGGTTTAGGATTTAAGGTTTAAGTGTTGAGGGTTGAGGATTTAGGGATAGGGTTTATGGTTTAGGGATAAGGGATAAGGGTTTAGGGTTTAGGGATTAGGGTACCATAAATTATAATTAGGGATTAGGGTTTATGGTTTAGGGATTAGGGATTAGGGTTTAGGGTTTAGGGTTTAGGGATGTACAATTAAGGGGTACCATAAATGAACTGGAATTTAGGTAGGGTTGGGAAAATTTTGTGAATCATCATCGGCTGGAGATTGGAGATTTTGTTGGGTTCAAGTACATATCCAAGTCATAATTTAAGGTTAAGATATTTCAAAGAACAGGTTGTGTGAAAAATATCAATGCTCTTCAGCTTATGAATACCAACATTGATACAGATAAAAGATGCCCTTCTTCTAACAGAGTATGCAGTTCAAGTCAATCAATGGGTAGCAAGTTGTTAAATGAGTTGGTTTAATGGGCGTGCCTCCTTCTTCAAAATTATGCTTGGAGACTTTACACAAAAACTGGTAACTCTATACATTATTTTTCATTCTTTTATTTCATGTACACTGTTAAGAACTTGTAAAATCTAATTGTGTAATGTGTTTATGGCAGTGCATTCCTCCTGCATTTGTTTCATAGTTTATAGACAACACAGACGAACATATGGTGTTTCAAGGCCCAGGTGGGCAGGAGTGGGATGTGCAATTAGGGGGTGCCATAAATAAACTAGAATTTAGGCAGGGTTGGGAAAATTTTGTGAATCATCATGGGCTAGAGATTGGAGATTTTGTTGTGTTCAAGTACATATCCAAGTCATATTTTAAGGTTAAGATATTTCAAAGAATAGGGTGTGTGAAAAATATTAATGCTCTTTAGCTTATGAATACCAACATTGATACAGATAAAAGATGCCCTTCTTCTAACAAAGGATGTAGTTCAAGTCAACCAATGGGCAACAAGTTGCTGATTGAATTGGTTTAATTTGGGTGTTCCTCCTTCTTCAAAGTTATGCTTGGAGACTTTACACAAAAACTGGTAACTCCATACATTATTTTTCATTCTTTTATTTCCTTTACACTGTTAAGAACTTGTAAAATATAATTGTATAATGTGTTTATGGCAGCGCATTCCTCCTGCATTTGTTTCACAGTTTATAGACTTAACACAGACGAACATATGGTGTTCCAAGGCCTAGGTGGGCAAGAGAGGGATGTACAATTAGGGCGTACCATAAATAAACTAGAATTTAGGTAGGGTTGGAAAAATTTTGTGAATCACCATGGGCTGGAGATTGGAGATTTCATTGTGTTCAAGTACATATCCAAGTCATATTTTAAGGTTAAGATATTTCAAAGAACAGAGTGTGTGAAAAACATCAATGTTCTTCAACTTATGAATACCAACATTGATACAAATAAAAGATGCCCTTCTAACAGAGGATGCAGTTCAAGTCAACCAATGGGCAACAAGTTATTGATTGAAAATTGGTTTAATAGGGGTGCCTCCTTCTTCAAAGTTATGCTTGGAGACTTTACACAAAAAATGGTAACTCTATACATTATTTTTCATTATTTTATTTCCTTTACACTATTAAGAACTTGTAAAATCTAATTGTGTAATGTGTTTATGGCAGTGCTTTCCTCCTGCATTTGTTTCATAGTTTATAGACAACACAGACAAACATATGGTGTTGCAAGGCTCAGGTGGGCAGGAGTGGGATGTACAATTAGGGGGTACCATAAATAAACTGGAATTTAGGCAGGGTTGGGAAAATTTTGTGAATCATCATGGGCTGGAGATTGGAGATTTCACTATGTTCAAGTACATATCCAAGTCATATTTTAAGGTTAAGATATTTCAAAGAACAAGGTGTGTGAAAAATATCAATGCTCTTTAGTTTATGAATACCAACATTGATACAGATAAAAAATGCCCTTCTTCTAACAAAGGATGCATTTCAAGTCAACCAATGGGCAACAAGTTACTGATTAAATTGGTTTCTGATGAAGAAAATAATGATGTTGTTGAAGCAATGGAAGAAAATCAAAATTATAAGTCTAATTTAATTTATTTCAACTTTCAAAGAAGGCATTTGAATTGTAGCTTTACCTGGAGGATTGGTATAACAAAAACCTAATTATGTTATAGGCCTTTCTTTGAAGAACCTTGGACATTATGGACCCTATCATTTAGAAAAGCACATGACGGTGAACTCTGCCCCACCTTTCAAATTAGATATTTACCTTTTTATTCAATGAAAATGAAGTCACAGAATGTAAACGACCATGCATACTTGTAAGATCAAATTCTCTGGCTTCTATTCTTATTACTCTTACTTTATTAAGAGAAGAGTGTCAAAAAGAATGGGTAAATAATTGTAAACTAGCATAAGGCAAAGCAGTTTTGTTATTACATTTCTTCTGAGGGATCTCTAATAGTCTAATATAATGCAGTCTTCTATAGTATGAACATCTGCATTTGTGTGAATGCTAAGATTTAATAGTAGAGTATTAAATCAATGCAATCAGTTATTTATTGGGTTAAAATAACTTAGTTTTTATAATGGTTTGGGAATACAAGAGTTGCCAAAAATAGGTGAATGTCCTCTACAATTACCAAGAGAAAAAAGTTTAGTAGTTCTTGTGGATAGAGCCAATAAACAATGGGAGATTATTTCCCTATTTCATAACAATATACCTGCCCTAAGTGTGGGGTGGGCATATTTTGTACGCCATAATAATATCAAGGAGACGTTTGCATCTTTGAGCAGGTGGACAGAAAGAAACATAGATTTATGTTTAGAGTTCATATAGATTGAAAGATAAAATAAGGATCCTTTTGAAAGAACTTCTAGGAGGGAAAAGACAGGCTAAACATAAAAAGAGAAAATTATATACAAGAAAAGATCTTCATGAGGATTGTAATATTTTGTCTAAAACAAACAAAAAATAGTTTAAATTCAAAATAGTAAATCAAGAAAGAAACAATACTAAATTGTATAGTTACTGATATCTAAAATGTATAGTTACTGATATATCTATTTTTAAAAGATTGATTGATTTTTATGGCCAAAGTTGTTTATTTTATCTAGTTGATGGTTTTAATTACACCCAGGTTATACATTGGGAGTAGATGTGTGCACATTTTTATGGCCCCAATTTAAATTCAAGCAACAAGCAAATAGGTGGATCTAGTATGCTGGTCTTTAAAAAAAAATTTAATAAAAAAATGTTCACTTAATGTTGACCAAGAGTTCTGATTTCAACCATTCATTGCCCATTGTGGATGTACCCCAATGCAAAGTTTTTCTCATAATGATCATCCTTCTGATTTCAACTATTAATTACTCACTATGGATGTACCATTCACAAATCTTTTCTCATAGTGTGTACACCTATTGGCATAATGAATCCCAGATGGGCCAGAAAAACATGCCATGTATAACATTACTAAGACATTACAGAAAACTTAAATTAGGATTTATTGTAGACATGCATAATTAAAAAGGGAATGAAGAAAAATACTTTAAAACTAATTTCTAAAATTACCAAAAAAGTTCGTAGCCATTTTTTTGACATATTCTTGCAACTCAGATATCTTTAAGAGAAGAGTGTCAAAAATGATGGGTTTAACAACTTAACATAAGGAAAAGCAGTTTTGTTGGGTTTAGGGATAGGGTTTAGGGTTTAGGGTTTAGGGATTAGGGTTTAGGGTTGAGGGATTAGAGTTTAAGGTATAGTGTTGAGGGTTGAGGGTTTAGGGATAGGGTTTAGGGTTGAGGGATTAGGGTTTAGGGTTGACAGATTAGGGTTTAATGTTGAGAGTTAAGAGTTTAGGAATAGGGATAGTGTTTAGGGTTTAGGGATGAGGGATTAGGGTTGAGGGTATACAATAAATAAACTAGAATTTAGGCACGGTTGGGAAAATTTTGTGAATCATTATGGGTTGGAGATTGGAGATTTTGGTGTGTTCAAGTACATATCCAAGTCATATTTCAAGGTTAAGATATTTCAAAGAATAGGGTGTGTGAAAAATATCAATGCTCTCCAGCTTATGAATACCAACATTGATACAAATAAAAGATGCCCTTCTTCTAATAGAGTATGCAGTTCAAGTCAACCAATGGGCAACAAGTTGCTGAATGAATTAGTTTTTGATGGGGAAAATAACAATGATGTTGAAGCAATGGAAGAAAATCAAAATTAGGGTTGAGGGTTGAGGGTTGAGAGTTGAGGGATTAGGGTTTAGGGTTGAGGGATTAGGGTTTAAGGTTTCAGGGTTTAAGTGTATCTAGGGGTTGAGAGTTTAGGGTTTAAGGGTTTAAGGTTTGAGGGATTAAGGGTTTAAGGGTTGAGGGATTAGGGTTTAAGGCATAGTGTCGAGGTAAGGCATAGTGTTGAGGGTAGAGGGTTTAGGGATAGGGTTTAGGGTTTAAGGTTTAAGGGTTGAGGGTTGAGGATTTAGGGCTGAGGGTTAAGGGATTAGGGTTTAAGGTATAGTGTCAAGGGTCAAGGATTTAGGGATAGGGTTTAGGGTTTAAGGTTTAAGGGTTGAGGGTTGAGGCTTTAGGGATAGGGTTTAGCATTTAGGGTTTAGGGTTAATGGATTAGGGTTTAAGGTATAGTGTCGAGGGTAGAGGGTTTAGGGTTTAAGGTTTAAGGGTTGAGGGTTTAGGGATATGGTTTAGGATTTAAGGTTTAAGGGTTGAGGGTTGAGGCTTTAGGTATAGGGTTTAGGGTTAAGTGATAGGGTTTAGGGTTTAGGGTTTAGGGTTTAGGGTTGAGGGTTTAAGGTATAGTGTTGAGGGTTGAGGGATTAGGGTTCAACCCTCAACACTATACCTTAAACCCTAATCCCTCAACCCTAAACCCTAATCCCTCAACCCTTAAACCTTAAACCCTAAACCCTCTACCCTCGACACTATACCTTAAACCGTAATCCCTAAAGCCTCAACCCTCATCCCTTAAACCTTCAACCCTAAACACTATCCCTAAACCCTCTACCCTCGACACTATGCCTTAAACCCTAATCCTTCAACCCTTAAACCCTTAATCCCTCAAACCTTAAACCCTTAAACCATAAACTCTCAACCCCTAGATACCCTTAAACCTTAAACCCTTAAACCCTATATCCTATACACTTAACCTTGGACACTCAACCTCGAACATTATCCCTTAACCTTCAAACCTCTACCCTATACCATATACCCTCAACCCTATAGTTATGCCCTAAACCCTCTACCCTTATCCATATGCCTTATACCCTCAACCTTAAACCCTATACCATATATCTTAGACACTCAACCTTGAACATTATCCCTCAACTGTAAACTCTAAACTCTCTACCCTATAGCCTCAACCATATACTTAAGCCCTAATCCATCAATCCTCAACCCTATACTTTAAACCCTAAAACCCACCCACAAACCCTCATCCCTATACCCTATAACCTCACCCTTATACCCTCAATCCATATCATAAACCTTAAGTTCCCAATATCCTAAACCCTAATCCCCATACCTTACACACTTAATCTTATACACTCAACAAGTTGAATATTATCTCTCTTGACTGGAACCCTCAACACTCAACACTCAACCCTCAACCCTCTACCCTCTACCCTCTACCTATTACTTAAGCCCTAATCCCTCAACCCTATACCTTAAACTATAAACCCAAAAACCTCAACCTTAACCCTAAAAACTATACGGGCTCGAGTCCTTATATACGCTAAACCCAAAACCCTTACATACATACATACATACATACATACATACAAGCATACATACATACAAGCATACATACATACATACATATAAGCATACATACATACATACATACAACCATATATACATACATACAAGCATGCATACATACATACATACATACAACCATACATATATACATACAACCATACATACATACATACAAGCATACATACATACATACATACATACATACATACATACATACATACATACATACAAGCATGCATACATACATACATACAAGCATACATACAATTTGGCATACATACATGCATACATAAATACAAATATATATACAAACATACATACATCAAACATACTTAACAAACTTGAACATAAAACATTCAATAAATAACCTCAAACTTGACAAACATTTGGCAAACTTTTGCAAAAAAGAAAAAAATGCAAAGAAAACAATAACGCGCTCGTGTTATAGTGCAAGCGCGTTATGGTTTTGTGTTACTGAGCCATAACGCGAGTGCATTATATCGTGCTCGCGTTATGGCCTTTTAAAAAGTTTTAAGAATTTTGGCCACTTTTTGGCCCCCCATCTTTTTGCACCCACCCTTGGATCATTTTATGATTTCTAAGGAAGATATGTTCTACCTTCCTTTCTCACCGCTATCCCATCACATTTAGCTTTTATGGGATGATGGGCATTATAAAATCCCTAACATGCATTATTCTACTAGAAGATGACACTTCTTTGCCATATGGGGGACAATCTAGCTCATAATGTAGGCATTAAACCTTGACTCATGTCCTTCACTCACTCTAACTAGATTGAGTGGTGGAATCTCATGGTTGTTTTCATCACCTCATAATTTTTTGGCATTATGGTGAACAAGTGCCAATATCCACAAGTACACTTATGAGACTACTACCAAAGAAATTGAGGGTTTCCACTCAACTAGATAACAACAAATTTACTCTTTTCTTTAGATTCTAACTGCTTAGCTTAAGCATAAGCTTAAATTTATAGAATGACACCATTTCAAGGGCACTCATAATAGAGCATGCCATCACTACCTCAAAGTTGAGGACAAAGCCACTAAATAACTCTTCAAATCCCTTAAGTCTCAAATAGGCCGAAGGTCAAATTAAAGCTTTCCAACCTACTTAAGGACGGTTCATCTCTCTTGGTTATTTCCAAATCTTTTGTGGATCATTGCATAGGATAGTTTTTCAAGCCTAAAAGGATTCCAGGGAATGTGCTCAAGCTTTATAAAAATATCTGGATGTTCTTCCCTCCAAGTTGACATCGTCTACTTAAGCTTCTTGTGATTTGCTCCACTCACACTTGATGAGCTTCATTTAATTCATATGTAAATGACCAATGAGAAGGGCCACAACCTAGATGGCTTCCCCTATGAATTATTCAAAGCTACTTAGCATTTCACTAGTCAAAACCTATTGCAATTCTACAAAGAAGCCCTTCACAATAAATTTTTGGTTAGTGTATCAATAAGAGAAATATCTTGAGTTTATACCCAAGGTTGAGGATCTTAAGTTGATTTTCAATTAGAGGCATATCACCTTGTTGAACATCACTTATAAGATATTTGCTAATGATATATCTTTGCACATCTACCACTTGCTTCCTACCCTTATGTGACGAAACAAATAGGTTGCATTAAAATTTGTTACATTATGGACCATCACCATAGTTTGGGAGGGCATGGAATGAACTAGAGTGTCTCAATGATACATTTTACTTCTCAATCTTGACTTTCAAAAAGTATATTACTACATAGAGTGGCCATATATCTTGGTTTATATGCTTAAAACACCCTAATTTGGATAATTTATTCTCTCTATGATTTAGATCATTTTTGTCTTGATATATTTGCTTGCCTTTCTATCAATACATTTTTTTATAGATTTAGGTTTTTTAGATCTAGATTAGACAAGGTTACCCTCTTGCCAGTTTATTGTATTTGTTGGCTATGGGAGCTTTAGCTAACTTATTTCTCACAAATCATCACAAGGGTTGATGAATGGTACATTTCTTCCATCTATGTCACAACAACTTATTAATGGCCACTTTGCTGATGATTCTTCCTTAATCTAGCAAAAATCAAGTCTCTTTGAAAGAAGTGATGGATTGCCTTAATACCTTCCATAAGGATTACAAATTGAGCCTTTAATGAAGCATAACCCAATGCTACAGACAAAGCCCTTTTCCACAACAAGAACGGCTAAACAACTTTTCTTTGAAGTGGATTGGCAAAGGGGATATGTTCAAGGTTCTTAACATTCCCTTTGCTTTGGAATGCTCTTCCTCCACCAAGTGGCAATTTATGTTATGGAACAAGTTGGAAAGAGGATTTCCTTCTAGATTACCATGCCTCTCTCTTTGGCAGATAAATCTAGATTTGTACCAAGGTGTTAGTCCCAATCTATGTTTACTACTCCTCTTGCTAGACTCCTAAATTTAGCTATGCTAGGCTCACCAAACTTGTGCATGACTTCCTCTAGGCTAAGGCCAAATAGAACCACTTGGTTCCAAATAGTTGTGACACATATTCTACTTAACCCAAGAAAAAGGTGGGATGGACATAATTAATGTTTACAAACAAAACATCTATTTGTGATAAATGGGTGGTTTGGGTTGCTATAGGTTTTGAGGCTTAAAATATTCTTCTCAACCATTGCATTGCCTTTAGATTGTCCTATGGTAGAAAGGGTTGGCAATGTGTTGGCCTATACACTCTTCTTATTATGAGTGCTCAAATCAAAATTAAATGTTGCTTTGTGGTTCAAAGCATTTAGAAATCCTTTGATGCAGTTAAACCCATCCTCAAGTGGGTTGGAAACAATTTTAGATATTGTCTTTCTTTCAAAGACCTTAATATTTGGTGGTCTCCAATTACTAATAGTTCTAGTTTACCCTTGACAAAAATCCCTGGTATCAAATCTCTTCACCTCTGATGTAGTCTCCTCTATATACACTGGACCTTATGGCAACACAAATTCTCCTTTTTTAATGTTGACTTATCTTCTATACTTGACATGCAAGAACTTGTACCTTATATAATACAACAAATTATACTTTTAACTACTTCTCACCTAGTATGACGAGTCATGGTAAGAATTTTAACAAGACTTCTCTACAAGGTACTTCCCACATTCTCTTCCACCCTTTGCAAGCTCAACAAACAAGGGCTCATTTCCTCCCCCAAACTTGGTTCTGTTGGCTTAACCTCATGTTAAAGCACTTTTCTATTTGGAATCTTCCGGAAGAATCCATCCTCGCTGACTGCCATAAGTGCCTTCTGAATTTAAAAACTTTGGTGAGTTCGGTACGAACATGCTTTGTGCTGGTCGGGGCCACTTGTCATATTTTAACGGGATTTTTCTATGGGATGATTGGTTTTAGCTGGAAATGTAGACCTCCGCGTGGCCACAACTTTAAAGCCAACTCCTTGTGACGTGAGCGACGCTAACTTGCATTTGCCGGTAGCTTTCCTTGTAAGAGAATAATAATGAGCCAGAAGCTTCAGAGCCGTTGAAATCAAATCTCACGCGACTTTTAGGCGGCGAAGAAGTTCCTACCTGCTGCCGGCGGTCAATAAACATACCGAGTACGTAATTAATCCACGTGCTCATTTCGATTCCTCTTAAATTCCCAATTCTAACCCAGCCCTGGCATCGCTTAATCTTCTGCGGAAAGTTGAGAAACAGAAATTGTGGGAGAATTATCTGTGTGAAGGATTGTAATTTGAAAGTGTTAGCATTTTGCAAAATGTCAAGCAGAGCTTTCATTAGCGCAGTTAGCATTTTGGTGGTGTTGAGCATGATTGCTGTAATGGCAGTCAATGCTCAGGACGTTTCAGCCCCTGCGCCTGCCCCCACCAGCGATGGTGAGTCTTTTCTGTTTTTGTTCGTATTGATATTCTGTCTGGATCTTCTAATATCTTTTTATTGAAGAGTTGATTCGGCTTCTTTTTTGGGTTGAAGCCCTTATAGCCAACAAAATTTAGTTTTTAGTTTCTAATAGGTTTTCTGTGAACCAATTAGTTTCACCGATAAGCCCAAATTTATTCTTTTTCTAATTCAATACTTGGTTTGTGCTGTTTTTTTGATATTATGAATGGATGAATGCAGGGAGCACCATAGATCAAGGAATCGCTTACATTCTCATGATGGTGGCATTGCTTCTCACCTATTTCCTGCACTGATTCCATACAAGACATTCTTTCTTCAGATCACACAGATTGTTTTCCTTATCGAATTAGGGTCTATATTAATTTTTAAATTATCCAAGAGACAGGGTCACCCCTGTTTGTAAATCAAGTGCTGCAAAGATTGATCTCCAATTCTTTATTCATTCCCATGCCTGCCCTGCAAAGATCCATCTCCAATTCGTTATTCGTTATCCATGCCTGCTTGGGCGTGATTGTACAAAGTAAATTTTCATTAAGATTATTTTTATATGAGAAATAAATTCTTTTACTAAAATCATTCGGATTGCTTAAGCTAGAGTCCCATGAAAATGGATTGCTGAAAAAATTAAGTTTAGACTACTCTGAGCTACATTTACAGTGAAATGTCCAGTGAATTTAAAAAATTTATAGAAATTTAATTGTAGATTATTTAAGATTCAATTTTTCAATAGGTCTGGTTTCTATAATTATACTTTTATGCTTAAATATTCTTTTGCAATTGTTGTAAATCTACAACCCTGTACCAATCTTTAAATGTTTTCTGTAAACAGGTGCTGCTTCTAAAATATTTTTATTTATTTTTTTAATTATTTTAATTTCTCTAGTTACCGAGAACTGCCCGAAAAAAATATCGAAACAGCAAACCAAGTTAAAATAAAATTATAAGGCCGTTGAACTCCTCTTTGGTTTCTTTATCGATAAAATCGGATTATAGAATAGCAGGGGCAGGGGAACTGATCCGTCAGTAGATCGAACCAAATTACATCTGAAGCATACCATTCATTCTTACTTGTTGGTATTTTATTTTATTTTATTTATTTTTTCCATTAAAATAGGACAAAGGTAAATTTTGGCCAATAAAAGTAGGACAATTATTAATCTTTTTAATAGAAATGAGATGTAAAATTATTATTGTGTGGTTAATTATTAAAGAGTGTAATGTTTAAGTAAAATAGACTACATTGTGAATAACTTACCGGACTGTTTACCAGGAGAGAGGGCCCAATAAAAAACCAGTACATTCTTTTAGTCCCTGCCTCAGGGAGACTATAACAATGGAAAAGTTATGATATTAATGTAATGATTTATTTAAAATTGGTGTTTTATATAATTGTGATATAATGTTAGTTTTATTTAAATATTATTTATTTTAATAGTTAAATTATCAGTACATTTCTTAACAAGCTCAGAAACAGCCTCTATTTCATTATCTCCTGTCATATTGTAATGGAAATACAAAATCTTAATCCTTTCAATAGATCGAAGAAGCTCACAAATGGCTGTAACAACTGCTCTAGAAATGTTGTAACCATATAAATACAACTCTTCCAACATTTTTTAAGATTGTAGACATGATATTTTCAGAGTCCATGATATGAAAGCGCAGAGCTTCTGGAGAAAAATGTGTATGCTTTTTTGGATCCAAAAAAGCATACACAGTTTTCTCCAGAAGCTCTACGCTTTCATTTTTTAAGATTTCAAAAGTGATCTAAAAAAGCTCGGATGCCCTTCTCTCTTAATAGATTCAATGAAAAATTCAACCAATGAAATACAACTCTTCCCACACTTTTTAAGATTTAAAAAGTGGTCTAAAAGATCGGATGCCCTTCTCTCCTAATGGATTCAATGAAAAATTCAACGATCTCAGTGTACACCCTTTTGAAACAGATAAAAATATGGACATAACCTCAAAAGCCTCAGTCTCAGGCCTTTCCTCAGTGAAAACTTGAAGATTCGCTCCATCTAAAGAAGCATGATAATCACAAGCAGGTAGCAATAAACTATTAACAACCAAACCTAATTTTATAATTGTGATGTTATCGGTTACTCATTGATCAAGTATCACACTAAATTCTTCATCTAATAACAGGCAACATTATCAACACAAAACATTGACTGGCTATAATGTAGTAAGAATTATATCAGCACAAAGACTTTGGAATGCCTATTCACTCATAACACATGTATGGACTCATATAGGTGTGAGAATGGTGAGAATGATAGTCAATCTATAAAAGAACATGACAGAAGTCACTTCAAGCAAAGAGATGTAAAAGGAAAACAATATTTGACTTTCAAATTGTATACATTACAGATTTTCCATTTAGCAGACAATTATTTAAATGAGAAAAACAATACAGAACAGGGCACAAACATCATACAAAACTTCAACAACTTTTAACATTTAAAAAAAAAATTGTCAGCTTCCTCCTACAGTTGAAAATCTTCTGCTAAAACTTGGACTAGATTCCTTGCATTTTGCCATTGCATACTAAAACCTAAAGTCCCAAACTTCCAAAACCCATATATTCAAGCCACATACAGCCACTAAAATGGCTTCCATCTACTGCAATTCCCCACCTCCTTCTTAGACCCTACAAGTTTACAACCATAAACTAATTCAGAGTTCTAAATTGATTGAATAAACAAGATCATAGATCTGAACAAAAGCAAGCTTAACCTTACTTCCGCGGGCTTCTTTTGGATCATCGGGCACTATTAGGAATGCTCAACAATATTAGGTGACAACTTTGACTTGAATACACCTTAAGTGAATCAAGTGGAAATCTTGCAAAAGAGTACTTGATCTATTTGATACATAAGAGAAAATTAAACAGAATTTTTGGGCATACTTCAAAGTATAGGATCTAAGGATTATGAATCTAAAAATTGTAGCATAAAATCTTTAACAGAATTTTCACTATGAATTTATGTCTGTTTTAATTTATTGTTTTTGAAAAGTAAATTTTTTTATTTGTTCATACCAATGAAGGCGAGGTGATTTTAAGTGATATTTATAGTTCATTGTGGGAGACTCTATGTATTACTAATTTATATTATTTCCTTTATTCATTGATAAAGGAGTAATCATTAACCATCACAAGTTGCCACTTGATAAGTTATATATAATTTAGAGATATTTGTAGTAGTCAACTTTAAGAGTTTAACACTAGACACCTAAAGTATGTTTATATATATATGGTTATTTTTGCATTATTTGACTATACATCATAAGCAAGGAAATTTGGACTTTGTACGTGGATATTTACCTCTATAATAAATTATTTGAAGGTTATTAATACTAGCAAATATAAATTTGGATAGTTTGATAGTTATCAAAATCATTTTTTCAGAAAATTATATGACCAAATACCATATATATTTTCTAAGGCATAACAAAAATAGCCTTTTGCAATTACAATACAAAATTTCTCATCTTGATACAACCAATAAATTAGTTAGCTTTTCTGTTTCATTTAGTATGAAAGTTTTTTATTCTTTATAATGGTAAGGTCACTACAACAATTAATATTTGCTATTGTCAACTATACTTTCAACCATATTGCAACTTCTCTATCATGTTGAGGTAATTACAACAATTAATATGTGTTTTTCCTTAATTGGTTATTATCAACTATACTTTCAACCATGTTGCAATGATAGAGACTAGTTGCTACACGACCCTTGTTTCTCTTTTTCCTTTTCTTGTTTATAATGGTTGAGTGTTGTTTTAATAGATTTGAATGTATTAATGACTAATAGTTATTTGTGAATAGACACTAGCTATCACACTTAAATGTGCAATGGGCATGTCCATATCAATATATAAATGAGTTTGCTTTTTAAATTTATTTTGAAGTGGATTGATGGGCTTTAGTGGGAGTTTTTTTATTGAATATAGTTCTATTATATTACTTTATAATAAATATAACATGCACCATATTCATAGAAAAGGTGGGTGGAATGGAATCACACCACAAAGTTTAGGCAAGGCAAAAGGCTACAAAATAAACATCATAAACAAGTTTTCAAATGAGAATTAACTATAAAAAGAGTAATAATCTTATTCCATGCATGCATATCACTAATATGTGAAGTTCGGGGATATGAAAAGATTAGCAAGACGACAAACCATTGATACGACAATGAATTGGCAATCTATGTTCTCGATGTAACTGATACAAGGTAGGTCCCATAGCCCTAAATATATTTACATGTGAACAATTATGAGCTATAATAAAATGAGAACATTGTTTATTTTTCACCAAATTGATAGGTACAAGAATATTCAAGTAAATTTGATTAAGATCTAGCCCAAAAATAATTCAATTGCAATAGTTCCAATTTGCATCTAATTCATGCAACAAATCCATTCAACTTTATCAGGCACACTTCCATTGATAATGGAGAGAGGGTAATACCTAGAAGGAGTTGCCATTGTATTTTGTGGAGCCATTAAATTAACCAAATACAAGTTATTTCACTAGGTGATAAGTGTGAACACCATCAACAACATTCTCTGTTTCATTGACACGTGACATGTGTCATTGAAGGAGAGGCATAAATTATGTTGAAATGAACGTTAATGCCAGGTAGACTGGGAAGAGAGAAGTGCACAACAAATTTAGACCCAAAGTTGATTTTATGGATGGAAACATACATAATGGTTGACATTATGGGATCTTAATTCAAGCGTAGGCAATAAAGAATAGGATAAAATATAATAAATCATAAATGTTGATATTAAATCATTCACATGATTTTTAGCATTACCTTGACGCCAAAAAATAGTTTTTCATTTCAGTTGTGGTATGAATAGGAAATCATAGTGCATTTTTCCACCACATCAAACAAGAATGTAAAGGTATTTGAACTTGTGGATCTAGATGGATGTGAAAGGTTTCTTAGGAGCACTATATGAATCCAACTAAAATAATGAAGAGGAACCAATAAAAAAATTAGGTTACTTATAAGTGTTGGTAATAGGGGCCCTCGCCCATTACATCATCCAAGGATACCACTCTATCTAATGCTTTCACAAATAGGGATACCACTAGACTTGCAATTATTCTACCTACACTCCTTCATTTTGAACACTACACCTCATATGTCCTCCCACAGGTCAATGACTCCTTCTCACCACCAACTCCCTCCTATGCTCCTCTAGCTTGAACATTGATTTCCTTTGATCCTCTAGTGTGTTCTTCTGGCTTGAAGACCTCTCCTCCTAACTCCTCTTACAGGGAATTCTCCTCTAGCATGCTCCTCCAGCTAGAATTTTTCACCATCGATCTCCTCCTGCAAGACAACTACCCCTTCTTTCTTTCTCCTTTGTTCCTCAAACATGCACCACCAGCATCACTTGTAGGACTATCACTCTATCAATCAACTAAAGCAGGAGTACCACTTTAGCACACTTGTTGGCACTAAGATGTCACTTGGGGGGATTTTAACCTTGGTCTCCAACATGAGAACCAAGTGGTCCTGTACCACTTGACCACAATCCCTTTGACTATACCCACAAAATCTTATACCCTAACACAATTTGTTTTATATTGGAGAACAACTCATTTTATCTATAGAAGGTAAATTGGAGGTTGGAAAAGCTATTTCATTACACAACAGAAGATGAGTGGAAGTATTTTATCAATTAATTGGCTAGAAGCTTTAGTGACAATAGGCTCCAAAGTGGTCACACTAATGTGTCTAGTTCACACTAGATGTTCCTTAGCTAAGTATGTGATGTATGTGCAACCATGTAAGGTAGAGAAGAGTGAAGATAGGCTAATGTATCATTCATGGTGTGTTGACAAGAAAACACAAACCAATTATCGAAGTTATTTATATTTTAGTGTTATTTTTAATCCTAATGTGTTAGATAAGGAAGAGAATCAGAACATATGCAGTAAGATTATAATAAACAAAGGAAAATATACATATATTCATTCACCATTCATATGTATATATCTCTTGCTTATATATGTTCTTACTACACCTTCTCTATATATCGCTTTCTCATACATATCTTCTCCTCTCATGCTCATATATATCTCTCATATATCTCTGACACTCACTCATATATGATAGAACGAATCAAAAATCCAAAATTTTGCAATTTGCAACCTCTATGTGCTGCCACCTTTGTGAAAAATCAAAATTTGAAACACACAAACAAAATCTTTAGGGCATGATACTCTTGTCAATCATCTATATTTGATTATATGTATTTGTTTAGTTGGTATTAGCTTGTTGTAGATGTTTCACTTGTACCTTAATTTCTACAATTCAATCTTCTACCTCACTTAATGGAGGAGTTGGTGGGATGGATGCCATTATGTTCTTTGCATCAACTAGGAATCTTGACATCTAAGCTAGCCATAGGCTTACCACCTCTATAAGTTTCTTCATTTGTTGTATGATTCTAGCATGTTAATAGGACTGAAGTTGTTGGAATTGAACATGTAATCTTTCAATATGTGAATGGTGTGCCCCATCTGTATCTTTTGTTTCATCCCATGTCTTAGCAATTTGTAACATTTGATTTTAAGGTTGTCCAACTATATTTTTAGAGTTCTAGTAAAAATGATCCAACTCAAACAAAATTGGTATAATATATTTATGTCATTACAGATTTTTTATGTATTATTGATCTTTAAACCTAGTGCTATCTATTATGTGATACATTTGACTTTCATTTTTGCAAGTCTTTCTTGCTCATAAGCACTAAGCTTTCCAACCTCTATCAATAATGTCCATATAGCTCCCTCCAATTTTTGTTCTACTAGTAGAGAAGAATCTATTATTGTATGTGGATTGTGGAATCTACTACTAGATAGATTCTAAGGTTTTCGTGATTGTTTCCTCCATGGAAGAGTATACTTAACCAATATATCTTTCCATCCACTTTTCTCTAGAGTGTAATATCCATCTCTCTAAAGTTCCATTTTTAGATTGTTGTGCTACTGTTGTGATACACATTTTGTTTTCTAGTGTATCTAAACTTTTGAATTACTGTAATAACTTTAATTATTCACCTAATGTGATGTGATTGATGACTATTTGGTTATAAAAAATGGTTGTAGGCATTTTTCTATAGTTAAAATGTGGAAATGTTGTATGGATATGTGATGACATGATTGTTATGATGTATATATAGTTATTTCAATATTTAATTTATGATTTGTTTTTATGAAAATTGGTACTATTGATGTCTCGTAGTGTTTACAGGTACAGGTGGAAGTGAATGGTGGGGAATTATTTAAGATTCACAATAAGCATTCCATGATAACGATGAAACCTGATATATTATTGGTATTTCTGATGGTAATGATACATGTGGTTTTTGGAATGCCTCATTTTGGGTTATTTAATATTGCTCTATTTATGTGACAACACACACATATGTGTATATAATAATTGCAATACTGTTATAGTTTTTATCCTGAGGTAGACTTCTTCTCTAATTGTGATCAAAATTTTGTCAATTATAGTAGTTGTAGGTTGTTATAGATGAATAATCCAATCATTCATATAATCCCGCTCCTATTGTAATTAACAAAAATGAAAGAAGTTGTAAGTTGGTTTACCTTGTTGCAAGGACTAAGGTGGAAAAACTAAAATATTATTAATTTTTAATCCTAATTGTAGTTGATTGAGAACTAAATCTAAGTCTTGAATTACATAATGTATAAAGTTAAGATGATGGATAATGTGGCAAGGGTCAAAGAGTGAAGTTGCATGACATTTTTTGGTTTCAATATTAAAATGTGATAAATTGAACGATCACTACCAAAGTGAGAATGAGAGAACAAAGAGGTCAATACCTTGAAGTGGTTGTCTATGGAGCATTTATGAACCTCATCAAAGAGGAAAAAAGAAAAAGGTAGTGGTTATTTAGTTTATGTTTATCTTGGTTTTTAGTTGGCATTATGGGGATTGGATTCACAAAAAATTTAGTAGGGAATAATAGGTTTTGTTTTAGTAAGCCTACGAGTTGAGGAGTTAAGAAGAGAGTTGATGGAGAAGAAGGGACCAACATTTGGTTAGGAGATAGTTTTTTGTTCCTCGGTCTTTATTTTCTGTGGTTTTTGTTTTGGAAATTAAGTGTGGGCTATATTGTTGGGCAGTATTATGGTCAAAGTTGTTGGAAGGACTACAATGACATACAAGGATAGGAATGGTGTTGGCTCATTCATTGCATTCATCTTACCAGTCTCAAGATGAGCAACAAGTAAGTAATGTATTTAAATTTTTCATTGATATAAATAATGTATGTTGTGATTACATTGTGTTGGATTGAAGAAAATGTTTATTAAGGGCATAGGTGTTTACATAGTGCATATATATTTAATATTCAACTTGGTTGGATATAAATTATGAGGCCATAGTTTAGGTTGTAGCCTGTAATAGTGTTCATGGAACCTTATTTATTGGTTTATTGATGTGGAAATCCTCGGCCATTAGGGGAAAATGTTAGCATAAATGACATGCATGTGGTTGTTTTGGGTTTGTGATATTGTTCAATATTATAGACTAAGAGTTGAATATGTGAAATGGTTTATAACTATGGGTTTTTATAATAGTCATATTAGCATGACCATCTAGTATATTCGAGTGGTTGATTATATAGTTGTTATACTTTTGATATAGTTACACTGGATAGCTATTGGTATGTGAAGTCATTTTTTGTTATTTCAATAGTGACGAGTAGTCGACAACAAGTACCACGGTAGTCTACTCAACGTACCCATCAAGGAGGGTCGAAGGCCAAGAAAGTTCAACCAAAGGTTGAAGGCCAAGGGGGGCTACTCGCACCTCCCTGTGACACCCTACTCTTCAACCTTCAGTTGAAAATTCTTGGCCTTTGACCCTACATGGCGGGTGCATTGAGGACTATTGTGGCACTCGTTGTCGACTACTCGTCACTACTAAAATAACAAAAACTAACTTCACATAGCAACAATCTCCCGCTTGAAGTCAAGTTTTTGCCTTGCAAATATCTCCTCCTATTGAAAGACTAATGCCAATGCTGCCTATCATTAAGTGATGTGCAAGCCAAGAGAAGTTTTGTACCATATGAACTTCTCTCTACTGGCAGGATTCATCAAAATATCTATTGGATTTATATCAGTGTGTATCATGACCAAAGAGACATGTCCTCCTTCCACCACCTCACATACAAAGTGATATTGTACCTTAATATGTTTCATTCTAGCATTGTTGAGTTTCATGCTAAGTATAAAGCACTCTAGCTGTCATAATGTAACACCATGTTATCTTGCTTTACCTGGAATTCACCCAAATTTCTATGAAGCCATATTGCCTCCTTGCTAGCCTGTCACTACCATATATTCAAGTTCAGTAGTAGACAAAGCCACCACTGTCTACAACTTTGAGACCCAGCTAACAACACCTTCTTCTAAAGAGAACATAACATGAAGTAGTTTTTCTCTTATCTCTGTCTCCTCCAAAATCTACATCGACATACCCATTAACCTAAAGTCTACTCCCACTATAATAGATAGTAGCATTAGAAGTGCCCCTCAAATACCTAAGAATCCACTTCACAGTCGTCCAATGCTCATAACCTAGATTTTTCATGTAACGACTGACTACTCACATTGTTTGTGCAATGTCTAGTCTGATGCACACTATGGAGAACATAAGACTACCAATTGGTGATGAGTACGTTACACAAGACATCTATGTCTTCTCCTCTTTTGTGCTAGGGCACTGTTCTAAAGATAATTTAATATGAACAGGAAATGGAGCACTAACTAGTTGTGCATTCTACATATTGAAGCACTGTAAAATCATTTCCACATAAGTCTTATGTGACAACCATATCTTCATGTTTTTTTTGTCTCTATGTATCCTCATTCCAAGAATCTTATTTGCACTTCCTAAGTCCTTCATTTCAAACTCCCTAGCAAGTTGAGCTTTTAACTTGTGATTCTATGCATGTTGGGACTTGCTACCAACATATCATCAACATACAAAAGAAAAATAATGAAACTGCCCTCTTCATACCTTTTAAAGTAGGCACAATGGTCTGCCTCACATCTACTAAAACCCAATCTCATCATGAAGGAATCAAACTGCTTGTACCAACACCTTGGCACCTATTTCAAACCATACAACGATTTGTTCAACCTGCAAAGTAGATTCTCTTTGTCTTTTTCCTCAAAACCTTCCAGTTGCTACAGGTAAATTTCCTCAGAAAGCTCACCAAGAAGGTTGTTTTAAAATCTAACTATTCTAACTCCAAATCAAGACTAGAAATAAGAGCTATAACAACTCTAACTATACTTAACCATATCACAGGTGAAAATATTTCATAAAAATCAATACCAGATATTTGTGCATACCCCTTGGCCACCAACTGAGCTTTATATTGCTCCACATTATCATTTATATCATTTTTCAATTTTAAGACCCACTTGTTACCTATAGTTGTTCACCCCTTAGGCAATGGCACAAACTCCCACGTTTTATTTTTATGTAGATCTCTCATCTCCTCCTCCATAGTTGCTCTCCATTTGCTTGCATCTTCATCTTTACAAGCCTCCTGATATGAGCTAGGATCACCAACATCAGTAAGTAAAACATAAGTTGAATTACAAATAAGAGAGTACCTTTCTGGTGGTTTGGATATTCTAGTGGATCTCCTCAAAAGGGATAATGTGTTACCTTGTGGATCATTTGGTTTTTGATCATCATCATCATATAATTGATTCTGATTATTATCTTGTTGATTTTCATGAACAGGAGGTTGATTTTCATCTAGCACCTACATATTAGCATCATACTTTTCCACCTCTACTGGAACAATTTATGTACTTTATTGTCCTTTACTTATTTGCACTAATTTTCATTAAAATAAACATCTCGGGTAATAATAATCTTGTGGGCAATAGTATCCCACAACATGTACCCCTTTGTACCTTCTACATAGCAAAAAAAAATACATTTCATGGACTTCACGTTTATCTTACTTCTATTCTCTTTAGGAATATGAGCATAAGCAACATAATGTAAAAAACATGAAGAAAAGAATAATCAACAAGTTGACCTCTCCATACTTCTTCAGGGATTTTACGATCTAGAGTTGTAGTGGGTGATATGTTAATCAAGAAACATGCTATAGGAACAGCCTCACCCCAAAATTTTTGCTCCAATCTAGTAGTGCTCAACATACATCTAGCTCATTCCATGATTGTACGGTGCATTCGTACATCAACACCATTTTGTTGTGGTGTTCTAGGAACCATCAACTGCCTTGCAATACCATGTTCACTGCAAAACTGATTAAACTCACCTGAAAAAAAAAACTCCATCGTCTTTTCTAGGACATTTTATTTTCTTATCCTTCTAGTTCTCTACCAAAGCTTTAAACTTCTTAAAACAAGAAATTACATCAGATTTATTCTTGAGCAAATAAATCCACACCTTACAGTAATGATCATCTATAAATAAAACAAAATATGATGAACCCCCAATAGATATAACAGGTGCTTGTCAAGTATCTGAATGTATTAGTTCTAGAAATTCATTACTTCTGGTAGTTCTAGAAAAACTCAATCTATTTCCAAACAAACAATGCTCACAAAAATTTAAATCTCTAGATTTGGCACCTGGGAGAAGGTTTCTATCTAGTAGTACCTTGAGACCATGCTTGCTCATGTGGTGTAGCCATTGATGCTAGGTTGTTAATGAGTTTATTTCTGAATCTGACATCATTGTGGCCTCTCCACTACAAGTTTCTCCAACTAGCCTGTAGAGATTGCCAACCTTTTCTCCCTTTAGCACCACCAATGTTCTTTTTGTTACCTTGAGACATCTATTTTCTCCACTGAATTGGTAACCTTGCTCATCGAATACTCCAATTGACAGCAGATTTTTCTTCAATCTTGGTACACATATGACATGCTAAAGAGTCCTTACTATCTCATCAAACATCTTGATTTTGACTTCTCCTTCACCAATAGCTTCACACTAATTCTCATTTCCCATGTAAACCATACATCCATCACATAAATGATAAGAAGAAAACCTATCCCTATGAGGAGGCATGTGAAAAGAAGCTCCAGAATCAATAAGCCAAACATGATTAAGTGAACCTCTTAGATTAGTAGATCTAATACCTCTCCATCTTCCAATGGTGCTTCAACTTCTGTTGTATTTTCCTCCGATGGTTGAGAGCTAGGGTTATCTTTGTTTGCTTTCGACACCTTGCAATCCTTTTTGACATTCCCTATTTTTCCATAGTTCTGACATTTGACTCTTTTTCATCCCTTTGATTTGGACATGGTTTGTCCATGCTCAATTTTCTTTCTTTCCAAAGTTCTGCCCCTTACAACTAGGACTTCATTAGAAGAAGACCCTTGAGATGTCTTCTACCTTCAAAGACCAGTTTCCCCTTTGGTGTTGAGTTACTAAGCACCATTACTACTTGATCCCAAGTTTTAGGCAAAGAACACAATACTATAGTTGCCCTATCCTCTTCTTAAATTTTCACCTCCATTAAAGCCAACTTGCTAATCAGTATGTTGAAATTGTTTAGTGATCTGTGATTGAAGAACTATCATGCATTCTCAAATTATACAACTGCTGACATAACAAAATTTTGTTTGCTAATGACTTCGTCTCATACAACTTTTCAAGCTTTGTCCACAAGTCATGTGACGTTTTCTCCTTTGCAACATTGAATAAAATTGAATTAGCTAGAGATAACTGGATTGTAGCTCTAGCCATGTTATCCTTTTCATCCCATTCCTCTTGATTCATGGCTGCAAGTTTTGATGCTGCCCCTTTGAGAGCCAAGGCACACCCATCCTTCACCAATAAGGCTTGAACCTTTAGTTTCAACATAGCAAAATTAGAACCATCCAATTTTTAACTTCAAATTTGGTAATCGTGCTTCCTATCATTGCTTTTCATAAAGATAAAAAGCACACAAAACAATTTCTGCACAAAACCATAAGCTCTGATACCAACTATTAGAAAAATATACAGTGCAAAATTAAAATAAATAGTGAAATGGCAATAAATTGCACAAAATAGACAACACAGATTTACATGGAAAATCTGGTTATGTACCAAAAAAAAACCATGAGAAAAGATTAAAAAAATTACATGGAAAACTTCGTTATGTACCAGGGAAAAAACCATGGGCAAAGATTAAAAAAAATATGTGGAAAACTTGGGTATGTACCAGGAAAAAACCACAGGCTAAGATTAAAAAAAAATGTGGAAACCCTGGTTATGTACCAGGAAAAAAAACCATGGGCAAAGATCTCTCAATAATATAGTTTACTCGACGTACCCGCCGGGCGGGGTCGAAGGCGAAGAAAGTTCAATTGAAGGTTGAGGCGCAGGGGGTTGTAAGGGGTTGTGTGTAGCCCCCCTACCACGTTGAATGCATAAAGGCTAAGCCAAAAATTTATTTGGTCCTATGACACATGTACAACATGAGGAAATGCATGTAGAAGTGCAACTCACATGATTTATGCATGGAAATCCTTCTTCAAATAATGCATGATTAATTGCATGTTCTTTCGTGGTTCTTTAAGTTAGTTGAGCTTGAATGTGAATGTATTGTGAAATTTTGTAATGAGGAATTGTTGTTGAGAATACAATGATTGAGAGATCTTTACCTTAGTTTTTTTTTCCTTACATGACCAGGGTTTCCACGTAAATTTGTCTTTTTTTATATTTTTAGAGTATGTCAAAGGATATCCTTTAGATCTTGCGTGCATTTGTATTTGAAAGTCCTTAAAAAAACTCATTATATGATTTCTTATACTTGGCTACTAATTGGAAGGCAACATCTACGCAACCCTTAGGATGCACATTTGACCGTATTTATTAATTAATTGATAAATACGGTCAAATGTGCATTGTGAAGGTTGAATAGACAATTCGTAATTGGAAGGACCTTATTTTTGTCATTATTTGGCTACCTATTGTTCTAGTGTTTTCCCACTATATACAGGGATTCTTGGAAATTCCCCCATTATTTTTGTCATTAGTTGGCTACCTATTGGTCTAGTGTTTCCCCACCTATATCCAAAAATTCTTGGAAATTCCCCCATTATTTTTGCCATTATTTGGCTACCTATTTGTCTAGTGTTTTCCCAGCTATATCTAGGAATTCTTGGAAATTCCCCCATAAAATAGAATGTAAAATAGAATGTAAGAAAAAGAATTGAAGAGCCATACCAAAATGTGTATGTGCTCTTTCTTTGTTTAGCCCAGCTTTTCCAAAAGCTGCTACACAGATCAAACTTCAAAAATCCATCCTCACTGACCGCCATAAGTGCCGTCTGAATTTAAAAATTTTGGTGAGTTGGGTACGAACATGCTTTGTGTTGTGGGGGCCACTTGTCATATTTTAACGGGATTTCCCTATGCGATGGTTGGTTTTAGCTGGAAATATAGACCTCCACGTGGCCACAACTTTGAAGCCAGCTCCTTGTGACGTAAGCGACGCTAACTTGCATTTGCCGGTAGCTTTCCTTGTAAGAGAATAATAATCAGCCAGAAGCTTCATAGCCATTGAAATCAAATCTCACGCGACTTTTAGGCGGCGAAGAAGTTCCTACCTGCTGCCGGCGGTCAATAAACATAACGAGTACGTAAGTAATCCACGTGCTCATTTCGATTCTTCTTAAATTCCCGCTGCTAACCCAGCCCTGGCATGGCATAATCTTCTGTGGAAAGTTGAGAAACAGAAATTGTGGGAGAATTATCTGTGTGAAGGATTGTAATTTGGAAGTGTTAGCATTTGGCAAAAATGTCAAGCGGAGGTTTCATTAGCGCAGTTAGCATTTTGGTGATGTTGAGCATGATTGCTCTAATGGCAGTCAATGCTCAGGACGTTTCGGCCCCTGCACCTGCCCCCACAAGCGATGGTAAGTCTTTTCTATTTTTGTTAGTATTGGTATTTGGTGCACAAATTATTACCTATTTTGGTTGAAGGCTGATTCTGTCTGGATCTTCTAATATCTCTTTATTGAAGAGTTGATTCTGCCTCATTTTTGTTTTTGTGGGTCGAAGCCCTTATAGCCAACAAAATTTAATTTCTTAGTTTTTCTGTGATCCAACTAATTTCACCAATAAGCCCAAATTTGCCCAATTTTTTTCTTTCTCTGTTTCAATGCTTGATTTGTTATGAATGGATGAATGCAGGGAGCGCCATAGATCAAGGAATCGCCTACATTCTCATGATGGTGGCGTTGCTTCTCACCTATTTCCTGCACTGATTCCATACAAAGACATTCTTTCTTCAGATCACACAGATTGATTTCCTTATTGAATTAGGGTCACCCCTGTTTGTAAATCAAGTGCTGCAAAGATTGATCTCCAATTCTTTTTTCATTCCCATGACTGCCCTGCAAAGATCAATCTCTAATTCATTATTTATTATCCATGCCTGCTTCGGCATGATTGTACAACAGTAAATTTTCATTAAGATTATTTTTATATGAGAAATAAATTCTATTTCTAAAATCATTCGGGATGCATAAGCTAGAGTCCCATGAAAATGCATTGCTGAAAATTTTCAGTTTAGGCTACTCTGAGCTACATTTACAATGAAATGTCTATTGAATAAAAAAAAATTATACAAATTAGTTGGAGATAATTTATGAGATGTGAATGAGGATACAATTTTTTTTTCAATAGGTCTGGTTTCTGTGATTATACTTTTAGTGCTTAAATACTCTTTTGCAATTGTTGTAAATCTACAACCCTGTACCAATCTTCAAATGTTTTCTGTAAACAGGTGCTGCTTCTGAAATAGTTTTTTATTTTTTATTTTTTTATTTTTTTATTTTAATTTCTCTAGCTACAGAGAACTACCTGAAAAAAAATATCGAAACAGCAAACAAGTTAAAATAAAATTATAAGGCCGTTGAACTCCTCTTTGGTTTCTTTATGGATAAAATCGGATTATAGAATAGCAGGAGCAGGGGAACTGATCCCTCAGTAGATCGAACCTAATTACAAATAGAAACATACTATCATACCACCATTTTTGTTGGTATTTTTGTCTGTCTATTAAACAGTAGGACAAAGGTAAATTTTGGCCAATAAAGTAGGACAAATATTAATCATTTTTTTTTGGTAAGGATGAGGTATAAAATTGTTATTGTGCGTTTAATTATTAAATAAAGCGGTCTAGATTGTGAATAACATACCAGGCTGTTCACAAAGAGAGAAGGCCCAATAAAAAACCAGTAAAGTGATTACATATTACAGTTCTATTTTACCTTTCTCATCTTCATCTAGATTCTTTTAATCCCTGCCTCAGAAGAGGGATACTTTGGGGATAAACATCCTCTTCCTATCTGGATCACTGAATGTGATCCAAAATGTTCAAGCAAAAACATACACAGTTAAATCCAAAAGCACTCTCTTGCAATGAAAAAGAAGTTATATTAGTGTCATGTTTCAAAGATTTATTAAACTATTTTATAATTTTTTAAAATTGGTGTTTTATATTATTATGATATAATGTTAGTTTTATTTAAATATTATTTATTTTAATAGTTAAATTGTCAATAGTAATTTTATACCTCATTCATATTAAAAAGTGGTGATAAAGAAAATCTTGCATTACATTTCTTAACAAACTCTGAAACAGCCTCTATTTCATTATCTCCTGTCATATTGATCAATTATCACACTAAATTCTTCATCTAAAAACAGGCAACATTATCAAAACAATACAAAACATTTACTGTAGTAAGAATTATGGCAGCACAAAGATTTTGGAATGTCTATTCACTCAAAGCACATGTATGGACTCATAGGTGTGAGAATGGTAGTCAAACTATAAAAAACATGACAGAAGTCACTTCAAGCAAAGAGATGTAAAAGGAAAACAAGGATTTGACTTTCAAATTGCATCCGTTACAGATTTTCCATTTAGCAGACAAATGTTTAATATACAAAACTTCAAAAGCTTCTTTAACATTTATCAGCCTCCTCCCATTTAAAAATCTGCTGAAATTTGGACCAGATCCCTTGCATTTTTCCATTGCATACTAAACCCCAAAGCCCCAAACTTCCAAAACCCATATATTCAAGCCACATACAGCCACTAAAATAGCTTCCATTCACTGCAATTCCCCACCTCCTTCTTAGACCCTACAAGTTTACAACCATAAACTAATTCAGAGTTCTAAATTGATTAAATAAACATTATCATAGATCTGAACAAAAGCAAGCTTAACCTAACTTCCGCGGGCTTCTTCTGGATCATCCGGCCCTATTAGGAATGCTCAACAATATTAGGGGACAACTTTGACTTGACTACACCTTAAGTGAATCAAGTGGATTTCTTGCAAAGGGGTACTCAATCTATTAGGTACATAGGAGAAATTTAAACGGAATTTTTGGGGATACTTCAAAGTATAGGATTTATGTCCATCTCATTATGAATCTAAAAATTGTAGCATAAAATCTTTAACAGAATTTTCACTATGAATTTATGTCTGTTTTAATTTATTGTTTTTTGAAAAGTTAATTTTTTTTATTTGTTCATACCAATGAAAGCAAGGCGATTTTAAGTGATATTTATAGTTGATTGTGGGAGACTCTCTATATTATTATTTTGTTTATTCATTGATAAAGGAGGAGTAATCATTAGCCATAAGTTGCCACTTGATAAGTTATATATAATTTAGGGATATCTTTAGTAGTCAATTTTAAGAGTTTAGCACTAGACATCCAAAGTATGTTTTTTCATTTTTTTGGGTTATTTTTGTATTATTTGACCATACATCGTAAGTAAGGAAATTTTGACTTTGTACGTGGATATTTATCTTTATAATAAATTATTTGAAGGTTATTACTACTAGAAAATATAAATTTGGATAGTTTGATCGTTATCAAAATCATTTTTTTAGAAAATTATATGAACAATTACTATATATATTTTCTAAGGCATAACAAAAATAGTTTTTTGCAATTACAATACAAAATTTCTCATCTTGACACAACCAATAAATTAGTTAGCTTTGTGTTTCATTTAGTATGAAAGTTTTTTATTCTTTTTCATGGTAAGGTCACTACAACAATTAATATTTGCTAGTCCTTTAACTAGTTATTGTCAACTATACTTTCAACCATGTTGCAACTTCTCTATCATGTTAAGGTAATTGCAACAATTAATATTTATTTGTCCTTAATTGGTTATTATCAACTATACTTTCAACCATGTTGCAATGATAGAGACTAGTTGCTACACGACCTTTGTTTCTCTTTTTTTCCTTTCTTGTTTATAATGGTTGAGTGATGTTTTAATAGATTTGAACGTATTAATGATTAATAGTTATTTGTGAATAGACACTAGCAATCACACTCAAATGTGTAAGGAGCATGTCCATATCAATACATAAATGAATTTACTTTTTAAACTTATTTTGAAGTGGATTGATGGGCTCTAGTGGGAGTCATTTTTAATTGAATAAGGTTATATTATATTACTTTATAATAAACATAGCATACACCATATTCATAGAAAAGGTGGGTGGAATGGAATCACACCCCAAAGTTTAGGCGAGCAAAAGCCTACAACAAAAAACATCATAAACACGTTTTCAAATGAGAATTAACTACAAAAGAGTAATAAAATTATTCCATGCATGCATATCACTAGTATGTGAAGGTCATGGATATGCAAAGATTAGCAAGACAACAAACCATTTATACGATAATGAATTGGCAATCTATGTTCTCGATGTGACTAATGCAAGGCAGGTCCCCTAGCCTAAATATATTTACATGTGAACAATTATGAGATATAATAAAATGAGAACATTGTTTATTTTTTCACCAAATCGATAGGTACAAAATATTCAAGTAAATTTGATAAAAATCTAGCCCAAAAATAATTCAATTGCAATAGTGCCAATTTGCATCTAATTCATTCAACAAATCCATTCGACTTTATTGGGCACACTTCCATTGATAATGGAGAGAAGGTAATACCTAGAAGGAGTTGCCATTGTGTTTTGTGGAGCCACTAAATTAACCAAATACAAGTTATTTCACTAGGTGGCAAGTGTGGCCACCATCGACAACATTCTCTGTTTCATTGACACATGATATGTGTTATTGAAGGAGAGACATTTAAATTATGTGGAAATGAATGTTAATGCGAAGTGGCCTAGGAAGAGAGAAGTGCACAACAAATTTAGACCCATAGTTGATTTTATGGGTGGAAACATACATAATGGTTGACATTATGGGATCTTAATTCAAGTGTAGGAAATAAAGAATAAGATAAAATATAATAAATCATAAATGCTGAAATCAAATCATTCACATGAATTTTGACATTACCTTGACCCAAAATATAGTTTGCCATTTCGGTTGTGGTATGAATAGGAAATCATAGTGCATTTTCCCACCACATCAAACAAGAATGTAAAGGTATTCGAACTTGTGGATCTAGATGGATGTAAAAGGTTTCTTAGGAGCACTATATGAGTCCAACTAAAATAACAAAGAGGAACGCATAAAAAAATTAGGCTACTTATGAGTGTTGGTAGCAAGGCCCCTCATGTAATGTCCCCATTTTTGGAATGGTTGCCATTGGAGAGCAGAGGGATTGGTTTTCACAATCTGGGAGTTTTGGAAGGAGAATACAGGTTTAAAGATAACTTATCATATTTTCGAAGGATCTTTGGTGTGTTCCTTTTATTGGTTATATTATTCTTTCCTTAGGGTTATGGGTGTGGAGACTTGTCATGGTGGGAAGATTTGCCTTGTGATGATGTTGTTGCTTATTGATGCCACTTTAACAAAGGATAAGTGATATAGCTTGATGGACACCTTTATTCATGTCGGAAGAAGGATAAGTTTGAGGTCTCAATTGCATATGCTGGATTCTTATGAGGGATCATACTTGATACACCTTTTGGATGACTTATGAAGGAAGAATAAAAGACAAACAATATCTATCCTTGGCGCTTGGAGATGACATGAGAAAAGGGAATAAATTATAATAAATTCATTTGAATTTTCTTGGGCGCTCATAGGTCTTGAGACTGGTTGGCCTACCTAGATGAATAAGGTTTATTAAAATAAAAGAAAACCCTCCTAGGTCGGTCATGAGGAGAAGAGTGAATGTTGGGTATAAATACAAGTTGGTTTTGGCATTTGAGGATCATCATTCAAGCATTCATTCACACATCCATTGGAGTCTATCTCTAACAAGAGCTTAGGATAAAAACCTCAAGCATCTTAGGAGGAGTTGGACGAAAAACTAACTCTTTCATGTCGAGGATTTCGTGACGGGAGTTCACTTGCACTTCATTGTTGTCGGAGTAGAATTGTAGATTTGATTTGAAGAATATTTGTGGCACTTCTTGGGTGTGGATTGCTCATCATTTGAGGAGAAGATTGCCCTAGCATTGGAGTGCCCTTCATTGGAGGAGAACGCCTATATTTGGAGATTGTTTGAGGACATTATATTGCTGATTAGGGTTAGGGCAGAGTATAATTCTTTAACAACAGCAGTACATGCTTGATTTCACCCTAACTCCTTGGTGTGGACATCAACATTGCCTTAGGGTTTTATTCCTCTTTTGAGCACTATCATTGGAGAATCATTTTGTGGTGGTTTGTGGCATCTTTGGCATCATTTGTCCTCACCTTTTGGAGCAGCAAACCTGAAGCATCTTGGAGGAGCAGACTTAGAGTATTTTGAAGCTTCAAATATCATCATTTGCCTTTGTTTTGTCATCATATCTAAGTTGGTGTAATTCACCCAGCTAGGGCTTGCCCTGGAACATCTCATTCAATGTATTGTGGTATGTATTAATCTTTTCAGAGGTCTAATTTATAACAGCAAAGGGTAAGTGCAGGAAGATGGGGGGCCAAAAAGGGGTCTTAAGTGGCCACTTTTTTTTTTCCTGAAAATACTGACCTTGGATGAGAAATTGAGCATAGTTACACTCAAAATTTTAAGATGCAACAAAAACAATGTTTGTAGTGCTTCGAGTCTACTTTCTAAACTACTAATTTTTTTTTAAAATGGTATAGATTAAGGGGTTCAAGAAAGGGATCCACATAAATTGGTGTTGTTTTTGTCAAAAAAACATAACATAGCATGTTTTGTGGCTCCCTCAAAAGGTTAACTTTTTTTGGTATTTTTAAAATTGCCTTGGTGAGAAATTAGCTAACAACATGTAGTTTATGCCTGATTTTTCTGCTAATTTTTTAATGAATATTTGACTTTTTACTAATTTTCAAAGTGGACACATCCTAAAAAATAGAATTTTGGCCATGCTACCGGTGTAAATTTTAAAAACTAATTGAAAATTACATTTTTTTAATATGTGTAGAATGGAGTCTAGTTTATAAAAATGTAATTTATTTAAAATTTCAATGAACAGTTAATTTATAATGAAAAAAAGACGAAACACTGGTTTTTGCCCAAAAATGGACACACAAACAATAGAAATTAAAGATGAAAGGCTTAACATTGTCAAAATGTGAAAAAAAATACATCGTTAAATAGCTAAGAGAAAGCCTAACATTACCCAGGTGTTCGATTTGTTTGACCTTGAAACACGTACAAATTTGAGGGTTAGCACGAATGAAATTATGTGAAATCCTATAGAATATGCATTTAAACACGTCTTTGGATGTTGGGAAGGCACTCCAAGCCTTTGGGTTGGATTCCCAAAGAAAAATATAATGCGAATTTCTTTTTTGCAAGTTTGCCTGAATCATGTTTGCTCAGTTCGACATAACATGACCGCGTTATAATGCGCTCGTGTTGTCTCCCTTTGAATGATTTTGTTCAAGTTTCTTAAGTATGTTTGATGTATGTATATATGTATATATGTATGCTTGTATGAATGTATGTATGGTTGTATGTATGTATGTATGTACATGTATGCATGCTTGTATGTATGTATATATGTATGCATGTTTGTATGTATGTATGTATGTATGCTTGTATGTATGTATGTATGTATGTATGTATGCCCATATGTATGTATGTATGTAAGGGTTTTGGGTTTAGGGTACATATAAGCACCTAAGCCCGTATAGTTTTTAGGGTTGAGGGTTGAGTTTTTAGGGTTTAGGGTTTAAGGTATAGGGTTGAAGGTTGAGGGATTAGGGCTTAAGTAATAGGTAGAGGGTAGAGGGTAGAGGGTTGAGGGTTACAGTTGAGGGATACTATTCAGCTTGTTGAGTGTATAAGATTAAGTGTGTAAGGCATGGGGATTAGGGTTTAGGATATTGGGTTTAGGGTTTACGATATGGATTGAGGGTATATAAGGCATAGGGTGACTTGGGTTGAGAGTGTATGGTTTAGGCTTTAACTATAGGGTTGAGGCACAATATTTAGGGTTTAGGGTATAAGGGTGAGGTTTAGGGTATAGGGATGAGGGTTTGTGGGTGTAGGCTTCAGGGTTTAAGGTATAGGGTTGAGGATTGAGGGATTAGGGCTTAAGTATATGGTTGAGGGTATAGGGTAGAAGGTTGAGAGTTTATAGTTGAGGGATAATGTTCAAGGTTGAGTGTCTAGGATATAGGGTTTAGGTTTTAAGGTTGAGGGTATAAGTCATATGGATGAGGGTTGAGGGTTTAGGGCATAAGTATAGGGTTGAGGGTATAGGGTATAGGGTAGAGGTTTGAAGGTTGAGGGATAATGTTCAAGGTTGAGTGTCTAAGGTTAAGTGTATAGGGTATAAGGTTTAAGGGTTTCAAGGTATCTAGGGGTTGAGAGTTTAGGGTTTAAGGGTTTAAGGTTTGAGGGATTAAGGGTTTAAGGGTTGAGGGATTAGGGTTTAAGGCACAGTGCCGAGGGTAGAGGGATTAGGGATAGGGTTTAGAGTTGAAGGTTTAAGGATTGAGGGTTGAGGCTTTAAGGCTGAGGGTTAAGGGATTAGGGTTTAAGGTATAGTGTCGAGGGTAGAGGGTTTAGGGTTTAAGGTTTAAGGGTTGAGGGTTGAGGATTTAAGGATAGGGTTTAGGGTTAAAGGTGAAGGGATTAGGGTTTAAGGTATAGTGTTGGGGGTTGAGGGTTTAGGGATAGGGTTTAGGATTTAAGGTTTAAGGGTTGAGGGTTGAGGCTTTATGATAAGGTTTAGGGTTTAGGGTTAAGTGAGAGACCTAGATGGCTAAGGACGCATGGAGAGGCAGACAAGGAGTGACTGAGAGATGTAGAGATGGGAGAGGTAGAGAGGTGAGGGGGAGACAAAGGTGAGAGATAGAGAGGTGAGGGGAGAGATATAATAAAATGAGAGAGTGAAGTTGACAACTTGAGGGAAAGATGGGTAACAAGGAGGGAGAGAGGTGGAGAGGAAGGGAAATATCTAGAGAGTCATGAGAGATATAAAAGTGAGAGACCTACAACCTAGGGAGAGAGGGGTGAGAGAGATAGGGGAGAGATGGGGGTGAGGCAGATAGGGGAGGAGAGGGGTGGATAAGGGTTGAGGGTTTAGGGTTTAAGGGTTGAGGGATTAGGGTTTAGGGTATAGTGTCAAGGGTTGAGGGTTTAGGGATAGGGTTTAGCATTTAAAGTTTTAGCGTTGAGGGTTGAGGCTTTAGGGATAGGGTTTAGGGTTTAGGGATAAGGGATTACAGTTTCAGGTATAGTGTCAAGGGTTGAGGGTTTAGGGATAGGGTTTAGGATTTAAGGTTTAAGGGTTGAGGGTTGAGGCTTTAGGAATAAGTGAGAGACCTAGATGGATAAGGGTTGAGAGATAGGGGAGAGGTGGGGTGAGGCAGATAGGGGAGGAGAGGGGCGGATAAGGTTTGATGGTTTAAAGGTTTAGGGTTGAGGGATTAGGGTTTAGGGTTGAGGAATTAAGGTTTAAGGTATAATGTTGAGGGTTGAGGGTTTAGGGATAGGGTTTAGGATTTAAGGTTTAAGGGTTGAGGCTTTAGGGATAGGGTTTAGGGATAAGGGATTAGGGTTTAAGGTATAGTGTCTAGGGTTGAGGTTTTATGAATAGGGTTTAGGATTTAAGGTCTAAGGGTTGAAGGTTGAGGCTTTAGGGATAGGGTTTAGGGATAAGGGATTACAGTTTAAGGTATAGTGGGGTCATCCCACAATAATGGGTTACACTTTTTGGCCAAACTTGACATTGAAATCAACATTTTGAACTAAATCTTCACTTTCTGACACCTATAGCTACTAAACCATTAGGAATTTAAAGATGATGCAAACTAGTGATTTGTGAGATTTTGTCTGTAGATTCTAAAAATATTTTTTTAAAAAAATTTGGAGTTAAATTGTAAAACTTTTTGCATCTCCTTTGATAACTAGTTTTTTAATAACAAACAACATTTTTTTAAAGTGATGTGTACTCCATAACACATAACCTTTTTCCTACAAAGGATAAAATTCTAATTCTTTTGAATTTAGATTGGTAACATCGATATCTAGGGTATGCATTTGGTTTCATAATGTTTTGTTGAATTTATTTTTTAATAAGATTTGAAGTCAAACCAATTATAATTTAGACATAGGTGTATTCCATAAAACATAACTTTTTCTGTATGTATCGAAATTCAATTTTTTTTTGGTTGAAACAAGGACATCAATACCTAGGGCATACCTATTTGTCAAAAAAAAATTCACTAATTTACTATTTTTCCATGTTTGTAGAATAGAGAACATGATGCTCGGTGAAAATCCTATGTTTAGTAAAACTAAAAAAAAAAATCATAATAAAATCAAAATATATCAAAACTATACTCGTTGGAAAGCTCATTTCGAGGATTGGGATCCTTTAATTTGGTTTGGCAAAGGTGAATCCATTTGGACCTTCAACCGGGCTTTGGAAGCCAAAATTTTGTAGAAGAAAGGGGAAGGGAAGGAGGGATGGTGTCTAGTAGGGGTCTTCGTGTGAAGACCCCTGCGAACGAAGGTTGCTGACATCCTTCGTTCGAAGTATAGTATCCTTCAAATGAAAGCCCAAACATGACATGTAAATCCGTGTAACGACCTCCTTCCCTCAAAGGTCCCTTACATTAAAAAAATATTTTCTTTTTTAACGGCCGACCTTCGTTCGAAGGCATGCCAACATTTTTTTTTTAATGTTTTAATTTTTCCTATTGCATATAAATAGGATGTTTTTTTTTTCATTTTTACAAATCAATGTAACAAGATAAATTCACATTTTTATTCTGCAAGGGAGGAGGAAATCTTTGAGAGAAGGAATTTCAAGTCATATTTTACAAAGAAGGAGATGGGAAACAAAAAGACAAGACAAAATAAGACTACACAAAAGTATTCTGCAGAAACTATAGAAAGATTGAATGAAGAAAGGTTACAAAAATATCATAAACAAAAACAAGGTATGCATATATTTTCTTTTCTATTTTTAATCTAGGTCATTTTATTTATGCTTAAATATATACATGTATTAATGAATCATGTAGTAGAATGTCATTTAATCTAGGTCACTAAGTGATTTATGCTTAAATATATACACATTGATTTCATGTAGCTAGGATGTCATTTAGTTTAAGTCATTCCTCATTCTTGGCTATAATCCCCACCCCTCTACCTAGAGATAACTACCTCTCTCTCTCTCTCTCTATCCACCACTCCCTCTCTCTCTCTCTCTCAAGTTGTCCACTCTCTTTACCTCTACCTCTCCCTCACTAGGGCATCCCTAGCTATCACTCTCCCTCTCTAACTCTCCATATCCCTCTCCCTCTCTCCAACCTTCTCTCTCTTCTTCCTTTTATACTATTTTTCTCAACTCTATCTTTAACAAGTGGGTTATGTGTTAGTAAACCTAGAGGAAGTTTGTCATGCTTCTAATTTCTAAACATTACCAAAAGGAACCTTTTGCTTGTGGTAGCTTAGATTTTGTCACCATATAAATTATAATTGAACCTCTTTAACAAGTAGCTACTAGATTAATTATATTGTAAGCTAGAACTCCATTTAGATCCAAAGGTTAGTCCTTAAAATTCTAGTCAGATCATCCTTCTTTTCATTAGTTAGATCTCTAGAAAAAAATTTATGGGAAAATTTTCTTCTCCTGCTCATCTTTAATGGAGATGATAGTATTTGTGCACGCTTACACACTTATCCTAAATGGTATAACTACCTAGATGTATCTTACATACTTGAATATTTACATCACTTGTGTGCATGAGTCCATATATATCGTGCTTGTGGTCATAAATATTAGTTATTACATGTACATGTATGTATATTAATTTTTATGGTAATTTGATCATATGGAGGCTCTTTAAAATATATCAAGACTTGGCTCACTAAATTTTTATAAGTTTTCTTTAATATGTATTTCCTTAATATGTGATACAGAAGTTGGAGCAAACGTTGTTGAAGAACACATAGTTGATGTTATCCCAAAGGAGGCCCAAGTGCAAACAATGGATGTTGGAGAGGGGTCGGGATCGCTTCCTTTGACTGGTATGGATGAGCATATTAATCTAGCTAAAGAGGTGAAGGGAAATTTTTCTTATAGAAATTTAGATCATTTACTTAAAATGGATATCAAGATAAATTGAAACATTATGCTGGACAACCTAAACGTACTGATAGGTGGTCAATGAATAAAATTGCAAAGGAAATAATTGCTCATTTCGATAATCTTGATACACTTGGCCGAACCTAATTGTTATCAATTGTACTTCTTAGTAAGGAGCTAAATGAGCCATTACAATTGTTGGGTGTAGATTTGTCATTGAAAAAGGGGAAAGGTTCACACCTAGAAAAAGATATTGTTAAAAATGGTAAAAAAGGTTTGGCTTCCATTGGGAAACAATCTCGATCTACGGATAAGTACATTTCAAGAAGACTGATATTGACAGGTATTTTAAGTGAAAGAAATTCCAAAAAAAGACAATTGTCTTCAATTTCAAATGAGATTGGTTTCAGTAGAAAGACAGTAACAAAATATGTGAAAAGGAGAAAATTATTGGATGATAGTACCTCGGAAGGCAATTGGGCAATTATGTGTAGAGCTCCTCAATCTGACAGGATTCAAGATGTTGTTAGGAACTTTATCTCAACCTTTTGGAATTGAAGGCTGCCCTATGTTTGAGTTTGATGATGCATAATATTGAGGCACTTGCATTAGATGAGCATACTTCGGAGATGCAATTGGTTCACATGCCTAGGTATGGAGATATTGTTCTCATTTATGATTTTGAGGTGCTATGGTTTGTCTTGTAGTTGGACTTTGATAATGGAGTTGGAGATAAGCTTGATGACATTGATGAGAATCCTTTGCATGTATGGATTAGAGATGACTATTCTACTACATGGTGCATGGATTTCCTAGTGAGTAGAAGGAGGGCAACAGTTGTTTGGGAGTTGAGAGGGAAGTTGGATCATCTCTTCATGAGAGAATGGTGTAGTGATGATATCATATCATCCTTTACCTTTGGTGATTTCTTTTGCACTTACATGTAGCTAATTTACCATCATGAGGTTGATGTTCGAGTTCATATCAACAGCTTAGTGGGAGCAGTCATACACCTTTTTGCACCTATGTTGGGCATACTTCACATTCACGGGAGGTCTACGAAAGTTGGAGGATGGTTTGATGTTGCTAGCATTTTGGGATGCTTCCATCTCTTCATGATTACTAGATGTGATGATAGGATGATTTGGGATCTAGGTGGTGGCATGTTTGGTGCACCACTTCATTGGGATTTTGATGAGTTTCGTCAAAACTCATGGAGCATTGATGATGATTCTATGAAAGTGGAGTAGTGAAAGCTTGGATACTTGTGGTTGTGTTTCAGAGATCATACTCTTCATCACTTGTTGATAGGCATGGCATTCTTTGAGGCTTTGGATTGGACCAACTATTGGTTCTTGAGGAGTGGCACCTTGGGAGCTTTGGAGATTGTTGCACTTGTGGTTGTGGGCATATTTTTAGAATCTAGAGGATGGGGCCAGGTTGAGCTCGAGTGTGTATGGCTTCAGCTACCAGAGCTCACTTCGCATTGCATTCTTCACATTCTTCTTGGAGGATACGACCACAAGTGGAGAGTTTGTATGGCCACTGGGCATGTGGACGGATGGAGATACATGCCATTTGACACTATCTCACAAGATACATACTTTCCATTACTTGAGGACAAGAAATTCTAAGAACGAAGGACTATAATGTCCCCATTTTTGGAATGGTCGCCAATTGAGAGCAGAGGGATTGGTTTTCACACTCTGGTCCAGTTTTGGAAGGAGAATCTAGGTTTGAAGATGACTTATCATATTTTCAAAGGATCTTTGTTGTATTCATTTTATTGGTTATATTCTTCTTTCCTTGGGGTTATGGGTGTGGAGACTTGTCGTGGTGAGAAGATTTACCTTGTGATGATGTTGCTTGTTGATGCCACTTTAACAAAGGATAAGTGATATAGCTTGATGGACACCTTCATTCATGCTGGAAGAAGGATAAGTTTGAGGTCTCAATTGCATATGCAATTCTTATGAGGGATCATACTTGATACACCTTTTTGATGACTTATCAAGGAAGAATAAAAGAAAAACAATATCTATCCTTGGCACTTGGAGATGACATGAAAAAAGGGAATAAATTATAATAAATTTATTTAAATTTTCTTGGGTGCTCATAGGTCTTGAGGCTAGTCGGCCTACCTAGATGAATAAGGTTTATTAAAATAAAATAAAACCCTCCTAGGTCAACCATGAGGAGAAGAGTGAATGTTGGGTATAAATACAAGTTGGTTTTGACATTTGAGGATCATCATTTAAGCATTCATTCACACATCCATTGGAGTTTATCTCTAACAAGATCTTGGGACGAAACCCTCAACCATCTTAGGAGGAGTTGGATGAAAACCTAACTCTTTCATGTCGGCGATTTTGTGATGGGAGTTCACTTGCACTTCATTGTTGTTGGAGCAGAATTGTAGATTTGATTTGAAGAATATTTGTGGCACTTCTTGGGTGTGGATTGCTCATCATTTGAGGAGAAGATTGCCCTAGCATTGGAGAGCCATTCATCAGAGGAGAACACCTATATTTTGAGATTGTTTGAGGACATTATATTGTTGATTAGGGTTAGGGAAGAGCATAATTCTTTAATAGTAGCAGTGTAGGCCTGATTTCACCCTAACTCCTTGGCGTGGACATCAACATTGCCTTAGGGTTTTATCCCCCTTTTGAGCGCTATCATTGGAGAATCATCTTGCATTGGTTTGTGGTATCTTTGGCATCATTTGTCCTCACCTTTTGGAGCAACAGACCTGAAACATCTTGGAGGAGAAGACTTAGAGTATTTTGAAGCTTCAAATATCATCATTTGCCTTTGTTTTGTCATCATATCTAAGTTGGTGTAATTTGCCCAGCTAGGGCTTGCCTTCGAACATCTCATTCAATGTATTGTGGTATGTATTAATCTTTTCAAAGGTCTAATTTATAAAAGCAGAGGTTTGAATTTGTGTTGGGCATGTTTGCCTTAGATATTTGGATGTAACTTGCATTCTGATTTTGTAGCAACAGTATTTCAGTTCATAAAATCAGATTTGTTTATTCATGTGATTGCCCTATATTGTGTAATTCATGGTGAAATTCATGTTTATGATGAGTATCAATGTGTAGTATCATTTGCATCAATTTTATCCATGTTTGGATGTGTTTCATGCTTGCTAGGATTAATTGTTTTAGAGCAAAAAAGTGGATCAGAAATTAGGGTTTTGGGCAGAAATCTAAAGTACAGAAATTAGGGCAGATTTCAAAGTAGAAAAATTAGTCACTCCAAACAAGACTCATTTGGAAAATCTATAAATCCAAACTTGAAGAAAATATCCCCATTTGGGATAATACACCTCACCCCTTACATCATGTAAGGATACCACTCTATATAATTCTCTCCCAATAGGGATATCACTGGACTTGCAATTCTTCTACCTACACTCCTTCAATTTGAACACTACACCTCATATCTCCTCCCATAGGTCAATGACTCCTTCTCACCACTAACTCCCTCCTATGCTCCTCCGGCTTGAACATTGATTTCCTTCGATCCTCTAGTGTGTTCTTCTAGCTTGAACACCTCTCCTCCTAAATCCTCTTACAAGTCATCCTCCTCTAGCATGTTCCTCCAGCGTGAATGTTTCACCATCAATCTCCTCCTAAAAGACAACTACCCCTTCTTTATTTCTCCTTTCTTCCTCCAACATACACCACCAACATCACCTGTAGGACTATCACTCTATCAATCAACTAATGCAGGACTACCACTTTAGCACACTCGTTGGCACTAAGATGTCACTTGGGTATTTGAACCTTGGTCTCCAACATGAGAACCAAGTGGTCCTACCACTTGACCACCATCTCAAATGAGGTCACGATTGTGGCGCCCATAATTGATTTCTTCTTATTCGTATAGTAAATTTATATGATATGCATTATGTAGCATACTACATGACAAGGTTGATGATGTCTACAACTACCAAATTTTGCCCATCAAATGTGGCTCAAGTTAATTACAACACCTATTCATTTTTTACCTTCTCTTTTGTGGGAAGGTCACCCTTGTCCCATAGTTGGTTATTGCTTTTATAGCCTCCTTTGTGATCTGTTAGGGTTTTCTCAAATACATAAAGTCTTGGTGGATTCTACTCAAAACTAGTCTCACCCACACATGTTCTCCACAAATTTTTTGAAATCTTCCCATTCAACTAACTTGAGCTCCCCAATTCTCCAGTATAGGTATATATATTCCCATACCCTTATGTTTGGATTTATGGTGGAGATGGTTAGCCACTCCTCAAGCTAGGTACGATCCATTTCTAGTAATGTGGTGTGAATATACTTCCAAATATCTTTTGTATATAGGACATATGTTGGTACATTAGAGAATACCCCATCCTTATCTTTTTCTAATGCCTTCCAACAATACTTCTTGTATTTGGGTCGTGGGTTGTCTTTGGCTTGCACTAGAGTGGGTTCCACCATTTTTGCATTTGAGTATAACCTTGGTTCTACTTCTTCTCCTGTTAATCCTAGTTCTTCTCCATGTGATCTCAACTTTGGCTCACCACAACTTACTAATTCACCTTACAACTCACCAATTTGTTTGCTTCAAACTTCCATCTAACCTCATAGCTCTATTTCTCCACTTCGCAGCTCATCTCAACTTTCGTGTTTTAAATGTTTGTGTTTTTACTTTGTTAACCCCATGCCCCTTATATAAGTTTATAATGACACTTTGAATTTTAGTCTCTTAACTACTCATGTTCTCTCCATTTTTCATTACATTTTTATTTTAAATTGACAGGTAGGCAAGCATCAAGACATCAAACCTAAAACTTAAGTAATGTACATTCTAATATACATGTAGAGTATGTATGCTACAAGGTACTTCATTTGTACCCAAACTTGATTTGGATTGAGTCCATCCCTCAATCCCCTATGTAATAAGGTTTCAATATGATGTAGGAGCATCCAGGTTCACATGCAATCCTCATCAACCAAAAAGATATGTTTTACTTCTTGTTGTCTATTTTTCTGTAAGAGTTGCTTTAGGAGTGAATTGATCAATTTGGAGAATTTTCCTAGAGAAGTTGGCTAAGTTAGGGGTTGATCTTGAAGAAGGCTCAAATGGGCATTCGTACCTCAAGTTTGGTGAAGATCTGGTAAAAAATGGTGAAGTTATGCTCCAGCGCGACTTTTGATGCCAACTGCACTTGGCGTTAAAATCCTGTGACACCAGATATTCGCATTGGCAAACCACAAGCGATTCTGCGCTAAAATCTTAAGGTCTGGACTTGCACTAAAAACACCTCTTATAGACTATGTTCGGTCACCAAGTCAAATCTTCTGCTAAACATGTGAGTCATCATTCCCCGTTGAGCGCTTTCACACTTCTTCTGCTAAAAGTCTTCATCACCGAACTTGTGCTAAAAACTGGTTCCACTGCCTAAGTTAGTCGACGCCAAAACTTGCGCAAACCAGTTGGATAGAAAACCACTGCTTTGCGCTAAAATGTTCACTTCTTGACTTAGCGCTAGAAAGCCTACCTACTGACTTTGCGCTATAAAGGAGTTGCTCTACAAAAGTCAGTAGAGGCTGAATCCCACGCCTGGTCGATAAGAGCCAAAATCTGTGCTTTTCTGGTAGGGCCAATTTCAGGGCTTTCTCATGTTGCTCTAAAATCTTGTCAGACTGACTTCTTCGCCAATGATCCAGAAAATGTCAAAAGTTAATTTCGACAGCCTATACGACCATTCCAAGGGAAAATTAGGACATGACATGTGTCAAGATCATTAATGAAGGACAGTGGCCACCAAAGAAGTCTATAAATTCTTGGGATTTGTTCTTTGTTGGGGGACTTCTCCTGAGTAATACATTTTTGTTTTTGGAGTCTTCCAGAAGTTTCTCCAGATTGCACGATTAGTTTGGTCTACATATGAATGTTGTAAGGTTAAGGCCAATATGTTTGTGATGTTCATTGTACTCCTATTGTAATCTTTTTCTTGCAAATTAATAAAGAGTTATTGTTTGTTGTTTGGTTGTGATTTGTTGTTTTCTGCTTGGTTTAGCTGTCTGATAAGACTCCTGAACCTTGACTTGCATTAAGTGGTATCAGAGCTAGGTTTCGCGCTCCTTGAGGCCGTGGGATTACTACAGAGGATCTGTAGACATGGAGTACCGAGACAGAAGAAGGAGAGGACCACCTCGAAGGATTGGAGATGCAGTGTTGGCAGAAATGCTGTGAGGCATCATGGCTAGGCTGGATGCAATGGAGAGAACACAACGCAGAGGAGTACCCGTAGCAGATGTGAGTGATAATGAGGAAGAAGTCAGTGAAGAGGAAGCAGAAGAAGGAGAAGATGGTTATGAGAGGAGGTTTATGAGTGTAATGACAAATTTTTGGTAAACCTCGTGTTGAGTTACCCAGTTATAATGGTAGTCTGAAACCAGATGGCTAATAGATTGGATTTCAAAAATGGAAAAGTTTTTTTGAGTTGGAATCTAGTGAAGACCCTAAGAGGGTAAAACTTGCATCTTCAAAGCTGAAAGGACATGCCTCTCTGTGGTGGGATCATGTGCAAGTTGAAAGACAAAGAAAAGGGAAGGAAAGGATTAAAACCTAGGAGAGGATGTTAACCAAGTTGAAGGCAAAATTCCTGCCAGCCGATCATCAGATCACCATGTTCAAGATGTTGCAGAACCTTAGGCAGAGGGAGAAAAGTGTGCAAGACTACATTGAAGAATTTTACAAATTGAATATTAGGGCTGGTCACAATGAAGATGATGCTGAGAAGATCTCTAGGTATGTAAATGGGTTGCATTATTGAATCTAAGATGAAATTAGTATGGTCAGAATTACCAGCATAGAAGATGCCTATCAATTTGCATTGAAGGTAGAAGAAAAGATCTCTGGAAGGTAGAATAGCTCTAGAGGAAGAGGTAAATCCTCCAAAGGAAGAGGGCAATCAAATCTTGGATGTGGATCTCAGTATAAGCAAGGTGAAGCAAGTTCTTCCAATACCCAAGGAGGTAGAGGAAGGGGTGATTACCCTAGAGGTAGAGGAAATTTTGGAAAAGGAAGAGGGTTTAGTGGAACATGTTTCCAGTGTGGACAAACTAGACATATGGCATTTGAATGTCCTTAAGTACAACAGAGCAGTGGCAAATGAAAAGAGATTAGAGCCCATATAGCACAAGCTGAGGAAGAGAGTGTGGCTAGTGCAGCCTCACCGAAGCTTCAAGAAGAAGCTAAGGATGGAGAATCCTTGATGATGAGGAAAGTTCTTCTAGCACCAGAGAAGGTGCGAGAGGAACCAGCACAACAAAGAAGTCTGTTTAGAACCAAATGTAAGTCTAGAGGAAAATGTTGCAAGGTCATTGTGGACAGTGGCAGTATTGACAATTTAGTATTAGAAGAAATGGTGCATAAGTTAAATCTGAAATGATTGAAACACCCCACTCCTTACAAGGTCTCTTGGCTGCAAAAGGGACATCAATTATTGGTAAGTGAGAAATGCCTTGTCAAATTTCATATTGGAAATTATAAAGATGAGATATTGTGTGATGTTATGCCAATGGATGCATGCCACCTGCTATTGGGAAGACCGTGGCAATATGACAGGCAGGCTAGTCACGATGGAAAGAGTAATTGCATAACACTCAAGAAGGATGGGGTTAAGTATGTTCTGAATCCTTTGAAGGATAAGGATGAGGATGTTGAGAGAGGCATTAGGGTTTGTCTAGTAAGTGGAAAACAATTCCTAAGGGAAATCAGAAAGGGGAAGGTTTGTTATGCTTTCCTGCCTCAAGTTGTAGAAATTATGACAACTAAGAAAAGGGTAGAAGTTCCCACAGAGGTCCAATAAATTTTGAGTGAGTCTGATGACATACTAATGAATGACTTACCTAATGGATTACCTCCAATGAGACGCATAAGTCACTGCATGGATTTTATACCAGGAGCAAGCCTACCAAACAAGGCACCATATAGGATGACACCTATGGAAAATGAAGAGGTGAATAGGCAAGTGCAAGAGTTATTGGATACGAGGCTGATTAGGAAAAGTCTCAATCCATGTGTTGTACCTATAGTACTGGCACCTAAGAAGGATGGAAAATGGCACATGTGCATTGATTCAAGAGCTATAAACAAGATAACCATTAAGTATAGGTTTCCATTGCCTCATATGGATGACTTGATGGATTGCTTGAGTGGAGCAAAGTATTTCAGAAAGATTGATTTGAAGAGTGGATACCACCAAATCATAATTAGAGAAGGGGATGAATGGAAGACAACATTCAAAACCAAGGATGGACTATATGACTGGTTAGTAATGCCATTTGGGTTGATAAATGCACCCAACACTTTTATGAGATTGATGAATGAGGTAATGAATCCATTCCTTGGAAAGTTTATCATAGTTTATTTGGATGACATTTTGGTTTTCAGCAAGACAAAGGAGGAGCACCTACTGCATCTAAGGGCAGTCTTGCAAAGATTAAAAGAAGAGAAGTTGCTGGTGAACATGGATAAGTGTAGTTTTATGCAGAAGGAACTAATGTATTTGGGTTTTGTAGTGTCTGAAGAGGGGTTGAAGATGGATCCTGAGAAGGTTAAGGCAATACTGGATTGGCCTTCACCCAGAAACATGTTTGAGGCTAGAAGTTTTCATGGCTTGGAGAGCTTCTACAGGAAGTTCATCAAAAAATTTAGTGGAATATGTGCACCAATCACCGAAACAATGAAGGGTGTTAGGAAAGAGTTCCAATGGACAGCTACAACAGAAAAGAGTTTTTAGATGTTGAAGAAGGTGATAGAACAACCAAAGTTGGCATTACCAGACTTTAACAAAGTTTTCCAAGTGGATTGTGATGCTAGTGGTAGTGCAATTGGGGGAGTCTTAAGTCAAGAAGGTAGACCCATTGCCTAATTCAGTGAGAAACTCAACGAAGCAAGGAGGAAATACTCTATTTATGAACAAGAATTCTATGCTATAGTGCAGGTCTTAAAGAAGTGGATGCATTATTTGTTGTCCAATGAGTTTGTGTTGTATATTGATCATGATGCCTTACAGTAGATCAATGGTCAAGGTAAGTTAAACCAGAGACATATGAAATGGGTGGAGTTCTTGTAAAGTTGATCCTTTGTTTTGAAACATTGAAGTGGTAAGTCAAACCAGGTAGCAGATGCACTTAGCAGGAGATGCTTGTTAATGAATGAGTTGAGAGTTAATGTTGTTGGCTTTGATGTAATGAAGGATTTGTATCCTGATGATCCTAGTTTTAAGGACACATGGGCTATTAGTAAAAGTCTAGTGACCGAAGATAGGACACCATGGTTGGAATACTTTATCCAAGATGGTTTGTTGTTCAAGGGACAGAAATTATGCATACCTAGAAGCTCAATGAGAGAGAATCTCATCACAGAAAAGCATAGTGGAGGCTTAACTGGACATTTTGGAGTAGATAAGACAGTGGCATAGCTTAATGAAAGTTTTTTTTGGCCTAGAATGGGTGCAGATGTGAAGAAACTGGTACAAGGCTATAGAATTTGCCAATATGCTAAGGGAGTACAACAAAATACAAGACTGTATCAGCCATTGCCTATACCCAATAGACCTTGGGAGCATATAAGTATGGATTTTGTTCTAGGATTGCCTCGAACACAGAGAGGTCATGATTCCATTTTTGTTGTTGTGGACAGATTCTCGAAGATGGTTCATTTCGTACCATGTCAGAAGACTAGTGATGCATCGCACATAACTACATTATTTTTCAGAGAGGTAGTTAGGTTGCATGGATTGCCTAAGAGCATAGTTTCAAACAGGTACACAAAGTTTGTAGGCCATTTTTGGCGTGCCTTATGGAAGAAAATGGGCACTGAATTAGGATTCAATTCAACTTATCATCCACAGACTAATGGACAAGCTGAGGTTGTGAACAAAAGTTTGGGAAATCTATTGAGATGTTTGGTGCGAGATAAACCACATCAATGTGATCTTATCCTAGCATAGGCAGAATTTTCTTATAATAATTTAGTGAACAGAAGTGTAGGAAGGAGTCCTTTTCAAATAGTTTATGGGTATAGCCCAAGAGGTGTTGATGAACTCTTTGATAGTGTAGATTTGAATAGGAAGAGCGTTGTTGCAGAAGATTTCACAGAATACCTTCATGAGGTTCATAAGGAAGTGAAGGAATAGTTGGAGAAGAGTACTAGCAAGTACAAGGAGCATGTTGATGTGCATAGGAGGGAACAAGAATTTTAGGTAGGAGACCTAGTTTTGGCACATTTGAGGAAGGAAAGGTTTCCATAGGGAACATATCATAAATTGAAATTCAAAAAGATAGGTCCATGCAAGGTGTTGAGGAAGTTCTCATCCAATGCCTATGAGATTGAGTTGCCAGTAGGGATAGACATATCACCTATTTTCAATGTTGTTGATCTGTATAAGTTCTATGAAGGCGAGTCAAGTTCACGCAAGGAGGGATACATTCACATTCACCTAATGCACAAGGGTGGATAGATCAGTTGCCTGAAAAGAAGATGGAGGAAGTGGATCATGTGATTGACTCACGAGTGGCTAAGAAGACCAGAGGAAAGGACTACATGGAGTATCTGGTCAGATGGAAGAACTGAGCTATAGATGAAGCTTCTTGGCTGACTGCTGTAGAACTTGTCAAGTTTGGGATTCCAGTTCCAGAATTGCCAAAATGTTCCTGAATTTTCAACTCATGGAACATTTCAGTTACCCGGCGTGTCTGATGCAGGAGCATCTGGGTTCATGTGCAATCCTCATCAACCAAAAAGATGTGTTTTACTTTCTTGTTGTTTGTTTTGCTGCAAGAGTTGCTTCGGGAGTGAATTGATCAATTTGGAGAATTTTCCTAAAGAAGTTGGCTAAGTTAGGGGTTGATCTTGAAGAAGGCCCAAATGGGTATCTGTACCTCAAGTTTGGTGAAGATCTGGTAAAAAATGGTGAAGTTATGCTCCAGCGTGACTTTTGATACCAACTACACATGACGCTAAAATCCTGTGACACTAGATATTTGCGCTGGCAAACCATAGACGATTCTGTTGTAAAATCTTAAGGTCCGGACTTGCGCTAAAAACACCTCTTACAGACTATGTTTGGTCACCTCCAAATCTTCTGCTAAACTGGTGATGTCATCATTCCCCGCTGAGCGCTTTCACACTTGCGCTAAAAGTCTTCATCACCGACCTTGTGCTAAAAACTAGTTCCACTGCCTAAGTCGGTCAATGCCAAAACCCGCGCAAACTAGTTGGACAGAAAATTACCGCTTTGCACTAAAATGTTCACTTCCCGACTTAGCGCTAGAAAGCTTGCCTACTGACTTTGTGCTATAAAGGAGCTTCTCTACAAAAGTTGGTAGAGGTCGAATCCCACGCTTGGTCTGTAAGAGCTGAAATCTGTGCTTTTTTGGCAGGGCCAATTTCAGCGCTTTCTCCTATTGCGCTAAAATCCAGTCGGACCAACTTCTCTGCCAACGATCCAGAAAATGTCAAAAGTTAATTTCGACAGCCTGTACGACCGTTCCAAGGGAAAATTAGGACATGACACATGTCAAGATCATTAATGACTGATGGTGGCCGCCAAAGAAGTCTATAAATTCTTGGGATTTATTCTTTGTTGGGGGACTTCTCCTAAGTAATACGATTTTGTTTTGGAGTCTTCCAGAAGTTTCTCCAGATTGCATGATCAGTTTGGTCTACATCTGAATGTTGTAAGGCTGAGGCCAATATGTTTGTGATGTTCATTGTACTCTTATTGTAATCTTTCTCTTGCAGATTAATAAAGAGTTATTATTTGTTGTTTTGATGTTGTTTGGTTGTTATTTGTTGTTTGCTGCTTGGTTTAGCTGTTTGATAAGACTCTTGAACCTTGACCTACATTACAATCATACACCATTAACATATCCTTCCAATAATCATTCTGTAAAGTCTTTAATTTTATAGCTCCTGATGGAAAAATATCATCAATTTTATAGGGTCCAAGCCATCACATCTTAATTTCCCTAGATTTTTGAACCTTTTTTCATAAAATAGAATTGTATCACCAATTTGGAAGGCTTTGTTCTTAATATTTCTATTGTGTCAAGATTTTTAGCACCTTTTTTCTTGTAATTGGTTATATATAGCTACAAGCCTCTTCTCATCAATTTTTTCTAACTCCACCAATCACTTCCTAATTGATTCATCATCAAAAACTTTAACCTCTGTGTGCCTCACAATGTATGTTATTTGGAGTTCTTTGTTTATAACATCAGGATCCCACACCATCATATATGAGCAATCTTGGACTTGAGAGAAAGGATCTGTATGCCATTTTTTGCAGGATGTACCCTTCATCTTTTCATCATTGTTAGAATGCTTCTCATGATAAAAATAATCTTGTAATGATATGGTATGAAATAGGTGGAATAAATCTTAGCTACTATTATCCTTTTTATTTCTTGAGTTGTAATCAAAGAAGTAATCAAAGTGTTTAACTCCTTTCACTAATTTGAATTTTTTGAGAATTTGTAGCAAGATTACTATTCTCAAAATGAATATCATTAATAAAACAAGAATCAATTGAAGCATCCTCCACAAATTCATGCCTACCAATATAGTTAATTTGTAAGTCATTCTCACATGTCAATGGTTCCATTTTTTTAATGTTTGAAATCTTCATAGGTGTTTATTGGAGACCATTTGAAATCATTACAACATTTTCTTCAATTATTAAATCTTTATCTACAACATGTAACATTGATTTCTCATTAACTTCATCAAAACAAACATTTTCCCAATGTGAGAGCCCATTAGAAACCATTGGAATATAATTTTCAATGATAGAATTTTTAGCTTCAACCTCTATAGCTTGTTATACCTTTGGTTTGATTCTTTCATCCATTTGTAGGTCAATTTTCTCTGGTTCATGCTCGATGATTTGTTCCTTAATAACTTGTTGTGGCTTTGGTTATGATTTTTCTTCTTTCTACTTCAACTCTCTTATGTAGTCATACTGGCATCTTTCATTTGGACACTTCTTCACAAGTATCTCCAAGTACTTGTCAAAAGGTAGTGCATCTTTGAAAGAACTAAATTCCCCTTGATACTGCTCAAAGATTATGTCAATCTCTTTTGTGGGAGCAGCCTCAAGTTCTTTTTCTACCTCTTTCTTCACTTATTCTAGTAACCTTCTCATTTTTATCAGTTTATTTGGAAGAATATTTGTATTTTTTTCTTTTGTTAGAGATCTCCAAAGTCCTTCCATGATACACAAAATCAAAATCACATAAACAAGTTTATTCACCCTACAGGCTAACAAAATCAAAGCTCTAGTACCAATGTAATATTCTGAACATAAGTTTTATGTAAATATACTTAGATTTAATTTATTGTAATGATTTCAACCAAATGAATATCAAATATACTTAAATTTGAAATACCCACAACAATTAAATAGAGATTTACACTCAAATCCACTTGAAAACTAAACATGCACTGTTATGTCCTAAACAAACTGATTTTTTAAAAAACTGATTTTATATTCAAATTAAATCTAAAGGAAACCATCTACAAAAAATTTTAACCACTTTCTGATCACCAAGATCCCATGAAGGTTAGGTGAGAGCAAATAGTGAGAAAAAATGAATAAACTATACATATTTTCTCACAAAAACTATGCCAAAAAGATAATATTTGCACACATAAATAGAAACTTCATAATATGTAGGAGTTGATTCTTATTAATTAAATGTGTGAAAAAATACTAAAATATATTAGATATTACAACAATACAAATGATAGATAAATTTGAAATAATCTTTTGTATGTTGGAGCTTCATTCTACATAATTTTGCAAACATGAACTACCAAAAATATGTTGAAATCCAAAATAATATTTGAAATAAAATACAATTTATATATGAGATTTATCTCAAGAAACCAAAGGGGTTTCAACCTCTGATCTTCAAGAATCAAAGAGTTTTCGTCCTCAAATCTTGTTGTTGAACACAAGTGCTCAAGTAGTGAAAAAAATAATAAATTGGCAAAAGATATCTACTAAAGTAGTTGTTTTGATTGTATAGAAGTTGAGGTACAAATTCCAACATCCGAATATTCCAATTAAACAATAATAATAAAATAATAATATTAATTCATTTGTAATTATTCTGTCTACAATTAAAACCACTAAATGGGTTGTCATATAACCCCCACTTGATTCTTGGTGCTTTTAAGCCAATGAAGATGCTCTTCTTATACCCACTTATAATTGTCATAAATAATTATGAGATGCTCTTCCAGCATGAAAAATAATAATATTTTATTTATTCAAAATGTTTTTCCTAAATAAGCTCTTTGTAACTCCCCAATTATGAGTTGTCATAGAATTTGTCACAACAATGTCATGGAATCTACCATAAAAGATGCCAAATGATTTGGGAACTTTACATTATTCCTTCTCCATGAATTCTCACACTCCTCATTGGGCAAATACTCAATAATAATAATATTGTATTAATTACTTAGCTCCCCTTTTTTTCAAAACTAAAAAATAATAATTAATTTGAGACCAAGAATTAATAAATATTTCCCTAACAATTTCCCCAAGTAGCCCATAGGAAATATGGAAATGGGCTTTTGGTCCACAAACATAAATTAATTGAAAAGAGGACATTATAGCTTCTATATATGAATTAAAGATTCTCACATCCAATGTTTCTCTAATCACTGGCAACAACCCAGAGATAAACCATCCAATTCTTTGTTTCTTTGTAAGGGCCTCCCCTAGTTTTCTGACCACATTGCACCCTTGAACCTCTAGTCATTCTCCCTTATGGTTTCACCTTTCTTTTGTACCAGCTCATATATCTTTCTCACACTCTTATAGGGGACCTCTGGAGATTAAAAATTACTTAGGAACTCCTCTTTCATATCATTCCATTCGTTGTGTAAAGGGCATTCTTTCATGTACCATAAGTGCCTCATCCCTTAATGTTCCAACAAAGTCAGAGTTTGGTCTGATTGTGCCTTATCCATAATGTTCTCCAATTGGACTCTAGAACAAATATATGTTCTGATGTTTCTTTGGTATCTTTCCCAAACATAGGAAGTTTAGCATGATTTATCTAATTATGTTCCATTTTTGGAGAAGTAGGCTCTTTTGATTTATCTCTATTTCTTGAAGATTCTCCTCTACTCTCCTTTTTATTTTAATGTTTTGTTCTTGATCCCTTGGTTCCTTTCTCCCTCAAAATTTTAACTCTCTTAGCAACTTTAATAGTCTCATGTTGTTTCACCAATCTCCTCACTCTACCCTTATCTTTGGGTAATTCAATTTCAAAGAAAATTTTGCCTAAGATTTTCTCACGCTCTCACAAATTCTTGCATTTCCTCAATTCCTCCATCTAGAAGGGTCCGCTTTATATATCCTTTAAGGAAACCCTTCTCACTTTAATTAGCATCAGGGGTGACTCTTGGTTTTGGTGGCTCATCTCCTCATAGGATCTTTTCACTTTTGGGGATTTGTCTTTTACTAACTCCTTATTAGTTAATATATTTTCATTAACAAAACTTGAGTTATTGCATCCTTCTTAAAAAAAATTATTGTCTCTATGACCAATCAAGATTATTAGAGATTTCATTTGAATTTTGAGTCCCCTCGCTTTGCTTCCTTTCCTATAATTCTAGGGTTTTTAACATCCTATCATTTTATAACATTCCTACTCACTGCATCATACATATATTCCTCACCAAAACTTAGGTTTTAATGGAAAAATTGGGGTTAGTAATCATTCAAACCCTTTTATTGATTATGACCTTTAGGTGTGACAGATCTAGAGTAGAAGTTCATTCTTGAGTTATAAAATCAAATGGTCGAGCACTCCTACTTCTAAGCCCTCCCCTATCAAACTTAAATGATTCTTCATACTCCTTTAACTACTCTACCATCCACATCAGATTTCTTTTTTCTCTTTTTATCAAGGTTATTAACTACTTTAATTTGTTAATGTTAGTGAGTGTCATTCTGTCTATTGGTCCCTCTGATTCATGATTCTCTAAATCCTTAATAGATACCCTCCTAGCATGCTCCAATGAGGTTTCCCTAGCCTTCTCATCCTCTTGTACTAATGCTCCTCTAGCTTTCCTAAGCATGGTTTAACTACCTTTCTTCATCAATGCTCATCTCATATGTCATCTTAATCTCTTCAAAAATCTATCTTTGTTTCTTAGTGTCTCTTCTAGCCATTGGTGTTTTTTATTTGGTTTTGCATTAATTATTTTCTTCATCCTTAATGGCTCAAACTAGATTTGCCTTAACAATTGTATCTTTTCAAACCCCCCTATTCCATTCATCACCCTCTAAGTTCCTAATACCCCTAAGGGCTAGGACCTAGTATATGCTACCGCACAACATCACAATTGCTTCCATGTTCATCTATAATCCTTTCTCCCTAAATTTTTTTCTCACAACACTCTTCCTAGGTTTAATCCCCCCCTTACCACCAACAACTAGTGTCCTGATAATGGAACCAAGTGTTGACAAGGAAATGCAGACTGGTGATCTGAGTTGTTCTATGTTAGTGTTGTGTTTTTACCCTCATGTGATGGATAGGGAAGAGAATTAGAACATATGTGGTATGATAACATAATAAACAAAGGAACAATGATTTTTTAGTGGCTAATATTCACCAATTGGCTAATAGTTGAAATTGGGGATTCAAAATTTGGCTAATAGTACAAGCTATAAGGTGACCTGAATCGCCACATTTTTACAAAATTTTATTTTAGTCCTAGTTAAATCGCCAATATATTTATTTTATTAAAATTTTAAACTAAAAAATCACCACAATATTCGATACCTAATTAGATCAGATTTGCCTAAATTTTATAAGTTTTAGTAGAAAATGAAATTAATTTGCTAATAATATTATATAATTATTGGTTCCTTTAGGGCCATATCACCAATTTTTAATCACCATCATTGATTTTATTTATAATCTAACAGCTGCAGTTGTATTCCATGGGTTAAAATTTACCCATGGAGCTCCAATGCCCATCAAGCCTGAAATTGTATTTGGGATGTTGATCTCAATTTATAATCTAAATGCTAGGGTTAAATTCCATGGGCCAAAATGTACCCATGGAGCTCCAATGCCCATGGGGCCCAAAATTACATTTGGGTTGTTGATCTCCATTAAGATCAATGTCCCAAATGCAATTTTGAGCTCCATGGGCATTGGAGCTTTGTGGGTACATTTTGGTCCGTGGAATAGAACCCAAACCATTAGATTATAAATAAAATCAATGGTGGTGAAAAATAATTTACGGCCAATTTAAAATATTCAATGTTTGATTTAAAATATTAAGGAATTATAAACACGAGCACTACAGCTTAAACTAGTCAATCACTGCCATCTTCAGGCCTTTACTTTTCCATAGGAATTTGATTTGTTTTTTAGGAAGGATTCACCATGGTAATTAATGCATTTTCCTATTTTCTATCAAGATTCGCTAGGATTTTCTACAAATTTCTAGTGATTTAGAAAATTTGCCAATAAAATTAAATATTTTTTCCAAAAAAAGGAAAGATTCACCAATAGAAATTAATATTTTTTTCCAAAAAATTGAAGATTTGCTAGGATTTTATATCATTTTTTAGGAGGGGTTTTTTAAAGTTATCACTGCAACTTAGGAATATATACATATGCATCCATTCACCATACACATGTTAAGTCTCCATAAACTTCTTATATATTCATTATATCATCATACAATACACAGTGATTTATTTTTCACATATCCCTCATTACATATTATACTTCATTATGATATCCCTTTTGTTCTCTATATATCTTCTTATGCACTATCTCATTTATCTCTACTAATTCTTTCTTCGCTAACTCCTATCTTAGTGCAATACATATATCTTATTATCGTAGCTTCACCACATATAAGGACGTGTTCCTATCCATACTCCTTCATATTTGTGCCTTTTTAGAGTTGCCACAAGTTTTTTTATTATGTCAAATTGTTATTTCTTTGACTTGCAAGAACTTTGACTATTTATGCTCTGTACATGGATGGATTATATTGATGCCAACCTTTGGTGCCCTTGTAGATTTTCACCACTAGCCTCCATTAGGCCACCCTTTCAGGTTTTCAAACCAATGGGATATGATCCACTCTATCCCACCAACATGGTGCATAGACTTTTACAGATAAAAATAATAATTTAGAGGAATCAAAGGTGTTCACAATGAAGTACGTCGAGACACAATGGTGTGCAACTATTCAAGTTGGTTGCGCTGCCACTCTTAGTAGTGCTAAACAATGTCATGGGACACCCATGATAAGTTTTGTGTAAAATGTAATGGTGAAATGGGGAGAGTGCTTTGATACTTAGACATATTGACAAATGACGTAATTTTGTGAAAAGTTGGGTGCCTTGCCCTATGTTACCCACACTTATCCCTATGCATTTATCCCTTAACCCATTCTTATCCATGTCACATTTTCTTATACACCTACCCCTAATACATCGCTATGTTCACATGCTTCCATACATTTGCTTTATCTATGCCCTAATCACAATTACTTATGCACACATTACCCACTTTGATTTGGCCCCTTTCATGTTCGAAGACAAGTTGGTGATCGTGGGGACATCCTCATGGTCACAACGCCATCCTCTCCAAAATTTAAATTTGACTCTTGTCTATGCCCTTCTTGTCTAGGGCCAACTAAACACAAATTTGCACAATGTGTTTCTCTGTACTTACGTTTGAATGCATTCATTTATTCATCTCCTAATTTTATGAGCTTATGCATATATCATTCACATGTCACACTTAAATTGGAGCATTAAAAGGAATCTAGTTCTATAAGAGCATTATTGGGAGCATTTGCATGACTAAAGAGTGTTGTCTTCAATTGTTCCTCTTTGTTTTTTGTGGGTTAACCTAGGAAAAATTGTCACCTTCTGACATAACAATAGCCCTATTTAGGTGTTTTCAAATACCACAAGCCCTTAGATATTAGAAAAAGAAGTAGCAAAGGCACATTAAACACAGTACATAATATGTCTACAAATTCCATAGTACAAGTTCATAGATGCAAGATAGATTTGCGATCATGGACTCATCCTCAATCTTTGAATTCATCCCTGCATATAATAAACAAATATTTCTAATTTCAAAGCGAATACCAGACAATCATCATTTGTTCCAAACCCTAAGGCATATTAGATTTAGATCTACATCAAACTTTATGCAAACTTCAATTAAGAAGCTAAGTGCTCTCGTCCTCTTATCTACTTTTCTAAAACAACTATTGTAATTGTCAAAATTATTAGTCCCAAATATCATAATTATTTAACCCAAGTTGATTTCTATTTATTTGTAAGCATTTGATTAGATTTGCTTATGTTAGGCAAGAAAAAATTATTTTCCTTTACAAAGACTTCACCTAATTAAATACATACACCCTATTTTCACACATCTTGTATATATATAAGTAAGAGTTAAAATTTAAGAGAGTAAGTTGAAAAAGTTGTTGGAGGTAGGAGGGACAATTGAGTGGTTCGCCTCTACGGGCTCACCCCAATATCCAAACTACGCACCTTAGTCAAATAATTGAAATTATTTTTATTGTTTAACCTAATGACAAAGGGTAAACTTAACGTTAATTTTAAACCCTCTTTGATTTAAAGCCCACAAAATGGGCCCTAGTTTTAGACAACACTGTCATTGATATGAGGAAGTTATGGGGCCTTCAACCTTCCTTGGATCTTCACTCAGGGTGTTAAAATTTAAAAGAGGAAGTTGAAAAGATCAAACTACTCCAATAATTCAAAGTATTTTATTGTTTAAATTAATGGTAGAAGGTAAACTTAACATTAATTTTAAACCCTCTTGGATTTGAAGTCCAAATAAATCCAAATAATGGACCCTAGTTTTAGTCACTGCTGACGAGAGGTTTTAAAGGGACTACGTATTGCTTTTTACAAACTTCAAATAATAAATTTGAGCACTTAACTCGATCCCAATCATAACCTCAAAAATTCAAACAATTATTTAAAAAACACTTTAGCGAAAGAAAAAAGCGTTTACTAAAAATGGCTCAAATTTCGAAACACATAAGGTGCAGATTCATTCCATGGAGCTTGGAGTGCATTTACAAAGATCTGACAGAAAATCTGGCCCGCTTTAGGCAATTCAAAGGATCAATTGAATTTGTCATATCCATATTGGGAATCCTGAAGAAAAATCCATCCTGGCTGACTGCAATAATTGCTGTCTGAGTTTTAAATATTGGAGTGATTTGAGCGCTTACGTTTGTAGATAGATGTGTTTGTGTTGGAGAGATCTCTCTGGATTTCTCCGTCAATGTTGGTTGGTTTTAGCTGAAAATTTTGACCTTCACATGCCCACAACTTTGAAGCCGTCTCCTTCTGACATAAGCAATGTTTAACTTGCATTTGCAGGTTGCTTTTTTTATACCTACCTATTACCCAGAAGCTTCATGGTCGTTGAACTGAAATTTCTCAGGATGAGTATTGACCAGCGAGAAGTTTCTAAAATACTTAATTAATCCGCGTACCCATTTCGATTCTTCTTAAATTCCTGCTGCTAATCCAACCCTAGCATCGCTTAATTCCTCTGCGGAAAAACAGAAATTGTGAAGGAATTATCTGTGTGAAGGATTGTAGTTGAGAAGTGTTAGGGTTTGGAAACATGTCAAACAGGGGTTTCATTAGCTCAGTTATGGCGATTGTGTTAAGCATGATTGCTGTTATGGGAGTGAATGCTCAGGATGTTTCAGCCCCTGCTCCAACCCTAACCAGCGATGGTAATTAAACCCTAATTCTGCTGCTTACCTTTCTCTATTTTTAATGTCCGGGTTAAAGCCTTTGCAGTCAATAAAATTTAGGTTTATGATGGATTCTTTGTGAACTGATTAATTTTGCTAATAGATCAAAAAACTTGTTTTGTCAATTTTATTAATTTATTTGTACTGGTTTTTTAATACTGTAATTGAATGCAGGGAGCGCCATTGACCAAGGAATTGCCTACACTCTCATGATGGTGGCACTGGTTATCACCTATTTCTTGCACTGATTACACATCAGACTTTCTTCTGATCATGCACAGATTGCTTTCCTTATCGAATTAGGGTTTATGTAAATTTTACAATTATCCAAGGGACAAGATCGCGCCTGCTGTAAATCGAGTGCTGCAAACATCGATCTCCAATTCGTTACTCATCATCCATGCTTAGAGGGGCATGATTGTACAACAGCAAATTTTCATTAAGATTATTTTTATATGAGAAATATTTTGTTTTGACTAAAATCATTCAAGTTGTCTAAACTATGAAAATTTTCAGTTTAGGCTGCTATATATATTTGTGAGTTACGTTTACAGTGAAATGTCTTGTGGATTTGAAGGATTTATGGAGTTTTAATCCAAGAGAATTTAAGAGATCTAATGAGCATACATATTTTTATTCTTTTGCAATTATTGTAAAACTACAACCCTGTACTAATCTTTAAAAAAAATTCTGTGGATAGGCACTGCTTCTGAAAGATTTCTATTTAGAAATTATTGTCATTCTCTGGTTACAGAGAAACGCCTGAAAAAGAAACATGCGAACAGCAAACCCAAGTTAAAACAAAATTTAGGTAAGGCCGTTGCAGTCCTCTGTTTCCTCGCCTATTTATATTTAGTTAATTAAATGACTGTTCTCTGTGCTTGTTGGTATCTTTCTTTGTCCCCTCTTTTGTGTTAATAAACCAGTATACCTATATATATTTTTAAAATATATGTAAACTAGTATACCTATATATTTTTTAAAATATATGTAAAGTACGCTGAGAGATATCCTTCTCGAGGTGGTCAAATAAGCATAGTAATAAACTAGTATACCTATATATTTTTTAAAATATATGTAAAGTACGCCTAGAGATATCCTTCTCGAGGTGCCTCGAGAAGGATATCTCTCCGCGTACTTTACATTAAAGCATAATTCTAACTATATTATATACCTTATTAGTATCTGCCTTCGATTAGTACTATTGCAATGAGTTCAACTTATCTAGTTATTAATCTATTGATTGCAAACCAATCAAAAGATAAGATTATTTTTCTTGTCGGACAAATTTGATTTAAATTTGTACTTTTCCTATATGAACATGATAAATTTTTAACAAAAAATTATTTAGAAATGATTTATCTGTATTGTCATTGGCTGAAAAAAATGACCTCTTCTCTGTGGATTGTCGGTTTGTCGGGAGAGTGCAACAAAAAACTATAAATGTGGAGAGAATTTTGATTTGAAGGGAGTACGTGGCAAGTAAACAAATTATGACCACAAATTTTGTCTCCCACTAGTTAAGTCATGCCTAAATGGATGGCGATTAATTTTTTGCTTCATTAGCTAAAAGTAATATAATTTTAATATAGTTTTAGTGTTCTACAGGTTTTATTTTATGTAATTAGATTATTTATTTTATTTAGTCAAAACTTTAAAATCTATAGTATCATGAATTTAATTATATTTTTTATTTTATTCTTCAAACTTACAATATTTTAATGCATTTTAAATTATAAAAGTATTAGTATTATTACTATACTTTAGGGTTCTACACATAAATAACCTAATTTCACTAAAATATTTCTTAACTATTCATTTGATCTTAACCATTGATGTGTAATTAAATGGAGCTAAACTACATACTTTTATTAAATGAATGCACGCAAAATTATTACTAAACCACAATATTAAATTAATTAAAATAATTAAAATCATGTTGTCTAAAAGTACTTACTATTATTACTTAAATAAAAAATTAAGTGACTAAGATAAAATACTTAAATAAAAAATTAAGTGACTAAGATAAAATACTGTAGTGATGTAAATATGAATATATTTCTGTTATTATATTATCTAATTATTCTTCAAACTAACAATATTTTAATGCATTTTAAATTGTAATAGTATTCAATATTATTACATTTTAATATCTTAGGCAGACATTTCAAATCTATCCACACTGTTATTATATTATGTAATTATTCTTCAAACATACAATATTTTAATGCATTTTAAATTGTAATGGTATTCAATATTATTACATTTTAATATTTTAGGCAGACATTTCAAATCTATCCACACTTAGGGTTCTACACATTTTATTTTATGAAATTAGATTATTTTTGGGATTTCAATTTCATTTAGTCAAGAGTAAAAAATCTAGGATTTCAATTTTATTTAGTCAAAAGTTAAAAATCTACATTATCTCAAAAAATATTTCACCATGTTATTACATTTTTTATTTTATTCTTCAAACTTACAATATTTTAATGCATTTTAAATTATAAAAGTATTAGTATTATTACATTTTAAGGAAATATTTGTGTTATTTAATAGACTTTGTAAAAGTTTAGTTTTATAGTCAGGAAATATTTTAGTCCTATTTTATTTTTACCAAATTAGATTATTTTTGAGATTTCAATTTTATTTATCTAAGACATTTCAACACTCTTCAAAAATTAAATTTTCAATTATTGGAATGCAATTTGTCTATACAACCAATACCTAATCAACAAAAAAATTACAACTAAACAAATACTATATACAACCAATAGCTAATCAACCAAAAAAAATACAACTAAACAAATACTATAATAACAATACTACAAGGCAGGTACTGGCCACTACGTGGCACTTGTTAAGAATTATTATTATCTAATATTATATTATAACATAGGTTAGATATATTATTATAAAATATTATATAATAATTATAATTATAAATTATAATATCTCTCGGCATATTTTATACTAAACTAACCCTAACCGTAAAGGTCTTAACCCTAATTAGATTATTTGTTAAGGTTTGAATGAAGGCTAGATTTAGAATTATGGTTTTGTTTAGGGATTGGTTTATGATATAAGGCTTATAAATAGGGTTAGATATAGGTTTAGGATTATAAATCAATGCTAAGTGTAATCATTTGATTATGGTTAGAATTAGAATTAGGGTTAGATTGAGGGTTATGATTACCATTAAGATTTGGGTTAGGGTTAGATTGAGGATTATGATTACCATTAAGATTTGGGTTAGGGTTAGAACCAAGGTTAGATTAGAATTAGGGTTTTGTTTATGAATATAGTTAAGGGCAAGGTTATAACCCTAATTCTAATCATAATTCTAACCCTAATTCTAACCCTAACCCTAATTGTACCCCTAACCCTATTTCTACCCCTAGATCTACGTAACTCTAACTCTAACCCAAATCCTAATTCTATCTCTAACTGTAATTGTATTGATAATCTTAATTTCATCCTTAACCCTAACCCTATTTTTTGTTAATTATATTTGTAACTATAAATCTAACGCTATCCCTAAATGTAATTGTAACCCTAACCTTAATTGTATCCCTAATACTAACCGTAATTCTAAGTATAATTCTAACCTTATTCTAACCAAAACATAATTCTAACCGAACCCTAAATCTAACACTAACATTCGGCCAATACTAACCCTAATTCTAACCTAAACCCTAACCCTAATTCTAATTATAACTGTAATTCTAACCATAATTCTAACCCTAATAATAACCTTAATTGTATTCCTAACCTTAATTCTGACCCTAATAATAGCCCTAACCCTAATTGTATCCTTAACTTGTAATTCAATCCAAATTGTAATGATAACCCTAACCTTAATCCTGACAATAATGCTAACCTTAGCTCTAATTCTAACCCTAACCTTCATCCTGATAGTAATGCTAACCCTAACTCTAATTCTAACCCTAACTCTAGTTCTAACCATAATTCTAACACTAACGATAACCCTAATTCTAACCCTAAGCCTAATTCTATCTCCAAGCCTAAAACTAAGCCTAATAAATAAGTGATGTTGCGGTTATTATTCGTTTTGTAGTTCTGTATTGTTAGAAGAGTTAGGTAGTTATTAATGACTAAGTGATTCTTTTTTAAAGGTTTTTTTAAGAGTAATTATTTGCTTGAAAATCTATCTACAATTGTGTGAACTCCATGCATGATATTTTTGGATCTGCACATTCAATTCTACATCGCAAACAGGGAACATTAACTATTAAAATTTAAAAACAACTCAAATACATAGCAGGAACGAAACATTATCAAAACAATACAAACACAACACATTTACTGGCTACAATGTAGTGAGAATTAGGGCAGCACAAAGTTTTGGGAATAGTTGTTCACTCAAAACATATGTATTGGGTCATATAAGTGTATAAATAGTACTAAAACTATAAAAAAACACAAGTCATTTCAAGCAAAGAGAGATAAATGGAAAACAATAATTTGATTTTCTCTTTGTATGCATTACAGATTTTCCATTTAGCAGACAAATGTTTAAATCAGAAAAACAATACAGAACATGGCACAATCATCGTATAAAACTTTTTAACTTTTTAACATTTTTCAAAAAAAAAAAAATCTTCTACTAAAATTTGTTTGGAGCAGATGCTTTTGTATTTTGCTTTGCATGTCAAAACCAAAAGCCCTCGACTTTCAAAAAACCATATTCAAGCCATACATAGCCATTAAAATAGTGTCAAACACATGCTTCCAATGAATCCTTGCACTTCAATCTTCCATCCACTGCGATTTCCCACCTCCTTTAACCTTGCAAGTTTACAACCACAAACTAATTCAGAATTCTAAATTGTTTTAATAAGCAAGATCACAAATCTGAACAAGAGCAAGTTTAACCTACCTTGCAAACTTCTTCTGAATCATCCGCCTGCAAATAAGCCAACTTTTGCTATTAAAAAAAAAAAAAAAGCCAAAAATATCATTCTTAGAGAAGAGAGTGTGAGTGTGACACAGGGCAATATATAATATTAAGATAATGTAAGAGAAAAAAACGTTGGCCCTATTAGGGATGCTCAACAACATTAGGGAACAACTTTGACTTGAATACACCTTAAGTGAATCAAATGAGTATCTTGCAAAAGATTATGCTCCTCTCATTATGATTTTTCATGCCTAAACAACCAACAAAGAAATGTTCCATGGAAAATCGAAATTCAAATTCAAATTCAAGGTGATCTTTGTTAAGATTTTTTCAAACGAATCTAAAACTTGTAGCATAAAATTTATGGATTCATGTCTACTTAAATTTATTGTTTTTGAAAAGCCAACTCTTTTTTGGACTTGTTTAGATTAATCAAGGCAAGGTGACTTTAAATGTTATTTGTTAGCATATTGTAGGAGATCCTATGCATTATTGATTTATACTATTTTGGTTTATTCACTGAGAAAGAAGGAGCAATCGTTAGTGATGATAAGTTGTATATAATTTATGGATAATTTTAGTAGCTAATTTTAAGAGTTTAACCCTAAAATAGGCTTCTTCATTTTTTATTTTTTATTTTTGGTTATTTTTGTATTATTTGACCATAGTTTATAAACAAGGAAATTTGGACGTATGTGGATATTTACCCTTATAATATACTATTTGAAGTTTATTACTAGTAACAAATATTAATTTGGATAATTTGATAGTTATCAAAATTATTTTTTAGAAAATTATACAAACAAGCACAATAAATTTTTTTTAGTCGATAAGAAAAAAAATTACAATTACAATATGAAAATTCTCATCTTCATACAACCAAATAAATCAGTTAGCTTTTTATTTCATTTAGTATAAAAGTTTTTTATTCTTTATCATGGTAAGGTCACCACAACAATTAATATTTGCTAGTCCTTTAACTGATTATTGTAACTATACTTTCAACCATGTTGCAACTTCTATATCTTGGCAAGGTAATTATAATTTACAATAATTAATATTTGCTCATCCTTAACTAGTTGTTATCAACTAGTTTTTCAACCATGTTACAATGACATCTCTATGTGACCCTTGTTTCCCTTATCATATTCTTTCTTGTTTATAATGGTTAAGTGGTGTTTTAATATATTTGAATGTATTAATGATTAATAGTTATTTGTGAATGGACACTAGCAATCACTCAAATGTGTAATGTGCATGTTCATATCTATGCATAAATGAATGTGTTTATTTATTTATTTTGAAGTAGATTGGTAGATTCAAGGGAGTCCTTTTTTAATGAATAAGGTTCTATTAGATTGCTTTATACAAGTCAATGTACACCATATTCACAAAAAAAGTGGGTGAAATGGAATCACACCTTGAAGTCTAGGTGAATCAAAAGCTACAACAAGAATATCATAAACAAGTTTTCAAATTAGAATAAATTATAGAGTGTAATAAATTTAAGTAGCAAGAATAATAAACTCAGTAGGCATATATGCACTATCCTTCATGCACTCATATCACTAGTGTGTGAAGGTAGGGGATATGTGAAGATTAACAAGGAAGAAAACCCTTAATACAATAGTGAATTGGCAATCTATGTTCCCAATGTCACTAATGCGAGGCGAGTCCCACAACACCAAATATATTTACGTGCAAACAATTATGAGCTATGGTAAAATGAGTATGTTAATTAATTTTCCACTAAACTGATAGGTATAAGAATATTTAAACAAATTTAATAAAAACCCAACCCAAAAAATAATTCAATTGTAGTAGTGTCAGTTTGCACCTAATTCATGAAACAAATCCATTCAACTTTGTTGGGCACACCTCCATTGAAAATCAAGAGAAGGTATGACCCACCCAGAAGGAGTTGTCACTGCACTTGGTGGAGCCATTAAACTGACCAAATACAAGCTATTTCACTAGGCGATTAGTGAGGTCACCACCAACAACATACTCTATCTCAATGACACAACATGCATCATGAAAGGAGGGGCATAAATATGGAAATGAATGTTAATGTCAAGTGGCATTAGAAGAGAGAAATTCACAACAAATTCAAAACCTAGCTAATTTTTTGATTAGAAACAAACATAATGGTTGACATTGTGGGAAGTTAATTTGAATGCAGGAAAGAAAGAAGAAGATAAAATTCAATAAATCATAAATATTAAAATCAAATCATTCACATGACTTTTGGCATTACCTTGACCCAAAAAAATCAATTTACCATTTGAGTTGTGGTATGAATAGGAAATCATAGTGCATTTTCCCACCACACCAAATAAGAATGTAAAGGTATTTAAACTTGTGGATCTAGATGGGTGTGAAAGGATTCTTACCTGAGCACTACACTAGTCCAAATAAAATAATGAAGAGCTATCTGCAAAATGCTTTTTAGATTATTTAGTGAGTGTTGGTAATGGGACTCCCCACCCCTTACATCATGCGGGGACACGCCTCTATCTAATGCTCTCCCAGTGGGGATACCACTCGACTTACAATTCTCCTACCTATAGTCCTTCAACTTGAACACCACACATCCTATCTCTTCCTACTAGTCAAGCACTCCTCCTCCTCCTCATCACCAACTCCCTCCTCCGTTATTCCAATTTAAATGTTGATTTCTTTCGATCCTCTAGCATGCTCTTTTGGCTTGAATGCCTTACCTCCTAACTCCTCCTATAGGGCATCCTCCTCCAAATGCTCCTCTAACTTGAATACTTGATCGTCAATCTCCTCCTGCAAGCCAACTTCTCCTTTCTTCCACTATTCCTCCAACATGCACCACTAGAATCACCTTGGGGATTACTGCTCTATCAATCAACTGAAGCAACACTACTACTTCAGCGTAGAAATGGGCACTAAGATGTCACTTGGGGAGATTTGAACCTTGGTCTTCAACATGAGAACCAAGTGGTCTTACCACTTCATCACAACCCCTACACCCATAAAATGTTGTAGCTCGAGCTAATTTGTTTTATATTGGAGAACAACTTGTTTCATCTACAAAAATGGGAGGCTAGAAACGCTATTTCATTTTACAAGAGAAGATGAGCAAAAGTATTTTATCAACTGTCTAGTTGGCATATTTAGCAACAAGAGGCTCTAAAGTGGTCACGTTGATGTGTCTAGCTCACACTAGATGAATCCTCAGCTGAGCATGTGATGTATGTTTAGCCATTTGAGGTAGATAGGAGCAAAGATGGACTATTGTATCATTCATGGTGCATGGAATTTTAAACATAAAAACAACAATCTATAGGAACTGAAGGTGTTCACAATGAGATCTAGGTATTTTCTCACAAAACCAAAGATGAATCTATTGCAAATTCAACATACAATGATGTGCAACCATTCCAGTTGGTTGCACTACCACTCTTGGTAGCACCAAATAATGTCATGGACCACCCCATGCCAAGTTTTGCACAAAATGTAATGGTGAAATTTGCATACCCATGCCATTTTCTATTTAAAATTGTGCCTATTTTGGAGAGAGTGCTTTGATACATAGACATATTGACAAATGACAATTTTGTGAAAAGTCAGGTGCCTTGCCCTATGCTATTCACACTTATCCCCTACCCCATTCTTATCCATGTTACATTTTCCTATACACCTACCCCTAATACACCACCATGTTCACATACTTACATAAATTTTCCTTATCTATGCCATAACCACATGTACCTATGCATGTGTTACCCACTTTGATTTGGCCCTTTTCATGTTCCAAAACTGTAGCTTGTAGGAGAGGCAATATAGAGGTTGAGAGAGATGTAGCTAGAGACCATATAGTGTAGGAACAAAGATGATGACAATCTAGAGATGTAATCTATTTAGATAGGGATAAGCTCAAGTGAGAGGTTACATAGTTTGATGTGCAAATAGATCCATTCTCTTACCACTAAATGATGCCTTCATTACTTATTTGATGCATCAGTTTGATAGTCCATAAATGACTATCCAAGAGTACTAGGCATACTCAACATATTACATGAGGATGTTAGTCAGCTATGGGATGACTATGGTTCTTTGGAAGAGATCTCAATCCTAGTCTCACTCTTAGATGAGTACTCATGATAGTGGGAGAAATAAGGCGAGCGGTTAAAGGATACAACATATACATCAAACCCTAGTATATTGATCCATGAATGCATATGAAAGGTTAAAGGATACAACATATATGAAATAAATATAAAAACATGAATAAATGCAGTTCTACAAAAAACTAATTAGGGTTTTAAAAAATGGATTAGGGTTTAAGTAGTAGAGAAATATTATTAGGCACAAGATTCCAGAGTAGGTAATGAACATCGAAGCCAACTTTACAATATTTTTGGCAACCAATAAAACTTTTGATAACCCATTTCCACATATTTTGTTAGTCTAAATTTACCAATTGAAAGAACTGTAAATAAAATTTATAAACTTAAATTGGAGAGGTCACAACGATGCTCGAATAGAAGATTTGAATTTCCATAACCAATAAATGTGTTATACAACACATAAAATGACCATTAAGTTGTGTTGATAAACACTAGGAAAAAAACATAAATTGTTCCAAATAACACCCTTGAACACCAGTTTTGTTGTTTATAATCTTCTAAAAAGATTTTCAGTAGAAAGTTAAAGAAACAAAAAGCCTTAAGCAATTAACCAACCATTCCTCCAACCATTATTGTGCCTTTGTTGATTTTCAGAATCATAAAAAATTAAAAAACCAGTTGCTCACTTCATTAGTGATAGAACTACAAAATAATCAAGAAAACCAATTGGGTTACTTCATTAGTGATACAACAAAAAAAAATCAAAGAAACCTTCCATTTATGACCACAGACAAGAGTGAAACTAAGAAATCACATCTCAAACTGTAAAGAATGTTAAAACAAATGGAAAAACAATAGTTCACAAACTATAAACAAGAAATGATGCTCGGTAGTAGGGATTTTGAAGGTTGAATGGTAGGGTACACCTGTATGTGAACCTTTAAACGCCATTTAAAACTATGCTTCAATTAAAAAAATTTACTGGGTATGATGACCTCGACCTCCATTCACACGAGACATTGGATTGAAACTTAAAATTGTATTATCAATCAATAAAATAGTAAACGGTGACAACACCCGTAGGAAAAAAGACATGAAAATGTACATGTATTGAAGAAATACAGAGAAGTGAAATGCGGAAATAGGAATTTAAGAGAAGAAAGGAAACACAACAAACACCTTAAAAAATGAAGACTTTGCTGGTTCATTGCCTTAGTGAGATGTGGAATCCTCGCCTAGTTCACACACATACAAACGATGGCCTGGAAGACCAGCAACGAGCAATGAGCCATCATTTCTGAGCATTCCTTTCACAGAAACCATTGCCAATACAAAGGCGAAGTAAACATGTTTTGATGTAAAATGCAACAAACTTTCAAGAAGAGGAGTCTCAGAAGCAGGGTGTTAGTGAGAGATAAATGTGAGGTACCGAACCATTGAAGGCTCCATCGTGTGGAAATCTTGCACCATCCCATACACCGAAATGTGGATGCGAGGGGAGTTAATGTGGCGGGTCGGAAAAGAAAGAAAAGGTGATGATCGTTTAATGTTAGCATGCTTAAAAAAAGGTGGTGTTTTGTTCGCTCACCACACGACATAGTCAACACGAACTTATGAGGTCTTAGACAGGAACCGGAGGTCCTCTTGATCCACCGTCAGTTATCCTTAAAAAAGGCTTGGAAATTACATGCCTCCATCGCTTCTTGTTCTCCACGTGGCAAATGAGTCAGACACCCCTCAAAACATTTTTTTTCCCCTCTTCCATGTCACTGCATGCGTGGTGATGGTTGTTTAATCTTTGACTGAAATGGTGCTCCAAGCAGACCTTGCAAGTTAGGGTGACCCACTATGGAGTCCTCTCCCCTAGTTATAACATTGAGTTATATGTATAACTCTTATTAAATCTTTATTTAATTAAAAAAAAACACCTATCTAAACTAATCACGGTTCCGATGCAATTTTATTAAAAATAGATCTTAATGCAAGCCAAAAGTATTTAATTTTTATTCTAAATTGCAAAGCTTTAGTACAAAAACATCACAAAACGTCAGCTGGAGTAGCTCAGTCGGTTAGAGCGTGTGGCTGTTAACCACAAGGTCGGAGGTTCGACCCCTCCCTCTAGCGTTACACTTAGGAACTGTACTTTCGATATTTTCGTGGCTCCGATTCCTTTTACTCATTGATCTAATACTGTAAAAAATCAATTTTCTGGAAGCAAAATCATCATGCTGTGAAATGGATTGATAGTTTTGGCCTTTTTAATCAACTTCTACAGCTGATGGGAGAAGAATTACCTGAACCTTACTGAAAAGTCCACTACTGCAATTGACTTGGTGAAAAGGCTAGCTAGAGATGACGGCATTGAACTTGTATCTTCACAGACGAGAAAAAAATAAAATAAAACAAGACCTGCAAGACAGCTATAGTCCCTGCTAATGTTGGAAGGACGTGAGCCACTTTAAGGTGGCAAAGAAATAAAAGTTGAAGTAATATTTGCATGAATAACTTTTACAATTCTGTCAATATCTTGCATCTATTTGAGTTCAAACTCTGTTTTGCAGTTTGCATGTTGCAAGATTCAAATGCCTATTGGTATTTAAATCAGAGCTTATAGTCTAAAATTCCAGTCCGAAGTGTAATTGGTTGGAGTTTAGAATTGCACTTGCATTTTGCATATTACAAATATGCAGTCTAGCAAAGCACAGAAGCAGAAATAAAACAACAAATGCTAATATGAACAACTATGTATAGTTAATTTAATTGTTATGCACTGTTATGTGGACCATAAATCCATAAATCCAAAACTGCATTTGAAAAGTTTGTGAAGAAATTAGATTAAAATTTTGAATACAAAAATGGGTAATGCAACAATTCATTGCTTAACAATGCCTACTAGAAATAAAATTCAAAATGGGAAGCAAAGAAACATATTCTCATTCAAATATATGTTTCACCTTTACAGGTAACTTACCCTAATCATCAATATAGGAAATTGTTGATCAGTATTACAATACACAAAAAATAAAAAACCACTAAGCAATATCCAATACAAAAGGTGTAAAAACATGAGCCCAAAATCAATCTTTAAGGGCCCCTAAAAAAATCTCCAGGGCAGGGGATAGAGTCTGTAAGAGCTGTAAAACATGCCAAAAAAATACAACAAATACCCAAACAATTTTTATTTATTCCTCTTTATTGGGAATGCACACAAGTTTATTCCAGTTCCTGCATAGAATTTGCAGATGCAATACTTGAGTTTGATAGATGATGTTTGTCTTAGCTAGCTTAAGGGTCAGACTACACAGGAATCCTCAAACTCCAGAGATACGGATTAGAATGTCATTCAGTGAATTCATTTCTCTATTTAAATATTATTGCATTTGTCATATTGTTTGGATTGTTCCAACCCCACTGTAAGCACACTACTTGAAACAGAGACTAAATATTTTTACAATATGCATCACTCAAGGAAATTCCTCAAAGCTCCATTAGTTTTCTTTGTGAATACAAAGCATTTCAATAATCAACGGTTCTCGTCATATGCTGATGCATTGTTCAAACCTCACCACAAGGCAAACTACTTAGGTTAAATAGCCTTGCAATATTTTGGGTGAATGGAGTGAACTATGCAGTTGGCAGGTGTCAAAGTCAAATTCCATAACCTTTTCCAGCATCCTCCTTGCCTATGCTAAAATAGGCACTTTGGAACAGAGTATGGACATCCATCAAAGCATAATGAAACAAGGATTTTTGTAGATACCATAGTTGGAAATGCTTTGCTAGACATATGCAGAATGTGGAAGCATAGACATTTTGGGTAACCTGCCTAGATATTTCGTTTCACCAGCGGAGCTTCATGGTGCAGACAAAACAATCACAGATTGCGCTAAGATAAAGTATAATTCTGGAGATGGGTACTTGAGTTGAGAACAAGGATATCTGTATGAGACATATCCTGAAACAAGGAGACTTATGTAGCAGGCAGGGGATGTCCCTTGAAATTTCAAACTTCTGAGTGGACACCTACTACTACAGATAAACACAAAGAAAAAGTAAAAATACAACAATTGAGTAAATGCCCTAATCCCTAAAAGGCATCACAAGTTTTGTTGTAATTCATTGGTCTCCACCTGGTAAGTATCCAACTCTGACACCGTGCAGTTGGTCTAATAACTGTTTTACTGTTGAACAACGTGGTGAAGTCTGACTTAAAAAATGCCTGCAACTTCTATAGCACCACATCCTTATAGAAGATGTATGGCATGAATGTGAGCCCTTATAGACAATACTACACTGTATCCACCATAAGAAACAAAGGATGAGAAGATACATCCTATCTTCTAGGTATAGGAAAAATTGGTTGGAATGGTTAATTTTCTAGAACATATTGTTCCTTGTTACAAACATGACCCATATACTTTGTTAGCTACGTGTCATCCTATATTTTGGAGCTTATTGGATAATAACTTCCTTTTAAACTCTGGAAAATGTCAAATTTTGCTACATTGTAAGTTTTTTTTTCTTTCTTTTTATACTATATTGTAAGGTCTGTTGACTCGGATGGAAAACTATTTTATTGATGCAAAGAAATATTTACAATATTGATGGTGTCTAATATATAGTTTGTTAATCTTCATTAGATGAAGGTTCAAACAAAACCTAAATTAAAAACAATCTCAGAGATTCACCATCTAATTCTAATTTTGGCTAAAACCCAATTTAATGTGTAAGAGTGTATTTTATGAAGAAGCATGCTTCAACATCTTAATGAGAGATTTTCCATCTAATTCTAATTCTCGGCTAAAATGCAATTTAAAGTGTAAGAGTGTATTTCAATAAGATTTCAACAACTTATGGATTTTGCAACAAAAATGAAAGCATCCAACAAAGGACTATAGAAGGTAGGAATAGATACATAAATAGTGGTGTTGTTTGTTATAGCCAGCCTAATGCTCAATGCTCTAGAATCTCTTATTGCTCACAACCTAATAAAACTCCACACAAAAACATTTCAAAATTCAATCCATAGAAAACAAGTTTTGAACAAAGGAGAATTCTAAATATAGTTTCAAACCACATATGCCACTCATCATCTGATATGATAAGAAAGCAAATCTTACATAGAAAAAAATAAATTATAATGAAAAAAATATAAAAATTAGTCAGCATCAGCTTTGGGCCCATATTCTCACCCATAAGTATCTTAAGGATGTCAACACTTCTGATGTTCCTCGCTTCCCTTTAGAGGGAAGGGGATCTATGATTTGGCATACTCTGAAAACAGGGGTTCAGTTGGTTAAGAAGGGGCTATTTTGGATCTGTCATACGGGTTCTCAGGCTCTTTTTTGGCGGGATTCTTGGTATGGTCATCCTCCTATCCTTTATGTTTATCCTCACCTCCAGCCACTTTGTGATCATTTTACTATTGCAGGTTGGAATATGATTGAGCACTATAAGATTGTTCGGAGTCTTGGACTGGCTGTTAGTCTTAGATGGAAGCACTCCTCTGATTGGCCACTAGGAGGGTCAGAGGAGGATAGGCAAGAGTTGGTTCAGATTCTTGCCTCACGTGAATGCAACACCTTGGTGGGGCATGATGTCTTGGCTTGGAGTAACCGTGGTTTGTCTGGTAAATACTCTGTTTATGTGGTTTATGGAGAGTTGGTTAGGCAGACATTTGGGGACACTGAGGTTCCTTTGTGGAAACACGTGTGGAACAAATTTTCTTGGCCTAAGTGCAATTTTCTTATGTGGTTGGTGGTCCAGAATTGGTGTCTCACTTGGGATAACTTATGCAAGCGTGGGTTCCAAGGTCCCTCGATGTATGTTTTGTGTTGTAATAGTGAGGCTCAGAGTGTCTCTCATCTTATCTTCCAATGTTCCTTCTCGAGGAGATATGACACTTCTGGTGGGGTGTATGGAACCAGACTTGCTGGCATGCCTCCTCTCTAGTTGAGTTTGCTCGGTGGGGCAAGGCCCCTGTTAAGACTTCTTTTCTTCAAGTTACTTGGGCTCTTGGTTCGAACTTTATTATCTGGCATATTTGGTTGGAGAGGAATCGTAGGATTTTTCAAGATGTGAAGTTGGTTGTCCAACATTTGTGGTGGAAAGTTCTTCATTCTTTGGGAGAAACTGTTTCGGCTAAGTGTGACTTGGCTGAGAGTGTGGATCCGGGAGATGTTGCCTAGTGCAATCATCTCAATCTTCCTCTTCAGAGTGGTGCTGTGAAGGGTGCTGGCCAGATCATAAGAAATAGATGTAGACATCCTCTTCGGAAGATAAATAGGGAGGGGCGTTGGTGTCCTCCTCCTCAAGGTGTGTTGAAAATCAACACGGATGGTTCTTCTCAAGGAAATCTTGGTCATGCTAGTATTGGGGGTGTTGGGCGAAATAGTTCTGGGATTGTTCAGTTTATCTTTTCTGTTTATAAGGGTCTCCATACTAACAACATGATGGAGGCTCTTGCCATTTTATATGTTGTGGAGTGCGGTTGCGCTCTTGGGTGGAGAAGGATCATTTGTGAGTTTGATTCTCAGGTGGTGGTGACTTTGTTGAAGAGGCAACAATTTGAAGATGTCAGTTGGCATTTAGCTTTGATTATAAAACAAATTCTTAATCTATGTGCTTCCTTGGAATCTGTTACTTTCTATCACATTCTTAGAGAATGGAACGGAGTTGTAGATTGTTTGGCCAAATGGGCCTCCGATCATCTGCATAATTGGAACATTGTGGATAGGGGTCAAATACCCTTGGATTTGTCTCAAAAGTTAGCCCACTTAGTGGAGATTGATAGGGGAGTGTAATGCCCTTGCTTTGTACTTCTTTGTTTTAGTTGGAATAAATTTTTACCCTCTTTAGTTCAATAGATTTATTGTCTTTATCATTCATATCTATATGAGATTATATTTATTTTCTTACCATTCACCCTCATGAACAACAATAATGCATATAGTTCCAAACATCAACTATCTAATCTTGTATACCCAATTTTATTTTCAATATTATGGATTAAGGAAACTTTTGAACTCTTCAAAATTTTATCATATATATTATTATAAACCTACATCTAATCTCTCAAATTCACCACAAAGGTATTAGGCATGGGCTTCTATTGCAACCTATTTTCCAGGGCTTCTATTGCAACCTATTTTCCATCTCTAATCACTTGTAGGGCACTCGCAAGTCCTTGCATTAGAATAATGATGCCTCCTACTACGCTAAGGGTGAGATTTGGATTTGGGCATGAAGAATAGAAATTTATGGTTTTGGTTAACCTTTGAGTTATATTTTCTATAAATAGGTTATTCACTGTGTAGACACCTAAAAATGTCTTCTACCATCAAACTGACTCCCGACAACCCTAAACACACCAATTTCCCTTCTAACCAATTAATTTTATTTAATTAATTACCTCTTTCGCTTTCCAAATCCACACCATTTTATCCCCAAAATTAAATTAATTTCATTAATTCAATAGTCCAAACCTTAGCCAATTAATTTAATAAATATGCAATATTTTATTAAATCAATTTCCCCCTTTTCTCTAAATCTAATTAATTAGTTAAAACCATGTTAACTAATTAATTTAGCCTATAATTGACCTACCCTAACCTACCTCATCCTAGCCCTAGGATGAATTAAATAAAACCTCTGTTTAATTTATCCTAGCCCCTTCATTTGGGTGGTCAAACCTTGTTTAACACCCTTCCCCACATCCTCTAAATAAAAAATTGAATTAAATCCACATAAGTCAATTTTTTATTCAAAAACATCCCACATCACATTTATTTCTCCTTACAACCCCATACTCATTTATTTCCTCTCTTCCCCAAATTTTTTTTTTAATTCATTTACATTCCCCCATATGAATCTTTTATTCCAAAATAATCCTTCACCTCCATGCTCATTAAATAACCCCTTTTCCCAAAATGAATAAAAGAATCACTTTTATTCCTAGCCCTCCATTCATTCAAGATTGAATCTAGGCCCTCCACATCACTTTTATCCTCCACCATTGATCTTCCAAATCAATCTCCACCCTTGGATCAAAATCCCTTCCAAAAATTTATAAATAGAACCTCTCCCAAGCCATTTTCACAATCCAAGTTCATGCAAAGTTATAATGCCAAAATGCCAATTGAGCTAATCTTTAGTGAGTTGCAATATTGAATAGCATTTCACATTTAAATCCATTGTCTAAGGTAATCTTTGTTAAGGAGCTTGTTTTGGGTACAAAGGCTCCTTCCTCCCTTGATGGGATTGGTTTTGTTTGTAAGGTATAATTTTGTGTTTGTTGCATTTTGTTAAGTATTTTCACGTTATTTGCATTTCTAATCTACATTGGCACGCCCGGTAGGACCCACAAGGTCCAAATCTAATCCATTTTTTGGTGAGTTTTTGTGTAAGGAACGTGTGTTTACAGGTGTGGCACCATCCTACCTCCGCAGCGACGCCATCACTAGCTGGTTTTAGCGCTATTTCCTGTTTTGGCGCTATTGTTGCGCAACACATTTCCTTTTTACTAACTCACTCAAAATGTCTTTCTCCTGTGATCTCTCTGTAGTTTTTGGCGTTTGAGTGCTCTCTGTTTCCACAGAGATCTATAAATTACAAGGGGAGGTTATGTGCAAATTTTTGTAAAAATCTAAAAACACACATTGGCTTTTGTTTGTCATCTTGTTTTTTTCATTTGTGTGGACTAACAAGGCTAAAGGGACGTCATATGTGTGCAGCCTAATCCTCCAGGTTGTTATCAAATCACTTTTTTTGCAGGTTGGACTCGTTCGGTGTCGTATCAGCGCTATCACCCAGATTGGCGCTATCCGTAGACAAAAACTAGAGCACTGACTGATTTCGCAGTGACACTTTTATAGCTATATTGTGGCGCTATTATTTATTGAAACGCCTTATGTAGTTTTTATTAGCGCTAACAATTGTATTAGCGCCTTCAATGTAATATTGTAGCACTATATTTGTTGTGGCGCTTTTGGGGTCTGTTATTAGCGCGATACGTTTAATTGACGCCATCTGTGTAAGTCGGGTTGTTCTGCCTGTAGTGGCGCTATTTAATATATGGTTTAGCGCTATTTTGGAAAACTTATTTTTCTGTCTGTGCAGGTACTGACAAGTTTGTTGCAGGTCATATTGCAGGTACTAACAAGCTTTTTTGCAGGGTGGTTTGATTTTAGTTAGTTAGTCAAAATGAACCCTTTGCATGTTAGTTAGTCAAACATTTCAATTTGGTGCAATTAAAATTGAACAAACAAATCCTTTGTGTGAAGTGTGTGCCAAAACATTTACTTTGGTGTTCTAAAATTTACATTGTGTGCCAACAACCAACAACAATCCAAACACTTCAATTTGGGCTTTAAAAAGAACCGCAACTTGCATAAATTGAAAATATTTTTGGTTAAAAAGAACAACTTGCATCTTTCACGCATATAACCAAGAAAATCACTTTTTAATTGTGTGAAGTGTTTTGTGCTCTTTTTGCTTGTGGTGTGAAAGCGTATGCTCTTCCCTCACACCATTTTGGTGACCTTGGGAATCAAAAGCTTATCACAAAACTTGCATTAATCACACCTCATTTAATCCAAAGATCTAAAATTGAACCATGTTTAGTGTGATGCAATCATAGGAGATACGTATGCTCTCCCCTCGCATCTTTGTATGAACTTAGGGATCAAAAGTGTTTTCATGATTGTATTGCTTTTGTAAACCTTAGAGGGCCTGCCACCCCACTTCGAAAGGTGGGAACGACCTAAGAGGCATCAAGCTAAAGCCAAGCTCTTCCAAGCTGCTATATAAAATAAGGCATTTGGGACGAAAGTCTCAAGCGACAGGTGTTGTTGTGTTATACCGACAGCCAACCTCCCCCAAAACCTTCCAAGGCATAACCCTTGGAGGCTGGGAGACTCCATAACAGAGAGTAGTGCTGCCACACGTATAACCACCTGAACGGATGCCCTTACTATGAACCATTGTTTAGCAAGCCAAAATCCTTTTATTTGTTGGCACAGAAGGGAAACCTTTGAAGCGGCCCCGATTCATGTAGTTCTTAGCCGAGGTAGGAGGGATAATCTAAAGGTTTGGTGAGGGACAAGCCTTATAAGAAACCCAGATCTTGGTATGCGTGATAATTGTGTGCAATTGTAAGGAGGAGCCGGTGCTACCAAGATCCTGGAGCTACCCGCTTTGAATAGGCGCAGCTAGGGGATTCAACAAATACTATCAAATTCTCACCTTAGGTTGTTCAAAAGTGCTTGTTAAATAAAATCACACATCTTTTTTTCAAAACAAAGCAAACTCTTGATTATTGTGTGATTATTGTGCGTGAATTATTTGCAACAACATTGCCAAGAGACAAAACAAATCATTTGATCAAATTCCAAACAAATCCAAAAATTTGCCATCAAAAATCTGTCTGCCTTGTTTTAGCGCTATATCTATTTGATTGTAGCGCCATTTCACCCATGGATTGGTGCTATCTTTAGATTGACTTACCTAAAACAAAGACCTATTTAGTTGTGATCTTCACTATCTGCTCTGCCATATTCCATATTCACATTCCAAAAATTTGACAACAGTCTATCCATTTTCTTCAAAATTTTTCATAATCACACCTTCTCTTTGACCTTAGAGAATCAATCACCACCATTGTTGGACCCCTTTGCTACCTCATAATCAGCCCAAATCCATATCTATCCATCCCCCTTCAATCTTTTTGCATGTCTCCTTGGACCAAAACAAAACATTTCAAAAATTCCGAAACCAAATCGAATCACCCATCAACAAATCATCAACCAAAGCTTGTCATCCTTTTTGAGCCAAAGTTAGATCTAGATCTCATTATTATCATCACATTTTCCTTGAGAAGTCATTAGTCTACCTTTCAAGAAAAACAAATCATCCCTCTTTGCGTAAGGTCATTAGTCTACCCTAAACAAAGAGAAACATCCCTTTGTACCAACACACAATCTAGATCTTACCCAAAGCTCAATTTGTTGACCATCAAGTCATTCCAAAAAACATCGTCCTAATCATCCTCATCAATAAAAAACAAACATCAAAATCAAAACCCCTTTTCATCAAAACAAACATCATCATCCTCCATCTACTCCATCTCACTACCACCTCCATCTTTAGGTCCAACAAAATCAATTGGATTCTCTAAGGTCTCCATCCCCATTCCACTCTACTTCTAGGAATCAACTCCATATACGTGCATGCCCATCACAAGATCACAAAGCAAAAAGAAACAAGAAATGGCAAAACATTGGTAATTTATCATGCCCAACACCGATAGCTACAACATACCCATCAATCCAAATCCACCTACATATTCCTTCATCCCCCCATATGGTCCCAACGAAAATCCCTTCAATTACTTACGACAACAACCACCACCACCACCAACACAAAACGTCCCCACAATTTCCCAAGATGATCTCGATGTATTAAGCTTTACACAAGACGCCGATAACATGGACCTACTTGATAAAATCCTAAGATCAGACCCAAATAGATATCTTGATCATCTTCTCAAAATTGGTACTCAACTCCCCCCCATCACGACATCATCACAACCATCCACCTCCACAATCGTCCCTACCCCATCAATTACCCAAGCATCTACATCACATACCCAACCCACCACCTCTCAAACATCAACACCTACTGTATCTACCACATCTACAAGCTCAACCGCTACCACATGTACAATTCCCACATGCGCCGCCATCCCTACCATCTCCCAACCCGTCATCACTTCTACTACCACAACCACCATAAACCCTTCCACTTCACATATCACTATGGGCATACAAGGCAACATCACACAAGCAAGTACCTCCACGAGTGTGCCCCCACCCAACCCCCAAACCATTGCATACCTACGACAATTATTCTCACAAACACCTCGCAACACATCTAACCAATCCAACGTCCACATACCCAACATCCATCCATCTAATGTCACCTACCCACATAATACCATAAATCAACATAATCCCAATCCCCAAATACCACCACATGTTCTCCAACAACTTTACGCGCATCAACAACATCAAGCACCAATCAACCCAAACACCTACACGCAATACCAACATCTCAATCAAACACATCCCCAACATCAAATCCCACCACATCTCCAACATCTCACCAACCAACAAATGTACATACACCAAACACAACAACCACATGACCTCACAACCATCCTACAAGGTTTAATCCAAAAGGTAGATGACCTACAAACTGGGGGCAAGAGAAAGCACTATTCCTTTGAGGGTATTTGCCCCTACCCATTTGATCGCACATTGTACATGTCCCCTTTCCCCAAGAACTTCGAGACACCTAAATTTGACAAATACAAGGGAAAGGGAGACCCTAGAGACCACCTTAGGGAGTTTTACATCGCTTGCTTAGAAGTCTCTAATAACGACACCTATCTAATGAGACTGTTCCCAAGAAGCCTCGGCGGTCAAGCCGCAGAATAGTTTGCACATCTTCCCCTAGGTATTAGGACTTTCCCTGAGCTTGCGGAGAAATTTGTGAACCACTTCTCCTACAATTTCGAGCACGAAATGTCTATGACAGACCTTTGCAACACCAAACAAAAGAACAAAGAAGCCTTCGCTTCCTTCTTGCAAAGGTGGAGAGGCTTAGCAAGCAAACTCCCATGGCCCATCCCTAAAAAACAACTCATCACCATGTTCGTGGCCAACCTCAATCAGGAATTAGGGTTTCATCTACAAATACTTTGTGCATCTACCTTTGAGCAAGTCATCGACAAAGGCACCACCATTGAACGAGCCCTCATTGCCAAGGGCTCCATCAAACTGTATGACCACAAATCCAACAACAACAACAACTACTACAAATCCAATAACAACACCCCCAATACAAACAACAACGCCAACACACAATCAAATGACAAAACATGTTATTGGGGGAAGAACAAGAACAATCTAAATGACAGCGTCACAGATGTGAAGGCCCTCCAACATATACAAAACCAAACACCTACGCATACATATGCAACAAATGTCAATAATCAGAAGGGCCCAACTAAACCACGCAAACCACACAGACAATTCACACCCTTAGGGGAACCTGTCGAAGACATCCTTGATAAATGTCTCAAGCAAAATTTGATCACGCTCCCACCCGTCAGACCCCATCAAGAAAATGAACTAAAAGCCGCGTGGTACAATGAGATTGACTACTGTGAATACCACCGCGTTGCAGGTCATAAAACAGCTGACTGCATGCAACTCAAACATTGCATCCAAGACCTTATAGAACAAAATCTAATCAGTCTCGATCACAGTGCCCAGCCATCACCAAACACCAACCTAGGAGCTTACAAGGATCCCCTACCTAATCATAACAAAGCCTCCTCATCCAACCAAGCATACAATGTCACCCCACCACCCACGTCCTACGACTCTATCGTAGGACGTATAGAAGCATCATCCCATCATGTCAACACAGTTACCATTCAGGAACAAGCACCTAATTGCGCTGTTACAACCTGCCATGGCCGTGTATCTATTCGCATAGCCCCCCCACTGAACAAACGCCTGCATCCACATCAGATCCCCTACCTCCTCGTCCAACCACATGTCCATCACCTACCCACTAGTATAACCTCCTAGAACACCTAGGAAAGACACCCGCACAAATCTCCATCCTCGAGTTGCTCCGCACGTCACCACTTCACAAGGACGTCCTTGATAAAGTGTTCTTGCAAACACAAGTCCCTGCCAACTTGAATGTAACTGAATTCCAAGCCATGGTAGGACACATCGCTGCACCCCACCACCTCACCTTCTTAGAAAAGGACCTACCCGCCTCTAACCGCATACATAACGACGCCCTGCACATTGAAGTCTGCATCCACAAGCATACCATTAAAAGAGTCTTATTAGATGGTGGCTCCAGCCTCAACATATGCACTCTAAAACTGCTAAAACACTTGGGGTACTCCGATGTGGTTATCGACACTAGTGAGTGCATCACGATCAAAGGCTATGATGACACTGAGCGGCTCTCTGAAGGCACTATCAGGCTTCCCATACAAGTGGGACAAAAAATATTGGAAACTAAATGTCAGGTTCTCAATCTCGACCTCCCCTACAACATCCTTCTTGGTAGACCATGGATTCACGCCATGCAAGCTGTCCCATCCACCTTCCATCAATGCATCAAATTCCCTCACAACAGCATAGAAGTCACCGTCTATGCCGACCCCCGCCCCTTCCAATACTACAGTTTTCTAGAAGGCGACAACCAAACATTCTACCCATACAATAAAGCCACCACTGAAGCCAATCCAACAGCACCAAACTCATATGTCGACCCTGCAAGCATTGCCTCCACCTCATCTCAAACACCTCCACCACCCGAGGTCCAGATCAAGCTATCCGACATGGGATGTGGGGAATATGACCTACACGGCACCGTTTGTGTGGGCACATTACCCAATCCTAATACATTCGGCATCCCAACAACAAAGGCAACCAATACAGTCATTATCAAGTGCAAACCCTTGCCCATCTTCGAGAAGAGGCATCTCCTGGATCAGGACGTACTTGAAGATATCTCATCTTGGCTTTACAAGGATGAAGGGCCTGAGCAAGAAGCCCCCACAATCCCCACATAAATCTACGGTAAAGGTTCTGAAATTGTCAAAAGCATGGGCTATAAAGGACAAGACGGTATAGGCCTTCATGAACAGGGAATCGTAGAACCATTGTAGGCAACAAAGAATCCCTATACTCAAGGGTTAGGGTATGGTCAACCACAATGCATCCTCACTACCGGTGAGTGTATCTTGGCTAAGGTCGCTATGGCCTCCTTAGATGTCAACAATGTTAACGAAACGGGCCTTCAAGACTCCTTTAGTGATTTTGCCGACTTCTTCGACTCATCCATTTGTACCATCTACTCCATCACCACTCTCGCTTCACCCTCTAATGACTTGCCATTAGTTTACCCTGACCTCATCGATTGGGACCAACGGGGACCTCCTATCTTCAACATCGCACCTAACGATGAGGCCATCACCGAAATGATGGGGGTAAGAGATCACTTCCCTTTGGGAGATCATCGAGCAGGATACATAATGGAACTCAATCTAGATGCCTATTTCGGGGAAACAACCCCTGCTTCCAGTCACAAAAACACAAAAATAAAACATGGATCTGATGGTGAAAACTATTCTACGGTAGTATCAGATCCCAAAATAGTAAAAATAAAAGACATATCTCCTGGTGAAAACCTCCACGAGGCGCTAGGAGATGGAAGCATGGGCCTCCCTGAGATAGACAAAGTCTATCCAGACAGATCACCCATCTTGGTTGAACTAGCTCAGGAAATGAATCTTGGGACAGAGGAAGAGCCGAAAATCACAGACAGAGTAGAATCTCTCAGCATACCAGAACATGAGAACTTCTTGTCCTTCTTCACATGCAGAAATCACAATTTTGTGTGGACCTATGCGGACATGCCAGGGCTAGATCCCGCTTTGGTGGTTCATCACCTTGCAGTACGCCCTGATGCCAAGCCATTCAAACAGAAGCTCCGAAAAATGAATCCTCAAGTGGCTCTCCTCGTCAAAGCAGAGCTAAAGAAATTACTGGATGTTGGGTTCATTCACCCAATCGATTATCCTAAATGGGTTTCAAACCTGGTACCAGTTGCTAAACCGGATGGTCGAATCTATTGTTGTACCGATTTCAGGGATCTCAACAAGGCCTGCCCGAAAGATGACTTCCCACTACCAAACATCGACATGATAGTGGATCTCACAGCAGGATATGAAATGTTATCCCTCATGGATGGTTTCTCAGGGTACAACCAGATAAAAATCACCGAAGAGGATCAGCACAAAACGACCTTCATATGTCCATGGGGAACATACTGCTGGGTGGTAATGCCATTCGGCCTAAAGAATGCAGGAGCCACCTATCAAAGAGCTATGACCGTCATCTTCCATGACCTCTTCCACCATGTCATGGAAGACTATGTGGATGATTTGCTAGGGAAATCCAAGACCAGAGAAGAACACTTAGATGTGTTGGCCAAGATCTTCGATAGGTTGGAGCAATACAATGTCCGCTTGAATCCAAAGAAATGCGTCTTCGGCGTCACCTCAGGCAAACTTCTAGGATACATAGTCTTGAGAAGAGGAATCGAAGTTGATCCTACAAAGGTCAAGGCCATCACCGAGATGCCGCCTCCAAAAACACTAAAACAACTACGAAGTTTGCAGGGAAAACTCCAATCTATCCGACGATTCATTGCCAAACTTGCTGATAAGTGCTAACCATTCCAGCATCTACTCTGAAAAGACATAGCTTTCATCTGGAACACCTAGTGTCAGGACACCTTTGACTGACTAAAAGAATACCTGGCTTATCCTCCTGTGCTAACCCCACCAAGGCAAGGCGAACCCCTCCTGCTTTACATCTCTGCAACAAAGACAGCCATTAGAGCCTTGCTAGCATAGCTCGATGAGCAGGGGAAAGAAAGAGCCATTTACTATATCAGCCACACCTTGATCTTGTATGAGCTCAATTACACACAAATTGAACGAGCGTGTCTAGCCCTTGTCTTTACGTCACAAAAGTTGAGACACTACATGCTCAATCATAAGACCAAGCTCATTGCTAAAATTGACCCAATGAAGTACCTCCTCAACAGAGCTACTCTTACTGGTAGAATGGCTAAATGGGTCATGATTCTCACAGAGTTTGATATAGAATACACTGAGAGAAAGGCCATCAAAGGGCAAGTTATAGCAGATCAGTTGGCTGAAGCACCTATCCAGGCAGAACATCCTACAATAACGGAGTTTCCTGACGAAGCCATCTTGACAATCACACCAGCCATAGACACATGGAAGATGTATTTTGATGGATCATACACTCACAGAGGCTTGGGGGCAGGCATCCTATTTGTTACCACTCAAGGCGACACAATCCCTAAATCCTTCAAGATCACATTTCCATGCACTAACAACGTAGCAGAGTATGAGGCCCTCATCACAGGTCTCCACATGGCCATCCAATGGAAAATTGAGAAGCTACTGGTGTACGGCAACTCTCAACTGGTCATCAGGTAGGTCAATAATGAATACAAAACCAAGGATGACAAGCTCCTTCCCTATAAGAAGATGGTCGATGATTTCAAAGACTACTTCGAAGACATCCATTTCAAGCAAATCCCAAGACTCAATAACAAAGCGGTAGATGCCATGGCAACTATTGGATCTCTGGTAGACATGAAGAAGGACAGCAAGAAATGTGAGTTCCTGATCAAAGAACTCCCCATCCCAGCATACGATGTTCCTCAATCCGAACTAGTGTGCGAAGTCGTAGGTCCCTTATCCCTGTGGTACCAAGAAACATACTTATACCTCCACGACAACATTCTCCCCCCTCATCTGTCCACCTCCCAAAGAAAATTGTTCATCCGTCGATCATCCCGTTTCATCCTTATAGGTGACACCCTGTACAAAAGGAGTCTTGATGGCACGCTTCTACGATGTTTAGACTCTAGGGAAGCTGAAGTAGCCTTGGAAGAGGTACATGCAGGTATTTGTGGGGCACATTCCAGTGGACCTACCCTATCTAAAAAGATCCTCAGGACCGAATATTATTGGCCTACCATGGACTGTGACGCCCACAAGTTTATCAAGAAATGCCTTCCATGTCAACAACATGGCAATCTCATCCACAAACCTGCACAGGAACTGCAACCGATCACAACGCCATGGCCTTTCTCACAGTGGGGACTTGACCTCGTAGGAAAAATACATCCTCCATCCTCCAATGGCCATAAGTTCATTATCACTGCTACCAAATACTTCACAAAGTGGGTGGAAGCAATACCACTCACCTTCACCACAGGTATCCAAATCTCAAAATTCATCCTCCACTATATCATTTGCCAATATGGTATCCCCCATTCCATAGTCACCGACAATGGAAAGCCCTTCAAAAACCAAGAAGTTCGCACCTTGTGCGAAAAATTTGACATCAAACACCACTTCTCCACAGCGTATTACCCTCAAGGAAATGGTCAAGCAGAGGCTTCTAACAAAACCACCCTCCGCATTCTCAAGAAGACAGTCAATGAAGCTAGCCGTGACTGGCACCTCCAACTCAACCCTACCCTATGGGCCTACTGCACAAGCATCCGCACTCCTATAGGAGCCACCCCATTCTCACTAGTATTCGAATCTGAAGCCATTTTACCTATAGAGGTCGAGATCCCATCTCTCCGAGTGTCCTTGCAAAACATTATCTCTGATGAGGACTACCACATCACAAGGTTGCATCAACTGGAACTACTGGATGAAAAACGCCTGAATGCGTTGAATCACCTACAAGCATATCAAAACCGCCTCAGAAGAAGCTACAACAAAAGGATCCAAACCTGAAAATTTGAGGTAGGTGACCTTGTCCTAATGGAAAATCAGAAGAACTTGCAAGAGCGTCCGAAGCAAGGAAAGTTTGAACCCAACTGGTTAGGACCTTATGTTGTCACGGCCGATTATGGGTCAGGAGCCTATCAGCTGGCAACACCTGACGGGTAGCCTCTAGATGAGTTGATGAACACCCTACATCTCAAGAAATTCTATGCATAACCCATCTGGTATTCCAAGTCAAAAAAAAGAAGAAATAATTAAAAAAATCAAAAACACCAAAAAAATCAAAAATCAAGAAAAATCAGAGTGCAATAAAAAACTTCCAGTGGTGAAAATCACTTCAGTGACACCTTGGATAAGTACCATGGTGAAAAACTGTTCCAGGCGCCATGCGTAGTGGCCCGTTCTACCATCTAATAAGTCCTCTTTCTGTCACACCGCTCCATTTCTCACACATCCCATGGCTTGGAATTCTGAAACATCAAGTCCTATTGCCCAACCCATCCTATCCCATCCCAAGGCCAACTCATGGAACGAGGATCGTTGTAAGCTCCCTTTGTACATGCAAAATCAAAAGAATCAAAAAACATCACAAAATTAAAAAATACAAAACAATAGAAAAAATAGAAAATCCAAAAAACAACGCATCTCATCACAATCATCAAACACACATCAATCTTCATCACATCAAACCCATCCCAAACCATTCGCACATCATCAAGTCTTGCCAGAACTACATATTCATTTCGCCCGCATCTTAAAAGTACCTTGATCCCATGGACACAGGGTATGTAGGCAGTCTAGAATATGAAGGATGTTTCCAGTACTCAGGTATATAAGATGCACCCATCCAACCCGTTTGGATGGTCCCCCTTCACTGAGATTTATGGAATCTCATAAATGATACACACGCTATGTATACGCTTGAAACATACTCCCTAAACGCAGAAATCATCAATCAACATACCAACTATAATCCTACCTATGGCCAGACGGTTCTTTTGCCCATCTTCCAAAAATTCTCCAATCAACACCAACGGATCCGTGTCCTAGAATATATCTTTCCTACAATGGACAAAAATCTATCATTCTATCATCACGTCTCTTGGCAAGAGCACACAAAGGCTATTTGTATTTTTTCGTTGGTCTTTTTGATTATTGATTTTTATCTTTTTATCTCACTCTAAGTCCTCTCCAAAGCTACCTTGATCTCATTATATTATGGTAAGTAGCGGATAGCACCTGGAGTAGACATAGTCATTGTTTCTGCATGCTGTGCTTGTGGGTTGGTTTCATTGCTGCAAGAATGGTATTCATATCTTGAAGTCCAGGTCGATTCTAGCATGATGTGTCCTATTTTCATATACAGGCATCAAAACCTTATATGCATTATTTGCACTCATCGCTATGAGTCCCCTTCCTAGACTAGGCAAGATTATACTACCTTGGGCATGCATGAAATCAACCTATTGTTTGTGGGTCTAGTCAATGCAATTGTAGGATGTACATCTTCACCTGTCATTTCATACCTTTGTGAACTAGATCCTACATTGCTACAGTAAACTAAGAAATGCTCTCAATTAATCTTTTGCAACTACTGTTACTAGCTCAAAATCATCACCCTAATCACTCAATCAACACTCCCATCTCGGCCTAGATTTGATCATCATTTTCCCCCCACCCACTAATCTAATCCCCTTACTAATCCCATTCCCCCACCATATCTCCACTTAACACATCTTGAACCAAAACAAATCCCCCCTCAATGACGTGGTGTTTTATGACCTAGCAATCCTCTCATCTCCCCACTGCCATCCTCTAGACGCTTCCACCCCTATTCTCTCCCCACCTAGTTCCCCCTCCCACAGCCTCACCACTCAGGGTTAAACAAGGAACATCATGTGTATCAGGACGGGATCATCTCACCCATCACCTAGTTTGCATACCACCTATCACCTAAACTGCATCTAGCATATCATTTAATTGCATGTCATTTTAGGTTCACTTTAATCCATTTAATTGCATATCATTTGGGTTCACTTTAACCCATTTAATTGCATATCATTTAGGTTCATTTTAATCCATTTTGCATGTCATTTAGGTTCACTTGAATCCATTTATTTGCATGTCATTTAGGTTCATTTTAATCCATTTTGCATATCATTTTAGGTTCACTTTAATCCATTTAATTGCATGTCATTTTAGGTTCATTTTAATCCCTTTTGCATATCATTTTAGGTTCACTTTAATCCATTTAATTGCATGTCATTTTAGTTCACTTTAATCCATTTAATTGCATGTCATTTTAGGTTCATTTTAATCCCTTTTGCATATCATTTAGGTTCATTTTAATCCTTTTGCATATCACGTAGGTTCATTTTTAGAATCAGTTTAAACGACATGCCATTTAGAATCATTTTAGTCGCACATTATACATCACATTTCGTATCATCTCATAAACCACTGAGTCACATTACATCATCATATAAATCCATGTAATAAACATCTAGCTACATATGCCTATTTTCATACATAAACATACATTTCCATCCTAAATGCATCCATAAAATCAAAAACATCATGGCATAAACAAAACACATCCATAGCATATAAAATCCATAAAGAAATACTACATCCATCACATAGGCATCATCATAATAGAGCATCATATTCATAGCATCATAAACCACCAGAATGTATCATATCATATAAAATCACCACAAAAAAATGTACATCGCTCATATATATGTCAAAAAATAAAATGTCCTGATACAAAATGCCTCCAAGGGCTATCATGATATGGCTATCACATAGAGGATCCCCTCTTTGATGGAGTGGGAGACTCCGACCTTGGTCGAGCCTGTGACCCTATCGGCAGCTGCGACTGTGGCTGTACCTACACCTGGGGAACCTGCTGGGGCACGTGTGAAGGAGGAGGCATCATCTGCTACACTGACTGAATAGATCTCAATCTATGTGATCTTGATGCCCTCGATCCACTGACCTGGCTATAGCTCGGTGCTTACTGCTCTGCTGGCATAGCCGCATAATACAGGCCCCTATAGTACTCCATCCGCCTACTGCTCTATGTCAACTCCCCTTGTACCTAGCTCAACTGTCCCTGCAGCTGATATGACTGTGACTGCGCCTGAGACAACTATGTCTGCATCACTGCCAAAACTGGGGCAAGTCCACCACCGGAAGCCTGGAGACTACCTAATGTAGTCTCTACCTACTGTGCCATGCCAAGTGTTGTATCTCACTCTCTGGTCAACACCTCTACCTCACCCTGGGCCTGGGCTAACTGTGCCTGTAATGCTGCCACCTATCCATCTGCCCCATCTAATAAGGCCAGTGCCCCCGCAACTGCACCAACTCTGCCTCCCGGCCATCTAGTGCCTCCTGTAGGCTCGCCACCTGTGCTCTCAAGGTCTCCATCTCCTCCCCCTCATCCCGTCACCTCCGACGAGACATAAGCCTCTCACCCTCAGCCTCTGCCTCCAAAGCTGTCCCTAAGGTCCCTGCCTCTGCATCATGCCTGCCAACCTGACGCTGCCCCAACTGTGGTGGAGGTAAGTCACCCTCATCTGCCCTCGGCTGCCCCCGCGCCACTGAGGTCCTCTAGGTTGTCGCACTACTCCAACCTATACCTATTGTGCAAGAGCCTGTCGCGCAGGTACCTGCTGCCCCACCTGCCCCTGGCCTGCTGCCACCGCCGCCAGTACATCTATTGGCTGGCCATCCCTACCAACCACTCTTTCCTCTCCATCATCGCTAACCTCCATGAGGTAGTCCTTAATAATCTCCTCCCCCACCGCCCCGCGATCTTCCCCATCTGAGTCATCTCCACCATCTGAATCATCACCCCCTGAACCTACTACCTCCTCTACTGGATCCATCAACCGAGTGTGCCGATGCATATGCCACCATATATCATAGGTAGTCGTAGTCCCTGCATCCCTCACTGTGCTCCTCTAATCCCACTACACTGGCCGTAGAGTTGTAAAATCTGCTAAGGCGACCTATGGCTGTATAGTTGCAGGCCAATAGGCCGCATCTTGAGGGGTCCGCGCAAATATCACCATCTACTGCAGAGTGTCCTGGACCAAACCAAACTGTCGCATGACCCGTGAGGGTAGATACATATCTATCATATGGTCTCCTCGACCCATCAGGAACCGCTGCTGAAACGTAAAAGGGAGATGCATGTCATCATCTGGCCATGGCTCTACACCAATGTATGGTCGTTGGGTCACACTAATCACATCATCTAGCATCCTTCTCCAATGCCGCACCTACCCAGTATATGGGTACTCGGCATCCCGATATAAAAACACAAAGGCCTCAAACTACCATTGATAGTACCCACATAGCGGCCTGGTAACTAGGATGTGCTCCCAAATCCATACGTGAAGCAGAGTAACTCCAACCGATAATGCTTTATCATGCAGGTAGGCAACTGTATGCATCTCATGATATAACTGCCCTAACATAGCTGGTCCCCATGCATAGACGATCTCATGCGTCACCATCCCCTCTATCACCCCCCCAATCCAACCAGAAAACCCCTGCCTCGCCTATCAGGCATCACAATGCCTCTGATCAACACACAAAGGAATAAGGCAAATGGATCTGCACCCGTAGCCAGTGTCCCCTCATAGTCCATCTCCCTCCCATCCAGAGAGAGAACAAGACGATCTGCACCAAACACCCTGACTAATGCACTCCGCCCTCTCCTCGTGTCATATCTAACATGCTAGCCCTGGATAGGTAGCTTGAGGATGCGATAAACATCCTCAAGTGTGATGGTAATCTCTCCAGTAGGCAACAAAAAACTGCAGGTCTTAGAGCGATACCGCTCCACCATCGCTGTCATAAGAGCTCGATGAGCTCGTAGAACTGGCATCAATGACACTGTTAGAAGACCTAGCCTAGCCAGTCGGCCCCGCATCACATCATCAAAACCCTCAAAAATGGCAATCACAGATGGCACCCGTCACTCTCGTGACGCAAGTATAAATCACTCTGTATCCTGCATATGCAACATTATGGTTAGATGTCAACCTATCTTTTTCTAAATCACACCTTTTCTTCTACTGTCTAAAAGCCAAAATACTTGGCGCTAAAAAAGGCAATCCTTCACGCCATTCCAAAAAATCGCGCTACAATTTCTTCCCCATAGCGCTATTATAGATAATCGCACCAATAAGTCCCCCTTTAGCACTAAACCCCATGATCGCGCTACTGCACAATGCCTTTGGCGCCATTTTGAAAAATGGCGTCGAAATACAGTTTGGCGCTATTCCAAATAATAGTGCCAATTCCACCTAAAGCGCCAATCCCCAGAATAGCGCCATTCCAGATAATCGCGCTACTCTGACCCCCGTTTTGCGCCACAAATGTTCAAATTCTATATGCTAGATGACCGCGCTAATCCAGACGATAGCGCCAAAACACCTTCCTAATGGTGACAAACCGCCCTAACCCTACCCGGGCGGATGGAGCCCATCCAGATGATGGCGCCAATCCGCCTTGTTGTTGGCGCTACCCGCTCCAACCCCAACTCCCAAAAAACTAAAAAATGCACGTAACATGAGAAAATTACAAAGTCAGGGTTAGGCCCTACCGGGGGTCCAACGCCGGGTGCCCGACCAAACTCTCAGAACCACTCGCAGATGTGTCAAAGTCATGGGAACTGGGGGTTGCGTTCAGCCATCTCTCCTTCGTCCTTTCTTCTCTAAAGTTAAAAGTGTGCAAATGTGGCACTCTAAGGGCCCACTTTGCCTAATATAGTGGGCCATGTCATACCTCCCCCCCTCCCTTTCCCTCCAGGGTGCAGATCTACGCCTTTTTTCTCTATTTTTCTTCCTATCATCATCTTTTCCCATTACCTATCCAACTTTCACTCCCATCGTATCCTTTTCGAGAACTCGCTTGGAAAATTTTTATTTTTCCGCCAACCTCTCGAGGGGTCATCCCTTATCCATCTCATATCTACCTGACAGCTGGGGCATATTTTTCTTCGACCTGACGCCACTTCTCTCCTAGGTCCGGACGCCACGTCAAAGAGGGGCAAATGTAGACACCTAAAAATGTCTTCTACCATCAAACTGACTCCCGACAACCCTAAACACACCAATTTCCCTTCTAACCAATTAATTAAATTTTTATTGAATTAATTACCCCTTTCGCTTTCCAAACCCACACCATTTTATCCCCAAAATTGAATTAATTTCATTAATTCAATAGTCCAAACCTTAGCCAATTAATTTAATAAATATGCAATATTTTATTAAATCAATTTCCCCTTTTTCTCTAAATCTAATTAACTAGTTAAAACCATGTTAACTAATTAATTTAGCCTATAATTGACCTACCCTAACCTACCCTAGCCTACCTCATTCTAGCCCTAGGATTAATTAAATAAAACCTCTGTTTAATTTATCCTAGCCCCTTCATTTGGGTGGTCAAACCTTGTTTAACACCCTTCCCCACATCCTCCAAATAAAAAATTGAATTAAATCCACATAAGTCAATTTTTTATTCAAAAACATTCCACATCACATTTATTTCTCCTTACAACCCCATACTCATTTATTTCCTCTCTTCCCCAAATGAATTTAATTCATTTACATTCCCCCATATGAATCTTTTATTCCAAAATAATCCTTCACCCCCATGGTCATTAAATAACCCCTTTTCCCAAAATGAATAAAAGAATCACTTTTATTCCTAGCCCTCCATTCAATCAAGATTGAATCTAGGCCCTCCACATCACTTTTATCCTCCACCATTGATTTTCCAAATCAATCTCCACCCTTGGATCAAAATCCCTTCCAAAAATTTATAAATAGAACCTCTCCAAAGCCATTTTCACAATCCAAGTTCATACAAAGTTATAATGCCAAAATACCAATTGAGCTAATCTTTAGTGAGTTGCAATATTGAATAGCATTTCACATTTAAATCCGTTGTCTAGGGTAATCTTTGTCAAGGAGCTTGTTTTGGGTGCAAAGGCTCCTTCCTCCCTTGATGGGATTGGTTTTGTTTGTAAGGTATAACTTTGTGTTTGTTGCATTTTGTTAAGTATTTTCACCTTATTTGCATTTCTAATCTACACACTGCATGCATTTAGATTGTAACTCCCCATAGTTATTTAATTAATTGCAGCAGATTTGTTATGGTTAATATTTAGAGTTAAGATAGAATAATATGTTCAATCATGTTAAAAAAGATGTAATAACAAATGTAAATTATAATAGATGATAATTTAATAAGAACTCTTAAGTAATCAATAACAAAACAAATTAGATAACATAATCACATAATCATATTAACATCAAATCCCAACAATATCTTTTATATAAGTTCAGTACTTCATTAATTTTCATCATAGAAAGGAATAGATACATATCTTTTGGATCTCGCCCGAGTTCTTTCAAATATCACTCCGGAGAATAGATTATAGACTTGACCCCCTTTCAGCAAGTGACCACTTCCAGGAGGAATCCGGTTCTTGTTTAGAACCCACAAGTTCTTATGCAGAACTCACCATGCTTTGCAGCACACACACACACACAAGTGCTCCAGAGCCATGTTCAACAAAACATGCTCAACACAAGTGCACACACAAGTCCTGGCCAGGACAATCCCGGGTGTACGCTGTACCCCGAGTTGGACACACGCTGTGTGCCCCTTCTCTAATGCTCACCGCCTGTCAAATCTGTAATCCTTTTCCTTCGTGATTTCTTGCCTTTCTTTCCTTATCTTCCTTGAGTTTTTCTCCATCTTCTTCTTTCTATTTTGAGTGATCTCTCCATGCCCATTCCAAGTCTCACAAAAATGCCTTATATAACCTTTTAAGGGATGGTTTCTAAAGCATCACACCCTTTCACAAAGGTTGTTATTAACAATTAGTTAATAAACTTAATAATTTCTCCCTTTTAAAAGGGGTTTTTTCATAATAATTATTTATTTATCTCTTTTTTTAAACCAAAGGATCATAATATCCTTTATTTTTCCATCTCCCTTTTAATTATAAAGGGTAAATAAACTTTATCCTCTTATAATTTCAAAGTCTTATTCATAAAATAGTCTTCTTTTTCATTTTGGGGAAAAAGTCTCATAACAATTCTCCCCCTGTAAATTAGCTACTGTATTCAGTAGCTCAAGTTGAATCTACAACATATTTAAGAAAAATAATTAGCCAAGTAACATTATCAATATCATAATGAATCTACTTCATTTATAATCATATTTCTTAAATTTTAGATCTTCCCAATATTTCTTTTACTGAAACTACAATTAGATCCCATATAAATACTTTGTTAATCCATAACATGATTAGAACTATAAGCATATTTCACTTGAAATAAATCATGGATTTATACTTGAGAAGCTAATACGAGTGTATACAATAATTCTCCTATCAAATAATCTTTTTAATTTGGTCATTAATGTGTAACCTTATCTTTAATACAAATATTTCAATCTTTTAGGTGTCACTTTAATATACAAAGGTATTATCATGTAATCGCATAGTACTTACCTAATGAATGGCATGCATATCTCATACTATGTAGTCAATCATCATTGAGTACCATAAACTCAAAATACATTCCAAGATGATAGTCATGCATTCCAGACTACATGAATATCCTCTTTTCATATAACAACTACAATTGAATAGCAACAAATACATCAAAACATGTACAAGGTTATTGGGTTGATCAAGTCCAATAACGAAGTACAATAAAAACAAAGATGGTACAAAACAATCTTACAACTTAAGCAACAAAAACATCAACAACTATAACCATCATAAAGTAATTCATACTAGGTTTAGTATTTCCTTTAAGTAATTAGGTTAATTGAATATCTTTCTTTGATATCCTCATCTTTTCCATCATGATTGATCTCACAACCATCTAATTATGACTTCCTAAAATAGTTAAAGGCATAATTCAAAGTTTGTTAATTGACTTTCCAAAGCTAATTCCCTAAACAATGTTTAAAACTCAATATTTCAAAAGATGGGTTACCAATATTTATATGCCCTTGGAGTCTTTAAATTGTGGTAGATATGATCATGGATTTTTTTTATTAGATCTTTTGTCACAACAATGAGCTCAAAATTTTTATTCTTGATGAATTTTAATAACTTTGATGTGTTTCTAGAAGTTTGACAACGTAAGAAAATTCACCAAAATTTTCTATAAAATATAAAACATGATGAAGATTTAAACATTACATGAACTAACTCTTTTCCAAATAACTTCTTGAGGAACTTGCATATCACAAAATGTTTTATTTAGTCTAAGAATGGTTTGAGTTTGGGGTTGGCTCTCCCTCTGTAAATTCCAACATGTCCTCGTGACAGATGCTAAGATAATCATTTTGACTTCATATATTGTAAGAGTATTGTTTCATTTCACCTAAACAATACCATATTTTCCAAAGTTTAAGATGTGCAAATGATCCTAGGACCTATGAGTTATGGGTCCACAATGTAACTTATGTTGAACAAATACTTGGTCTATCATTTCTTTCATGATTATTGTTGGATCCTTTATTGTTATAGGACTTTTGATAATAATATTTGTATAAGGTAAGCTCAATTATAAAGTTTGTTGATAAAAACATTAATAATGACACACTAAAATGGAGGCATACAACAAGATCTAATGAACTAACAAATGGAGGAACCAACCAAAGCCAATAATCTAACACCAAAACATCAACCTCAATCCTAAATTGAAAACTTGAATTGGAGAGAGCTAAATCTAGGAAGAGGTTTATCACCCATGAAAAATAGGTGACCAAAGATTATTATACAACTATCCATTCTTGATGAAGAAAATATAGACCTTTCTCATCAATCTATTTAAAAAAAAAAACTTGCAAAGGAGTCAAGGATTAATAATAAGCCCCCTTGACAAAATAGAAGTCCTCATCTTGATATAGAACTTTATAGTTTCATCATGGTCGAGAAGAGAAATCCATATATGGATAACATGAGGCATACTAACTAATCATTGATAAAAATGGAGTTTGAGAACACTTAAAGGTCAAGGTATATTGGAAAGTGCTAAGATAGAATATGGATGTTCATAACATAAACGTAGAAAATACAAAGTCTAGCAGCTCATACAAAGGAACAAGAAGGTCTAAACGTGATGGCTAATTTGTTGAGTCCAATCTAGAAGAGACAACCATTATTCATGTTTATGAATAATGAGACAAAATAACATATTAGACACTATAGAATGTGCATGCAATTTTAGACATCTATTAGAAGGACAAGTGCATATCATTAGTTGTAGTAATCTCCAACTATTCTTATGAGGAATAACAATTGGTATATGGACACATCATTAGATGAATGTAATACCTTAAAACTACAAAATGATTTTGAGAGACAAAATGATCCTAACATGATTACCACTACAATTACACCTTCCAACAAAGGAAACATGAATCTATTAGGGTCTTCAAGAAAAGGTTCAAGGAGTTACTAAGATAGCTTTAAGAAAGAATGAAACGTTGGACTATTTATATTTTTACTAATTTTCCTATGATTATAAGTCATTCCCATAGCTACTTGGATAAGGATGTACCCCCTTCGAACTATATTTTTATTAAGTTGACAAACCCACTCAATCATAAAAGAGCCACAAGTAACACCCAATAGGACACCATCGTGAAGGGTTATAATATGTATATATCTCAAGTGAGGTTAATATTGTGAGTGTCGATAAATTTTTTTTTTTGCAATTTATAGGAGATATATTTTTTTCTTGATAAAATGTTAAACTTTAAGTTGTATTTCAAATGGAACAAGTTAAACACAACTCTCTAAATAAATTCTTCTCCCTTAAACCTTAATTTCTATGATATGACAGTGATTAAGAAATCATTTTCTTTATAATAGAGAGGTGATGAGGCATCCTTCGTGATAGTGAAAATATTTATGGTGATAGAGAGGCCGCATTTATTATGAGAACCTAATTTGAGAGTTTTGAATCGTATGAGATGAGTAGGTAGAACGGATGCTTTGTATAATAGACTTGTTTCTACAGTTAACTTATATATGAGTAGTATTCTACCAAGCAAGTTAACTAAAGAAATTCTACCACAATCTGTAAATTTGTTAGATACTTTATTGGTGCTATCATTGAATACTCATAATTATTTTTTATAATAAAATATCACTTCGACTTTGTTTACTCTTATCCTAATTAACATAATGTTATAGATACTTATATCAATTTATCAAGACATCATTTTTTTAACACAAGATAATTCAAATAAATATTAATCATGTTTAATCATCATCAAAATGACATAAAAAATAATTCGATTCTAACTATATATTAAATAATATTAATATAAATAATCTCATTCTAATTTTAAAAGTTTGGTAGTTAATAAATTTATAAATTTTAACCTTTTGTTTATTATAAAGCCTTTAAGAACAGTTATTCTAACCCTATAGAGGAATTATAATGTATAAAGGTAGCCTTGGAGAATATTCTAAGTGGAGGCCTTTTCTAATAGGAAAGACATGGTATAAATAAGGTGTGACGATAGTCTTAATAGACTTTACCATAAATAAGGTCTGACGATAGTCTTAACAGACTCTTACCATAGAACTTGATTTCCCATATAATCCCACCAAGGCATAGGTATAACACATGCGTTTTTTTTTTTTTTTTTTTTATGCCTTTGTTTGTTTGAGTTTTTTTTTTTTTTTTTTTTTTAACTTTTTACTCAAATGAAAATCGTTTTAATGATAGGATGCGACCCTTCAATATAAACCTCGGTCGAATAAGCGATACTCATGCACATGATGTCGGTAGGGACGATTCGAATCAAAAGGGAGAAGATTTAAGCATAAGAGTATATGGTAGAATGGCGAGTATTATGGCGAAAGGAGGGGAATGATTTGAGAATGAAAGAAGAGGAGGATGCTCTAGGATAACGCTTATAAAGTATTTTAGTTTTTTAAAATAACAAATAGATATATTAAGAAATTAAATTAAATATGTTTTAAGGTGTTTTTTTTTGTTTTGAATGTATACATATCAAAATGTTAGAATTTTGGCTTAGAATTTATTTTATTTATATATCATAAATTAGTAAAAACTTCAGCAATTAATCTCATAATTATAAGTTATAAGAAGGAAGGCAAACAATTAGGAAATTGGTCATAGTTCTTAATATAATTGAGGTCAAGATGCCAACAAGGCGATCTCATAACCACAAGTCTCAAAGGAATGCTCTTGTAAGCACAAGATTGTTTAGGCTCATATAGCCTTATGATTGAAAACATCTTACAATTCAAGCCATCTGTCTAGAAAATTAAAATGTAAGGTTAACTATGGACAAGACTTTAAACATGGTTATGCATTCAATAATGTCAATGAACAAATGAAGAAACCAAAATTAGTATATGGACAAAGGTTACAAGTTAGAACTTGTAAAATTGAGTTTGATGTCTTAGAGGTTAGGGTGAATGTATAATGCTAAATATACACAAAGAGTACATTAAATGAGTATATGAAATTTGAAAGCATATAGCACACTTTAGATAGGAAGGCCTGATCATTAGGCTCTGATACCAAATGTAACACTACTTTTTCCCCATAGTTATTTAATTAATTGCAGCGGATTTGTTATGGTTAATATTTAGAGTTAAGATAGAATAATATGTTCAATCATGTTAAAAGAGATGTAATAACAAATGTAAATTATAATAGATGATAATTTAATAAGAACTCTTAAGTAATCATTAACAAAACAAATTAGATAACATAATCACATAATCATATTAACATCAAATCCCAACAATATCTTTTATATAAGTTCAGTACTTCATTAATTTTCATCATAGAAAGGAATAGATACATATCTTTTGGATCTCGCCCGAGTTCTACCAAATATCACTCCGGAGAATAGATTATAGACTCGACCCCCTTTCAGCAAGTGAGCACTTCTAGGAGGAATCTGGTTCTTGTTCAGAACCCACAAGTTCTTATGCAAAACTCATCGTGCTTTGCAACACACACACACAAGTGCTCCAGAGCCATGTTCAACAAAACATGCTCAACACAAGTACACACACAAGCCCTGGCCAGGACAATCCCGGGTGTACGCTATACCCCGAGTTGGACACACATTGTGTGCCCCTTCTCCAATGCTCATCACCTATCAAATCTATAATCCTTTTCCTTCGTGATTTCTTGCCTTTCTTTCCTTATCTTCCTTGAGTTTTTCTCCATCTTCTTCTTTCTATTTTGAGTGATCTCTCCATGCCCATTCCAAGTCTCACACAAATGCCTTATATAACCTTTTAAGGGATGGTTTCTAAACCATCACACCCTTTCACAAATGTTGTTATTAACAATTAGTTAATAAACTTAATAATTCCTCCCTTTTAAAAGGGGTTTTTTCATAATAATTATTTATTTATCTCTTTTTTTAAACCAAAGGATCATAATATCCTTTATTTTTCCATCTCCCTTTTAATTATAAAGGGTAAATAAACTTTATCCTCTTATAATTTCAAAGTCTTATTCATAAAATAGTCTTCTTTTTCATTTTGGGGAAAAAGTCTCATAACATAGATAAATAACAATATTTGAATGGTTAAAAAATTTGATTTTTGAAGGACAAAAAGATGTGTCATATTTCTATTTTTTTGGGTGTTTTCAAAAGTTTTACAAGTGTGATAATTTAAGAGATTTTTGAAGATTTTATAAGAAAGAAGCAACTTTGAAAGTATTTCAATTTATTAATATTGATATTATAACCATTTCCTTAATTCATCATTTAGAAATACATTATAAGATCATTTGGATTTTTTATTTGTTTTTCTCTAATTTTACATGTGAGAGTTATATTTAGCTATGTTCATGGATGAATGCCACAATATTTTCTTTGACATATAAATAAATACTTTATGTTATCTATTAGTTTAATACCATTCCATTATTTATATTTGTAAAAAAATAATTGAATTTCTTTATTAATGTTAATAAAATTTTTAGTAGTTTTTGGATTTGGTTTCAAATGTTTTTATGTGTTATTTCTTTATAGAGGTCCTTTTCCTATTACAAAGCACTTAATACAGATTTATAGTGACACAAATACTTAATGGTCTTTATAGCCTTGTGTACCAATTACTACACGTAATAACTTTATGAAAAATAATTATAGCAATAGCCAAAACAAATATATATATATATATATATATATATATATATATATATATATATATATATATTCAAAAAATTTAAATTGAAAAGAAATTATATATATAGCATAGGCAATATCTGTGTACCCTCACTTTCCCACACTCATATGCATCGCCATACCTATCACCATGTCTCCCAGGAACTATGGGTTAACTACTGTACTTCTAAAATCATATAAGTCTGGTAATAGCCAATACAATCACTAGCAATTGTCAGCTGAAATTCAACCAATAAGGCAAGAGTGAAGTTGCTAAAATCCATTTTCATCAAACTCTTGATTAAATTGCTAGCATTATTGTACTAGAGTCTATGAATTGGGAAGCTAGTTTTAATGATAGAGGAATTTTTGGATGGGTTATAAACAAGAATTTTGACCATCTCTAGTATGGTTTCATAATATATGGTGTCTAGAATTTTAAAACTTCTTCACATGTATACATAGAGTTTTAAGATCCCACACCAATGTAGTACAATTTGTTTTTTTAGCAAAATATATACTATAAAAATGAAATTAAAATGCATATTATTAGCACAAGGCACGATCTTAAGTACATAAACAATGTATTGCTAAGACAAGATTCTCTACAAAAAGTCAATATGCAAGAAATTATGAGTACATAGAGATTATGTGAAAAGAATAATAAGTAAGACATTGCTTTGAGTGTGGTAGATAAAATGTACAAAGATCTACTTCCCAAAAGGATTCAATTGTAATTTTTCAGCATGTAGGAAAATTTACATTTAGTTTATAAAGCCCTTTCTCATAAGATATTATGAATTCTTCATAAGCAATTCAATGGAAATATGAGGCTACTAAAACATTATAACAAAACTTGTGTGTAAATAGATTCTTCAATCAATGGCTTCCTTCCTAACACTTTCGGCATCCATCATTGCCTTCCTAGCTGCTTTGGCATTTTAATACTCAAAATACAACACATCTAGTATATGGGAAGAATGCTTAATACAAAAGAATTTACAAATGGTGAGCTTACAAGCATTGTAAATATGTGAACAAGTACAACATTCACAAACCAAAACCAAAGGGTGTCCAAAAATAGCCCCAAAAGCCCTTTTGTAAAGATTTTACCTACTGTATGGTACTCCAAATAGACTCTCAAATACATAGTAAGAAATGCAAAGGGCCAACACAGAACACCAACCGTGACCCTCATTCCTTTCCTTAAAATACCAAGACCTCTATAGGAAAGATGACCAATATACATAGCAAAAAACATCATGAACTATGAATGACTTGAGGGCCACCCATGGGAATCACACATCTCCAATGCTAGGCATGTCTAGATAGCCAAGATTGTTGCACTAATTTCTTTATAAATTGGTTCAAGAACTCTGAAATGAGCATGCCCACTACAAAAATATGACTTGAAGCTCTCTTTTGAATATGAAATGTGTCACAAAGCCACCAAGGTTGATGAATATAGGGAGAATAGAAACCCATGCAAGGAAATGACCTAGTTTGTTCCTTGTCTCATACTTTACATGAGTCAAAGTTATTCCTTTCAAGGCCATTCTTGAAAAAAAAAAAGTTGCAAAACCTATGGCCCCAAATTAAGAAATCTTGAGCTCCACCTAGTTATAATCAAATATAAATATCACAAATCAAAGACATAAGACAAAAAAACTATTCTATCCAAATTCATTAGTTGGGTGTTAAACCTAGATCTCTGTCGAATGGATAAATGCAAAAAGATGTGGTAGAATATGAGTGCTTGAAACTTGGTTGTTGTGATGCAACTCAAAAATATTTCCAACACCAACAATGGGTCCTCCTACTTACAAATTAATTTATATACATTAGTAGGGCTTGGATTGTCCCATCTTGAACTAGATGAGTCCATAAAAACTGGAAATGCTCTCCCATGGGAGAATATTAAATGCATTTCAAAAATAGTGTATGTCTTGATGATGATGATCAAGTGTGATCTGATAAAATGGGTCCACAATTTTCTCCCAATATTTTTGTATATACACTATTATGGATTGAAATCCAATGACCTTAAACAAAAATTAAGTTTTTGCCAAGGAGCTCTAAGCATACCTTAATTCCCATGCCGATGTCTTGGGTTCAAATCACCTATTGAATTGCCAATGTAGCTTTATAAAGGTAGTTCCAAAGATGTAAATGTAATTGTTGAATGACCCTTCACATAAAAATGATGTCGTGATGCTTCACACTTCTAATTAAAGTGTAATAATAGTTTAATAAAAAATGTAATGCCGATTGAGGTGAACATTTTGGAAGACGAAAAAACATTTTTTTCTTTTTGTGTCATTAAAAAAACACTTATTTATGGACGATGAAAAGTACTACAAAATTTGGCAATGTTCTCATAATAATGACCTATCAACCAAAAAAATAATATATGGACAATAAAAAATAGTTATGTATTTGTTATTAATAGTTTATTTGCTACATGTAAAGATAACAAATAATATTTGAATGACAAAAAAGTTAATTTTTGGATGACCAAAAAAGATGCCCTATCGGTATTTTTATTTATTTGACAACCAAAAAACTAAGAAAGTTGAATTTTGTTAAGATAAAAGACCACCAAATTTTTGACAGTTACAAGATATGTTGACATATAATGGCCTATTGGCCAAATGAAGGATGAAGATGGGATAGCCCAAAAAGTACATGGCATATTGGCCAAATGAAGGATGACAATGGGATAGCCCCAAAAGTACATGACAGTTGTTAGATTTTTGAAATCTTGTGGACCAATTGCTCTTGTAAATCAATGGACAAGATTAGTCTTAAAAACATTCAAAATATATGTATGTTGTCTTTTTTATAATATTTTGGAGAAGTTGGTGAACAACATGAATGTTACAATAAGAGATATAATTCTTTAGCCAATAAACTTGTCAAAAAATTATATTTAAAATATTCTTAATTAACATTACTTGAAAGACACATACTAATAATTATTCAGAAATTTTAATTACAATAATATCTAGGCAGGTACTAATAATATTAAATTTGTAATTAACTATATTGGAAAATTTGTAATAGTTGCTGTACGAGTTTTAAGAGAACAATTATAAGCCAAAAACTTCATACGCGTTGAAATGAAATTTCACCAACCTTCATTATAAGTATTGACCAGCGCAAAAGTTCTTACCTGTTGCTCTGCGGTTAATAAACATAACCACTACGCAATTAATCCACCTGCTCATTTCGATTCTCCTTAAATTCCTGCTGCTAACCCAACTCTGGCATCGCTTAATCCTCTGTGGAAAAACAGAAATTGTGAAGGAATTATCTGTGTGAAGGATTGTAAATTATAAGCTTTAGCTTTTGCCAACATGTCAAAGGCAGTGTTGTTGAGCATGATTGGTGTTATGGGAGTGAATGCAGAGGATGTTTTTGCTCCTTCCCCAACCTGCGATTGTAATTAAACCCTAATTTTGCTGCTCACCTTTCTCTATTTTTAATGTCAGATTAGCACTGCACATCTGGTATAGGGTGGACGAATTATCGTCTTTTTTAATTAAGAGCCGATTCGGCTTCATCTCTTTAGAGGATTGAAGTCTTTCACATTCAATTTATGAAAGATTCTTTGTGAAACGACTAATTTTACTGGTTTTTCATTTAATAACCAAAAACCACTTGACATTGTTTTCTCAATTTTAAGTAATTTATTCCTACTGGTTTTTAATACTGTAATTGAATGCAGGGAGCGCCATAGACCAAGGAATCGCTTACATTCTTATGATGATGGCCCTGCTTCTCACCTATTTCTTGCACTGATTACACACAACACTTTCTTCAGAACACTCACGGATTGTTTTCCTTGTCGAATTAGGATTTATATACATTGTTAAATTATCCAAGGGACAAGATCACCCTGCTGAAAATCAAGTGCTGCAAAGATCGATCTCCAAGTCGTTATTATTATCCATGCTTACCCGGCCATGATTGTACAACAGCAAATTTTGATTAAGATTATTCTTATAAGAACTTTTTTTTTTCAGTAAAATCATTCAGGTTGTCTAATCGAGTGAAAATCTTCAGTTGAGGCTGCTATACAATTGTGAGTTATATTTACAGTGAAATGTCTCGTGAATTTACAAGCTTTATAGAATTTTAATCGGAGAGAATTTAAGAGATGTAATGAGCATACAAATTTTTTTCTTTTGCAGTTGTTGTAAAACTAGAACCCTGTACAAATCTTTAAATTTTTTCTCTGGAGAGGCGCTGCTTCTGAAATATTTCTATTTAGAAATTATTGTAATTCTCTAGTTACAGAGAAGCGCCTGAACAAGAAACATGGGAACAGCAAACTTAAGTTAAAATAAAATTTAGATAAGGCCGTTGGAGTCCTCTGTTTCGTCGCCTATTTTATTTAAATGACTATCTGTGCTTGCTGGTATCCATCTTTTATGTCCATTTTCGGTTCCATTGCAGGCTTCCACTTTTCCCATAAAGCACACACCTTTACATTAATATTTAGGCTGGTCAATTAAATATAGTAATAAATAAGTAAGTGTTAGGCAGTGGTTAATAATTCTCTTTGTAATTTTGTTCGTAAATAGGGGAGAGGCCTTATAGTGGAGCGGGCTCTTATATTGGGTATAGGAGTTGACCAAAATGAGGCAGCTGTAGTCTTTTATTTAATCAAATAATATTCAAAATATTTCTAAAATCTGCACAAATATGCAGCAATCAATGTTCATATTATATTTGTTTACTCATTAGTATTTATTTATTTGGATTAGGTGGCATAGAGAAAAGTTTTACAATTATTTTCAAACATAAAAACCATTGACATGACTTGTACATATACACCTTGAAAAGGTCAGGAGACTTTAAGTTAATATATTGTCTACATATTAAAAAGATAGGAGTATTTGATAAACAACTACAAATGCAGCGACCACCCATATCAAAGTACTGTTTTGGTTCGACAAAATCCCTTTCAAACATAATGCATCTAAAAGCGTCCCATCATAGAAAATGATACGTCCCAGAATAAATTGAAAGTGTCCCAGAAAATGATAAGTAGATCTCCTTTCAAATCCCATACGAAAAAGTTGTCACAACATCTAACTATTCAACCTTAAGGTTAAACATAACAACAACAATGAGTTGAAAAGATGCAATCTTCTTAAGAAAAGTAAGATCAAACTAGCAACCATTCCCACAACCTTGGAATATGCCCAAAGCACTGATTATCTCATGTACTCCTCAAACTAGTCCTCAAAACTGACATCCACAAATCAAGACTCATTCATATGAGGAGACAAAGAAAAAATGAAACCGTGCCATGTACATCTCAAACTAGTCCTTAGAACTTACATTCATAGATCAAAACACATTCACATGAGAAATAAAGCACAAAATATAATGCATCTAAAATAACAGGTGGGTGATACCTATCAAATCATTTTACTAAGTGGACCATGAGTGGGGTATAAGATTCTTCATCTTGAGACACTTTGAGTTACACCAACTCTCTTTATGATCAATCTCCTTATCAAATCCATGTTGAACTCAAGCCCAACTCTAGGTGTAGGCTCCTTGTTCTTTCTACTAAAACCTCATCAAAAGAGTCATTTTTCCAACATTCGATCTCCTAAAAAGGATAGAGATCTCTAGCCTCACCCAAATCTAACTAGCATAAATAGGTGTTCAATCGATCATCTCATACTAAACTCTAACTACAAAACTATGAGAGCTAGGAGCATCGAAACAAAATGGTCATGGCACTCAACTAACAAATTACCTCCAAATCATAGTCAATGCTCCCACTACATAGGGAAAATCTAGACTCCAAGAATTCTCTTTGGTGAGCTATGATTGGCATCTTCAAACAAGAAGATCATCCATCTCTAATTGATAGATCACAAACAACTCTTGAACCAAGAACTCTAAGAGTTCTCTATGGCAACAAGCTATCTACATCCTAAAAAACATGAAGATCACCATCCTCTACTAGTAGAACAAGGAAGTATTAAAAAAATATCACTACTCATATATGCAATAGGAACCAAGGGATTCTCATGACACCAATATCCATCATAGAAGGTTATCCATCACAAACTAATAGATCAACATCACAATCAAAGACTTCATTGAAATTGATCAAGAGCTACCAATGACATCGTGATAAACATACATCTCCTAAAGTTTGAAGAACGCTCATGTCCTTAACACAATCAAAGAACTAAATTGTACAAGGAGATCTTAAGGAAAAGTAGAACCACCATCTCCAAACTGAGAGGATAAACTTCCACCATTGACTATGTACTTGCACAAAGCTCCCACTAAATTGTGATCTAGATTTTTTGTGACTGCACAGTCCATGTCCTCAAAACTAGAAGACATCCAAAAAACTTGTCCGCATCAAACTCATCACTTTCCAAAAACACCTATAAAACCAAAGTAGAAGGTGCCAAAATTTATTTTTGATTGCATCACTGCACATGGCTTTAAAAAACACGTAGTTTTAAAAAAAGGTTAAAAATGCCTCCAAATAACCAAGATATCACTCTCAAAAAAATTGTCTCCAATAAAAATTTTCAAACAAATTTGTTAAGCCCTTGAAAGCTATTCACATGACCAAACTAATATTTTTTTAATAGTTATTCTATCTATCCAAGGAATAAACCAAGGACCCACATATCCACCATATAATCATGCTCTAAAAGGAGAGGGGGCTTACTTAGAAAGAGGAAAATGTTTTAATTAAAAAAAAACATAGACCCCTTACTTCACATGAAAACAAAGGCTCATAGATTTAAGTTAAAACATTTTTATGAATTTCACGTCCAGACTCAAAAGGTGATTAAGTAAAGAATTAATAAATAAAGTTTCCGACAATAATACGTTTTAGACCTTTTCCTTTTTTAAAATGTAGTTTGTGGGCTTGCAAAAAGGTAATAAGAAAACCTCTACGTAGCCTACAACAAGTTCTTTTGTGATTTGTTCCAAACATTGCCCATTGGAATCTCCATGCCATATCAAGCCAAAGATTTAAAGATTGCAATAATATGGTATATGCTAAAGTCAATCTTTGATAGATCGTAGGTATCAAACATTGTTTCAATTATTCAAAAAATTATGTCAGAAGCCTTCATAAGAACTTCAAATGCCAAATTTGCAATGGATTAAACAAAATCTTTGGAAACTTTGCAAAACCTCCATGACAGACTCGATCTCCACACCTGTGTGCTCCTACAAATCCTCATGCCACCACCAAAGAACTCCACTCACAGTTTTCTATTGTAATGGAACTATGCCCAAATAGTAATGGACCATACTTTTCCATAAAAGTTGAGACTTGCATGCTTCTCCACACTTCAAGCTATATGATTTTGATTTTAAAGATTAAACAAGGCAAGCTTCTAAAGGCACTATCCACCATGCCGCACTCAGCAAAACACAAGCCAACAACCTCAATTCTAGCCTCCCAATGGTTGCACCATGCACACTAAAACATAGATAGGATGCAATTGTTTGTTAGAACTTTAAGAATTCCATGAGCCATAGATCCAACACACATTTTGAGAGAAAAAATGTTTCTATTGGTGTTCCCTAACCATAAACAAATGCACTTATCAACATATTGGAGATAAATTCTACATGTGACTTTTGAAAAGGTTTCTACATGGGTTGTTTAGACCCACTTCCTTGTGCTTATTGTTGCTTGCAACCAATTCACATTCTTGGAACTCTTCTAAATGACACCAAGTAATAATGGTGCCATAAATCGCATCTTTCCACAACATCTATTTTTCTACCTTTGGATGAATAGTTCTAGATCTAAAAATGAAAATGTAGAATGACTAAATATCCAAAAAAATAGATTTGATCTCTACTTTGATGGTACCAAACCAAATTGCAATATTGTTGAAAAACTTAGACTAATAGAACTATGCCAACCATGCTAGACCTAATAAAACACAAACTCACAAATCGTAACCCAAACACAAATAGAAAACACCACATATATCTGTAACATAAAATATACATTTTTGATATCTTGAAATGCTTGCAATCTTTTCCAACAAAACCTAGATTTACCTATGCATATCTTCCACTCAAAAAAAAAATTAAAATCACAATTTAGAAGGTGTCCCCTCCTACAACTTGAAATTAAGCTCTAATCCCAAATGTTAGAAATTTGAAGCCATAAATGCTAATTCCTATATAGCCTTTCCAAGAGAAACTATACTAAAATAGTATGTAGAATCAATAATGCGAAAGAATTGAAAACCATACACACAAGATGACACCATATGTACTCTAATAATAACCTTTTAAGAAAAACTCAAGTCTCTAAAGCACCACACAACTAAATATATTATCTTGGTAACAAGATTACAATAGATTCACAAAGCCTCCATTGAAGGATACAACAACAATGAGCAACTTAGTTGCACTCTTCCATGTAGTTGAGCAAATGAGAATCATGTATCTAGACATTCCACTCCATGCTTCCTGTCACCACATATGCAACCTCCCTATGCTCCAATTGTTTACTTGTATATACCACTATCCATGTGCTTGCTTTTATGGGATAAGTTTGCACAAAACCACTAAGTGGTATTGCCTAACCATGAGGCCAAAACCATGTGCTCACTAAACCATGATTCCAATATTAAAGTATTTACCCAATGTTCCACCCACATTAAATGCATGTCCAGTATTCCATACAACTTACAAGTGTCCCCAAGAATGCCCATCCTAGTGTGGTATGCACATCATAAGATGCATCACAACTAAACAACAATAAATTACATTATTATACAAGGTGTACACCATACCTTTTCCAACATTCTATTGTGATTATTGTCCTTTATGCATTTCCATTAGATTCTAATTAATAATGGAAAAATGACTTGGTATTTAATTAGGCAATGTTGAAAACTCTCTCTCTCTCTCTCTCTACATTTATTGGCATGCATGAAGGGAAATAAAATGTCTTAATCTTATAAGTCTAATAATTCTAAATGATCACTCTTTATTGATACTACTATATGAATTGATTGATTATACCTTAGAAAACTAATATTGTAAATTCTTGTAAATCTCTATTCCTATCTCGCATTTAATAAAAAGGGGAAAGTGGCAAGTGAATATAGTTGTTTGGGTTAATATGCTAGTTAAGAAAGAGAAAATTGTGTGTTAAAAGGAAAGGGTGGATTAGTGAATGTTATGTTGGAAATCCTTTTTCGCCTCTCTTGATTAAATTGAAAAGTTATTGTGGGTAAGAATGTTATGTTGTTCACTAATATAGGGAATGGAGTAAGTGAATGTTTTAATTATCTTGCATTTGAAACTTGCAATGTTATATTATTCCCATTTTAATTAATTAGACGCTAGTACTTTATTGAACTAGTGTGAATGGAAGGCATAGTTCTTCCTTCCATCCTTTTATCTAGTACTCTAGAAAGTAGTGGTAATTATGGTGCCACCTCCTCTTTGTGTCTCATGCATTGAGAGGTCATTCATCTTCTAGTATGCTTCTACAATATAGGGTGTGCCACATGGAGATGCCCACCTCCTAATCTTTCATGTTCTTTTATCTTTCCTTATCACATGTGTGTTTGGTATAAGGTAGACTCATAAATGGTGACTCTGCCTATGAATGCATATCGTGTTACCATTTGTGTAGTGCTTTTAAATTATTAAAAAGTACTAATTGTGTTTTACTTGGTTTTGCTAATGGTCGGGTTATGGTAGTATGCATAGTCTTGATCATTATTTAATCCTTTGCACAAACTAAAATAGACAAAAAAACCTACAAAATTTAGAACACTATGTTGTCCTTAGTGGCTAACTTTTGAATTATAAAATGGACATGTGTCAAGAATTCCTCATCCCACATGAATAAAACTCACTTTAGATAGGGAACCCTAAGGAAACATTGGATTAGGGTATTTTGTGACATAGAATGGAAGCCAACATTAGTATATGCTTAGTATATCTAGGATGATTAATCGAATGCCAAGTAATCTATAGAGGTCCTCAACTTAGATTGTCTAATCCCAATATCAACTTTTGAAATTAGTAGCACACTCTTCCAATTAGTTGACTTGGTCCACTTCAACATAAATCTTAGTAAACTTGCCTCAGAGTTTGGAAAGAATCATAAAAGAAACATAACAAATTGCGAGAGCATCATATGACATTGAAAGCAACACCTCCCTATAGCTCACAACAAGGTTGTTAATTTTCATGCAATTATAGTCCCAATCCCCTCTCTCTTAGCATACCTAGAATTTGGTTGAAGGGAAGGCAATATGTAGTACAACTTCTCTTCTAATGGTATCTCTTATTCAAAGGCGTTCACTAAAGGGGTTCTAACTTCCAAACATGTAAGGTGTAGATTCATTCTAGAGAGCTTTGAGTGCATTACAACTTCTCTTTTAATGGTATCTCTTACTTGAAAGTGTTCACTAAAGTGTCTTTTACTTACAAATGTGTAAGGTGTAGATTCATTCCAAAGAACTTGGAGTGCATGTACATTGTCCCATACAATATGTTTGGGAGCAAATTTGAGTCACTTCAAGCAATTTTTTATTTGAATGACTAAGTTCTTCTTAATCCCTGTCTTGATCTTCTTAAAACATTTTTTTATTACTTCACTAATAGCTAGATAACTATTCTTTAATATCAAACAATTCAACAATCAAAAGTAATCACAATCATGTCTCTACCTTACTGCCTATTTTTGTTTGACCTAGTATTTTATGTAGCTCATGTAAAAACCCATGCCATTCTACAATTTTCAATTCTCGTCACAAACCATACTGACCGGGTAGGTTTAGTCAACTTTGCCGGGCGAGAAAAAACGGCTTCTTTGAACATTGAAAGAAGACAATACAATGGTCTAACGATAATTGAAGCCTGAATTGACTTCACATGATAACGTCGCTATTTTAATTATTATTCTCATTTCTCCTTTTATACCCTGGAGTTTGTAACGAATAAAACTTTTCTTCTTTTCTCTGCAACTATTTTCACAGTATCCTGTCAAATTAATGGCGGTCAGCAGCGGCAAGTATGTTAAAAAAATTGGGTTTTCTCATCAGAAGGAGCAGTGTATTCCTTCCAAGTATATTGTGAAATTCTGTTTATTGACGTGTGATAAGTCCTTGCAGGTCGTGGACGACAGAGACGGTGGCCGTGGTAACAGGGGCGAACAAAGGAATAGGTTTCGAAATTGTCCGTCAATTGGCAGAAAATGGTCTTGCCGTTGTTCTCACTGCAAGAGACGGCGATAGAGGATTGAGTGCTACAAAAACCCTTCATGATCAGGGCCTCCATAATGTTGTGTTCCATGAATTGGATATACAGAGCCCCCACAGCGTTTCAGATTTTGCAAGGTGGATGAAAGAAAACTACGGCCGCCTCAACATCCTGGTAAAATAAGATACACAGTTGATTTCAGAAACATTTCAATTATTTTTATGGACTAAGAAAACCTTAAAGTCTGTCAAATTCACAATCTTTCAGTAAAGAAATTCTTGCCATAACCTTCATTTATGGATTTTTGCAGGTTAACAACGCGGCTATATTTTCAGCCACAAGGGACCTTGAAGCTTTAATTCGTGCTGTGCAAGCTCCACAAGTGCATGATCATATGTTTGTATGAATTCAACTTAGGAATTCAATACTGTAAACCGTCGGTGTATTGTAGTTAATATAATAACTATTTAGGTGGGGATCCAGTGCACTCTACTTAAACATCATCCTATTTAATAATCAAACAGTCAATAGTAATTTTATACTTTATCCATATAAAAAATGGTAGAATTTATCTTATTTTTATTGGCCAAAATTTACCTTTGATTGTTGAACTCGATGATATTTAAGAAAGCGGATCCAGTGCAGTATGTTGACTACAGCCAGTGCATTGCAGTTAATATAAAAACTGTTTAGGTGGGGATCTAGTGCGGTGAGTTATAGTCAACACAAACTGTTTACATGGAAACTAGAATCAATTTAATTAGAACATTCTGGGGATTCTCAAACATACAGGTTGTTTACGTAGAGACTGCAGCATTGTAAAGAAAATTTACTGTAGGTTTGCCGTTACACCAAAATTTACAAGTGTTAGTGAACTTTTCAAATCAGCACCTTCACTTATACCCAGAGTGGCGGTTAGTCCACAAGATCAATTTCCAGAGCTGTGGCAGTTAGTCCAACACCCCTCTCTGAGAGCAACTAGGGGGAAATGAACCTCAGTTGAGGCTCTGATACCACATGTATGTTTGCGGTTATACCAAAACCTGCAAGTGTTAGTGAATTTTCCAAACCAGCACCTTCACCTAGACCCAGAGTGGCGGTTAGTCCACAAGATCAATTCTCAGAGGTGTGACGGTTAGTCCAACATTTGCCTCAAATCCCCACATAAACAATCCATATGTAACTACAATACACTGGTGCTTTAAGCTCTTTACAATGCAATCCATAGAGTAGTTTTCCGAGTTTCAGAAATGCAAGACAATCTATACTAAGAACTCAATTCAGCTTTGCAAATTCATCTGCAATTAGCGTCATCTTCTTTTTTTTCCTCTCTCTTCTCAGAACGATCCAGTATTTGCCCAAGCATTCAAAACAGACTATGAGATGTCGAAGAACTGCATTGAAATAAATTACTATGGGACGAAGAGAATCACAGAAGCATTACTGCCGCTGTGCAGACCAGGAGGTCGAATTGTGACCGTGTCTTCAGAGGCCGGATTGCTAAAGGTATAACTTCTTTTATCAATTACTTATTTCATAATTGCTATATTGGGAGGGGGATTTAGATTTATCTGTGGGCTTTTCCAGTTTCTGAAGAACGATTCCCTTCGAAGGCAGCTTTCCGACGTTTCAAAAATAACGGAGGAATCAATCGACAACATGGTCGAAATGTTTCTGAAAGACCTGAAAAGTGGTGATGTGGAAGGAAAGGGTTGGCCCATTTCGACACCTGCATATGCTTTATCTAAGATGGCTTTCAATGCTTATGCTCGCCTGCTTGCTCAGAAATTCTCAAGCAGTGAAGAGGGGAAAGAGATTTATGTGAATAATGTACATCCAGGATTAGTTCAAACTGACATGAGTGGTTTTATGGGAGACTTAACAGCCTCACAAGCAGCAGAAGCTTGTGTGATGATAGCTCTGTTGCCACCTGGAGGACCTTCTGGTCAGTTTTTCTTCATCAAGGAACCCCATTCCTTCTAATCAAACTTGTTCAAAGCCTATGTTATCTTATTCAAACCTTATCTTATCCTACTGTTTCAAGGGCTATTCTTAAATATCATCCACTTTGGCAGTCAAAGGTCAATTTTAACCAATAAAGATAGGACAAATATTTACCATTTTTGTTGTGAATGAGGTGTAAAATTACTATTGCATGTTCGATCATTGAAATGGATGATATTTAAGAAGAGTGCTGTTCCAACTGCCATATTTAAAATATATTGTAGCAGTGAAGGACCAACCAGGGGCTAAATCCCTTCAAAACATCAGTTTTAAGCTTTTTTTAATTGATAAGTAGGAGGTATTTTCAACAGGGCATCAAATAATGATATTTTATTTCAGGGTTCAACTGGGTAGTTTTTGAGTCAGACACATGACCCATATTTTGTTTATTTGTGTTGTAGGTGTAAGTTTGGTAGTTTTGGTATGTGAGGTGATGTGTTTTATTTGTTTGTTTGTTTTTCCAATAGGTTTTGTGCTGTGATCTCTCTGTGATTTCTCCAATTTTAGTTAATATAAAAAGAATATGCAACTGTAATCAATATTGAAAAGAATTTATTTAACTGTCTTAATAGCGAAGTTTTCAAAAAATATTTTTTATAATTGTTTAAGTTGTTTTGATAATGGATTCTTTATAACAATAAAAAAGTACTTTGAGTTGACTTGATGGTAAGGTGGGCACTCTTTTGTAACACTAGAATTATGATTCAAATTATGACAAATCAATTATAATTTAAAATTTGGAATTGCTTTGTATTGTCAATGTTTTTAAAATAAAGTATTTATAGAATTTTTTTAATATAAAGGATAAAATATGTAAAATTAATCACAAACAACAATATATCTCACCATTGATTATATTTGAGCTTTGAATTTTGTAGAGGTGAAAAGTGTATCACTTGTAATTTTCCTTAAATTTATTTTGGATTTGCTTTCACCCTTCAAGTCTCTAGTGGGATAGTCTAGTGTTCAAATAACATATTTTATGTAACAGTTGGCATTCGCCCTGAACCTGATGTGAAATTGAGTCTCATTCTTCAATGGATTCAAATCTCTTTCTTAATTTGTCTATTTTTAGTCCTTGGTCAAGATCATAGGTGCAACCTTAAACTTGCTTTAGGACCAAAAACATGACCTTGACCCTAATTTATAAAATCAAATTTAATCATGGGCCCAAGCCAAAATAATTCCAACTAGTTGTTACCAACCAATTCAAAAATAAAATATTCAAATTTGAATGCTAGGGTGTTGTATAAAGAATAAAACCCTAGGTCATTTTAGTGATCCATCATCCATCACTAATCTATCAATCATCCATCACTAATCTATCAATTTATCAATCTATTTGGCATGTCTTCAAACTTGTCAAACACCATTGAATCAACACTAAGGGGCCTAATTGCTATCAAGACAAGATGTAGATTCACTCTTTTTTATATGCTTAGGCTCTATTATTTTGAGCACCACAAATCCTAGGTACAAGTATGTAAATGGGTTTTTTAAATATGAAAAACTCATTTAGTTCAAGGACAAAAGTTTAATGCCACACAACAAGTTCAAGGTCATTAATTTATAGATTTGGGTTGCACACGTGTTTCTAGACCTTTCCAAGACACAAGTCACGTTTCCCAATCTATTAGAGATCCACTATTGCATATATGATAACATAAGTCTAGTTTTAATCACTAAGTGCATGCTACAACATAAAATCCAGTCACTTATAGATCTAAGCACCTCTGTCCTTCCTTTTTTTTTTTTTAACATTTATTTTAGTATATATTATAGTGTTTGTACCTCTAGACTTGGTTCTTATATGTAGGTTGAGTTGGTGTATATTAAGATTGCTTAGGAGTGTATATTTTGGAGTCTATATTTAGCCTTGTGCTATACTTGAAATGCCTAGATTAGCTTTGCCTAAGTTAAGTGGTTTTTTTCCTATTCTTGGAGCACCACTATTCTTAGTGAGTTTTTCTATTATTGGCTCGACTATTCTTAGTCGATTATGTCCTATATGTACTACATCTTGGAAGCTAATTCATCATCCCATATTTTGCATTCCAATTGTCCATTGTTTTCAATACTTGTTTTCTTGCAGGTTGAGCGTGCCCCTGTTTGTCTCAAGTGGCTTGAATCGATACTCACATTCACTCAATGTTCCTGGTTTCTACATGGTATCAGAGTGAGATTGTGTGGATGTTTGTTCAAATTCTGTGAGTTCTTGATAGTGTTGTTATTTGAGCCCTCTTTCAAGAAAGGCCCAGATCCAAAGAAGGTTGATTTGTATAAAACCGATCTGCATCTAGTCTAGTGCAAAGGATTAAGGCAGGGAAAGGCTGATTCGCCCAGCAGAGGGTCGACTACTTGTCCGTGTTTTGGCAGAGCATCCGTCCCTGTATTTGGCCTCTGTTCTATGGTATTTTGTCTTGAAGGCATCCAAACTGTGAGCTTTCACGAGGCAGATAACCAGGAAGATCGCGACCAGTTGTATGTGGGATTTCACAAGGCAAATAACCAGGAAGGTCACAGGTAGCTAGTTGTGAGATTTCATGGGGCAAATAACCAGGAATGTCGTGACCAACTGGCTGTGAACTTTCATAAGAAAAATGACCAGGAAAATCATGATTAGGGTCCAGTCCTCCAGCCGTAAGCGTCCGCCATTGTTACCCACTACATTCCTCCGCTTCCCACATCAAATAAATGTAAGCCTCAAATTTGTTTGCAGGGAAGGGCATTTCACTTTTGGCAGAGTGGGAGGCATTTTATTTTTGCAAGGCATATCCAAATCGCCCCTATTTTCAAGCAATTGAAAAGGCATTGAACCTAGCAGCTGAAGCATCCAGCGTGGCATTTGAAACCCTGAACTCCTGCATGGTGGTGGAAAGCCTGTGTGGTGCCAGCTCTGGTAGAGGGCATCCGGAAAGGCATCAAAATTTGCAAAGCAAAGGCCAAAAATCTCATTTTAGGTGCAACACAAGCATTGGAGCCAATTCAAATCCATTTGGCAAATATACAAACATGAAAACCTACCATAAGGAGGCGTAATAGAGGTCAATCCAGTGAGTGATTTACAGACAGAAGATGTCCATATAGGAGTTTGATAGCTAGAAGGGTGCAGCCTGGAGTGTGGAGGCATAAGCAAAAGGCATACAGAGACCTCCTTTAACTGCATGCTGTGAGGATTCCTTCTTTTTTGGCTAGAGGATTAAACCTCTGCAAGCCAAAGGTAAAGAACTTCTTCCTTGGCCAATTGATCCATAGACTAATCTATGTGTTATGTGTTCTCACCGCCAAAACAAAGCTGCTAGGAGTTGTGACACAGGAATTTGGAGGAACTTTTTTAAAATTAGAAGTTCTTGTTTTTAAATTAAAACACCTTTTTTAGTTTGGAGGTGCTTTTTCTAAGTTGAGTATTTTTGGCCTCACCCTCTAATTTTAGAGGTACTTTTTAGAAATTGTTAGTGCTAATTAAAAAAATTGTAAAAGGCAACTTTTTTTTTTGGTTAAGCATTGCATGATAAAGTGCCACTTTTTAAGGGGGGTCTTGTGTTTCATGTCTTTGAACACTTCCTTCTTTCTCACCTTTCTTGTGCATTGAAATTAATGGTCTCGGTTTCATCATGGGTTTCACTGCTCATCCTTCCATAGTAATCCTAGAGAAGGCCAATTATGAGTATTGGCAAAATGACATCCTGAGACACCTCAGATGGCTTAATCTTTTGCCTTATCTCTATAGACTCATGCTTGACCTTGACACACCAAGGAGAAAATTAGCTTGGGGAAATATCATTGACCATGTAGTAGGTTTGATTTTTCTTAGTGTTGATCCTGACACTCTAAGTGATGTATCAGACATTGAGTGTCCTTGTACACTTTGGACTAGAATCTGGGAGATTCACAAAGATCCTCATATCTCTCCATTCCCAAATGATCCTACTATATATTGTATTTTTCCTCTTCCTAAAGCAGACAACATACCCTTTAATGATGATACTTCAGAGGAGCTTGAGTATATTGCCAGTCTTAGACGAACAGATGACATACATACTTCTCTTCTCGCTTCCGCACCTGTTTCTTCAATAGAGTTCAATGACATTCCTTTGAGAGCTTCAAGTGATTCTTTGCAACAGGATATTGAGACCTCATCTCCTTTAGCACCTATTTCTCCTTCCGACCATCCACAATAGATTCTTGAGGCAAAGTTTTCTTCTTCTTCCAATTCTAACAGTGAGGATAGTGATGGGGTGCCATCTCCATCCATCTCAAGACTCATTTTGGAGGATAAGGATTTAGCATATGACTCACCCGCATTCAGCTCTCTTTGGGCTAGATAGCCAGTTCAAAGTGCAGGCACTTGGGTACAAAATCCAGATGATGGTCGACATACATCTTCTCATTATAGGGCACATGCTTTCTATGCCTCTCTTCAAAGTTTAGTGTTGTTCCTTCAAGAGTTTCCCACAATTCATTACAACAGAGTCATATTTAGGACTCACTTCATTACGACACACTTCTACTAGACATCTCTTAGTTGTTTGTAGAGTCTCACATATTAGATCTTGATGACACCTTGGATGATCTCATCTTACTATTTGACGATAGTACTCATACACTTGCTAGTACTATAGAGTTTAGAGAGGCTTCACCAAGGGCTTCCAGTGATTATTTGTAGGACATTGTATGGGATTTGCTTTGTAGCCAAATGGCATGCATTGACATTCCACTTTCATACATAAGATCTTTGGATCATGCTCTTCATCAGTCTTCACATGATTTTGAGAGGTCACTTATCTTAGTTAGGCCTGGGACTCCTAATTTGTTTGTGACTCATTATGACATCAGCATGATAATATTTGAGCAGTGTTTTGAGATAGGGTACATCATAAGAGTTACCACCTCACCTCGCTTCTTTGAGAATTTACCATTGGAGTTGTTTCTTACTAAGGGGAGAAATGTGATTTGCCACAAATGGATCATTTTCAGCATTCATACATGGGCATTCTCTTTTGGTATAGGGGCTACTTCATTGTGGGGAGGCTACATAGTCTCTTTTACTCTCCTATGGGGAGGTTCTATCTTTATAATCATAGTTAGAGTGATATGGTTTCAGGTTTGCTGCAGAGTTATCATCTTCGAGGAGGCTTCCTAGTCCACTTCTTTTATCTTTTTCTCTCTTTTTGGAGGGAATTTTTTTCCCACATGGTTTTATTCCTCAATATATTATATAAAAACATAGGAAACCATTTGTAAATATTTAATGTAACCTTAATTAAAAAATAGTATATTCAACTGTACAGAGAGAACTCCCGATTCACGGGTTGTCTTGGTCAAAATAGGGAAGAATCCAACTGTAAAATTAGTATGGAGACAATGCCGTAGGATTGAAAAGATTCGAATGAAACCAATGCTTCAAATCAAGGGAGAAATAACAAAAGCATACCACGATATGATGAAACCCTTAACTGTTGACAATGCATCCTCGAAAATATATCCATAAAAATATACGAACCCATTTGTATGTATAAAATAAAACCCTCATTATAAAATAGTATATTCTTGTGTATAACTAAATAATCTCAGCACAAGGGTTGTCTTAGACAAAACGAACAATAATCCAAATGTAAAATGATTGCGGACAAAATGTTGTAGGAATGAAAGATTTGAATGATACTAGTACTCAAATCACGTGTTGTATGAGACAAACATGAGGAAAACGACTGTATAATGATTGTGTAGACAACACCATATGAAGCCAAAAGATTGGAATGAAAGCAATATTGAAATCACAAGGAGAAATGATGTCGATATTCGTTACCTGCATGGAGAACAAGCATAGAGGAGGGTGACAGCCGGCACATAAAAATGTTGAAACCCTCAGACGACTGCCCATGCACTGTGGAGACTGCTCATGAAAATGATTAGGTTTTCGGTGATGCGAAGGATATGTATTCAGACATGAAAGAAATTAAAATGGAACACGTTGTGTTTGCCATCCGCATCATCGCATTAATCTTTCGATGTGCTTCCAAAATAAAAAGGTGTCAATAATAAATTGTAGGGTGTAGATGTGTATAGGGCAAGGGGTGGGTATGATTGAAGGCCCTGCCAACTTGATTTAAGGTGGGGTGTTAATTAATTTTTTTAAAAGCTACCCTAAGTACAATAGGGACCAAGTGTATAGCTTATTTAGTGGAGGGGTGGATTTTTTTGGGGGGTGATGGTAAGCGGGTACTGGCACATCCTTGTGGTTGTATGGGGCGACACATTGAAATGACACATTTTGGACCCCTTCGCACATAACACATTGTAGAGTGATATGTATAAGTACCCACGAACCGAAAGAATAGCTTTAAGCTCTTAAGTCACATATGGGGAAACCCAAAAAATTCATTGATATTTGATATATCTAACTATGAGCTTGACGTGCACGAAATTAGGGTGGGTGACTACTGGCCCCTTTCCCCTATTGGTAAATTGATTAATAAATCCATAGAAATGAAACGATAGTAGGAATAATTAAATGACCATTTAAAAAAATAGCTAAGAATGTTGTTATTTCTCTATTAATCTTAATATTGGCTATACCTTAAGATTTAAGTTTATATATATATATATATATATATATATATATATATATATATATATATATATATAAATTTTATATCTTTATTTAAATCTTAATCTTAATTTGAAGATTAAATAGGTTAAGAGAGATAGTGATTAAAAATTGACACTTTTGATAATTACTTATATGAAGAAGACTGTTATGAGCATTATGTTATGTGGATGGGTGGAGATGATGCAAAAATGTCATAACTTTTGACTCGGGAGTCCATTTGAGCTGAAATTTGGTGTCAAGATGCATCTTGAGGAGTTGATTGAAGACTTTCAATTTCAAGTGCTTATCCACACCCTTTGATTGAAAAAAGTTGTTTCTTTTGTCTTAAATATATTTTGTAAGACTCCAAGAGAGAAGAATTAAATAGTGAGTTGTATTTGAATTTGTTACTAGAGTAGAATAATCCTTAAAAAAAAAAATCTATAAGAAAATCTATTAGACAAAAGTTATATAAGTAGATACTTATCTAAAAAAATAAATTGAAAAGCTTCATTATTATCCTATTTATGTCTAAATTATAAAAAAAGATTTATTAATTCCATATACAACTACACTTAACATAATTGCTAATTTATATAGATAATTTTTTAAATAAAATTAGAGATCATAAAAAAAAAAGTGTTGCATATGATTGCATTTGATTTAACATAAATCATTATAACTATATTGGAAAAAAATATGTTCCTATTTTCAAAAATGAAGCCTCTCTTCTTATCTTAAAAAAAAGAAAAGCTAATAGCACTCATATCACTACAAACTGAAGGCAAGTTTACATTTTCTATAATAAGAGGAAGAAATTACAAATATAAGTTATTTAGTAAGAAATCAAACACTCTCTTAAAATTCATGTGGAACCCTTTATTCTATTTTTGGTGGCTTTATCTCTCTGCCACCGCCAGCATTCATAAATTGATTAATGAATCCACATAAATTAAATGACCATTTAAAAAAGTAGTTAAGAATGCTGTTATCTCTCTGCTTAAATTCCTCCTCCTAACCCAACCCTGGCATCGCTTAATCCCCTGCAGAAAAACAGAAATTGTAAGAGAATTATCTGTGTGAAGGATTGTAAATTATAAGAGTTAGCTTTTGCCAACATGTCAAAGGCGGTGTTTTTGAGCATGATTGGATTTATGGGAGTGAATACTGAGGATGCTTTTGCTTCTTCCCCAACCTGCGATTGTAATTAAACCCTAATTTTGCTGCACACCTTTCTCTATTTTTAATGTCAGATTAGCACTGTATATCTGGTATCGGATGGACGAATTATCATCTTGTTTAATTAAGAGCCGATTCTACCTCATCTCTTTAGAGGATTGAAGTCTTTTACATTCAATTTATGAAAGATTCTTTGTGAAACGATTAATTTTACTGGTTTTTCATTTAATAACCAAAAACCACTTAACATTGTTTTCTCAATTTCAAGTAATTTATTCCTACTGGTTTTTAATACTGTAATTGAATGCAGGGAGCGCCATAGACCAAGGAATCGCTTACATTCTCATGATGGTGGCTCTGCTTCTCACCTATTTCTTGCACTGATTACACACAACACTTTCTTCAGATCACACACAGATTGTTTTCCTTGTCGAATTAGGGTTTATATACATTGTTAAATTATCCAAGTGACAAGATCGCCCTGCTGAAAATCAATGCTGCAAAGATCGATCTCCAAGTCGTTATTCATTATCCATGCTTATCCGGCCATGATTGTACAACAGCAAATTTTCATTAAGATTATTCTTATATGAACCTTTTTTTTCAGTAAAATCTTTCAGGTTGTCTAATCGAGTGAAAATTTTCAGTTGAGGCTGCTATAGAATTGTGAGCTACATTTACAGTGAAATGTCTGAATTTAAAAGATTTATAAAATTTTAATTGGAAAGCATTTAAGAGATGTAACGAGCATACAAATTTTATTCTCGCAATTGTTGTAAAACTACAACCTTGTACTAAGCTTTAAATTTTTTCTCTGGAGAGGCGCTGCATCTGAAATATTTCTATTAATTAGAAATTGTAATTCTCTGGTTACAGAGAAGCGCCTGAACAAGAAACATGGGAAGAGCAAACCCAAGTTAAAATAAAATAAAATAAAATATAGATATGGCCGTTGGAGTTCTCTGTTTCCTCGCCTATTTATGATTATTTAATTAAATGACTCCACTCTGTGCTTGTTGGTATCCTTCTTTGTCCCCTCTTTTATGTCCATTTTCGGTTCCGTTGCAGGCTTCCACTTTTCCCATAAAGCACACACCTTTACATTAATATTTAGATTGGTCAATTAATTATGCCGAGATTCGTTCTACATTCAGAGACACTCACAGCAAGCGCTGAAAGATTCAGATTCCCATAAACAATTAAGATTCAGATACCATGTAAACAAAATTCATAAAATGTGTAAATAAATAAATTTATGGAAGCCAAATCGATAGAAAAATAGAAAAACTTAGGCAGTTATGGAGTGAAATCTTTATCACGTTAAACAAAAAATAAATAAATTCGTGGAAGCCAAATGAATAGAAAAATAGAAAAACTTGGGCAGTTATGGAATGAAATCTTTATTACATTTGAAGAATATGAAAGTCTTGTAGCATAGTCTTTTTAAATTAACTCATGTGAACATATCAAATATTCTAACTATGATAGAGTTACAAATTAGGGTTAGGGATAGGGATATAATTATGCCCAGGTTCAAAATTAGGGTTATGGATATAATTTTAGAGTAGGGGTTAGAGTTACAGTTCAAATTTAAGATAGAATTAGGTTATCGTTAGGGTTACAATTAGAGTTATGTTAGTATTAGTGTTAGGATTAAGGTTAGACTTATGGTTACAATTATAATTATGATTTGAATTACTGTTTGGATTAGGGTTGGAATTAGGGTTAAGGTTAAGGTTAAGCATATTAAATTAGGGTTAAGGTTAAGGTTAAGCATATTAAACTAGGGTTAAGGTTAAGCATATTAAATTAGGGTTAGTATTATAGTTAGGAAAATAATTAGGGTTGGAAATTATGATTAAAATTAGGATGGGTTAAAGTTAGAATTAGGGTTACGATTTGAATTAAGGTTGGGGTTAGGGTTAGGGTTAAAATGATAAAGATAGAATTAGGGTTAGGGTTAGGGATAAAATTAGAGTTATTATAATCATAATTCTGTATCATAATAATTTTTATAATCATATTATATTATATAATCATAATAATTTTTATAATTATATAATATAGTTGTAATTAGGCTTGCAGCTACGGATGCTACTAGCATACCTATATTTAAAAAAATATATCTAAAGTACGCCGAGAGATATCCTTCTCGAGGCGCCTATTCCACCTTTGTGAGGTATATTGATTAGAAATAGGCGCCTCAAGAAGGATATCTCTCGGCGTACTTTAGATATATTTTTTGAAATATAGGTATGCTAGTTTATAAATACCAACAAATTGGAAGATGTCTCTCGGCTTACTGTAGATATATTTTTTTAAATATAAATATACTAGTATAATAATAAATAAATATTTAGGTTGGTCAATTAAATATATTTAATAAATAAATAAGTGTTAGGCAATGGTTATTATTTGTCTTGTAATTTTGTCCACAAATAAGGAAATTTGGATTTTGTATGTTGATATTTACTTGTGTAATATACTATTTGAGGTTCTTTACTAGCAAATATTAATTTGGATAATTTGATAGCTATCCATTTTTCTTTTGAGAAAATTATATATAATACAAATAATTTTTTATTATTACCATATGAAATTTTTCATCTTGAGTTATGTAGCTTTTTGTATGAATGTTTTTTATTCTTTATCATGGTAAGGTCACTACAACCATAATTATTTGCTAGTATTTTAATTGATTATTGTAACTATGCTTTCAATCATGTTGCAACTTCTCTATCATAGCAAGGTAATTTTAATAAATAATATTTGCTTGTCTTTAATTGGTTATTATCAACTATACTTTCAACCATGTTACAAAGGCCCTTGTTCCCCTTATCCTATTCTTTCTTCTTTATAATAGTTGAGTAGTGTTTTAATAGATTTGAATTTATTATTGAATCACACTCAAATGTATAATGGGCATGTCCATACCAATGCATAAATGAATGTGTTTATTTATTTTGAAGGAGATTAACATGCTTTAATGAGTCTTTATTTAATGATTGAGGTTCTATTATATTACTTTATAAAAGACATAATGTACACCATACTCACAAAAAATGTGGGTGGAATGGAATCACACCCCAAAGTCTAGGTGAAGTTCAAAAGCCTACAACAAGAATATCATAAGTTTTTTTTCAAATGAGAATTAACTATAGACAAAGTAATAAAGTTAAGTAGCAACAGCAATAAAGCCAATCTAGGCATATATGCACTATGCTTCATGTGTTCATATCACTAGTGTGTGAAGCTGGGGGATATGTGAAGATCAGCAAGGCAACAAACTTTTGATAAGATAGTGAATTAGTAATCTATGTTCCTACTGCCATTAATGCGAGGAGGGTCCCACAATTCTAAATATATTTACATGACAACAATTATAAGTTATGGTAAATTGAGTACGTTAATTATTTTTCCACCAAATTGATAGGTATACGAATATTAAAAAAAATGATAAAAATCTAGCCCAAAAAATAATTTGATTGTAGTAGTGTTAGTTTACATCTAATTCATGAACAAATCCATTTGACTTTGTTGGACACACTTCCATTGACAATGGAGAGAAGGTAATACCCAAAAGGAGCTACCACTATTCTTCGTGGAGCCATTAAACTAACCAAATACAAGCTATTTCACTAGGTGACAAGTGTGGTTGTCACTAACAACATTCTCTATTTCAAAAACACAACATGCATCATGAAGGGAGGGCATAAATATGAAAATGAATGTTAATGTTAGGTGGCCTTGGAAGAGAGAAATGCACAACAAATTTAGACCCATAGTTGATTTTTTGGGTGGAAATAAACAATATGGTTGACATTATGGGAATTTAATTTGAATGTAAGAAGGAATATGATAAAATACAATAAATCATAAGACGACGAAATCAATTCATTCACACAACTTTTGACATTACCTTGACCCCAAAAATTAGTTTACCATTCAATTTGTGGTATGACTAGGAAATCATAGTGCATTTTTCCACCACACCAAGCAAGAATGTAAAGGTATTCATACTTGTGGATCTAGATGGGTGTGAAAGGCTTCTTAGGAGCACCACACTAGTTCAAATAAAATAATGAAGAAGGACCCACACTATTTTTTAGATTATTTAGTGAGTGTTGGTAATGGGCCCACCCACCCCTTACATCATGCACGAACACCATTCTATCCAATGCTCTCCCAGTGGGATTCCACTTGACTTACAATTCTCCTACTTGCACTCCTTTGGATTGAACATTGTAGGTCTCCTATCTCCTCTTATAGATCAACCACTCCTCCTTATCACCACCAACTCCCTCCTACTTTCCTCCAACTTGAATGTTGATTTCTTCTGATCCTCTAGTGTGCTCTTTTGGCTTGAACGCCTCACCTACTAACTCTTGCAGGGCATCCTCCTCTAATATGCTCCTCTAGCTTGAGCACTTTATCATTGATCTCCTCCTATAGGACAACTACTCCTTTCTTCCTCCAGACATCACCTGTGGGGCTGCTACTCTATTAATCAACTAAATCGAGACTACCACTTCAACACACATACTGGCACTGAGCTGTCACTTGGGGGAGATTTGAACCTTAGTCTCCAACATGAGAACCAAGTGGTCCTACCACTTGATCGCAACCCCTTTGCTTGTACTGATAAAATTTTGTAGCATAGGCTAATTTGTTAAATTATATTGGAGAACAACTTGTTTTATCTATAGAAGGTAAATTGGAGGTTGGAAAAGCTATTTCATTTTACAAGAGAAGATGAGAAAAAGTATTTTATCAACTACTTGGTTGGCATCTTTAGTGACAATAGGCCTTCTCTAAAGTGGTCATATCAATGTGTCTAGCTCACACTAGTTATTCCTTAGCCAAGCATGTGATGTATGTGTGACCATTTGAGGTAGAGACGAGAGAAGATGGGTTATTGTATTGTTCATGGTGCATAGAATTTTAAACATAAAAACAACAATCTAGAGGAACCAAATTTGTTCACACTGAAGGAGGTTTGCTCATAAAACCAAAGATGAATTTGCTATGAATTCAACACATAGGGATGTGTATCCATTCTAGTTGGTTGCATTGTCATTCTTGGCAGCACCAAACAATGTTGTGGGCCACCCCATGATAAGTTTTGGGCAAAATGTAATGGTAAAATTTGCATACCCATGCCATTTCCTATTTAGTTTTATGCCCCTTTTAGGAGAATACTTTGATGATTAACATAATTTTGTGAAAAGTCAGGGGCCTTGACCTATTCTATTTACACATCCTCTACCCACATTTTCCTATTAAATCTTTATTCAATTAAAAAAAATCCTATCTAAACTAATCACGGTTACGATGCAATTTTATTAAAAATAGATCTTTTTTATTCTGAATTTCAAAGCTAACAGTACAAAAACGTCACAAAACGTCAGCTGGAGTAGCTCAGTCGGTTAGAGCGTGTGGCTGTTAACCACAAGGTCGGAGGTTTGACCCCTCCCTCTAGCGTTGTTACACTTCGGAACTATACTCTCGATATTTTCGTGGCTCTGATTTCCTTTACTCATTGATCTAACACTTTAAAAACATCAATTTTCTACGGAAATAAAATCATAATGCTGTGAAATGGATTGATAGTGTTGGCTTTCTTATTCAACTTCTACAGCTGATGGGAGAAGAATCACCTGAACCTTACAGATAGAAGTCCAATATTGCAATGCACTTGGTAAAAAGGGTAACTAGAGATGATAGACATTGATCTTGTACCTTCACAGATGAGAAAAAATAAAAATAAAATAAACACCATATTCAAATGGGCATAAATAAATCACCCCTTCTTTTTCCGTTTGACAACTATGGGATTTGATCCCATGCCCTTTCGGACTAGAGCCTAAATCTGGCGCCTTAGACAAACTGGCCAAACTGTTTACAACTTTTATAGTTTGGTGTGTATCTTGCCAGTTTGACCAAAATACAAATTGACGAAAACAACATAATAAAGGCCTCTACTAAAGTCTTTTGCTAATATGAACAAAGCAAAGCATTTGTATGTTCTTTATGATTGAGATAAAGTTTTTAATGAAATTCAATGTGGAAAGTTATTAGTTCCTGCCGCTAGGTAGGAATACTATTGCAATTGTCTGATTTAATTAATTCAATTAGTTGACGAATGAGTATTGAGTATTAAATTTATTTGGCAAAATCTGTAAAGTTGAAACTTAATTTTGTTATTTAAGGATTTAATAAATGCAATTTATCTATTGTGTTATTGGTCAATTGGGTAAACAGTAATGGTGAAAAATAGAATTTTTTATTTTTTAAGTATATTAAAATTGAGTTGACCAATGAGCATTGAGTATTAAACTCATTTGGTAAGATGACTATAGTTGAAACTTTTAAAAAAAAAATTATCTACCTTTCAAGTACCAAGTTGGCCGGTCCGGATTTCCATGAGTTTTATTTTTCGTCAGTTCACATTTGCCAGCGTACAAACAACCTGTGCTAAAATGGGAGTTTTGGAAGATGGTTTGGGCAGCCGTCAGAGCATAAAAGAGAGGAATTTTGACAGATTTTGTAGATGCAATAGCCCTGGTAGACATGTATGCAAAATGTGGAAGCATAGAGAAGACCCGTGAACTGTTTGACAAAATGCCTCAAAGAACTATGGTTTCATGAAATGCAATGGCTGCAGGATATGCAAAAAATGGATTTGTTGAAAAAGCTTTAGAAATTTTCAAGCAAATGCAAATGGCAAGTGTAAAGCCAGACTCCACAAACCTTTGCCAGCATCCTCCCTGCCTATGCCAAAATGGGAACATTGGAACACGGTATGGACCTCTATCAAAGCATAATGAAATAGGGATTTTTGTCCGATATTGTAGTTGGAAATACTATGGTAGACATGTATGCAAAATGTGGAAGCATAGAAAAAGCTCGTGAATTGTTTGACAGAATGCCTCAAAGAGATGTAATCTCATGGAATGCAATGATTGCAGGATATTCACAAAATGGATTTGTTGAAAGGGCTTTCAAAACTTTCAAGCAAATGCAATTGGCAGGTCTAAAGCCAAATTCTACAACCTTTGCCATCATCCTTTGCAGGATGACGCCGCCTTACCACATTACTGCCACCCCACAACAATCAATTTACATGAGTGCGGTAGTGCGGAGGATACCGAGCAATGCCCGCCAGCGCGCTAGCCTTTGGTCTGTACCTCGCGGGGGAGCGGGGAATGGTCCCTGCCAGCGTACAAACAACCTGTGCTAAAATGGGAGTTTTGGAAGAGGGTTTGGACATCCATCAAAGCATAAAAGAGGAATTTTGACAAATTTTGTAGATGCAATAGCCCTGGTAGACATGTATGTAAAATGTGGAAAATCAAGAACAATGATCGGATTGATTTAATTTTACGAGGACAGATTCCAGGATACATGTGAGTGTGGAGTAAGAAAAATATAAAAAAAATGGATGTTCCAACTGCATACCCTTCATCTCTTTGTCTTCCCATTCCTGTATTAGGGCAAAAGATCATATTCTCTGCAGGGACTCGCTAATATTGAGGTTTGGTGGTGCAACTGCAGATTATTTTAAGCCATATGAAATTGCCAGTACATAATTTGTTTTGGTGTGGGTTTCCTTTAGGTGTTTATTCTGATGATCATAGAGCTTGTTTATATCTGATAGACATATTTTGATGTAGGGTTTAGTGTCTTCTGTATCAACACTGTTGATCTAAACTATAAAATAGTTTTCTCTAATGGCAGAAGTATGGCGAGTGGGTTCTTTATCTGCTATATGAAATTGTTATCATGCTTCCCATTTTCTGTAATGGACTGGTGAAACAAATCTACTGCTATACATGATGTTCCATGGAAGTCATGGGTTTTGTGGAAAATCAAGAACAATGATCGGATTGATTCCACAGCCACCGCAAGGAGTCAGGCACGAGGGTGCGGGATGGCGGGCTCTTCCTGCATCCCCTTAGGCAAACCTTAAAGCTTGTACGGTAGAGAGGTGAGCCTTCCCGTGTTACCGTAGGGGGTCTCAAATCTGTGAGCGAGTATGCGGTGAAATAAATGATAGGGTGAGTGGGAGATAAAGAGGTTTTTATTAATTTCAATAAATTGAAATATGCAGGAACAATGACATGTACAACTTAAAAAGATTGAATATACTATGGCGTGCACAACTAAAGTTGACATTAAAGATGGATTGTTTGCTTTTAGATTAATAGAACTTTGCTACATATCAAACAATAAAACATGGGAACCCTTGGCATGCACTTAGCTTCATAATGCAAAGTGTAGTGTGTGAGTGCCTTGTTTAGAAAAGCATATACTAATGGGTTCAAATTATTTTATTATATCTCCAAAAAGTAAATGGTCAAAGTGGTCAAGAACCACGATGGGACTCAAAAAGAGTGTTGGCACAATGAATAAATATGGTGTGTGAGGCATTTTGCCAAACAGTTCATGAGTCTTCTCTATGCTTCCACATTTTGCATACATGTTAACTAAATGACATAGAATTATGCAATGAAGAGTGCCTTCTAATATATACTATAAATAATAATATTAATATATATTATATGAATTATAAATATATAATATATTAATATTAATATATAATCAATATATTTATAAGTTCATATTAATATTATATAATAATTATATTATAATTATATTACTATAATATAATTATATTACTATAATATAATTATATTAATTATATAATATATTTGCATTAAGATAATTAATACAAAGAAATACTAATGTATAAGCATATTTTAAATCAAGCATAGGCTTGCTAAGATGTGACATAGTATTTTCAAGAAAGATATATCAAATTCTAAGTGAGAATCCAATATAACACTTAACAAGGCAGTCAAATGCAATGCTAACATAACCAAGTTTGAATCTAGCTAGGCATAGCAATTAAAATATCAACATTTCCAGACTAGCAGATCCAACATGTTTACAATGAATCAAATTTAAACATTATTTTGTGATCAGGGTAAGTGCAAGAAGATGGGGGGCCAAAAAGGGGTTTTAAGTGGCCACTTTTTTTCTGAAATCAGGAAATATTGGCCTTGGATGAGAAATTGAGCATAGTTACACTCAAAATTTGGAGATGCAACCAAAACAATGTTCATAGTGCTTCGAGTCTGTTGGTTTTTTCCCAGACTGAGTGCTTATTCCCAGATTTCCCTACAAGGTAGCCATCAATGATCAACAGGATCTCTGGGCCAGGGGCCAACAGTATAGGAGATAGACTCTATATTTTATCTCCTCTTCTTCTTCAGGCTCTGCGAAACCTAGGGGGGTATTCCCTACTCAACATCCATGGGGATATGCATACAAAAGCTGGGATGTTGACAAAAAGCAGATAAGTCCTCCTGTAAGTAGACCAAAACTGCAAGATAAGAGCAAAGGGGCTGGCTTTGGGCCTATTTTCAGTTGTAGACAGAGGACTTGGATCCTAAAGCTAATTCTAATGTCCTAATTATTGTTTTAGAGTTTGATTTTGATTTATAGTTTGGATGTAAAGCTAGACATGGTTGTAATACAAACACAAAGCAAGATTGGTGCCTATCCAGGGCCTGGAGTCAGTAGACATACACCTGCGAATGATGCGCATGAACAACTAAAAATGGATTTCAGGGGGATACACGCGATACTTGCCTTACAGATATCTCCCAATACAGAGTGTTAAGCTATCTATACTTATGGCATCCCTATTGCAGTATACCCTTCCCAATGTTTAATCTAAAAATAGTTTAATCTACCTTTGAGCAGAAGTTAAAAGATCAGACATTCAACACAAGAATTCTATGTTCTAGAGTCTCAACATTCCTTGAATACCCAGACTCAGAAGAAAGATACATGCAATAATGGAGACAAAATTAACAAAACACATGCTAACATAGCATTACTCATATAGGATAAACCATGAAATCAGTGGATTCATGCAAAAACATACCACAGGAGATACATAAACTCGCAGGTTCCTGTGGACAGAGCAGCCAAAAACCAGCTGTATTGCATCACAGAGCCAAAAATGTTCAACTTTCAACAACCAAAAAAATGGTAACACTTCCTGCTTATAATAGTCAGGTAGTGTACCACAAGCAATTAATTACATGGCTTTGACAAAAATTCTGCCAGATACAGTCCTCAGAAGGAATGGCACTCAGAAAAAAATAAATGCAGCAGACAAAGAGGAGCCTCGAGCCAAGCGCCATTTTCTGGAGCCTCCGCTCAAAAATTGGGCAACCTGATCGCTTGTACCGTCGCCCATAACTCTACAATGTCGCCATTAAGGGCCTCAACCACCCGCAACCACCCGCAACCACATGGAAACTGTCGTAACACTTCAAATAGAAGTTCCCGCCAAAAGTGCTTCGCTCAAAGTTTGAAAATACACAGGGGAATAATCCCACATGCATGGTGAGGAGCTCACATCAGTAGTTTATAAACATGGTCGCACACATGACAGGTGTCGAGCGTTTTGCCACGCTCGACACACAACCCTTCGCCAAGAACCCAACGCTGTGACATATAGCATCGGCCCAGCTCAAAACTCCCTCACCGATATAACAACTCATGCCGATGAACTATGGCCTCATCCCTCTGTCGGCCAAACACACGCCGATGAAACCTCATCGGCCAAACATTACCCATCGGTGGACCCTCAAACTGCTAGCCCGATCTCAAAAGTCTCGCCGATCACCAAATGTCAACCCCACTTTCTTCAGTAAGACACACGCCGATGAATCTTCATCGGCTAAACACTACACTATCGGCCCAACATCTGACTGCTCACCTGATAGCTCCCACTCCTACCGATGAATACATGACTTACCCCTGTCAGCAAGACCAACACCATCGGTAGAACAACAATCTCATTTGCCGATAGCACAAAGTCTCAGCGATGGAAGAAGACACCGTGCTATCAACATGATCGCTAAGACACAACACAAACTCACGCCGATGAAGAGGGAAAGCTAGGGTTTGAAAAAGAAACCCTCCACCTTCAAGCTCTACTTCCGGGCCAAAAATGAGCACCAACAGAGTCTACTTTCTAAACTACTATTTTTTTTAAATGGCATAGATTAAGGGGTTCAAAAGAGGGAGCCACAGAAATTGGTGTTGTTTCTGTCAAAAAAACATAACATAGCATGTTTTGTGGCTCCCTCAAAAGGTCAACTTTTTTTTGGTATTTTTAAAATCGCTTTAGTGAGAAATTAGTTAATAGCATGTAGTTTATGCCCAATTTTTCTGATAATTTTTTGATGAATATTTAATTTTTTACTAATTTTCAAAGTGGACACATCCTAAAAAATAGAATTTTGGCCGTGCTACCCCTATAAATTTTGAAAACTAATTGAAAATCATTTTTTTCTTTTTTTAATATTTGTAGAATGGAGTCTAACTTCTAAATATGTAATTTTTTTGAAATTTCAATGAATAGTTAATTTACAATGAAAAAAAGACCAAACAATGGTTTTTGCCCAAAAACGGACACACAAACAAAAGAAATTAAAGATGAAATGCTTAACATTGTTAAAATGTGAAAAAAATCACATCGTCAAATAGCTAAGAGTAAGTCTAACATTACCCAGGTGTTCGATTTGTTCAACCTTGAAACACGTGCAAATTTGAGGGTTAGCATGAATGAAATTATGTGAAATCTTGAAAAATATGGAAAAACACATCTGTGACTGTTCAAAAGGCACTCCAAGCCTTTGGGTTGGAAATCCAAAGCAAATCCCAAGCCCAAGGCTTGGGATTGCTAAAGCAAGACATAACGCGAGCGCATTATAACATGTTCGCGTTATGTTTTGCTTTGCATTTTTCCTTTTCCGCAAAAGTCTGTGTTGTTTGTCATGTTTAACATAACGCAAGCACGTTATAACGTGCTCGCGTTATGTTCCCCTTAATTTTTTTTATTTTCAAGGATATTAATTATGTATGTATGTATGTATGCCTATATATATGTATGTATGTATCTGTGTATGCCTATATGTATGTATGTATCTATGTATGCCTATATGTATGTATGTATAGTGTCGAGGGCAGAGGAGGGTAGAGATGGGAGTGAGACAGATAGGGGAGGAGAGGGGTGAATAAGGATTGAGTGATTAAGGTTTAAGGTTGAGGTTTGAGCATTTAGGGATAGGATTTAGAGTTTAGGGATAAGGGATTAGAGTTTAGGACCTTCAGGGATTAGGGATTAGGGTTTAGGGTTGAGGCTTTAGGGATAGCGTTTAGGGTTAAGGGTCGAGGGATTAGGTTTAAAGTAGAGTGTTGGGGGTAGAGGGATTAGGGATAGGGTTTAGGGTTGAAAGTTTAAGGTTGAGGGATTAGGGTTTAAGGTATAGTTTAGTAGTTCTTGTGAATAGAGCCAGTAAACAATGGGAGATTATTTGCATGTTTCATAACAATATACCTTCCCACAATGCAAATCATTTCTCATAATGATCATCCTTCTGATTTCAATTGTTAATTACTCACTATGGATGTACCATACACAGTTTTTCTCATAGGGTTTAAGGTATAGTGTCGAGGGTTGAGGGTTTATTGATAGTGTTTAGGGTTGAGGGTTGAGGGATTAGGTTTTAGGGTTGATGGATTAGGGTTTAAGGTATAGTGTTGAGGGTTGAGGGTTTAGGGTTGACGGATTAGGGTTTAGGGTTGACGGATTAGCATTTAATGTCAAGGTTAGGGTTAGAGTGTCGAGGGTAGAGAGATTAGGGATAGGGTTTAGGGTTGAAGGTTTAAGGATTGAGGGTTGAGGCTTTAGGGATGAGGGTTTGAGGCTTAAGATATAGTGTCACGTGTTGAGGGTGTAGGGATAGGGTTTAAGTTTTAAGGGTTAAGCGTTGAGAGATAGGGATTAAGGTTTAAGGTATAGTGTTGAGGGTTGATGGTTTAGGGATAGGGTTTAGGTTTGAGGGATTAGGGTTTAGGGTTGATGAATTAGGGTTTAATATTGAGAGTTGAGGGTTGAGGGTTGAGGTTGAGGGATAGGGTTAATGGTCAAGGGATTAGGGTTAAATAAGAGTGTCGAGGGTAGAGGGATTAGGGTTAGGGTTTAGGGTTGAAGGTTTAATGATTTAGGGTTGAGGCTTTAGGGATGAGGGTTAAGGGATTAGGGTTTAAGATATAGTGTCGAGTGTTGAGCGTGTAGGGATAGGTTTTAGGGTTCAAGTTTTAAGGGTTAAGGGTCGAGGGATCAGAGTTAAGGGTTGAGGGATTAGGGTTTGACGTTGAGGGTTGAGTACATTGAGGTTCGAGGGTTAAGGGTCGAGGGATTAGGGTTAAGGGATAGGGTTGGAGGGTTTAGGGATAAGGGATTAGGGTTTAAGGTATAGTACTGAGCCTGTTGAGGGTCTAGGAATAGGGATAGCATTTAGGGTTTAGGGATGAGGGATTAGAGTTGAGGGATGATAGATTAGGGTTGGGGGATTAGGGTTTAGGGATAAGGTTTAGGGTTGAGGGTTGAGGGATTAAGGTTTAAGGTATAGTGTTGAGGGTTTAGGGATAGGTTTAGGGTTGAGGGATTAGAGTGAAGGGTTGAGGGATTAGGATTTGACGTTGAGGGTTGAGGCTTTAGGGTTTAAGGTTTAGTGATAGGGTTGAGGATCGAGGGATTAGAGTTAAGGGTTGAGGGATTAGGGTTTGACGTTGAGGGTTGAGGGTTGACGTTCGAGGGTCAAGGGTTTAGGGATAGGATTGAGGGTCGAGGGATTAGGGTTAAAGTAGAGTGTGGAGGATATAAGGATTAGGGATAGGGTTGGAGGGTTTAGGGATAAGGGATTAGGGTTTAAGGTATAGTATCAAGTCTGTCGAGGGTTTAGGAATAGGGATAGCATTTAGGGTTTAGGGATTAGAGTTGAGGGATGACAGATTAGGGTTGAGGGTTGAGAGATAAGGTTTAGGGTATAGTGTTGAGGGTTTAGGGATAGGGTTTAGGGTTGAGGGATTAGAGTGAAGGGTTGAGGGATTAGGATTTGACGTTGGGGGTTGAGGGTTTAGGGTTTAGGGATAAGGTTGAGGGTCGAGGGATTAGAGTTAAGGGTTGAGGGATGAGGGTTTGATGTTGAGGGTTGAGGTTCGAGGGTCAAGGGTTTAGGGATAGGGTTGAGGGTCGAGGGATTATGGTTAAAGTAGAGTGTGGAGGGTATAAGGATTAGGGATAGGGTTGGAGGGATTAGGGATAAGGGATTAGGGTTTAAGGTATAGTATCGAGTTTGTTGAGGGTTTAGGAATAGGGATAGCATTTAGGGTTTAGGGATGAGGGATTAGAGTTGAGGGATGACGGATTAGGGTTGAGGGTTGAGGGATTAGGGTTTAGGGATAAGGTTTAGGGTTGAGGGTTGAGGGATTAGGGTTTAAGGTATAGTGTTGAGGGTTTAGGGATAGGGTTTAGGGTTGAGGGATTAGAGTGAAGGGTTGAGGGATTAGGATTTGACGTTGAGGGTTGAGGGTTGAGGGTTTAGGGTTTAGGGATAGGGTTGAGGGTCGAGGGATTAGAGTTAAGGGTTAAGGGATTAGGGTTTGAAGTTCAGGGTTGAGGGTTGAGGTTTGAGGGTCAAGGGTTTAGGGATAGGGTTGAGGGTCAAGGGATTAGGGTTAAAGTAGAGTGTGGAGGGTATAAGTTTAGGGATAATGGATTAGGGTTTAAGGTATAGTATCGATTCTGTTGAGGGTTTAGGAATAGGGATAGCATTTAGGGTTTAGGGATGAGGGATTAGAGTTGAGGGATGACGGATTAGGGTTGAGGGTTGAGAGATTAGGGTTTAGGGATAAGGTTTAGGGTTGAGGGTTGAGAGATTAGGGTTTAAGGTATAGTGTTGAGGGTTTAGGGATAGGGTTTAGGGTTGAGGGATTAGAGTGAAGGGTCGAGGGATTAGGATTTGACGTTGAGGGTTGAGGGTTGAGGGTTGAGGGTTTAAGGTTTAGGGTTTAGGGATAGGGTTGAGGGTCAAGGGATCATAGTTAAGGGTTGAGGTATTAGGGTTTGACGTTGAGGGTTGAGGGTTGAGGTTCGAGGGTCAAGGGTTTAGGGATAGGGTTGAGTGTTGAGGGATTAGGGTTAAAGTAGAGTGTGGAGGGTATAAGGATTAGGGATAGGGTTGGAAGGTTTAGGGATAAGGAATTAGGGTTTAAGGTATAGTATCAAGTCTGTTGAGGGTTTAGGAATAGGGATAGCATTTAGAGTTTAGGGATGAGGGATTAGAGTTGAGGGATGACGGATTAGGGTTGAGGGTTGAGGGATTAGGGTTTAAGGTATAGTGTTGAGGGTTTAGGGATAGGGTTTAGGGTTGAGGGATTAGAGTGAAGGGTTGAGGGATTAGGATTTGACATTGAGGGTTGAGGGTTGAGAGTTTAGGGTTTAGTGATAGGGTTGAGGGTTGAGGGATTAGAGTTAAGGGTTGAGGGATTAGGGTTTGACATTGAGGGTTGATGGTTGAGGTTCGAGGGTCAAGGGTTTAGGGATAAGGTTGAGGGTTGAGGGATTAGGGTTAAAGTAGAGTGTGGAGGGTATAAGGATTAGGGATAGGGTTGGAGGGTTTAGGGATAAGGGATTAGGGTTTAAGGTATAGTATCGAGTCTGTTGAGGGTTTAGGAATAGGGATAGCATTTAGGGTTTAGGGATGAGGGATTAGAGTTGAGGGATGATGGATTAGGGTTGAGGGTTGAGGGATTAGGGTTTAGGGATAAGGTTTAGGGATGAGGGTTGAGAGATTAGGGTTTAGGGATAAGGTTTAGGGATGAGGGTTGAGAGATTAGGGTTTAAGGTATAGTGTTGAGGGTTTAAGGATAGGGTTTAGGGTTGAGGGATTAGAGTGAAGGGTTGAGGGTTTAGGTTTTAAGGATAGGGTTGAGGGTCGAGGGATTAGAGTTAAGGGTTGAGGGATTAGGGTTTGACATTGAGGGTTCAGGGTTGAGGTTGGAGGGTTAAGGGTTTAGGGATAGGGTTGAGGGTCGAGGGATTAGGGTTAAAGTAGAGTGTGGAGGGTATAAGGATTAGGGATAGGGTTGGAGGGTTTAGGGATAAGGGATTAGGGTTTAAGGTATAGTATCGAGTCTGTTGAGGGTTTAGGACTAGGGATAGCATTTAGGGTTTAGGAATGAGGGATTAGACTTGAGGTATGACGGATTAGGGTTGAGGGTTGAGAGATTAGGGTTTAGGGATAAGGTTTTGGGTTGAGGGTAGAGGGATTAGGGTTTAAGGTATAGTGTTGAGGGTTTAGGGATAGGGTTTAGGGTTGAGGGATTAGAGTGAAGGGTCAAGGGTTTAGGATTTGACGTTGAGGGTTGAGGGTTGAGGGTTTAGGATTTAGGGTTTTGGGATAGGGTTGCAGGTCGAGGGATCATAGTTAAGGGTTTAGGGATTAGGGTTTGACGTTGAGGGTTGAGGGTTGAGGTTTGAGGGTCAAGGGTTTAGGGATAGGGTTGAGGGTTGAGGGATTAGGGTTAAAGTAGATTGTGGAGGGTATAAGGATTAGGGATAGGGTTGGAGGGTTTAGGGATAAGGGATTAGGGTTTAAGGTATAGTATCGAGTCTGTTGAGGGTTTAGGAATAGGATAGCATTTAGGGTTTAGGGATGAGGGATTAGAGTTGAGGGATGACGGATTAGGGTTGAGGGTTGAGGGATTAGGGTTTAGGGATAAGGTTTAAGGTTGAGGGTTGAGGGATTAGGGTTTAAGGTATAGTGTTGAGGGTTTAGGGATAGGGTTTAGGGTTGAGGCATTAGAGTAAAGGGTTGAGGGATTAGGATTTGATGTTGAGGGTTGAGGGTTTAGGGTTTAGGGATAGGGTTGAGGGTCGAGGGATTAGAGTTAAGGGTTGAGGGATTAGGGTTTGACATTGAGGGTCAAGGGTTGAGGTTCGAGGGTTAAGGGTTTAGGGATAGGGTTAAGGGTCGAAGGATTAGGGTTAAAGTAGAGTGTGGAGGCTATAAGGATTAGGGATAGGGTTGGAGGGTTTAGGGATAAGGGATTAGGGTTTAAGGTATAGTATCGAGTCTGTTGAGGGTTTAGGAATAGGGATAGCATTTAGGGTTTAGGGATGAGAGATTAGAGTTGAGGGATGACGGTTTAGGGTTGAGGGTTGAGGGATTAGGGTTTAGGGATAAGGTTTAGGGTTGAGGGATTAGGGTTTAAGGTATAGTGTCGAGGGTTTAGGGATGAGGGATTAGAGTGAAGGGTTGAGGGATTAGGATTTGACGTTGAGGGTGGATGGTTGAGGGTTTAGGGTTTAGGGTTTAGGGATAAGGTTGAGGGTCGAGGGATTAGAGTTAAGGGTTGAGGGATTAGGGTTTGACGTTGAGGGTTGAGGGTTGAGGTTCGAGGGTCAAGGGTTTAGGGATAGGGTTGAGGGTCAAGGGATTAGGGTTAAAGTAGAGTGTGGAGGGTATAAGGATTAGGGATAGGGTTGGAGGGTTTAGGGATAAGGGATTAGGGTTTAAGGTATAGTATCGAGTCTGTTGAGGGTTTAGGAATAGGGATAGCATTTAGGGTTTAGGGATGAGGGGTTAGAGTTGAGGGATGATAGATTAGGGTTGAGGGATTAGGGTTTAGGGATAAGGTTTAGGGTTGAGGGTTGAGGGATTAAGGTTTAAGGTATAGTGTTGAGGGTTTAGGGATAGGGTTTAGGGTTGAGGGATTAGAGTGAAGGGTCAAGGGATTAGGATTTGATGTTGAGGGTTGAGGGATTAGAGTGAAGGGTCGAGGGATTAGGATTTGACATTAAGGGTTGAGGGTTGAGGCTTTAGGGTTTAGGGATAGGGTTAAGGGTCAAGGGATCATAGTTAAGGGTTGAGTGATTAGGGTTTGACGTTGAGGGTTGAGGGTTGAGGTTCGAGGGTCAAGGATTTAGGGATAGGGTTGAGGGTCGAGGGATTAGGGTTAAAGTAGAGTGTGGAGGGTATAAGGATTAGGGATAGGGTTGGAGGGTTTAGGGATAAGGGATTAAGGTTTAAGGTATAGTATCAAGTTTGTTGAGGGTTTAGGAATAGGGATAGCATTTAGGGTTTAGGGATGAGGGATTAGAGTTGAGGGATGATGGATTAGGGTTGAGGGTTTAGGGATTAGGGTTTAGGGATAAGGTTTAGGGTTGAGGGTTGAGGGATTAGGATTTAAGGTATAGTGTTGAGGGTTTCTGTCATCAAATGTAGATTCATGGGTTTGATTATATTGATTACCTCTCAAACACCATCAGTGGTTTTTCTCTGATGCAGATGACCTACCAAGATGGAAAGCATTTAAAGATTATATGATCTCCAAAGGAAAATCTCTTAATTCTCCTAGAATGTCATCCTTTAGCAAGGTAGGATGAAGTGACTTGGCTCTTCCAGTCATGGATCCTCCTGTATTTAAGAGGAATTGTAAGGCTTGGAAGTGTTAGTTGATGAAGCACAGGATGTGGTCATCCCTGCTTGTGTTAAGGAAGATAATGCACAGGATGTGATCAATCTATAGCAGGACAAAATGTGAGCTCAGTGGTTATTACTGGAACATGGCTTAGAAGGTACCCACATAAGAGTGTTAATATTTGGCAGTTTCAGGACTTTGACACACATCAGAAGATTCTTCATTACTCGAACCTTGTCGTGGCATCCAATGTTCATTTGATAAAGTATCGGGGTATACCTTTGAACAAAATCTTGTGGAAGGTGCGTGAGTCTGACCATAAAGCAATACTTGACACAATAAAGAGTAGAGCAGACCTGGATGGTTCATTGGATTAATTTGTAAGTATTCACATTGATTTTGTAAAATCATGTTACATTGAGTTGTAAGTATGCACATTAATTTGTAAGGTTTATCTTTTTTTATTTCCTCCTACATTTTTACACATATACACATTTTTACATCATCATATTATGTATTTTTAGTGTCCTGCTCCTGATGCGACCAAACTCATAACTCACCCTACTTCCTCTAGACACCATTTGATGATCTCTCCAACAGTTTGGATCCAGGGCACCCAATCATGATGATGACCTATATACCATTCTCCCAAGGTGCTCATAATGAATGAAAAGAAGACTAAGGGTACCCAAGCTTAATAGACTTATTTCTTTCAATTTTGATGATCCAAACTCTTGCAAAACGACATCCACTTTCATGCCTTTAGATCTTCCTTCACATAGAGGGTGCCAAATCAAGTTGAAAAATCTAAATAAGGGTGCCAAAATGGATGAAAGGAGACATGAAATGCGCCTTAGGACTCCATGCTAAGGTTTGACCCATTAAAATCTCTTGATATTAGGTGCTCATGATGATGAAACTTAGAGTTTTTTCCTTTCCTAGGCGCTCATCTAAGATGTTTGAAGGATAAAGAGTGCCTAGACCTCTATAATGTACATTGGGCACCAAAATCAAGGTGATTTTAAGTCACTTTGAGTCATTTGGGGTCAGTTTGAGTCTTTGAGTCATGTTGCAAAAAAGTGTCAATGTTGTCAAGCTGCACAAAGCAACTTTTGCATTTTTGGTGTCCTGCTCCTGATTCGACCAAACTGACAATTCTAATGCATTAGGATGGGTACGTTTAGGATAGGCATGGTTCTATTTTTCACCCAAACATGTCGAAATAGTCTGAGCTACAGTGTGCCAATGATATCCCTGAAGAGTCCAAAGTGCAAAAAGGTAGCAATCTTTGACGAGATGTTACTCAAAAACTGTGTCACTTAGAAACATTCTGTCTGAGGCAACACAATCACGTAGAGTGCCTCTACAATAACCTCTCTCAGTTTTTTATATCTCTAAGGCATTTGCCCGTGGTGAAAGGTTTTCTGCTGCCCCAAAAATCATCAGAAGGAGGCTGTGTAAAGTAGCAAAGGGGTGTAACTTTTGTCTTGCTCCTAATGTGACCAAACTGAATGTTCAAATGTGTTTGGACGGGTACATTTACGCTAGGCATGGTCCTACTTTTCACCCAAACATGTCGAAACGGTCCGAGCTACATTGTACTGATGATATCCCTGAAGAGTCTAAAGTGCAAAAAGGTAGCAATCTTTGACGAGATGTTACTCGAAAACTATGTCACTTAGAAACATTCTGTCTAAGGTAACGCGATCACATAGAGTGCCTCTACAATAACCTCTCTTAATTTTTTATATCTCTAAGGCATTTACCCGTGGTCAAAGGTTTTCTGTTGCCCCAAAAATTGTCAGAAGGAGGCAGTGTAAAGTTGTAAAGGGGCGTAACTTTCGTCTTGCTCCTGATGCGACCAAAATGATTGTTCCAACGCGTCCAGATGGGTATATTTACGCTAGGCATGGTACTGTTTTTCACCCAAACATGTCGAAACAGTTCGAGCTACATTGTACCGACGATATCCCTGAAGAGTCCAAAGTGCAAAAAGGTAGCAATATTTTATGAGATGTTACTTGAAAACTATGTCACTTAGAAATATTCTGTCTAAGGTAATGCGATCACATAGAGTGCCTCTACAATAACCTCTCTCAGTTTTTTTATATCTCTAAGGCATTTGCCCATGGTCAAAGGTTTTCTGCTGCCCCAAAAATCGTCAGAAGGAGGCAGTGTAAAGTTGCAAAGGGGTGTAACTTTTATCCTGCTCCTGATGCGACCAAATGACTATTCCAACACGTCCATATGGGTACATTTACGCTAGGCATGGTCCTATTTTTCACCCAAACATGTCGAAACAGTCCGAGCTACATTGTACCGACGATATCCCTGAAGAGTCCAAAGTGCAAAAAGACAGCAATCTTTGATGAGATGTTACTCAAAAATCATGCCACTTAGAAACATTTTGTCTGAGGCAACACGATCATGTAGAGTGCCTCTACAATAACCTCTCTCGATTTTTTATATCTCTAAGACATTTGCCCGTGGTGAAATGTTTTCTGCTGCCCCAAAAATTGTCAGAAGGAGGCAGTGTAATGTTGCAAAGGGGTGTAACTTTCGTCCTGCTCCTGATGCAACCAAACTGACTATTCCAACGCATCTGGATGGGTACATTTACACTAGGCATGGTCCTATTTTTCACCCAAGCATGTCAAAACAGTCTGAGTTGTATTGTACCGACGATATCCCTGAAGAGTCCAAAGTGCAAAAGGGTAGCAATCTTTGATGAGATGTTACTCAAAAACTGTGTCACTTAGAAACATTCCGTCTGAGGCAATGTGATCATGTAGAGTGCCTCTACAATAACCTCTCTTAGTTTTTTATATCTCTGAGGTGTTTGCCCCTGGTGAAAGGTTTTCTACTGCCCCAAAAATCGTCAGAAGGAGGCAGTGTAAAGTTGCAAAGCATTGCTAAGAAATCCTCAATACTCAAACACTCCAATGAACTGAAGCAACTTATTCTTAGGCGCAAATGTAAGGGTACACAAGGGGAAAATGGCACCTAGATGACTTAGTGCATTTCTATGACTTCATTCACATGTTTAAATGTTTAAGAAACTCTCCTTTACTAAGCGCTTGTCCTCATGTCAATGTTAAGCTTTATACCTCCTAGGCGCTCAATTAGGTGATGTCATTAGATACAACTTACCCTTAGGCGCCAATGTAGCTTCTTCAATCCATCACACTTCTAGGCACTCAAATTTGAGGTCTTAGACTTGTATCTCATTCCTAGGTGCAATTGGATAATCTTCCTAGATCTAGGCGCTCACGATGGTGGGAAATTACATGAAGGGGCGCCTAAGTCCAATTTGACTTTGTATTTGATATTTTATGACTCTAATTGACTAGGAATGGCTCAATTTCTAAAGTGCTGACTCAATAATGTAAGTTTAAGGTCTGTTCCTTCTAGGCACCAATTAATGAGTTCACTAGATGCAATTTCTCCTAGACTTGAAGATTGTGAAAGAACTTGAAGCTTGGATGGATGTCTTCGAATGTTCGATGAAGAAGTGTTCCAACTTGAAAGGTCCTTTGAAGTGTAGATATTGATGATAACACTTTCCCTTATATGTGAAGTAGATGACTTCTCAAGGAGGCTTGAATGTATCAGAGGGACTTGAAATTGAATGGATGTCTTTGGAATGCTTGATGATGATGAGAAGTTCCTTCAGAGTGGCTACATGCTGATCTTGAAGCGATGATTGATGAAGAATCTAGTTGATACTTGAAGATGAATGGAACTTGAAGTGATAGATGGAAGTCTTCAAACATGATGCAACTGGTGATGTCGTTGATGAAGAAGACTTGAAATATATCTTGTTGTGACCTCTTGGAGCAGCTACCTATTGAAGTGGTGTTTCCTTGGCAGTGATTACTTCCATCTTAACTCTTTGGCATGAATGAATGTGAAAGGCTCCTTTGGAGTAGCTACATGATGACTCTAGGCGACTCTAAGCTCTTGCTCCTACCTTTTCCTTCAATCTTCCTACAATACAAACCAAGAAACACATCAATCCTCATTATAAACATTTTATAACACAAAGGAATCCTCTTTAAACATGGAATAATCTTACTACAAATCTAGGCGCATATATAGGTAAAAAGAAGAGCAAAGGGTGCCTAACACAAGTTGGTCCATATTTATCACTTTAAATGATTTCAAACAATTGTAATGGCTTAAAGAGGTCAATCTCCCTTAAGAGATTCATTCAAAAGGTGTCTTTCAATGCAATTTCTCCCTTAGGTGCCAGAATGGGTTTGTACTGATGGAGAGTGCGCCTAGATTTAAATGTCTTTATACTTGCAATTTTGTAATTCTAAATGATGAGACATGTCTTAAAATGAATTCTATCTTTCAAGCGCTCACTCCAAAAGGTCATCTCATGCAATTTCACCCAAGGCGCTCATTGAGGTGTCCTCAGAGGCTAAAGTGCGCCTAACTCAATTGCCTTTATCTTTATCATTTTTTGTGCTTTCAACAATTGAAAATGACCTAGAGTGATCCTTTCTCTCAAGGCACTCACCTATTGATATGAAATCAAGTTATTTCCCTTAGGCGCAATTTTAGGCTTGTATGGGTGAAAAGTGCGCCTTACATCCTTAGGTGGTTCTTTCTAATTCTCAATGATTTGAATCAAATGCCAAGTGTCTAAGGAAGCTTTTGTCTTGAGATGATTAAATTTTGAGGTTCAAATCCCTTCCTCAATCAAGGCACAATCTGAGGGTTGTATAGGTGAAAGTTGACTTCAACTTGGGTGCTCATTTGAGTTGGGAGGAGCTAGAATTTGCGCCTATATTGGAGATAGATATTTTGGCTTATTTGATGATGGTCTCAAGTCTCTCTACCAAGGCACATTTTGATGATGTTCTTATTTAAACTCTTATGAAGACTATCTCATCCCTAAGCACTCATCCTCATGATTTTCATGCACTTAGACTTCAACGCGCCAAAACTAGTAGGACAATTCACAATGAGCGCCTTTGCTTTGTAAGAATTTCTTATTGATCATTAGGCACACTTTAGAGTTGATATGTACTTACTTTACTTCCATGTACTCAATTCATCATAATTATTGTCAAAGACTTCTCCAAGTTGATTGATAACATGCTTCTTGATGTTAAGATCTTTCATTCACTCCTTCTTAGATCTAGGCGCTCATGATGGTGGGAAATTACATGAATGGTGCCTAAGGTTCAAGATAGGTTCTTTCCACTCATCTTAACTTTCAATCATTGTAGTTAATCTCAAAAGACATCATCCAAAATGAGAAACCTCCAAGACTTGTCATTGTAAGTTGATTTCCTCCAAGGTGCCAATACAAGGTTCTTTTGAAGGCAAAGGGTGCCTAGGCTTATGGGGCTCAATTTGATGTATTTATTGAAAGCTCAAGGTGAATTGATGCTTATTGAAAATGCCACTTAGTCCTTCATTTGCATTATAGGCACCATTTCCTATTGACTTATATACTGCTCATCATGCTAGGGTGCCATAATGAAGTGGTTTAGACAATAGGTGCGCTTCACTTACTAGAGGCTTGTTCTCCTTCCACCTTAGGTGCACTTTTATGGTGGAATAGGTGTCAATGGGTGCCTTGTCTTAAATGAATGCTCTCTCCAAGTTGGGTGCCCTTTTGAGGCTTTATGAGTTACAAATTGCACCTTAACCCTTCATGCTTGTTGCTCAATGTTTGAATGTTTAAGAAAGTCTCCTTTAGGCGCTCATCTTAATGACTTTTTCTCAAGGCGCAATCATCCTAATGACTTGGATATTCATCCTAGTGTTTCAGGATATCAGGCTACCAAACTTAGTCATTTTCAGGATCTCAAACATAAAGAATAACATGATGATTCATTTTTTTGTATTGCATATAGTTGACATTGTATGCTACTCATAAAGAATATTAATATTTTTTGTTCAACATGATGATTCTTTTTTTTTTTTTAAATACAACTTTTATCTTTTAGTTCCAAAATGAGGTTTAGGTGATACTTGAATAACAATAGCTAGCTTATTGGATCAACAAACATCCTATGTAATACAATTGGAATTTAAATATTTGAAGTAGCCATCTACAAATATCCATTCAAACGTAGATTTATAATGCAAGTATGGATACCATCAATAAAAAAGATTTGTATTAACCAAATATCCATATAGGCATACATCAATATCTGTCGATATAAGTATAACATATATAAAAAATAGCCATATAGGCTTACAATAATGCCATATAGGCATACAATGTCAACTATATACAATACAAAATATATGTCCACAAATGCCATATAGGCATACAACAAAGGAACACAATAAAAAGTCATTCCCCTCTGGCTAGTGAAGAGAATAGATCATGAGCAGCCTTTGATCTTCTAGGGGACGGAGACGCGCATGTGGGTGGTCTACTACGAACCTGAGGGCTGCTCCCTCTATTTAGTTCTTCCTGCATCTTTAGTTGTTACAATAAAAAGTATAGACATTAATATATAGAAATTACATGTTATAAAAAATGAAACATTTAACAAAATAATCACTTACCACTAACATATAATCTATCTCCTCACTTGCCTCGGTAGCAGGAATAGGTCGTGGTGATGTCATGTCCTATAAAAACCATCCAGATAGAAATTAAACTTCAAATCAATAATCTTTTGATTTTTCAAAAATAGACAACTATAACAATGAATGTAAATTGAAATTTACTAATCTGCCTCATACCCCTATCAATGCCATGGAGCTATAAATCGTAGAGGCCACACCATACTCCATTGCCCTATGAACATGGGGAGGTGTCTCCGCAGCCTGCATCATCTGGAAATAAAACAACATTATTCAATTACAAAAACTATAATAGTGATGTAAATCATGGCTCCTAACATACACACATGTTCATCTAAACATGGAAGTACACACAATAAAGCACACAAGTCACATACAAAAATCTAATAAGTACAATTCATTCATTAAACTATTTATTTTATTACCTCCGTAAAGCTTTGAAGTCCACCACCGCTGGCAGGTGTTGCCATGAAATCTACAATATTAACCTATTCAACATCCAAAATTAAATATTAGAATACCATTCATATAATGATGCTATTCACATGTAATATTTATAATTGTTTACTAGTTACATACCCTAACAGTAGATGATCTAGTGTAAAATGCAGGTGGAGAGCCACTGAAAATTGCATCGACGCTATGACTCTAAAATTTCATTGAAATCATCAATTTAAATTAGTTAATCTTGCATTTCAAAAATAAAATTTAATAAATTAAATTCAATAAACTTGCTAATATTTACCTGAGTATCAAGGATGAAAGTCTCACTCAGGAGGGTATCTGTCATCACCATCTGCTCAACTGCAGATGTAGCCTGTGCACCTGCGTCCTGACTATCCATGGGGTCATAACCACAGGCTGACCCGCAAGCCTGACAAGCATGGGGTGGGACCCTACTCCTCGCACTATCTCCCAACCCACTATGTGCTACAGGACCGGCATGCTCTATGATGCTCTAGGTCAAGGCACTAATGGATTGAAGTGTATCGACCTCAACACTCTCCTTCACAATGGAAGGGATAGAAACATGCTCATGGGCTGGTTTGCTGATTACTCGTCTCACTACTCGCTATGGGTCAAGACGTGACCCTAGTCTATCTTGTGCTGACTCCCCACCTCTACCCTGGAAGTCCCGCATATCAAAATAGTTTGGCACTTTATTGAGGACAAACTCGCAGTAGAGTTTCCTCAAAAAGTATTGCAGGACCTCATTATTATTGCATGGAGGATGGTCAAAAAACATCCACCACCTCTGCCCAAAATTGTCCCTTATTGCTTGGTTGTTTCACTGATGGATAGGGAACCTCTTGCATGTAATGGGTGGAGGTTGATTTGTTTGTGGGTTTGTGAAAATCAAACACAAGTCTAATTTTGTGATTTGTAATTTTTTCACATCTTGGTATGACAGTTTGTCCGCATAAAAATCTCTAAACTCTCTCCTCTTATCCGTCCAACTAGTTATTTGCTTGCTAATTGAATCTACATTTGATAACATAGATTCAAGAGATTCAACAAGCGTGGACCTATGTAAGGTTGAAGTGGAAGGATCTTTCAACTTTGCAATTATATCTTCAATTTCTTTGTTGTTGTTTTTAATTTGCTCCATTATATTTTCTTGTGTTCCAGGGGCATGTCGAGGAATAGATGGAGGAGGTTGTTGTTCTGCAGGATTTTGTGGATTTTGAGGAGGAGGAGGAGGAGGAGGAGGAGGTGCATTAACATTTCCTGACAATTAACGAAATATACATCAAAAAACAACTCAAACCTACCTATTTAGAAGCAAATTCAAACAAAAAAATAAATAAAACTCACTCATTTGGCGTGCTCGACGTTGTGGCGGCATTTTGGCGATGAATCAACAAGATTTTGGTGTTGAATTGTCTTTTCCAAAATGCGAGCGCACTTCCTGGGGTTTGCAAGCTGCGAGGATAGAGGAGAAAAACATAAATGAAATGAAATGACAAGCCTTTTTTTAATTTATAGTAGTTCATAACGCGCTCGCGTTATGTATTATTTTTTTTTTAAAACCATTTGGCCACTTTTTGGCCCCCCATCTTTTTGCACTTACCCATCATCATTTTCATAAGAATAAAGTAATAAGTTATAATACTATAACATGATTCTTTTGACAAATCCAATTATCACTATCTTCACTTCCAACCATAATTTCAATATTGGCAGGGGCTTGGATGCAACAAATTGTAATGCCATTCATTTTATTCAACATTACAATGGCAGGAACCTGATGCCATGCATCTCTTGTTATAGATAGGCATTTTTATTACTTATGAACTATCAATTTTTAAAGAAAAATAATTGGTATACTCATATAATTTCTCAATTTTAGCATGTCTTGTTAGGGATTGCATGCAGAAGATATCAATTAATGCAAATAAAGATTAAATAGAGGAATGGACATACATAGAAATAATAACAGCGAGAGACAAGTTTTAACATGGTTCACCCAAACTCGAGCTACATCCACCAATAGAGAGTCTAATATTATTATCTAGTAAATTAAACTGATTACAATCAGTAATCCTTGCAACTCAATACCGCTGCAAAATGATACAATACATCAACGGAAACCCTAACCCTGAGCCGCTTTTATCAAGCCTTTTGTCAGTTACAAAAATATGGTTTTTTATGTCATCCAATAGAAAAAATAACTTCTGACGCCTTTATAAAATAATAAAAATCATTGGAGGTTTCAGGGGTGCTGCCCCTCAACCCCACCCTATATCGCGATAGGGAGCATGCCAGAGGCGCTACCCCTGGACCCCGCAAGGGGCGCTGCCCCCAAACCCCGTTAAATAATTTGAGGGGAAATCACGCCGATAAAAGTGGGGTAAATTTAACCTCTGAGTCTGATTAGGCTCCATATAACAACATGTCTTATGATCACAAACATGTGCTAAAAGAGGAGAAGAAAAATGAATAAAATATGCTTTAATATCCCTCTTTTAATTTTTCTTACACTTTTACCCATCCCCCAATTTGAACGGTAGAAGCTGGAGACCCTGGATTTCATTCTTCAGCTTCTTCATAGCATTTTGCCATATAAAGACCATCACAACAACCTCCAATTCTGATCTTTGCCCAAACCAAACATCTCTGGGTTGTTTTTGACAGAGAAGGGGCATTTCTGGCCATTTTGGCACTCTAAAATCATTGCAAACAGCCAAAAAACATTTGCCAATGCATGAGGAATGGTCATGGGAAGATTTTGCAGCCTGCAACAGTAATTTTGGGCCAAAAATGCCTTTAAAAAAGTGTTCGAGACCAAAAAACGTGATTGTCAGCACTAAAACTCACCTATAGTAGCCAAAAACTTATCAAAATCGCCACAAAAATGAAGGAAGCAACTTGCTTTCACCTACAAAAGGAAGAGGAGGTTAAAAATGCCCTACGATGGACATTTCGCACCATCCAGGGGTCTGAGGAGAGGCAGCAGGGAGGGCTGCGATGGTGCGATAAGCACCAACCCAACTCTCATTTCCCTTCATAAACTTTGATTAAGTTTAATAAACTTTCACATGCCTTTCCCTATGACATTTCACTTTTCTTATCAAGTTGAAACTGTAGACACCTAAAATTGGACTGCTCGGCAAACTAATTTTCCGTACCTCGCACTAATCCATTCCCCCAATCTGCATATCCCTGGTGATCAAGTAATTCACCTAATAATCCATTTAACCTTACAACCCTATCCTATTAATTGAATGAATATTCCTAATATTCATTTAATTGATTTATCTATTTCCCTAATCCCTGATTAATTAGATAAATCCTGATTATCTAATTAACCTAGACTTAAGTTAATTAAGATGCCACTTAATTAACCTTGTCCCCCACTCATCCACTCACTGAATTTAATATTCAGATGTCTCCCACTCACTGAATTTTAATATTTAGATGTCTCCCACTATCCCCCACTCTTCCCAAAATAGGAATTTTTAATTCATCCACTCGGAATAAAAGATTCACTTTTATTCCTAGCCCTTGATCTTGTCAAATGAATCCTCACCCTCCATCCTCATCTCCAAAATTCTATAAATTGAGCCTCTCCCAAGCCATTTTGATAAGACCATCTAATGCATCAGAACTCTGTCAAAATCACTCTCCAATCTCCTCATCTTACCAAACCTCTGCCAAAATCACTCTAATCATCCCCTATCTCCATCCAAATCAGTCATCAAATCACTTGTCTCTCATCCACATTGTGTTGTATGCATTGAGCAATCCACATACCTATCAGTTATCACGGGAACAATCTGAGGAGCTACGTAGGCACACTGCTTCCCGCATGGATTTGTGAGGTCTTCATGAAGGTATAATCGTTTTGTTTATGCATTAGATTAGTTTATACTTTCATTCAGATTTTCACATATTACATTTCTATGCCCCATTCTAGATGTTGTCGCCACATACCATGATATAGTAAGATCAAGGTAGCTTTGATGTGATCTTCGAATAGGACAAAAGATAAAAATCAAAAACAAAAAGACCAATGAACCAAACAAGTAACCATTGTATCTCTTGCCAAAATGGATGATGATGTGATAGATTCTGCCTATCGTAGGAAAGATATATCCTAAGGCAGGGATTGATAGATGATTTGATGATGTTGTAAAATTGGCTCAAGATGTGATGGTGACAAGTTGTGATTGATGCTAATTTGATAATTGATGATTTTGATTAAGGGACAATGCTTTGATAGGTGATGTGATGCTTGGATCTAGTGTAAGCTTATGGATGATAGATGGGATGATGATGTGGGAGTGGGATGGAGCAAGTTTTATTTTTTGTGATGGATAGATTATTTTTGGAATTTTGTGTTTTCTATTGTTTTGGGATTTTTTGATATTTGTGATGTTTTTGAATTTTTTGATGTTTTTGGATTTTTTGATTTTGTGATGTTTGTGGATTTTTTGATTTTGTGATATTTTTGTATTTTTTGATTTTTGGGATGTTTTTGTATTTTTTGATTTTTGGGATGTTTTTGTATTTTTTGATTTTTGTGATGTTTTTGAATTTTTTGATTTTGTGATGTTTTTGTATTTTTAGGACTTTGTGATGTTTTTGGATTTTTGGATTTTGTGATGTTTTTAGATTTTTGAAAAAGGAATGGTTTATTATGATGGTTGCCTTGGATTTCGTGTGGATAGCCTTTTGTGCTAAATACCAATGACAAGGGAACACCAAGTCTAGAGGTGAAAGTGATGGGGTTGGATAGGGGGATTGGATAGCTGATTCATGACAGATGAATGGACAAGTGATAGGGATGCGTGTTAGATGGAAGATAAGGATGAGGGGTAGGATAGGTATGCATGATATATGGAAGGGGGATTACAGGATTTTCTCCAAGGGCTAGGTTGCAAGGAATCATATGCCCCAATGCGTAAGATTTTACATGATGGGTTCATGTTTGAATGGATGGACTTTGCAGTAGATGGATGGAGGATATACTGACAAAGGAAGTATGTCAAGAGGTCTCCAAAGCATGTTGTTGATATTTTGCCCCTTGTCTTTATCAAGATCTAAGGTGGGAGATATAGTGGATAAGAATATGATAGGATAAGGATAAGACAATGGATAAGATGTGCAATGATATTATGGATGTGGATGAAGGATACGGTTTTTGCCCCCAAGTGTAGGGATACAACATGGATGGAGAAGGAATTACGCGTGATGCCCACAAGGGGTTTTTATCAAGGTACTTGCCCAAGGCGCCATGAGGAGTGGTTTTCACCATTGGACGGATTTTTTTTTCTTTTACTATTTTCTTGATTTTTTGATTTTTTTGCTTTTTTGCTTTTTTTGACTTTTTTGATGGAAGGGGGACTCTAGCGTCTGTTTCCATAGCAAGGAGAAGATAGTCCCATGTTGGATAGCATTTTGGATGATGATTGCATGGATGTTAGGAGATAGGAGAAGATGGAATGGATGGTGGATAATAGATTATGGTGTGGATTATGCAGATTATGATGTGGACTATGCAAAAGCATGGATCATAGGGATGTGACGGGGAAGATATGTAGGATAGTGAACGAAAGATGGAGATGTGGGAATTGCAAGTGGTGGAGGGGAACCAAGACCAATGGTTGCACACATCGTGATGTATTTGGAAGCTTGTATTTTGGATGTGGAGTTGGGAGTAATGGGGATCGGGATGGGGGATATTTGGATGGTCAATTTGAGGATTTAGGGACCCAAATGGACTTAAGAATTAAGGGATTTTTAGATGGGGAGGGGGATATTTGGGATTTTGGGGTGGATTGGGAGGTGGATGCCTCATTAGATTTGAGTGATCTTTGTTTGGGGACCCACACCATTTTTGTTTTTGCTTGTTCTTGTGATGGTGTGGGATTTGATAGCCTTTTTGATTTTTTATTTTGATTGGAAGGGATAATATCCTTAGGCTTTTGTGCTTTATGAGTTGAGGCATTCAAGTATTTGAATCCCAAGGATTTGGTGGAAGCTTCATGTTTGAAAGATGTGTGCTTGTGTTGGTCTTGATTGGGGATTTTATGGGGTTTATGGGTGGAGGGATAAAAAGTGAATTTTTGGATAAATGGATAAGGAGATTTGAGGATGGGGATATTAGGAGTTGGGAGGATGGGAGGATAAAATGATTTATGGATAGGGATGTTGGGAGTTGGTAGGATAGGAGGTAGAGTGGATTTGATAGGGATCTTTGGAGTTGGAAGTAGTGGAGGTAAATTGGATGGAGGGAGATGGATGGTCACATGCTTTTGCAAATGGTAGGATGATGGAGGAGGGATGGCGACATATGTTTTGGGAGTGCGATGAGATGCACCATGTTTGGGATTGGATGAATGGATTATGGAAGGTGGATGGATGGTATCAACTTGTGTAGATTGTTGTTCTTGGGATGCATAGCCAAGGCCATGCGAAGATGGATGGAATGTGGTGTGAATGGGCTCCAAGATGCCTTGTTCGTGAAGGCCTAAGCCTTTGCCTTGATAGTTCTTGTGTTGGAGCATGTGACATGCAATGGGATGTTTGGTGCTTCAGAAACAAGACGCGAGTCCATTGTTTGTTGGAGAAGAATAGGTGGTGGATAGAAGTAATTCGCCTCCTACAAGGGAGTCACCACGGATGAAAGTGCTTGTGCCAAGTGAATAAGGGGATGACTTTGGGATGGGATTGGTAGATGGAGGTAAAGGATTCATGGGGGATGGTAAAGGGGTGGTAGAAGAAGGTGTGGGATCAATAAGTTGACCAATAGATGGGGGGATATCAGGGATGGGATTAGATGGGATGGTTAGATCTTGATTAGGAGAAGAGGTTGATGTTTCAACATGCTTTGGATTTGTTTCTTGGCATAGCTTGTGTGCTTGGATAGAAGTGGGAGTGACTTTGATAGATGGTGTGGGTGCTTGGATGGAGGTGATAGGTGATTGGATGGGTGTGATAGGTGCTTAACTTATGTGTGCTTGAACATGGCTACATGGTGGTTCTTGAGTTATGATAGGAGATGGTTCACGAGGTTTGATGGGTGTTGGATTGCATGAGGGTGTTTGATTCCTTGCTATTAGCTAATGGATGACATCCTTCATGAGCGTATGGGTGGAAGAGCAATATAATGGATGAATAATGATGGCGGATGGTGTAGAAATAGGATTGGGATTGGATCGGTGAGTGATAGGATTAGGTTGTGATGGTTCGTTGATGGGTTCAAGGGTTGGTATTAGACTAGATGATGGTGTTGGAGGGCACTCTAGATTGGTATATCTCTTGTCAAAGGTTATTAGATCTTGCCTAGGATAAGTTGGACTCATTTGATTTATGTAGAAGGGACCACTTGGACTTACAGGTGCTTCTTGTTGCAAAGGTGGATTTGGACTCACTAGTGCTTGGATTGATGTGATAGGTGTAATGGTAGGATATGTAGATGAAAGGTTTTGGGATTGGTATGAAGTTGAGGGTTGATATGAGGATGATGGAGGTTGATAGGAGGATGATGGAAGTTGATATGAGGTTGAAGGTTGATATGAGGATGATGGAGGTTGATATGATGTTGAAGATGATGACATGTAAGGTTGTTGTGGAATTTGTTGAGGTTGGGATGCTGTTTGGACTTCAGGTTGTGATATGATTTGTTGTTGATGTTGGTAAATGTGTTGATGTGATGATGATGGAGGGGTTGCATAGGATAGTGATTGTTGTGAGATGGATTGATATAGATAGGGGTTGTGATAAGTTGAGAAAGGGTTGATAGGACATGTGGATGAATTTGGTTGATGTGAAGTGGGGTAAGTTGATGCAGAATTGGTTTGATGTGTAAATGGATATGATGGGATAGGTGCTAGATATGATGGTTGTTGGACTTTGCAAGCGGCCAAGAGTTGTTGGATTTCTTCCGAGAGGTATTGTATGTGTGAGGATTGGCTTGTTCGACCTATTTGAATCAACTCTTGAATGCCTTGAAAGGTTCGTTTCTCTAAAGGGGATTGGCTTGCATGCATGTGGTGAAGCATATGAAGGAGCTTTTGAAAGTCCTCTAAGGTTGACATGATGTCACACATGTGGTTAAATCTTAAGTCCTTTTTGGCAAGTGCTTGGTTATGATGTTGATTGGATTTGAAATATGGTTTGGAAGATTATGGATTGATGTTGGTTGGATTTTGGATTTGATTTGGATGAGATGGGATTAGAATGATGTTGATGAATTAGATTAAGGGTGATGAGAGTGATTATGATAAGATTAGATTGAATGATTTGGATGATGATGTGGATAAGGTAGGTGATTAGGATGATTAGGATAGATGAGTGATTGGGTTTGAATGTGTTGGAAGGACTTGTCTTATGTGTTTGATGTTTTAGTTTGATTTGGCATCACATGTACAAACAAGAATCACTCACACAAGACACAAGTAGATTTGAATTTTGAATTTTGAAGAAGATGAGAATGATTAAACAAGCACACTTGCAAAACAAATCAACATGCCCTATTGTCTAGTTTGATGGGGTATGGCCAGTTAGGTTTGGTCAATTTTTAGACGAGGTTGACTAATGATTTGAAAGTGGAATCCTATGACACAGCTGGGAGAAGGGGGTAACCCACCCTTCACCTTCACTTCCCAAAGTTAGAAAGTTCTTTGGGGCTTAGCCAAGAGTGACAGGATTTTGATTTCAAAGAGGGTGTCTTTCAATTCAGCCTCGGATGAGGTCGTCCCTAGGGGTGATGAAATCCCCTAGCAGGCCTCCTAGGAAAGGGATTGACAAAAGCAAATCAAGTGAGGTGTTTTTGATCTCCAAGATCACCTTGCGGTGCGAGGAAAGAGCATACACACACCCACTTGATTCACACTCGCAGTTGATTAATTGACCTTAGAAAATTGAAATGTGATGACAAACATGTCAAACAATGATTCTTTTTAGCCCAATTTCAAAGTGTGATTGAAGACACATTGTTCATTTTAAGCCCAATTTTGATATGTGATGAAGACAAATATTATGAGATAAAGGATGAAACGAAGGCACCTAATAAAATTGCTGTCCAAATTGATGTGTTTTCTGCTCCTAATGTTGCTCCAGTCCCGAATGATCACCTGCAAGTCACAAAACGAAAACAAGGCAAGTAGACTAGCCAAATAGATTGTGATGCAAAAAAAATGATAATCTAAGAAAATTTGATGAAAAAAGAACTGATACAAAGAAAATAAGTGCATGAACAGATTCTTCAGGAGATTCTATGCATTTTGAAAAAAAAAAATCGCGAAAATTTGATCAAAATTGCAAAAGATATGAGGGTTTGAAGTTTTTAAGCTTGTTTGACTTTGACTGAGGAAGAAGGTGGGAAAAAAGTATAGTCACCTAATAAAAACCTCACAACTGCAAAGTGCTCGGAGTCCTCTTTCCGACGAATCTTTGTTTGCGCGATTTCGCCTCCATATGGCCAAGTTATGATCAAAAGAAAAAAAATGCCTCCTTCGGTGTGTAGAAGGCTCTAGGAGGTTAACTTGATTGTTTGCGAAAAAGTTAACCGTGTTGAAGATTTCGGTCACATGTTGTGGTTTGTTCTGGCAATTAGGGTTTGTTTGACAGTGTAGGTTAGCCCTACTCCTGGTCATCCATGTGACCAGGGGTCTAGCGAGGGCAAAAAATAAAATAAAACCTAACTTCAAGTTTAAAGTTTGAAAAAAACTTAAGCATGGTGGTGTTTTTGTTTGCAGAGGGACGGCGCAGGGATGGCCGAGGGTAGGGATGACCGAGGGTGGGGAGCAGGAGTCTCGGGTGATGGGAGGATGGTGGTGGGGAGGCAAAGGGAGCGGAGGGCTGTGGGAGGATGGTCGTAGGGTAGGCGGTGGCGAGTGGTGCGGGAGGGAGTGCTGCGGGGAGCGGCAGGGGCAGGGTTTGGAGGTAGCGGTCGGGGGAGAGCTGGAGGCAGGAATGGTGGAAGGGTATCGACGGGAGCGGTGGCAAGGTGTTGTGGGTGGTTCGGCGGGAGGGAGATGTGCAGAGGTGGGAGTCGGTGGTGATGGAAGGCTTCGACTGGGGGTTGGGGAGTGGCGACCAGGTAGAGCTCTGCAGGTAGTCGGCGAACAAGTGGATAGGAGGGCTTTGACCAGGACCTACAGGGAGGCGACAAGGAATGGTATGGTGGTGACTGCTATTGGAGCGGTGGTTAGGGTTTGGCAGAGGGCAGCGACCTTAACCTGCACAAAATTTGACCTTAAACCTGCCAACTTGACGATTAAACCTGCAACAACAAAAAACTATCTTCCTGCAACATAGAAAATCTAAGATCAGACACCAAGGGCCGCGGGTTCCGTACGGTACGGCCTGTGGCCCTAAAAAATTTTCAAAAAATATATCAAACTTTATAGTCAAAATTCATGGAATCGACGTCCTGAGCGCGAAAATGATGTCCGTTTTTGCGTAGGATGCAACCTGCCACACTTTCTCACCAAAACTTCATAAAATTTCTTAGAAAAAGAAGATTTTGGCAACAAAACTTGCATAAATTGACGATTGGATTCGAGACCAAGCGTGCCAATGTAATATGTGAAAATCTGAATGAAAGTAGAAACTAATCTAATGCATAAACAAAATGATTATACCTTCATGAAGACCTCACAAATCCATGCGGGAAGGAGTGCACCTACGTAGCTCCTCAGATTGTTCCTGTGATAACTGATAGGTATGTGGATTGCTCAATGCATACAACACAATGTGGATGAGAGACAAGTGATTTGATGACTGATTTGGATGGAGATAGGGGATGATCAGAGTGATTTTGGCAGAGGTTTGGTAAGATGAGGAGATTGGGGAGTGATTTTGACAGAGTTCTGATGCATTAGATGGTCTTATCAAAATGGCTTGGGAGAGGCTCAATTTATAGAATTTTGGAGATGAGGATGGAGGGTGAGGATTCATTTGACAGTGAATCTTTTATTCCTAGTGGATGAATTAAAAATTCCCATTTTGGGAAGAGTGGGGGATAGTGGGAGACATCTGAATTTAAAATTCAGTGAGCGGATGAGTGGGGGACAAGGTTAACTAAGTGGCATCTTAATTAACTTAAGTCTAGGTTAATTAGATAATCAGGATTTATCTAATTAATCAGGGATTAGGGAAATGGATAAATCAATTAAATGAATATTAGGAATATTCATTCAATTAATAGGATAGGGTTGTAAGGTTAAATGGATTATTAGGTGAATTAATTGATCACCAGGGATATGCAGATTGGGGGAATGGATTAGTGCGAGGTATGGAAAATTGGTTTGCCGAGCAGTCCAATTTTAGGTGTCTACATCATCATCATCCATTTTGGCAAAAGATACAATGGTTACTTGTTTGGTTCGTCGGTCTTTTGGTTTTTGATTTTTATCTTTGTCCTATTCGAAGATCACATCAAAGCTACCTTGATCTTATTATATCATGGTATGTGGTGAAAACATCTAGAATGGGGCATAGTCTTGCTTTTGTATGCTGTGCTTGTGGGTTGGTTTCATTACTCCAAGCTAGTATTCATATCTTGATTGATCATAGAGTCGGTTCTAGCATATTGATCTCCTTATGCATCTAAGGTTCATCATACCTTTTATGTACTAAGGGCTTATGCTATGAGTCCCCTTCCCTCGTCTAGACAAGGTTGTACTATCTTGGGCATGCATGGGATCATCCCTTTGTCTATGTGTCGGGTCCATGCAAACATTGGATAAACATCATCACCCTGGTCTTCTATACCTTGGTGAACATATCCACTTTGCTATATCAAACCTAGGATTGCTCAAATTCAGTTTTAGCACAATGATCATCCACCAATCATCTCCAAACATCATCATCCTTTCATCCCACCACTTATCCTCTGACTAGTTCAACCAATATGTCCCATCCATTTTGAGAGCACAACCGTGTTCTTACAACCCGCCTATTCTCTCGAGGGGGCATCACCCTTACCAATTATCCCCAAACCTTACCCTATTCTTCCAAACCAAAATCTTTTTTCTATCCAATCTATCTCTATGTTTCAACTTATTTCAAATGATGTTGCTTAGCCACAACACCATCTCAAAGAGGGGCAAATGTAGACACCTAAAATTGGACTGCTCGGCAAACCAATTTTCCGTACCTCGCACTAATCCATTCCCCCAATCTACATATCCCTGGTGATCAATTAATTCACCTAATAATCCATTTAACCTTACAACCCTATCCTATTAATTGAATGAATATTTCTAATATTCATTTAATTGATTTATCCATTTCCCCAATCCCTGATTAATTAGATAAATCCTGATTATCTAATTAACCTAGACTTAGGTTAATTAAGATGCCACTTAATTAACCTTGTCCCCCACTCTCCCACTCACTGAATTTTAAATTCAGATGTCTCCCACTCACTGAATTTTAATATTCAGATGTCTCCCACTATCCCCCACTCTTCCCAAAATGGGAATTTTTAATTCATCCATTAGGAATAAAAGATTCACTTTTATTCCTAGCCCTTGATCTTGTCAAATGAATCCTCACCCTCCATCCTCATCTCCAAAATTCTATAAATTGAGCCTCTCCCAAGACATTTTGATAAGACCATCTAATGCATCAGAACTCTGTCAAAATCACTCCCCAATCTCCTCATCTTACCAAACCTCTGCCAAAATCACTCTGATCATCCCCTATCTCCATCCAAATTAGTCATCAAATCACTTGTCTCTCATCCACATTGTGTTGTATGCATTGAGCAATCCACATACCTATCAGTTATCACGGGAACAATCTGAGGAGCTACGTAGGCGCACTCCTTCCCGCATGGATTTGTGAGGTCTTCATGAAGGTATAATCGTTTTGTTTATGCATTAGATTAGTTTCTACTTTCATTCAGATTTTCACATATTACAGAAACATTATTTTTTAAAATGCCCCCCTCTATATTTAATTTTTATATTGCATTTTTAAACTTTGAAACTTATGCAACTTTTAATTTCATCCTCTTGGTGTTTGGCGCATTTCCACTGAGGTCAAATCAGACATCCAACGACTACAAAAATTTGCACTGGTGCATTATCAATTATTTTAAGCAAACCCATTTCCTTAGAATTCGCTTCGCCGGCCAAATTCAGGCACCTGCTTTATAAACTGACCCGCCGGACAAGTTCACCGTAACTGGAATGCATTAAAATAATGCATCAAATGGTCTCTGATTTTGATGAAATTGGAACTGGAGACATTTGAGACTACATCGCCAACTGGTCACCCTCAGAATTGCAAGATTTGAAACTTTTCGGAAAGCCAATTTTAACCTGGTCATAGTTAGAAAATAATTAAAAGACCGAACAAAACTTGTCATGGAAGCATAAAATTGAGCAGGTGTGTAACCATATGTGCCAACAAAACATCCTACCAAACAGATTTGCGAGATAATTTTTGAGTTGAAAATTTTTTATTGATGAAGGTGGTCTCCGGGGTAGATTGACTAGCTTGTCGACCAAGCCTTTGTCGACACGTCGAAAGAATATTGACACATAAAATTTACAAAATTTGAGGGTGCCACCACATCTAAAACATAAGTATAGTTTCAACACACAAAATGAAGGCCAAAGTCAAAAGCACATACATAATAAAGGTCCAAACCACAAAACCCCAAAAAGTTGAATTGAATGTCACACATCAAAACACACAATGTGAACACATATGAAAACACCAAATGTTCAAACATAAGAAATAAAATCAAAAGTTTTAAAAAAAATACATCAACCCATAAAAAGTTGTTCATCCAAACCACAATTATGAGAAACATACTTCATCTAAAGCATAAGAATAGTTTCAACACACAAAGTAAAGGCCGAACTCAAAATCACACACATAATAAAGGTCAAAGTCCAAATCATGGTAAGAAGTCAAAGTTAGACAATATCCAACACACAATGAAGCCAAAATCAAGTCCACATACACAATATGAAGGTCTAGGTTGAAACACACTTCCAAATGATCAGATGCTCAAGGTTCAAACACAAAAAGCATACAAAATGAAGGGCACATGACATATACTTCATCAACACTCTAAATATTCATTCAAACCATACAAAATACACACCATAAAAAGTCTACCATGTATTCAATACACATATGAGAAACACACTTCATCTAAATCATAAGAAGAGTTTCAACACACAAAGTGAAGGCCAAACTCAAAAGCACATGCATAATAAAGGTCAAAGTCCAAACCACAATAAGAAATCAAAGTTAGAACACATCCAACACATAATGAAGCCAAACTCAAGTCCAAATACACACTTCCAAATGATAGAATGCTTAGGGTTCAAACACAAGAAACATACAAAATGAAGGGCAAAGCACATATACTTCATCAACACACTTCATCTTCATTCAAACCATACATAATACACACCATAAAATGTCTACCATGTATTCAACACACCATATGAGAAACACACTTCATCTAAAGATGTATAAGAATAGCTTCAACACACAAAGTGAAGGCCAAACTCAAAAGCACATACATAGTAAAGGTCAAAGTCCAAACCACAATAATAAGTCAAAGTTAGATAATATCCAACACACAATGAAGCCAAATTCAAGTCCACATACACACTATGAAGGTCAAGCTTCAAACACACTTCCAAATGATAATATGCTCAGGGTTCAAACACAAAAGACATACAAAATGAAGGGAAAGTACATTTACTTCATCAACACACTTCATCTTCATTCAAACCATACAAAATACACATCATAAAAAGTCTACCATGTATTCAACACACATATGAGAAACACACTTCATCTAAAGCATAAGAATAGTTTCAACACACAAAGTGAAGGCCAAACTCAAAAGTACACACATAACAAAGGTTAAAGTTCAAACCACAATAAGAAGTCAAAGTTAGACAATATCCAACACATAATGAAGCCAAACTCAAGTACGCATACACACTATGAAGGTTAAGGTTCAAACGTAATTCCAAATAATAGGATGCTCAAGGTTCAAACATAAAAAACATACAAAATGAAGGGAAAAGTACATATACTTCATCAACACACTTCATTTTCATTGAAACCATACAAAATACACATCATAAAAAGTCTACCATGTATTCAACACACATATAAAGAAACACATGTCATCTAAAGCATAAAAGAAGTTTCAACACACAAAGTTAAGGCCAAACTCAAAGGCACACACATAATAAAGGTCGAAGTCCAAACCACAATAAGAAGTCAAAGTTAGATAATATCCAACACACGATGAAGCCAAATTCAACTCCACATACACACTATGAAGGTCAAGGTTCAAACACACTTCCAAATGATAGGATGCTCAAGGTTCAAACACACAATACATACAAAATGAAAGGAAAAGTACATATACTTCATCAACACACTTCATCTTCATTCAAACCATACAAAATAGACATCATAAAAATTCTACCATGTATTCAACACACATATGAGAAACACGTCATCTAAAGTATAAGAATAGTTTTAACACACAAAGTGAAGGCCAAACTCAAAAGCACACACATAACAAATTTCAAAGTCCAAACCACCATAAGAAGTCAAAGTTAGACAATATCCAACACACTATGAAGGTCAAGGTTTAAACACAAAAAACATACAAAATGAAGGGCAAAGTACATATACTTCATCAATACACTTCGTCTTCATTCAAACCATACAAAATACACACCATAAAATGTCTACCATGTATTCAACACACATGAGAAACACACGTCATCTAAAGCATAATAATATTTTCAACACACAACATGAAGGCCAAACTCAAAAGCACACATAATAAAGGTTAGAGTACAAACCACAATAAGAAGTCAATGTTAGACAATATCCAACACACAATGAAGCCAAACTCAAGTCCACATATACACTATGAAGGTCAAGGTTTAAACACACTTCCAAATGATAGGATGCTCAAGGATCAAACACAAAAAACATAAAATGAAGGGAAAAGTAAATATACTTCATCGATAGACTTCATCTTCATTCAAACTATTCAAAATACACACCATAAAAAGTGTACCATGTATTCAAGAAACATATGAGAAACACACTTCATCTAAAGCATAATAATAGTTTCAACATACAAAGTGAAGGCCAAACTCAAAATCAGACACATAATAAAGGTCAAAGTCCAAGCTACAATAAGAAGTCAAAGCTAGACAATATCCAACACACAATGAAGCCAAACTCAAGTCCACATACACACTATTAAGATCAAGGTTCAAACACACTTACAAATGATAGGATGCTCAAGGTTCAAACATAAAAAACATACAAAATGAAGGGTAAAGTACATATACTTCAATCAACACACTTCATCTTCATTCAAACCATACAAAATACACACCATAAAAAGTCTACCATGTATTCAACACACATATGAGAAACACGCTTCATCTAAAACATAAGAATAGTTTCAACACACAAAGTGAAGGCAAAACTCAAAAGCACACGCATAATAAAGGTCAAAGTCCAAACCAAACCACAATAAGAAGTCAAAGCTAGACAATATCTAACGCACAATGAAGCCAAACTCAAGTCCGCATACACACTATGAAGATCAAGGTTCAAACACACTTCCAAATATTAGGATGCTCAAGGTTCAAACACAAAAAACATACAAAATGAAGGACAAAGTACATATACTTCATCAACACACTTCATCTTCATTCAAACCATACAAAATACACACCATCACAAGTCTACCATGTGTTCAACACACATATGAGAAACACACTTCATTTAAAGCATAATAATAGTTTCAACACACAAAATGAATGCCAAACTTTAAAGCACACACATAATAAAGGTCAAAGTCCAAACTAGAATAAGAAGTCAAAGCTAGACAATATCCAACACACAATAAAGCCAAACTCAAGTCCACATACACACTATGAAGGTCAAGGTTCAAACACACTTTCAAACTATAGGATGCTCAAGGTTCAAATACAAAAGACATACAAGATGAAGGGCAATGTACATATACTACATCAACACACTTCATCTTTATTCAAACCACATGAAATACACACCATTAAAAGTCTACCTTGTATTCAACACAAATATGAGAAACACACTTCATCTAAAGTAAAATAATAGTTTCAACACACAAAGTGAAGGGCAAACTCAAATGTAAACATAATAAAGGTCAAAGTCCGAACCACAATAAGAACTCAAAGTTAAACAACATCCAACACATGATGAAACCAAACTCAAGCCCACATACACATTATGAAGGTCAAGGTTCAAACACACTTCCAAATGATAAGATGCTCAAGGTTCAAACACAAAAAATATACAAAATGAAAGGCAAAGTACATATACTTTATCAACACACTTCATCTTCAATCAAACCATAAAAAATACACATCATAAAAATCTACCATTTATTCAACACACATATGAGAAACACACTTCATCTAAAGCATAAGAATAGTTTCAACACACAAAGTGAAGGCCAAACTCAAAAGCACACATATAATAAAGGTCAAAGTCCATACTACAATAAGAAGTTAAATTTAGACAATATCCAACACACACTGAAGTTAAACTCAAGTACACAAAAGAAACACACTTCTTCTAAAGTATAAGAATAGTTTCAACACACAAAGTGAAGGCCAAACTCAAAAACACACATATAATAAAGGTCAAAGTCTATACTACAATAAGAAGTCAAAGTTAGACAATATCCAACACACAATGAAGCTAAGCTCACATCCACAAACACACTATGAAGTTCGAGGTTCAAACACACTTCCAAATGATAGTAAGCTCAAGGTTCAAACACAAAAGACATATAAAATGAAGGGTAAAAACACACTTTGTCTTCATTGAAACCATACAAAATACACACCATAAAAGTCTACCATGTATTCAACATGCATATGAGAAACACAGTTCATCTAAAACATAAGAATAGTTTCAACACACAAAATGAAGGCCAAGCTCAAAAGCACACACATAATAAAGGTCAAATTCTAAACCACAATAAGAAGTCAATGTTAGACAATATCCAACACACATTGAAGCCAAACTCAAGTCCACATACACACTATGAAATGATAGGATGCTCATGTTTCAAACACAAAAAACATATAAAATGAAGGGCAAAGTACATATATACTTCATCAACACAACATACTTCATCTTCATTCAAACCATACAAAATACACACCATAAAATATCTACCATGTATTCAAGACACATATAAATCACATTGAAGCCATACAAAATACACACCATAAAAAGTCTACCATGTATTCAACACACATATGAGAAACACACTTCATCTAAAGCATAAGAATAGTTTCAACACACAAAATGAAGGCCAAACTCAAAAGCACACACATAATAAAGGTAAAAGTCTAAACCACAATAAGAAGTCAATGTTAGACAATATCCAACACACATTGAAGCCAAACTCAAGTCCACATACACACTATGAAATGATAGGATGCTCATATTTCAAACACAAAAAACATATAAAATGAAGGGCAAAGTACATATATACTCCATCAACACAACACACTTCATCTTCATTCAAACCATACAAAATACACACCATATAAAGTCTACCATGTATTCAAGACACATATAAATCACATTGAAACCATACAAAATACACACCATAAAGAGTCTACCATGTACTCAACACACATATGAGAAACACACTTCATCTAAAGCATAAGAATAGTTTCAACACACAAAATGGAGGCTAAATTCAAAAGCACACACATAATAAAAGTCAAAGTCTAAACCACAATAAGAAGTCAATGTTAGACAATATCCAACACATATTGAAGCCAAACTCAATTTCACATACACACTATGAAATGATAGGATGCTCATATTTCAAACACAAAAAGCATATAAAATGAAGGGCAAAGTACATATATAGTCCATCAAGACAACACACTTCATCTTCGTTCAAACCATACAAAAATGAATTCAAATTGTTACAAATATTGTAATATCATAGTAACATAGTCTACTTTAAAAATAATTTAATGAAGTAATCTATTTGGAAACATCAATAATTCATTTTAACAAAATAATCCAATGAAGCAATCTATCTACTTAAAACTATTACAAAAATAATATAATAAAATATTTCACTAATTTTTTTTAATAAAATTATCCATCCATAAAAAATAATGATTCATCCACTTTATCCAAAGATTAATGTATAAAACTATCTACTTATAACCATTACAAAAATAATATAATAAAATAATTCAATAAATAAAGATTTTATCCACTTTATACAATGATTAATAATCTGCATTAAAAGTCCACTTTATACAGTAGGAAAATATTATAACAGTCCAAATTATACAAAGATTAATAGTCCACTGACTTTATATATATAACAGTTAGTTCAACATTTCAATTAAAATGTCTATATAAAACTTTTTATTTGATAGAGATTAGATATTTGTAATCAATTTCTGAGTTGTTTTTATGATCTCATCGAAACTGTTAGGGCACCAAGAAGGCTTAACTGCACTAGCCCACTCAAAAAGACATTATATTTAAACCCTACCCTATTATGAAAAAAGATTCAGTAAAAATAATTCTAGATATACTTTACAAGGGAAAAATATAGTCTCAAATTTAACAACATAATTTTATCTAAATGTAATTATACCTGAACAAATTGTAAGCACAAAATTAGATATATATTAACTTTAAGCAACCCTACACTACAGAACAACAGTGTGCATTTGAAGAACTCAAGTACAAAATCAATCATCCACCCGTACTTGTTTTTCCCAATCTTCAGCAACCTTTTGTGGTTGACACTAATGCTAGTGATAATGCTATAGGAGTTGTTTTGTTGCAATAAGAAGACTAGTTTGCTATCATTTAGGGTTGTTCAAAGGCACTGTCCTAAACTATAATACAACTACATATGACATGAAATTGTATGCTTTGGTCTGTGCAGTGAAGAAGTGGAAACACTATCTCATGGGCAAGGAAACAATAGCACAATTACAATACTTATTTTTTTATGCTTGAAGAAAGTATATTATTATTGTAAGCACTCCAATATTTTTTTCAAAATTGGAGTGATCATCAACCACTCCAATACTTTTTTTTAATATTGAAGAAAGCAAGATTACAAGAAGAAGACAGTGCTTAGTAGAGCAACTACAAGACAACCAAAGAACCCCACAGAGTACAACCCAACAAAGAACAGAACTAAAAAATACAGCTCCTATAGAAAAGAACAACAATCCTGGGCCATAAAGGGTCCTTGGACAGAATCAGCCCTGGAATATAATTGCAGCACCATAAACAGAAAGACTGGTATTGTGGCATGACAATATTTAAGACAGAGAAGACCTTCTATATTTGCAAGCACAAACAAAATCCAAGAATCTCATCAAGTGGATGGGATTCCTATACAATAGTTTCATTTGGTGATCAAATACAAGTGGGGTGTGACTAATGTGGTGGATGATCAGTTGTCAAGACCAAGACTAGCACTTCTTTCAGTGGTTGGTACCCTTACTTTGTTGGAGCTATTTGCTAAGGAAGTTTCTATTGATGAATATGAGCATGATAAGGATTCAGTGAGATATATCAGCAGACTGATAGGGGAAGTGGCTAATTTTGAGCCAAATCTTGATTATTTCTTCAAGATGGGCTCCTCTACAAAGTGGGAAATTAAGCTCATACCTTGAGAGTTGCAGGACATTTTGGAGTATCTAAAATAGTTTTAAACCTTCACCTGTATGTTTATTGTCCCTATGTGCAAAGAAGATTTGTCAAACTTCATTAGGGGTTGCAAGTTATGTAGCATAAGTAAGCCAAGCAATCGAAACTTGAAATACCAGCCTGGCAACCACTACCCGTGGCTACTAGACCATGCAAGAACATCTCCATGGATTTTATGGGTGGTCTTCCAATGTCCAAGCATGGGCATGACTACCTATTTGTAAGATGTGTGTTAATTGCATACAAGAAGAACTTGAAGGGAAGGGATACAGCTGAGTTGTTCTTCAACCATGTGCCAGTTCATTTTGGACTCCTAAAGAGCATCATAACAGATAGGGATGCTCTCTTTTTGGAAAAGTTTTGGTGACTAACAAGCTGGCTGATATGTTTTCAAGACAGATTTAACCCTAAACAAACCTTATTAAACTTATAGAAGTCATCTTTCTGAAATGGCAGATTTAACTCTAGGCCAGAAAATTTAATATAACCTTAGTTTTCTTTCTGAAATGGCAGGATTTAACCCTAAGTTAGAAAAATTAATATAACCTTAGTGTTCTTTTCGAAATGGCAGATTTAACCCTGGGCCAGAAAATTTAATATAACCTTCTGAAATGGCAGGATTTAACCCTAAGCTAGAAAAATTAATATAACCTTAGTGTTCTTTTTGAAATGGCAGATTTAACCCTAAGCTAGAAAAATTAATATAACCTTAGTCTTCTTTCTGAAATGGTAGAAATTGAATAAGATTCAAAACATTAGAAAATGCATATCTCCACATTGGGGGAAACTTCAGCATGGATAAATTTCTAAATAAAAAATGAAAAAGCTTTAAAACACTTCAAAAAACTCTAATCAGCATATTGGGGGAAATTTTATGTAGAAATTTGTAAAGTTAAACTAATAATCTAAAAAATTTGAGAGCATAGAAAATAAAATTCAAACAATAAAATTTAAAATCATACTTACCAGCTTGTGAGATGCATCCTGCTCCATTAGTGTAGTCGACTGCCACTCTTCGTCTACCCAAACGAAGGGAGAGGTTTCATTCCACCGCTTTAATTCCACTACTCACAGAAAGCATGTAGACAGACAGAGCACGACCATGCCAAATACAGTCCAAACCCAAAGATAGAAACACAATACAAAATGCGGAAACCAAAAGTCTCAAATCAAAAACCAAAACACAGAATGAAATAAATCAGGAATTTAAAAACAAAACATGATATGAAGTAAAAAAATCAATGGAATATTACTGTATTTATAGAGCACGGGCAGGCCCCAACATGCTCTTCATGGTCCGCTCCTCAACGGTTAAATCCAGCTGTTACCATGGGCTAAATTCTATGGTTGTATAGTCATATTTAGGTATTTTTGCTCTCAAATACAATCAAAATTTTAAAAAGCCCATGTTACATGAATAGAGAGATTTTAGACTAATTGTAAAAATTTATATAGGATTATGATTATATATATATATATATATATATATATAGTTTATAAATAAGTTTACTTATATTAAGGTATATCATAATATTTTAAGGGTACCTTTGAATGGATAATCGTCATAACAAAATTGCTTGGCAGGAAGGGTCGACTGTCAAATTTAGGCTCTGCTTGTTACTATCATGTCTTCTCAATAATTGCTTTTCATTCATATAATGTTAGATCTCCCCATTTATACATGACTTCAAATGTTCCATGATTTCAAGGAAATGTAACAATTCAAATACATTATTTGATGTCATTCAAGATAGTGGCATCTTGGACCAAGTAGGTAGATTCAAAAGTTAAAACTTCACAATGATCAACTATGAATAGGGAGACAACGACGGAGCACCAAGGCCTAGTAATAGCTGAGTCGATGGGCTAAGGCTCACCAAAAGTTGACACATAAGCTCTCAATGCTCTGTGGTATTTAAACCACATGAGCACTAAACAAATATAATTGATTCGCCACTTATGTCAACAATGGCCTCACATGGCAGAGTTTAATACTTTCCTCTATAATGTGAGTGCACATTCATGACCACATATACAAATACCTTAGGCCAATAAAATAACCACACCTTGAGCCAAGTGGATTTGATATTTTTAACCTTGAAATTGATCTAATAAGATAGGACAAGATCTGATGTTTAATAGACGTCTCAAACATACAATCATAAATATTTTGGACATGAGAGCCTATGTAAATGTAAGTTTATCTACATCCATAAGGAGCATTGGAACATTCCATAGGTGAAGTTTGAAACTAGAGGACAAAATAAATTAGGAAACTTGAGTCATGCAAGAGTCGAGAGACTAGACCATGTCAAGCACAAGATACAATGGCTAAAGTTTGTTACACTTTAAGGAATTGGGTTGTTTAGCCTTGAACCATCAATCTTACATTGAGTAATTTGCACCATATATACTTGTCTAAAATTGAATTGACAACCTACCTTTAATTGGAAGTTTCTCCCTATTAATGCTTCTTGACCTATGCACATGATATTGATGTAGTCTACGCCATGATAAATCTGCCAATGTCTTAAGTAGTAAAGCTTATGATAAAAATAAATAAATAAAATGGGTTTGTTTTCGGGTTGCTTAGTTGGGGCATTACAAATCATGAATATGAATTAACATTAATTTGCACAAATTTTAATCTAAAAGCATTTACCCAAGATTATTGTTCTAAATAAACATTATTCAAAAGCCATAATTTAAATGAACATTATGTCAAAACACATAATAAGATCAAACCTAAGATGTTAATTTATTAAAGCATGAATAATATAAATCAAGCATTTAGATTAATAATTGGTCCATTTTTATCATAAAATCCTTAAAGTATTATTCTAATACTAATATTAGCCAACTAATTGGTACATTGAGTAAAATTTCTTGCTAAAGATCTTTCCAACAAACTAAATCTCCCTTCCAAGAAAATCAACTCTCTTTCTAATCCTCTATGGTTCCTCTCACAATCCACAATAAAATAACAAAATCTCACAACACTCAACTCAGAAATGCAACAGAAAAATAAGAAAGCTCTTGGCTAGAAAAATTATGTGGAATAGAATGAGAGAGCTCCCCTTTTTATACAAGAAAACTAAGAGAACTTAGGCTACAAACTAGCTTGTAAAATCTCCATAACTCCCTCTTCATCAAAATAGATTTAGAGATGGCAAAAGGAAATCAAACAAAGATGACACATAAGAGAACACATAGGAAACAACTCATGCAAAATAAAGAAAATAGACTTCTAAAAGATTAAAAACTCTTCATAAAGGTGACACAAAATCAACCATGTTTCCTATTTACTAGAAAAGCTGGTTACAAAGAATAAGTCATTGTAGCAAAGCTGGTGACAAAGAATAAGTCATTGTATATGTTGGAAACCAAATGCATTTGAGGTAGAGATTGGGTGTTTTATCACTCTTCTCTATCCCCTAATTCAAGAGATCCAGTTTAGTTTCAGGGGGAGCTTATGCCTTCAATTCTATATCTCTGAAACTAGGTCATTACAGGTACAGTAATGCATGTACCATGTAACATCAGTTGGTTTGCAGGACTGTTGGTTCATGATTGCCATGTTCAGTCTATTACGTATAAAATGCAGTGTTTCAGGTTGATGCAAATGCAAGAAATGTGCACGACAATGTAGGATATGTCCAAGGGGGAGTAGTGAAGATGCCATTTTCCCATTAGCAGTGTTGTTCATTATCGTTCAAGGAAAGGAACACATTCTTTGTAAGTATGACAGTCATAGACAGTATTTTCATAATCTTGTGGATGACAGGATTTATATTTGTATCAGTATCTTATGTAAGGTTTGATCACTGCCCACTCTATATTCACCATCCTGATTCAATGTCAGTGCTGCCATGTTGACTTACAACTGATTTCATCTTGATATGCCACTCTCGGTATACTAGGTCAGTCTTCTATTCAGTGTTTGAACATGACAGTGATAGGGGTGCATATCAATATTGTTATCAGTGTGCATGGTCAATAATCAGTATTTGGTTTTGTGTTTGGATTAGTGCTTCCATCAGTGTATTGTATGGCAATAGTAGCGAGGCAATGTGGATAATAGGACAGTCAAATATGGCATCAGGTATGACTATTTTCCTATCCATCTTTCTCAGCAACATAATAGGGTCAATTAGGGGGAGTCACAATGTCCTGAGTAATGCATTGTTGTATACCATGTTAGGAGGTCTCCACCCTTTGTCATTGATGTCAAAGGGGGACTAAGATCCTGTGGCATTATGCAGAACCTTCAAGATTATGATCAGTAGTCATTATGATCTCCATTGTGATCTCAAAGTACATGATCTCAGAGTTCTCAGAGTGGTGGCATTATGATCAATGACACAATAGCATTATGATCTTGGTTAGTATAACATGATCAGGATCAGTATAGCTAGATCATCTTATCTTATGGCATCTTATCTCAGTGGCATTATGCGGTCATCAGAGCAGTGGTATGATCATAATTTCATCGGGATGATATGTTTCAATATGTTTTAGTGGATCAATATGAAATTAGATATTGCAGTGTTTCAAGTTCAATCACCACAGATGACAATATCAGATAGGGGAGATTGCAAAGTGTAATTTTTGCAAAGGTAAGTGCAAAGATTGTTTAGGTTGACATCAATGTCAAATGGGGAGTTTGTTGGCATTATTTTGTCATTGATGTCAAAGATGTTATCTCTGCTTCACTTTATCTTGTTGAAGGCTTGAATAGTTGTACTTAGAAGTGTTGAGCATATGGTCATTTCATGGATTAGGGTTTATCAGAACTATATGGTGTTTGTTCAAGTCCTAGCCCTAAAACTTTTGTAAGCAAGTTTCAAAATGGACTTATTATTAGTGTTGCTTCTATATCTTTATTCTCTACAATAGAAAATTTCAAGGTATTAGTGTTTGATGATATCTTTAGAGTGTCAAAACTTGAAGCTCAAACTTCTAAAGTTTCAAAATGGTTAAATCCTAAAACCCTAATATCTCATTCTCTCTAAAGCAACGTTTTTATTGGTTTCAACTTCAAAGAGATTGTCTCTATCTCTGTTTATCCTCTGCAACAAGGTCATCTTCAGTGGTAGATTAGGGTTTATTATTAAGAAGAAGGTTTAAACCCTAAAACTAGTCTAAGTCATTCAAAACATGTCCCTTGACTAGACGGGTTGCACTTTTCTTATAATTGAATGGTGACTTGTAATCACCGGCACACCTGGCAAGTCACTTAAGTGACATCTTAAAGCCATTATATTCGTCAGTTGACCGACCCCTTGACCTAGCTGGAACCAATGTCTCCTTGTGTCACTATGCCAATGGACGGGAAACCTTAGATCAACGGCAAACATTCAATCTTTGGGTGGCACAAAGATCTCCATCTACAGTGGGTTTTTGAACTCATAATGGACACTTTACTTCATTGATATTTAATGGGCATCTACCTGTATAAGAAGTTTTATAACAATTTTTGCAGTTGTGATAACTATTTTAGAAGAGCGATGGATTCAATTTGTTTATTGGAAGAAGAGGAATAGGATCCCGATGATTCTAAGATAGGGGAATGTTTTATTTATATTAGATTTTTGGGAAGAGAATAAGTTGTTGATGAAATAATAAAGAACTATTCCTTGAAAGGCAAAGAATAAGAGTGATGTTGGTGTATGCATAAGAACTATAGAGAACAGAGTAATCAATGTATAATGTTGATTACAAAAGTGGCATTTGACTTCTTGGTATCATCATAGGAAAAGTAACTCTTTGTATTTATGCTTCTTAACATTAGGGACATTTTGCTTGTATATGGTTGATGAACTTCTTGCAGAATCATTCATGGAATGTGAGAGTAAAAGAAGAAAGGGATGTTGATATATATACAGATTAAAGGGTTTGAACCTGACAGGGTAGTAAATGAGCTTATATAGACCAGGTATCATTTGCATAAGATGTTAAAATAGTAAAAAATCTTTCTTTTGTATAAGATAATAAAAGATGGGGAATGAGATAGATGTATGGTGAGAGAATTTGTATGCAGAAGGTGTATCTAATTCCTAGATATCAGTGATGACAGAGTAGTGCATTTTTTTGTGGTGAGTGGATGTTGGATAGTTAAACAGCCATTCTTTGAATAATGTGAAAAGGAAGAGTATGGTACTATTTTTGAATATCTTTGTTATCACTTGGAATTGTGCCCATTGTTGGTAATCATTTATGTTTAGGGTTTTGGGCTCGAGCTACTGGTGGTGCTTGCATAAGTATTCAGGTTTCAAGCATTTAGTTATGTAGGCACCTTCCCAAAAATCCAAAAAAATCTAACACTTTCGGCATCTGTAGTTGATAAAATGCAAAAAATCAGTTAAGGTGCAAGTGTCTTTGTATATACAAAGGTGTTTGTATATACATACAGGTCAAAATGTGCATTGGTGGGTGCAAAATCTCTATCGCCCTTTGAAAAAATTAGTTAGATGCATTTCTGAATGCATATCGGGCTTAGAATGTGCATATACAAAGGGGGAATCTTTCGCAGATTCCTGGGAATATTCCCGCTTTGTATATCGGGTTGCATATAAGTATACATTGAAAATTATACAAGGGCGCACATGCAGGATGAATAGTGTAGCGAGCAAGATACATGTGGTAGGGCCTGCAGGTATATACAAACGAGTTTGTATATTCGACATACAAGCAAATATACAAAGGTAAATGTGCAAGCCGGATCCGATGCGAAGATCAAATTCAGCAAATTTAGGGTTGGCATCCGCGACTCGTATGTTTGAGTGCTTGTATGTGTGCCGATATACAAGAGGAGTTAGATACAAGCCGGATTTCAAAGCAACTTCAGCATGCTTCATGATAATTTGAAATCCGCACCTTGTATGTATGAGTTGTATGTATATGCAGATATACATTGAGATATGCAAGGAAAGAAGATACAGGGTGGACCTGATTGAAAATTCCAATTTGCTCTATAACAGTTTGGGGTCCGCCTTGTATGTTGAACTGTTGTATGTATATGCATGTTGTATATACAAAGATTTAAAAAAGTGAATTTGTATATGCATATGTTTATGTATATACAAGGGCAAAAAGGCAAAATATAGAAATGAAAAGCCAGCGATAGCAAAAGGTGCCTACGTGGCACGATCTAATTGGCTGGCGACCTGTCAGTGCGATTTTGAGGCCGTGGATCTCAGCGATAGGAGTGGATCGACGGCCTTGTTTTGAACCTGCAGCGATGGTTTTTCCTGAGCATGTGCGGCCATTTTTGAGCGAGAAAATCTCCAGATGCATCTGTTGTTGCATCCCGCGGGTAGCTGAAGTATTGATGGCAGTTGTGTAGAGACGTATGGGTCAAGTTGACAAGTTCAACCACCTGATTTAAGAAGAGGATCTCCATGCGGCGGCACTTTTCCTGAACATACCTGCTCCCTCCTCCTTGTCCCTCTGCTACATTGAATATTTTGAGTGCCAATTTGAAAGATACATTGTATCTAGCGAACTTTTTGACCTGCCATGTAATTAATTTTGTTGAGAACACAGTCTTGGTATAAAAGCCAAACTATGTCACTCTTTTTGGTGGTTGAAGACTTGGCCATTTTTTGTGTGAATAATGAAAAATAGAGCGTTTCCTGTGTGTTGTATCTCTGTGGAGTTTATGAGTTGCATCTGAAGTGTATCTTGCACATATGTTTAGTTTCTTGTCATTGTATATGAGAAATGCATTGTTGCATGTATTTATCTGTTTGTCTCCATTTGTTGCATGTAATTTCTTCTTTTGAATCTGGTTGCTAAGGGTTTCTTAGATTCTAGGGTATAGTCTTGCTGTATCACATGCTTAATCTATAACTTCCATTCAAGGAGTGGATTAAACTGTTCTAGGTTGAGTATGGAGAAGATTGTATGTCAACTGGGATATTTGTAAGTAGAGACAGTTAAATACTTATTCTTGGGTGGTATTTGTAAGGCAAACACCAGTCCTAACCCCTTGAAACTTGAATGCTAGTTGCAAGCCACTCTCTTGTATACATCTAGTTGACTCCTTGCCCTGGGATAGGCACTGGTCTACTTCTGGATTAGTAGTTATGATCCAAAACCCTTGTCTTGCATCTAAACCATTAAACCAATCCATTCACATTCTCAACCTATTAGTTGTAGGAGTAGGATTAGGAACCCCTGCATACTCTCATACCTGACCAGACAAATATGTCCAAGAACGTTGCCAACCTTGTGATTTATCACACAAATCTTGATCCACACATGAGAGTATTCTGCCTGTTATTACAAAGTTAAATCTTTCTGTCATTTGGAGAGTAAATGTTACATCTTTATCAAATAGGGACACCCCCCGTGGTGCGGCAAAACCAGAAGTGAAGGGGAGGCAGCTCACGCAACCTCCCGTGTCTGTTGGTTAAATCTACTTGTGCATTGGAACTGGCAAACCCTCTGCCGATTCAAAAAAATTACCAACACCCGTATGCAAGGATGGTGAAGCACTGCAATTCCATGTAACATGGGACTAATTTTAGGTTGTGGGTGCCCTATAACGAAATTAGACCTCTAGATTATAGGATGGTTCCCTTCGAATGTTCTATTGAGATGTATGTTTTTACTATTTTGGAAAAGGGGAGAAAGAAACTAAATGAATGCTAAAGGTAAAAATGGTGATGCACCTGATTTGGATAAAAATAATGCAATCTGATCCACAATGGTTACTCAAAAATCTAACTTATACACAATCCAGATTTGGCATAAATATCACATAAGTGATTCTAAGGAAGGTTTGAAAACAGGGTTTCTATGAACGAAAAGATTTTTTCACAACACAAAAGACTATTTCTAGTTAACACAACCTAAGACCTGTGATGATTTTATGCTTAATGTTGTAAACAAGGAAGTGAGACAATAATTTTTAAAGGTTTAATGATAAAACACAATAAAATTTCATCAAAATCACTTCACTAATAGCACTAAAAGGAAAGATAATTTAACTGATTTCAACGAAACAAAGGAAAGTTTTGCAAAGAAGATAAAAGTATAACCAGTAACCTGCCGATCTCTCAATAAAACTGTAAAAAATGAGCTACAAGAATTCTCCAATTTGTTTGAATCAAAATGAGAATCAAGAACTAGCAAAAACAAACTTTTTCTTTACAATATCTAGGTATGTTCTCTCAAAAGAGGCATGCAAACTATGGACTTGCAGATAACTGCCTCTAAAAATAATCACTCCCGAGAAACCTCCAAAATCCTTAAAATTAGGGTCTAAAACTGCCACACATTGAGCAAAAATAGCTCCAATTTGGGCCTCTCCATATGTTTGACCAAAAAGTTGACCAAGAACCCTAAAAATACTCCAAATAAATCATGCAAAACCTCTTAGGTGGTCTAGTTAACTCAACTAATCAATTTTGCATGATTTTGCATGAGCAAAATTGATTGTGAGTAAATAATAAAGTAATAGAATAATTACTTTATTATTGGTTACAATTTGTTCTAAATTTGACTTTACAATTTGTGGAAAATAATACAGTAATTTTGGAAAATATTACTTTATTGTTTATTTACAATTAATAACTTTGTAAAATCATGCATGATTAGAAGAAAAAATATCACTCCTTATCACTCCATGCACCAATGAGAAAACATTATCTTCTCTCTACAAGATAAAAATCTTAAGTCACTCCATGCATCGTAATATCTCCATGCACAAAAATAGTATGCATGAAAACATTATGACTCCCTTTGATGCTTTAGTGCATACTCATATCATTACATTTTTAAGTCACCTTATATCTCCATATGCAAACTCAATATCAAGGAAAAACTTTACAACTCCATGGCTTCATCTCCATGATTCCATGCATTAAAAAATGCACCATCATATTTGCTTACCTTGTCTGCCACCTTGTATATACCATGCTCTGTCCTTATGCATGCCATTTCTAAAATCATACTCCTCTGACCTTCTTGGCCACCATGCATAATCAAGAAGGATCTTTACATTTGGATGTTTGCAAAAAGACAAGGAACTTTGACTAGCATGTGTATCACATAATGCATCTTTGACCATGCTATCTATTCAACCACCAAGGAGTTTTAAATAGTTTATAAGGAATGAAGCCTTTCCTTCTCATTATATCGACCCTTCTTGACTTAATAAAAATCAAGTCCTAAGCAATGTCGGTCGGCCACTCCATGTTATGATGGCTAGGATCTTCAAGACCAAAGTCTTGACCATGGGTACTTCTTGGATAAGGTAATTATTTATCTTTTGTAAGGAAAAAAATACACTTGAGAAAAAGAACCTTCAAACAAAAACAAAGAGATAACCCTAAAATTTGCTCATTCTTCATTTGGCATATCTCTTCATTTTCTCTACAACTGTATTCTACCGGTTTAGGGTTTCAAAGTTTTGAAGCATATCTCTAATTCTTCATTCAATCTCATGGCTTCTCTTGGTTGAAACTCTAGAATTCTGCATGAAAAGAAGAAGGTAACACTATTTTTGGTTTCATATGAGATACTTTTATTAATATCCATAGCTTCTTTTCCTTCATTGGTTGTGGCCTTCTTCTTCATTCATGGTTATCTCCATATGCTGTGCATTTTTTAACACCCTCTTTCTTGGTTATGTATCTTTCCTCTTTGTAACTATTCACCTATTTTTTGAAAGCTTAAGGCTATTGTGAGTCCACGAGTAGATGTCTCCTACTGTCAGCAAAACAAGGTAAGAACTTGCCTTTCTTGCTCCTCTGTAGCTTCATTTGTCTTTTTTACAACTGAAGAATGAAAAGGGCCTATAGTTGAAATGGGTATTGCATTTTTTAACAAAAAATGACATATCTCTATCAGCTATGCTTGTATATATCTTGTTTCATCTTTTGCTTGACTGTAGGTGCAAAAAACCTTGAGGGTTTCAATCTTTCTGATGAGGGTTTGTTTCTTTTGCACATTCAAGGCCTCCATTTGCTACGGCTCTGCTTCTTGTGTATGTAGACACCAAAATGTGGTAGACTGTTGAGGGTTTGTAAGTTTTGAAACTAGGGTTTCAACCTTCCTTGCACAAAACTCCTTCACTGTTAAGGTCATTCTCCTGTAGTATTCATTGTTCTTCTTTTTGACTTGTAAGTGCAAAAAGAAACAAGGGTTTTCATTTTATACATAGATAGGTATTCAATATTTTGCATGAAAATTGTCTTCCTCTAGTTTGGCTATGATAGTAGATACACTTAAACATTTTTTTTGCTTGTAAGTACAAAATGGCACTAGGGATTCAATTTTCTATCAAGGGTTTGCTCTTTCTTTCAGATGGGTATACATTTTAGTATGAGAAATCTTTCTTGTATAGCACCTCCTTGACTGTACTTTCCTATAGGCAAAAAGTACTAGGGGTTGAAGTATTAATAAATGGAATTTCTCTTTGCTTCACACAGAACCTTCTCCTCCTACTCCTTGTGACTCTCATAGATGATGATACACTTTACCTTATTTGCTTTTCATTGTAGCTCCTAGGTATGATTACAAGTCTTTTGATATTAAAAAGGAATGACTGTTATTCATTTATCTCCATCTTGTAATTGTACACATGATGCTAGCTCCTTTCTCATTGCAAAGTATGAATGTTTGATGATAGGATGTTTGACTATGGAATCATCTCTTGAAATGTGTAACTGTATTTGATGCATTTGGATTCTACTAGACATATCATGCTCTAATTTCTCCTTGGCTATTTGTGTCATTCTTAAGGTACTCCTATAGCATAGATAACATGTTCTTGCATACTCACTGCTTATCTCATCATTTGGATCTCATAGTAGCTTATATATCAAGCATTCTTCTTCAGTTTTATCATGGCAACTGTTTACTATGACTGTATCACTCAGAACAATACAATAAAAGAAAGAGAAATGTTTACCTTGTGAATTTCATGTTCTTTGTCAATCACCATTACTGTAGCATTTGGCATATGTCATGTTCTTCTTCTGTTGTTTCTCCTTCATCTTTTGATGTACTCTTGTAGATGGATATGGAAAGTATGATTTATTCTGACTATTTTTTCTCTTGCAAAACTACTTCATGATCACTATCATGACTACTCATAGTGAAGATGACTGCACTTTGTCTTCTTGCATGGTATCTTTCTTTCTAGCATTTATTGACTGTATCATGGTATTACTGTAGCTCCAAGGTATATGAGATGAGGCTTGTTTGATCAAAAAAATGATAAGATGCATGGAAACCACTTTGTTATATTTAGATTGTGGCATTCCTATCACTCCACTATGCTTAATGTATTTGGATCCTTCTATTCTAGACATGACTGTCTCTTTCTTTTGAATTTGTACTTGACTGTCATGTTAGTGATGACCCTACAAGTATACTCTGGTATCTATTTATGCATCATGTGCTTCATCTTTGGATGCTTGAATGTTTGAATATCTGACTACATTTGGACTATAGCAGTCATCTGGGAATATAGGCTCTTCTTGATGCTTGAATCATATGAGATTCTTGGCTTGGTTGTTTTATCTTTGAAAACTAAGACCTATCTTCTCCACTTGAACTGTTTCATCTGTACCTCCTTGTATCTTGATGGTTTGAAGTTTTAAGGCATTGATGATTGCCTAGTTATTGGTCCATGACAATGATATATTCATGACTGTATTTTCACACTGCCATATATCAGCTAGAGCTAATGATGCCTTGTTATTTTGTCTTGTACTTTTAAAAGGCATAACTTGTATCTTTCAGCTGACTTGATCACTTTGAATACCTGTATCATGTCACTTACTTCTTAATCTTTTGTCATAATGAGATGATACCTTTACATGATTTATCCTATAACTTGTGCAAATGATACACAAGTTCTTGTATCTTGGAAGCTTTATTCTATCTCTTTTCTCTTTATCAGGCACATTAATTTGAAAACCTGTATCATCTCCTTGCACTATGAATGCACTCTGTCAGTTGCTCTTATTAGCTGTGATGAAATAAATACATGCATTCATAATGATACTGTACCTCAGATGGCTCATGTAGCCTGGATGACTGTAATCTGATTTCTGCATTTTGTTTTTGTCAATCTTGACTCAGTCATGTTAATATGATTTGCTCCAATCAACTGTAATAATGTCATGATGACATATCTTTTCTGTAAGTTGATTAGATGATACATGATATATCTTGGAATGATGCATCCTATCTTTTCTGATACTCATTTCAAAAATAAAAAGAAACATGCTGGGCTCGAAGCCTTGTGGGAGCCAAATTTAATCCACATGTTTATTTGTCTTCAAATCAATAACAAAACTTGTCCTATACCTGTACAATGAACAAACAAGTTAGCATAAAATTTTTCCTGATAGTGTTGATTGATCTTCTTCATGGTTCTTCTTGATTTGTGTCATATATCTGATCTGATCCCCTATCTGAATGCATGATATGATAAGTAGATGTCTCTATTTGATAAAAGCATGTGATAACTTTAAACATCCGGAGCACTAGCAGGGTTGTCCCCAAAATTTTGTAGGTTCAACTGATGATGGCTTGAAGTGAAGACTGAAGACTTGAAGGCTAGACTCAATAGCAATCTCCATCATCAGACAATGATGGATGTTTAAATTTATCATGTGTTCATTTCTTTTCCTTTTATCAAACAGATGCATGGCTTTCATGTGTGCAATTGCTTAGTCTAGTTACTCCCATAGCTTGTGTGGGACACATTTGAATACCTCTTTTAAACATTATCAGTTAATTTCTATTATGCATATGATGTATATGTATTTCTTTTTTCAGTCAATGCATGAGATAAAGTAACAGATACTTGAATGTATGTTCAAAACATGACATGAAATAATAGTGCAATACAAAATATCTTTCTTCCTTTATTCAAAACTAATTAACTGAATAATCAATTTAACTTATAACTCCTGAAAGATCAAACTGTGTAGAACAACTGTATCTCTTGAATCTTTGATTTCTTGACAACTTATTCTCTTGTCATGATAACTCATCAGTCTTGATTAGATTGATGGGTTACCCTGACAATTCGATATCCTTCTCTACTATGTCAAGGCATCAACTGTTCAATGAATGCATAACTTTGAAGTTTTCATTTATTCCTTTTGAACAATTACACTTAGGTCTAACTAATTTTAAGTGTGAACAAAAAATTAGTAACATTTCTAGCAACCTCTCAGGGGTGTTTTCCTGCTAAACAGTTTATAACCAGTAGCCTAGCCTTTCAATTGGGCATAGAGTCATTTCTACCCTGAATTTAGAGAAATTCTGCAACTCATACTAATTGAACACAACAACATCAACTATCTGAAAACTGAAACTAAAATTGATTTACCTAAAACAAATCTAGCAACATGTGCAAAAGCACTTCTTGGAAACAAAAACAAAAAAACTGAAACTAATAGTGCAAAAGCACTTATTTGCAGCATAAGGCTGCGTTACTAGTAAAATATCTTGAGGTGAATCCCATTAACTGGGATTGGCAACACCTCACCATCTAACTTAGCAAGCTGAAATGCATTGTGTTTCTTGCATTCTGTGATTATATATGGTCCATCCCACATTGCATCAAACTTTGTATGTTGTCCTGGTCTGCTCTTTAATTCATTCCACTTGAAAACTAGATCTCCTTCTTTATAAACTCTTGGTACCGCCCTTTTATCAAAAGTCCTTTTCATTTGGGCCTGGTGTACTTCTAATGTTTTTAAGGCCTCTTTCCCAATTTCTTCAAGTTCAATCAGCTGTGCAAACCTGATTTCCATTGGTTGTTCTTCAAGTAACTCTAGCCCTTTTATATAGCTAAGTGTTGGCAACTCCACTGTTATTGGTAACTTGGCTTCCTTTCCATATGTAAGCACATAGGGTGAATTACCTGTTGATCTTTTAGGTGTAATCCTATTAGCCCATAATGCTAACTTTAACTTATCATGCCAAGACCTCTGATTCTCATCAATTGTTTTCTTTATAATCTTAATTATATTTTTGTTAGTTGATGCAGCCTGTCCATTACCTTGAGGGTAATAATTTGATAAAGTATTAAAAATATCTATTTTTTGACAGACCAATCAGATATTCTTAATCCAATAAATGCTAAAGCATTATTTGAAATAATTAAGCCAGGAGTTCCAAACCTGGACACTAGATCTTGATAAAAATTTAGGTCTGATGTTTCGTTAGCATCTTTCAAAGCAATTGCTTCAATCCACTTAGTGAAATAATCAGTAGCAGTCAAAATCCACTTGTGTCCTTGGCTTGAAGGTGGATTAATAGGACGAATGAAGTCTAATCCCCACTTGCCAAATGGTTGTTCCACTTGAATTGGATGCAAGGGCATTGTTGCCAGTCTTTGCTTACCTGCAAAAACTGAACACTTTAGACTTTTTTTTACCCATTTATGAGCATCTTTGAACATGTCAGGCTAATAGTAACCAGCTCTCATAATTTTCAGAGCTGTTGTTCTAGCTGCAAAATGACCTCAAGCAGGTCCATCATGAAATTCTTCTAGAATCCTTTGAGTCTGATCTGGTTGTACACATCTCAGCAAAACATTGTTAAAATCTCTCTTGTACAAAATTCCATCATTTATAGCATAAGGGATTACCTGTAATCTGTAATATCTTCTTTTAGATCTATCCAGGCCTTGTGGACAATCACCAGTGTGCAGATAATGAATCATATCATGCACCCAACTTGTAGGGGGTTTGGGACAATAGTTGTTTCATTGTTTTGAAGCACTGTCTCAGCCTCTCCTTCAAGTTCTTTGTTGTATCCTTCATTTTCTGCAAGTTGTTCACACAGTCCTTTGCCTCAGACCAACTTGGTTACCTTAATTTGTATGTCATATTCCATGACCTTGGTTATCCACCCTACTCTCTTATCATTTAAATCCTTATTGAGCAAAAATTCTTTCACTGTTGGGTGAGCAACCATTAACTGAATTCTATTATTTGAAAACATATATTTGAATTTCTTTAAGCTCCTGATAACAGCTAATACATGCTTTTCAACAAAAGAATATCTTACCTCATAGTCATGTAGAACTTGGCTGAAAAATGCCATAGGCTGTTCCATTCCTTTATTATTTTGCTGACAAAGCATAGCTGATATAGTATCCACACTGCCAAATGCATATAAAACGAAGTCTTTATCAAAGTTTAGATTTATCAGAGTGCGAGTAGTAGCAAGTGCCTCCTTTATCTCTTCAAAACTTTGTTTTCCTTCTTTGGTCCAGTTGAAAGGAATATTATTCTTCAGCATTGCTATAAGAGGTTGTAAAAGTGTTGCTATGTTAGGAATAAACCTTCTTACAAAGTTAATTCTTCCCAGAAATCTGTGTAAGCCTTTCTTATGTACAGGAAGAGGCAATGCCAATAGTGCTTCACCAACCTTGCATACGGGTGCAATTCTAAATGGTAACAGTTTTTGGCACGCTCGGTGGGACTAATTTCAGGTTATGGGTGCCCTATAACGAAATTAGACCTCCAGATTATGGGCTAGTTCCCTTCGAATGTTCTATTGAGATGTATGTTTTTACTATTTTGGAAAAGGGGAGAAAGAAACTAAATGAATGCTAAAGGTAAAAATGGTGATGCACCTGATTTGGATAAAAATTATGCAATCTGATCCACAATGTTTACTCAGAAATATGACTTTTACACAATCTAGATTTGGCATAAATATCACATAAGTGATTCTAAGGAAGGTTTGAAAATAGGGTTTCTATGAAGGACACGATTTTTTCACAACACAAAAGACTATTTCTAGTTAACACAACCTAAGACCTGTGATGATTTTATGCTTAATGTTGTAAACAAGGAAGTGAGACAATAATTTTTAAAGGTTTAATGATAAAACACAGCAAAATTTTATCAAAATCACTTCACTAATAGCACTAAAAGGAAAGGTAATTTAATTGATTTCAAATAAACAAAGGAAAGTTTTGCAAAGAAGACAAAAGTATAACTTGTAACCGGCCGATCTCTCAATAAAACAATAAAAAATGAGCTACAAGAATTCTCCAATCTGTTTGAATCAAAATGAGAATCAAGAACCAATAAAAACAAACTTTTTCTTTACAATATATAGGTCTGATCTCTCAAAAGAGGCATGCAAAATATGGACTTGCAGATAACTGCCTCTAAAAATAATCACTCCCGAGAAACCTCCAAAATCCTTAAAATTAGGGTCTAAAACTGCCACAAATTGAGCAAAAATAGCTCCAATTTGGGTCTCTCCATATGCTTGACCAAAAAGTTGACCAAGAACCCTAAAAATACTCCAAATAAATCATGCAAAACCTCCTAGGTGGTCTAGTTAACTCAACCAATCAATTTTGCATGATTTTGCATGAGCAAAATTGATTGTGAGTAAATAATAAAGTAATAGAATAATTACTTTATTATTGGTTACAATTTGTGGAAAATAATAAAGTAATTTTGGAAAATATTACTTTATAATTTATTTACAATTAATAACTTTGTAAAATCATGCATGATTAGAAGAAAAAATATCACTCCTTATCACTCCATGCACCAATGAGAAAATATTATCTTCTCTCTGCAAGATAAAAATCTTAAGTCTCTCCATGCATCATAATATCTCCATGCACAAAAATAGTATGCATAAAAACCTTATGACTCCCTTTGATGCCTTAGTGCATACTCATATCATTACATTTTTAAGTTACCTTATATCTCCATATGCAAACTCAATATCAAGGAAAAACTTTACAACTCCATTGTGAGGCCGATTATTTCACCTCCCTTATTTTGATCGATTATGCTATTTTGTGATGACATTATCAGACCTTTAGTGACTGGTTTTATTATGCAGACTTGTTTATTATCTCCTGATTATGATAGGACTTTGATTTGGCATATGTGATTTGATTCGATCATAGTGGATGATATTTTGTGATTTGACACATGGGACATATTAGGTGATATTTCGTAATGAGTTCTAATTAATTATGTGATGTCGACTATTTGACATATGATTTAAAATGCAGTTTAAATTGGAGTTATGTATTGATGATTATTGATGTATTCGAATTGCATGAATTTAATTCTAGTTGCTTCAGCTATGATTCCATGATATGACTGACACTTCATCAAGATGTGTAGGTTTCACATTCCCTAGCCACGGGAAAATCAGAGGTAGAATTCACACTATGTTATCCCCTGTAAACTGATCCATTCCCAAGAGGGATAAGGATCACGTTTGAATTTGAATGTGGATTTATGTAATTGATTTAATTTTTATTATTTCGGCCTTAGCAACCCTTGTCTATTTATTTAATAATAAGTGTTGTACAATTTTACTTGATTTACACCACTTGGTATTTATTTTAATTTTGAGGCCATTTTAATGTGATTTTTAACCCTCCTTGTGAACCCTAGAGTCCCAAAAGCTACCCTAGGTGGTTACCCATGAGTCTAGGGTCAACTTGGACTATCTAACCCTAGATTGGACTCAAGTTTGGTCACTCTAAACCTTGGTTTAGTAAAAGTGACGAAAATTTGAAATAAGGGAAGTGGGAGATGAGTCATACCTTGGGAAAGACTCATCTCCCTTCCCAAAGTTTGGGAACCCTTTCCCAAGGAAGACTTGGGAGGTCTCCAAGACTCCCAAGTGTGTGGGAGCTTCTCCCAAGACTCTCACACAGGTGTGAGAGCATCTTGGAGGAAGATGGCTCCTTGAGAGAATAGGAGGATGCCATATGGCATCCCTTATCCTCTTGTGGGTGTGAGTGGAGTTGCCACCTCACCACTTGCCCTCTCACACATGTGTGAGAGCACAAGTGGATGAGGTGAGGATTGAGAGGGAATGAGAGGATGACACTTATCATCCTCACACTTCCTCTCCCTTGCAAGTGGCATGGGAGGAGGAAGGAGAAGGTGACAAGTGTCTCCTTCTCATTCCTCAAGGCCAAATTCATGGCCTATATTATCTCCTCTTGTTGAGGAGTGTGGGGTTCTTCAATTTTATTCTTATTGCTAATTTTTGGAGGAGTTTGGTAGAGTGAGAGACTTGGCTTGAAGGATTGGAAGGTTTGGGAAGGCTTGGAGCTCTTCACCAACTTACTTCCATTTTAAGGGCTTTGAAGGTAGGCCTTCTTTACTTGTTTACTCACCCTTGTTATTTATTGTATTGTGTTTGTGTTTTTGGTTGTTTGTTGTTTTGCATTGTGTTGTTGGGATGGGTGTATGGTAGGAGCACCTCCAATGGAGGTAATGCTCAACTTGTCATGGGTAGGGGAAAGGATCCTCCTTGAGGTCTCTCCCACTTATTTTGTGTTTATGCCTTGAGGGCTTTTATTGTTGAGCAGATTATTAATGGCAAGAGTGCCATGGAGATTATTGTGATTTTGTGGAAAATAGTGTTTGGAGAGTTTGGCTTGAGGCCATGAGTTTGATATTTCATCTTTTGGGAACCCTTTTAAGTTGAGGGGTCCATTCCCTACCCTCAACAACTCATTTGTATGAGTTGAGTTTTGTGTTATACCTATAGGCTGTTTGTGTTATTGTGATTGATTTTTGTTGTGGAATGTTCACCTGTGTGGATTCCTTACCTCCCCAGCTTGGGGGTGACCCACTTGCAGGTCTAAGGTAGGGAGGAGAGCTTTTCGTTGTGGCTGGAATGTTCTTCTGTTGTAGTGTCTACTTGCAGGTTTATGAGTAAAGAGATGGAGTTATTTTGGAGCTCCTTTGGGGTGTTCATATAGTTCTTTGTGTTGGCGGTTGGAGCCATGGCCAATATGGCTTTATTGTATTTATTTTGACCAGTTTAGACTTATGAAGTTGGTTGTCAAAAAAAAAAAGTTGAGAAATGTAAATATTGTTTTCAATCTATCTAGATACTGTTTATCTTCCCATTTTGTGAGTAAAGTTTTAAAAATAAAAGATATGTAAACATTCTGTTATTTATTTAAATGTTGTTTACCTCCCTAGTTTGTGAGTTGAGATTTGAGAAATGTTATGTGTATTTCTGTCATTATGTTTAAAAAAAAAAAATATGTAGGAGTTGCAATATTGCTGCCTAGATTACTGCATATGGAAGAAATAGAAAACTTGAGTTGCCATTTGTTGGTGCTTGAAAAAAAAATTCCATTGCAATAGTTGATCTTGGAAGGAAATAAAGTGTAAATTTAAATGCATTTTTGCCTTATTTTATTTTATTTTTTAAAAAGAAAGAAAAAAGGGGTTAATTCTGGTTAACTGGAATGTTTCAAAGGAATACATATTTCTGTTGCTGTATGTGTTTTATATTAAAAAAAAATGTTGTTCAAATTATTTCCCTGCCACTATGTTTATACATTTAGCATAGAAGAGGAATTTAAAAAAAAAGAAAATGCTTGTTACGCTGATTGCATATATTGCTCATTTTACAAAGAAAGGAGGGAGATATATATATTTACACTGTAGATTTCTTTCTTTTTACAGACTGAGATTACTTGGAGTATATATATATATATGTGTGTGTGTGTGTGTGTATATACACATACATACATATATATATATATATACAAATAATATATGGATATGCACATTACATATATGCTGGACAAAATTTATAATAGAGAAGTTAGTGAGTATGAAGAGTATTTTTTGAGCAAACTATGAGTTTAAACAAAAAAAAAATTAAAAAAAAAAAAATACCAGAGGGGGACTGTGGGCAGCGCCCACAGCCCTCCCCCGTTTCCTAATAGTCAAAGGGTGTGGGGGAGGCAGAGCCTCCATCCACACCCATGGGTGTGGGTGGGGGCTCCGCCTCCCCCACACCCCACACCTTCCTTCAAAACCGCGGACCTCTTCTTTCAGCATCGCCGCATGATCTCCCCACTCCGCGGCTACCATTCCCGCACCCCAACACCCCTTCCACACCGTCCCCCTTAACCCTCGCCGGAGACCACACTCAGTCGGAAACGGCGACCCCACTTCGGTGCCAAGCAAAACCTCCTCCTCTCCACCTTCTCCTCCACTTGCTTCCCTCCCCTCGTGGCCAATACTCTCCGTAGACTCTCCACCAGTCGTTCCCTACCAGGGTTCCGCCCTCGACTGCCTTCAACCGCTTGTTCCGACCCTGCACTCCGCCGACGGCCCTGTAGTTTTGGTCGAACCCTGCCTCATTTTATTAGATACCTTCTGTAAATATACAACAACAAAAAAAAAGAATATAAAGATATAAGTATGTGGTTTCATAAGCTCAACCTACTGTGTATCAAGCTTCCTCCCATGGCCTCCAATGGCCTCCTCAAACCCTTGACCTACAAATAAAAAAACTTAACAAAGGAATAAGAGATTAGGGCTTGTGATGGAATAGGAAGGAAGAATTAGGGCAGACTTAGAAATTAGAAAACAATATCTTTTCCTTTGAGAGGAATAAGTGAGGATGAGGATTTTAAATTTTAACTTTATTTTAATCTCTTTCTTTTTTTCCCCTTTTTTTTTTCTTATTTATTTATCTCATGGGGGCTTTTGACTTGTTTTCTAATTTTGAAATGGGATTAATTTTTACTATGTGACATTAATTTGTGAATTAAAAATTACTTGGGAGGGAATTAATTCATTCGTTGTGGGAAGAATCCTTCCCTTATTTTTTTTACTATTTTAAATTATCGGGTTATTTTTATCATTAATTCTTACGTTGTGAATATTAAGCAACTTTAGTATTATTATTTTATGGGGAGGGTTATTTAAACCCTCCTTCCTCCTCCATTTAATTTTCGAGTGAGATATTAAACATAATGCCAAAATTATGTTTAATAACAAACTCAGTTTTCAGTTAAATTTAACCGACGTCTGGTCATTTATACTAACTTTATTATTTTACTTTATATCATTGATTTTGTTTCTAAGTAAATTTAATATTCTATTGGAGAGTTTATTTATTTTTCCCATTGGGGTTTTATTTAAAATTTATTTTTGCATTTATCAAAAATGCGTTATGCTGCCAAAATTTTGTGAGATTTTTAGGGTTTATTTTATGCGTTGTTTTAATTATTTCAAATCCATCATTCCACTTGAATCACATGCCACCTTGCCATACTTCTATTCACGTTTTTGATTGGAGTTAGATTAAGGATCGTTGCTAGCGATTTCTTTTCACCTAGGTAACGTGGGGTGTAGATTTGTAACGATCTAACCCTAGACGCGACACCCTACGTGTCGCATACCCCCTAGACGGCCTTCACCTCATCGATTGTTGACATGTTTACGCCTTAGGCGTATTGCCACTGAGCACGCAGACACGTGCGAGGGGGTCCCTAGGGATAAGTAGAAATTTTTTTTGTAGTCCGTGTCATGACCACACAGCAATTGTGGACATGACACATGTGTTTGTGTGTCGTGACCGCATGGGAAATGCGGGCATGACATTTGGTATTAGAGCCAAGTTTAAACATTGGGCTTGTTTTGGGCACATTTTATTTCCGCAACTTTGATTAATTTGTGGTTACCTTATTTTTGTAGGATGCCTCCTCGACGAGTTTGGCGAGCATAGTCCCGCCGCACTCCACCTGCCGAGGTGGACACTGACTCTTCAGCTGAGGGACCGGATCAACCAGTCCCACAGGCACAGCCAGTTCCATAGATACCGCAAGCACCACCAATCATACCAGACATTGGGCCATAGATTTTGCAGGCCTTACAGGTAGTTCTAGATAGGCTTCCACCGGCTGTAGTTGAGCCATGCATAGAGCCACGTGTCAAGCCCCGCGAGGATCCGCGAGAGGAGCCATGAGTTGAGTCCTGTGTTGAGCCACGTGTGGAGCCTCGCGTAGAGCCACGAGAGGCACCACGTGTGGAGCCTTATGTCGAGTTGCCAGAGACAGAGGAGGTTGGTTCGGCCGACAGGGCCCGTAGCAGGAGTCCTTCACGTCATGCTAGATATGATGAGGCAGTACGGGTAGAGCACTTAGGTCACATGCCTTATGACTACTATACAGATAAGCTTATTAGGAGGCCTAGAGACAGAGGAGACCCTATTAGGGATATATTGAGGTTGAACCCTCCTACATTCATCGGGACCACAGAGGGCTGAGGTAGAGGCCTAGCTTATCAGTTTAGACAGATGCTTCGCGTTGCGTCCTTACGAGGGCAACACGAAGGCCTGTGTGGCAATACACTTGCTGTGTGATGCAGTAGCTACCTGGTGGCGCACTGAGGAGTGCAAGTGTCACCTTTCTTTAGACACCCTCACATGGGAGACCTTCATTGAGCGCTTCAATGCGCGCTACTTATCAGACCATTACAGGCAGCGTTGTATAGACGAGTTCCATGACCTACAGCAGAGGGGTCTTTCAGTGGCTCAGTATGAGGCTAGGTTTACAGAGTTATCTAGATATGCGGAGTATCTCCATGACGAGAAACTCTTGGTGCATAAGTTTATCAGAGGACTGAACCACAGTATAGTAGGGCCTGTTCAGATGGCAAACCCCCAGGCTTTGAGTGATACTGTCGAGAAGGCATACATCGCTGAGGAGATTCAGGGATGAGGGCAGGGTTCATGCCCTCAGTTTCAAGATCGGGGACAGCAGCAGCATCAACAGAGTTTCTGTAGACTCTCACAAATACCTCATAGAGGAGGATTCAGTTCCGCACCTTTACCTCCTAGGCCCCCATAGCAGCAGCAGCCACAGTAGCAGCAGAGAGCTAGGACACAACAGAGGTCACATGGGGGACATAATAGAGGTTAGCAGCAACAGGGCCCATGCAGAGATCAGAGGCAGCAGGGACCACCTGCGGGACCCGCAAGGTCGCAGCAGTCTTTTAGGGGTTCGCAGGCGTCTACTAGTAGATCAGGGCAGCAACAGTCGAGTAGGACTCAGACTGGATAGGTTCAAGCTAGGGGCCCTTGTTATGTTTGTGGTGGAGCTGGACACCTTGCTAGAGAGTGTCCACAGGGTTTTACAGTAGGGGGACAGCGTCGTGCAGGAGGATCTGAGTAGACTGTGGGTGATGTGGGTAGATCCCACTGTATGTTTGCAGCGGTTGATAACCGCCAGGCAAATTTTTAGGCATCAATGATTGAGACGTCAGGTATGATTGGGGGTAACCCCATTTCTATTCTCTTTGATTCTGGTGCTACTGATTCATTCATATCTCCATCGTTAGTGGAGCATTGCAGGCTGGTGGCCTCTAGGTAGAGTGATAGGTGGGTGGTTGAGTTGGCCTCAGGTGCCAAACTGACAGTAGATGCCTTAGTCCACGACTGTGAGATTGCTTTGGGACCCTTTACCACAGTATGCGACCTTAGAGTCATGACATTAGGATCATATGATGTGGTGTTAGGCATGGATTGGCTTGCGGCTCATTGAGCCAAGCTAGATTGTCACTGAAAGGTGATCAACTGTTTAGATGATCACGACACATCGGTTGAGATAGTGGGCATGCAGAAGCCCACAACAATACATATGGTATCTGCTCAGCAGCTTAAGCACTGCATATGGAAGGGATGTTAGATATTCGCCATCACAATGAGCGACAGATCAGATGACAAGCCTGAGGCCTCTTTGGATGATCATCCCATCCTTAGAGAGTTTGCTGACATGTTTCCAGCAGAGTTACCGGGGATGCCACCCCGACGTGAGGTAGACTTTCACATAGACTTAGTGCCAGGTGTCGAGCCAGTGTCTCGTGCACCCTACAGGATGACCACGCATGAGCTCACTGAGCTCAAGTTACAGTTGGAGAACTTGTTGGAGAAGGGGCACATCCGACCGAGCGTATCACCTTGGGGCGCTCCTGTCATCTTTGTGAAGAAGAAGGATGGGTCTCTTCATTTGTGTATAGACTACAAGCAGTTGAATAAGGTGACGGTGAAGAACCGTTATCCTCTGCCTAGGATCAACGATCTTTTTGATCAGATGCAGGGAGCCAGAGTGTTCTCTAAGATAGACCTGAAGTCCGGGTATCATCAGCTATGCATTACAGAGGTGGATATCCATAAGACTGCCTTCCGGACTCGTTATGGCTACTATGAGTTCACAGTGGTTCCCTTCGGCTTGACGAATGCCCCTGTAGTGTTCATGAGCCTCATGAACGGGGTGTTCCGTACCTATTTAGATCGGTTCGTGATTATTTTCCTCGATGACATTTTGATCTACTCACAGACCGAGGAGGAGCATGAGGAGCACCTTCGTCAGGTTCTGCAGTGTTTGCGAGAGCAGAATCTTTATGGGAACTTGGCAAAGTGTGCATTTTTCAGGACAGAGGTTCAGTATCTGGGGCATATCCTATCTGGCGATGGAATCTTAATAGATCCATCGAAGATCAGGGCTATCAGGGATTGGCCAGCACCCACTAGTGTGACAGAGGTCAGGAATTTTATGGGGTTAGCTGGTTATTACCGTAGTTTTATTGAGGGCTTCTCTCGGATTACACATCCCATCACTTCCCTTCAGCGGAAAGGGAAGAGCTTTCTATGGACTGAGCAGTGTGAGAGGGCCTTCGGGATCCTCAAGGAGCATCTTACAAGCACTCCTATTTTAGCAGTTCCTGATCCTGCAGCATATTTTATGGTTTGCACGGATGCATCACTTGAGGGATTGGGAGCTATACTTATGCAGGGTGGTAGAGCGATCGCGTGTGAGTCGCGAAAGCTCAAGACCCATGAGCTGAACTACCCCACGCACGACTTGGAGCTAGCGGCAGTGGTTCATGCTCTAGTTCGATGGAGACATTTCTTGTTGGGTCATCGCTTGAGCTCCATTCTGATCATCATAGCCTTCAGTACATCTTTACACAGCTGAATCTGAACGCCCGTCAGTGGCGTTGGATGGAGTTCCTCTGTGAGTATGACTTTGATGTCCACTACATCAAAGGGAAGGAGAACGTGGTTGCTGACGCACTGAGTCAGAGGCGCCACGAGCTCTTGACCTTGACTCTGAGTGTGGACTTGAGGGATCGCAATATTCAGCATTTGCCAGAGGATGAGTGGTATCTAGAGGTGCAACAGGAGATCAGTGCACAAAGGTCCCTTGTGGGCAAGTTTGCAGGGTATTCACTTGAGGCTGATGGTTTATTGCATCATCAACAACGCATCTATGTACCCCGCGCAGGTGACCTATGTACTGTAGTGTTATCAGAGGCTCACAGAGCACCTTATGTGGCACATCCGGGGGTGAAGAAGATGCATGCCGATCTTCGACAGTTGTACCATTAGGCGGGTATGAGACGTGACATAACAGAGTTTGTTGCTCGATGCCTTGAGTGCTAGAGGGTCAAGGCTGAGCATCAGCATCCAGCAGGTCTTCTATACCCACATGATATACCTGAGTGGAAATGGGACACCATTTCCATGGATTTCATTGTTGGTCTTCCTATGTCTTCGCGTCGCCATGATGCCATCATGGTGACAGTCTACAAGTTGACTAAAGTAGCGCATTTCTCACCTGTACGCACGACGTACAATGCGCCAGCAGTGGCGAGAGTATTCTTAGATGATATTGTGAGACTACATGGAGTACCTTGCCGCATTATTTCAGATAGAGACCCAATTTTCACTTCAACATTTTAGAGAGCCTTGCAGTAGGCGTTGGGCACACAGCTCAACTTTAGCTCTGCTTATCATCTCGAGACAGATGAGTAGACAGAGTAGGTAAATCAGGTATTGGAGGACATGCTTCATATGTATGTTATGGACCATCAGTCTAGATGGGAGGAGTATCTATATCTGGTTGAGTTTGCCTACAATAATGGGCATCACAGCTCGTTAGGTATGCCTCCCTTTCAGGCTTTATATGGTAGACCGTGCAGGACACCATTGAGTTGGGATTAGACAAAGGATAGAGTTGCCATTGGTCCAAAGCTTGTATAGGATATGGAGCAGCAAGTCACACTGATTAGACAGAGGTTACAAGAGGCATAGGACAGGCAGAAGAAGTATGCCGATGCTAAAAGGATTGATCGGAGCTTCTCAATGGGTGACAGGGTATTCCTTAGAGTGTGGCCACACAAGAGTCCTATCCATTATGGAAAGGGCTCTAAGCTCGTACCATGGTTTGTAGGACCCTTTGAGATTTTGGAGCGGATAGGACCAGTTGCCTATTGTCTAGCATTGCCACCTAGCTTGTCACGTATCCACGATGTCTTTCATATTTTTGTTTTGAGGCGATATATATCTGATTTATCTCACATGCTGGACTGGAGTGCTTTACAGGTAGAGGCGGACGTGTAGTTGGCTTTGGAGCCAATTCGCATATTGGCTCGTCGGATGTTGGGCTTTCGAGGTCGAGAGCTGGATGAGGTTAGGGTCTAGTGGGATCGATATGACGAGGTCACAGCGACTTGGGAGGATGTAGCTAGTTTGAGGACACTCTATCCACACCTTTTTGACAACTTCCAGGAGGAAGTTCAGTCTTAGGGGGGGAGGATGTGAGGCCGATTATTTCACCTCCCTTATTTTGATCGATTATGCTATTTTGTGATGACATTATCAGACCTTTAGTGACTATGGTTTTATTATGCAGACTTGTTTATTATCTCCTAATTATGATAGGACTTTGATTTGACATATGTGATTTGATTCGATCATAGTGGATGATATTTTATGATTTGACACATGGGACATATTAGGTGATATTTCATAATGAGTTCTAATTAATTATGTGATGTCGACTATTTGACATATGATTTAAAATGCAGTTTAAATTGGAGTTATGTATTGATGATTATTGATGTATTCGAATTGCGTGAATTTAATTCTAGTTGCTTCAGCTATGATTCCATGATATGACTGACACTTGATCGAGATGTGCAGGTTTCACATTCCCTAGCCACGGGAAAATCAGAGGTAGAATTCACACTATGTTATCCCTTGTAAACCGATCCATTCCCAAGAGGGATAAGGATCATGTTTGAATTTGAATGTGGATTTAAGTAATTGATTTAATTTTTATTATTTTGGCCTTAGCAACCCTTGTCTATTTATTTAATAATAAGTGTTGTACAATTTTACTTGATTTACACCACTTGGTATTTCTTTTAATTTTGAGGCCATTTTAATGTGATTTTTAACCCTCCTTGTGAACCCTAGAGTCCCAAAAGCTACCCTAGGTGGTTACCCATGAGTCTAGGGTCAACTTGGACTATCTAACCCTAGATTTGACTCAAGTTTGGTCACTCTAAACCTTGGTTTAGTAAAAGTGACGAAAATTTGAAATAAGGGAAGTGGGAGATGAGTCATGCCTTGGGAAAGACTCATCTCCCTTCCCAAAGTTTGGGAACCCTTTCCCAAGGAAGACTTGGGAGGTCTCTAAGACTCCCAAGTGTGTGGGAGCTTCTCCCAAGACTCTCACACAGGTGTGAGAGCATCTTGGAGGAAGATGGCTCCTTGAGAGAATAGGAGGATGCCATATGGCATCCCTTATCCTCTTGTGGGTGTGAGTAGAGTTGCCACCTCACCACCTGCCCTCTCACACATGTGTGAGAGCACAAGTGGATGAGGTGAGGATTGAGAGGGAATGAGAGGATGACACTTGTCATCCTCACACTTCCTTTCCCTTGCAAGTGGCATGGGAGGAGGAAGGAGAAGGTGACAAGTGTCACCTTCTCATTCCTCAAGGCCAAATTCATGGCCTATATTATCTCCTCTTGTTGAGGAGTGTGGGGTTCTTCAATTTTATTCTTATTGCTAATTTTTGGAGGAATTTGGGAGAGTGAGAGACTTGGCTTGAAGGATTGGAAGGCTTGGGAAGGCTTGGAGCTCTTCACCAACTTACTTCCATTTTAAGGGCTTTGAAGGTAGGCCTTCTTTACTTGTTTACTCACCCTTGTTATTTATTGTATTGTGTTTGTGTTTTTGGTTGTTTTGCTGTTTTGCATTGTGTTGTTGGGATGGGTGTATGGTGAGAACACCTCCAATGGAGGTAATACTCAACTTGTCATGGGTAGGGGGAAGGAACCTCCTTGAGGTCTCTCCCACTTATTTTGTGTTTATGCCTTGAGGGCTTTTATTGTTGAGTAGATTATTAATGGCAAGAGTCCCATGGAGATTATTGTGATTTTGTGGAAAATGGTGTTTGGAGAGTTTGGCTTGAGGCCATGAGTTTGATATTTCATCTTTTGGGAACCCTTTTAAGTTGAGGGGTCCATTCCCTACCCTCAACAACTCATTTGTATGAGTTGAGTTTTGTGTTATACCTATGGGCTGTTTGTGTTATTGTGATTGATTTTTGTTGTGGAATGTTCACTTGTGTGGATTCCCTACCTCCCCAGCTCGGGGGTGACCCACTTGTGGGTCTAAGGTAGGGAGGAGAGCTTTTCGTTGTGGCTGGAATGTTCTTCTGTTGTAGTGTCTACTTGCAGGTTTATGAGTAAAGAGATGAAGTTATTTTGGAGCTCCTTTGGGGTATTCATATAGTTCTTTGTGTTGGTGGTTGGAGCCATGGCCAATATGGCCTTATTGTATTTATTTTGACCAGTTTAGACTTATGAAGTTGGCTGTCAGAAAAAAAAAAGTTGAGAAATGTAAATATTGTTTTCAATCTGTCTAGATACTATTTATCTTCCCATTTTGTGAGTAAAGTTTTAAAAACAAAAGATATGTAAACATTCTGTTATTTATTTAAATGTTGTTTAGCTCCCTAGTTTGTGAGTTGAGATTTGAGAAATGTTATGTGTATTTCGGTCATTATGTTTCAAAAAAAATAAATATGTAGGAGTTGCAATATTGCTGCCTAGATTACTGCATATGGAAGAAATAGAAAACTTGAGTTGCCATTTGTTGGTGCTTGAAAAAAAAAATTCCATTGCAATAGTTGATCTTGGAAGGAAATAAAGTGTAAATTTAAATGCATTTCTGCCTTATTTTATTTTTTAAAATAAAAAAGAAAGAAAAAAGGTGTTAATTCTAGTTAACCGAAATGTTTCAAAGGAATACATATTTCTGTTGCTATATGTGTTTTATATTAAAAAAAAAAATGTTGTTCAAATTATTTTCCTGCCACTATGTTTATACAGTTAGCATAGAAGAGGAATTTAAACAAAAAGAAAATGCTTGTTAGGCTGATTGCATATATTGCTCATTTTACAAAGAAAGGGGGGAGATATATATATTTACACTGTAGATTTCTTTCTTTTTACAGACTGAGATTACTTGGAGTATATATATCTATATATATAAATATATTATATATGTGTGTATATACACATACATACATATTTATATATATATACAAATAATATATAGATATGCACATTACATATATGCTGGACAAAATTTATAACAGAGAAGTTAGTGAGTATAAAGAGTATTTTTTGAGCAAACTATGTTTGAGTTTAAACAAAGAAAAAAAAATACCAGAGGGGGTCTGTGGGCAGCGCCCACAGCCCCCCCCCCCGTTTCATAACAGTCACAGGGTGTGGGTGGGGGCTCCGCCTCCCCCACACCCCACACCTCCCTTCAAAATCGCGGACCTCTTCTTTCAGCACCACCGCATGAACTCCCCACTCCACGGCTACCATTCCCACACCCCAACACCCCTTCCACATTGTCCCCCTTAACCCCCGCCGGAGACCACACTCAGCCGGAAACTGCGACCCCACTTCGGTGCCAAACAAAACCTCCTTCGCTCCACCTTCTCCTCCACTTGCTTCCCTCCCCTCGCAGCCAATACTCTTCGTAGACTCTCCACCAGTCATTCCCTACCACGGTTCTGCCCTCGGCCACCTTCAACTGCTTGTTCCGACCCTGCACTCCGCCGACGGCCCTGCAGTTTTGGTCGAACCCTGCCTCATTTTATTAGATACCTTCTGTAAATATACAACAACAAAAAAAAGGAATATAAAGATATAAGTATGTGGTTTCATAAGCTCAACCTATTGTGTATCAAGCTTCCTCCCATGGCCTCCAATGGCCTCCTTAAACCCTTGACCTGCAAATAAGAAAACATAACAAAGGAATAAGAGATTAGGGCTTGTGATGGAATAGGAAGGAAGAATTATGGCAGACTTAGAAATTAGAAAACAATATCTTTTCCTTTGAGAGGAATAAGTGAGGATGAGGATTTTAAATTTTAACTTTATTTTAATCTCTTTTTTTTTTCCCTTTTATTTTTCTTATTTATTTATCTCATGGGGGCTTGTGACTTGTTTTCTAATTTTGAAATGGGATTAATTTTTACTATGTGACCTTATTAATTTGTGAATTGAAAATTACTTGGGAGGGAATTAATTCATTCATTGTGGGAAGAATCCTTCCCTTGTTATTTTTTTTACTATTTTAAATTATCGGGTTATTTTTATCATTAATTCTTACGTTGTGAATATTAAGCGACTTTAGTATTATTATTTTACGGGGAGGGTTATTTAAACCCTCCTCCCTCCTCCATTTAATTTTCGAGTGAGATATTAAACATAATGCCAAAATTATGTTTAATAACGAACTCAGTTTTCAGTTAAATTTAACCGACGTGTGGTCATTTATACTAACTTTATTATTTTACTTTATATCATTGATTTTGTTTCTAAGTAAATTTAATATTCTATTGGAGAGTTTATTTATTTTTCCTATTGGGGTTTTATTTAAAATTTATTTTTGCGTTTATGAAAAATGCGTTATGCTGCCGGAATTTTGTGAGATTTTTAGGGTTTATTTTATGCGTTGTTTTAATTATTTCAAATCCATCATTCCACTTGAATCACATGCCACCTTGCCATAGTTCTATTCACATTTTTTATTGGAGTTAGATTAAGGATCGTTGCTGGCGATTTCTTTTCACCTAGGTAACTTGGGGTGTAGATTTGTAACAATCTAACCCTAGACGCGACACCCTACGTGTCGCATACCCCCTAGACGGCCTTCACCTTATCAATTGTTGACATGTTTACGCCTTAGGCGTATTGCCACCAAGCACGCAGACGCGTGCGAGGGGGTCCCTAGGGATAAGTAGAAAAGTTTTTCGTAGTCCGTGTCATGACCACACGATAATTGTGGACATGACACGTGTGTTTGTGTGTTGTGACCGCATGGGAAATGCAGGCATGACATCCATGGCTTCATCTCCATGATTCCATGCATTAAAAAATGCACCATCATATTTGCTTACCTTGTCTACCACCTTGTATATTCCATGCTCTATCCTTATGCATGCCATGTCTAAAATCATACTCCTCTGACCTTCTTGGCCACCATGCATAATCAAGAAGGATCTTTACCTTTGAATGTTTGCAAAAGGACAAGGAACTTTGACTAGCATGTGTATCACATAATGCATCTTTGACCATGCTATCTATTCGACCACCAAGGAGTTTTAAATAGTTTATAAGGCATGAAGCCTTTCCTTATCATTATACTGACCCTTCTTGACTTAATAAATATCAAGTCCTAAGCAATGTCGGTCGGCCACTCCATGTTATGATGGCTAGGATCTTCAAGACCAAAGTCTTGACCACGGGTACTTCTTGGATAAGGTAATTATTTGTCTTTTGTAAGTAAAAAATACACTTGAGAAAAAGAACCTTCAAACAAAAACAAATAGATAACCCTAAAATTTGTTCATTCTTCATTTGGCATATCTCTTCATTTGCTCTGCAACTATATTCGGCCGGTTTAAGGTTTGAAAATTTTGAAGCATATCTCTGGTTCTTCATTCAATCTCATGGCTTCTCTTGGTCAAAACTCTGGAATTCTACACGAAAAGAAGAAGGTAACACTATTTTTAGTTTCATATGATATACTTTTATTAATATCTGTAGCTTCTTTTCGTTCATTGGCTGTGGCCTCCTTCTTCATTCATGGTTATCTCCATATGCTATGCATTTTTTAACACCCTCTTTCTTGTTTCTGTATCTTTCCTCTTTGCAACTATTCACCTATTTTTGAAAGCTTAAGGCTATTGTGAGGCCACGGGTAGATGTCTCCTCCTGTCAACAAAACAAGGTAAGCACTTGCCTTTCTTTCTCCTCTGTAGCTTCATTTGTCTTTTTTATAGCTAAATAATGACAAGGGCCTGTAGTTGAAATGGGTATTGCATTTTTTAACAAAAAATGACATATCTCTATCAGCTATAGCTCTATATATCTCCTTTCATCTTTTGCTTGACTGTAGGTATTAAAAACCTTGAGGGTTTCAATCTTTTTGATGAGGGTTTGTTTCTTTTGCACATTCAAGGTCTCCATTTGCTATGGCTATGCTTCTTGTGTATGTAGACAGCAAAATGTGGTAGACTGTTGAGGGTTTGTAAGTTTTGAAACTAGGGTTTCAACCTTCCTTGCACAGAACTCCTTCATTGTTACGGCCATTCTGCTGTAGTATTCACTGTTCTTCTTTTTGACTTGTAAGTGCAAAAAGAAACAAGGGTTTTCATTTTATACATAGATAGGTATTCAAACTTTTACATGAAAATTGTCTTCCTTTGGTTTGGCTATGATAGTAGATACACTTAAACATTTTTTTGCCTGTAAGTACAAAATGGCACTAGGGTTTGAATTCTCTATCAAGGGTTTGCTCTTTCTTTAAGATGGGTATACATTTTAGCATGAGAAATCTTTCCTATATAGCACCTCCTTGACTGTACTTTCCTGTAGGCAAAAAGCACTAGCGGTTGAAGTATTAATAAATGGAATTTCTCTTTGCTTCACACATAACCTTCTCCTCCTACTCCTTGTGACTGTCATAGATGATGATACACTTTTCCTTATTTGCTTTTCATTGTAGCTCCTAGGTATGATAACAAGTCTTTTGATATTCAAAAAGAATGATTGTTATTCATTTATCTCCATCTTATAACTGTACCACATGATGCTAGCTCCTTTCTCATTGCAAAGTATGAATCTTTGATGATTGGCTGTTTGACTATGGAATCATCTCCTGAAATGTGTAACTATCTTTGATGCATTTGGATTCTACTAGACATATCATGCTCTAATTTCTCCTTGGCTATTTGTGGCATTCTTAAGCTACTCCTGTAGCATAGATAACATGTTCTTCCATACTCACTGCTTATCTCATCATTTGGATCTCATAGTAGCATATATATCAAGCATTCTTCTTTAGTTTTATCATGGCAACTGTTTACTATGACTATATCACTCAGAACAATGGCACAAAAGAAAGAGAACTGTTTACCTTGTGAATTTCATGTTCTTTGTCAACCACCATTACTGTAGCATTTGGCATATGTCATGTTCTTCTTCTGTTGTTTCTCCTTCATCTTTTGATGTACTCCTGTAGATGGATATGGCAACTATGATTTATTCTGACTATTTTTTCTCTTGCAAAACTACTTCATGATCACTGTCATGACTGTTCATAGTGAAGATGACTGTACTTTATCTTCTTGCATGGTATCTTTCTTTCTGGCATTTATTGACTATATCATGGTATTACTGTAGCTCCAAGGTATATGAGATGAGGCTTGTTTGATCAAAATAGTGATAAGATGCATGGAAACCACTTTGTTATATTTGGACTGTGGCATTCCTGTCACTCCACTATGCTTAATGTATTTGGATCCTTCTGTTCTAGACATGATTGTCTCTTGCTTTTGAATTTGTACTTGACTGTCATGTTAGTGATAACCCTACAAGTATACTTTGGTATCTATTTATGCATCATGTGCTTCATCTTTGGATGCTTGAATGCTTGAAGATCTGACTACATTTGGACTGTAGCAGTCATCTGGGAATATAGGCTCTTCTTGATGCATGAATCATATGAGATTCTTGGCCTGGTTGTTTTATCTTTGAAAACTAAGACCTATCTTCTCCACTTGAACTGTTTCATCTGTACCTCCTTGTATCTTGATGGTTTGAAGTTTTAAGGCATTGATGACTGCCTAGTTATTGGTCCATGACAATGATATATTCATGACTGTATTTTCACACTGCCATATATCAACTAGAGCTAATGATGCCTTGCTATTTTGTCTTGTACTTTTAAAAGGTATAACTTGTATCTTTCAGCTGACTTGATCACTTTGAATACCTGTATCATGTCACTTACTTCTTAATCTTTTCTCATAGTGAGATGATACCTTCACATGATTTATCATGTAACTTGTTCAAATGATACACAAGTTCTTGTATCTTGGAATCTTTATTCTGTCTCTTTTCTCTTTATCAGACACATTAATCTGAAATCATGTATCATCTCCTTGCCTATGAATGCACTCTGTCAGTTGCTCTTATTAGCTGTGATGAAATAAATACATGCATTCATAATGATACTGTACCTCAGAAGGCTCTTGTAGCCTAGATGACTGTAATCGGATTTCTGCATTTTGTTTTTGTCAATCTTGACTCAGTCATGTTAATATGATTTGCTCCAATCAACTGTAATAATGTCATGATGACATATATTTTCTGTAAGTTGATTAGATGATGCATGATATAGCTTGGAATGATGCATCCTGTCTTTTCTGATGCTCTTTTCAAAAATGAAAAGAAACATGCTGGGCTCAAACATTTAATCCACATGTTTATTTATCTTAAAAACAACAACAAAACTTGTCCTATACCTGCACAGTGAACAAACAAGTTAGCATAAAAATGCTCCTAATAGTGTTGAGTGATCTTCTTCATGGTTCTTCTTGATTTGTGTTATATATCTAATCCGATCCCCTATCTGAATGCATGATATGATAAGTAGATGTCTATGTTGTCCCAAAATTTTGCAGGTTCAACTGATGATGGCTTGGAGTGAAGACTGGAGATTGAAGAGTTGAAGGCCGACCTCAACAACAATCTCCATCATTAGGCAATGATGAATGCTTAAATTTATCATGTGTTCATTTCTTTTCCTTTTATCAAATAGATGCATAGCTTGCATGTCTTCAATTGCTCAGTCTAGTTACTCCCATGGCTTGTGTGGGACATATTTGAACACCTCTTTTAAACATGATCAGTTAATTTCTCTTATGCATATGATGTATATGTATTTCCTTTTTCAATCAATGCATGAGATAAAGTAACAGATACTTGAATGTATGTTCAAAACATGACATGAAATAACAGTGCAATACAAAATATCTTTCTTCCTTTTATTCAAAACTAATTAACTGAATAATCAATTTAACTTATAACTTCTGAAAGATCAAACTGTGTAGAACAACTATATCTCTTGAATCTTTGATTTCTTGACAACTTATTCTCTTGTCATAATAAATCATCAGTCTTGATTAGACTGATGGGTTATCCTGACAACTTGATATCCTTCTCTACTCTGTCAAGGCATCAACTGTTCAATGAATGCATAACTTTGAAGTTTTCATTTATTCCTTTTGAACAATTACACTTAGGTCCAACTAATTTTAAGTGTTAACAAAAAATTAGTAACAATTTTCACATAGAGGTGATTGAGTAAGAGAGTTATAGAACTCATCTATAACCTATGATATCAATGTAAACAGAGTTGTACTCTATATTTTCAGTCTTGATTTGTTTGGAGTTGGTGCTCCTGATTTGAATGGAGTTGGTGCTCCCGAGTGTTTGGAGTTGGTACTCCTAAATCTAGATGTAAAAGTGTAATCAATGAGATTTTGGTCAGTGATACCTAATGGTGATCTTTTGTGAGGTTGAATTGGTAAAACAAACCTAATCAACTCTTCACATAGTGGTTTTTCCCTTTTTAGGGTTTTCCACATACATCTTTGTGTTATATTGTATTTGGTGTGATTCTTTGGTTTTCCAAGTGCTTTAATGTCTAACTTAATAAGGTTTTCAAGCAGTCAAAGAATTAGTAAAGTTATTTTTATTAAATCACCGATTCACCCCCCTCTCAATGATCCATTGTATTCTAATAGGTTCATCCCCTTTGTTCTTCTGTGGGGCTTGTGGGTGGTTTTGCTGGTGGCTTTTCTGGTGGCTGCAGTGTTTCCCCTACACACTCTTCCTTGAGGTGGTTGTTGTCCATTTGGAAGGAGTGTCCCCAACAGATGCTTGGGGTCTCTCCTTTGTTGGTGTGGTGGGGGTGAAGGGTCGTCCTACTATGAATGATAAGTCCCATTCTCAGCCTCTTCCTTGCTCCCATACCTCCCCTGTGGTGGTATGTGGAGAGGAATTCTCTGAGAATGAAGAATGAAGTGAATGTCAAAACTTAGAGACATGAAAACACAAAGTAGAGACTTACTCAATTGCTCAATTGCACACACACAATGAAGGTCAAAATTTAAACATACTTCTTCCAAGCCACAATAATAAGTTGAAAATAAATGCCAAAAAAACATGCACACTTATTGAAAGACAAAATTCTCACTTCAATTCCAAAGATCAAAGATTAAATGAAAATCACAGAGTGTCAAGATTTTAGTTACACTTCATCCAAGCCATAAGAAGTTCTAAAAAACTTCAAAGTTTATAGTAAATACTTTGTCTAAAGCATAAGAAATAGTTTACAGACATAAAGAGATCAAAGTTTAAATTTCACAAAGCAAGACAATAATCCTTACACTCTAAAAAACATAAATTAAATGTGAAAGTTAACTCACACAACACTTCACCAAATATAAATTGCACTACTCTACGCCTCTAAACACACAAACACAATGAATTTCAAAGCTCAACAAACACACTTCATCCAAGCCTCAATAAGGATTAAAAAGTAAATGCCAAACTTTAAAACACATAATGAATGCCAAAATTCTCACTTCGAAAAAAAACAAATTAAATTCCAATGATCCCACTATAAAAGCACAAAAAATAAATGCCATAGTTAACTCGCACAACACTTCAAACAATTCGAATTAAATGTCTCACACACATCAAAACACATAAAAACACCCAATGTTCAAACATAAGAAATAAAATTCAAAGTTTTAAATGAATCGATAAAATGTTGTTCATCCAAACCACAATTATGAGAAACACAATCCATCTAAAACCATAAGAATGGTTTCAAAACCAAAATTGAAGGCCAAACTCAAAAGCACACACATAATAAAGGCCAGTCCAAACCACAAAGTCCAAGCAATTTGAATTGAATGTCTCACACACATCGAAACACCTAATGTTCAAACATAAGAAATAAAATTCTAAGTTTTATGAAAATTACATCAACTCATAAAAAGTTCAACCAAATCACAATTATGAGAAACACACTTCATCTAAAGCATAAGAATAGTTTCAACACACAAAGTGAAGGCCAAACTCAAAAGTGCACACATAATAAAGGTCAGTCCAAACCACAAAGTCCAAAAAAGTTGAATTGAATGTCTCACACACATCAAAACACACAAAGTGAAAACATATAAAAATACCCAATGTCATAAGAAATAAAATTCAACATTTAAAAAAAAATTCATCCAAGCCACAATAAGTTGAAAATAAATGCCGAAAAAACATGCACACTTATTGAAAGCCAAAATTCTCACTTCAAAAACACAAATTAAATTCCAAAGATCAAAGATTAAATTAAAATCACAAAAACTTAATAGAAACAATCAAATCAAATAAAATGAATGTCAAAATTTTAGTTAAGCTTCATCCAAACCATAAGAAGTTCTAAAAAACTACCAAGTTTGCACTAAATACCAAGTTCACACTCTTAAAAACATAAATTAAATCTGAAATTAAGTCACACAACACTTCAAAGAATATAAATTGCATTGTTCTCTATGCCTCTAAACACACAAACACAATGAATTTTAAAGTTCAACAAACACACTTCATCCAAGCCTCAATAAGGATGTAGAAAGTAAATGCCAAACTTAAAATCACATAATATATGCCAAAATTCTCACTTCGAAAAATACAAATTAAATTCCAATCATCCCACTAACCAAAGCACAAAAAGTAAATGGCATAGTTAATTCACACAACACTTCAAACAATTCGAATTGAATGTCTCGCACACATCAAAACACACAAAGTGAAAACACATATAAAAACACCCAATGTTCAAACATAAGAAATAAAATTCAAAACACAATGTGAAGGCCAAACTCAAAAGCACACACATAATAAAGGTCAGTCTAAACCACAAAGTCCAAACAAATCGAATTAAATGTCTCACACAAGTCAAAACTCCTAATGTTCAAACATAAGAAATAAAATTCAAAGTTTTAAAAAAAGTCGTCAACTCATAAAAAACTATTCGACCAAGTCACAATTATGAGAAAGACACTTCATCTAAAGCATAAGAATAGTTTCAACACACAAAGTGAAGGCCAAACTCAGAAGCGCACACTTCATAAAGGTTATTCCAAACCACAAATTCCAAAATAGTTGAATTGAATGTCTCACACACATCAAAACACACAAAGTGAAAACATATAAAAACACCCAATGTTCAAATCTAAGAAAAAAAATTCAAAGTTTTTTAAAAAAATCATCCAATCCACAACAATAAGTTGAAAATAAATGTCAAAAAAAATGCACACTTACTCAAAGCCAAATTCTCACTTCAAAAAACATAAATTAAATTCCAAAGATCAAAGATTAAATTAAAATTAGAAAAACTTAACTCAAAAACAATCAATCAAATAAAATGAATGTCAAAATTTTAGTTACATTTCATCCAAACCATAAGAAGTTCTAAAAAGATATAAAGTTTGCACTAAATACTTTGTCTAAAGCATAAGAAATAGTTTACACACAAACAAAGAGCTCAAAGTTTAAAATTCACAAAGCAAACCAATAATCCTCACACTCTAATAAAACATAAATTAAATGTGAAATTTAACTCACACAACACTTTTGCTGTTAAGGGCGTGGTTCAATGGTTAAGTCGCTCGGTTGTAGTGGCGGCCACCAAGGTTCAAACCCCAGCTGGGCCAAGAGCTCGTAGGCTTTATGCCTTCGCTGGGCCAATGAGCTTGCATGTTTGAACTTGTAGTGTTAATGCAAGTGTTCATGCTAGGGGATGAGGTCCCCCATGTTGTGGCCTCACTGATTCATAGCTCTAGGCAAAAACATTCTCGTGAAGCTGAAGGGCGTGTCACGCCAGCATCATCGGTCACTTTAAAAAGTTTACCAGGTGCATTATCTTTAAGAAAAACTCACACAACACTTCAAAGAATATAAATTGCACTACTCTACACCTCTAAACACTCAAACATAGCGAATTTCAAAGTTAACAAACACACTTCATACAAGCCTCAATAAGGATGTAGATAGTAAATGCCAAACATAAAACCACATAATGAATGCCAAGATTCCCACTGCAAAAAAATACAAATTAAATTCTAATGGTCCCACTATAAAAGCACAATAAATAAATGCCATAGTTAACTCACACAACACTCCAAACAATTAGAATTGAATGTCTCACACACATCAAAACACACAGTGAAAACACATATAAAAACACCCAATGTTCAAACATAAGAAAAAAATTTCAAAGTTTTAGAAAATTCCATGAATCCATCAAAGTTGTTCATCTAAACCACAATTATGAGAAACACAATTCATCTAAAAGCATAAGAATAGTTTCAAAACACAAAGTGAAGGCCAAACTCAAAAGCACACACATAATAAAGGTCAATCCAAGCCACAAAGTCCATACAATTCGAATTGAATGTCTCACACGCATCAAAACACCTAATGTTCAAACATAAGAAATAAAATTCAAAGTTTTAGAAAACATTCATCAACTCATAAAAAGTTGTTCAACCAAATCACAATTATGAGTAACACACTTCATCATGTTGGTTCCTAAATCAGCAAACATCAAACTCTAAAGATTTGCCACTTCTTATGCTCAAGTTTAATAGAAGATTTGGCCAACAAAGATGGGAGATTGTTTGCACTTGTCTCCCCTGCACTTTAGGTTCTGCCACCCCTGGGAGGGTATTCTCTTATTTAAAACCAAAAGATTTATTTGACTACTTCAGGAAGAATGCTCTCAGGTATGCACCAAGATTTGTTGGATAAATCCAAGACTGGCAACGTTCTTGGACTATCACACTAGTTAATTCTAAGAGCATGCAGCTACAACCCTACTCCTAAAACCTAGATGATTGAGATTTTGAAATGATTTTACTTTATATGTTTTGGTTGCAAGACTAGGATTTGAACCACAAAATCTTTCTAACTTGTGACTGGTGAAAAGAAGCTAGGTGTGTGGAAATCGCTTCATACACTAATCTAATGAGGAGAGGGCTATGCAAATTCAAATTATTCCTTACAACTATAGAAACATGGAACATATGAAAGAGATATTGCAACAATACACATGAACCAGAAAGAAGACAAAAGAAGAGAGACAAAGATTTACGGTGGGAAAAAGCCTTATCGGGTGAAAAACCCCACACAGAAACCTGCACAATGTATTAACAAATATGAAAGTTGTTTACAATACACTTGCAATGCAAGCTTCAATGGTCTTTGACACTCGTATTTGGAGTCAATTCGACAGCATAACATCCCCTGTAAACCTGTGATCCAACTCCCTCTCCAAGAACCTGTTTATATAGAATATACAAGGCAATATTGGACCTATCTTGGGATGGGTGTCCAACTTGGCCTCATGGCCCAAAACCCATGCCTAAGGACACTTGGTCAACATTGTAGAATGTGCTTGACACTTGTCCATAGCTCCCATCCCAAAAAGGTTGCCTATTTCTAAAATGGGCTATGACAGATGCTCTTACGACACTTACGATCGTCATAGAATCTGTCATACTGGTTACAACTTACAGCTGTAAAAGAATTTATCATACACATGCTATAAATATCATATTCTCTTACAACATGTTATATTCCACCTTGGGGTGCCCAAATATGTCTTATTCAAAGATGCTTCATGACACATGTCTTCACCTGTCTTACATGCTTCTATTTCTGACTCTTACATGTATAAATCTATCATAGGAATCTTTCATAACCGTTTTGGTCAAACATTCCTTTACACAACATGGAAGATGTCAACACATGGCAAAATGCTCCTACCACAAAGTGGGACGCCTATCTCCTCATGTGAGGACAAAATTACAAGTTATCATATTCCATGTAGGATCAACACATCACCGTGCCACATCCCACAATATGACAATATGAAATTTATAAATATTTACAATATAGGCAATTAAATAATAAATACAAATATTACTAATGTAAGGAATTACCAAGGTTGAGACACCTTAATTCCCAACAATCGGTGCCTATCTTAGGATGTAGAGTCAAATTTTAACATGCAAAATATTTCAAACAACAATATAGACATACAGCTTCGGAGGGTTCACTAGTTTCTGCCTTATAGAAACACCCAAGAATAGGTATTCATGCTAACTCTACTTATAGATATCCCTGTCATAAAACATTTTTCTCCATATTTGACCTAAAACATTTAATCTATTCCTTAAAAAGAAGTAAGAGATCAAATATGCAATACATCAAGTGTGCATTCAAGAACTTAGACAACCCTTGGCTACCCAGTTCAAAAGAAAAATGCAAATAACAATGGAGATAGTTAACAAAAACACATGCATATAGCATTGCTCATATATTGCAACCTGAAACTGATAGACAATTGATGAAAATGACATTCAACATGAAAACTGAAACTTATAGCACAAAGATGGGGCATCCTGTCAAAGCATGTATTTCATTGCAAAACTCAAAATATCCAACCTTCAACAACACAAAATGAAAGCCTAGTAGTTTTCTTATAGGCTCAAACATGTTTCCCTAAAATTTACTACACTCTGGAGGTAGGTGAGACTTTTTCCATTACAATTTTTCCTCCAAAATGCATTGGGAATAAAAAAATTAATAAACTAAAATAGGAGAAGAAAAATGAATAAAATATGCTTTAATATCCCTCTTTTATTTTTTTTACACTTTTACTCATCCCCAAATTTGAACAACAGAAGCTGGAGACCCTGGATTTCATTCTTCAACTTCTTCATAGGATTTTGCCATAGAAAGACCATCACAACAACATCCAATTCTGATCTTTGCCATAACAAAACATTTGACAGAGGAGGGGCATTTTTGGCCATTCTGACACTCTAAAATAATTGCGAACAACCAAAAAACATTCACCAATGCATGAGGAATGGTCATGGGAAGATTTTGTAGCTTGGAACATCAATTTTGGGCCAAAATTGCCTTTAAAAAAGTGCCTGAGACCAAAAAACGTGATTGTCAGCACTAAAACCCGCCTGGAGCAGCCAAAAACTTATCAAAATTGCCACAAAACGAATGAAGCAACTTGCTTTCACCTACAAAAGGGAGAGGAGGTTAAAAAATGCCCTGCAATGGGCATTTCGTACCATCCAGGGGTCTGAGGAGAGGCAACAGTTGCGCTGCGATGGTGCAATAAGCACCAACCCAACTCTAATTTCACTTCATAAACTTTTATTAAGTTTAATAAACTTTTACATGCCTTTCCCTATGACATTTGACTTTTCTTATCAAGTTGAAACATCTTTTTTTAAAATTCCCCCCCTCTAATATTTAATTTTTATATTGCATTTTTAAACCTTGGAACTTATGCAATTTTTAATTTCATCCTCCGGGTGTTTGGTGCATTTCCACCGAGGGCAAATCGGGCATCCGACGACTGCGAAAATTTTCACAGGTGCATTATCAATTATTTTAAGAAAACCCATTTCCTCATAATTCGCTTCGCCGCCCAAATTCAGGCACCTGCTTTGTAAATTAACCTGCCGGACAAGTTCCGTAACTGGAATGCATTAAAATAATGCATCAAACGGTCTCCGATTTTGATGAAATTAGAACTGGAGATGTTTGAGACTAAATCAACAACTGGGTCACCCTCAAAATTGCAACATTTGAAACTTTTCGGAAAGCCAATTTTAACCTGGACGTAGTCAGAAACAATTAAAAGGCCGATCAGAACTTGTCCTTGAAGCATGAAATTGAGCAGGCATGTAACCATATGTGCCAACAAAACATCCTACCAAACAGATTTGTGAGATAATTTCTGAGTCGAAAATTTTTAATTGACGAAGGTGGCCTCCAGAGTAGATTGAGCAGCCTATCGATCAAGCCTTTGTCGACACGTCGAAAGAATATTGGCACATCAAATTTGCAAAATTTAAGGGTGCCACCACATCTAAAGCATAAAAATAATTTCAACACACAAAGTGAAGGCCAAACTCCAAAGCACATACATAATAAAGGTCCAAACCACAAAGCCCCAAAAAGTTGAATTGAATGTCACACACATAAAAACACACAATGTGAAAACATATAAAAACACCCAATGTTCAAACATAAGAAATAAAATCTAAAGTTTAAAAAAAAATCCATCAACCCATAAAAAGTTGTTCATCCAAACCACAATTATGAGAAACATACTTCATCTAAAGCATAAGAATAGTTTTAACACACAAAGTAAAGGCCAAACTCAAAATCACACACATAACAAAGGTCAAAGTCCAAACCACAATAAGAAGTCAAAGTTAGACAATATCCAACACACAATGAAGCCAAACTCAAGTCCACATACACAATATGAAGGTCCAATTTCAAACACACTTCCAAATGATCGGATGCTCAAGGTTCAAACACAAAAAGCATACAAAATGAAGGGCACATGACATATACTTCATCAACACTCTGCATCTTCATTCAAAACATACAAAATACACACCATAAAAAGTCTACCATGTATTCAATACACATATGAGAAACACACTTCATCTAAATCATAAGAATAGTTTTAACACACAAAGTGAAGGCCAAACTCAAAAGCACATGCATAATAAAGGTCAAAGTCCAAACCACAATAAGAAGTCAAAGTTAGACAATATCCAACACACAATGAAGCCAAACTCAAGTCCACATACACAATATGAAGGTCCAGGTTCAAACATACTTCCAAATGATCGGATGCACAAGGTTCAATCACAAAAAGCATACAAAATGAAGGGCACATGACATATACTTCATCAACACTCTGCATATTCATTCAAACCATACAAAATACACACCATAAAAAGTCTACCATGTATTCAATACACATATGAGAAACACACTTCATCTAAATCATAAGAATAGTTTTAACACACAAAATGAAGGCCACACTCGAAAGCACATGCATAATAAAGGTCAAAGTCCAAACCACAATAAGAAGTCAAAGTTAGACAACATCCAACACATAATGAAGCCAAACTCAAGTCCAAATACACACTTCCAAATGATAGGATGCTTAGGGTTCAAACACAAAAAACATACAAAATGAAGGGCAAAGCACATATACTTCATCAACATACTTCATCTTCATTCAAACCATACAAAATACACACCATAAAAAGTCTACCATGTATTCAACACACCATATGAGAAACACACTTCATCTAAAGATGTATAAGAATAGTTTCAACACACAAAGTGAAGGCCAAACTCAAAAGCACATACATAGTAAAGGTCAAAGTCCAAACCACAATAAGAAGTCAAAGTTAGATAATATCCAACACACAATGAAGCCAAATTCAAGTCCACATACACACTGTGAAGGTCAAGCTTCAAACACACTTCCAAATGATAGGATGCTCAGGGTTCAAACACAAAAAACATACAAAATGAAGAGAAAGTACATTTACTTCATCAACACACTTCTTCATTCAAACCATACAAAATACACATCATAAAAAGTCTACCATGTATTCAACACACATATGAGAAACACACTTCTTCTAAAGCATAAGATTAGTTCCAACACACAAACTGAAGGCCAAACTAAAAAGTACACACATAACAAAGGTGAAAGTTCAAGCCACAATCAGAAGTCAAAGTTAGACAATATCCAACACATAATGAAGCCAAACTCAAGTACGCATACACACTATGAAGGTCAAGGTTCAAACATAATTCCAAATGATAGGATGCTCAAGGTTCAAACATAAAAAAATATACAAAATGAAGGTCAAAGTACATATACTTCATCAACACACTTCATTTTCATTCAAACCATACAAAACACACATCATAAAAAGTCTACCATGTATTCAACACACGTCATCTAAAGCATAAAAATAGTTTCAACACACAAAGTTAAGGCCAAACTCAAAGGCACACACATAATAAAGGTCAAAGTCCAAACCACAATAAGAAGTCAAAGTTAGATAATATCCAACACACGATGAAGCCAAATTCAAGTCCACATACACACTATGAAGATCAAGGTTCAAACACACTTCCAAATGATAGGATGCTCAAGGTTCACACACAAAAAACATACAAAATGAAAGGAAAAGTACATATACTTCATCAACACACTTCATCTTCATTCAAACCATACAAAATAGACATCATAAAAAGTCTACCATGTATTCAACACACATATGAGAAACACATGTCATCTAAAGCATAAGAATAGTTTTAACATACAAAGTGAAGGCCAAACTCAAAAGCACACACATAACAAATGTCAATGTCCAAACCACCATAAGAAGTCAAAGTTAGACAATATCCAACACACAATGAAGCCAAACTAAGTCCGCATACACATTATGAAGGTCAAGGTTCAAACACACTTCCAAATGATAGGATGCTTAAGGTTTAAACAAAAAAAACATACAAAATGAAGGGCAAAGTACATATACTTCATCAATACACTTCATCTTCATTCAAACCATACAAAATACACGCCATAAGATGTCTACCATGTATTCAACACACATATGAGAAACACACATCATCTAAAGCATAAGAATAGTTTCAACACATAACGTGAAGGCCAAACTAAAAATCACCCACATAATAAAGGTTAGAGTCCAAACCACAATAAGAAGTCAATGTTAGACAATATCCAACACACAATGAAGCCAAACTCAAGTCCACATATACACTATGAAGGTCAAGGTTTAAACACACTTCCAAATGATAGGATGCTCACGGTTCAAACACAAAAAACATACAATGAAGGGAAAAGTATATATACTTCATCAATAGACTTCATCTTCATTCAAACTATTCAAAATACACACCATAAAAAGTGTAACATGTATTCAAGACACATATGAGAAACACACTTCATGTAAAGCATAATAATAGTTTCAACATACAAAGTGAGGGCCAAACTCAAAAGCAGGCACATAATAAAGGTCAAAGTCCAAGCTACAATAAGAAGTCAAAGCTAGACAATATCCAACACATAATGAAGCCAAACTCAAGTCCACACACACACTATGAAGATCAAGGTTCAAACACACTTACAAATGATAGGATGCTCAAGGTTCAAACATAAAAATCATACAAAATGAAGGGCAAAGTACATATACTTCAATCAACACACTTCATCTTAATTCAAGCCATACAAAATACACACCATAAAAAGTCTACCATGTATTCAACACACATGTGAGAAACACGCTTCATCTAAAGCATAAGAATAGTTTCAACACACAAAGTGAAGGCAAAACTCAAAAGCACACACATAATAAAGGTCAAAGTCCAAACCACAATAAGAAGTCAAAGCTAGACAATATCCAATGCACAATGAAGCCAAACTCAAGTCCACATACAAACTATGAAGATCAATGTTCAAACACACTTCCAAATAATAGGATGCTCAAGGTTCAAACACAAAAAACATACAAAATGAAGGGCAAAGTACATAGACTTCATCAACACACTTAATCTTCATTCAAACCATACAAAATACACACCATCACAAGTCTACCATGTATTCAACACACATATGAGAAGCATGCTTCATCTAAAGCATAATAATAGTTTCAACACACAAAGTGAATGCCAAACTTTAAAGCACACACATAATAAAGGTCAAAGTCTAAACTAGAATAAGAAGTCAAAGCTAGACAATATCTAACACACAATGAAACCAAACTCAAGTCCACATACACACTATGAAGGTCAAGGTTCAACCACACTTTCAAATGATAGGATGCTCAAGGTTCAAATACAAAAGAACTACAAGATGAAGGGCAATGTACATATACTACATCAACACACTTCATCGTTATTCAAACCACATGAAATACACACCATTAAAAGTCTACCTTGTAATCAACACAAATATGAGAAACATGCTTCATCTAATGTAAAATAATAGTTTCCACACACAAAGTGAAGGGCAAACTGAAAAGTAGATATAATAAAGGTCAAAGTCCAAACCACAATAAGAAGTCAAAGTTAGACAACATGCAACACACGATGAAACCAAACTCTAGCTGACATACACATTATGAAGGTCAAGGTTCAAACAAACTTCCAAATGATAGGATGCTCAAGGTTCAAACACAAAAATTATACAAAATGAAGGGCAAAGTACATATACTTCATCAGCACACTTCATCTTCAATCAAACCATACAAAAGACACATCTTAAAATTCTACCATGTATTCAACACACATATGAGAAACACACTTCATCTAAAGCATAAGAATAGTTTCAACACACAAAGTGAAGGCCAAACTCAAAAGCACCATACGAAATGCACACCATAAAAAGTTTATATACTTCATAAAAAAGCTCAAGATAGATGTTAAAATGTTCACAATTACTAATATTGTCACACTTCATCTATAATAAGTGGATGTATAGTTCAAACACATAAAAACCATAATAATTTCAAATGGATGTAAACAAATTCACTTCATATATATAGCTCAAAATGGATAAAAAGAATATGTAGATTAAAACTAAAAATTAGTCTTCTATCCATCCTCCACACTACATAAAAACTATATAAATAGTTAAAAAAAATAATTGTAATAAAATTAAAATTAATCTTCTATTTAGTTCTATTTTTTTGTCATTAAATTTTAAATTAAAAATTTTATTACAAGTAAATTAAAAATGTAAAAATTAAATTAATTTTTAAAAACATAATTTTTGTGTGTATTAAATTAAGCTTTATTGGATTAGCTCAACAAATTAAAATAAAACAAGTCTTTCAAAGATATCAAAAGAAAAAGAAATTTTCAATATTTAAATCTACACACTTTCATAAAATACCATTCAAACTCTAAAAATACATTATTATTAGTTCACCTCAAAGTGGTACAAAAATGAATTCAAACTATTACAAAGATTGTAATATCATAGTTACATAGTCTACTTTATAAATAATTTAATGAAGCAATCTATTTGGAAACATCAATAATTCATTTTAACAAAATAATCCAATGAAATTTTCTTATATTACTATCTACTTAAAACTATTACAAAAATAATATAATAAAATATTTCACTAATTTTTTTAAATAAAATTATCCATCCATCAAAAATAATGATCCATCCACTTTATACAAAGATTAATGTATAAAACTATCTACTTATACCCATTACAAAAATAATATAATAAAATAATTCACTAAATAAAGATTTTATCCACTTTATACAATGATTAATAATCCACATTAAAAGTCCACTTTATACAGTAGGAAAATATTAGAACAATCCATTTTATACAAAGATTAATAGTCCACTGACTTTATAAATACAACAGTTAGTTCAACATTTCAATTAAAATGTCTATATAAAACTTTTTATTTGATAGAGATTATATATTTCTAATCAATTTCTGAGCTGTTTTTATGATCTCATCGAAATTGTTAGGGTACCAAGAAGGTTTAACTGCACCAGCCCACTCAAAAAGACATTATATTTAAACCCTACCCTATTATGAAAAAAGATTCAGTAAAAATAATTATAGATATACTTTACAAGGGAAAAAAATAGTCTCAAATTTAACAATGTAATTTTATCTAAATGTAATTATACCTGAACAAACTGTAAGTACAAAATTAGATATATATTAACTTTAAGCAACCCTACACTACAGAACAACGGTGTGCATTTGAAGAACTCAAGTACAAAATCAATCATGCACCCGTACTTGTTTTTCCCAATCTTCAGCAACCTTTTGTGGTTGACATTGATGCTAGTGATAATGCTATAGGAGTTGTTTTGTTGCAATAAGAAGACTGGTTTGCTATAATTTAGGGTTGTTCAAAGGCATTGTCCTAAACTATAGTACAACTACATATGACAAGAAGTTGTACAACTACATATGCTTTGGTCTCTGCAGTGAAGAGGTGGAAACACTATCTCATGGGCAAGGAAACAATAGCACAATTACAATACTTATTTTTTTATGCTTGAAGAAAGTATATTATTATTGTAACCACTCCAATACTTTTTCCAAAATTGGAGTGATCATCAACCACTCCAATACTTTTTTTTAATATTGAAGAAATCAAGATTACAAGAAGAAGATGGTTCTCAGTAGGGCAACTACAAGACAGCCAAAGAACTCCACAGAGTACAACCCAGCAAAGAACAAAACTAAAAAATACAGCTCCTGTAGAAAACAACAACAGTCTGTAGCCTAGACAGTCCTGTGCCATAAAGGGTCCTTGGACAGAATCAGCCCTGGAATATAATTGCAGCACCATAAACAGAAAGACTGGTATTGTGGCATGAAAATTTTTAAGACAGAGAAGACCTTCAATATTTGCAGGCACAAACAAAATCCAAGAATCTCATCAAGTAGATGGGATTCCTACAACAGTTTCATTTGGTGATCAAATACAAGTGGGGTGTGACTAACATGGTGGATGATCAGTTGTCAAGACCAAGACTAGCACTTATTTCAGTGGTTGGTACCCTTACTTTGTAGGAGCTATTTGCTAAGGAAGTTTCTATTGATGACTATGAGCATGATAAGGATTCAGTGAGATATATCAGCAGACTGATAGGGGAAGTGGCTAATTTTGAGCCAAATCTTGATTATTTCTTCAAGATGGGCTCCTCTACAAAGTGGGAAATTAGGCTCATACCTTGAGAGTTGCAGGACATTTTGGAGTATCTAAAATAGTTTCCAACCTTCACCCTTATGTTTATTGTCCCTATGTGCAAAGAAGATTTGTCAAACTTCATTAGGGGTTGCAAGTTATGTAGCATAAGTAAGCCAAGCAACCGTAACTTGGAATACCAGCCTGGCAGCCACTACCTGTGGCTACTAGACCATGCAAAAACATCTCCATGGATTTTATGGGTGGTCTTCCAATGTCCAAGCATGGGCATGACTACCTATTTGTAAGATGTGTGTTAATTGCATACAAGAACTTGAAGGGAAGGGATGCAGCTAAGTTGTTCTTCAACCATGTGCCAGTTCATTTTGGACTCCTAAAGTGCATCATAACAGATAGGGATGCTCTCTTTTTGGAAAAGTTTTGGTGACTAACAAGCTGGATGATATGTTGTCAAGACAGATTTAACCCTAAACAAACCTTATTAAACTCATAGAAGTCATCTTTCTGAAATGGCAGATTTAACCCTAGGCCAAAAAATTTAATATAACCTTAGTTTTCTTTCTGAAATGGCAGGATTTAACCCTAAGCTAGAAAAATTAATATAACCTTAGTGTTCTTTTTGAAATGGCAGATTTCACGCTAAGCTAAAAAAATTAATATAACCTTAGTCTTCTTTCTGAAATGGCAGAAATTGGAAAAAGATTCAAAACACTAGAAAATGCATATCTCCACACTGGGGGAAACTTCAGCATGGATAAATTTCTAAATTAAAAATGAAAAAGCTTTAAAACACTTCAAAAAACTCTAATCAACATATTGGGGGAAATTTTATGTAGAAATTTGTAAAGTTAATCTAATAGTCTAAAAAATTTGAGAGCATACAAAATAAAATTCAAACAATAAAATTTAAAATCATACTTACCAGCTTGTGAGATGCATCTTGCTCCATTAGTTTGGTTGAAGCGTAGTCTACCCAAACGAAGGGAGGGGATAAGTATGACAGAGCGTGGGGGAGACAAATGGATTGAACCAATGGAGGGAATTAGTGTGTTGGTTTCATTCCACCGCTTTAATTCAAATTTCTTTACAATCCACTACTCACAGAAAGCATGTAAACAGATAGAGCACGACTGTGCCAAATACAGTCCCAACCCAAAGATAGAAACACAATACAAAATGCAGAAATTTGTAAAGTTAATCTAATAATCTAAAAAAATTGAGAGCATAGAAAATAAAATTCAAACAATAAAATTTAAAATCATACTTACTAGCTTGTGAGATGCACCCTGCTCCATTAGGAAGCGGTCCCATGGGAGGGGGCTTCCTAAATTATCTTAGCGGTGCTGCTGAGATTTTTTAGGAGCATTATATAGTCGGTGGTCCCATGAATTTTTTATTTGCGGTTATGCTTAACATTTTAAGCTCCCAACTTTATGGAAGCGGGTGGTCCCATGAAGTTTTTTAAATAATAGTTTATGCTAAATAATTTAGTAGATATTTTTTAGGAAACATGGGAAATAAAAAGCAAAATTCCCTCCAAATTTTCCCCTAAATTAAATGGTGGGAATGAGAAAACTATTAGTTAACTCCCTAAGCTGGTGGGGGAAAGTTTCAGTCCCACCCCATTTGCACCAGCTAAAAAATAACCCCCTAAACAATAGCTGCTCCTATTTTAGAGGAGAAGATTCTGATTTAAGCATTAGTAGACTTTTTTGAGTTCCATGGGACCCTCTGCTCCACAAAAATAGATCCTCTAATAGCTCCATGGGACCGCTCTCTTAGTGTAGTCGACTGCCACTCTTCGTCTACCCAAACGAAGGGAGAGGATAAGGATGACAGAGCATGAGGGAGACAAATGGATTGAACCAATGGAGGGAATTAGTATGATGGTTTCATTCCGCCGCTTTAATTCAAATTTCTTTACAATCCACTACTCACAGAAAGCATGTAAACAGACAGAGCACGACCGTGCCAAATACAGTCCAAACCCAAAGATAGAAACACAATACAAAATGCGGAAACCAAAAGTCTCAAATCAAAAACCAAAACAAGAATTTAAAAACAAAACATGATATGAACTAAAAAAATCAACATGCTCTTCATGGTCCACTCCTCAATGGTTAAATCTAGTTGTTTATGGTCCGCTCCTCAGCCGCTCAGCTCTATCATCCTTATCCTCTCCCCTGGTTCTAGTTGTTTAAGATGTTAGGTCTATTGTTAGAAGGAGAATAATACTCAACTTTATAATATATTGTTTAATAAGTTTTACTGTTATGTTAGCTATCTATTTTTCTTGTTTCTTGTAGTTCTACTTATTATCTTGTTACCATGGCCTAAATTTTATGGTTGTATAGTCATATTTAGGTATTTTTGCTCTCAAATACAATCAAAATTTTGAAAAGTCCGTGTTACATGAAAGGAGAGATTTTAGACTGATTGTAAAATTTTTTATAGGATTATGATTATATATATATATATATATAGTTTATAAAAAAGTTTATATATATATATATATATATATATATATATATATATATATATATATATATATATATATATATATATATATATATATATATATATAGATAGATAGTTTATAAAAAAGTTTACTTATACTAAGGTATATCATAATATTTTAAGGGCACCTTTGAATGGATGTTCGTCATAACAAAATTGCTTGACAGGAAGGGTCGATTGTCAAATTTAGGCTCTGCTTGTTACTATCATGTCTTCTCAATAATTGCTTTTCATTCATATAATGTTAGATCTCCCCATTTATACATGACATCAAATGTTCGATGATTTCAAGGAAATGTAACAACAAATACATTATTTGATGTCATTCAAGAGAGTGGCATCTTGGACCAAGTAGGTAGATTCAAAAGTTAAAACTTCACAATGATCAACTATGAATAGGGAGACAATGACGTACCACAAAGGCCTAGTAATAGCTGAGTCAATGGGCTAAGGCTCACCAAAAGTTGACACATAAGCTCTCAATGCTCTGTGGTATTTAAAACACACAAGCACTAAACAAATATAATTGATTCGCCACTTATGTCAACAATGGCCTCACATGGCATAGTTTAATACTTTCCTCTACAATGTAAGTGCACATTCGTGACCACATATACAAATACCTTAGGCTAATAAAATAACGACACCTTGAGCCAAGTGGATTTGATATTTTTGACCTTGAAATCGATATAATAAGATAGGACAAGATCTGATGTTCAATAGACGTCTCAAACATAAAATCATAGATATTTTGGACATGAGAGCCTAAGTAAATCTAAGTTTATCTACATCCATAGGGAGCATTGGAGGATTCCATAGGTGAAGTTTGAAACTAGAGGACCAAATACATTAGAAAACATGAATCATGCAAGAGCCGAGAGACTAGACCATGTCAAGTAAAAGATACAATGGCTAAAGTTTGTTACACTTTAAGGAATTGGATTGTTTAGCCTTGAACCATCAATCTTACATTGAGTAATTAGCACCATAGATACTTGTCTAAAATTGAAATGACAACCTACCTTTAATTGGAAGTCTCTCCCTATTAATTCTCCCTGACCTATGCACATGATATTGATGTAGTCTACACCATGATAAATCTGCCAATGTCTTAAGTAGTAAAGCTTATGATAAAAATAAATAAATAAAATGGGTTTGTTTTCGGGTTGCTTAGTTGGGGCGTTACAAATCATGAATATGAATTAACATTAATCTGCACAAATTTTAATCTAAAAGCATTTACCCAAGATTATTGTTCTAAATAAACATTATTCAAAGGCCATAATTTGAATTAACATTATGCCAAAACACATAATAAGATCAAATCTAAGATGTTAATTTATTAAAGCATGAATAATATAAATCAATCATTTAGATTAATAATTGATCCATTTTTATCATAAAATCCTTAAAGTATTATTCTAATACTAATATTAGCCAAAACAAAAAACTACAAAGTATTACACAGAATTTCCATCTATCTCTATTATCTTCACATTAGCTATATTTTTGTGCTATAACATTGATTTGGAAATAAGGGAAAAAGTATGTAGTGGAGAATATTTGTAGTCTACAATTATAAGGAAAGGTGTCTCAACCTTGCATCCTAATGTCAAGAACACAAACAATACAATTTTCAGGCAACGTAATAGAAAAAATCATTTTTTTAGCTATAGAGGTTGTTTTTGGCCCCCAAAAATGTTGAAACAAGTTGTAACCAAAGCAAGTGGGTTATGGTGACATGGACCTCTTTGAGATCTACAATTTAAAAAGGGGGGCTCAATCAGCTTCCCATATCAAAAGTTATGGCCTCTAAAAGTTGGGCCTCCCACATCAAAAATGTAAGAATATTTATGACACAGAAGAGTTGTAAGAGGGAGTTACACTTGTTGACCAACTTAGAATGTATGTTATGATACATTGTAAGGAGTATTTTAATGGAGATACTAGAGCCAAAATGGAGCACCCAAGTTCGTGAGTTGATTATGATGAGCTTATGACACGGAGAACGATTATGTTATATTTAGCTTGTGGACTCATCTTCGGATTAGGGCATTTGATTTTTAATAGAAATTTAGATGCCATATTTTAGGTGGTTTTATCTCATGCTTTTCTAATTACCATTTGATGGTTTTATGTATTGCTTCTCCTATTTATTGAGTTCTTGAGATGGAGGCTTCATGGTGACTTTTGTAGGTATTGTTACATTGTAAGAGTTACTCAAGATCTCTTGTTGTTGATACTCTTGTAGAGGCTTAGACTCTACAAGTGTATTGTAACCATTTATTACTAAATAATACATTGATATGCTTTAGAGTGTGGGTTTTTCTCTAAAAAGAGTTTTCCCCACATAAATCACTTTGTTATGGTATTTTGTTTTTGTGTTTATTTCCTTATATCTATATGATTAATTTATTTTTTGCATATACCTCCACTCATAGATTAGTGTAGGCATATTCAACACCTTTTCTTCCTTTCATTTGGTATCAGAGCCTGATCATGCTATATGTTAGGTATTAGGGACAATGGTTTTTGTACTAATCTTAGATTGAGTGATCTTGAATAGAAGGATATATTTTTGTATGAAGAATGTAAAGCACATCAATGATAGAGATGGAGAAGTTCACAACACTAACTTGGAGATTTTTAAGTTCAAGATGGATGATATGCTTGTAGATAGAGACCCATCGTTTGCCATATCTAGGTCCAAACCCATTGCAATGAATTAAGTTGATTGAAACTGTACACTCAAAATTGTGACTCTGGTTTCCTGAGGACTGTCGGGTCAGATTTCGGCATGCACATGGACCCTTCCCTCCTTGCCACGGGGTGATCTACCATGTCACTCTTGCTCACATGGAAAAAGCCAGTCGAGAGGAGGTGAGACACAGTGGGGGTCTGGATCATTGGAGAGCTGGACTTCGCGGAGAGGGGTCGACAAGTTTTGCGGCCTTTGTTGTTGTGCGTTTTGTTGTATGTTTCATTCAACAATTGTGGTATTTGAAATAAACCTATGACCTAAAGGGTCACTGGTTTCTCTTCTTCTATTTGGATTCCTTAAATTCCACCTTTGTGTGGGTAAATAGTTGTTTTTATTGATGTCCTCTTGTCTTTGTATGCATTGTAAGAGATCTTGTTGTATCTGTCATTGTCTAGTTTCTTCTAACAACAAGAGGACAAATGGGTCTCCTCAATCTTGTCACGGATAGCCTTCACCCACTCTCCTCTCACTCCTAAGCACATTCGTGAATCAGGATGGAGGTAGTCGTGTGATTGCTAACCTTAACCAGATCTAGGGTTTTGATCTAGGGTTTTGCTGACCTAGGGTTTGACTTTGTTTAACTGTGGTTACCTCATGATGGAATTGAGGGTTTGCAATGTTGTCTAATCTAATGTTTCTATATGAATGCAAGCTAAATGATATGCAAAACATCTTTTTGGTGTTTTTTAGAGTATTTTGGAAATAGAAATGCTTCTAATCTATGAAAAGGAAATATACATGCAATCCTATATGACTTTTCAAATGCAAAGCTAATCTATGTTTTTTTGGGTTTTTGGTGTTTTCAATGCAATCCAATCTAATGAAAAAGGAAAATGCTTCTTTTAACAATGTAGATCTAAAATATGAAAGTGATTAATTTAACATGCAAGATCTAAACTATCAAGGAAAAAGCAATGTGTTACTATTCCCAAGAGCAAATGTGATTATCTAATTACTATGAAAGCAATGAAAACAATGAAGGAACTTTAGAGAAATGAAGATTTGTTGACTCCACTACCCTCAGTAATCCTTGTGTAGGCAACCTCAAATCCTTTTGTGGCTGCAGGTGATCCTCTTTACAACAAAATGACCCAAAGAAACAAAAGAATCTTTTGGTGAATCTTGTATGAGCTTAGTGAGAGCTTGGATTGATCATAATGGCATAGATTGAAGTAGCATGATGCTACTTGGTTGAACAATAAAAGAAAAAGTCACCTTCGTCCTGTAAGAGCATTTGAATGCTAAGTTGGAGAGCAAGATTAGCAAGAGTTGTGTGCACAATGAATTTGCCTCCCTTTGTGCTTGGGGGAGGGGGGTATTTATAGGTTCAGAGGAAGGGATTGATTGAAGAGTTAACTCATTTGATTGACGAGTTAACAAGAATAGATTGGGGAGTTAACAAGGTTGATTACCCAGTGAACTCAGCTGATTAGAGAGTGATGAAGCAATGATAGCTTATCACTGAAGAAGAAATGGAAGTGAGGGAATGCATGAGATTGATGTGCATGAAACAGTTAACTCTATATCAAAGATCAAAAATCATGCAAACAGAAAGAAAAATGAGTGAAAATGAAGCAAAAATGAGAGAGAAACTTGAGTTTTTTCACGGGTCCAAAAATGGCAGGGTTGCCCCTTTTACTAGTAGGGTTGCCCCTGGGCGACCATGGGTCACCCGGGGAGATCCGAGCTAGACAGGGTCAGATGCAGAAAATTAGGTTGGGAGATGGCAGAAGAGAGGAAAAGGATGGGTTCTATAGCAAGAAACAGGTCAGTCATGTGGAAGAATCCAAATCTCCACTTGCATCTGCAGGATCTCTAGGGGAGATATGGAAATAATAGGGGGAGATTTGGATTGGTTGGTCAAAATTGAAAACTGTCAGTGGGAGATGGATCGGGGGACCTCCAGAAGGCTTCTATGAGGTGCACTAGAGGAAAACCAAAGGGGAGAGGTGAAAAATCACCTACAAGACTCTCACAACGCTTAGGATCAAGGTCAAAAGATAAAAAATGCAAGTCGACAAGTGTTGAAACAAGTGTTGAAAAGCATCGCAAACGAGGAGGAAGAAAAATCAACAAAGCAAAAATGACACAAAGACAAGAAAAGAGGACACATCATCAAGAGGCCTACTACCGAAAGGATTTATTTTCACGCTTACATGTACGTGACAAGGATTTGAATCATCATAGGGGTCCTCATGGAGGCAGTGCATGATTTTTGTGCTTACATAATTGTCCCCTCGAGGACGGTAGTCTACATGAAAGGTAGGTACCGTTCCCGAACTAGGGTTACCTGTTGTCAATTTTTCCCACAATTTGTACCTACAATAACTAGTATTAGTCTAAAATTTAGATGTATCAAAATGACTAATGAAAGCTGAAATGACGAACTTACCATGGATCGTTTGAGTTCGACTAATTGCTTGCCTTTGTCAGTTCGAACCTGTAGGCATGAGAGCATGCAAAATAATGCATGAAACAAATGCATAAAAGCAAAGAACTAATCTAAAATGCATAAATGAAACTAAACTAAGGGAAAACAAAGAGAGCTAGATTGTGAGATTGAAGTGAAATAGCAACAAAATCGTTTGTGTGAGTAGTCGATAGAGAGGTATCATCGAGGTGATTGCAGAGATGTCCACCTCTTCTTCAACCACGGAGAATTGGGTATGCAATTAGTGAAAAACTCTTCTCTAAACACTAGGTTGTATTTTTAGAAAAATCTCTTAAAATTATTTGTTTTTGGTGAATTTTCCTATCGTATTGTGTTGGTCTCGTCGTTTAGAGTGAGGTTGATCTTTCATTTTCTGAAATCGGTTAAAAAATGAGGTTTTTAGAGCAATTCTTAGTTGAGGGGCTTGCTCCTAGGGTCACCCCTTTTACCAGGCAGGGTCACCCAGGGAGATCCTATTTGACAACAGGGTCGCCCAAGGAGATCCTGTTTGAAAATAGGGTCGCCCGGGGTGATCCTGAAAAGCCCCTGGGCTGCCTGGGGGGCGACTCTGTTGGATTGATTTCTGACTTCATTTGATGTTGTTTAACGCTTGTTTTACTCTAATTTGACATGATTTGGTCACTAAATGTGCCTATTTATTGCAATTTTGAAGGTTTATACAATTTTTTTTTGTAAGGTTTTCAACAGTTTTTACAATTTTTAGGGATTTTTGTAAGGTTACGAGATCTAATCTAAAATTCTCTTCTAATTTTGCAGGACATGTGTATCCGATGGACTACCTGCTGAGAGCAAGGGTGGCTCTTAGGGATGTTTGCTTCACTGAGTACAGAGGATCGTGCCCTACTGAAGAGGACAGGTCTTGCTAGAGTTTGCCATGTTCTTATGATTCATCCTATATCCCGTATATGCTATGATATTTTGACTTACTGGGATGTAGACAGGAACACGTTCAGGTTCTTGCAGATTTTAGGAGAGTGGACTATCACTCTTTATGATGTATATCACATACATGGGGTTCCTGTGAGGGGACAACCTTTATTTCTTCTTGTTAGCGAGTCTTATGAGGACAAGGCTTCTTGGGCTGCATTTATGGGGGTTAATCACCCTGGGGACCAGACATGAGTTCAACTTACTTTTGTGCCGCGACTCTACATCCCACTTTTGAGGAGGTTTCTGATTGGCTTGATTGCTTCGAGGTTGTTGGGAGACAAGGCCTTGGCTCATCTGAGATGGTGTTGGGCACCCATCATTCGAGGATTAGAGGAAGGCACAGTTTATGCATGGGGACCTGATATCCTGGTGATGGTCTACAAAGATTTTTATTAGATCTCTAGGCGAGAGGCCCTAGCCTTTAACCACTCCCCTCTGATTATGACATAGATTTTTGAGCATATGAGGCCTTATCAGAAGCTCATTCCTCTTCCGGACAGGTGACTCCTGAGAGTAGCGAGGTGGGCACACATTGGTCATTTTGATGCTACTCTTCCCACTATTGTTACCCTTATTGAAGATGACATGATTTCTGATCCTTATCACAACATGGAGGGGGCTTGGGCCCGAGATGATTAGATGAGAGTGTATTGTCATGAGGTTTTAGAGATCATAGACCATAATGGTTAGGCTGAGGCTCATCAGGTGGATCATGTTTTGTAGCAGTTCGATGAGGATGTCCTTGAGGACTTGCGCCTAGTGTCTACTTGTTACAAGACCGTTCAGGAGATGGGGGAGATTGGACAGAGGAACGTTGTTTGGACACCTTTGACTACAGGCATTTTTATCACTAAGGTTTCTAGAGGAAGACGGAGGGGAGGGAGAGGGACTCCTTCCCGATCTCTGGTTGTGATAGTTGATTCAGAGTCCACTGACGAGGACTATGTTCCAGATAGTGATGATTCATTAGATGAGGCCCCTCTTGAGGATGAGGATTTTGATGACATTGGTGTTTCAAATGAGGTTCCTAACATCCCCGATGGTCCTTCTGTTGTTCCTCAACCTCCTCATTCAAATGAGGTGATTGCGTTAGCTTGACCTTGACTGGAAGCCTGGAGATCCTCAGAAGTTTTGTCTATTTGTTTTTGCTTAACTTTGTCCTTTCTCTTTTCATGTGGCACTGACTTAGTCTTGTCTTGATTTAGCACTTCAGGCAATGTCAAAGAGTGGAGGGACTTGGTTTGTGAGGTTAATGTTGGATTGACCTTTCCCTTTACTAGGATGATCCGTGATTGTCTTTTGGATGATCCTGGTGTGCCCCCAGCTGCTAGGTGACACACTGACATTTTTTCTCCTGTCTACCATGGGTGTCAGATGATTACAGAGTTGAAGACCCAAGGTTGACACACTTCAGGGGGAGAATAAAGTACTTCAGGAGATGACTCACCTTAATTTTGGGCGTTCTAATACTAGTATGGCGGGGCCTTCATAGTCGTATGCACATAGCAAAACACATCATTCTCATAGATCTCATGGAGCGACGAGTGCTACTCATAGACAGAGGATCCGAAGTCCCGAGGGTTCTGTTGGAGGGAACCGGCCTTGACTTGCCTTTCTTGAAATTCGTGCCCCCTTGCATGGGGAGCCTCTATTCTCTCAAGAGCATTTTGTCTTAGCTCTTTGATACCATTGTATATGTAAACTTTGGATGTATCTATGAAAGTTTATATTTTTCTATGGTTTTTCTCTTGTCAAATTCTGTACTCATCTCCTGTGCATGTTTGGAAGTTTTTAGGAATTTTTTTTATTATGTTTGACCTTTTCAACTCTTTTAACAAATGCAAGTATGACAACAATGATATGTTTTTGTAGTTTTGTAGGACATATATATGATATGCAGTTTACAATATGATAATGCAAGAACACAAGAAATGTTATAAATGATACTATAACACTTTATTGAATGTCATGAGATATGACACTTGACTTTATTGCTTTGAGACTCTTTTTATGATTTTGGCATGAATGTAATGTGGAACAAACAAAGTGACTGCTCTTAAAATATAATTTTTGATTTAGGGGATTTTGAGTTAGCCTAATATGAGAGAACTATTCAGGGCTGTGAGATAGGTTTTTAGGAAACTCAAGTGGGGAGTGAAATGAATCATGGAGTGGTTCTGATTTCTAGACTTCACTAAAGGCTAAACACTGATCCTTATCTAGATAAGACAAATTGATAATCTTTCAACTTCAGACAAGTAGCAAATTTTATAGGTGTTCGCTAGACTTAGATCATAGATGGCAAGCAAAGTAGACCCGGGGTAAAAGGTTATCTAGGAAAAAACAAGGGTCCTTAGATAGAAGATGATCCTAGAGACTACTAGACTCTTCGGTTTTGCTCAGCTAGTGTGTGTGTGTGTGTGTGCTTAGTACCTTTCTTTCTCTGTTAGAATGTCACCCTTGAGGCTTTGAGCTTAGACTAATCTCCACCCAAGAGAACAGACATTTAGCAATCTTCTCTCTTTCACTTCTTTCTTTTGTATTTTCCTCACTTGATTTTTCTCATTTTTTTGGATTTTTGACTTTTTAAGAAATGAATGCTTTTTGGAACTTTGACATGCAATGCTTTGATCTCTCAATTCTCACTTTTGACACTCTTATTTTGATCACTCATTTTTTTTATTCACTCACATCTAAGATTGCTTCCTTCAGAGTTTTGATCTCCTTGACATTTTTGGCCAAGAAAGATAAGGGGTTGAGCGCCACCTAAAGTTTTTGTAATCTGGTTGGACTTCTCTACTACTAGGGAAGAATTGGGAAGGCCTACTTGAAAGCTTCCTTTAATCACTATAGGTTTGAATACTGACTTTGTTTAGACCTAACATCTTGACTCATTAAGACTGGGATCAGTGTAAAGCTAAGAGCTAAGTTTTGATTAGAAACACTGGGAAAGAAGGGGGATAATGGCGATTGTGAAAATGGGGATCTCTAGGTCATGAAATGATAACATATATCTGGGCAACATTAGACTCCTTACTAAAGGGAAAATAGTACAAGATAAAGTCACACACAAGAATGCAAGATGAATAGAATGATGCGGAAATGCAAGAAACAAATTGTTTTTGACATTTTTGATTTTATGATTTTTTTTGTTTTTTATGTTTTTATGATTTTTTTGGTCTTTTAGACATAATATTTCTTGAGGTGAAAGGCATTGACTGTTTTGCCAAATTCCTCTCCCTCCATTGTGCACAAGAGATAAGCATCATTTTCGATATCTTCTTTAACCATGTAGGGGCCTATCCAGTTAGGTTTGAATTTCCATCGTTCACCAGCTCTTTTGTCGATTAGATTATCTATCCTAAGCACTAGGTCTCCCACTTGAAAGGGTCTTGGGATAACCTTTTTGTTGTATTTATTTTTCATTCTTGCTAGATAGGAATTGTGTATTTGAACAACTCGTAAACATGTTTTGTCTATCATTTCTAATTCAGCCAACTTGACTGCCCTGTATTCCTCATTGTCCAATAATCTTTGTAATGACACTCTCAAGCTAGGAAATTCTACTTCTAATGGTAGCATTGCTTCCGACCCAAAAGTGAGGGCGTAAGGGGTGGTTCCAATTGGAGTCCTGACACTTGTTTAGTAAGCCCACAGAGCTGGATATAGTTGTAAATGCCAATCTCTTTTGGAATCTTTTACGATTTTGATCAATATGGACTTCAAAGTTTTGTTGGTAGCCTCTGCTTGTCTATTTCCTTGAGGATAATAGACTGAAGGGGAACTATGATTGATTTGGAATCTCTCACATAACTCTCACTTGTGGGTTTTCAAAGGAAGAGGCATTATCTGTCACTATCACTTGAGGGATTCCAAACTGGCAAACGATTTGGTTCAATATGAATTTAGTGATTACGGCTCCTGACACCATGGTAAGGGGCATGGCCTCTACCCACTTTGTGAAATATTCTATCATAGTTATAATGAACATATGTCCATTTGTTGATGGGGGGGATATCTTTCCCACTAGGTCCAATCCCCATGTGGAGAAGGGCCAAGGTGTGACAATTGGTTGCAAATCTCTCATTGGTGTATGGTGAACATGTGCGTAAACTTGGCATTTTGGGAACCTTTTTACAAATTTAATCGCATCACCTTGTAAACAAGGCCAGAAGTATACCATTCTGTGTATCTTTCTTGCCATGGCGTGGCCACCAAAGTGTCCACCACAGATTCCACTGTGACATTCTTCTAATATCGTACGTGCTTCTTCCTTGTCAACACATCGAAGCAACATTCCATCTAGAGCCCTTCGATAGAGCACATCGTCTATCAAGACATATCTTGTGGTGAGGACGCGTAATCATATTTTCCCAATGGGGTCATGTTTTCCGAGTAAGTCTTGTTCAAAAGATAGTTTACAATGTCTTGGTACTAATACGAGGCGGCATATTTTTCAAGATCTACTGTGCAAATCCCTGTTGGCAAGAGACACTATATGGATTCATGGTTGTTGTCATTGATGGCAACAAAGGTCATCCCACATATCCGCAAGTCATGGTGCGTCTCTACCGGAAGTCAGAATAAAGATTGTTGTGGTCCGGTGAACAAGAACAGAGCATGTGGCAAGGTCCGACAGATTGATCCGGATCTCTCAGAGGAAGTGTCTTGGTGCAGTGCGGATTTGGGGAAGTCAAGAGGACTACCTTGAGTGGTATATTCCAAGGATTTAGCCTCTGGTGATGGACAAGGAAAAAGATATGAATAGTTGAGTACCGGACTCTTGAGAGACAGTGAAAACAGAGGAAGAACTGACTGACAGAGTATCAGACTACTTTCCGGATGTGTTACTGTTGATGATAAAGGTTGTGAAGGCATGAATCATGTTTGGCTGACATGATTAATGATATCTACAAGTATATGCTTGATCCGCATTGCTTGGTGAGCAAGGATTCAGCCGACAGAATAGAGTTTGTAAGAAACTAGACTGTTCCGGATGCCGACTAGAAAGGTGATGAAATTACTTGTGCGGATATATATAGAGGATGGATTTAGTTGTGAAGGGTGTGAATATGTTAAAAGAGATATGTGAATAAGTGCAGAACAGAACAGAAGTACCAAGACAGATCCGGTATGTGAAAGGATAGCAGAATAAAGAACAGAGAAAAGATGAAGTGCAGCAGATCAGTGTACTGAGCCTAACCGGAACTGAACTCCAGCATATGCAAATGCTTCCAATCAGTTCAAGACTGTGATTCTTATCACTTTGTAGACAGTGTGTCTTCTTGTAGGCAGTGGGCCTCTTGTGAGTAGTGTGCTCGGGCAGTGAGCCCTAATTGGCAAGTGCCATTTTGTAATTTCCTATTCTTCTAACAGAGAATAATTTTGGGTTAATCACCCCGTGGTTTTCTCCCTTAACAGGGTTTCCACGTCAAAAATACTGTGTCATGTGTTTCTTATTTCATGGTAATGTTTTTGTGTTTGATTCAATGCTGCATTAATTAATAAGAAAGTTCAAAAAGGGAAATAATTAGGATAACTGATTCACCCCCCCCTCTCAGTTATCAACAATCCCTCCATTAGGGAAATCTTCGTTCAAAGGTTCTAGATTATTTGCTAACCAGTCCGCTATTATTTGTCCTTTGACTTCCTTTTGGTTGATGTAAGTTAGCTCAAATTCACTTAACAAGGTTATGAACCTCCTGGCTCTTCCTGAGAGCATGGGCTGATTCAGAAAGGTCCTCAATTGCTTGGATCGTATCATGACTTTAGTTTCTTGATTCATCATGTAGTGTCGTAACCTTCGAGTTGCAAGGACTATGGCTAGGCACTCTTTTTCAGCTTGAGTGTAATTCTTTTCATATTCCAATAAGGTTCGACTTATAAAATAGATGGCCCTTTCTCTTCCACCCTCATCCTCTTGAGCTAACATGCATGCTACGGAGATATCAGTTGCTCTAAAGTATAGGATGAAGGGTTTGTCATGCTTTGGTGGCATCAACATGGGTGGTGTTAACAAGAATCTCTTTACTTGTTCAAACACATTTTGACAGTCTACGGTCCATCAGTAATTGGTTGATCGGATGGATTTTGAAAGTCATATCTGGTATGAATCGCCTGATTGTGCCTAGCTATCCTAAGAAGGCTCTTACTGTTCTCTCACTTATTGGTGGGGTTGCATTTAGGACTTCTTTGACTTTGGCTAGGTCAACATCAATACCTCTTCGTGAGATGATGAATCCTAACAATTTTCCAGTCGTGACCCCAAAGACACATTTTTCGGGGTTCAACCTTACTTTATATTCATGAAGCCTAATGAAGATTTTGCGTAAATCCTGCACATGCTTCCCCCTTTGCTCTGATTTAGCTAGAAGGTCATCGATGTAGGTTTCAACTATCTTGTGTATGTAATCGTGGAAAATATGTGTCATCGCTCGTTGGTATGTTGGTCCATGGTTTTTCAAACCAAAGGGCATGACTATATAACAGAAAATTCCCCAGGGAGTAGTGAATGTTGTCTTGTTTTGGTCAACTTCTGCGATCTTGATCTAGTTATATTCTGAAAATCCATCCATTAGAGAGAGAACTTCATAACCTGCCGTTGAATTGACAATTTGGTTGAGGGATGGTAATGGGAAGTCATCTTTTGGACAAGCTTGATTAATGTCTCTAAAATTGAGGCATATCCAAATTTTCCCATTCTTTTTCAGGATTGGGAGAATGATTGACACCCAATTGGAATAATAAACTAGTTTGATGAAGCTGACATTCAATAACTTTTTGAGTTCTTCTTTCACCATTTCAGCTACTTGCAGTTTTATGAGCCTTGGTTTTTGTTTTACAGGTTTGGCATTTGGTTTCATTACTAGATTGTGCAACACAACCTTTGGATCTAACCCTGGCATATCTGAATATGCCCATGCGAATATGTAAGAGTATTCAATGAGGAACTATGTGTATTCTTCCATTTCTTCGTCATTTAGTTCTCCTCCTAGTTTTAACATCCTAGGTTTTTTAGGTGTTCCAACATTGATGTCAATGGTATCTCCAGTTAGGGATGGGTGTCCTTCAAACTTCTGAGGCATGGGCGGTAAATCTAAGTTCGCTTCAATCTGAAGGATTTCCTTTTCATTTCCAAAATAGTCCTCAGGATGAGGGAGGAGTAGGTATCCTTTTTTATGGTGGACTCTTAGAATCCCATCATATGCATGTAGATATTCTAGGATGGCTTCGTTATTATTGACATAATCTCAGGTTGGTTTTTCTTCCTGACCCATAGCGTAATTAAGGATGTTTGGTAATTCTTTGCTTTCTAATAACGGTTCTGCATGAACCAAGACAATATATTCTAAATTTTGCAACTGGGCATGTGGCGAAAATAAAGCGGTCGAAGTGGCCATTGAGTCAGCTACTTGATTTTCTTCTCTGGGTATGGCTTTGATAGAGAAGAAATCGAAGAATTGAACTAACTTCCTGATGGTTTCTTTACAAGGTAACCATTCAGATTTTGATTCGTAGTTTTCTGCAACCTGGTTGATTATTAGCTGAGAATCTCCAAAGGCCGAGATTTTCTTGACTCACATTCTCATGGATAGCATGATTCCTAGGGACATGGCCTCATACTCAATGATGTTGTTGGTGCAAAAGAAGTCTAACCTGAAGGCAAAGGGGAGGACCTTTCCTTTTGGGGATGTTAGGATTATCCCCGTTCCTGTCCCCGTTTTGCAACTAGCTCTGTCAAAATGTAAGGTCCACAAGCTTTCATGATTTTGTGAATGAGATGCCTCTCCAAATTCATAAGTGGAAGTTTGGTTTTCTTCTTTTTCATCTCCTTCAATGATCTTGATTGTTCCAACCAAGAGGTTTTTGATATCCCATTCGTTGACGCACGGGATGGCCACTAAGCCGAACGATGCATGGGATTTAGTAGTATATGGATCAAAAGGAAACTCCCTAAGATCATCCATTCTTTGGTAGGATATGTTGTGAGCACTTACACTTGTTTGAACGTCCTGAGCTTCCTCTTCTGTTTCTCTTGTGTTTTCATTTTCTTGTCTTTTTCTCCCTGTTCCTTTCTAAAAACACTGAAAGGATCAGGGTCCGCTTTGACTATGATCTCCTTTCCCAAATGATGGAAATGCATTTCTTGGAATAATGTACAGGCGATGACTTTCATGGAGTGAATCCAGGGTCTTCTGAGGATCATGTTGTAATTGGTTTCTCGGTTAATGACATAGAAGTCAGTAGAGATAGTTTTTCCCATCAGATTGAGTGGTAGGCTGATTTTTCTGACTGTTTGGATGTCATGACTGTCGTAAATTCTCAATGTGGCAAATTTTTGCTTGATCCCTATTTTGTTGTATCCCATCCTTCGTAGAAAGGACATTGGCAAAAGATTGACGGCCGATCCTTCATCTACCACCACCCTTCTTATAGTGACCTCTTCAACTTGAACTTGTATGTATAGAGGTGAGTCTTTTTTCTTACTTCTTTCGCTTTGGCGTAGTTTGGAAACATTGAATGTAAGAGGAGGTGATTCCTCCTTTGAGGAACATCCTACCTCCAATACTTCTAGGAATGTCTTGCGATGCGAGGGAGGTGCTCTCAAAAAATTTATCACTTGTGAGAAGACATTCTCTGTTTGGTCTGTTTGTTCCTCTTCATGGATCATGAACACCTCCTGGTCCAGTTCTATGTTATTGGTATGGTTTTGGCTAGCTTTTCCCTTCTCAATTTGAGGTTCTTTCTCCTTTCTTTAGGTTTGGAGAAGTTTAAGAAAGTTCTTTTGTTGATTTAGTGTAAGTTTGGAGATGGCTTTATTGTAACTATAACAAGTCTTTGTTTCATGACCCTTTGTCCCATGGAACCAACAATAAGTATTGGGGTCATATGTAGGTCGGTTTGATCCTTGATTCCCTTTTTGTCACCATTTGTCATTACTTGGATTATTTTTTATGATGTTGACATCTTTTTCTTGAGGCATTATTTTTTATGATGTTGACATCTTTTTCTTGAGGCACATTAGTTGTAGTCTTTTCTTCTCCTTTGGATGTTCGAAGCTTCCCGTTGGTATCGTAAGTCTTCCGACCATTATCGATGGCGGCTTGATCAATTCTTAAAGCACTTTCCAAGGCTTCTTCGTAGGATTTGTATGGCAGTTTCTAGACATCTTCTCTCAAGTCTTTGTTAAGGGCATGCAAAAATAGATCGCACAGTTCTCGATGATCCATGTTTGGAGCATTGGTTGAAGAATAGAGCACTTTCCTCCATCGGGTGATGAAATGTGCTACGGATTCATCAGCTCTTGTTTCATTTTAAGGAATTCTCTAATCCATGTTTTCACGAGTTTGTTCATGTCAAAGGCCATGACAAACTCTTAGATTAGTTGTCTAAATGAATTGATTGAAGCTTTTGGGAGACGATAATACCAATCCAAGGTAATGCCTTCAAGCATTTTCTGGGAAATTTTTGCGACAACCCCATCCCAAGGGAGGAGTTATCTTATGGCCATGGTGTAGGCTTTAATGTGCAAATTTGGATCTCCTTCTCCTTTGAACTTCGAGAGATCTGGTAATGGCCGAGGTAGTTGCACATTTCTTATGTTTTGGTCTAGAGGCTCTTTCAAGTATTTGAGATACGTTCCTAAGAAGGCTAAACACTGATCCTGATTCTTTACACCAGAGTTGCGATTAAATCTACAGGAGTTGCAGCTCTAGGGGTTTCTTCATTTCTAGGATGATCTCTTCAAATTTTTTCATAGTGATGGGCTTCCTCTCGTGCGGCTTTTTCTTTTTGTTCTTCTTCTAAGGTAATCCTCAATGCCACTTGAGCATCTTTGGTTTCTTGCAGATGCCTTTCCAACCTTCTAACCTCTTCATCAAGGTGAGTATTTGATGTACTTGTGGAAGGTTGTTCTAGTCGATATACTTCTGACATTATCCTTCTAGCTTTGTACGGTGCATTTGGTATGGCCAAGTCATTTTCCCAAGCTAGGTTATTGAAGGATAGAGAATGCCTCAAGGACTCTTTCGAACCATATTCACAGTCAAAGTCTTCATAGTCATAACAATTGGTAATAGGTGCATTTGGATGACGCGGTACATACCTCTCAAAGGAAGGGGTTTCAGGTTCAGATGAGGGAATGTTTCCCTGGTTCAAGTTCGGTTCCATCATATTTGAGGGTGCCATAGACAATGCAGAATAAATAGAATGGATGATGGCACAAATGATGGAAGTTGAAGCGGCTATGAAAAGAATGAAAGAATGTTCATGAAGTGTTTAAATGTTTTGCAATGGGATTACAAACAACATAACCAAGAGGCTCTACTCTTCACGTTAGGTTCACCAAAATATGTACACTCGAAATCGTGACTCTGGTTGTCGAGTCAGATTTCGGCATGCACACGAACCCTTCCTTCCTTGCCACAGGGCAATCCACCACGTCACTCTCGCTCACATGGAAGTAGCCAGTCGAGAGGAGGCGAGACATGGCGGGGGTCTGGCTCCTTGGAGAGCTAGATTTCACAGAGAGGGGTCAACAAGTTTTGTGGCCTTTGTTGTTGTGCATTTTGTTGTATGTTTCGTTCAACAGTTGTGGTATTTGAAATAACCCTATGACCCAAAGGGTCGTTGGTTTCTCTTATTCTGTTTGGATTCCTTAAATTCCACCTTTGTGTGGGTAAATGGTTATTTTCATTGATGTCCTCTTGTCTTTATATACATTGTAAGAGGTCTTGTTGTATCTGTCGTTGTCTAGTTTCTTCTAACAACAAGAGGATGAATGGGTCTCGATCTCATCACGGATAGTCTTCACCCACTCTCCTCTCACTCCTAAGCACATTCATTAATTAGGACGGAGGTAGTCGTGTGATTGCTAAACTTAACCAGATCTAGGGTTTTGACCTAGGGTTTTGCTGACCTAGGGTTTGACTTTGTTTAACTGTGGTTACCCCGTGATGGAATCGAGGGCTTGCAGTGTTGTCTAATCTAATGTTTCTATATGAATGTAAGCTAAATGATATGCAAAACATCTTTTTGGTGTTTTTTTAGAGTATTTTGGAAATAGAAATGCTTCTAATCTATGAAAAGAAAATATGCATGCAATCCTATATGACTTTCAAATGCAAAGTTGATCTATGTTTTTTTGGGTTTTGGTGTTTTCAATGCAATCTAATCTAATGAAAAAGGAAAATGCTTCTTTTAACAATGTAGATCTAGAAATATGAAAGTGATTAATCTAACATGCAAGATCTAAACTATCAAGGAAAAAGCAATGTGTTACTATTCCCAAGAGCAAATGTGACAAATGTGATTATCTAATTACTATGAAAGCAATGAAAACAATGAAGAAACTTGAGAGAAATGAAGATTTATTGACTCCACTACCTCAGTAATCCTTGTGTAGGCAACTTCGAATCCTTTTGTGGCAATAGGTGATCCTCTTGACAACAAAATGACCCAAAGAAGTAAAAGAAGCTTTTGGTGAAGTTTGTATGAGCTCAATGAGAGCTTGGATTGAGCACAATGACATAGATTGAAGTAGCGTGATGCTACTTGGTTGAACAATAAAAGAAAAAGGCACCTTCATCCTATAAGAGCATTCAAATGCTAAGTTGGAGAGCAAAATTGGCCAGAGTTGTGTGCACAATGAATTTACCTCCCTTTGTGCCTGGGGGAGGGGGATATTTATAGGTTTAGAGGAAGGGGTTGATTGAAGAGTTAACTCATTTGATTGATGAGTTAACAAGAATAGATTGGGGAGTTAACAAGGTTGATTACCCAGTGAACTCAGTTGATTAGAGAGTGATGAAGCAATGATAGCTTATCACTGAAGAAGAAATGGAGGTGAGGGAATGCATGAGATTGATTAGAGAGTTAATTTGAGATCAAATAAAACTAATTATGCATGTGTGGGTGCATGAAACAATTAACTCTATATCAAGGATCAAAAATCATGCAAACATAAATAAAAACGGGTGAAAATGGAGCAAAAATGAGAGAGAAACTCGAGTTTTTCCACGGGTCCAAAAATGGCAGGGTCAACCCTTTTACCAGTAGCGTCACCCGGGGAGATCCGGGCTAGACAGGGTCAGATGGAGAAAATCAAGTTGGGAGATGGCAGAAGAGAGGAAAAGGATGGGTTCTGCATCAAGAAATAGGTCAGTCATCTGGAAGAATCCAAATCTCCACTTGCGTTTGTAGGATCTCCAGGGGAGATCTGGAAATATTAGGGGGAGATTTGGATTGGTTGGTTGAAAATGAAAACTGTAAGTGGGAGATGGATCGGGGGACCTCTAGAAGGCTTCTATGAGGTGCACTAGAGGAAAAACAAAGGGGAGAGGTGAAAACTCACCTACAAGACTCTCACAAGGCTTAGGATCAAGGTCGAAAGCCAGAAAATGCAAGTCGACAAGTGTCAAAAAGCGTCGCAAACGGGGAGGAAGAGAAATCGACAAAGTAGAAACGACACAAGAAAAGAAAAGAGGACACGTCATCAAGAGGTCTACTGCCCAAAGGATTTATTTTCATGCCTACATGTATGTGACAAGGATTTGAATCATCATAGGGGTCCTCATGGAGGTAGTGCATGATTTTTGTGCTTACAGGAACATACTGGATAGAAAAGCAAAGGCTCTCATCAGGCTCTATTTTGTAGACTTTGTGTTGTTAAATATACATGAAGAAGGAACTACAACAACTATTTGAAAGAAGTTGAGAGATATTTATCAAGCTAAATCCCTAGTGTATATAATTTTCCTAAGAAAGAATTTGTATACTCTTAGGATGGAGGATGGTTTTTTTGTGGCTAAGTGCCTAAAAATGCTCAATATGATTGTGACCAAGTTGCAATTTTTTAGAGCGAAGATGGAGGAGGAGGAACATTGCATGATGCATTTATCTTATTTACTAAACTTGTGGGTTATATAGGGTAATGTAGTTTTTGTTGTATGCTTAAACCTAACTTTTGTTTGAGGTTTGGACTACTCTCCTATTACAATCTAGACAAAACTTAACAAGAATTATTTATTTGTGTTTTTTGTTTTATTAATTTGTTTCTTTATTAAAAAAAAACTAAATAAATATTGACTAGAATATTGCCTCCTTCCTACTTAAACTATGTTAAGAGAAAGAGAGTGAGTTAGACGAATAAAAATGAGAATAACTAGAATCTAAAGGATAGAATTGAAAACTAGAGTCCATAATGTAACATGCCACTTGATCTACCAACTAAGATTTACCATGTTTAACTAAAAAGTAAAAAGATTGAGATACTGACAGAGAAAGCAATAATTATTTTCCTCAAATTAATTTGATAAGATGCACATTTGAAACATATTTCAAACTCCCATTGCATAATCAAATACATTTCATCAATAAAGGAATTGAATATTCCTCATTACAATTTTCCAAAGAAAGTTACATACAAGCTTCAAAGAGATAACTGAAAGTAGCGATACAAAATGATTTTGATGTCTTTCTTCAAATCCCGGCTGCTAACTGCATTAGGGGAAGCATCACTCAAGCGCTTTTCCACCATGGGCTAACTGTGGTCCCCCGCATATTTACCATACTGGTAAATGGCCCTACCCTTCGACAAAGGGATTGGTATGGTAACCTCAAAGAATAGTCTATACTAAGCTTATGTTGTGTGCTACATATCTAGTATTATCATACATTGTTGCTACAACCCCAAGCGTGATTGCCCTTCCTAGTATGTAAACCTGGATCACATTGAATTGACAATGTAAACATTGGTTGTTTACACTGCTTTGGCCAAAGTTTCATCACCCCTAACTCGGAATGGACATCACACACTCACCCATCATTCAAGCTTGATTTACAAAGACATCTGGGTTATTCCCTCCTATGGATCAATATATCCCATACATAACCCCACTAACAATTCTACGTTATCCCCTCCTTATGGATCAACAAATCCCAGGCATAACACTACTCATCCATTCTAGGTTTACCAATCTCAGATTAACCTATTCCCAACTTTTACTATGACACATATGTCGAAGTAATACAGTTTTACTATTCTTTCACATTGTACAAATAACTATTCATACTCAATCTAATAATTAATCATAAAATCCACTATTGACACAATCTCTAGACTATGGAGATTAATATCACACTCAACACATAATATATTTCTCATAGTAGCAATATATATACTTTTATACAAACAAGTAAACACTCAAATTGATAAACAAACCATTCATTCATCAATAACAAACAAACACATATAGCCTTTAAAAAGAAAAGCATAATGGATAAGAATTCCACATACCTGTGTTATTAGCTCCAATGGATCAACAAAATTCCTCGCTCAATATCCTTCCAACGAACTAAATCTCCCTTCCAAGCAAATCAACTCTCTTTCTAATCCTCCATGCTTCCTCTCACAATCCACAATAAAATAACAAAAATCTCACAACACTCAACTCAGAAATGCAATAGCAAAATAAGAAAGCTATTGGCTAGAAAAATTGTGTGGAATAGAATGAAAGAGCTCCCCTTTTTATACAAGAAAACCAAAAGAACTTAGGCTACAAACTAGCTTGTAAAATTGCCACAACTCCCCCTTCATCAAAACAGATTTAGAGGTGGCAAAAGGAAATCAAAACAAGATGACACATAAGAGAACACACAGGAAATAAATCAACCAAAATAAAGAAAATAGACTTCTAAAAGATTAAAAAATCTTCATAAAGGTGACACAAAATCAACCATGTTTCATATTTACTAGCAAAGTTGGTTACAAACAATAAGTCATTGTATCAAAGTTGGTTACAAAGAATAAGTCATTGTATACATTGGAAACCAAATGCATTTGAGGAAGAGATTGGGTGTTTTACCACTCTTCTCTATCCCCTAATTCAAGAGATCTCATTTACTTCAGGGGGAGCTTATGCTTTGAATTCTATATCTTTGAAACTAGGTCATTTCAGGTACAGTAATGCATGTACCATGTAACATCAGTTGGTTTGCAGGATTGTTGGTTCATGATTTCCATGTTTAGTCTATTATGTATAAAATGCAGTGTTTTAGGTTGATGCAAATGCAAGAAATGTGCACGACAGTGTAGGATATGTCCAAGGGGGAGCGGTGAAGATGTCATTTGCCCATTACCAGTGTTGTTCATTACTGTTCAAGGAAAGGAATGCATTCTTTGTAAGTATGACAGTCATAGGTAGTATTTTCATCATCTTGTGGATGACAAGGTTTATGTTTGTATCAATATCTTATGTAAGGTTTGATCACTGCCCACTCTATATTCGCCATCCTGATTCAATGTCAGTGTAGCAATGTTGACTTATAACTAAGTTCATCTTGATATGCCACTCTCGGTATACTAGGTCAGTGTTCTATTCAGTGTTTGAGCATGATAGTGATAGGGGTGCATATCAATATTGTTATCAGTGTGCATGGTCAATAATCAATATTTGGTTTAGTGTTTGGATTAGTGCTTCCATCAGTGTATTGTATGGCAACAATAGCAAGGCAATGTGGATAATAGGACAATCAAATATGGCATCCGGTATGACTGTTTTCTTGTCCATCTTTCTCAGTCAACATAACATGGTCAATTAGGGGGAGTCACAATGTCCTGAGTAATGCATTGTTGTATACCATGTTAGGAGGTCTCCACCCTTTGTCATTGATGTCAAAGGGAGAGTGAGACATTGTGGCATTATGCAGAATCTGGCATTATGATCAGTAGTCATTATGATCTCCATTGTGATCTCATAGTACATGATCTCAGAGTTCTCAGAGTGGTGGCATTATGATCAATGGCACAATAGCATTATGATCTTGGTTAGTATAACATGATCAGGATCAGTATAGCTAGATCATCTTATCTTATGGCATCTTATCTCATTGGCATTATGAGATCATCAGAGCAGTGGTATCATAATTTCATCAGGATGATATGTTTCAATATGTTTTAGTGGATCAGTATGGGGTTAGATACTACAGTGTTTCAAGTTCAATCACCACAAATGACAATATAAGATAGGGGGAGATTGCAAAGTGTAATTTTTGCAAAGGTAAGTGCAAAGATTGTTTAGGTTGACATCAATGTCGAAGGAGGAGTTTGTTGGCATTATTTTGTCATTGATGTCAAAGATGTTACCTATGCTTCACTTTGTCTTGTTGAAGGCTTGAATAATTGTACTTTGAAGTGTTGAGCAGATGGTCATTTCATGGATTAGGGTTTATCAGTTAAATGAGCTTATACATACCAAGTATCATTTGCGTAAGATTTTAAAATAGTAAAGAATCTTTCTTTTATATAAGATAATAAAAGATGGGGAATGAGATAGATGTATAATGAGAAAATTTGTATGCAAAAGGTGTATCTAATTCCTAGATATTAGTGATGATAGAGTAGTGCATTTTTTTGAGGTGAGTGGATGTTGGATTGTTAAAGAGTCATTCTTTGAATAATGAGTAAAGGAAGAGTGTGGTACTATTTTTGAATATCTTCACATAGAGGAGATTGCGTAAGAGAGTTATAGAATTCATCTATAACATATGATATCAATGTAAATAGAGTTGTACTTTATATTTTCAGTCCTGATTTGTTTGGAGTTGGTGCTCCTAAATCCAGATGTAAAAGTGTAAGCAGTGAGATTTTGGTCAGTGAGACCTAATGGTGTACTTTTGTGAGGTTGAGTTGGTCAAACAAACCTAATCAACTCTTCACATAGTGGTTTTTCCCTTGTTAGGGTTTTCCACATACATCCTTGTGTTATGTTGTATTTGGTGTGATTCTTTGGTTTTCCAAGTGCTTTAATGTTCTAACTTACTAATGTTTTCAAGCATTCAAAGAATTAGTAAAGTTATTTTTATTAAATATCTTATTCACCCCCTCTCAGTGATCCATTGTATTCTAATAGGTTCAACCCCTTTCTTCTTCTGTAGGGCTTGTGGGTGGTTCTACTGATGGCTTTTCTGGTGGCTATAGTGTTTCCCCTACCACGCTCTTCCTTGAGGTGGTTGTTGCCCATTTGGATGGAGTGTCCCCAGCAGATGCTTGGGGTCTCTCTTTTGTTGGTGTGGTGGGAGTTGTTAGAGCCTGCATTAACATTCAGGTTTCAAGTATTTAAATTTATAGGCACCTTCCATAAAATCCAAAAATTTCTAAGTCTTTTGGCCTTTGCAGTTGAAAAGTGCAAAAAATTCAGTTGCATGTGTGTATCTTTGTATATACATGTATGTTTGTATGTAGAAGTGCATTGTGCATTGGCGGGGCCCAAAGAATTTTCAATCGGCCTTCAAAAATGGTGAAAAAATCAGTTCTATGCATTTCGCAATGCATATCAGGCTTTAAAAAGGTGCATATACATTGAGGAATCTTTTGTAGATTCTGGGAATATTCCCTTCTTGTATATCGGGTTGCATGTATATTTTGTGTTGTATGTTTAGACATACAATGGCTAGATACAAAGGAAAACATGCAAAGAGGATATACATTGGCGGCATACAAGCGAAACATACAAGGGTCAATGTACATCGAGACAGATGCAATGGTGAATGTATGTCCGACATACATTAGGGATGTACATTGCAGATATACAAAGGGGGCGCATATACGTTCGCTATAGTGCAAATATACAAGGGGCCTTGTATATTCGGCAACATACAAAGTAGCAGAGATACATTTGGTGGGGTCTGCCTCACATACAAAGCAGAATGTATATGCAATATACATTCATTATATAAAAGGAGAAATGTGCAAAGTTAACATGCAAAGGAAAGTGATTCAAAGGTGGGTCCCACTGATTGAATATTTTAGTGATTGTATGTTTGCACATATAATCAAATATGCATTCGTAAATACACAAGCTGGATCTGAAATGAACATGCATTCCGATTGATAAGGTTGAAGTCCGATGTTCGTATGTATAATCTGCTTGTATGTTCACATTGTATATGCGACATACATTGGTCATGTACAAAGGAAGAATATGCAACCCGAATGCGAAAAGGAAAATGTACTGTGGCGGATAAAGATTTGGGGTCCGCCTTGTATGTTAAATAGTTGTATGTATACGCATTGGCATATACAAAGGATTTGAGAGGCAAAAAGCAGGCAGTTGTATATACATATACATGGCGAAAAGGGCAAAATGAAAGGAGGAAAAGTCTGCGATAGGAAAAAAGACACCTACGTGGCGTGATATCATTGGCCGTGGACTTTTTAGCAAGATTTTAGGTCGCAGATCTTGGCAATAGGAGAGAAATTGACGGCCTGTTGCAGATGTTGAAATGAGCAAAGCATTTCTTTGTATGTAGTCGCGTTTTAGGCGGGAAAAAATTTCAGAAACAAGCGAAGCTGCTGAGGCCGCGGGTAGGTTGACATTAATGGTAGTTGCAGATGCATGATCGATGGAATGACAGACCAACCACCATTTTTAATGGTAAAATCTCCAGTCGGCTACACGAATCCCCATTCTACCTACTCTCTTCCTCTGTTTCTCATGCTGCATTGAATATTTTTGAGTGCCATTCAGAAGGTGCATTGTATCTGGTGATTTTTTTTTAAAAGACCCTATACTTAATTGCTGAGTACACTGTCTTGCTATAAAATGCAAGCTGTGTTACTCATTTCAAGTTGTTCAAGACTTGGGCATTTTTGGGGGGAAAATAATGAAAGACAAAGCATTTTCCTGGTTGTTTTATCTCTGTTGGAGTTTATGAGTTGCATGTGAGTGCACCTTGCACATATGTTCAGTTTTTTGTCATTTTATATGAAAAATGCATTATTGCATGTGTTTATCTGTCTGTCTCCATGTGTTGTATGTATTCTCTTCTTTTGAATCTAGTTGCTAAGGGTTTCTCAGATTCTAGGGTATGGATTTCTGTATCACATGCTTAATCTTTAACTTCCATTCAAGCAGTGGATTAAATTGTTTTAGGTTGAGTATGGAGAAGATTGTATGTCAGCTGGGATGTACGTACATAGAGACAATTAAATACTTATCCTTGGGTGGTGTTTGTAAGGCAAATACCAGTCCTAACCCCTTGAAACTTGAATGCCAGTTACAAGCCATTCTCTTGTATACGTCTAGTTGACTCCTTTCCCCGAGATAGGCACCGGTTTGCTTCTGGATTAGTAGTTATGATCCAAAACCCCCTGTCTTGCATCCAAAACATTAATTCAAATCCTTTCAAATTTCCAACCCGTTAGTTTGTAGAAGTAGAAATAGGACCCCTGCATACTGTCATCCTCAACCAGTTAGATATGTCCAAGAACATTGCCAGCCTTGTGATCTATCATGCAAATCTTGGTCCAAACATGAGAGTATCCTGCCTGTTATTGTAAAGCTAAATATTTTTATCATTAGGTGAGTCAAGGTCGAATCTTTAGCTATAGGGATACCCCCCTTGGTGTGTCAGAACCAGAAGTGAAGGGGAGACAGCTCAGGCAACCTCCCATATCTGTTGGCCAAATCTGCCTGTGCATTAGAACTGGCAAACCCTCTGCCGATTCGGGCACTAACAGAAATGGCGACTCCACTGGGGATAATATGAAAGTGTTATCTTGCAATCTCTGGTGAAGTTTTGCCCATCCGAGTCACTAACAGAAATGGTGACTCTGCTGGGGAAAGAGTCGAATGGTGTGAAATCATTGCTGCATATCTGAAGATTCCATGTGAATAATGGTGCTCTGCTGGTGGAATGAACTCAGAAAAAATATTTGTTCTGTGATAAGCTTTCATCTGTTTAAAAATTTTATCCTCTTTAGAGAGGTGGCAACTCTACAAAAAAGATTTTTAGTGCACATGAAAAGGTTGATGTATGTTGTAATAAAAGATTTTCTGTTCAAGACTTCAGCATCTGGATGAGAAAAGGTATATGGTTTTTTTTCCAATTGTATTTATTGTTCTATTGCATAAGTTAGATGCCAGGGGGAAGCCTTAGGTCTTAGGTAGACATAAGATGTCTGAAAGTAAAACTTATATGAATCCAAGTATGTATTCGCCCATACTCAGTCAAGAGGGGGATGAAGTGTTGTGTAAAAAAATTGAAGAGATAAAGAATAGGTTGATATCCTTAGAGGCTAGGCAAGCTCAGTTAAATAGTAATAATGTTGTGTCTGCCAGTCAGAATGCTAAACCTCTTGCCGACCCTTTTGATCCTTTGTATGACCAATTAGACTTGTCATGGGTCGATTATTAAGTTGAAAGTATGCCTGCTCATATTTACAATCAGATGCCTAGATTTAGTGGACATAGTGTATGTGATGGGGGTGCACATATCCAAAACTTTCACAGCTTTATGGAGAAAAATTCATTTAGAGATGAGGATATGTGGATGAGGTTTTTGTTAGATCCTTCGGTGCTAGAGATAGAGATTGGTATTTGAGCTTTCCAAAGAGATCCTTTGCCTGTTGGGATGAACTTGTTGATTGTTTTAGAGAAGAATTTGCTAGAGAACCTGCTGATCTTGTTGCAAGATTGATGGAAATTAGAAGACAAGATGAAGAGCCCATTATTGATTTCAGTCATAGATTTGTAGTTGCCCTTTCACAAATCCCTGAAGACTTCAGACCTGATACTTCAGCCTACATTGGCATATATTTTGAAGCTTTTGAAGAGGGCTCTAGTGCATTGTTGAGGGAATTCAATATAACAAGTGTGCAGATGGCATACAAGTTTTTAGAAAATACAGAAAAAATAAGGAATGAGCACATACTGAATTCCCTGTCCACAGGCTTTGGTGTGAATAACAGTTATGTGGCTACAAATGACTAAGTGATCATGGCATCATTTGAAGATAAATGTGTAAATGAAAAGATAGAAGTTGATAATGCTGCTATTTTTGAACATAATGCTGACAATGCTCAACTAGATTGTTCACCAGTGAATGATGCTAATGAAAGGATCATTGATGACTCCCATCCCAAGGTTGAGGTATCTGGTTCTGAAAACAATGATGAGGTTATGGACAGCAATGAATACTTGTTTGAGTGGGTTTGTGGAGATGATTGTGAGTATTGTGCTCAAGATAGAGAAGAAATAAGCAAACAAAGGAGCAATTCCATGTTTGAATCACTGCCTTCTATTTAGACACATGGAGATGATGAGGAACAATCAGAGATTGAAACAAGTGCTAGTGTTGAGCATGATTGTTCTTTATTTGATTATAGTTTTGTTTATGACACATAGGATGATACTCCTCCACAAAGAGAATTCATTGGTAACGAAAATGCATGTTCTGCTGCCCATGAACCAGTGGCATACCATAATGAAGCTGAAACACTTGGATCAACCTTTTTTGACACATATGTTGAGGAGGATCTATTTGAGTATGGTGAAAATCAAGGCACTATTATTGAGGAGGATTCTATTTTTCATCCTGATGAAAGAGAAACCAACATATATCATGAAGATTGTTGCAGAGATGTGCCTAAGCCTTTCCAGTTTGATGCAGCTGATGATTATTTGCATGAGATACACAAATGTGAATGTGAAAGCTTCTTCCCTGATATGCTAGCTTATGATAAAGTGAGACCTGATGATCCTAGCTATATGATGGACTATGAGTGCTTTCAATTTTTAGTCCAGCTGGGAGATCATTTTACAATGCATGTTGCTGATATAGATGATGATAAGTGTTATATGTTATATGAGAATGCATTGTTTAATGAATATGACATTCACATGTTGCTTGATACTGAAGGTTGTTTGCATAAGGTTGACAGTGACAAGCTAAATAAGATGGTTGAATATGCAAATGACAAGGGTTGTTTGTGGGTAAATCATGGCAGCATCTTCAGGCTTGATCCAGTGAATGCAGATGAAAATAGGGTATTTGACAAAGGGAAATATTGGTTCTTCCTTTTTGGTGGCCTTGGGACACCAAGTATGTTTCAATAATGTATTTGTGATGCAGGTTGGTGCAATGTTTGACTCTATTGCCCAATGGATAGGGACTGGTCTGCATCCTAGAGTTCTAAAGTTCTCACCATGCCTGCAAGAGGCATGCGTCTCCAGACAACGCCAATGTTAGTGCCTGCATAAACATTCAGGTTTCAAATATTTAAATTTATAGGCACCTTCCATAAAATCCAAAAATTTCTAAGTCTTTTGGCCTTTGCAGTTGAAAAGTGCAAAAAATTCAGTTGCATGCATGTATCTTTGTATATACATGTATGTTTGTATGTAGAAGTGCATTGTGCATTGGCGGGCCCAAAGAATTTTCAATTGGCCTTCAAAAATGGTGAAAAAAATCAGTTATATGCATTTCGCAATGCATATCGAGCTTAAAAAAGGTGCATATACATTGAGGAATCTTTCGTAGATTCTAGAAATATTCCCTTCTTGTATATCAGGTTGCATATATATTTTGTGTTGTATGTTCAGACATACAACGATAAGATACAAAGGAAAACATGCAAAGAGGATATACATTGGCGGCATACAAGCGAAACATACAAGGGTCAATGTACATCGAGACAGATGCAATGGTGAATGTATGTCCGACATACATTAGGGATGTACATTGCAGATATACAAAGGGGGCGCATATACGTTCGCTATAGTGCAAATACACAAATTAGCAGAGATACATTTGGTGGGGTCTGCCTCACATACAAAGAGGAATGTATATGCAATATACATTCATTATATACAAGGAGAAATGTGCAAAGTTAATATGCAAAAGAAAGTGATTCAAAGGTGGGTCCCACCGATTGCATATTTTAGCGATTGTATGTTTGCACATACAATCAAATCTACATTCGCAAATACACAAGCTGGATCTGAAATGAACATGCATTCCGGTTGATAAGGTTGAAGTCCACTATTCGTATGTATAATCTACTTGTATGTTCGCATTGTATATGCGACATACATTGGTCATGTACAAAGGAAGAACATGCAACCCGAACGTGAAAAGGAAAATGTACTGTGGCGGATAAAGATTTGGGGTCCGCCTTGTATGTTAAACAGTTGTATGTATACGCATTGGCATATACAAAGGATTTGAAAGGAAAAAAGTGGGCAGTTGTATATGCATTTGAATATGCATATACATGGCGAAAAGGGCAAAATGAAAGGAGGAAAAGTCCACGATAGGAAAAAAGACACCTACGTGGTGTGATATCATTGGCTGTGGACTTTTCAGCAAGATTTTAGGCTGCAAATCTTGGCGATAGGAGAGAAATCGACGGCCTATTCCAGATGTTCAAATGAGCGAAGGATTTCTTTGTATGTAGCCGCATTTTAGGCGGGAAAAAACTTCAAAAACAAGCAAAGCTGTTGAGGCCACGGGTAGGTTGACATTAATGGCAGTTGCAGATGCATGATCGATGGAATGACAAACCAACCACCATTTTCAATGGGAAAATCTCCAGTTGGCTACACGAATCCCCATTCTACCTACTCTCTTCCTCTATTTCTCATTCTGCATTGAATATTTTTGAGCGCCATTCAGAAGGTGCATTGTATCTGGCAATTTTTTTTAAAAGACCCTAGATACTTAATTGTTGAGTACACTGTCTTGCTATAAAATGCAAGTTGTGTTACTCATTTTAGGTTGTTGAAGACTTGGGCATTTTTGGGGGAAAAATAACGAAAGACAAAGCATTTTCTTGGTTGTTTTATCTCTGTTGGAGTTTATGAGTTGCATTTGAGTGCACCTTGCACATATGTTCAGTTTCTTGTCATTTTATATGAAAAATGTATTATTGCATGTGTTTATCTATCTGTCTCCATGTGTTGTATGCATTCTCTTCTTTTGAATCTGGTTGCTAAGGGTTTCTCAGAATCTAGGGTATGGATTTCTATATCACATGCTTAATCTTTAACTTCCATTCAAGGAGTGGATTAAATTGTTTTAGGTTGAGTATGGAGAAGATTGTATGTCATCTGGGATGTATGTAAGTAGAGATAGTTAAATACTTATCCTTGGGTGGTGTTTGTAAGGCAAATACTAGTCTTAAACCTTTGAAACTTGAATGCCAGTTGCAAGCCATTCTCTTGTATATGTCTGGTTGACTCCTTGCCCCGAGATAGGCACCGGTTTGCTTTTGGATTAGTAGTTATGATCCAAAACCCCCTGTCTTGCATCCAACACATTAATTCAAATCATTTCAAATTTTCAACCCATTAGTTTGTAGGAGTAGAAATAGGACCCCTGCATACTGTCATCCTCAACCAGTTAGATATGTCCAAGAACATTGCCAGCCTTGTGATCTATCATGCAAATCTTGGTTCAAACATGAGAGTATTCTGCCTGTTATTGTAAAGCTAAATCTTTTTATCATTGGGCGAGTCAAGGTCAAATCTTTAGCTATATGGATACCCCCCTTGGTGTGGCAGAACCAGAAGTGAAGGGGAGGCAGCTCACACAACCTCCCGTATTTGTTGGCTGAATCTGCCTGTGCATTGGAACTGGCAAACCCTCTGCCAATTCGGGCACTAACAGGGGTGAAGGGTCATCCTACTATGAATGATAAGTCCAATTCTCAGCCTCTTCCTTGCTCCCATACCTCCCTTGTGGTGGTATGTGGAGAGGAATTCTCTGAGAATGAAGAACAAAGTGAATGTCAAAACTTAGAGACATGAAAACACAAAGTACAGACTTACTCAATTGTTCAATTGCACACACACAATGAAGGTCAAAATTTAAACATACTTTTTTCAAGCCACAATAATAAGTTGAAAATAAATGCCAAAAAAACATGCACACTTATTGAAAGCCAAAATTCTCACTTCAATTCCAAACATCAAAGATTAAAGGAAAATCACAGAGTGTCAAGATTTTAGTTACACTTCATCCAAGCCATAAGAAGTTCTAAAAAACTACAAAGTTTGCACTAAATACTTTGTCTAAAGCATAATAAATAGTTTATAGACACAAAGAACTCAAAGTTTAAAGTTCACAAAGCAAGACAATAATCCTTACACTCTAAAAAAATATAAATTAAATGTGAAAGTTAACTCACATAACACTTCAACGAATATAAATTGCACTACTCTACGCCTCTAAATACACAAACACGGTGAATTTCAAAGTTCAACAAACACACTTCAACAAAGCCTCAAGAAGGATGTAAAAAGTAAATTCCAAACTTAAAACACATAATGAATATCGAAATTCTCACTTCGAAAAAAAACAAATTAAATTCCAATGATCCCACTATAAAAGCACAAAAAAAAATGCCATAGTTAACTCACACAGCACTTCAAACAATTCAAATTGAATGTCTCACACACATCAAAACACATAAAGTGAAAATACATAAAAACACGCAATGTTCAAACATAAGAAATAAAATTCAAAGTTTTAAATGAATCCATAAAATGTTGTTCATCCAAACCACAATTATGAGAAACACAATTCATCTAAAACCATAAGAATGGTTTCAAAACACAAAGTGAAGGCCAAACTCAAAAGCACACACATAATAAAGGCCAGTCTAAACCACAAGGTCCAAACAATTTGAATTGAATGTCTCACACACGTCAAAACACCTAATGTTCAAACATAAGAAGTAAAATTCTAAGTTTTACTGAAATTCCATCAACTAATAAAAAGTTCAACCAAATCACAATTATGAGAAACACACTTCATCTAAAGCATAAGAATAGTTTCAACACACAAGGTGAAGGCCAAACTCAAAAGTGCACACATAATAAAGGTCAGTCCAAAAATGTTGAATTGAATGTCTCACACACATCAAAACACACAAAGTGAAAACATATAAAAATACACAATGTAGTAAGAAATAAAATTAAACATTTAAAAAAAAAAATCATCCAAGCCACAATAAGTCAAAAATAAATACCGAAAAAACATGCACACTTATTGAAAGCCAAAATTCTCACTTCAAAAACATAAATTAAATTCCAAAGATCAAAGATTAAATTAAAATCACAAAAACTTAATAGAAACAATCAAATCAAATAAAATGAATGTCAAAATTTTAGTTAAGCTTCATCCAAACCACAAGAAGTTCTAAAAAACTACCAAGTTTGCACTAAATACCAAGTTCACACTCTAAAAAACATAAATTAAATGTGAAATTAACTCACGCAACACTTCAAAGAATATAAATTGCATTGTACTCTACGCCTCTAAACACACAAACACAATGAATTTTAAAGTTCAACAAACACACTTCATCCAAGCCTTAATAAGGTTATAGAAAGTAAATGCCAAACTTAAAATCACATAATATATGCCAAAATTCTCACTTCAAAAAATACAAATTAAATTCCAATAATCCCACTAACCAAAGCACAAAAAGTAAATGCCATAGCTAATTCACACAACACTTCAAACAATTCAAATTGAATGTCTCACACACATCAAAACACACAAAGTGAAAACACATATAAAAACACCCAATGTTCAAACATAAGAAATAAAATTCAAAGTTTTAAAAAAATTCCATGAATCCATAAAAAGTTTGCTCATCTAAACCACAATTATGAGAAACACAATTCATCTGAAAGCATAAGAATAGTTTCAAAACACAATGTGAAGGCCAAACTCAAAAGCACACACATAATAAACGTCAGTCCAAACCACAAAGTCCAAACAAATCGAATTAAATGTCCCACATAAGTCAAAACACCTAATGTTCAAACATAAGAAATAAAATTCAAAGTTTAAAAAAAATTTGTCAACTCATAAAAAACTTTTTGACCGAATCACAATTATGAGAAACACATTTCATCTAAAGCATAAGAATAGTTTCAACACACAAAGTGAAGGCCAAACTTAGAAGTACACACCTCATAAAGGTTAGGGGTAAGTGCAAAAAGATGGGGGGCCAAAAAGTGGCCAAATTAGTTTAAAAAAAAAAGGCCAAAACGCTAGCGCATTATAACACGCTCGCGTTATGGCTTGGTAATGACGAGCCTTAGGCTCGTCAAAACCAAGCCATAACGCGCTCGTGTTATTCTTTTCTTTGCATTTTACCTTTTCCACAAAAGTTTGTGCTGTTTTTCATGTTTTAAATAACGCGAGCGTGTTATGTTAAACTTTAATTTTTTTATGTTTAAGGCTATTAATCATGTATGTATGTATGCCTATATGTATGTATGTATGTATGTATGTATGTATGCCTATATGTATGTATGTATCTATGTATGCCTATATGTATGTATGTATCTATGTATGCCTATATGTATGTATGTATAGTGTCGAGGGTAGAGGAGAGTAGAGATGAGAGTGAGCCAGATAGGGGAGGAGAGGGGTGGATAAGGATTGAGTGATTAAGGTTTAAGGTTAAGGGTTGAGCATTTAGGGATAGGATTTAGAGTTTAGGGATAAGGGATTAGATTTTAGGACCTTGAGGGATTAGGGTTTAGGGTTGAGGCTTTAGGGATAGCGTTTAGAGTTAAGGGTCGAGGGATTAGGGTTAAGGTAGAGTGTTGAGGGTAGAGGGATTAGGGATAGGGTTTAGGGTTGAAAGTTTAGGGTTGAGGGATTAGGGTTTAAGGTATAGTTTAGTAGTTCTTGTGGATAGAGCCAGTAAACAATGGGAGATTATTTGCCTATTTCATAACAATATACCTCCCCCTTAAACCCCGAACCCTAATCCCTCAACCCTCAACCCTAATCCATCATCCCTCAACTCTAATCCCTCATCCCTAAACCCTAAATGCTATCCCTATTCCTAAACCCTCAACAGACTCGATACTATACCTTAAACCCTAATCCCTTATCCCTAAACCCTCCAACCCTATCCCTAATCCTTACACCCTCCACACTCTACTTTAACCCTAATCCCTTGAACCTTAACCCTATCCCTAAACCCTTGACCCTCGAACCTCAACCCTCAACCCTCAACATCAAACCCTAATCCCTCAACCCTTAACTCTGATCCCTCAACTCTCAACCCTAACCCTAAACCCTAAACACTAAACCCTCAACCCTCAACGTCAAATCCTAATCCCTCAACCCTTCACTCTAATCCCTCAACCCTAAACCCTATCCCTCAACCCTCAACACTATACCTTAAACCCTAATCCCTGAACCCTAACCCTAAACCTTGTCCCTAAACCCTAATCCGTCAACCGTCAACCCCAATCCATCATCTGTCATCCCTTAACTCTAATCCCTCATCCCTAAACCCTAAACGATATCCCTATTCCTAGACCCTCAACAGGCTCGATACTATACCTTAAACCCTAATCCCTCTACCCTTGACACTCTTATTTAACCCTAATCCGTTGACCGTTAACCCTATCCCTCAACCTCAACCCTCAACCCTCAACTCTCAACATTAAACCCTAATTCATCAACCCTAAACCCTAATCCCTCAAACCTAAACCCTATCCCTAAACCATCAACCCTCAACACTATACCTTAAACCCTAATCCCTATCCCTCAACCCTTAACCCTTAAAACTTAAACCCTATCCCTACACCCTCAACACTTGACACTATATCTTAAGCCTTAAACCCTCATCCTTAAAGCCTCAACCCTTAATCCTTAAACCTTCAACCCTAAACCCTATCCCTAATGCCTCTACCCTTGACACTCTAACCCTGACCTTGACATTAAATGCTAATCTGTCAACCCTAAACTCTAATCCTAAACCCTCAACCCTCAAAACTATACCTTAAACCCTAATCCCTCAACCCTCGACCCTAAACCATATCCCTAAACCCTAATCCCTCAACCCTGAACCCTAATCCATCATCCCTCAACTCTAATCCCTCATCCCTAAACCCTAAATGCTATCCCTATTCCTAAACCCTCAACAGACTCAATACTATACCTTAAACCCTAATCCCTTATCCCTAAACCCTCCAACCCTATCCCTAATCCTTACACCCTCCATACTCTACTTTAACCCTAATCCCTTGAACCTCAACCCTATCCCTAAACCCTTGACCCTCAAACCTCAACCCTCAACCCTTGACGTCAAACCCTAATCCCTCAACCCTTAACTCTGATCCCTCAACTCTCAACCCTAACCCTAAACCCTAAACCCTAAACCCTCAACCCTCAACATCAAATCCTAATCCCTCAACCCTTCACTCTAATCCCTCAACCCTAAACCCTCAACACTATACTTTAAACCCTAATCCCTCAACCTGAACCCTAAACCTTGTCCCTAAACCCTAATCCCTCAACCCTCAACCCTAATCCGTCATCTGTTATCCCTCAACTCTAATCCCTCATCCCTAAACCCTAAATGCTATCCCTATTCCTAGACCCTCAACAGGCTCAATACTATACCTTAAACCCTAATCCCTCTACCCTCGACACTCTTATTTAACCCTAATCCCTTGACCATTAACCCTATCCCTCAACCTCAACCCTCAACCGTCAACCCTCAACCCTTAACACTCAACTCTAAACATTAAACCCTAATTCATCAACCGTAAACCCTAATTCATCAACCGTAAACCCTAATCCCTCAAACCTAAACCCTATCCCTAAATCATCAACCCTCAACACTATACCTTAAACCCTAATCCCTATCCCTTAACCCTTAAAACTTAAACCCTATCCCTATACCCTCAACACTTGACACTATATCTTAAGCCTTAAACCCTCATCCCTAAAGCCTCAACCCTCAATTCTTAAACCTTCAACCCTAAACCCTATCCCTAATCCCTCTACCCTCGACACTCTAACCCTAACCTTGACATTAAACACTAATCCGTCAACCCTAAACCCTAATCTGTCAACCCTAAACCCTCAACCCTCAACACTATACCTTAAACCCTAATCCATCAACCCTAAAACCTAATCCATCAACCCTCTACCCTAAACACTATTAATAAACCCTTAACCCTTGACACTAGACCTTAAACCGTAATCCCTCAACCCTCAACCCTAATACCTCAACCCTCAACCCTAATCCCTCATCCCTAAACCCTAAACTCTATCCCTATTCCTAAACCCTCAACCCTCAACACTATACCTTAAACCCTAATCCCTTATCCCTAAACCCTAAACACTATCCCTCAACACTTAACCCTTAAAAATTAAACCCTAAAACCTATCCATAAACCCTCGATGCTCAACACTATATTTTAAAACCCAATCCCTTAACCCTCAGCCATAAAGCCTCAACCCTCAATCGTTAAACCTTCAACCCTAAACCCTATCCCTAATCCCTCTACCCTCAACATTCTACTTTAACCCTAATTCCTTGACCATCAACCCTATCCCTAAACCCTCAACCCTCAACTATCAACATTAAACCCTAATCTGTCAACCCTAAACCCTAATCCATCAACCCTAAACCCTAATCCCTCAACCCTAAATCCTATCCCTAAACCCTAAACCCTCAACACTATACCTTAAACCATAATCCCTCAACCCTAAACCCTAACCCTTATCCCTAAACCCTCAACCCTCAACATCAAATCCTAATCCCTCAACCCTAAACCCTATCCCTAAACCCTCAACACTATACCTTAAACCCTAATCCCTCAACCTGAACCCTAAACATTGTCCCTAAACCCTAATCCCTCAACCCTCAACCCTAATCTATCATCCGTCATCCCTCAACTCTAATCCCTCATCCCTAAACCCTAAATGCTATCCCTATTCCTAGACCCTCAACAGGCTCGATACTATACCTTAAACCCTAATCCCTCTACCCTCGACACTCTTATTTAACCCTAATCCCTTGACCATTAACCCTATCCCTCAACCTCAACCCTCAACCGTCAACCCTTAACCCTCAACACTCAACTCTAAACATTAAACCCTAATTCATCAACCGTAAACCCTAATCCCTCAAACCTAAACCCTATCCCTAAATCATCAACCCTCAACACTATACCTTAAACCCTAATCCCTATCCCTTAACCCTTAAAACTTAAACCCTATCCCTATACCCTCAACACTTGACACTATATCTTAAGCCTTAAACCCTCATCCCTAAAGCCTCAACCCTCAATTCTTAAACCTTCAACCCTAAACCCTATCCCTAATCCCTCTACCCTCGACACTCTAACCCTAACCTTGACATTAAACACTAATTTGTCAACCCTAAACCCTAATCTGTCAACCCTAAACCCTCAACCCTCAACACTATACCTTAAACCCTAATCCATCAACCCTAAAACCTAATCCATCAACCCTCAACCCTAAACACTATTAATAAACCCTCAACCCTTGACACTATACCTTAAACCCTAATCCCTCAACCCTCAACCCTAATACCTCAACCCTCAACCCTAATCCCTCATCCCCAAACCCTAAACTCTATCCCTATTCCTAAACCCTCAACCCTCGATACTATACCTTAAACCCTAATCCCTTATCCCTAAACCCTAAACACTATCCCTCAACCCTTAACCCTTAAAAATTAAACCCTAAAACCTATCCATAAACCCTCGATGCTCAACCCTATATTTTAAACCCCAATCCCTTAACCCTCAGCCATAAAGCCTCAACCCTCAATCATTAAACCTTCAACCCTAAACCCTATCCCTAATCCCTCTACCCTCAACACTCTACTTTAACCCTAATCCCTTGACCATCAACCCTATCCCTAAACCCTCAACCCTCAACCCTCAAATCTCAACATTAAACCCTAATCTGTCAACCCTAAACCCTAATCCGTCAACCCTAAACCCTAATCCCTCAACCCTAAATCCTATCCCTAAACCCTAAACCCTCAACACTATACCTTAAACCATAATCCCTCAACCCTAAACCCTAAACCCTATCCCTAAACCCTCAACACTATACCTTAAACCCTAATCCCTCAACCCTAACCCTAAACCTTGTCCCTAAACCCTAATCCCTCAACCCTCAACCCTAATCCGTCATCCGTTATCCCTCAACTCTAATCCCTCATCCCTAAACCCTAAATGCTATCCCTATTCCTAGACCCTCAACAGGCTTGATACTATACCTTAAACCCTAATCCCTCTACCCTCGACACTCTTATTTAACCCTAATCCCTTGACCATTAACCCTATCCCTCAACCTCAACCCCCAACCGTCAACCGTCAACCCTCAACACTCAACTCTAAACATTAAACCCTAATTCATCAACCGTAAACCCTAATCCCTCAAACCTAAACCTATCCCTAAATCATCAACCCTCAACACTATACCTTAAACCCTAATCCCTATCCCTTAACCCTTAAAACTTAAACCCTATCCCTATACTGTCACATCCCTCTTTTTGAAAACAATTATACTATTTACTTTCTTGCAAATTTTAGTAATTTAATGTGTTGTGAACGACACGGAAATTGATGATTTATCTTACAAAGTTGTTGTATTGAATTGTGGAATCTAATGATTACGATCAAGGTGATATTGTAGACTAAAAGTCGCTATAATAAATGCAATGATGTTTTGGATATATTATGTTTTGATTTGAACATAGATGCTTTGACCACAAAATTGCATGCGAGTCTGTCGATGCAGGAATAGGTGGACAGTGTTCGACGGAAGAGAAAGTATCTTCGAGAGAGAGTATAGACTCTGGAAACTAACCAGAGGTGTTTGCCACTGAGATCGCCAAACAGATAGATAAGCCTGGAAACCAACAAGTAAGTCTTGTTTGTCAGTTTGGGTAGTTTATTTGATGTCGACGTCAAAGGATAAAGTATAACATCCTAGTCGGAAGTCATCTTGTAGAATTTTGGAGACATCGATGGCGTCGTAAGACCATAATAGTAAGTCGACGTATTTTAGATGTTTAATATTCACGTCTATAAGTATTTATTGAGTCATCTTGTGGCGAAATTGCAAATCTTGTCTCGAAGTCGAAAATCGCGAGAAGTCAGCTTAGTGCGTTTAACGTTGTAGGAACTTGTTTGCATTATGATCAATCCGTTGCGATTGACGTAAAATGCGTCGAACTCGTGAATTTGTTCTATTTTGGTAGATCGATGAATGTCGATTTGTAGCCATAGCGTGAAATCATTTATTTTAGTCGTCGTCTAAAAGTAAGTCTCTTCTTCCAACTTTGACTACGAGTTATTATCAATCTGACTTTGAGTTTCTTAGTAAAATGGTCTTTGCCTCTCCTTCCTTCTCGACCCCAACGAAGCTCAAATCATTTCGTAACCGTCGCCGTGACAAGCGTAAACTCCTCAATTCAATATTAAGTTGGTTTTAGGAAGGTTGATGCCTTTTGTCCTAGTAAGGACGGGTTGTTATGTCCTTGGCAAGCCTCATTACCGAAGGAATTAAATCTTTCTTATGGTCGTATTAAGTCTTGAAGTCGGTTATATTAGTTATGTCAACCACCATGGGCTTAGGCTTGTTTCGGAGGTCTATTTATGTTTTAAAAAAACCACTCTCTTTAGCGCGAGAGAGAGGGGGATGGGTGCTAGAGTGGCCAGAAACCGTACATTTATGTTTGAATCCCCGTCACTAGGTGAGTGCAAAGGCGTCGGGGATGATTGGGCAGAATCTTTAACTAACCGCAGTATTTTAGAGAGTTGCACCTACGCGGCATGGGAGGTATGCGAAGTGGTGGTTACATTTGAGTTAGAGACTTAAATGGAGATTCCTTCATGACGTGAGTGGAGAAGGGAGTAGTCGGTTATGGTTGAGAAGGAGAAAGCTGCGTAGAAAGGAGGGGTGATGGTTCGTGGTGTTCGGCAGAGAGATGAGATAGTTTTAGGCCGTCGTGAGAATGGGAAGGAGGAAAGTAACTGCGGAAGAATAAAAGTTTGTTGCTATGTGAAGGAGAGGATGGAGTAGTGGCAAGCGGTTGAGAAGAGGAAGGAAAAACTGCGTAGAGGAGGAGGAGTTTTAGGGAGTGGCTGTTGTGGTTGGTAGGAGAAAATGTGAGTGGAGATATTAGCGAAGGCAGGGAGAGAGATCGGGGGGCTGTGTGTTGAAGGAGAGGTTCATTCTTCTAAGTAGTTATCGTTTTATCTGTGGTGGATGGACTTCTGAGGAGGTAAGGGAGAGTTTGTAAGGACTGACGTGAGCTAGAGAAAGAGTGATACGGCAGAGTATATTGAAAAGGCACTTGAAACCTTCATCGTGGAGGAGGTGGTGGCTTCAAAAGGAGGATATAAACGGCAGTGAGAGGAGTCTGTCGGGGTTGTCATAGAAATCAACTACGAGATAACGGAAGGAGACTATCAGTGGTGGTCGGCAGTGAGGATTAAAGGGAGGCTTCGGCATTCGTTGTGTTCTTCTTTGCTGAATAAGGTAAAATGCTTACAACAAATATAGTATGATGAAAACATCTTTTTCTGTGTTTCTGTGAGAAGTTTATCATCATGAAAGTATCATTGCTGTATTATGGCAATAGAAACCTTTGAAATAGTATTGCAGTTGTCTGTTAGAACTCAATAACTTAGAAAACGGATCATTAACTCTCATGGTTGACGACGTATGATGTTAGAGCATACCTCTCAAATGTGCTTTCATCAAAGACTGATCACTGCATGATGCAATTGTGAGCTGCAAACTTTAAACTATCGGTAAAGACGTAGAATATTAAGAGTTTCTTTAAGACTGAGCTATCAACGTTAAACTACTCTAGAGTACTTAAAACAATAGCTGCATTGCGAGAAATCATGTTGCTCCGCGTGCGTGATGTGTGGGAGATTAAAACCACAGATTCAAAGCATGTTTGGCGTAAACTTAAATGTGTAGATAGCCGAGGTAGTAGTTGCAACTAGCTTGAGACGTTTTCGTCTTTTATCTTTTGTTAGAGGTCGATCACGTGTTTGGACATCTCTAGGATCATAAGGAAGAGTCCAAATCTTTCATTGTTTTATTTTTGCGATTCTTACCTCAGTAGCTTATGCGGAATTATTTTGACTTGGAAAGTGAAGTAGGGAATTAATGTGATTGTGTCGAAAACCGTCATGTTTTATAACGAGCCTGTAGAGTGAAAAACCCGCATGCTGAATCCAGATTATGTGGCATGCAACGAATCTAGTATCGTTTTGTAGACCTTATGAGTCTAGAATCCTTGAATTCTGGGATAACGGAAAATGGTTTAGATACTTGAATATGTTGTGTAAACAATTATGAAACCCTTAGGAGTGGACGTTTTCTTTAAACAATGATTTTATAGGAAAATAGGATTATGAAGCTCTGAACTTGAGATTAGAGTAAATGTTGCGCCATGCGCTATAATAGGAGGATATCCTAAACCCTTGAGGTCATCAAGGTCGTCAATTAGTTCAAATTATACAAATGGAAACTGTAGGATTTCGACCAGTTCAAGTCGAGTAGGGTGGGTGAACCAAGTTCAAGCGTTTGTAGAACGCTATCTAAATACAAATCCTTTGGCCAAGGTGGTGTGCTATCCTCAAGTACATCGAACGTTCACCGTAACTGGATGGCATTTTCTTGTGGAGGGTCGTGCATGACTAGAGGGTATCTAGGGATCTGCACGATAACAAGACACGTAGGTTACAACACCAGAGCTCAGATGGCAAACACCGATGGTTATCCTAAGTCTATCCTCTTGAGTAGGGTAGGGCCACTTCCGGTTAGGAAGGAGTGCGGGAGACCGACGGTCTGTGGTTGGAGGTTAAGCTCCTTGAAGATACTTTCTCTTCCCAATATTGAGGAACTGCCGAGTCTTGAATGTGATGGGTTGACAATCGAGATGCATGATAATGGTATGTTTCCAATATTTGTTATTTCAAGAAAATTTCATTTGTTAGAAAACAAAGTGTATTATGAATATCATTTCTTTCAGTCTTTATGAGAATGCAATCATGTTTATGATAAAATGAAAAATGTTGTAAGGTATTATAGATGAGTTTTATGTATTTGATTACCTTGTTAAATTTTTTTTTTTTTACCATCGTGAAAACTTAGTTACTTCTTGTCATGTCGGATTTGGATGTTACATATACCCTCAACACTTGACACTATATCTTAAGCCTTAAACCCTCATCCCCAAAGCCTCAACCCTCAATTCTTAAACCTTCAACCCTAAACCCTATCCCTAATCCCTCTACCCTCGACACTCTAACCCTAACCTTGACATTAAACACTAATCTGCCAACCCTAAACCCTAATCTGTCAACCCTAAACCCTCAACACTCAACACTATACCTTAAACCCTAATCCATCGACCCTAAAACCTAATCCATCAACCCTCAACCCTAAACACTATTAATAAACCCTCAACCCTTGAAACTATACCTTAAACCGTAATCCCTCAACCCTCAACCCTAATACCTCAACCCTCAACCCTAATCCCTCATCCCTAAACCCTAAACTCTATCCCTATTCCTAAACCCTCAACCCTCGACACTATACCTTAAACCCTAATACCTTATCCCTAAACCCTAAACACTATCCCTCAACCCTTAACCCTTAAAAATTAAACCCTAAAACCTATCCATAAACCCTCGACGCTCAACACTATATTTTAAACCCCAATCCCTTAACCCTCAGCCCTAAAGCCTTAACCCTCAATCGTTAAACCTTCAACCCTAAACCCTATCCCTAATCCCTCTACCCTCAACACTCTACTTTAACCCTAATCCCTTGACCATCAACCCTATCCCTAAACCCTAAACCCTCAACCCTCAACTCTCAACATTAAACCCTAATTTGTCAACCCTAAACCCCAATCCGTCAACCCTAAACCCTAATCCCTCAACCCTAAATCCTATCCCTAAACCCTCAACCCTCAACACTATACCTTAAACCATAATCCCTCAACCCTAAACCCTAAACCCTCAACCCTAAACCCTATCCCTAAACCCTCAACACTATACCTTAAACCCTAATCCCTCAACCCTAACCCTAAACCTTGTCCCTAAACCCTAATCCCTCAACCCTCTACCCTAATCTGTCATCTGTCATCCCTCAACTTGAATCCCTCATCCCTAAACCCTAAACGCTATCCCTATTCCTAGACCCTCAATAGGCTCGATACTATACCTTAAACCCTAATCCCTCTACCCTCGACACTCTTATTTAACCCTAATCCCTTGACCATTAACCCTATCCCTCAACCTCAACCTCAACCCTCAACACTCAACTCTAAACATTAAACCCTAATTCATCAACCGTAAACCCTAATCCCTCAAACCTAAACCCTATCCCTAAACCATCAACCCTCAACACTATACCTTAAACCCTAATCCCTATCCCTTAACCCTTAAAACTTAAACCCTATCCCTATACCCTCAACACTTGACACTATATCTTAAGCCTTAAACCCTCATCCCTAAAGCCTCAACCCTCAATTCTTAAACCTTCAACCCTAAACCCTATCCCTAATCCCTCTACCCTCGACACTCTAACCCTAACCTTGACATTAAACACTAATCCGCCAACCCTAAACCCTAATCTGTCAACCCTAAACCCTCAACACTCAACACTATACCTTAAACCCTAATCCATCGACCCTAAAACCTAATCCATCAACCCTCAACCCTAAACAATATTAATAAACCCTCAACCCTTGAAACTATACCTTAAACCCTAATCCCTCAACCCTCAACCCTAATACCTCAACCCTCAACCCTAATCCCTCATCCCTAAACCCTAAACTCTATCCCTATTCCTAAACCCTCAACCCTCGACACTATACCTTAAACCCTAATACCTTATCCCTAAACCCTAAACACTATCCCTCAACCCTTAACCCTTAAAAATTAAACCCTAAAACCTATCCATAAACCCTCGACGCTCAACACTATATTTTAAACCCCAATCCCTTAACCCTCAGCCCTAAAGCCTCAACCCTCAATCGTTAAACCTTCAACCCTAAACCCTATCCCTAATCCCTCTACCCTCAACACTCTACTTTAACCCTAATCCCTTGACCATCAACCCTATCCTTAAACCCTCAACCCTCAACCCTCAACTCTCAACATTAAACCCTGATCCGTCAACCCTAAACCCTAATCCGTCAACCCTAAACCCTAATCCCTCAACCCGAAATCATATCCCTAAACCCTCAACCCTCAACACTATACCTTAAACCATAATCCCTAAACCCTAATCCCTCAACCCTAAACCCTAAACCCTATCCCTAAACCCAAAAAAACTACTTTGCCTTATGTTAGGTTGTTAAACCCATCATTTTTGACACTCTTCTCTTAAAGATATTTGAGTTGCAAGAATATGTCAGAAAAATAGCTATGAACTTTTTTAATGTTAGTAATGTTATATGGCATGTTTTTCTGGCCCATTTGGGGTTCATTATGCCAATAGGTGTACACACTATGAGAAAAGCTTTGCATATGGTACATCCACAGTGAGTAATTAACAGTTGAAATCAGAAGGATGATCATTATGAGAAAAGCTTTGCATTGGGGTACATCTATGTTTCTTGCTGTGCACCCCGCACTTAGGGGAGGTATATTGTTATGAAACAAGCAAATAATCTCCCATTGTTTACTGGCTCTATCCACAAGAACTACTAAACTATACCTTAAACCCTAATCCCTCAACCCTAAACTTTCAACCCTAACCCCTATCCCTAATCCCTCTACCCTCAATAGTCTACCTTAACTCTAATCCCTCGGCCCTTAACCCTAAATGCTATCCCTAAAGCCTCAACCCTAAACCCTAATCCCTCAAGGTCCTAAACTCTAATCCCTTATCCCTAAGCTCTAAATCCTATCCCTAAATGCTCAACCCTTAACCTTAAACCTTAATCACTCAATCCTTATCCACCCCTCTCCTCCCCTATCTGGCTCACTCCCATCTCTACCCTCCTCTACCGTCAACACTATACATACATACATATAGGCATACATAGATACATACATACATATAGGCATACATAGATACATGATTAATAGCCTTAAACATAAAAAAATTTAAGTTTAACATAACGTGCTCGCGTTATTTAAAACATGAAAAACAACACAAACTGTTGTGGAAAAGGAAAAATGCAAAGAAAAGAATAACGCGAGCGCGTTATAACGCGCTCGCGTTATGTCTTGCTTTGGGAATCCCAAGCCTTGGGCTTGGGATTTGCTTTGGATTTCCAACCCAAAGGCTTGGAGTGCCTTATGAACAGTAACAGACGTGTTTTTCCATATTCTTCAAGATTTTAGATAATTTTGTTCGTGCTAACCCTCAGATTTGCATGTGTTTCAAGGTCAAACAAATCAAACACCTGGGTAATGTTAGGCTTTCTCTTAGCTATCTGATGATGTAATTTTTTTCACATTTTAACAATGTTAAGCCTTTCATCTTTAATTTTTTTTGTTTGTGTGTCCGTTTTTGGGCAAAAACCACTGTTTAGTCTTTTTTTCATTGTAAATTAACTATTCATTGAAATTTCAAAAAAATTACATATTTGGAAACTAGACTCCATTCTACAAATATTAAAAAAAGAAAAAAATGATTTTCGATTAGTTTTCAAAATTTATAGGGGTAGCACGGCCAAAATTCTATTTTTTAGGATGTGTCCACTTTGAAAATTGGTAAAAAATCAAATATTCATCAAATAATTATTAGAAAAATCGGGCATAAACTACATGCTATTAGCTAATTTATCATCGAAGCGATTTTTAAAATACCAAAAAAAAGTTGACCTTTTGAGGGAGCCACAAAACATGCTATGTTATGTTTTTTTGACAGAAACAACACCAATTTCTGTGGCTCCCTCTTTTGAACCCCTTAATCTATGCCATTTTCAAAAAATAATAGTAGTTTAGAAAGTAGACTCGGAGCACTACGAACATTGTTTTGGTTGCATCTCCAAATTTTGAGTGTAACTATGCTCAATTTCTCATCCAAGGCCAGTATTTCCTGATTTCAGAAAAAAAGTGGCCACTTAAGACCCCTTTTTGGCCCCCCATCTTCCTGCACTTACCCTTAGTCCAAACCACAAATTCCAAAATAGTTGAATTGAATGTCTCACACACATTAAAACACACAAAGTGAAAACATATAAAAACACCCAATGTTCAAATCTAAGAAATAAAATTCAAAGTTTTAAAAAAAAATCATCCAATCCACAAAAATAAGTTGAAAATAAATGCCAAAAAAAACATGCACACTTACTCAAAGCCAAATTCTCACTTCAAAAAACACAAATTAAATTCCAAAGATCAAAGATTAAATTAAAATCAGAAAAACTTAACTCAAAAACAATCAAATCAAATAAAATGAATGTCAAAATTTTAGTTACATTTCATCCAAACCATAAGAAGTTCTAAAAAGCTACAAAGTTTGCACTAAATACTTTGTCTAAAGCACAAGAAATAGTTTACACACACACACACAAAGAGCTCAAAGTTTAAAGTTTACAGAGCAAGCCAATAATCCTCACACTCTAAAAAAACATAAATTAAATGTGAAATTTAACTCACACAACACTTTTGCCATTAAGAGCATGGTTCAGTGGTTAAGTCGCTCAGTTGTAGTGGCCGCCACCAAGGTTCAAACCCCAGCTAGGACAATGAGCTTGTAGGCTTTACGCCTTCACTGGGCCAACGAGCTTGCGGGTTTAAACTTGTAGTGTTAATGCAAGTGTTCATGCAAGGGGATGAGGTCCCTCGTGTTGTGGCCCCGCCGATTCATAGCTTCAGGAAAAAGTGTTCTTGTGGAGTTGAAGGACGTGTCGCACCAGCATTACCGGTCACTTTAAAAAGTTTACCAGGCGCATTATCTTTAAGAAAAACTCACACAATAATTCAAAGAATATAAATTACACTACTCTACACCTCTAAACACTCAAACATTGCGAATTTCAAAGTTAACAAACACACTTCATCCAAGCCTCAATAAGGATGTAGATAGTAAATGCCAAACATAAAACCACATAAAAAGTTTACCAAGTGCATTATCTTTAAGAAAAACTCACACAACAATTCAAAGAATATAAATTACACTACTCTACACCTCTAAACACTCAAACATAGTGAATTTCAAAGTTAACAAACACATTTCATCCAAGCCTCAATACGGATGTAGATAGTAAATGTCAAACATAAAACCACATAATGAATGCCAAGATTCTCATTGCGAAAAAATACAAATTAAATTCTAATGGTCCCACTATAAAAGAACGATAAATAAATGACATAGTTTTAACTCACACAACACTCCAAACAATTAGAATTGAATGTCTCACACACATCAAAACACACAAAGTGAAAACACATATAAAAGCACCGAATGTTCAAACATAAGAAAAAAAATTCAAAGTTTTTAAAAAATTCCATGGATCCATCAAAAGTTGTTCATCCAAACCACAATTATGAGAAACACAATTCATCTAAAAGCATAAGAATAGTTTCAAAACACAAAGTGAAGGCAAAACTCAAAAGCACACACATAATAAAGGTCAATCCAAGCCAAAAAGTCCATACAATTCGAATTGAATGTCTCACACGCATCAAAACACCTAATGTTCAAACATAAGAAATAAAATTAAAAATTAAAAAAAAAATTCATCAACTCATAAAATGTTGTTCAACCAAATCACAATTATGAGAAACACACTTCATCTTGTTGGTTCTCAAAAACAACAAATATCAAACTATAAAGATTTGCCACTTCTTATGCTCAAGTTTAATGGAAGATTTGGCCAACAAAGACGAGAGATTGTTTGCACTTGTCTCCCCTGCACTTTAGGACCTGTCGCACCTGGGAGGGTATTCCCTTATTTAAAACCAAAAGATTTATCTTTGACTACTTCAGGCAGAATGCTCTCAGGTATGCACCAAGATTTGTTAGATAAACCCTAGACTGGCAATGTTCTTGGACTATCACACTGGTTAATTCTAAGAGCATGCAGCTACAACCCCACTCCTAAAACCTAAATGATTGAGATTTTGAAATGATTTTACTTTACATGTTTTGGTTGCAAGACTAGGATTTGAACCACAAAATCTTTCTAACTTGTGACTAGTGCCTATCTCATGATGCAGAGTAAAATTTTAACATGCAAAGTATGTCAGACAACAATATAGACATACAGCTTCAGAGGGTTCACTAGTTTCTGCCTTACAAAAACACCCAAGAATAGGTATTCATGCTAACTCTACTTATAGATATCCCTGTCATAAAACATTTTTCTCCATATTTGACCTAAAACATTTAATCTATTCCTTAAATAGAAGTAAGAGATCAAATATGCAATACTGCAAGTGTGCATTCAAGAACTTAGACAACCCTTGCCTACCCAGTTCAAAAAAAAAATGTAAATAACAATGGAGACAGTTAACAAAAACACATGCATATAGGATTACTCATATATTGCAACCCGAAACTGATAGATAGTTGATGAAAATGACATTCAACATGAAAACTAAAACTTACAGCACAAAGATGGGGCAGCCTGTCAAATCATGTATTTCATTCCAAAGCTCAAAACATCCAATCTTCAACAACACAAAATGAAAGCCTAGTAGTTTTCTTATAGGCTAAAACATGTTGCCCTAAAATTTACAACATTTTGGAGGTAGGTGAGACTTTTTCCTTTACAATTTTCCCTCCAAAATGCATTGGGAATAAAAATTTAATACATTAAAAGAGGAGAAGAAAAATGAATAAAATATGCTTTAATATGCCTCTTTTAATTTTTTTACATTTTTTACTCATCCCCCAATTTCAACAGTAGAAGTTGGAGACTTCATTCCTCTACACAGATGCAACATGAACCCTAGATCTCATTCTTCAGCTTCTTCATAGCATTTTGCCATAGAAAGACCATCACAACAACATCCAATTATCATCTTTGCCCAAACCAAACATCTCTGGGTTGTTTTTTACAGAGGAGGGGCATTTTTGGTCATTTTGGCACTTTGAAATCATTGCAAACAGCCAAAAAACATTCGCCAATGCATGAGGAATGGTCGTGGGAAGATTTTACAGCCCAAAACAACAATTTTGGGCCAAAAACGGCTTAAAAAAAGTGCCTGAGACCAAAAAACGTGAGTGCGAGCACTAAAACCTGCCTCAAACGGCCCAAAACTTATCAAAATCGCCACAAAAATGAAGAAAGTAGCTTGCTTTCACCTACAAAAGGGAGAGGAGGTGCATTTCGCACCATCGCAGGGGGCTGAGGAGAGGCAACATGGATGGTACGATAAGCACCAACACAGCTATCATTTCACTTCATAAACTTTTTACATGCCTTTCCCTATGACATTTGACTTTTCTTATCAAGTTGAAACTTCTTTATTTAAAATGCCCCCCTCTAATATTTAATTTTTATATTGCATTTTTAAACTTTGAAACTTATGCAAATTTTAATTTCATCCTCCAGGTGTTTGGTGCATTTCCACCGTGGGCAAACCGGGCAATTGACGACTGCGAAAGTTTGCACAGGTGCATTATCAATTATTTTAAGAAAATCCATTTCCTCAGAATTCGTTTCACCAGCCAAATTCAAGCACCTACTTTGTAATCTGACTCGCTGGACCAGTTCGCCGTAACTGGAATGCATTAAAATAATGCATCAAATGGTCTCCAATTTTGATGAAATTGGAACTGGAGATGTCTGAGACTAAATCGACAACTGGGTCACCATCATAATTGTAAGATTTGAAACTTTTCAGAAAGCCAATTTTAACCTAGTCACAATTAGAAAACAATTAAAAGGACAATCAGAACTTGTCCTGGAAGCATGAAATTGAGTAGGTGTGTAACCATATGTGCCAAAAAAATGTCCTGCCAAATAGAAACACATCAAAACACACAAAGTGAAAACATATAAAAACACTCAATGTTCAAACATAAGAAATAAAATCTAAGATTTAAAAAAAAACCCATCGACCCATAAAAAATTGTTCATCCAAACCACAATTATGAGAAACATACTTCATCTAAAGGATAAGAATAGTTTCAACACACAAAGTAAAGGCCAAACTCAAAATCACACACATAATAAAGGTCAAAGTCCAAACCACAGTAAGAAGTCAAAGTTAGACAATATCCAACACACAATAAAGCCAAACTCAAGTCCACATACACAACATAAAGGTCCAGGTTCAAACACACTTCCAAATGATCAGATGCTCAAGGTTCAAACACAAAAAACATACAAAATGAAGGGCACAGGACATATACTTCATCAACACTCTACATATTCATTCAAACCATACAAAATACACACCATAAAAAGTCTACCATGTATTCAACACACATATGAGAAACACACTTCATCTAAAGCGTAAGAATAGTTTCAACACACAAAGTGAAGGCCAAACTCAAAAGCACATGCATAATAAAGGTCAAAGTCCAAACCACAATAAGAAGTCAAAGTTAGACAACATCCAACACATAATGAAGCCAAATTCAAGTCCAAATACTCACTTCCAAATGATAGGATGCTTAGGGTTCAAACACAAAAAACATACAAAATGAAGGGCAAAGCACATATACTTCATCAACACACTTCATCTTCATTCAAACCATACAAAATACACAAAATAAAAAGTTTACCATGTATTCAACACACATATGAGAAACACACTTCATCTAAAGATGTATAAGAATTGTTTCAACACACAAAGTGAAGGCCAAACTCAAAAACATATACATAGTAAAGGTCAAAGTCCAAACCACAATAAGAAGTCAAAGTTAGATAATATCCAACACACAATGAAGCCAAATTCAAGTCCACATACACACTATGAAGGTCAAGGTTCAAACACACTTCCAAATGATAGGATGCTTAGGGTTCAAACACAAAAAATATTAGAAATGAAGGGAAAGTACATTTACTTCATCAACACACTTCATCTTCATTCAAACAATACAAAATACACATCATAAAAAGTCTACTATGTATTCAACACACATATGAGAAACACACTTCATCTAAAGCATAAGATTACTTTCAACACACAAAGTGAAGGCCAAACTCAAAAGTACACACAAAACAAAGGTCAAATTCCAAACCATAATAAGAAGTCAAAGTTAGACAATATCCAACACATAATGAAGCCAAACTCAAGTACACATACACAATATGAAGGTCAAGGTTCAAACATAATTCCAAATGATAGGATGCTTAAGGATCAAACATAAAAAACATATAAAATGAAGGGCAAAGTACATATACTTCATCAACACACTTCATTTTCATTCAAACCATACAAAATACACATCATAAAAAGTCTACCATGTATTCAACACACATGTAAAGAAACACACATCATCTAAAGCATAAGAATAGTTTCAACACACAAAGTTAATGCCAAACTCAAAGACACACACATAATAAAGGTCAAAGTCCAAAACACAATAAGAAGTCGAAGTTAGATAATATCTAACACAAGATGAAACCAAATTCAACTCCACATACACACTATGAAGGTCAAGGTTCAAACACACTTTCAAATGATAGGATGCTCAAGGTTCAAACACAAAAAATATACAAAATGAAAGGAAAAGTACATATACTTCATCAACACACTTCATCTTCATTCAAACAATACAAAATAGACATCATAAAAAGTCTACCATGTATTCAACACACATATGAGAAACACATGTCATCTAAAGCATAAAAATAGTTTTAACACACAAAGTGAAGGCCAAACTCAAAAGCACACACATAACAAATGTCAAAGTCCAAACCACCATAAAAAGTCAAAGTTAGACAATATTCAACACACAATGAAGCCAAACTAAGTCCACATACACACTATGAAGGTCAAGGTTCAAACACACTTCCAAATGATAGGATGCTCAAGGTTTAAACACAAAAAGCATACAAAATGAAGGGCAAAATACATATACTTCATCAATACACTTCATCTTCATTCAAACCATACAAAATACACCATAAAAAGTCTACCATGTATTTAACACACATATGAGAAGCACACGTCATCTAAAGCATAAGAATAGTTTCAACACACAACGTGAAGGCCAAACTCAAAATCACACACATAATAAAGGTCAAAGTCCAAACCAAAATAAGAAGTCAATGTTAGACAATATCCAACACATAATAAAGCCACACTCAAGTCCACATATACACTATGAAGGTCAAGGTTTAAACACACTTCCAAATGATAGGATGCTCAAGGTTCAAACACAAAAACATATAATGAAGGGAAAAGTACATATACTTCATCAATATACTTCACCTTCATTCAAACTATTCAAAATACACACCATAAAAAGTGTACCATGTATTCAAGACACATATGAGAAACACACTTTATCTAAAGCATAATAATAGTTTTAACATAAAAAGTGAAGGCCAAACTCAAAAGCACACACATAATTAAGGTCAAAATCCAAGCCACAATAAGAAGTCAAAGCTAGACAATATCCAACACACAATGAAGCCAAACTCAAGTCCACATACACACTATGAAGATCAAGGTTCAAACACACTTACAAATGATAGGATGCTCAAGGTGCAAACGTATAAAACATAAAAAATGAAGGGCAAAGCACATATACTTCAATCAACACACTTCATCTTCATTCAAACCATACAAAATACACACCATAAAAAGTCTACCATGTATTCAATACACATATGAGAAACACGCTTCATCTAAAGCATAAGAATAGTTTCAACACACAAAGTGAAGGCAAAACTCAAAAGCACACACATAATAAAGGTCAAAATCCAAACCACAATAAGAAGTCAAAGCTAGACAATATCCAACGCACAATGAAGCCAAACTCGAGTCCACATACACACTATGAAGATCAAGGTTCAAACACAAAAAAAATACAAAATGAAGGGCAAAGTACATATACTTCATCAACACACTTCATCTTCATTCAAACCATACAAAATACACACCATCACAAGTCTACCATGTATTCAACACACATATGAGAAACAGGCTTCATCTAAAGCATACTAATATTTCAACACACAAAGTGAATGCCAAACTTTAGAGCACACAAATAATAAATGTCAAAGTCCAAACCACAATAAGAAGTCAAAGCTAGACAATATCCAATGCACAATGAAGCCAAACTCAAGTCCACATACACACTATGAAGGTGAAGGTTCAAACACACTTTCAAACGATAGGATGCTCAAGGTTCAAACGCAAAAGACATACAAGATGAAGGGCAATGTACATATACTACATCAACACACTTCATCTTTATTCAAACCATACGAAATACACACCATTAAAAGTCTACCTTGTATTCAACACAAATATGAGAAACACACTTCATCTAATGTAAAATAATAGTTTCAACACACAAAGTGAAGGCCAAACTCAAATGTAGACATAATAAAGGTCAAAGTCCAAACCACAATAAGAAGTCAACGTTAGAGAACATCCAACACACGATGAAACCAAACTCAAGCCCACATACATATTATGAAGGTCAAGGTTCAAACACACTTTCAAACGATAGGATGCTCATGGTTCAAACACAAAAAACATACAAAATGAATGGCAAAGTACATATAGCTCATCAGCACACTTCATCTTCAATCAAAGCATACAAAGTACACAACATAAAAGTCTACCATGTATTCAACACATATATGAGAAACACACTTCATCTAAAGCATAAGAATAGTTTCAACACACAAAGTGAAGGCCAAACTCAAAAGTACACATATAATAAAGGTCAAAGTCCATACTAAAATAAGAAGTCAAAGTTAGACAATATCCAACACACAATGAAGTTAAACTCAAGTCCACAAAAGAAACACACTTCATCTAAAGCATAAGAATAGTTTCAACACACAAAGTGAAGGCCAAACTCAAAAGCACACATATAAGAAAGGTCAAAGTCCATACTACAATAAAAAGTCAAAGTTAGACAATATCCAACACACAATGAAGCTAAAATTACGTCCATAAACACACTATGAATGTCGAGGATCAAACGTGCAGTTCCAAATGATGGTAAGCTCAAGGTTCAAACACAAAAAACATTTAAAATGAAGGGCAAAGTACATATATACTTCATCAACACAACACACTTCATCTTCATTCAAACCATACAAAATACACACCATAAAAATCCTACCATGTATTCAAGACACATAAATCATATAAGGTTAAAAAAATAATCACACGTCAATCACATGGACCAATACGAATTACCGAAACTTCATAGTTGAAACCCATAGAAATTGTAAGAAGACACTTCCAATTGAAATAAAATATATAAATGTATAAACACACATAAATAGCCACACTTCAATCACACATACACTAATATGAAGTGGATCACACTTAATAGTAAAAACACATAAAAACCATAGTTCCAATTAAAAATAGCACAATAAGTAAAAAGGAAAATGGTAAAAACTTCACATACTTCCTAAGATATAGCCATCAAAACAACTCTATTTGGATGCTTAAAAATTCACACTTAAAAATGTAAACAAATAAAACCCATAAATAAGAAGAACACATTTAGCACATTTAACACAATACATATAGTCCAATAAACACATTCAAATGCATGTAAAAAAGTTCACATAGGATGCTCAAGGTTCAAACACAAAAAATATACAAAATGAAGGGCAGAGTTCACTATATATACTTCATCAACACACATCATTTTTATTCAAACCATACGAAATGCACACCATAAAAAAGTTCATATACTTCATATATAGCTCAAGATAGATGTTAAAATGTTCACACTTACTAATATTGTCACACTTCATCTATAATAAGTGGATGTATAGTTCAAACACATAAAAATCATAATAATTTCAAATGGATGTAAACAAATTCACTTCATATATATAGCTCAAAATGGATAAAAAGAATATGTAGATTAAAATTAAAAATTAGTCTTCTATCCATCCTCCACATTACATAAAAACTATATAAATAGTTAAAAATAATAATTGTAATAAAATTAAAATTAATCTTCTATTTACTTCTATTTTTTTGTGATTAAATTTTAAATTAAAAATTTTATTACAAGTAAATTAAAAATGTAAAAATTAAATTAATTTTAAAAACATAATTTTTGTGTGTATTAAATTAAGCTTATTGGATTAGCTCAACAAATTAAAATAAAACAAGTCTTTCAAAGATATCAAAAGAAAAAGAATTTTTCAATATTTAAATGTACACACTTTCATAAAATACCATTCAAACTCTAAAAATACATTATTATTAGTTCACCTCAAAGTGGTACAAAAATGAATTCAAACTCTTACAAAGATTGTAATATCATAGTAACATACTCTACTTTAAAAATAATTTAATGAAGCAATCAATCTATTTCGAAACATCAATAATTCATTTTAATTAAATAACCTAATGAAATTTTCTTATAATACTATCTACTTAAAACTATTACAAAAATAATATAATAAAATATTTCACTAATTTTTTTTAATAAAATAATCCATCCATCAAAAATAATGATCCATCCACTTTATACAAAGATTAATGTATACAACTATCTACTCATAACCATTACAAAAATAATATAATAAATTAATTCACTAAATAAAGATTTTAGCCTCTTTATACAATGATTACTAATCCGCATTAAAACTCCACTTTATACAGTAGGAAAATATTATAACAGTCCACTTTATACAAAGATTAATAGTCCACTGACTTTATAAATACAACAGTTAGTTCAACATTTCAATTAAAATGTCTATATAAAACTTTTTATTTGATAGAGATTAGATATTTATAATCAATTTCTGAGCTGTTTTTATGATCTCATCGAAACTGCTACGGCACCAAGAAGGTTTAACTGCACCAGCCACTTAAAAAGACATTATATTTAAACCCTACCGTATTATGACAAAAGATTCAATAAAAATAATTCTAGATATACTTTACAAGGGAAAAAAATAGTCTCAAATTTAACAATGTAATTTTATCTAAATGTAATTATACCTGAACAAACTGTAAGTACAAAATTAGATATATATTAACTTTAAGCAACCTTTTGTGGTTGACATTGATGCTAGTGATAATGCTATAGGAGTTGTTTTGTTGCAATAAGAAGACTGGTTTGCTATCATTTAGGGTTGTTCAAAGGTACTATCTTAAACTATAGTACAACTACATATGACAAGAAGTTGTATGCTTTGGTCTCTGCAGTGAAGAAGTGGAAACACTATCTCATGGGCAAGGAAACAATAGCACAATTACAATACTTATTTTTTTTATGCTTGAAGAAAGTATATTATTATTGTAACCACTCTAATACTTTTTCCAAAATTGGAGTGATCATCAACCACTCCAATACTTTTTCCAAAATTGGAGTGATCATCAACCACTCCAATACTTTTTTTTTAATATTGAAGAAAGCAAGATTACAAGAAGAAGACAGTGCTCAGTAGAGCAACTACAAGACAGCCAGAGAACAACATAGAGTACAACCCAACAAAGAACAGAACTAAAAAATACAGCTCCTGTAGAAAAGAACAACAGTCTTGTGCCATAAAGGGTCCTTGGACAGAATCAGCCCTGGAATATAATTGCAGCACCATAAACAGAAAGACTGGTATTGTGGCATGACAATATTTAAGACAGAGAAGACCTTCAATATTTGCAAGCACAAACAAAATCCAAGAATCTCATCAAGTGGATGGGATTCCTACAACAGTTTCATTTGGTGATCAAATACAAGTGGGGTGTGACTAACATGGTGGATGATCAGTTGTCAAGACCAAGACTAGCACTTGCAACAGTTTCATTTGGTGATCAAATACAAGTGGGGTGTGACTAACATGGTGGATGATCAGTTGTCAAGACCAAGATTAGCACTTCTTTCAGTGGTTGGTACCCTTACTTTGTTGGAGCTATTTGCTAAGGAAGTTTCTATTGATGACTATGAGCATGATAAAGATTCAGTGAGATATATTAGCAGACTGATAGGGGAAGTGGCTAATTTTGAGCCAAATCTTGATTATTTCTTCAAGATGGGCTCCTCTACAAAGTGGGAAATTAGGCTCATACCTTGAGAGTTGCAGGACATTTTGGAGTATCTAAAATAGTTTCAAGCCTTCACCCTTATGTTTATTGTCCCTATGTGCAAAGAAGATTTATCAAACTTCATTAGAGGCTGCAAGTTATGTAGCATAAGTAAGCCAAGCAACCGACACTTGGAATACCAGCCTGGCAGCCACTACCCGTGGCTACTAGACCATGCAAGAACATCTCCATCGATTTTATGGGTGGTCTTCCAATGTCCAAGCATGGGCATGACTACCTATTTGTAAGATGTGTGTTAATTGCATACAAGAAGAAGTTGAAGGGAGGGGATGCGGCTGAGTTGTTCTTCAACCATGTGCCAGTTCATTCTGGACTCCTAAAGAGCATCATAACAGATAGGGATGCTCTCTTTTTGGAAAAGTTTTGGTGACTAACAAGCTGGATGATATGTTGTCAAGACAGATTTAACCCTAGACAAACCTTATTAAACTCGTAGAAGTCATCTTTTTGAAATGGCAGATATAACCCTAGGCCAAAAAATTTAACATAACCTTAGTTTTCTTTCTGAAATGGCAGGATTTAACCCTAAGCTAGAAGAATTAATATAACCTTAGTGTTCTTTTTGAAATGGCAGATTTAACCCTAAGCTAAAAAAATTAGTATAACCTTAGTCTTCTTTCTGAAATGGCAAAAATTGAAAAAGATTCAAAACACTGGAAAATGCATATCTCCACATTGGGGGAAACTTCAGCATGGATAAATTTCTAAATTAAATATGAAAAAGCTTTAAAACACTTCAAAAAACTCTAATCAGCATATTGGGGGAAATTTTATGCAGAAATTTGTAAAGTTAATCTACTAATCTAAAAAATTTGAGAGCATAGAAAATAAAAGTCAAACAATAAAATTTAAAATCATACTTACCAGCTTGTGAGATGCATCCTGCTCCATTAGTGTAGTCGACTGCCACTCTTCGTCTACCCAAACGAAGAGAGAGGATAAGGATGACAGAGTGTGAGGGAGACAAATTGATTGAACCAATGGAGGGAATTACTGTGTTGGTTTCATTCCACCGCTTTAATTCAAATTTATTTACAATCCACTACTCACAGAAAGCATGTAAACAGACAGAGCACAGCCGTGCCAAATACAGTCCAAACCCAAAGATAGAAACACAATACAAAATGCGGAAACCAAAAGTCTCAAATCAAAAACCAAAACACAAAATGAAATAAATCAGGAATTTAAAAACAAAACATGATATGAAGTAAAAAAATCAATGGAATATTACTGTATTTATAGAGCATGGCCAGACCTCAACATGCTCTTCATGGTCCGCTTAATATTTTAGGCAGTTTTATCTCATGCTTTTGTAATTACCATTTGATGGCTTTATGTATTGTTTCTCCTATTTATTGAGTGCTTGAGATGGAGGCTTCATGGTGACTTTTGTAGGTATTGTTATGTTGTAAGAGTTACTCAAGATCTCTTATTGTTGATACTCTTGTAGAGGCTTAGACTCTACAAGTGTATCGTAACCATTTATTACTAAATAATACATTGATATGCTTTAGAGTGTGGGTTTTTTCTCTCAAAAGAGTTTTCCCCACATAAATCACTTTGTTATGGTATTTTGTTTTTGTGTTTATTTCCTTATATCTATATGTTTAATTTATTTTTTGCATATACCTCCACTCATAGATTAGTGTAGGAAGCATATTCCACACCTTTATTTCCTTTCATTTGGTATCAGAGCTTGATCATGTTATATTTTAGGTATTAGGGACAATGGTTTTTGTACTAATCTTAGATTGAGTGATCTTGAATAGAAGGATATATTTTTGTATGAAAAATGGAAAGCACATCAATGATAGAGATGGAGAAGTTCACAACACTAACTTTGAGATTTTTAAGTTCAAGATGGATGATATGCTTGTAGATAGAGACCTACGGTTTGTCATATCTAGGTCCAAACCCATTGCAATAAATTAAGTTGACTAGAACATACTAGATAGAAAAGCAAAGGCTCTCATCAGGCTCTATTTGGTAGACTTTGTGTTGTTAAAAATACATGAAGAAACAACTACAACAACTCTTTGAAAGAAGTTGAGAGAGATTTATCAAGCTAAATCCCTAGTGTATATAATTTTCCTAAGAAAGAATTTGTATACTCTTAGGGTGGAGGATGGTGTTTTTGTGGCTAAGCACCTAAACACGCTCAATATGATTGTGACCAAGTTGCAATTTGTTAGAGCGAAGATGGAGGAGGAGGAACATTGCATGATGCATTTATCTTATTTAATAAACTTGTGGGTTATATAGGGTAATGTAGCTTTTGTTGTATGCTTAACCTAAGTTTTGTTTGAGGTTTGGACTACTCTCCTATTACAATCTAGACAAGACTTACCAAGAATTGTTTATTTGTGTTTTTGTTTTATTAATCTGTTTCTTTATTAATACAAAACTAAACAAATATTGACTAGAATATTGCCTCCTTCCTACTTAAACTATGTTAAGAGAAAGAGAGTGATGTGGACGAATAAAAATGAGAATAACTAGAATCTAAAGGATAGAATTGAAAACTAGAATCCACAATGTAACATGCCACTTGATCTACCAACTAAGATTTAGCATGTTTAACTCAAAAGTAAAAAGATCGAGATATTGACAGAGAAAGCAATAAAAATTTTCTTCAAATTCATTTGATAAGATGCACATTTGAAACATATTTCAAACTCCCATTGCACAATCAAATATATTTCATCAGTAAAGGAATTGAATATTCATCATTACAATTTTTCAAAGAAAGTTACATACAAGCTTCAAAGAGCTAAATGTAAGTAGAGATACAAAATGATTCTGATGTCTATCTTCAAATCCCGGCCACTAAAGTTGCATGAGGGGAAACATCACTCAAGCACTTTTCTTCCAACCATAGACTAACTGTGGTCCCCCGCATATTTACCATGCTGGTAAATGGCCCTACCCTTCGATGAAGGGATTGGTATGGTAACCTCAAAGAATAGCCTATACTGAGTTGATGTTGTGTCCTACATATCTAGTACTATCATACATTGTGGCTACAACCCCAAGCATGATTGCCCTTCCTAGTATGTAAACCTGGATCACAGTGAATTGACAATGTAAATGTTGGTTGTTTACACTACTTTGGCCAAAGTTTCATCACCCCTAACTCGGAATGGACGTCACACGCTCACCCATCATTCAAGCTCAATTTACAAAGACATCTGGGTTATTCCCTCCTATGGATCAACATATCCCAGGCATAACCCCAATAACAATTCTAGGTTATCCCCTCCTTATGGATCAACAAATCCCAGGCATAACACTAGTTACTAATCCATTCTAGGTTTACCAATCTTAGATTAAGCTATTCCCAAGTTTTACTATGACACATATGTCAAAGTAATACGGTTTTACTATTCTTTCACATTGTACAAATAACTATTCATACTCAATCTAATAATTACTCAAAAAATCCACTATTGACACAATCTCTAGACTATGGAGATTAATATCACACTCAACACATATTATATTTCCCATAGTAGAGATATATATACTTTTATACAAACAAGTAAACACTCAAATTGATAAACAAACCATTCATTACTCAATAACAAACAAACACATATAGCCTTTAAACAGAAAAGCATAATGGATAAGAATTCCACATGCTTGTGATATTAGCTCCAATAGATCAATGAAATTCCTTTCTCAAGATCCTTCCAACGAACTAAATCTCCCTTCTAAGAAAATCAACTCTCTTTCTAATCCTCTATGCTTCCTCTCACAATCCACAATAAAATAACAAAAATCTCACAACACTCAACTCAAAATTGCAACAACAAAATAAGAAAGCTCTTGGCTAGAAAAATTGTGTGGAATAGAATGAGAGAGCTCCCCTTTTTATACACGAAAACCAAGAGAACTTAGGCTACAAACTAGCTTGTAAAATTGCCACAACTCGCCCTTCATCAAAATAGATTTAGAGGTGGCAAAAGGAAATCAAAGCTATTTGATACATAAGAGAACACACAAGAAACGACTCATCCAAAATAAAGAAACTAGACTTCTAAAAGATTAAAAACTCTTCATAAAGGTGACACAAATGAACCATGTTTCCTATTTACTAGTAAAGCTAGTTACAAAGAATAAGTCATTGTAGCAAAGTCGGTTACAAAGAATAAGTCATTGTATATGTTGGAAACCAAATGCATTTAAGGCAGAGATTGGGTGTTTTATCACTCTTCTTTATCCCCTAATTCAAGAGATCTAGTTTAGTTTCATGTGGATCTTATGCTTTCAATTCTATATCTCTGAAACTAGGTTATTGTAGGTACAGTAATGCATGTACCATGTAACATCAGTTGGTTTGCAGGATTGTTGGTTCATGATTGCCATGTTTAGTCTATTATGTATAAAATGCAGTGTTTCAGGTTGATGCAAATGCAAGCAATGTGCACGAAAGTGTAGGATATGTCCAAGGGGGAGTGGTGAAGATGTCATTTTCCCATTAGCAGTGTTGTTCATTACTATTCAAGGAAAGGAACACATTCTTTGTAAGTATGGTAGTCATAGGCAATATTTTCATAATCTTGTGGATGACAGGATTTATGTTTGTATCAGTATCTTATGTAAGGTTTAATCACTTCCCACTCTATATTCACCATCCTGATTCAATGTCAGTATTGCCATGTTGATTTATAACTGAGTTCATCTTCATATGCCACTCTCGATATACTAGGTTAGTCTTCTATGCAGTGTTTGAACATTACAGTGATAGGAGTGCATATCAATATTGTTATCAGTGTGAATGGTCAATAATCAGTATTTAGTTTGGTGTTTGGATTAGTGCTTCCATTAGTGTTTTGTATGGCAACAATAGCAAGGCAATGTGGATAATAGGATAGTCAAATATGACATCAGGCATGACTATTTTCCTGTCCATCTTTCTCAGTCAACATAACAGGGTTAATCAGGGGGAGTCACAATCTCCTGAGTAATGCATTTTTGTATACCATGTTAGGAGATCTCCACCCTTTGTCATTGATGTCAAAGGGAGAGAAAGATCCTGTGGCATTATGCAGAACTTGGCATTATGATCAATAGTCATTATGATCTCCATTGTGATCTCAAAGTACATGATCTCAGATCTCTCAGAGTGGTGGCATTATGATCAATGACACAATAGCATTATGATCTTGGTTAGTATAACATGATCAGGATCAGTGTAGCTAGATCATCTTATCTTATGGAATCTTATCTCAGTGGCATTATGAGTTCATCGGAGCAGTGGTATGATCATGATTTCATCAGGATCATCATTAGGATGATATGTTTCAATATGTTTTAGTGGATCAGTATGGAGTTAGATACTGCAATGTTTCAAGTTCAATCACCACAAATGACAATATCAGATAGGGGAGATTGCAAAGTGTCATTTTTGCAAAGGTAAGTGCAAAGATTGTTTATGTTGACATCAATGCCAAAGGGGGAGTTTGTTGGCATTATTTTGTCATTGATGTCAAAGATGTTATCTTTGCTTCACTTTGTTTTGTTGAAGGCTTGAACACTTGTACTTTGAAGTGTTGAGCAGATGGTCATTTCATGGATTAGGGTTTATCAGTTATATGGTGTTTGTTGAAGTCCTGGCCCTAAAACGTTTGTAAGCAAGTTTCAAAATGGACTTATTATTAGTGTTGCTTCTATATCTTTATTCTCTACAACTAAAAATTTCAAGGTATTGGTGTTCGATGATATGTTTAGATAGTCAAAACTTGAAGCTCAAACTTCTAAATTTTCAAAATGGTTAAATCCTAAAACGCTAATATCTCATTCTCTCTAAAGCAAAGTTTTTATTGGTTTCAACTTTAAAGAGATTGTCTCTATCTCTGTTTATCCTCTACAATAAGGTCATCTTCAGTGGTAGATTAGGGTTTAATATTAAGCAAAAGGTTTAAACCCTAAAACTAGTCTAAGTCATTCAAAGCATTTTCATTGACTAGACGGGTTGCACTTTTCTTATAATTGAATGGTGACTTGCAATCACTGGTGGCAAGTCACTTAAATGACATCTTCAAGCCATTATATTCGTTGGTTGACCGGCCCCTCAACCTAGCCAGAACCAGTGTCTCCCGATGTCACTTTGCCGACAGACAGGAAACCTTAGATCGACCGCAAACATTCAATCTTTGGGTGGCATGAAGATCTCCATCTACAATGGGTTTTTGAACACATAACGAACACTTTACTTCATTGATATTTAATGGGCATCTACCCGTCTAAGAAGTTTTATAATAGTTTTTGTAGTTGCGATAACTATTTTAGAAGAGCAATGGATTCAGTTTGTTTACTAGAAGAAGAGGACCAATATTCTAATGATTCCAAGAGTGGGAAATGCTTTATTTATATTAGATTTTTGGGAAGTGAATATGTTGTTGCTGAAATAATAAATAACTATTCATTGAAAGGCAAAGAATAAGAGTGATGTTGGTGTATGCATAAGAACTATAGAGAACAAAGTAATCAATGTCTAATGGTGATTGTAGAAGTGGCATTTGAATTCTTGGTGTCATCATAGGAAAAGTAACTCTTTGTATTTATGCTTCTTAACATTAGGGACATTCTGCTTGTATATGGCTAATGAACTTCTTGCAGAACCATTCATGGAATGTGAGAGTAAAAGAAGAAAGGGATGTTCAAGTGTATACATAGATTGAAGGGTTTGAACTTGACAGGGTAGTAAATGAGCTTATACAGACCAAGTATCATTTGCATAAGATGTTAAAATAGTAAAAAATCTTTCTTTTGTATAAGATAGTAAAGGATGGGGAATGAGATAGATGTATGGTGAGAGAATTTGTATGCAAAAGGTGTATCTGATTCCTAGATATCAGTGATGACAGAGTAGTGCATTTTTTTGTGGTGAGTGGATGTTGGATTGTTAAACAATCATTCTTTTTATAATGAGTAAAGGAAGAGTATGGTACTAATTTTGAATATCTTCACATAGAGGTGATTGAGTAAGAGAGTTATAGAATTCATCTATAACCTATGATATCAATGTAAACAGAGTTGTACTCTATATTTTCAGTCTTGATTTGTTTGGAGTTGGTGCTCCTAAATCCAGATGTAAAAGTGTAATCAGTGAGATTTTGGTCAGTGATACCTAATGGTGATCTTTTGTGAGGTTGAATTGGTAAAACAAACGTAATCAACTCTTCACATAGTGGTTTTTTTAGGGTTTTCCACATACATCTTTGTGTTATGTTGTATTTGGTGTGATTAATTAGTTTTCCAAGTGCCTTAATGTTCTAATTTAATAAGGTTTCCAAGCATTCAAAGAATTTGTAAAGTTATTTATATTAAATCACTGATTCACCCCCCTCTCAGCGATCTATTGTATTCTAATAGGTTCATCCACGTTCTTCTTCTGTAGGGCTTGTGGGTGGTTCGGCTGATGGCTTTTCTAGTGGCTGTAGTGTTTCCCCTACCACGCTTTTCCTTGAGGTGGTTGTTGCCCGCTTGGATGGAGTGTCCCCAGCAGATGCTTGGGGTCTCTCTTTTGTTGGTACGGTGGGGGCGAAGGGTGATCCTACTATGAATGATAAGTCCCATTCTCAGCCTCTTCCTTGCTCCCATACCTCCCTTGTAGTGGTATGTGGAGAGGAATTCTCTAAGAATGAAGAATGAAGTGAATTTCAGAACATAGACATGAAAACACAAAGTAGAGACTTACTCAATTTCTCAATTGCACAGACTCAATGAAGGTCAAAATTTAAACATACTTCTTCCAAGCCACAATAATAAGTTGAAAATAAATGCCAAAAAAATATGCACACTTATTGAAAGCCAAAATTCTCACTTCAATTCCAAAGATCAAAGATTAAATGAAAATCAAAAAATGTCAAGATTTTAGTTACACTTCATCCAAGCCATAAGAAGTTCTAAAAAACTACAAAGTTTGCACTAAATACTTTTTCTAAAGTGTAAGAAATAGTTTACAGACACAAAGAGCTCAAAGTTTTAAGTTGACAAAGCAAGACAATAATCCTTACACTCTAAAAAACATAAATTAAATGTGAAAGTTAACTCACACAACACTTCAACGAATATAAATTGCACTACTCTATGCCTCTAAACACACAAACACAATAAATTTCAAAGTTTGACAAACACACTTTATCCAAGCCTCAATAAGGATGTAAAAAGTAAATGCCAAACTTTAAAACACATAATGAATGCCAAAATTCTCATTTCGAAAAAAAAACAAATTAAATTCCAATGATCCCACTATAAAAGCACAAAAAATAAATGCCATAGTTAACTCGTACAACACTTCAAACAATTCAAATTGAATGTCTCACACACATCAAAACACATAAAGTGAAAACACATAAAAACACCCAATGTTCAAACATAAGAAATGAAATTCAAAGTTTTAAATGAATCGATAAAATATTGTTCATCCAAACCACAATTATGAGAAACACAATTCATCTAAAACCATAAGAATGGTTTCAAAACATAGAGTGAAGGCCAAACTCAAAAGCACACACATAAGAAAGGCTAGTCCAAACCACAAAGTCCAAGCAATTTGAATTGAATGTCTGACACACGTCAAAACACCTAATGTTCAAACATAAGAAATAAAATTCTAAGTTTTAGTAAAATTCCATCAACTCATAAAAAGTTCAACCAAATCACAATTATGAGAAACACACTTCATCTAAAGCATAAGAATAGTTTCAACACACAAAGTGAAGGCCAAACCCAAAAGTGCACACATAATAAAGGTCAGTTCAAACCACAAAGTCCAAAATAGTTGAATTGAAAGTCTCACAGACATCAAAACACACAAAGTGAAAACTATAAAAATACCCAATGTCATAAGAAATAAAATTCAACACTTAAAAAAAAATTCATCCAAGCCACAATAAGTTGAAAATAAATGCCGAAAAAACATGCACACTTATTGAAAGCCAAAATTCTCACTTCAAAAACACAAATTAAATTCCAAAGATCAAAGATTAAATTAAAATCACAAAAACTTAACAGAAACAATCAAATCAAATAAAATGAATGTCAAAATTTTAGTTAAGCTTCATCCAAACCATAAGAAGTTCTAAAGAACTACCAAGTTTGCACTAAATACCAAGTTCAAACTCTAAAAAACATAAATTAAATGTGAAATTAACACACACAACACTTCAAAGAATATAAATTGCATTGTACTCTATGCCTCTAAACACCCAAACACAATGAATTTTAAAGTTCAACAAACACACTTCATCCAGGCCTCAATAAGGATGTAGAAAGTAAATGCCAAACTTAAAATCACATAATATATGCCAAAACTCTCACTTCGAAAAATACAAATTAAATTCCAATCATCCCACTAACCAAAGCACAAAAAGTAAATGTCATAGTTAATTCACATCAAAACACACAAAGTGAAAACACATATAAAAACACCCAATGTTCAAACATAAGAAATAAAATTCAAAGTTTTAAAAAAATTCCATGAATCCATAAAAAGTTTGCTCATCCAAACCACAATTATGAGAAACACAATTCATCTCAAAGCATAAGAATAGTTTCAAAACACAATGTGAAGGCCAGACTTAAAAACACACACATAATAAAGGTCAGTCCAAACCACAAACTCCAAACAAATCAAATTAAATGTCTCACACAAGTCAAAACACCTAATGTTCAAACATAAGAAATAAAATTCAAAGTTTAAAAAAAAACCGTCAACTCATAAAAAATTGTTCGACTAAATCACAATTATGAGTAACACACTTCATCTAAAGCATAAGAATAGTTTCAACACACAAAGTGAAGGCCAAACTCAGAAGTGCACACTTCATAAAGGTTAGTCCAAACCACAAATTCCAAAATAGTTGAATTGAATGTCTTACACACATCAAAACACACAAAGTGAAAACATATAAAAACACACAATGTTGAAATCTTAGAAATAAAATTCAAAGTTTAAAAAAAAATCATCCAATCCACAACTATAAATTGAAAATAAATGCCAAAAAAACATGCACACTTACTCAAAGCCAAATTCTCACTTCAAAAAACACAAATTAAATTCCAAAGATCAAAGATTAAATTAAAATCAGAAAAACTTAACTCAAAAACAATCAAATCAAATAAATTGAATGTCAAAATTTTAGTTACATTTCATCCAAACCATAAGAAGTTCTAAAAAGCTACAAAGTTTGCACTAAATACTTTGTCTAAAGCATAAGAAATAGTTTACACACACACAAAGAGCTCAAAGTTTAAAGTTCACAAAACAAGCCAATAATCCTCACACTCTAAAAAAACATAAATTAAATGTGAAATTTAACACACACAACACTTTTGCCATTAAGGGCATGGTTCGGTGGTTCAGTCGCTAGTATGTAGTGGTGGCCACCAGGGTTTAAACCCCAGCTGGGGAAATGAGCTCGTAGGCTTTACGCCTTCGCTGGGACAACGAGCTTGCGGGTTTGAACTTGTAGTGTTAATGCAAGAGTTCGTGCTAAGGGATGACCCCCGTGTTGTGGCCTCATCCATTCATAGCTCCGGGCAAAAGTGTTCTCGTGGAGCCAAAGGGCGTGTCGCGCCAGTGTCACTGGTCACTTTAAAAAGTTTACCAGGCGCATTATCTTTAAGAAAAACTCACACAACACTTCAAAGAATATAAATTGCACTACTCTACACCTCTAAACACTCAAACATAGCAAATTTCAAAGTTAACCAACACACTTCATCCAAGCCTCGATAAGGATGTAGATAGTAAATGCCAAACATAAAACCACATAATGAAGGCCAAGATTCTCAGTGCAAAAAAATACAAATTAAATTCTAATGGTCCCACTATAAAAGCACAATAAATAAATGACATAGTTAACTCACACAACACTCCAAACAATCAGAGTTGAATGTCTCACGCACATCAAAACACACAAAGTGAAAACACATAAAAACACCCAATGTTCAAACATAACAAAAAAATTTCAAAGTTTAAAAAAAATTCCATGAATCCATCAAAAGTTGTTCATCCAAACTACAATTATGAGAAACACAACTCATCTAAAAGCATAAGAATAGTTTTAAAACACAAAGTGAAGGCCAAACTCTAAAGCACACACATAATAAAGGTCAATTCAAGCCACAAAGTCCATATAATTCGAATTGAATGTCTCACACGTGTCAAAACACCCAATGTTCAAACATAAGAAATAAAATTCAAAGTTTTAAAAAAAATCATCAACTCATAAAAAGTTGTTCAACCAAATCACAATTATGAGAAACACACTTCATCTTGTTGGTTTCCAAATCAACTAACATCAAATGCTAAAGATTTGCCACTTCTTATGCTCAAGTTTAATGGAAGATTTGGCCAACAAAGATGGGAGATTATTTGCACTTGTCTCCCCTGCACTTTAGGTTTTGTCGCACCTGGGAGGGTATTCTCTTATTTAAAACCAAAAGATTTATCTTTGACTACTTCAGGCAGAATGCTCTTAGGTATGCACCAAGAGTTGTTGGATAAACCCTAGACTGACAATGTTCTTGGACTATCACACTGGTTAATTCTAAGAGCATGCAGCTACAACCCTACTCCTAAAACCTCAATAATTGAGATTTTGAAATGATTTTACTTTATATGTTTTGGTTGCAATACTAGGAGGGCTACGATGGTGCGATAACCACCAACCCAGCTCTCATTTCACTTCATAAACTTTTATTAAGTTTAATAAATGTTTACATGCCTTTCCCTATGACATTTGACTTTTCTTATCTCATTGAAACTTCTTTTTTAAAATGCCCCTCCTCTAATATTTAATTTTTATATTGCATTTTTAACTTTGAAACTCATGCAATTTTTAATTTGTTCCTCTGGGCGTTTGGCACATTTTCACCGCAGGCAAATCAAGCATCCGACGACTACGAAAATTTGCATGGTGCATTATCAATTATTTTAGGTAAACCCATTTCCTCAAAATTTGCTTCGCCGACCAAATTCAGGCACTTGCTCTGTAAACTAACTCGCTAGACGAGTTCGCCATAACTGGAATGCATTAAAATAATGCATCAAATGGTCTTCAATTTTGATGAAATTAGAATTGGAGACGTTCGAGACCAAATCGGCAACTGGGTCACCCTTAGAATTGGAAGATTTGAAACTTTTCAGAAAGACAATTTTAACCCCATCACAATCAGAAAATAATTAAAAGGCCAATCAGAACTTGTCCTGGAAGCATTAAATTGAGCAAGCGTGTAACCATATGTGCCAAAAAACATCCTACCAAACGGATTTGCGAGATAATTTCTGAGTTGAAAATTTTTAATTGACAAAGGTGGCCTCCGGGGTAGATTGAGTAGCCTCTCGACCAAGCCTTTGTTGACATGTCGAAAGAATATTGGCACATCAAATTTGTAAAATTTGATGGTACCACCAGTAGCTCTTGCTCGGGAACGCATGCCTCTTGCAGACATGGCGAGATTCCAGTTATCTCTGGGACGTAGACCAGGTGTTGAATCCATTGGGCTGTAGAGTCAATGCTCCATCTTGCATTAAAAATCATAGTTTCAATTTTATTTTGTGGGGGCCCCTAAAAATGAAAAACTAGAAGCCTCCTCTTTCAAATATCATGTTTTCATCTGATTTCATTGGGTCAAGTCTGAAAGCACCACCATAAACTACCCACGAACTAACCCTGGCACTGCCATGCCTGACCACATCATTGAGCCTGCCCCTGTCAATCTGAAAGCTGCACACTAACTGAAATCCATAATTGTTTTGGCATTTTACCATATCCAGCACACTATCATGTTTAACTAAATGCTCATCCAACTGAACTAAAAATTGAAAACACTCATAATTCCTTTGACAGTCGGCATCATAAATCTTGAAAACATATTCAGTTTGCATATCAAATATAAAGGCTTCAAAAAGGATTTGTTCAATAGTCTCATCAAGAAATATTTGCCCTAACTCATTTAAGCCAAATTGTAGCTCCAACTTTGCACTATACTGACATTCATACACAAGCAACATCTTTACTTGCTCCATTGAATATTGGCATTCACATTCATACAAACCTTTTGACCCTGAGGCAAAATTTTTCTAGACATGCTCATATAAGAAATCATAATCAATTAAAAATTAATCATACTCACGATCACCATGGGCAATAGGCTGAGGGAGCTCATTGTCAAAAACATCCTCATACCCATCATTATTGTGCTCAACACCTTCATCATTAAACTCTACCAGAATACCTCAAAAGAAGGCATGAAGAAATCATAACATTGCCCCTTATTGGAAGCTTCACAGTCACCCCTATCATCACAATCAAAACTGTCCCCCATTGTATGAACATGGACATCAGCAACTTGCCCATCGACATCTGAATAGTGACCTTGATTTTCCTCTTCATCAATGCATCCATGATAAAAAGTAAACATTTCAACTTCAGCATTGTAGACATAATCATCACATTCACATTCAACATGTGCATATATTTCATCATTTGAAAGGCTCACACATGGGTCTAGATTTTGACAAGCATCAATACGTTTCTTGTCATTAAATGAGTCAGTATCCTCTGTATTCAAAGTGAAAACCTCCACATTTGCCACATACAAATAATCATTTACAACTAGGACATCATTATCATTATTTGAATCATAAACTGAGGTGTCAAACCTTACACTTGTGCACTCCTGAGGCTCTTTAATGACAACATTATTGCAAAAAGTAATCACATGTATATCTCTGTAATCTGTATTCACACATTCTTCTTTCATGGGCCAATCACAATCTTTATTTCCTTAGATTGAGTGATCTTGAATAGAAGGATATATTTTTGTATGAAAAATGGAAAGCACATCAATGATAGAGATGGAGAAGTTCACAACACTAACTTTGAGATTTTTAAGTTCAATATGGATGATATGCCTGTAGATAGAGACCTATGGTTTGTCATATCGAGGTCCAAACCCATTGCAATGAATTAAGTTGACTGGAACATACTGGACAGAAAAGCAAAGGCTCTCATCAGGGTCTATTTGGTAGACTTTGTGTTGTTAAAAATACATGAAGAAGCAACTACAACAACTCTTTGAAAGAAGTTTTGAGAGATTTATCAAGCTAAACCCCTAGTGTATATAATTTTCCTAAGAAAGAATTTGTATACTCTTAGGGTGGAGGATGGTGTTTTTGTGGCTAAGCACCTAAACACACTCAATATGATTGTGACCAAGTTGCAATTTGTTAGAGCGAAGATGGAGGAGGAGGAACATTGCATGATGCATTTATCTTATTTAATAAACTTGTGGGTTATAGAGGGTAATGTAGATTTTGTTGTATGCTTAACGTAAGTTTTGTTTGAGGTTTGGACTACTCTCCTATTACAATCTAGACAAGACTTAACAAGAATTATTCATTTGTGTTTTTGTTTTATTAATCTGTTTCTTTATTAATACAAAACTAAACAAATATTGACTAGAATATTGCCTCCTTCCTACTTAAACTATGTTAAGAAAAAGAGAGTGAGTTGGACGAATAAAAATGAGAATAACTAGAATCTAAAGGATAGAATTGGAAACTAGAGTCCACAATGTAACATGCCACTTGATCTACCAACTAAGATTTAGCATGTTTAACTCAAAAGTAAAAAGATCGAGATATTGACAGAGAAAGCAATAAAATTTTTCCTCAAATTCATTTGATAAGATGCACATTTGAAACATATTTCAAACTCCCATTGCATAATCAAATACATTACATCAGTAGAGGAATTGAATATTCATCATTACAATTTTCCAAAGAAAGTTACATACAAGCTTCAAAGAGCTAACTGTAAGTAGAGATACAAAATGATTTTGATGTTTGTCTTGAAATCCCGACCGCTAAAGTTGCATGAGGGGAAGCATCACTCAAGTGCTTTTCTGCCAACTACGGACTAACTGTGGTCCCCTGCATATTTACCATACTGGTAAATGGCCCTACCCTTCGACGAAGGGATTGGTATGGTAACTGTTGTCTCTCAGATTTGCACCCTTGCTGCAGTTGTAAAACTTCAGCAATCTGGAGAAACATGCGATCTTTCTAGGTTTGTGGGTCACCTGTGTTGGAAAGAACCTCCGAAGAAGGCCGGCTTCCTATTGGTACTCCACCTAACTGCTTATACTAAAGTCTTTGTAGAGAAAAGGGTAAGAAGGATTGCATAAAAATAAAACCTACTGTCTAAGGTGATGCACCAAAAGATCATCAGAGACTACACAGAACTGACACACTATAGAACCAGTAATAATAAGGCTCTCCTACACAACCCAACAAATCATAATCCTTACATAAAGGCACCAACATGAAATACAGCTCCAAGGACAAAGAACATCACAAAGATCTGCACTAACACTGAGGACACACAATATCAGAAGAAATGGGAAGGTATGAACTGCTTATTACTGCTAAAAAGGTGTTACAATGCTGTATATCTCTGAAAATGGGTTACAAGACTGTTCACCTCTGTAAAAGAACTTAGAAAATTACAATATATAGAGTAGTGAATAGCAAGAACTTCTGATAATGAACAAGGAAGAAGACTATATACTTCCCAAATAGTTGTACATAGATAAAGATTAGCCCTCTCCATTTTCATGGGTGTCATAAATACCCCCAAAATATCTGTCCAAAGATCTCCAAAATGGGTTCCCAATGCAGAAATGGTCAAGGCATGCCATCAACTATCATAAAGGCACTTGAAAATGTCTTTGAATGCCTTTAAATGATCTTTAAGGCCACTAAAATAAGTCAAATCTGTGCAATAACTCCCCTGCAGCATATCATAAATGTTTGATATTTTCACAATAAATGATATAAATACACAATTTCTGCATTCATTTATCATTGACTAAGTGATTTATAATTACATCACCTTAGTTAATGTTTTACAATTCAAAAATTTATACAAACTCATGTAGAAAATAATGACATTTATGACATAACATTTAATCTGATGAGGAGCGCACAGTGGAAACGGACAATAGATCAAAAATTGAACTTTTGAACTCTTGAACCCTTGAACCTCTGAACCTTCGAACCTTTTACTGTTTGAATTTTTGTTGTTCAAAACTTGGCAATTTTTTGGTCCTTTGAACTTTTGAACCATTGAACCTTTTAACTTTCGAAGGTTCGAAGGTTCAAAGGTTCCAACTTTTTCTAAGCTCGGCAAACAGATCTTTGAACCTTTGAACCGTTGAACCTTTGAACCTTTTAACTTTCGAAGGTTCAAAGGTTCAAAGGTTCAAACTTTTTCTAAGCTCAGCAAATAGATCTTTGAACCTTTGAACCGTTGAACCTTTGAATCTTTGAAACGTTCGAAGGTTCAAACTTTGAACTTTTTGTGCCTTTTGAACTTTCAAACTTTTTGTTGTTCAAACTTGGCGGATTTTTGGTCCTTTGACCCTTTGAACCATTGAACCATTGAACCTTTGAACTTTTGAAGGTTCAAAGGTTCAAAGGTTCAAAAATTTTCTAAGTTCCTTTGAACCTTTGTTGTTTGAACTTTTGAATTTTCGAAGTTTTTGTGTTGTTCAAACTTTTCATGCTGGGAACGGTCACTCTTATGACTAATTTTTTGGGATTGATTTGGACAGTGACAATATGACTACTTTCAGGTATTCAAGGACTGTTGACTACTCTTATGACTAATTTTTATCCTTACTATGTATCGTTGCCACCTCTAGCTTTGTTGGTTGTCCCTTCCCTTAACAGAGATTTAAACTGAAAATGAAAAAAAAAAAGCCTTAGGACTGGTGAACAGTTCTCAACAACTATAAATTGGGTTCATGAAAAATTTATTGGGTTTTTTTATCTTCTGGTTTCCTAATTTATATCCAAAAACCTCAAGAACCCAGATCGTATTTTTCCTGATATAGTGAAAACATGCGACTGCTGTCCTGCTATCTTCATTGTGCAATGTCTCTGTGGTTGCTTTCCTGCTGACTGTTATTGCTCTAGACAGTTGTGGTCTGAAATGTTCTATAAGGTCTATGAGCTGGGATCAACACTTGTGGGAGCCACATTTCCCTCCACTCATAATGTAACCTGATTGATCTTGCAGTGAAAATTTAGGTAACAATAACCACAAAGAATAGCCTATACTGAGCTGATGTTGTGTCCTACATATCTAGTACTATCATACATTGTGGCTACAACCCCAAGCATGATTGCCCTTCCTAGTATGTAAACCTGGATCACATTGAATTGACAATGTAAACGTTGGTTGTTTACACTACTTTGGCCAAAGTTTCATCACCCCTAACTCGGAATGGTCGTCACACACTCACCCATCATTCAAGATCAATTTGCAAAGACATCTAGGTTATTCCCTCCTATGGATCAACATATCCCAGGCATAACCCCACTAACAATTCTAGGTTATCCCCTCCTTATGGATCAACAAATCCCAAGCATAACACTAGTTACTCATCCATTCTAGGTTTACCAATCTCAGATTAACCTATTCCCAACTTTTACTATGACACATATGTTGAAGTAATACGGTTTTACTATTATTTCACATTGTACAAATAACTATTCATACTCAATCTAATAATTACTCATAAAATCCACTATTGACACAATCTCTAGACTATGGAGATTAATAGCACACTCAACACATAATATATTTCTCATACTAGAGATATATATATCTTTTATACAAATAAGTAACCACTCAAATTGATAAACAAACCATTCATTCCTCAATAACAAACAAACACATATAGCCTTTAAACAGAAAAGCATAATGGATAAGAATTCCACATGCCTGTGATATTAGCTCCAATAGATCAACGAAATTTCTTGCTCAAGATCCTTCCAACAAACTAAATCTCCCTTCCAAGCAAATCAACTCTCTTTCTAATCCTCTATGCTTCCTCTCATGATCCACAATAAAATAACAAAAATCTCACAACACTCAACTCAGAAATGCAACAGCAAAATAAGAAAGCTCTTGGCTAGAAAAATTGTGTGGAATAGAATGAGAGAGGTCCCCTTTTTATACACGAAAACCAATAGAACTTAGGCTACAAACTAGCTTGTAAAATAGCCACAACTCCCCCTTCGTCAAAACAGATTTAGAGGTGGCAAGAGGAAATCAAAGCAAGATGACACATAAGAGAACACAGAGGAAACAACTCATCCAAAATAAAGAAAATAGAGTTCTAAAAGATTAAAAACTCTTCATAAAGGTGACACAAAATCAACCATGTTTCCTATTTACTAGCAAATCTAGCTACAAAGAATAAGTCATTGTAGCAAAACCGGTTACAAAGAATAAGTCATTGTATACGTTGGAAACCAAATGCGTTTGAGGCAGAGATTGGGTGTTTTATGACTCTTCTTTATCCCCTAATTCAAGAGATCCAGTTTAGTTTCAGGGGGAGCTTATGCTTTCAATTCTATATCTCTGAAACTAGTTCATTACAGGTACAGTAATGCATGTACCATGTAACATCAGTTGGTTTACAGGACTTGGTTCATGATTGCCATGTTCATTCTATTATGTATAAAATGCAATGTTTTAGGTTGATGCAATGCAATAAATGTGCACGACGGTGTAGGATATATCCAAGGGGGAGTGGTGAAGATGTCATTTTCCCATTAGCAGTGTTGTTCATTACTGTTCAAGGAAAGGAACACATTCTTTGTAAGTATGACAGTCATAGGTAGTATTTTCATAATCTTGTGGATGACAAGATTTATGTTTGTATCAGTATCTTATGTAAGGTTTGATCACTGCCCACTCTATATTCATCATCCTGATTCAATGTTAGTGTTGCCATGTTGACTTATAACTGAGTTCATCTTGATATGCCACTCTTGGTATACTAGGTCAGTCTTCTATTCAGTGTTTGAACATGACAGTGATAGGGGTCCATATCAATATTGTTATTGGTGTGCATGGTCAATAATCAGTATTTGGTTTAGTGTTTGGATTAGTGCTTCCATCAGTGTATTGTATGGCAACAGTAGCAAGGCAATGTGGATAATAGGATAGTGAAATATGGCATTAGGTATGACTATTTTCCTGTCCATCTTTCTCAGTCAACATAACAGGGTCAATCAGGGGGAGTCACAATGTCCTGAGTGATGCATTGTTGTATACCATGTCAGGAGGTCTCCACCCTTTGTCATTGATGTCAAAGGGAAAGTAACAGCCTGTGGCATTATGCAAAACCTAACATTATGATCAATAGTCATTCTGATCTCCATTGTGATCTCAAAGTACATGATCTTAGACTTCTCAGAGTGGTGGCATTATGATCAATGACACAATAGCTTTATGATCTTGGTTAGTATAACATGATCAAGATCAATATAGCTAGATCATCTTATCTTATGGCATCTTATCTCAGTGGCATTAGGAGGTCATCAGAGTAGTGGTATGATATTGATTTCATCAGGATCGTCATTAAGATGATATGTTTTAATGGATCAGTATGGAGTCAAATACTACAGTGTTTCAAGTTCAATCACCACAGATGACATTATCAGATAGGGGAGATTGCAAAGTGTCATTTTTGCAAAGGTTAGTGGAAAGATTGTTTAGGTTGACATCAATGCCAAAGGGGGAATTTGTTGGCATTATTTTGTCATTGATGTCAAAGATGTTATCTCTACTTCACTTTGTCTTGTTGAAGGCTTGAACAGTTGTACTTTGAAGTGTTGATTAGATCGTCATTTCATGGATTAGGGTTTATCAGTTATATGGTGTTTATTGAAGGCCTATCCCTAAAACTTTTGTAAGGAAGCTTCAAAATGGACTTATTATTAGTGTTGCTTCTATATCTTTATTCTCTACAACTGAAAATTTCAAGGTATTGGTGTTTGACGGTATGTTTAGATTATCAAAACTTGAATCTCAAACTTCTAAAGTTTCAAAACAGTTAAATCCTAAAACGCTAATATCTCATTCTCTCTAAAGCAAAGTTTTTATTGGTTTCAACTTCAAAGAGATTGTCTCTATCTCTATTTATCCTCTGTAACAAGGTCATCTTCAGTCGTAGATTAGGGTTTAATATTAAGCAGAAGGTTTAAACCCCAAAACTAGTCTAAGTCATACAAAGCATGTCCCTTGACTAGATGGGTTGCACTTTTCTTATAATTGAATGGTGACTTGTAATCACCAGTGGCAAGTCACTTAAGTGACATCTTAAAGCCATTATATTCGTCAGTTGACTGGCCCCTCAACCTAGCCGAAACTAGTGTCTCCCAGTGTCACTCTGCCGACGGACGGGAAACCTTAGATCAATGGCAAACATTCAATCTTTGGGTGGAGTTAAGATCTCCATCTATAGTGGGTTTTTGAAGTCATAATGGACACTTTACTTCATTGATATTTAATGGGCATCTACCCATATAAGAAGTTTTATAACAGTTTTTGCAATTGCAATAACTATTTTAGAAGAGCGATGGATTCAGTTTGTTTACTGGAAGAAGAGGACCAAGATCCCGATGATTCCAAGAGAGGGAAATTCTTTATTTATATTAGATTTTTGGGAAGTGAATAGGTTGTTGATGAAATAATAAAGAACTATTCATTGAAAGGCAAAGAATAAGAGTGATGTTGGTGTATGCATAAGAACTATAGAGAATAGAGTAATCAATGTATAATGGTGATTGTAGAAGTGGCATTTGAATTCTTGGTGTCATCATAGGAAAATTAACTCTTTGTATTTATGCTTCTTAACATTAGCGACATTCTTATTGTATATGGCTAAAGAATTTCTTGTAGAATCCTTCATGGAATGTGAGAGTAAAAGAAGAAAGGGATATTGATATATATACATAGATTGAAGGGTTTGAACCTGACAAGGTAGTAGATGAGCTTATTTAGACTAGGTATCATTTGCATAAGATGTTAAAATAGTGAAAAATATTTCTTTTGTATAAGATAGTAAAAGATGGGGAATGAGATAGATGTATGGTGAGAGAATTTGTATGCAGGAGGTGTATCTGATTCCTAGATATTAGTGATGACAGAGAAGTGCATTTTTTTGTGGTGAGTAGATGTTGGATTGTTAAACAGTCATTCTTTGAATAATGAGTAAAGGAAAAGTATGGTACTATTTTTGAATATCTTCACATAGAGGTGATTGAGTAAGAGAGTTATAGAATTCATCTATAACCTATGATATCAATGTAAATAGAGTTGTACTCTATATTTTTAGTCCTGATTTATTTAGAGTTGGTGCTCTTGATTTGAATGGAGTTGGTGCTCCTGAGTGTTTGGAGTTGGTGCTCCTAAATCTAGATGTAAAAGTGTAATCAATGAGATTTTGGTCAGTGATACCTAATGGTGATTTTTTGCGAGCTTGAATTGGTAAAACAAACCTAATCAACTCTTCACATAGTGGTTTTTCCCTTTTTAGGGTTTTCCACATACATCTTTGTGTTATGTTGTATTTGGTGTGATTATTTGGTTTTCCAAGTGCTTTAATGTTCTAACTTAATAAGGTTTTCAAGCATTCAAAGAATTAGTAAAGTTATTTTTATTAAATCACTGATTCACCCCCCTCTTAGTGATCCACTGTATTCTAACAGGTTCATCCCTTTTCTTCTTTTGTAGGGCTTGTGGGTGGTTTGACTGATGGCTTTTCTAGTGGCTATAGTGTTTCCACTACCACGCTCTTCCTTGAGGTGGTTGTTGCCCGTTTGGATGGAGTGTCCCTAGCAGATGCTTGGGGTCTCTCTTTAGTTGCTGTGGTGGGGGCGAAGGGTCATCCTACTATGAATGATAAGTCCCATTCTCAGCCTCTTCCTTACTCCCATACCTCCCCTGTGGTGGTATGTGGAGAGGAATTCTCTAAGAATGAAGAACGAAGTGAATGTCAAAACTTAGAGACATGAAAACACAAAGTAGAGACTTACTCAATTGCTCTATTGCACACACGTAATGAAGGTCAAAATTTAAACATACTTCTTCCAAGCCACAATAATAAGTTGAAAATAAATGCCAAAAAAACATGCACACTTACTGAAAGCCAAAATTCTCACTTCAATTCCAAAGATCAAAGATTAAATGAAAATCATAGAGTGTCAAGATTTTAGTTACACTTCATCCAAGCCATAAGAAGTTCTAAAAAACTACAAAGTTTGCACTAAATACTTTGTCTAAAGCGTAAGAAATAGTTTATGGACACAAAGAGCTCAAAGTTTTAAGTTCAGAAAGCAAGACAATAATCCTTACACTCTAAAAAACATAAATTAAATGTGAAAGTTAACTCACAACACTTCAACGAATATAAATTGGACTACTCTACGCCTCTAAACAAAAACACAATGAATGTCAAAGTTCAACAAACACACTTCATCCAAGCCTCAATAAGGATGTAAAAAGTAAATGCCAAACTTTAAAACACATAATGAATGCCAAAATTCTCACTTGGAAAAAAAAACAAATTAAATTCCAATGATCCCACTATAAAAGCACAAAAAATAAATGCCATAGTTAACTCACACAACACTTCAAACAATTCGAATTGAATGTCTCACACACATCAAAACACATAAAGTGAAAACACATAAAAACACCCAATGTTCAAACATAAGAAATAAAATTCAAAGTTTTAAATGAATCGATAAAATGTTGTTCATCCAAACCACAATTATAAGAAACACAATTCATCTAAAACTATAACAATTGTTTCAAAACACAAAGTGAAGGCCAAACTCAAACGCACACATAATAAAGGCTAGTCCAAACCACAATGGCGAAGCAATTTGAATTGAATGTCTCACACACGTCAAAACACCTAATGTTCAAATACAAGAAATAAAATTCTAAGTTTTAATAAAATTCCATCAACTCATAAAAAGTTCAACCAAATCACAATTATGAGAAACACACTTCATCTAAAGCATCAGAATAGTTTCAACATACAAAGTGAAGGCGAAACTCAAAAGTGTACACATAATAAAGGTCAGTCCAATCCACAAAGTCCAAAAAAGTTGAATTGAATGTCTCACACACATCAAAACACACAAAGTGGAAACATATAAAAACACCCAATGTTCAAACATAAGAAATAAAATTCAAAGTTTTAAATGAATCGATAAAATGTTGTTCATCCAAACCACAATTATGAGAAACACAATTCATCTAAAACCATAAGAATGGTTTCAAAACACAAAGTGAAGGCCAAACTCAAAAGCACACACATAATAAAGGCTAGTTCAAACCAAAAAGTACAAGCAATTTGAATTGAATGTCTCACACACGTCAAAACACCTAATGTTCAAACATAAGAAATAAAATTCCATCAACTCATAAAAAGTTCAACCAAATCACAATTATGAGAAACACACTTCATCTAAAGCATAAAAATAGTTTCAACACACAAAGTGAAGGCCAAACTCAAAAGTGCACACATAATAAAGGTCAATCCAAACCACAAAGTCCAAAGAAGTTGAATTGAATGTCTCACACACATCAAAACACACAAAGTGAAAACATATAAAAATACCCAATGTCATAAGAAATAAAATTTAACATTTAAAAAAAAAATTATACAAGCCACAATAAGTTGAAAATAAATGCCAACAAAACATGCACACTTATTGAAAGCCAAAATTCCCACTTCAAAAAAACAAATTAAATTCCAAAGATCAAAGATTAAATTAAAATCACAAAACCTTAACAGAAACAATCAAATCAAATAAAATGAATGTCAAAATTTTAGTTAAGCTTCATCCAAACCATAAGAAGTTCTAAAAAACTACCAAGATTGCACTAAATACCAAGTTCAAACTCTAAAAAACATAAATTAAATGTGAAATTAACTCACACAACACTTCAAAGAATATAAATTGCATTGTACTCTACGCCTCTAAACACACAAACACAATGAATTTTAAAGTTCAACAAACACACTTCATTTGAGCCTCGATAAGGATGTAGAAAGTAAATGTCAAACTTAAAATCACATAATATATGCCAAAATTCTCACTTCAAAAAATACAAATTAAATTCCAATCATCCCACTAACCAAAGCACAAAAAGTAAATGCCATAGTTAATTCACACAACACTTCAAACAATTCAAATTGAATGTCTCAAACACATCAAAACACACAAAGTGAAAACACATATAAAAACACCCAATGTTCAAACATAAGAAATAAAATTCAAAGTTTTAAAAAAATTCCATGAATCCATAAAAAGTTTGCTCATCCAAACCACAATTATGAGAAACACAATTCATCCGAAAGCATAAGAATAGTTTCAAAACACAATGTGAAGGCCAAACTCAAAAGCACACACATAATAAAGGTCAGTCCAAACCACAAAGTCCAAACAAATCGAATTAAATGTCTCACACAAGTCAAGACACCTAATGTTCAAACATAAGAAATAAAATTCAAAGTTTTAAAAAAAATTGTCAACTCATAAAAAATTGTTCGACCAAATCACAATTACGAGAAACACAATTCATCTAAAGCATAAGAATAGTTTCAACACACAAAGTGAAGGCCAAACTCAAAAGTGCACACTTCATAAAGGTTAGTCCAAACCACAAATTCCAAACTAGTTGAATTGAATGTCTCACACACATCAAAACACACAAAGTGAAAACATATAAAAACACATAATGTTCAAATCTAAGAAATAAAATTCAAAGTTTAAAAAAAAATCATCCAATCCACAACAATAAGTTGAAAATAAATGCCAAAAAAACATGCACACTTACTCAAAGCCAAATTCTCACTTCAAAAAACACAAATTAAATTCCAAAGATCAAAGATTAGATTAAAACTTAACTCAAAAACAACCAATCAAATAAATTGAATATCAAAATTTTAGTTACATTTCATCCAAACCATAAGAAGTTCTAAAAAGCTACAAAGTTTGCACTAAATACTTTGTCTAAAGCATAAGAAATAGTTTACACACACACAAAGAGCTCAAAGTTTAAAGTTCAGAAAGCAAGCCAATAGTCCTCACACTCTAAAAAAAAAAAAAAAATGTGAAATTTAACTCACACAACACTTTTGCCATTAATGGCGTGGTTCGATGGTTAAGTCGCTCGGTTGTAGTGGCGGCCACTAGGGTTCAAACCCCAGCTGGGCCAATGAGCTCGTAGGCTTTACGCCTTCGCTTGGACAACGAGCTTGCAAGTTTGAACTTGTAGTGTTAATGCAAGTGTTCATGGTAGGGGATGACCCCCATGTTATGGCCTCACCAATTCATAGCTTTGGACAAAAGTGTTCTCGTGGAGCCAAAGGGCGTGTCGCACCAATGTCACTGGTCACTTTAAAAAGTTTACCAGGCGCATTATCTTTAAGAAAAACTCACACAACACTTCAAAGAATATAAATTGCACTACTCTACACCTCTAAACACTCAAACATAGAGAATTTCAAAGTTAACAAACACACTTCATCCAAGCCTCAATAAGGATGTAGATAGTAAATGCCAAACATAAAACCACATAATGAATGCCAAGATTCTCACTGCAAGAAACTACAAATTAAATTCTAATGGTCCCACTATAAAAGCACAATAAATAAATTCCATAGTTAACTCACACAACACTCCAAACAATTAGAATTGAATGTCTCACACACATCAAAACACACAAAGTGAAAACACATATAAAAACACCTAATGTTCAAACATAAGAAGAAAATTTAAAAAGTTTTTAAAAAATTCCATGAATCCATCAAAAGTTGTTCATCCAAACCACAATTATGAGAAACACAATTCATCTAGAAGCATAAGAATAGTTTTAAAACACAAAGTGAAGGCCAAACTCAAAAGCACACACATGATAAAGGTCAATCCAAGCCACAAAGTCCATACAATTCGAATTGAATGTCTCACACGCGTCAAAACACCGAATGTTCAAACATAAGAAATAAAATTCAAAGTTTTAAAAAAAATTCATCAACTCATAAAAAGTTGTTCAACCAAATCATAATTATGAGAAACACACTTCATCTTGTTGGTTCCCAAATCAACAAACATCAAACGCTAAAGATTTGCCACTTCTTATGCTCAAGTTTAATGGAAGATTTGGCCAACAAAGATGGGAGAGTGTTTGCACTTATCTCCCCTGCACTTTAGGTTCTGTCGCACCTGGGAGGGTATTCTCTTATTTAAAACTAACAGATTTATCTTTGACTACTTCAGGCAGAAAGATCTTAGGTATGCACCAAGATTTGTTGGATAAATCCTAGACTGACAATGTTCTTGGATTATCACACTGGTTAATTCTAAGAGCATGCAACTACAACCCTACTCCTAAAACCTAAATGATTGAGATTTTGAAATGATTTTACTTTATATGTTTTGGTTTCTAGACTAGGATTTGAACCATGAAATCTTTCTAACTTGTTACCGGTGCCTATCTCAGGATGTAGAGTCAAATTTTAAAATGCAAAGTATTTCAAACAACAATATAGACATACAACTTCAGAGGGTTCACTAGTTTCTGCCTTACAGAAACACCCAAGAATAGGTATTCATGCTAACTCTACTTATAGATATCCCTGTCATAAAACATTTTTCTCCATATTTGACCTAAAACATTTAAGCTATTTCTTAATCAGAAGTAAGAGATCAAATATGCAATACATCAAGTGTGCAATCAAGAACTTAGACAACCCTTGGCTACCTAGTTCAAAAGAAAAATGTAAATAACAATGCAGACAGTTAATAAAAAACATGCATATAGCATTGCTCATATATTGCAACCTAAAACTGATAGACAACTGATGAAAATGGTATTCAACATGAAAACTGAAACTTACAGCACAAAGATGGGGTAGCCTGTCAAAGCATGTATTTCATTCCAAAGGTTAAAATATCCAATCTTCAACAACACAAAATGAAAGCCCAATAGTTTTCTTATAGGCTGAAACATGTTGCCCTAAAATTTACTACATTCTGGAGGTAGGTGAGACTTTTTCCATTACAATTTTCCCTCCAAAAATGCATTGGGAATAAAAAATTAATACACTAAAAGAGGAAAAGAAAAATGAATAAAATATGCTTTAATATACCTCTTTTAATTTTTTTACATTTTTACTCATCCCCCAATTTGAACGGCAGAAGCTGGAGACCCTGGATCTCATTCTTTAGCTTCTTCATAGCATTTTGCCATAGAAAGACCATCACAACAACATCCTATTATGATCTTTGCCCAAACCAAACATCTATGGGTCGTTTTTGATAGAAGAGGGGCGTTTTTGGCCATTCTGGCACTTTGAAATAATTGTGAACAACCAAAAAACATTCGCCAATGCATGAGGAATGGTCATGTGAAGATTTTGCGGCCTGGAACAACAATTTTTGGCCAAAAAAGCCTTAAAAAAAGTGCCTGAGACCAAAAATGTGATTGTCAACACTAAAACCCACTTATCAAAATCGCCACAAAAATGAAGGAAGAAGCTTGTTTTCACCTACAGAAGGGAGATGAGGTTAAAAAATACCCTGCGATGGGCACCATCGCAGGTGGCCGAGAAGGCGATAGGGAGGGCTGCGATGGTGCAATAACCAGCAACGCAGCGCTCATTTCACTTCATAAACTTTTATATAGTTTAATGAACTTTTACATGCCTTTCCTTATGACATTTAAGTTTTCTTATCACGTTGAAACTTTGAAACTTATGCAATTTTTAATTTGTTCCTCTCAGCGTTTGGTGCATTTCGACCGCGGGCAAACCGGGCATCCGACGACTGCGAAAATTTGCATGGGTTTATTATCAATTATTTTAAGTAAACCCATTTCCTCAGAATTTGCTTCGCTGACCAATTTCAGGCACCTGCTTTGTAAACTGACCCGCCAGATGAATTTGCCATAATTGGTATGTATTTAAATAATGCATCAAAAAGTCTTCAATTTTGATGAAATTGGAACTGGAGACGTTCGAGACCAAATCGACAACTGGGTCACCGTCAGAATTGCAAGATTTGAAACTTTTTGGAAAGCCAGTTTTAACCCAGTCATAGTCATAAAATAATTAAAAGGCCGATCAGAACTTGTCTTGGAAGCATGAAATTGAGTAGGCGTGTAACTATATGTGGCAAAAAACATCCTACCAAACGGATTTGTGAGATAATTTCTAAGTTGAAAACTTTTAATTGACGAAGGTGGCCTCCGGGGTAGATTAAGCAGCCTGTCGACCAAGCCTTTGTCGACACGTCAAAAGAATATTGGCACATCAAATTTGCATAATTTTAGGGTGCCACCAGTGGCTCTTGCTCGGGAATGCATGCCTCTTGCAGACATGGTGAGATTCTAGTTATCTCCGTGATGTAGACCAGGTGCCGAATCCATTGGGCTGCAGAATCAATGCTTCATCTTGCATTAAAAATCATACTTTCAATTGTATTTGGTAGGGGCCCCTAAAAATAAAAAACCAGAAGCCTCCTCTGCCAAATATCATCTTTTCATATGATTTCATTGCGTCAAGTCTGAAAGCACCACCATAAACAGTCCACAAACTAACCCTGGCACTGCCATGCCTAACCACATCACTGAGCCTGCCCCTGTCAATATTACCTCTGTCAATCTGAAAGCTGTACACAAACTGAAATCCATATTCATTTTGGCATTTTACCATATCTAACTTACTGTCATGTTCAACTAAATGCTCATCCAACTGAACTAAAAATTGAAAACATTCATAATCCCTTTGACAGTCGGCATCATAAACCTTGAAAACATATTCAGTTTGCATATCAAATATAAAGGCTTCAAAAAGGATTTGTTCAATAGTCTCATCAAGAAATATTTGCCCCGACTCATTTAAGCCAAATTGTAGCTCCAAGTCTGCACTATACTGACATTCAGACACAGGCAACATCTTTACTTGCTCCGTTCAACAATGGCTTTCACATTCATACAAACCTTTCGACCCTGAGGCAAAATTTTGCCAAACATGCTCATATAAGAAATCATAATCAATTAAAAATTGATCATACTCACAATCACCATAGGCAATAGGCTGAGGGAGCTCTTTGTCAAAAACATCCTCATACCCATCATTATTGTGCTCGACACTTTCATCATTAAACTCTGCCAGAAATACCTCAAAAGAAGGCATGAAGAAATCAGAACACTGCCCCTTATCAGAAGCTTCACAGTCACCCCTATCATCACAATCAAAATTGTCCCCTATTGTATGAACATGAACATCAACAACTTGCCCATTCACATCTGAATAGTGACCCTGATTTTCCTCTTCATCAATGCATTCATGATAAAAAATAAACATTTCAACTTCAACATTGTAGATATAATCATCACATTCACATTCAACATGTTCATATATTTCATCATTTAAAAGGATCACACATGGGTTTGGATTTTGACAAGCATCAACACGTTTCTTGTCATTATATGAGTCAGTATCCTCTGTATCTAGAGTGAAAACCTCAATATCTGCCTCATACAAATAATCATTTACAGCTAGGACATCATTATAATTATTTGAATCATAAACTGAGGTATCAAACCTTACACTTGTGCACTCCTGAGGCTCTTTAATGACAACATTATTGTAAAAAATAATCACATGTATATCTCTGTAATCTGTATTCACACATTCTTCTCTCATGGGCTAATCACAATCTTTATTTGCTTTATTGTAGACCTGCTCTTCATGTTGTATCATGAGTTCTTTCTCCTTATGCATTATGTCGTGACTGCCCTTTGCATAATGACCTCTCAATGAATAAATTGGAACAGCTGAAACATATTCATTTTGAAAACAAACATCATCCTTTGATTTTGTCACATATAGGCTTGAAATTTATGTGATGTCGATAGTTTCTAATATTGCACAATATAAGGATCCTTCTACCCTCTTGATATCTTCAATCAGCAACAATAATACCCCACCATTCATGCACTCATTATTCCTCATCACTTGATCTTTTGAGAGTAGGCCTATGTCATCCACACCATTCATTTCAATGTAATCAACAGAGTAACAATCACTGGATATACCTTCTGAATCACTCTCACCACAAGGCTGCCATTAGAGCTCTGTTGTACCTCTGTCAGGAGAGCATCAATCTATTGCACGGGTTAATGGAACGCCCTCACTACATAAAAATGCTCTTGCCTCATCATTGACCGAGCTGTAACTGGGAAAAGTTTCATGCATATCCATTACTTGACCATGTGATGCATTTAGAACACCATTTTCATATACATGCATTGTGTCTATTAGCTGATCATGAACATTTTCTAAACTAGATACATGTATAACCATATTTTCAAACCTATCCGTTCCATTCATCTGCACACTGTCACCATATTGCTCACTTCCAACAGCAGGACCTGTGTGATCAACATTTGGATATATGAAGTTCCTTGCATCATGTTTTTGCTCAAATTTAGCATCTACAGGAACATAACCCATATAATGGAATGAATCAAAAACTGGGGCAGCAAACTAATAATTGCTTTGGCAATCATTCATAACCTTCGACTTGCATTGCTCAGCTGTATAGAACTCTTCATGACAGCCCCACCATTCATGCACTCATTATTCCCCATCACTTGATCTTTTGAGATTAAGCCTATGTCATCCACACCATTCATTTCAATGTAATCAAGAGAGTAACAATCACTGGATATGCCTTTTGAATCGCTCTCACCACAAGGCTGCCATTGGAGCTCTGTTGTTCCTCTGTCAAGAGAGCATCAATTTGTTGCACAGGTTAATGGAATGCCCTCACTAACTGAAAATGTTCTTGCCTCATCATTGACCGAGCTGTAACTGGGCAAAGTTTGATGCATATCCATTACTTGACCATGTGATGCATTTAGAGCACCATTTTCATATACATGCATTGTGTCTATTAGTTGATCATGAACATTTTCTAAACTAGATACATGTATAACCATATTTTAAAACCTATCTGTTCCATTCATCTGCACACTATCACCATATTTCTCACTTCCAACAGCAAGACCTGTGTGATTAACATTTGGATATATGACGTTCCTTACATCATGTTTTTTCTCAAATTTAGCATCTATAGGAACATAACCCATATCATGGAATGAATACAAAACTGGGGCAGCAAACTGATAATTGCTTTGTCAATCGTTCATAACCTTCGACTTGCATTGCTCAGCTGCATAGAACTCTTCATGATGGCCCATAGCTTTTGGCTTGAAACTTTTAATCATTCCATACTTTGAAACCTTTTCAAAGTTCATTTCAATTTCAAAAGCTTGATGCAAATTTGTTGGATCCTCACTTCTCAATTTGTAGCTCATTTTCTTGTTAAATGCACCAAGGTAAACCACCAAACACAATGCATCATTAGGTATCATACATTGTAGAATTCTTTATAATGCCTTTATGAATCTGAGGTTAAAGGTTGGAACTAATTCATCTTCTTCAATGTGGATATACATGAAGTCACTGATAAGTGAAAACTCAGACATTCTTTCACCGAACTGTTCTATGAATACTACCATAAATTTACTCCAGGAATGGACGGAGCATGGCAGAAGATAAGAGAACCATTCCCTTGCATCTCCTTTTAGAGACTGAACAAATAGTCTTATGATCACATCCTCGTGATCTATCTCATAGTCATCCATCAAATCATTATACGGTTGTGAGTATTTTTCCGCTGATTCACTCTTCACATCATTGAATGTAGGTAAATACTTTCTAATTTTAGATGGTATGACATTTGAGAAACCACAAATGCCACTGAAATTTATGGCTCTATATGACATTTGGGCAACCCAAACTCCTCTACAACAATGATCTTAAGCCCTTCAAATATGAACTTTTGTTTCAGCTTGCTTAAGGTCCTCTAAATGAGTCTCTAAAAAAAATATTGCATACTTCTTTGAAAATACAAACTACATTATCAACAAATGCAAAAGTATGGAAGCCTATCACCACTATTTCCCTTCTTTAGTGCTTAGTTTCACTTGATAGGGAACCAAAAATTTCTTGACTTTCAAATATTCATTTTCCTACACAAACTTATCCTTCTTGAAAACCAAAAAAAATGCCTGGATGTGTTGCAGCTACTAACCCTTCTTCCTAACTGAGAACATGTTGATCTGGAAGTTTTTACATCCTTTATCAGGTTCTTTGTATGCAGAGTCACCACCTCCTTGTAGAGGAATCAGCTTTATGAAGCTGAAAATTCCTTTCTTTCATTCTGGGTTCTCCTCAACAGTAGAGTCACACATAAATCCTTTTAAAATTACTGCAACAAAGCACTTCCAGGTTTGATAACTTTTTAAAATTTGAGCCAAATGCTCAGATCCATCAAATTCTAAACTCCTTTCTCATAGATATGGCATTGATCCCTAGCAGAGTCGCCAGTTTTGTTGGTTCCCAAATCAACAAACATCAAACTCTAAAAATTTGCCACTTCTTATGCTCAAGTTTAATGTAAGATTTGGCCAACATTGAAGACGGGAGATTGTTTTCACTTGTCTCCCCTGCACTTTAGGTTTTGCAGCACTTGGGAGGGTATTCCCTTATTTAAAACTACAAGGTTTATCTTTGACTACTTCAAGAAGAATGCTCTCAGGTATGCACCAAGATTTGTTCGATAAACCCTAGACTAACAATGTTCTTAGACTATCACACTAGTTAATTCTAAGAGCGTGCAGCTACAACCCTACTCCTAAAACCTAAATGATTGAGATTTTGAAATGGTTTTACTTTATATGTTTTGGTTGCAAGACTAGGATTTGTACCACGAAATCTTTGTAACTTGTGATCGGTGCCTATCTCAGGATGCAGAGTCAAATTTTAACATGCAAAGTATTTCAAACGACAATATAGACATAGAGCTTCAAAGGGTTCACTAGTTTTTCCCCTACAGAAACACCCAAGAATAGGTATTCATGCTAACTCTACTTATAGATATCCCTGTCATAAAACATTTTTCTACATATTTGACCTAAAACATTTAATCTGTTCCTTCAACAAAAGTAAGAGATCAAATATGTAATACAATAAGTGTGCATTCAAGAACTTATACAACCTTTGGCTACCCAGTTCAAAAGAAAAATGTAAATAACAATGGAGACAGTTAACAAAAACAAATGCATATAGCATTACTCATATAGTGCAACCTGAAACTGATAGACAGCTGATGAAAATGACATTCAACATGAAAACTGAAAGTTATAGCACAAAGATGGGGCAGCTTGTCAAAGCATGTATTTCATTCCAAAGCTCAAACTATCCAATCTTCAACAACACAAAATGAAAGCCCAATTGTTTTCATATAGGCTCAAACATGTTGTCCTAAAATTTACAACATTTTGGAGGTAGGTGAGACTTTTTCCATTACAATTTTCCCTCCAAAATGCATTGGGAATAAAAATTTAATACATTAAAAGAGGAGAAGAAAAATGAATAAAATATGCTTTAATATCCCTCTTTTAATTTTTTTTACATTTTTTACTCATCCTCCAATTTGAACGGCAACAGCTGGAGACTTCATTCCTCTGCATAGATGTAACATGAACCCTGGATCTCATTCTTCAGTGTCTTCATAGCATTTTGCCATAGAAAGACCATCACAACAACATCCAATTCTGATTCTTGCCCAAACCAAACATCTCTGGGTCGTTTTTGACAAAGGGGCATTTTTGGCCATACTGCACTCTGAAATCATTGCAAACAGCTAAAAAACATTCGTCAATGCATGAGGAATGGTCGTGGGAAGATTTTGCAGCCTCGAACAACAATTTTTGGCCAAAAAACACCTTCAAAAAAGTGCCTGAGACCAAAAAATGTGATTGCCAGTACTAAAACCCACCTAGAGCAGCCAAAAACTTATCAAAATTGCCACAAAAATGAAGAAAGCAACTTGCTTTCACATGAAGAAGGGAGAGGAGGTTACAAAATGCCCTACAATGTGCATTTCGCACCATTGTAGGGCGCTGAGGACAGGGAGAGGGAGCGCTGCAATGGTGCGATAAGCACCAACGCTCTCATTTCACTTCATAAACTTTTTACATGCCTTTCCCTATGACATTTGACTTTTCTTATCAAGTTGAAACTTCTTTATTTAAAATGCCCCCATCTAATATTTATTTTTTATATTGCATTTTTAAACTTTGAAACTTATGCAATTTTTAATTTCATCCTCCGGGTGTTTGGCGCATTTCCACCGTGGGCAAACCGGGCATACGGCGACTACAAAAATTTGCACATGTACATTATCAATTATTTTAAGCAAACCCATTTCCTCATAATTCACTGCGCCGGCCAAATTCAGGCACTTGCTTTGTAAACTGACTTGCTGGACGAGTTCGCCGTAACTGGAATGCATTAAAATAATGCATCAAATGGTCTCCGATTATGATGAAATTGGAACTGGAGATGTCTGAGGCTAAATTGACAACTGGGTCACCCTCATAATTGCAAGATTTGAAACTTTTCGGAAAGCCAATTTTAACCCAATCGCAGTCAGAAAACAATTAAAAGGAAGATCAGAACTTGTCCTAGAAGCATGAAATTGAGTAGGTGTGTAACCATATGTGCCAAAACAACATCCTACCAAATGGATTTGTGAGACAATTTGTGAGTTAAAAATTTTTAATTGATGAATGTGGCCTCCGACGTAGATTGAGCACCTTGTCGACCAAGCCTTTGTCGACACGTCAAAAGAATATTGGCACATCAAATTTGCAAAATTTGAGGGTGCGACCATATCTAAAGCATAAGAATAGTTTCAACACACAAAGTGAAGGCCAAACCCAAAAGCACATACATAATAAAGGTCGAAACGACAAAGCCCCAAAAAGTTGAATTGAATGTCTCACACACATCAAAACACACAAAGTGAAAACATATAAAAACACTCAATGTTCAAACATAAGAAATAAAATCTAAAGTTTTAAAAAAATCCATCAACCCATAAAAAGTTGTTCATCCAAACCACAATTATGAGAAACATACTTCATCTAAAGCATAAGAATAGTTTCAACACGCAAAGGAAAGGCTGAACTCAAAATCACACACATAATAAAGGTCAAAGTCCAAACCATAGTAAGAAGTCAAAGTTAGACAATATCCAACACACAATGAAGCCAAACTCAAGTCCACATACACAATATGAAGGTCCAAGTTCAAACACACTTCCAAATGATCAGATGCTCAAGGTTCAAACATAAAACACATACAAAATGAAGGGCACAGGACATATACTTCATCAACACTCTACATATTCATTCAAACCATACAAAATACACAAAATAAAAAGTTTACCATGTATTCAACACACATATGAGAAACACACTTCATCTAAAGATGTATAAGAATTGTTTCAACACACAAAGTGAAGGCCAAACTCAAAAGCATATACATAGTAAAGGTCAAAGTCCAAACCACAATAAGAAGTCAAAGTTAGATAATATCCAACACACAATGAAGCCAAATTCAAGTCCACATACACACTATGAAGGTCAAGGTTCAAACACACTTCCAAATGATAGAATGCTCAAGGATCAAACATAAAAAACATACAAAATGAAGGGCAAAGTACATATACTTCACTAACACACTTCATTTTCATTCAAACCATACAAAATACACATCATAAAAAGTCTACCATGTATTCAACACACATATAAAGAAATACACGTCATCTAAAGCATAAGAATAGTTTCAACACACAAAGTTAAGGCCAAACTCAAAGGAACACACATAATAAAGGTCAAAGTCCAAAACACAATAAGAAGTCGAAGTTAGATAATATCTAACACAAGATGAAACCAAATTCAACTCCACATACACACTATGAAGGTCAAGGTTCAAACACACTTTCAAATGATAGGATGCTCAAGGTTCAAACACAAAAAATATACAAAATAAAAGGAAAAGTACATATACTTCATCAACACACTTCATCTTCATTCAAACCATACAAAATAGACATCATAAAAAGTCTACCATGTATTCAACACACATATGAGAAACACATGTCATCTAAAGCATAAAAATAGTTTTAACACACAAAGTGAAGGCCAAACTCAAAAGCACACACATAACAAATGTCAAAGTCCAAACCACCATAAAAAGTCAAAGTTAGACAATATGCAACACACAATGAAGCCAAGCTAAGTCCGTATACACACTATGAAGGTCAAGGTTCAAACACACTTCCAAATGATACGATGCTCAAGGTTTAAACACAAAAAACATACAAAATGAAGGGCAAAGTACATATACTTCATCAATACACTTCATCTTCATTCAAACCATACAAAATACACACCATAAAAAGTCTACCATGTATTTAACACACATATGAGAAACACACGTCATCTAAAGCATAAGAATAGTTTCAACACACAACGTGAAGGCCAAACTCAAAAGCACACACATAATAAAGGTCAAAGTACAAACCACAATAAGAAGTCAATGTCAGACAATATCCAACACAAAATGAAGCCAAACTCAAGTCCACATATACACTATAAAGGTCAAGGGTTAAACACACTTCCAAATTATAGGATGTTCAAGGTTCAAACACAAAAAGCATAAAATGAAGGGAAAAGTACGTATACTTCATCAATAGACTTCACCTTCATTCAAACTATTCAAAATACACACCATAAAAAGTGTACCATGTATTCAAGACACATATGAGAAACACACTTCATCTAAAGCATAATAATAGTTTCAACATAAAAAGAGAAGGCCAAACTCAAAAGCACACACATAATACAGGTCAAAGTCCAAACCACAGTAAGAAGTCAAAGCTAGACAATATCCAACACCAAATGAAGCCAAACTCAAGTCCACATACACACTATGAAGATCAAGGTTCAAACACACTTACAAATGGTAGGATGCTCAAGGTGCAACATATAAAACATAAAAAATGAAGGGCAAAGTACATATACTTCAATCAACACACTTCATCTTCATTCAAACCATACAAAATACACACCATAAAAAGTCTACCATGTATTCAACACACATATGAGAAACACGCTTCATCTAAAGCATAAGAATAGTTTCAACACACAAAGTGAAGGCAAAACTCAAAAGCACACACATAATAAAGGTCAAAGTCCAAACCACAATAAGGAGACAAAGCTAGACAATATCTAACGCACAATGAAGTGAAACACGAGTCCACATACACACTATGAAGATCAAGGCTCAAACACACTTCCAAATAATAGGATGCTCAAGGTTCAAACATAAAAAAACATACAAAATGAAGGGCAAAGTACATATACTTCATCAACACACTTCATCTTCATTAAAACCATACAAAATACACACCATCACAAGTCTACCATGTATTCAACACACATATGAGAAATAGGCTTCATCTAAAGCATACTAATAGTTTCAACACACAAAGTGAATGCCAATCTTTAAAGCACACACGGAATAAAGGTCAAAGTCCAAACCACAATAAGACGTCAAAGCTAGACAATATCCAACACACAATGAAGCCAAACTCAAGTCCACATACACACTATGAAGGTCAAGGTTCAAACACAAAAGACATACAAGATGAAGGGCAATGTACATATACTACATCAACACACTTCATCTTTATTCAAACCACACGAAATACACACCATTAAAAGTCTACCATGTATTCAACACAAATATGAGAAACACACTTCATCTAAAGTAAAATAATAGTTTCAACACACAAAGTGAAGGCCAAATTCAAAAGTAGACATAATAAAGGTCAAAGTCCAAACCACAATAAGAAGTCAAAGTTACACATCATCCAACACACGATGAAACCAAACTCAAGCCCACATACACATTATGAAAGTCAAGGTTCAAACACACTTCCAAATGATAGGATGCTCAAGGTTCAAACAAAAAAAACATACAAAATGAAGGGCAAAGTACATATACTTCATCAACACACTTCATCTTGAATCAAACCATACAAAATACACATCATAAAAGTCTACCATGTATTCAACACACATATGAGAAACACACTTCATCTAAAGCATAAGAATAGTTTCAACACACAAAGTGAAAGCAAAACTCAAAAGCACACATATAATAAAGGTCAAAGTCTATATTGCATTTTTTAACTTTGAAACTTATGCAATTTTTAATGTGTTCCTCTGGGCGTTTGGCGCATTTCCATCGCGGGCAAATCTGGCATCCGATGACTGCGAAAATTTGCATAGGTGCATTATCAATTATTTTAGGTAAACCCATTTCCTTAGAATTCACTTCGCCTGACAAATTCAAGCACCTGCTTTGTAAACTAACCCATCGGACGAGTTCACCATAACTGGAATGCATTAAAATAATGCATCAAATTGTCTTCAATTTTGATGAAATTGGAATTGGAGACGTTTGAGACCAAATCAGAAACTGGGTCACAGTCAGAATTGCAAGATTTGAAACTTTTTGGAAAGCCAATTTTAACCCAGTCACAGTCAGAAAACAATTAAAAGGCCGATCAGAACTTGTCCTGGAAGCATGAAATTGAGCAGGCGTGTAACCATATGTGCCAAAAAATATCCTACCAAATGGATTTGGGAGATAATTTTTGAGTTGAAAACTTTTAATTGACGAAGGTGGCCTCCGGGGTAGATTGAGCAGCCTGTCAACCAGGCCTTTGTCGACACGTCGAAAGAATATTAGCACATCAAAGTTGCAAAATTTTATGGTGCCACCAGTGGCTCTTTCTCGGGAAAGCATGCCTCTTGCAGGCATGATGAGATTCCAATTATCTTCAGGATGTAGACTAGGTGCCGAATCCATTGGGTTGTAGAGTCAATGCTTCGTCTTGCATTAAAAATCATACTTTGAATTTTATTTGGTGGGGGCCCCTAAAAATGAAAAACCAGAAACCTCTTCTGTCAAATATCATCTTTTCATCTGATTTCATTGGGTCAAGTTTGAAAGAACCACCATAAACTGTCCACAAACTAACCCTGGTACTACCATGTCTAACCACATCACTGAGCCTGCCCCTGTTAATATTACCTCTATCAATCTGAAAGTTGCACACAAACTGAAATCCATAATCATTTTGGCATTTTACCATATCCAGCTCACTGTCATGTTCAACTAAATGCTCATCCAACTGAACTAAAAATTGAAAACATTCATAATCCCTTTGACAGTCGGCATCATAAATCTTGAAGACAAATTCAGTTTGCATATCAAATATAAAGGCTTCAAAAAGGATTTGTTCAATAGTCCCATCAAGAAATATTTGCCCTAACTCATTTGAGCGAAATTTTAGTTCCAACTCTGCACTATACTAACATTCATACACAGGCAACATCTTTACTTGCTCCATTGAACATTAGCTTTCACATTCATACAAACCTTTCGACCCTGATGCAAAATTTTGCCAGACATGCTCATATAAGAAATCATAATCAATTAAAAATTAATCATACTCACAATCACCATGGGCAATAGGCTGAGGGAGCTCATTGTCAAAAAGATCCTCATACCCATCATTATTGTGCTTGACACCTTCATCATTAAACTTTGCCAGAAATACCTCAAAAGAAGGCATGAAGAAATCAGAACATTGCCCCTTATCGGAAGCTTCACAGTCACCCCTATCATCACAATCAAAACTATCCCCCATTGTATGAACATGAACATCAACAACTTGCCCATCCACATCTGAACAGTGATCTTGATTTTCCTCTTCATCAATGCATCCATGATAAAAAAAAGTAAACATTTCAACTTCAGCATTGTAGATATAACCATCACATTCACATTCAACATTTTCATATATTTCATAATCTGAAAGGCTCACACATGGGTCTGGATTTTGACAAGCATCAACACATTTCTTGTTATTATATGAGTCAGTATCCTCTGTATTCAGAGTGAAAACCTCCACATCTACCTCATACAAATAACCATTTATAGCTAGGACATCATTATCATTATTTGAATCATAAATTGAGGTATCAAACCTTACACTCGTGCACTCCTGAGGCTCTTTAATGACAACATTATTGCAAAAAGTAATCACATGTATATCTCGGTAATCTGTATTCACACATTCTTCTCTCATGGGACAATCACAATCTTTATTTCCTTTATTGCAGACCCACTCTTCATGTTGTATCATGAGTTATTTCTCCTTATGCATTATGTCATAACTGCCCTTTGCATAATCACCTCTCAATGAACAAACTGGAATAGTTGAAACATATTCATTCTGAAAACAATCTTCATCCTCTGATTTTGTCACATATAGGCTTGAAATTTATGCCATGTCGATAGGCTCTAATATTGCACAATATGAGGATCCTTCTACCCTCTTGATATCTTCAATCAACAACAATGGTGCACCACCATTCATGCACTTATTATTCCCCATCACTTGATCTTCTAAGAGTAAGCCTATGTCATCCACAGCATTTATTTCAATGTAATCAAGAAAGTAACAATCATTGGATATACCTTCTGAATCACTCTCACCACAAGGCTTCCCTTGGAGCTCTGCTATACCTCTGTCAGGAGAGCATCAATCTATTGCGTGGGTTAATGGAATGCCCTCACTACCTGAAAATGCTCTTGCCTCATCATTGACCGAGTTGTAACTAGGCAAAGTGTGATGCATACCCATTACTTGACCATGTGATGCATTTAAAGCACCATTTTCATATACATGCATTGTGTCTATTAGCTGATCATGAACATTTTCTAAACTAGATATATGTATAACCATATTTTCAAACCTATATGTTCCATTCATCTGCACACTGTCACCATATTGCTCATTTCCAACAGCAGGACCTGTGTGATCAATATTTGGATATATATGACGTTCCTTGCATCATGTTTTTCCTCAAATTTAGCATCTACAGGAACATAACCCATATCATGGAATGAATCAAAAATTGGGGCAGCAAACTGATAATTGCTTTGACAATCATTCATAACCTTCGACTTGAAACTTTTAATCATTCCATACTTTAAAACCTTTTCCAAGTCCATTGCAATTTCAAAAGCCCGATGCAAATTTGTTGGATCCTCACTTCTCAATTTGTAGCTCATTTTTTTGTTAAATACACCAAGGTAAACCACTAAACACAATGCATCATTAGGTCTCATACATTCTAAAATTATTTTTAATGCCTTTATGAATTTGAGGTTAAGGGTTGGAACTAATTCATCTTCTTCAATGTGGATATACATGAAGTCATTGATAAGTGAAAACTCAGACATTCTTTCACCGAACTATTCTATGAATATTGTCATAAATTTACTCCAGGAATGGATGGAGCATACCGGAAGATAAGAGAACCAATCCTTTGCATCTCCTTTTAGAGATTGAACAAATAGTCTCATGATCACATCCTCATGATCTATGTCATAGACATCCATTAGATCATTATATGGTTGAAAGTGTTTTTCTGCTAATTCACTCTTCACACCGTTGAATGTAGGTAAAGACTTTCTAATTTTAGATGGTATAACATTTGAGAAACCACAAATGCCACTGAAATTTATGGCTCTATAGTTGTCAATGCTAAAATTTCTCTTATTACATGGCTGGGACAGCACACTATGCATTGCTACGTTTGGGTCCATACAAGGATGAAGTGGTTGATGGTACATTTCTTCACACCTTTACAAGCCTTTTGATATTAACTTTGCAGTTACACAGGGCAACCCAAACTCCTCTACAACAATGATCTTAAGCCCTTCAAATATGAACTTCTGTTTCAGATTGCTTAAGGTCCTCTAAATGAGTCTCCTAAAAAAATATTGCATACTTCTTTGAAAATACAAACTACATTATCAACAAATGCAAAAGTATGGAAGCCTATCACCACTATTTCCCTTCTTTAGTGCTTAGTTTCACTTGATAGGGAACCAAAAATTTGTTGACTTTCAAATATTTGTTTTCCTACACAAACTTATCCTTCTTGAAAACCAAAAAAATTGCCTGGATATGTTTTAGTTGCTAACCCTTCTTCCTAACTGAGAACATGTTGATTTGGTACTTTTTACATCCTTTATCAGGTTCTTTGTATGCAGAATCACCACCTCCTTGTAGAGGAATCAGCTTTATGAAGCTGAAAATTCCTTTCTTTCATTCTGAGTTCTCCTCAACAGCAAAGTCACACAAATCCTTTTAAAATTGCTGCAACAAAGCACTTCCAAGTCTGATAACTTAAAATCTGAACCAAATTCTCAGATCCATCAAATTCTAGACTCCTTTCTCAAGGATATGGCATTGATCCCCAACAGAGTTGCCAGTTCTGTTGGTTCGCAAATCAATAAACATCAAACTCTAAAGATTTGCCACTTCTTATGCTCAAGTTTAATGTAAGATTTGGCCAACATTGAAGACAGGAGATTGTTTGCACTTGTCTCCCATGCACTTTAGGTTCAACCGCACCTGGGAGGGTATTCCCTTATTTAAAACCAAAAGGTTTATCTTTGACTACTTTTGGCATAAGCTCTCAGGTATGCACCTGGATTTGTTAGAAAAACCCTAGACTGGCAATGTTCTTGGACTATCACACTAGTTAATTCTAAGAGCATGCAGCTACAACCCTACTCCTAAAACCTAAATGATTGAGATTTTGAAATGATTTTACTTTATATGTTTTGGTTGCAAGACTAGGATTTGTACCATGAAATCTTTCTAACTTGTGACCGGTGCCTATCTCAGGATGCAGAGTCAAATTTTAACATGCAAAGTATTTCAAACAACAATATAGACATATAGCTTCAGAGGGTTCACTAGTTTTTGCCTTACAGAAACACCCAAGAAGAGGTATTCATGCTAACTCTACTTATAGATATCCCTATCATAAAACATTTTTCTCCATATTTGACCTAAAACATTTAATCTATTCCTTAAACAGAAGTAAGAGATCAAATATGCAATACAAGAAGTGTGCAGTCAAGAACTTAAACAACCCTTGGCTACCCAGTTCAAAAAAAAAATGCAAATAACAATGGAGACAGTTAACAAAAACACATGCATATAGCATTACTCATATATTGCAACCTGAAACTGATAGACAGCTGATGAAAATGGCATTCAACATGAAAACTGAAACTTACAGCACAAAGACAGGGCAGCCTGTCAAAGCATGTATTTCATTCCAAAGCTTAAAATATCCAATCTTCAACAACACAAAATGAAAGCCCGGTAGTTTTCTTATAGGCTCAAACATGTTGTCCTAAAATTTACTACATTCTGAAGGTAGTTGAGTCTTTTTCAATTAAAATTTAATATGTTTTAATATCCCTCTTTTAATTTTTTTACATTTTTTACTTATCCCCCAATTTGAACGGTAGCAGTTGGAGACTTCATTCCTCTACACAAATGCAACATGAACCCTGGATCTCATTCTTCAGCTTCTTAATAGCATTTTGCCATAGAAAGACCATCACAACATCCAATTCTGATCTTTGCCCAAACCAAACATCTCTAGGTCGTTTTTGACAGAGGAGGGGCGTTTTTGACCATGCTGGCACTCTGAAATCATTGCAAACAACTAAAAAACATTTGCCAATGCATGATGAATGGTCATGGGAAGATTTTACTGCCTAGAACAACAATTTTGGGCCAAAAAACACCTTCAAAAAAGTGCCTGAGAACAAAAAACGTGATTGTCAGCACTAAAACCCGCCTAGAGCAGCTAAAAACTTATCAAAATCGCACCTAAAATGAAGGAAGTAGCTTGTTTTCACCTGCACAAGGGAGAGGAGGTTACAAAATGCCCTATTTCGCACCATCACAGGGGTTGAGGAGAGGAAGCAGGGAGGGCTGCGATGTTGCAATAAGCACCAACGGAGCTCTCATTTCACTTCATAAACTTTTATTAAGTTTAATAAACTTTTTACATGCCTTTCCCTATGACATTTGACTTTTCTTATCGAGTTGAAACTTCTTTTTTTAAAATACCCCCTTTAATATTTAATTTTTATATTGCATTTTAAAACTTTGAAACTTATGCAACTTTTAATTTTATCCCCCTGGTGGTTGGTGCATTTCCACCGCGGGCAAACTGAGCATCCGACGACTACGAAAATTTGTACAGGTGCATTATCAATTATTTTAAGAAAACTCATTCCCTCAGAATTCACTTTGCCGGCCAAATTCAAGCACCTGCTTTGTAAACTAACCCGCCGGACGAGTTCGCCGTAACTGGAATGCATCAAAATGATGCATCAAATAATCTCCAATTTGATGAAATTAGAACTGGAAACATTTGAGACTAAATCGACAACTGGGTCACCCTCATAATTGCAAGATTTGAAACTTTTCAGAAAGGTAATTTTAACATGGTCGCAGTCAGAAAACAATTAAAAGGCCGATCAGAGCTTGTCCTGGAAGCATGAAATTGAGAAGGTGTGTAACCATATGTGCCAAAAAAACATCCTGCCAAACGGATTTGCGAGATAATTTTTGAGTTGAAAATTTTTAATTGATGAAGGTGGCCTCCAGGGTAGATTGAGCAGCCTGTCAACCAAGCCTTTTTCGACATGTCGAAAGAATATTGGCACATCAAATTTGCAAAATTTGAGGGTGCCACCATATCTAAAGCATAAGAATAGTTTCAACACACAAAGTGAAGGCCAAACCCAAAAGCACATACATAATAAAAGTCCAAACCACAAAGCCCCAAAAAGTTGAATTGAATGCCTCACACACATCAAAACACACAAAGTGAAAACATATAAAAACACCCAATGTTCAAACATAAGAAAAACTAAAGTTTAAAAAAAATCCATCAACCCATAAAAAGTTGTTCATCCAAACCACAATTATGAGAAACATACTTCATCCAAGGCATAAGAATAGTTTCAACACACAAAGTAAAGGCCGACCTCAAAATCACACACATAATAAAGGTCAAAGTCCAAACCACAGTAAGACGTCAAAGTTAGAAAATATCCAACACATAATGAAGCCAAACTCAAGTCCACATACACAATATGAAAGTGCAGGCTCAAACACACTTCCAAATGATCGGATGCTCAAGGTTTAAACACAAAAAACATATAAAATGAAGGGAACGAGACATATACTTCATCAACACTCTAAATATTTATTCAAACCATACAAAATACACACCATAAAGAGTCTACCATGTATTCAACACACATATGAGAAACACACTTCATCTAAAGCATAAGAATAGTTTCAACACACAAAGTGAAGGCCAAACTCAAAACCACATGCATAATAAAGCTCAAAGTCCAAACCACAATAAGAAGTCAAAGTTAGACAACATCCTACACATAATGAAGCCAAATTCAAGTCCAAATACTTATTTCCAAATGATAGGATGCTTAGGGTTCAAACACAAAAAAACATACAAAATGAAGGGCAAAGCACATATACTTCATCAACACACTTCATCTTAATTCAAACCATACAAAATACACACTATAAAAAGCCTACCATGTATTCAACACGCCATATGAGAAACACACTTCATCTAAAGATGTATAAGAATAGTTTCAACACACAAAGTGAAGGCCAAACTCAAAAGCACATACATAGTAAAGGTCAAAGTCCAAACCACAATAAAAAGTCAGAGTTAGATAATATCCAACACACAATGAAGCCAAATTCAAGTCCACATACACACTATGAAGGTCAAAGTTCAAACACACTTCCAAAAAATGATAGGATGCTCAGGGTTCAAACACAAAAAACATACAAAATGAAGGGAAAGTACATTTAAACCATACAAAATACACATCATAAAAAGTCTACCATGTATTCAACACACATATGAGAAACACACTTCATCTAAAGCATAAGATTAGTTTCAACACATAAAGTGAAGGCCAAACTCAAAAGTACACACATAACAAAGGTCAAAGTCCAAACCACAATAAGAAGTCAAAGTTAGACAATATCCAACATATAATTAAGCCAAACTCAAGTACACATACACACTATGAAGGTCAAGGTTCAAATATAATTCCAAACAATAGGATGCTCAAGGTTCAAACATAAAAAAACATACAAAATGAACGGCAAAGTGCATATACTTCATCAACACACTTCATTTTTATTCAAACCATACAAAATACACATCATAAAAAGTCTACCATGTATTCAACACACATATAAAGAAACACACATCATCTAAAGCATAAGAATAGTTTCAACACACAAAGTTAAGGCCAAACTCAAAGGCAGACACATAAAAAAAGGTCAAAGTCCAAACCACAATAAGAAGTCAAAGTTAGATAATATCCAACACACGATGAAGCCAATTCAACTCCACATACACACTATGAAGGTCAAGATTCAAACACACTTCCAAATGATAGGATGCTCAAGGTTCAAACACAAAAAACATACAAAATGAAAGGAAAAGTACATATACTTCATCAACACACTTCATCTTCATTCAAACCATACAAAATAGACATCATAAAAAGTCTACCATGTATTCAACACACATATGAGGAAGACATGTCATCTAAAGCATAAGAATAGTTTTAACACACAATGTGTAGGCCAAACTCAAAAGCACGCACATAACAAATGTCAAAGTCCAAACCACCATAAGAAGTCAAAGTTAGACAATATCCAACACACAATGAAGCCAAAGTAAGTCTGCATACACACTATGAAGGTCAAGGTTCAAACACACTTCCGAATGATAGGATGCTCAAGGTTTAAACACAAAAAACATACAAAATGAAGGGCAAAGTACATATACTTCATCAATACACTTCCTCTTCATTCAAACCATACAAAATACACACCATAAAAATATACCATGTATTAACCACACATATGAGAAACACACGTCATCTAAAGCATAAGAATAGTTTTAACACACAATGTGTAGGCCAAACTCAAAAGCACACACATAACAAATGTCAAAGTCCAAACCACCATAAGAAGTCAAAGTTAGACAATATCCAACACACAATGAAGCCAAACTAAGTTTGCATACACACTATGAAGGTCAAGGTTCAAACACACTTCCTGATAGGATGCTCAAGGTTTAAACACAAAAAACATACAAAATGAAGGGCAAAGTACATATACTTCATCAATACACTTCCTCTTCATTCAAACCATACAAAATACACACCATAAAAATATACCATGTATTAACCACACATATGAGAAACACATGTCATCTAAAGCATAAGAATAGTTTTAAGACACAACGTGAAGGCCAAACTCAAAAACACACATAATAAAGGTCAAAGTCCAAACCACAATAAGAAGTCAATGTTAGACAATATCCAACACACAATGAAGCCAAACTCAAGTCCACATATACACTATGAATGTCAAGGTTTAAACACACTTCCAAATGATAGGATGCTCAAGGTTAAAACACAAAAAACATACAGTGAAGGGAAAAGTACATATACTTCATCAATAGACTTCATCTTCATTCAAACTATTCAAAATACACACCATAAAAAAGTGTACCATGTATTCAAGACACATATGAGAAACACACTTCATTTAAAGCATAATAATAGTTTCAACATACAAAGTGATGGCCAAACTCAAAAGCACCCACATAATAAAGGTCAAAGTCAAAGCTAGACAATATCCAACACAAAATGAAGCCAAACTCAAGTCCACATACACACTATGAAGATCAAGGTTCAAATACACTTACAAATGATAGGATGCTCAAGGTGCAAACATATAAAACATACAAAATGAAGGGCATACTTCAATCAACAGACTTCATCTTTATTCAAACCATACAAAATACACACCACAAAAAGTCTACCATGTATTCAACATACATATGAGAAACATGCTTCATCTAAAGCATAAGAATAGTTTCAACACACAAAGTGAAGGCAAAACTCAAAAGCACACACATAATAAAGGTCAAACTCCAAACCACAATAAGAAGTCAAAGCTAGACAATATCCAAGGCACAAAGAAGCTAAACTCAAATCCACATACACACTATAAAGATCAAGGTTCAAACACACTTCCAAATAATAGGATGCTCAAGGTTCAAACACAAAAATCATACAAAATGAAGGGCGAAGTACATATACTTCATCAACAAACATCATCTTCATTCAAACCATACAAAATACACACCATCACAAGTCTACCATGTATTCAACACACATATGAGAAACACGCATCATCTAAAGCATAATAATAGTTTCAACACACAAAGTGAATGCTAAACTTTAAAGCACACACATAATAAAGGTCAAAGTCCAAACCACAACAAGAAGTCAAAGCTAGACAATATCCAAAACACAATGAGGCCAAACTCAAGTCCACATACATACTATGAAGGTCAAGGTTCAAACACACTTTCAAATGATAAGATGTTCAAGGTTCAAACACAAAAGGCATACAGGATGAAGGGCAATGTACATATACTACATCAACACACTTCATCTTTATTCAAACCACACGAAATACACATCATTAAAAGTCTACCTTGTATTCAACACAAATATGAGAAACATGCTTCATGTAAAGTAAAATAATAGTTTCAACACACAAAGTGAAGGGCAAACTCAAAAGTATACATAATAAAGGTCAAAGTCCAAACCACAATAAGAATTCAAAGTTAGACAACATCCAACACACGATGAAACCAAAAGTCAAGCCCACATACACATTATGAAGGTCAAGGTTCAAACACACTTCCAAATGATAGGATGCTCAAGGTTCAAACACAAAAAACATATAAAATGAAGGGCAAAGTACATATACTTCATCAGCACACTTTATCTTCAATCAAACCATACAAAATACACATGATAAAAGTCTACCTTGTATTCAACACACATATAAGAAACACACTTCATCTAAAGCATAAGAATAGTTTCAACACACAAAGTGAAGGCCAAACTCAAAAGCACACATATAATAAAAGTCAAAGTCCATACTACAATAAGAAGTCAAAATTAGAAAATATCCAACACACAATGAAATTAAACTCAAGTCCACAAAAGAAACACACTTCTTCTAAAGCATAAAAATAGTTGCAACACACAAAGTGAAGGCCAAACTCAAAAGCACACATATAATAAAGGTCAAAGTCCATACTTCAATAAGAAGTCAAACTTAGACAATATCCAACACACAATGAAGCTAAACTCACATCCACAAACACACTATGAAGCTAGGTTCAAACACACTTCCAAATGATAGTAAGCTCAAGGTTAAAACACAAAAGACATACAAAAAAAAGGATAAAGTACATATACTTTATCAACACACTTCGTCTTCATTGAAACCATACAAAATACACACCATAAAAAGTCTATTCAACACACAAATGAGAAACACATTTCATCTCAACCATAAAAACACATAAAAACACATAGTAAAAACACATAAAAACCATAGTTCCAATTAAAAATAGCATAATAAGTAAAAAGGAAAATCGACATACTTCCTAAGATATGGGCATCAAAACAACTCTATTTGGATGCTTAAAAATACACACTTAAAAATGTAAACAAATAAAACCCATAAATAAGAACACATTTAGCACATTGCATATAGTCCAATAAACACATTCAAATGGACGTAAAAAAGTTCACATAGGATGCTCAAGGTTCAAACACAAAAAATATACAAAATGAAGGGCAGAGTTCACTATATATACTTCATCAACACACATCATTTTTATTCAAACCATACGAAATTCACACCATAAAAAAGTTCATATACTATATACTTCATAGCTCAAGATAGATGTTAAAATGTTCACACTTACTAATATTATCACACTTCATCTCTAATAAGTGGATGTATAGTTGAAACATAAAAACCATAATAATTTCAAATGGATGTAAACAAATTCACTTCATATATATAGCTCAAAATGGATAAAAAAAATATGTAGATTAAAATTAAAAATTAGTCTTCTATCCATTCTCCACACTACATAAAAACTATATAAATAGTTTTAAAAAATAATTCTAATAAAATTAAAATTAATCTTCTATTTACTTCTATTTTTTTGTGATTAAATTTTAAATTAAAAATTTTATTACAAGTAAATTAAAAATGTAAAAATTAAATTAAATTTTAAAAACATAATTTTTGTGTGTATTAAATTAAGCTTTATTGGATTAGCTCAACAAATTAAAATAAAAAATTTCAAAGATATCAAAAGAAAAAGAAATTTTCAATATTTAAATCTACACACTTTCATAAAATACCATTCAAACTCTAAATATACATTATTATTAGTTCACCTCAAAGTGGTACAAAAATGAATTCAAACTGTTACAAATATTGTAATATCATAGTAACATAGTCTACTTTAAAAATAATTTAATGAAGCAATCAATCTATTTCGAAACATTAATAATTCATTTTAATTAAATAACTTAATGAAATTTTCTTATTATACTATCTACTTAAAACTATTACAAAAATAATATAATAAAATATTTCACTAATTTTTTTTAATAAAATAATCGATCCATCCACTTTATACAAAGATTAATGTATAAAACTATCTACTTATAACCATTACAAAAATAATATAATAAATTAATTCATTAAATAAAGATTTTATCCACTTTATACAATGATTAATAATCCGCATTAAAAGTCCACCTTATACAGTAGGAAAATATTATAACAGTCCACTTTATACAAAGATTAATAGTCCACTGACTTTATAAATACAACAGTTAGTTCAACTTTTCAATAAAAATGTCTATATAAAACTTTTTATTTGATAGAGATTAGATATTTCTAATCAATTTCTGAGCTGTTTTGATGATCTCATCAAAACTGCTAGGGCACCAAGAAAGTTTAACTGCACCAGCCCACTCAAAAGGACATTATATTTAAACCCTACCCTATTATGAAAAAAGATTTAGTGAAAATAATTCTAGATATACTTTACGAGGAAAAAAATAGTCTCAAATTTAACAATGTAATTTTATCTAAATGTAATTATACCTGAACAAATTGTAAGTACAAAATTAGATATATATTAACTTTAAGCAACCCTACACTACAGAACAGCAGTGTGCATTTGAAGAAATTAGGTACAAAATCAATCATGCACCTGTACTTGTTTTTCCCAATCTTCAATAACCTTTTGTGGTTGACACGGATGCTAGTGATAATGCTATAGGAGGTGTTTTGTTGCAATAAGAAGACTGGTTTGCTATCATTCAGGGTTGTTCAAAGGCACTGTCCTAAACTATAGTACAACTACATATGACAAGAAGTTGTATGCTTTGGTCTCTGCAGTGAAGAAGTGGAAACACAATCCAATGGGCAAGTAAACAATAGCACAATTACGATACTTATTTTTTTATGCTTGAAGAAAGTATATTATTATTGTAACCACTCTAATACTTTTTCCAAAATTGGAGTGATCATCAACCACTCCAATACTTTTTTTTAATATTGAAGAAAGAAAGATTACAAGAAGAAGACAGCGCTCAGCAGAGCAAGTACAAGACAGCCAAAGAACAACACAGAGTACAACCCAACAAAGAACAGAACTAAAAAATACAGCTCCTGTAGAAAAGAACAACAGTCCTGTGCCATAAAGGGTCCTTGGACAGAATCAGCCATGGAATATAATTGCAGCACCATAAACAGAAAGACTGGTATTGTGGCATGACAATATTTAAGACAGAGAAGACCTTCAATATTTGCAAGCACAAACAAAATCCAAGAATCTCATCAAGTGGATGGGATTGCTACAACAGTTTCATTTGGTGATCAAATACAAGTGGGGTGTGACTAACATGGTGGATGATCAGTTGTCAAGACCAAGACTAGCACTTCTTTCAGTGGTTGGTACCCTTACTTTGTTGGAGCTATTTGCTAAGGAAGTTTCTATTGATGACTATGAGCATGATAAAGATTCAGTGAGATATATCAGCAGACTGATAGGGGAAGTGGCTAATTTTGAGCCAAATCTTGATTATTTCTTCAAGATGGGCTCCTCTACAAAGTGGGAAATTAGGCTCATACCTTGAGAGTTGCAGGACATTTTGGAGTATCTAAAATAGTTTCAAACCTTCACCCTTATGTTTATTGTCCCTATGTGCAAAGAAGATTTGTCAAACTTCATTAGGGGCTGCAAGTTATGTAGCATAAGTAACCCAAACAACCGGCACTTGGAATACCAGCCTGGTAGCCACTACCCGTGGCTACTAGACCATGCAAGAACATCTCCATAGATTTTATGGGTGGTCTTCCAATGTCCAAGCATGGGCATGACTACCTATTTGTAAGATGTGTGTTAATTGCATACAAGAAGAACTTGAAGGGAAGGGATGTGGCTGAGTTGTTCTTCAGCCATGTGCCAGTTCATTTTGGACTCCTAAAGAGCATCATAACAGATAGGGATGCTCTCTTTTTGGAAAAGTTTTGGTGACTAACAAGCTGGCTGATATGTTGTCAAGACAGATTTAACCCTAGGCCAGAAAATTTAATATAACCTTAGTTTTCTTTCTGAAATGGCAGGATTTAACCCTAAGCTAGAAACATTAATATAACCTTAGTGTTCTTTTTAAATGGCAGATTTAACCCTAAGCTAAAAAAAATAGTATAACCTTAGTCTTCTTTCTGAAATGGCAGAAATTGAAAAAGATTCAAAACACTGGAAAATGCATATCTCCACATTGGGGGAAACTTTAGCATGGATAAATTTCTAAATTAAAAATGAAAAAGTTTTAAAACACTTCAAAAAACTCTAATCAGCATATTGGGGGAAATTTTATGCAGAAATTTGTAAAGTTAATCTAATAATCTAAAAAATTTGAGAGCATAGAAAATAAAATTCGAACAATAAAACTTAAATCATACTTACCAGCTTGTGAGATGCATCCTGCTCCAGTAGTGTAGTCGGCTGCCACTCTTCGTCTACCCAAACGAAGGGAGAGGATAAGGATGACAGAGCGTGAGGGAGACAAATGGATTGAACCAATGGAGGGAATTAGTGTGTTGGTTTCATTCCACCGCTTTAATTCAAATTTCTTTACAATCCACTACTCACAGAAAGCATGTAAACAGACAGAGCACGGCCATGCCAAATACAGTCCAAACCCAAAGATAGAAACACAATACAAAAATACAGTCCAAACCCAAAGATAGAAACACAATACAAAATGCGGAAACCAAAAGTCCCAAATCAAAAACCAAAACACAAAAGGAAATAAACCAGGAATTTAAAAACAAAACATGATATGAAGTAAAAAAATCAATGGAATATTACTGTATTTATAGAGCACGGCCAGGCCTCAACATGCTCTTCATGGTCCGCTCCTCAACGGTTAAATCCAGCTGTTTATGCTCCGCTCCTCTGTCATCCTTATCCTCTCCCCTGGTTCTAGTTGTTTAAGATGTTAGGTCTAGGATAATAATACTTAACTTTATAATATATTGTTCAAAATGTTAGCTATCTATTTTTGTTGTTTCTTGTAGTTCTACTTATTATCTTGTTACCATTGCCTAAATTTTATGCTTGTATAGTCATATTTAGGTATTTTTGCTCTGAAATACAATCAAAATTTTAAAAAGCTCATGCTACATGAAAGGAGAGATTTTAGATTGATTGTAAAAATTTATATAGGATTATGATGATATATATATTTAGTTTATAAATAAGTTTACTTATGCTAGGTATATCATAATATTTTAAGGGCACTTTTCATTCATATAATGTTAGATCTCCTCATTTATACATGACTTCAAATGTTCCATGATTTCAAGGAAATGTAATAGTTCAAATACATTATTTTATGTCATTCAAGATAGTGGCATCTTGGACCAAGTAGGTAGATTCAAAAGTTAAAACTTCACAATGATCAACTATGAATAGGGAGAAAACGACGGAGCACCAAGGCCTAGTAATAGCGGAGTCGATGGGCTGAGGCTCACCAAACGTTGACACATAAGCTCTCAATGCTTTGTGGTATTTAAAACACATGAGCACTAAACAAATATAATTGATTCGCCACTTATGTCAACAATGGCCTCACATGGCACAATTTAATACTTTCCTCTACAATGTAAGTGCACATTCGTGACCACATATACAAATACCTTAGGCCAATAAAATAACCACACCTTGAGCCAAGTGGATTTGATATTTTTGACCTTGAAATCGATCTAATAAGATAGGACAAGATTTGATGTTCAATAGATGTCTCAAACATAAAATCACAAATATTTTGGACATGAGAGCCTAAGTAAATCTAAGTTTATCTACATCCATAGGGAGCATTGGAACATTCCATAGGTGAAGTTTGAAACTAGAGGACCAAATAAATTAGAAAGCATGAGTCATGCAAGAGCCGAGAGACTAGACCATGTCAAGCACAAGATACAATGGCTAAAGTTTGTTACACTTTAAGGAATTGGGTTGTTTAGCCTTGAACCATCAATCTTACATTGAGTAATTTGCACCATATATACTTGTCTAAAATTGAATTGACAACCTACCTTTAATTGGAAGTTTCTCCCTATTAATGCTTCCTGACCTATGCACATGATATTGATGTAGTCTACACCATGATAAATCTGCCAATGTCTTAAGTAGTAAAGCTTATGAATATGAATTAACATTAATCTGCACAAATTTTAATCTAAAAGTATTTACCAAGATTATTGTTCTAAATAAACATTATTCAAAAGCCATAATTTGAATTAACATTATGTCAAAACACATAAAAAGATCAAACCTAAGATGTTAATTTATTAAATGCTATGAATAATATATTAAATCAAGCATTTAGATTAATAATTAGTCCATTCTTATCCTAAAATCCTTAAACTATTATTCTAATACTTGTAGACACCCAAAATTGTCCACTTGTCGCAATGTCTTGTAGCATTTTTGCCCTAATCACCCCATACCATCACCTAACCTAGTATTTTCCTCTATTAAATTAAATAAATATGACATTTATTTAATTTAATCCCATCTCTTTTACCATTATTAAATAAATAAATTTTATTTATTTATTTACGCCTCTTTCCTTTTTAATTTAAATAAAATAAATATTTTATTTTATTTAAATTTATCACTTTATCCTTTTCCTCTTAAAATAAATAAATATTTATTTATTTTATCCCCACATGCTTCATAAATTAAATATTTTTTTAAATTATTTAATTATGACTCACCTACTTACCATTTTGATCACTCAACTCATCTCACCTACCTTCCATTTTCTTCTCCACTCACCACTCAACTCTTTTCTCTCACTTTCCAATTATCTCTCTAATCACTCATCCACTTTCCTTTTCTTTTCCCAAGTTGCACAATGCAACTTTCCAATTCAATCATCACTTGTGAAATGGAAACTTTATCTTTCCACTCTCTCATATTTGTCTATAAATTTACCCATTTTCACGCCATTCTCATGGATGAATCTTTGAAGCACTGACACTCTGCCAAGATTCCACCTCATCCATCAACCTCTACCTATCTTTCTCTCATCTATCAATCTGCATCTTCGTCGTTGTGCTACAAGACACAGGCAATCAACAAATCACAATTGAACCAAGGAATCGAAGCATCTAAGTGATCTCGTTTATGTTGCATGTTGTTTTAATCACTTAGGTTGGATTTCTTGAAGGTATCTGGGTTTTAATCTTGATTTGCATGGTGTGATCTAACGATGAAATTTTCCCTGGTATACATTCTGGCATGCCCAATGGGACATAATCACTAAGTTTTTGCTTTAAAAATTTACATGTTTTCTAACCCTCATATTGCATGTTTTGCATTTTTTCTATCAAATATGACCTCCTAGGCTCAAACCAACCTCACCATTGCATTCGAAGGGTTGTTTCCGTGAAAAACGAGTATAAATTTGCCTAGTTTTTTGTGAAAAAACGTGCATTTGGTGAAGAAACTAGCATTTAGTCTGCAGAAAACCGCCTTTGAACAGCAACCACTCGCATTTGGTAAGTAGCTAGTCACATTTGGTTAGAAGCCGGTCGCATTTGGTAAGCAGCTAGTTGCCTTTGGTTAGCAGGCAATCACCTTTGGTTTTTGGGCATCCAAGCGCATGAGGTTAGGGTTTGAATGCCTTTGAATGATAGTAGGTCGCCTCTGGTCAACAAGGGGTTGCATATGCATAGAAGGTAATTGCCTATGGTAAGATTTGAGTCACATCTGGTTGTTTCTAAATCGCGTTTGGTTTTCATATACGCTTTTGGTTTCTGTTGCATAGAATAAGGGTTTTTTGGGGATCTAATCATTTCTTGGTGCAACTTGACTAAAATTGTGTGTCCAAGAATGGAACAAGCAAACTACTGACATATTTTATGTAGGTTTGAGTGGTCAAAGAACAATGATTTATCACTAAAGTAGGTACACTTCAGTTTGGTGCTTAAAATTAATAATTTGTCTACTCTGTGCTTGCTTTTCTTTTTTTGGCTTGCTTGTCTAGTCTGACTATAACCCGATTTGACAATGAGAGTATCCTCTCCCCCTACCTAACCAATGGATTTGGGGTGCACGAGAAATCATTGTCAACTCTAGAGGGCCTGCCTTCCCATTGTGAGAAGGGATACAACCCAAGCGGAAATAGGTCAAAGCCAGACCATTCCAATCCGCTATATAAATAACGCATTTGTGATGAAAGTCACAAATGACCGATGCTAATCCGCTATACTAATAGCCAACCTCCCCCAAAACCCCATAGAGTGTAACCTCTTTGGGCTGGGAGACTCCATAACGAAGAGTAGCGTTGCCACACGTATAGCCACCCGAACGGAAACCCGAACTAAAAACCATGTCTTAGTGGCCAAAAAACCCATATTTGTTGGCACAGAAGGTGGGACCTTTGAATCTACCCCAACTCATGTGGTTCTTAGCAGAGGTAGCAGGGACAATCCTAAGATTCGGTTGGGGGACGAGCCTTGGAAAACCCTGATCTTGGTATGCGTGAGAAGTGAGTGCCGTGGAGGGGAGCTAGTGCTACCAAGATCTTGGAGCTACCCACTTTTAACAAGTACAACTAGGGGATCCAAAAAATATAGCCTTTACCTAGCCTTAGGATGTAATGATTGAGAATGGCTTGTGTATGAGTGTCTTCCATCTTGTTTGCTTGCCATAAAATTGCCAAAAAAAAACTGTCAAAACCAATATCCCTATTGCAAAACATTCTCATCCATCCTAAGCCACATCATGCATGTCCTCTAATCCTAATCATCCTAACCAAGTCATCATTCTAGTTTCAACCTAATCACTTCATATTGGTCATTACCCAATCAACTTCATCCATTTCTTATCCAAATCACATCTTATTCATCCCATATCCTCATACCGTAATCTACCCCTTCTAATCATGGACACGACATTCCCAAACAAGACCTATGAGAATGATCCTTATGGTACCTTAAGAATGCTTGATACCCTCGAGTGGCTATATAGAAAGGAACCAATCCCTATGCCACCACAACACCAACAGTTCCCACAACATCAAGCCATAAGCCAATACCAACAATTCCAAATCCAATCATCACATCAACCCTATCCATCCACCTATCATGTTACCCCTGCACCAACCTATCCCATTTCTTCTAACATCAACCCTTGTCCACATCACTTCACCCCTCAACAACCATTATCCTATGTGATCCCTCCACCACAACACCATCATAACCTCCAACACATTCAACCACAATCCTATGTGCCACCTCATCATCAAACCCATTCACAAGACTATCAGTGGCCCCCACAACATGAACATGCAAATCCAAGTGGCTCTTTGTACATAAACCAAGCAAGCCCAAGTTCACTTTTGCAAAATGGCCTAATAGACTTAAGTCCACCTATTCAACAAGACCCAATAACCTTTGACTCAAGTCAAAGTGACTCTTTGTACATAAACCAAGTTCCCTTAACTCCACCTTTGGAACAAAATCTGATAGCCTTTAATGAGGGAGATACCAATCTAGAGCAAGCATCTTATGAACATCCGCCATCACCGTCCATTCACATGCCAACACATGAGTCAACTAGTCCTCTCCCAACACCTTCATGTCAACCTTCTAATCCATCAAGCCCTCCACTAAAGGATCCCTTAGATATGACCCTACAACAATTGGTCCAAGAAAATTTGATTGAGCTGCCACCGATAATACCCTTTGAAGAAATCTACTTTAAACCCCATTGGTATAAAGATGATGAATATTGTGCATACCATAGGTGTAAGGACCATCTCATAGCCACTTGTACACAATTTAAAGGACTGATCAAGAACCTAGAAGATTGTGGTAAGATTGGGTTAGATAAAACCAATCCATCTAATCCCCTTATCCTTCCATCTAGCCCAAGTCCTAGTCCATCTAATCCCACTATCCATCTCACAAGCCCTAATCCAATTAACCTTCTACCTAATCCTACTCCTAAGCTTATCACTCCATCTACCATTATCGTTCATCCCCTATATTGTCCATTTACCCATACCCTAGCAAAGGATGTGATCCATTGGCTGTTAGCATGGAATGGACCATCCCCATGTCAAACACTCATTCATGAGCCTATCAACGAGCCTTCTAATGACATGTCTAGACCTATAATCCCATCATGTGATCTACAACCCATCAATCCTAATCAAGAGCCTAACACTATGAGTTCAAGTCATGAACCCTCATGCCTTTATGTCGATGACTCTCAAGAACATTTTGAGCCTATTCAAGATCCTATCAAGCCTATCCAAGAGTCATCTCCTTCCATCCAAGCAACCCAAGAGGTATATCAAGAACATGATCCTAAGTATGTAGAAACATTAGTCCCTAATCCGAGTCAAGATCAAATCCCTTACATTCCATCTATGCTACCCATCCATAACATTTACCTCTTCCATGATCAAGATGATATTACCTATGAGGAAGCTATCTATGAGCACCTTGGTCTTATCCATAATCCTATACCCGTCCCTGAGCAAGACATCCAAATTGCTCTTATCCATCCTCCATCTAACACTAATGAGATAACTTCCATTTCTCATGATGAGACATGTGCCAACCACATAAACATAGAAGATCAAATCAATACCTTGGATCATAATGAGCAAAAGCAAGATCCTAATGATCCTCCATCACCTACTATCGACCCTATCGCAACTCCGCCATCATGTCCTATTAGTCTATCCACCTTTATCCATGAATGTTCCTCCTTAGAGCACCACCAACCATTGTCTGCCATCTCACCTTCTTCATCCAGTAAGGAGCTCATGTCTAGTGTTCCACCTACACCTAGTCCCATTGTCAACCGCATCCTCCAGAACATGAACTATCAAGGTAAGGGTTTAGGCCCTCTTGAACAAGGTATTTTGGAGCCAATCCATGTCAAGATCCCTTCATGCTCATTTGGCCTTAGATACACACCCCAAGGTAAACAATCTAACGATGTTGGTACTTCCTCCATCCCTCTTAAGTCCACCATTTCCCATTGCAAATCCCATCATACACCGAAAACATATGTTTCCATTCCACCTCCCTCATCTTACAAATCACAGAAGCATGCGACCATACACCTTCCACCATCCACTTTACCTCCATTACTTCCAACTCCTAACATCCCTCCATCGAATCTACCTCCATTACTCCCAACACCTTATCCTATCATCCATAAATCTTGTAAAAATCCCAATCATGACCAACAAATGCATATATTGTCTAAACAAGAAGCTTCCACCAAACCCACTTCCATCCACCCCATGGGATTCAAAAGCAAAAATTTGGATGCCTACACTCATAAAGCCAAAAATCCTCCAAATCTGCATGCCTTAGGACAAAAAAGCAAAGAATCAAAGAAAAATCCATCTTAGAAGCCACATATACCCACACACCTCCAAGCAAAAATGAAAAAGGTGTGGGTCCCCAAGCAATAAGAAATTACTTCAAATCCATCTCTAAAGCTGTATATATCCAAACCCATACCTTCACGAGCAAAGTCCAAAAGAAAAATGGTATGGGTCCCTAAGCAAAAAGCAAGCACATCAAAAGAGGCATCCACCTCTCAAAGATCCCAACCATCTCCTTCTGTCTATTCCCTCCAAAAGCCGCACAATCCTCCATCCCACATGAAAAGAAAAAATCATAAAAACACTAAGTCCATGTGGGTCCCTAAATGCTAATGTCATCCATCTCCTAAACAAACATCTCCATTGCTTCCTACACCAGATTCCCATTAAAAGATTCAATGTTTATCACGGTGTGTGCAACCATTGGTCATGGTTCCATTCCATTCTGCAACATTCTCACCTTCTTCCATCTCCCCATCCTTTATCCATTATCCTACATATCTTCCACATCACCTTCCTATGGTCCATGCTTTTGCATAAGCCTTCTATCCATAAGTCCATGCATAATCTACATCATAATCCACTATTTCCTACATAATCCACACCATAATCCACTATTGTACTGTTTCATAATCCACTATCTACCTAATCCATTTTCCTTTCATGTAATCCCCTCTACCAACATCTATGAGTGCACTTGACATGGTCCATGCGACGACATCCATCTAGCAGGACTACCATGGAACCAGACACTTGAGTCCCTTTCATCCATAGTCCACCTTCTCCTATCCTATCAAAAAAGTCAAAAAAAGAGCAAAAAATAATTAAAAAAAAAAAAAAAAAATCAATCCAATAGTGAAAACCACTTCGGTGGCACTTTGGGTTAGCGTCCAACGGTGAAAACCTAGCAAACATGCACCTTGGATAAGTACGATGATAAAAACCTGGCAAACAGGCATCATGCGTAAGTTTGATCTTCTATGTCACCTACACTTGGGGGCACCTCGTCTCATCCACCATATCATTTTTAACCTATCTTGTCATTTCATACCTTACCACCCTTATCCATCCACATACACATACCTATCCTACTGAGTCCATTCATCCTTCCTCTTCTTGATCTTGATAAAGATTAGGGGCAAAATGTTGAAACATGCCTTGGAAAAACTCTTGGTATACCTCATCCCTTCCAATCCATCCTATCGTCCTATCATTATCCTCTTGTCATTAGCCATCTTTCTATCATGATCCTATCCCCATAAGTGTTGTCATGAAAAATCTAAAGTATTGCACCTAGAATGGGGCATGTTATTCTAACGCGACATGGCCTTTGAGATCACATCCTTGCTCTCTTACGCGTACATCCTTTTTCATCCACTATCGCCCATCCTATATCCTTTCTTACACCTAGACTTGGTTTCCTCCCTCGTCATTGGTATCTAGCACAAAGGCTACCAAAATTGTAAATCCATTGACTTTTCCCAAAACATTTAAAAACTCCAAAAAATCATAAAAAGTCCTTAAAAAAATCCAAAAAAATCATTAAAAAGTCTTGAAAAAATTCCAAAAAATCATAAAAAGCCCTAAAAAATCCCCAAAACCATAAAATGTCCTAAAAAATACAAAAAAAATTTAAATATTCCCAAAATACAAAAAAATCATAAAATCCAAAAAAAATCAAAACAATCATTACCAAATCAATTCTTCCAATCATCAAATCAAATCAAACATCAAACTCTGATAAAATCAAATCACTTCCTGGAATCATCAATCCATCACATCAAATCTAATTAAATCATCAAATCAAATCAAGCCAAACTTCTAATCGAATCAGAAATCAAATCAGTCAACAAAAATCACATCAATCATCATCAAAATCAACCAAATTACAATTATGAGAAAAACACTTCATCTAAAGCATAAGAATTGTTTCAACACACAAAGTGAAGGCCAAACTCAAAAGTGCATACATAATAAAAGTCAGTCCAAACAACAAAGTCCAAAAAAGTTGAATTGAATGTCTCACACACATCAAAACACACAAAATGAAAACATATAAAAATACCCAATGTCATAAGAAATAAAATGCAACATTTTAAAAAAAAAGCATACAAGCCACAATAAGTTGAAAATAAATGCCGACAAAACATGCACACTTATTGAAAGCCAAAATTCCCACTTCAAAAAAACAAATTAAATTCCAAATATCAAAGATTAAATTAAAATCACAAAAACTTAACAGAAACAATCAAATCAAATAAAATGAATGTCAAAATTTTAGTTAAGCTTCATCCAAACCATAAGAAATTCTAAAAAACTACCAAGTTTGCACTAAATACCAAGTTCAAACTCTAAAAAACATAAATTAAATGTGAAATTAACTCACACAACACTTCAAAGAATATAAATTGCATTGTACTCTACGCCTCTAAACACACAAACACAATGAATTTTAAAGTTCAACAAACACACTTCATCCGAGCCTCGATAAGGATGTAGAAAGTAAATGTCAAACTTAAAATCACATAATATATGCCAAAATTCTCACTTCAAAAAATACAAATTAAATTCCAATCATCCCACTAACCAAAGCACAAAAAGTAAATGCCATAGTTAATTCACACAACACTTCAAACAATTCAAATTGAATGTCTCACACACATCAAAACACACAAAGTGAAAACACATAAAAACACCCAATGTTCAAACATAAGAAATAAAATTCAAAGTTTTAAAAAAATTCCATGAATCCATAAAAAGTTTGCTCATCCAAACCACAATTATGAGAAACACAATTCATCCGAAAGCATAAGAATAGTTTCAAAACACAATGTGAAGGCCAAACTCAAAAGCACACACATAATAAAGGTCAGTCCAAACCACAAAGTCCAAACAAATCGAATTAAATGTCTCACACAAGTCAAGACACCTAATGTTCAAACATAAGAAATAAAATTCAAAGTTTTAAAAAAATTTGTCAACTCATAAAAAATTGTTCGACCAAATCACAATTACGAGAAACACAATTCATCTAAAGCATAAGAATAGTTTCAACACACAAAGTGAAGGCCAAACTCAAAAGTGCACACTTCATAAAGGTTAGTCCAAACCACAAATTCCAAACTAGTTGAATTGAATGTCTCACACACATCAAAACACACAAAATGAAAACATATAAAAACACACAATGTTCAAATCTAAGAAATAAAATTCAAAGTTTAAAAAAAAATCATCCAATCCACAATAATAAGTTGAAAATAAATGCCAAAAAAACATGCACACTTACTCAAAGCCAAATTCTCACTTCAAAAAACACAAATTAAATTCCAAAGATCAAAGATTAGATTAAAACTTAACTCAAAAACAATCAATCAAATAAATTGAATATCAAAATTTTAGTTACATTTCATCCAAACCATAAGAAGTTCTAAAAAGCTACAAAGTTTGCACTAAATACTTTGTCTAAAGCATAAGAAATAGTTTACACACACACAAAGAGCTCAAAGTTTAAAGTTCAGAAAGCAAGCCAATAGTCCTCACACTCTAAAAAAAAAAAAAATTAAATGTGAAATTTAACTCACACAACACTTTTGCCATTAAGGGCGTGGTTCGATGGTTAAGTCGCTCGGTTGTAGTGGCGGCCACTAGGGTTCAAACCCTAGCTGGGCCAATGAGCTCGTAGGCTTTATGCCTTCGCTTGGACAACGAGCTTGCAAGTTTGAACTTGTAGTGTTAATGCAAGTGTTCATGGTAGGGGATGACCCCTGTGTTGTGGCCTCACCAATTCATAGCTTTGGACAAAAGTGTTCTCGTGGAGCCAAAGGGCGTGTCGCACCAATGTCACTGGTCACTTTAAAAAGTTTACCAGGCGCATTATCTTTAAGAAAAACTCACACAACACTTCAAAGAATATAAATTGCACTACTCTACACCTCTAAACACTCAAACATAGAGAATTTCAAAGTTAACAAACACACTTCATCCAAGCCTCAATAAGGATGTAGATAGTAAATGCCAAACATAAAACCACATAATGAATGCCAAGATTCTCACTGCAAGAAACTATAAATTAAATTCTAATGGTCCCACTATAAAAGCACAATAAATAAATTCCATAGTTAACTCACACAACACTCCAAACAATTAGAATTGAATGTCTCACACACATCAAAACACACAAAGTGAAAACACATATAAAAACACCTAATGTTCAAACATAAGAAGAAAATTTAAAACGTTTTTAAAAAATTCCATGAATCCATCAAAAGTTGTTCATCCAAACCACAATTATGAGAAACACAATTCATCTAGAAGCATAAGAATAGTTTTAAAACACAAAGTGAAGGCCAAACTCAAAAGCACACACATAATAAAGGTCGATCCAAGCCACAAAGTCCATACAATTTGAATTGAATGTCTAACACGTGTCAAAACACCGAATGTTCAAACATAAGAAATAAAATTCAAAGTTTTAAAAAAAATTCATGAACTCATAAAACGTTGTTCAACCAATTCACAATTATGAGAAACACACTTCATCTTGTTGGTTCCCAAATCAGCAAACATCAAACTCTAAAGATTTGCCACTTCTTATGCTCAAGTTTAATAAAAGATTTGGCCGACAAAGATGGGAGATTGTTTGCACTTGTCTCCCCTGCACTTTAGGTTCTGTCGCACCTGGGAGGGTATTCTCTTGTTTAAAACCAAAAGATTTATCTTTGACTACTTCAGGAAGAATGCTCTCAGGTATGAACCAAGATTTGTTGGATAAACCCTAGACTGACAATGTTCTTGGACTATCACACTAGTTAATTCTAAGAGCATGCAGCTACAACCCTACTCCTAAAACCTAAATGATTGAGATTTTGAAATGATTTTACTTTATATGTTTTGGTTGCAAGACTAGGATTTGAACCACGAAATCTTTCTAACTTGTGGCAGGTGCCTATCTTAGGATGCAGAGTCAAATTTTAACATGCAAAGTATTTCAAACAACAATATAGACATACAGTTTTAGAGGGTTCACTAGTTTATGCCTTACAGAAACACCCAATAATAGGTATTTATGCGAACTCTACTTATAGATATCTCTATCATAAAATATTTTTCTCCATATTTGACCTAAAACATTTAATCTATTCCTTAAACAGAAGTAAGAGATCAAATATGCAATACATCAAGTGTGCATTCAAGAACTTAGACAACCCTTGGCTACCCAGTTCAAAATAAAAATGTAAATAACAATGGAGACAGTTAACAAAAAACATGCATATAGCATTGCTCATATATTGCAACCTGAAACTGATAGATAGCCGATGAAAATGGCATTCAACATGAAAACTGAAACTTATGGCACAAAGATGGGGCAGCCTGTCAAAGTATGTATTTCATTCCAAATCTCAAAATATGCAATCTTCAACAACACAAAATAAAAGACCAGTAGTTTTCTTATAGGCTCAAACATGTTGCCCTAAAATTTACTACATTCTGGAGGTAGGTGGGACTTTTTTCCATTACAATTTTCCCTCCAAAATGGATTGGGAATACAAAATTAATACACTAAAAGAGGAGAATAAAAATGAATAAAATATGCTTTAATATTCTTCTTTTAATTTTTTTAGATTTTTACTCATCCCCCAATTTGAACGATAGAAGCTGGAGACCGTGGATCTCATTCTTTAGTTTCTTCATAGCATTTTGCCATAGAAAGACCATCACAACAACATCCAATTCTGATCTTTGCTGCCAAACATCTTTGGGTCGTTTTTGATAGAGGAGGGGCATTTTTGCCCATTCTGGCACTCTAAAATCATTACGAATAGCCAAAAAACATTCGCCAATGCATGTGGAATGATCATGGGAAGATTTTGCAGCCTGGAACAACAATTTTGGGCCAAAATGCCTTAAAAAAAGTGCCCAAGACCAAAAACATGATTGTCAGCACTAAAAAATACCTTGTGATGGGCACCATCGCAGGTGGCTGAGAAGGCCGCAGGGAGGGTTGCGATGGTGCGATAACCACCAACGTAGCTCTCATTTCACTTCATAAACTTTTATTAAGTTTAATAAACTTTTACATGCCTTTCCCTATGACATTTGACTTTTCTTATCACGTTGAAACTTCTTTTTTAAAATGCCCCCTCTCTAATATTTAATTTTTATATTACATTTTTAAACTTTGAAACTTATACAATTTTTAATTTGTTCCTCTAGGCATTTGGCGCATTTCCATCGCGGGCAAACTGGGCATCTAATGACCACACAGGTGCATTATCAATTATTTTAAGTAAACCCATTTCCTCAGACTTTGCTTTGCCAGCCAAATTAAGGCCCCTGCTTTGTAAACTGACATGTCAGACGAGTTTGCCATAACTGGAATGCATTAAAATAATGCATCAAACAGTCTTAAATTTTGATGAAATTGGAACTGGAGACGTTCGAGACCAAATCGGCAATTGGGTCACCGTCAGAATTGCAAGATTTGAAACTTTTCAGAAAGCCAATTTTAACCCAGTCACAGTCAGAAAATAATTAAAAGGCCGATCAAAACTTGTCCTGGAAGCATGAAATTGAGCAGGCGTGTCACCATATGTACCAAAAAACATACTACCAAATGGATTTGTGAGATAATTTCTGAGTTGAAAACTTTTAATTGACGAAGGTGGCCTTCGGGGTAGATTGAGCAGCCTGTTGACCAAGCCTTTGTCGACACGTTGAAAGAATATTGGCACATCAAATTTGCAAAATTTTAGGGTGCCACTAGTGGCTCTTACTTGGGAACGCATGCCTCTTATAGGCATGGTGAGATTCCAGTTATCTCTGGGATGTAGACTAGGTGTCGAATCCATTGGGCTACAGAGTCAATGCTCCATCTTGCATTAAAAATCATACTTTCAATTTTATTTGTTGGGGGCCCCTACAAATGAAAAACCAAAAGCCTCCTCTGTCAAATATCATCTTTTCATCTGACTTCATTAGGTCAAGTATGAAAGCACCACCATAAACAGTCCACAAACTAACACTAGCACTGCCATGCCTAACCACATCACTAATCCTGCCCCTTTCAATATTACCTCTATCAATCTGAAAGTTGCACACAAACTGAAACCCATAATCATTTGGCATTTTACCATATCCATCTCACTATCATGTTCAACTAAATGCTCATCCAACTGAACTAAAAATTGAAAACATTCATAATCCCTTGGACAGTCAGCTTCATAAACCTTAAAAACATATTCAGTTTGCATATCAAATATAAAGGCTTCAAAAAGGATGTGTTCAATAGTCTCATCAAGAAATATTTGCCCTGACTCATTTAAGCCAAATTGTAGCTCCAAGTTTGCACTATACTGATATTCATACACAGGTAGCATCTTTACTTGCTCTGTTCAACACTGGCTTTCACATTCATACAAACCTTTCAACCTTGAGGCAAAATTTTTCCAAACATGCTCATATAAGAAATGATAATCAATTAAAAATTGATCATACTCACAATCACCATGGGCAATAGGCTGATGGAGCTTATTGTCAAAAACATCCTCATACCTATCATTATTGTGCTCAACACTTTCATCATTAAACTCTGCCAGAAATACCTCAAAAGAAGGCATGAAGAAATTAGAACATTGCCCCTTATTAGAAGCTTCAAGTCACCCCTATAATCACAATCAAAACTGTCCCCTGTTGTATGAACATGAACATCAACAACTTGCCCATTCACATCTGAATAGTGACCCTGATTTTCCTCTTCATCAATGCATCCATGATAAAAGTAAACATTTCAACTTCAGCATTGTAGATATAATCATCACATTCACATTCAACATGTTCATATCTTTCATCATCTGAAAGGATCACACATGGGTCTGGATTTTGACAAGCATCAACACGTTTCTTGTCATTATATGAGTCAGTATCCTCTGTATCCAGAGTGAAAACCTCAATATCGGCCTCATACAAATAATCATTTACAGCTAGGACATCATTATCATTATTTGAATCATAAATTGAGGTATCAAACCTTACACTCGTGTACTCCTGAGGCTCTTTAATGACAACATTATTGCAAAAAGTAATCACATGTATATCTCTGTAATCTGTATTCACACATTCTTCTCTCATGGGCTAATCACAATCTTTATTTCCTTTATTGCAGACTTGCTCTTCATGGTGTATCATGAGTTCTTTCTCCTTATGCATTATGTCATGACCGCCCTTTGCATAATCACCTCTCAATGAACAAACTAGAATAGCTGAAACATATTCATTTTGAAAACAATCTTCATCCTCTGATTTTGTCACATATAGGCCTAAAATTTATGCCATGTCGATAGGCTCTAATATTGCACAATATGAGGATCCTTCTACCCTCTTGATATCTTCAATCAGCAACAATGATGGCCCACCATTCATGCACTCATTATTCCCCATCACTTGATCTTTTGAGAGTAAGGCTACATCATCAACACCATTCATTTCAATGTAATTAACAGAGTAACAATCAATGGATATACCTTCTGAATCGCTCTCAACACAAGGCTGTCATTGGAGCTCTATTATACCTCTGTCAGGAGAACATCAATCTATTGCACGGGTTAATGGAACACCCTCACTACCTGAAAATGCTCTTGCCTCATCATTGACCGAGCTCTAACTAGGCAAAGTTTGATGCATATCCATTACTTGACCATGTGATGCATTTAGAGCACCATTTTCATAAACATGCATTGTGTCTATTAGCTGATCATGAACATTTTCTAAACTAGATACATGTATAACCATATTTTCAAACCTTTCGGTTCCATTCATCTGCACACTATCACCATATTGCTCACTTCCAACAGCAGGACCTGTGTGATCAACATTTGGATATATGACGTTCCTTGCATCATGTTTTTGCTCAAATTTAGTATATATAGGAACATAACCCATATCATGGAATGAATCAAAAACTAGGGCAGCAAACTGATAATTGCTTTGGCAATCATTCATAACCTTCGACTTGCATTGCTCAGCTGCATAGAACTCTTCATAACAATCCATAGATTTTGGCTTGAACCTTTTAATCATTCCATACTTTGAAACCTTTTCAAAGTCCATTGCAATTTCAAAAGCCTCATTCAAATTTGTTGCATCCTCACTTCTCAATTTGTACCTCATTTTCTTGTTAAATGCACCAAGGTAAACCACCAAACACAATGCATCATTAGGTATCATACATTCTAGAATTCTTTTTAATTCCTTTATGAATCTAAGGTTAAATGTTAGAACTAATTCATCTTCTTCAATGTGGATATACATGAAGTCATTGATAAGTGAAAACTCAGACATTCTTTCACCAAACTATTTTATGAATACTGCCATAAATCTACTCCAAGAATGGACAGAGCATGCCAGAAGATAAGAGAACCAGTCACTTGCATCTCCTTTTAGAGACTGAACAAATAGTCTCATAATCACATCCCCGTGATCTATCTCATAGTCATCCATCAGATCATTATACGGTTGCAAGTGTTTTTCCACTGATTCACTCTTCACACCATTGAATGTAGGTAAATACTTTATGATTTTAGATGGTATGACATTTGAGAAACCACAAATGCCACTGAAATTTATGGCTCTATATCTGTCAATGCTGAAATTTCTCTTATTACATGGCTGGGACAGCACACTATGCATTGCTACGTTTGGGTCCATACAAGGATGCAGGGGTTGATGGTACATTTCTTCACACCTTTACAAGCCTTTTGATATTAACTTTGCAGTTACACAAGGCAAACCAAACTCCTCTACAACAATGATCTTAAGCCCTTAAAATATGAACTTTTGTTTCAGCTTGCTTAAGGTCCTCTAAATGAGTCTCTTAAAAAAATATTGCATACTTCTTTGAAAATACAAACTCCATTATCAGCAAATGCAAAAGTATGCAAGCCTATCACCACTATTTCCCTTCTTTAGTGCTTAGTTTCACTTGATAGGGAGCCAAAATTTTCTTGACTTTCAAATATTCATTTTCCTACACAAACTTATCCTTCTTGAAAACCAAAAAAAAATCCTGGATATGTTGCAGCTGCTAACCCTCCTTCCTAATTGAGAACATGTTGATCTAGAACTTTTTACATCCTTTATCAAGTTCTTTGTATGCACAGTCACCACCTCCTTGTAAAGGAATGAGCTTTATGAAGCTGAAAATTCCTTTATTTCATTCTAGGTTCTCCTCAATAGTAGAGTCACACATAAATCCTTTTAAAATTGCTGCAACAAAGCACTTCCAGGTCTGATAACTTCTTAAAATCTGAACCAAATGCATAGATTCGTCAAATTCTAGACTCCTTTCTCATGGATATAGCATTGATCCCTAGCAGAGTCACTAGTTTTGTTGGTTCCCAAATCATCAAACATCAAACTCTAAAGATTTGCCACTTCTTATGCTCAAGTTTAATGTAAGATTTGGCCAACATTGAAGACGGGAGATTGTTTGCACTTGTCTTCCCTACACTTTAGGTTTAGCCGCACCTGGGAGGGTATTCCCTTATTTAAAACCAAAAGGTTTATCTTTGACTACTTCAGGCAGAATGCTTTCAGGTATGCACCAAGATTTGTTAGATAAACCCTAGTCTGACAATGTTCTTGGACTATCACACTAGTTATTTCTAAGAGCGTGCAACTACAAGCCTACTCCTGAAACCTAAATGATTGAGATTTTGAAATAATTTTACTTTATATGTTTTGGCTGCAAGACTAGGATTTGTACCATGAAATCTTTCTAACTTGTGACCGGTGCTTATCTCAGGATGCAGAGTCAAATTTTAACATTCAAAGAATTTCAAACAACAATATAGACATACAGCTTTAGAGGGTTCACTAGTTTTTGCCCTACAAAAACACCCAAGAATAGGTATTCATGCTAACTCTACTTATAGATATCCCTGTCATAAAACATTTTTCTACATATTTGACCTAAAACATTTCATCTATTCCTTAAACAGAAGTAAGAGATCAAATATGTAATACAACAAGTGTGCATTCAAGAACTTAGACAACCCTTGGCTACCAAATTCAAAAGAAAGATGCAAATAACAATGGAGACAGTTAACAAAAACACATGCATATAGCATTACTCATATATTGCAACTTGAAACTGATAGATAGCTGATGAAAATGACATTCAACATGAAAACTAAAACTTACAGCACAATGATGGGGCAACCTGTCAAAGCATGTATTTCATTCCAAAGCTCAAAATATACAATCTTCAACAACACAAAATGAAAGCCCAGTTGTTTTCATATAGGCTCAAATGTGTTGTCCTAAAATTTACTACATTCTGAAGGTAGGTGAGACTTTTTCCATTACAATTTTCCCTCCGAAATGCATTGGGAATAAAAATTTAATACATTAAAAGAGAAAAAGAAAAATGAATAAAATATACTTTAATATCCCTCTTTTAATTTTTTTACATTTTTTACTCATCCCCCAATTTAAACTGCAACAGCTGGAGACTTCATTCCTCTGCACGGATGCAACATGAACCTTGGATCTCATTCTTGAGCTTTTTCATAGCATTTTTCCATAGAAAGACCATCACAACATCCAATTCTAATCTTTGCCCAAACCAAACATCTCTGGGTCGTTTTTGACAGAGGAGGGGCGTTTTTGGCCATTCTGGCACTCTAAAATCATTACAAACAGCTAAAAAACATTTGCCAATGCATGAGGAATGGTTATGGGAAGATTTTGCAGCCTAGAACAATAATTTTGGGCAAAAAAATAGCTTCAAAAAAGTGCTTGAGACATAAAAATGTGATTGCCACCACTAAAACCTGCCTGGAGCGGCTAAAAACTTATCAAAATTGCCACAAAAATGAAGGAAGCAACTTGCTTACACCTACAGAAGGGAGAGGAGGTTACAAAATTCCTTACTATGGTTATTTCGCCCCATCGCAGGGGGTTGAGGAGAGGTAACAGGGAGGGTTGCGATGGTGTGATAAGCACTAACGTAGCTTTCATTTCACTTCATAAACTTTTATTAAGTTTAATAAACTTTTTACATGCCTTTCCCTATGACATTTGACTTTTCTTATCAAGTTGAAACTTATTTTTTTAAAATGCCCCCCTCTAATATTTAATTTTTATATTGCATTTTAAACTTTGAAACTTATGCAATCTTTAATTTCATCCTCTAGGTGTTTGGCACATTTCCGCCGTGGGCAAACTAGGCATCCGACGACTACAAAAATTTGCACAGGTGCATTATCAATCATTTTAAGCAAACCCATTTCCTCATAATTCACTTCACTAGCCAAATTCAGGCACATGCTTTGTAAACTAACCCACCAAACGAGTTTGCCATAATTGGAATGCTTTAAAATAATGCATCAAATGGTCTCCGATTTTGATGAAATTGAAACTGGAGACGGTTGAGACTAAATTGACAATAGGGTCACCCTCATAATTGCAAGATTTGAAACTTTTCAGAAAGCCAATTTTAACCCGGTCGCAGTCAGAAAATAATTAAAAGGCCTATCAAAACTTGTCCTGGAAGCATGAAATTGAGTAGGTGTGTAACCATATGTACCAAAAACCATCCAGCCAAACGGATTTGCAAGATAATTTTTGAGTTAAAAATTTTTAATTGACAAAGGTGGCCTCCTGGGTAAATTGAGCACCCTGTCAACCAAGCTTTTGTCAATACGTCGAAAGAATATTGGCACATCAAATGTGCAAAATTTGAGGGTGCCACCATATCTAAAGCATAAGAAGAGTTTCAACACACAAAGTGAAGTCCAAACCCAAAAGCACATACATAATAAAGGTCCAAACCACAAAGCCCCAAAAAGTTGAATTGAATGTCACACACATAAAAACACACAAAGTGAAAACATATAAAAACACCCAATGTTCAAATATAAGAAATAAAATCTAAAGTTTAAAAAAAAATTCATCAACCCATAAAAAGTTGTTCATCCAAACTACAATTATGAGAAACATACTTCGTCTAAAGCATAAGAATAGTTTCAACACACAAAGTAAAGGCTAAACTCAAAATCACACACATAATAAAGGTCAAAGTCCAAACCACAGTAAAAAGTCAAAGTTAGACAATATCCAACACACAATGAAGCCAAACTCAAGTCAACATACACAATATAAAGGTCCAGGTTCAAACACACTTCCAAATGATCGTATGCTCAAGTTTCAAACACAAAAAACATACAAAATGAAGGGCACGAGACATATACTTCATCAACACTTTGCATATTCATTCAAACCATAAAAAATACACACCATAAAAAGTCTACCATGTATTCAACACACATATGAGAAACACGCTTCATCTAAAGTGTAAGAATAGTTTCAACACACAAAGTGAAGGCCAAACTCAAAAGCACATGCATAATAAAGGTCAAAGTCCAAACCACAATAAGAAGTCAAAGTTAGACAACATCCAACACATAATGAAGCCAAATTCAAGTCCAAATACTCACTTCCAAATGATAGGATGCTTAGGGTTCAAACACAAAAAACATACAAAATGAAGGACAAAGCACATATACTTCATCAACACACTTCATCTTCATTCAAACCATACAAAATACACACCATAAAAAGTTTACCATGTATTCAACACACCATATGAGAAACACACTTCATCTAAAGATGTATAAGAATAGTTTCAACACACAAAGTGAAGGCTAAACTCAAAAGCACATACATAGTAAAGGTCAAAGTCCAAACCACAATAAGAAGTCAAAGTTAGATAATATCCAACACACAATGAAGCCAAATTCAAGTCCACATACACACTATGAAGGTCAAGGTCCAAACACACTTCCAAATGATAGGATGCTCAGGGTTCAAACACAAAAAAAAATACAAAATGAAAGGAAAGTACATTTACTTCATCAACGCACTTCATCTACATTCAAACCATACAAAATACACATCATAAAAAGTCTACTATGTATTCAACACACATATGAGAAACACACTTCATCTAAAGCATAAGATTAGTTTCAACACACAAAGTGAAGGCCAAACTCAAAAGTACACACATAACAAAGGTCAAAGTCCAAACCATAATAAGAAGTCAAAGTTAGACAATATCCAACACATAATGAAGCCAAACTCAAGTATGCATACACACTATGAAGGTCAAGGTTCAAACATAATTCCAAAAGATAGGATGCTTAAGGATCAAACATAAAAAACATAAAAAATGAAGGGCAAAGTACATATACTTCATCAACACACTTCATTTTCATTCAAACCATACAAAATACACATCATAAAAAGTCTACCATGTATTCAACACACATGTAAAGAAACACATGTCATCTAAAGCATAAGAATAGTTTCAACACACAAAGTTAAGGCCAAACTCAAAGGCACACACATAATAAAGGTTAAAGTCCAAACCACAATAAGAAGTCGAAGTTAGATAATATCCAAAACAAGATGAAGCCAAATTCAACTCCACATACACACTATGGAGGTCAAGGTTCAAACACACTTCCAAATGATAGGATGCTCAATGTTCAAACACAAAAAATATAGAAAATGAAAGGAAAAGTACATATACTTCATTAACACACTTCATCTTCATTCAAACCATACAAAATAGACATCATAAAAAGTGTACATGTATTCAACACACATATGAGAAACACATGTCATCTAAAGCATAAGAATAGTTTTAACATAGAAAGTGAAGGCCAAACTCAAAAGCACACACATAACAAATGTCAAAGTCCAAACCCCCACAAAAAGTCAAAGTTAGAGAATATCCAACACACAATGAAGCCAAACTAAGTCCGTATACACACTATGAAGGTCAAGGTTCAAACACACTTCCAAATGATAGGATGCTCAAGGTTTAAACACAAAAAGCATACAAAATGAAGGGCAAAGTACATATACTTCATCAATACACTTCATCTTCATTCAAACCATACAAAATACACACCATAAAAAGTCTACCATGTATTTAACACACATATGAGAAACACGTTTCATCTAAAGCATAAAAATAGTTTCAACACACAACCTGAAGGCCAAACTCAAAAGCACACAAAAATAATATAATAAAATATTTAACTAATTTTTTTAATAAAATAATCCATCCATCAAAAATAATGATCCATCCTCTTTATACAAAGATTAATGTATAAAGCTATCTACTTATAGCCATTACAAAAATAATATAATAAATTAATTCACTAAATAAAGATTTTAGCCACTTTATACAATGATTAATAATCTGCATTAAAAGTCCACTTTACACAGTAGGAAAATATTATAACATAAAGGAGGGGCAAAAATTTATTAAAATGAGAAGAAGTACAAAGTGTTGGTATTTATTTCCGAATCAGCAATGGGTTTGCCAGTTTCAATGCACAGGCAGATTCGGCCAATGAATACAGGAGGTTGTGTGAGCTGCCTCCCCTTCACTTCTGGTTCTGCCGCACCGAGGGGGGTATCCCTATAGCTAAATATTTAACACTTTGACTCACCCAATGACATGAAGATTTAGCTTTGTGATAATAAGCAGAATACTCTCATGTATGGACCAAGATTTGAATGATAAATCACAAGTTTAGCAACACTCTTGGACATGTGTGTCTAGTTATGGATGAGAGTATGCAGGGGGTTCCTAATCCTACTCCTACAACTAACAGGTTGAAATTATGGAATGGTTTGAAATTATGGTTTGGATGCAAGACAAGGGTTTTGGATCATAACTACTTCACAAGAACAGACCGGTGCCTATCTCAGGGCAATGAGTCAACTAGACGTATACATAAGAATGGCTTGCAATTGTCATTTGAGTTTTAAGGGGTTAGAACTGGTGTTTGCCTTACAAAGACCACCCAAGGATAAGTATTCAACTGTCTCTACTTACAAATATCCCAGTTGACATACAATCTTCTCCATACTTAACCTAAAACGATTTAATCCACTCCTTGAATGGAAGTTAGAGATTAGGCATGTGATACAGAAATCTATACCCAAGAATCTAAGAAACCCTTAGCAGCCAGATTCAAAAGAAGAAATTACATGCAACAAATGGAGACAAACAGATAAATACATGCAACAATGCATTTTCCATATACAATGACAAGAAACTGAACATATGTGCAAGATACACTCAGATGCAACTCATAAACTCCACAGAGATACAACAAACAGGAAATGCTCTGTATTTCGTTATTTTTTCCCCAAAATTGCCCATGTCTTCAACCAACCAAAGAGTAATACAGCTTGCTTTTTTATACCAAGATTGTAAAACTCAGCAAAATTAATTACAAGGCAAATCAAAAATCTGCCAGATACACCGCATGAGAAATGGCGCTCAAAACAGTCAATGCAGTAGAGAGACAAAGAGGAATGAGTAGGTGGAATCAAGATCTGCACTGCCACCTGAAGGTTTTCTTCGCAAGCCTGGTAGTTCACTTGTCACCTCACCCATCGATGTCTCTGCACGACTGCCATTAAAGCCTCAACTACCCGTGGGATGCAACAACAGATGCATCTGGAGATTTTCCCGCTCAAAAATGGCTGCACACGCTTAGGAAAAACCATCGCCATAGGTTCAAAACAAGGCTGTCAATCCACTCCTATCACTGAGATCCACGGCTCAAAATTGCACTGACTAGTCGTCCGCCAGTGAAAACGTGCCACACAGGCACCCCATGATTCTATCGCTGGCTTTTCGCTTCTTCATTTTGCCTTTTTTGCCCTTGTATATGCATGTTCAAATGCATATACAATCGCCACTGTTCACCTGCCAAAAACCCTTGTATATGCAAGAGCAAATGCATATACAACTGTTCATCGTACAAGGCGGACCCCAAACTGTTATAGAGCAAATTGAAATTTTCAATCGGGTCCACCTTGTATCCTCTTTCCTTGCATATTTCCTTGTATATGCACATACACAATCACAATATACATACAAGGCGGATCTCAACACACCTGTGAAGCAAATTAGAACAACCTTTGAAATCTGCTTTGTATCTCCACTAATGCACATCGGCTTGTATGTTGGCATATACAAGTGCTTTATACAACCTACGGACCTGAAATATTATTTGCCACATTTTAACTCCTCCGTCGTGTCCGGGTTGTATGTCTTTGCTTTGCATATACATTCAACATTGCATCTACTTCCCTTGTATGCCGAATATACAAACTTGTTTGTATATACCCTTTTATACAACTGTAGAATCTGCAACAAAATATTCTAGGAATGCACCTAAACGTAAACATACATTCACTCCTGCACATACAAACAAGGAATCTTTCCTAGAATATGCCTGCAATGTACCTTCCATCCTTGTATATTTTTCCATTGTATCTCTACATGCAACCAGATATACAAAGCGAGAATATTCCCAAGAATCTGTGAAAGATTCCCCCTTTGTATATGCATCTTTTAAGCCCGATATGCATTCAAAAATGCATATAACTCATTTTTTCAAAGGCCGATTTGGATTTTGCAAGCCCACCAATGCATATTTGACCTACATGTATATACAAATAGCCTTGTATATACAAAGATACATGCATCTTAACTGATTTTTGCATTTTTTCAACTGCAGAGGCCGAAAGTGTTAGATTTTTTGGACTTTTTGGGGAAGGTGCATGCATATTTAAATGCTTGAAACCTGAATATTCATGCAGGCACCACTGGTGGCTCTATCTGGGGATGCATGCCTCTTGCAGGCATGGCGAGAACCTCAGAATCTCTGGTTTCGCAGATTGGGCCTTATCCATTGGGCCACAGAGTCTATCATACCAACCTACACACAAACTATGTTTTCAGACATTATTTTGGCGGCCCCAGGCAGCCAAAAAGGAAGAACCACAACTTTATCCTGTCAAATGCCTGATTCCAAACTGAATAATCCCAACCACAGCTGAAAACATTAAAACAATCTTCCCGTAAGTTGATTTGATCAATTACATGCTTCAACATTTTTGTAAACTTGCCACTGTCAGTACTGCCTCCGTCACTCTGCACCTTACAACTAGACATATAACCATACACATTATAATATTCTTCAGCATTAGGTAACATATGTATGTTATGATCCTCAAGCAGTATATCCTCATATTGCATTTGGCAATATTCATTATCTACCTGGCTATTGCATATAACCAAACACATATCCCGCTGATCCAAAAACTCAAAACACTCAGAAAATATGAGACCCCCAATGTAATTCATTCACCTATTGACATTGAAAGCAAAACTTGATCGACATACCTATCATTGCACATGTCTGAACCAACTAATACTAAGCATTTATCATCCACAGTTTGCAAACCAGTATCATCATTTTCAAACAGAGGGTTATTTCTGCACCATTGAAAGTCATGCTTCACAATGTCTAATGCATCCGCAGGCTCATCATAAAGGGGATTCATACTCATTGCAAAGGTCTCTATTTCTTCTTCATGACAATCCATTTCTTTTTCATTATCAAGTCTAATGTCATAAGAAGAACAAACCTGATCCATGAATTCATCTTGGATATCATCTTTATCATCTTTAACATTTGATTGCCCCACATACAAGATTTCCACTACTTCAATGGACTCTGAAGTTGAACTATCTGCATCATTTTCTAGCCCTCTAATGCTTCCTGATGAAACTGATATTGACTCTTGATCCATATGATCACAACTTTACACAATTGGGTCATTTAAACATGAATGCTCTTTGTTTAGGAGTGGCATGCAAATATTACTTGAATAATTATTATTATCAACTTCATTTGCTGGGCAAATCAAGGCATCCTCCTCTATAAAGAAACATTATCAACTTGGACTGATGCAAAAACTGGGATAGTAGGGGTGTTAGTACTTTGGTATTCATCTTCAACATTTAAATTATATCCCTCATTAACATTTGGGACTACAGAGCAGCAAAAATTTTCAGAGAAATAACCCTTTTGAATTCCATATCTCCAATTGTTTTCAATGTCCATTGCAAATTGATGTGCCTGATGCAATGTGGTGGGCTCCTTGTCTCTTAATCTATAGCTCATTTTCTTATCAAATGCTCCCAAATAAACAACTAGGCACAATGCATCATTAGGTCTCATGCATTCTGGTATTCTATTCAATGCCCTCATAAATCTAAGGTTAAAAGTTGGGATCAACTCATCTTCTTCAATATAGATATACATAAAATCACTAATAACTGCATATTTAGAAATTCTTTCACCATATTGTTCTAGAAATACAGATTTAAAATCATGCCAAGAGCTGACAGAGTAAGCTAGAAGATAGGAGAACCAGTCCCTTGCATCTTTATCTAGAGATTGAACAAATAATCTCATAACTACATCTTCATGGTCAATCTCAAAATCATCTACAACATTTATAAACTACTGCAAGTGTTTCTCAGCTGATTCATCCTTTGCACCATTAAATTTGGGCAAATATTTTCTGATTTTAAATGGAAAAGCATTTGGATAGCCACAAATGCCATCAAAATTTATGGGCTTATATCTGTCAATGCTGAAACTTTGTTTATTACATGGTTGGGACTGATTATTATGCATCATTACATTTGACATCTCACAAGGGTGTATGGGCTGAAAATACATCTTTTATGTTTTTGCAACCCTCTTTTCAACTCAGATTTTCAATCATAATAATGACCTTAGGCCTTTAAAATACAAACTGTTATTTCAGCTTTCCTAAAGTCCTCCAAATGAGTCTTTTAAACAATATTGCATACTCCTTTTGAAATGCAAACTAGGTCCTCACAAAAGTATGCAATCTAATCACCAATATTTCCCTTTTGACTAGTGCTATTTCACCAAATAGGGAATCTTTTTACAATTTATACAAATACTTGGATATGTTGCAGCAACTGCAAATTCAACACCTCTGGTGTCCTCTTATCAGGTTCTTTATATGCAAAGTCACCACCTCCTTGGCAGAGGAATGAGCTTCAAACACGCTAAAGCTGCAAATTCATTTCTTTTCTTTCCAGGTTCTCCCATAGTAGAGCCACACATACAACTTCTTCTTTTGCTGCAACAAAGCACTTCCAGGTCTGACTTTTCAATCTTTTAGACTCATACTTTCATGGATATGACATTGTCTCCCCAGCAGAGTCGCCATTTGTTGGTATTTATTTCTGAATCAGTAGTGGGTTTGCCAGTTCCAATGCACAGGCAGATTCGGCCAACGAATACATGAGGTTGCGTGAGCTTCCTCCCCTTCACTTCTGGTTTTGCCGCACCGAGGGGGGTATCCCTATAGCTAAAGATTTAACACTTTGACTCACCCAATGACATGAAGATTTAGCTTTGTGATAATAGGCAGAATACTCTCATGTATGGACAAGGATTTGAATGACAAATCACAAGTTTAGCAACACTCTTGGATATGTGTGTCTGGTTATGGATGAGAGTATGCAGGGGGTTTCTAATCCTACTTCTACAACTAACAGGTTGAAATTATGGAATGGTTTGAAATTATGGTTTGGATGCAAGACAGGGGTTTTGGATCATAACTACTTCACAAGAACAGACCGGTGCCTATCTCAGGGCAAGGAGTCAACTAGACGTATACATAAGAATGGCTTGCAATTGTCATTTGAGTTTCAAGGGGTTAGGACTGGTGTTTGCCTTACAAATACTACCCAAGGATAAGTATTCAACTGTCTCTAATTACAAATATCCTAGTTAACATACAATCTTCTCCATACTTAACCTAGGCATGTGATACAGAAATCTATACCCAAGAATCTGAGAAACCCTTAGCAACTAGATTCAAAAGAAGAAATTGCATGCAACAAATGGAGACAAACAGATAAATACATGCAACAATGCATTTTCCATATACAATGACAAGAAACTGAACATATGTGCAAGATACACTCAAATGCAACTCATAAACTCCACAGACATACAACAAACAGGAAATGCTCTGTATTTCGTTATTTTTTCCCCAAAATTGCCCAAGTCTTCAACCAACCAAAGAGTAACACAGCTTGCTTTTTTATACCAACACTATAAAACTCAACAAAATTAATTACAAGGAAAATAAAAAATCTGCCAGATACACTGCATGAGAAATGGCGCTCAAAACAGTCAATGCAGCAGAGAGACAAAGGAATGAACAGGTGGAATCAGGATCTGCACTGCCGCCTGAAGGTTTTCTTCGCAAGCCTGGTAGTTCACCTGTCACCTCACCCATCGATGTCTCTGCACGACCGCCATTAAAGCCTCAACTACCTGTGGGATGCAACAACAGATGCATCTGGAGATTTTCCCACTCAAAAATGGCCGCACACGCTCAGGAAAAACCATCGCCGCAGGTTCAAAACAAGGTTGTCGATCCACTCCTATCGCTGAGATCCACAGCTCAAAATTGCACTGACTAGTTGTCGGCTAGTGAAAACGTGCCACGCAGGCACCCCATGATTCTATCGTTGGCTTTTTGCTTCTTCATTTTGCCTTTTTCGCCCTTGTATATGCATGTTCAAATGCATATACAATAACCACTGTTCACCTACCAAAAACCCTTGTATATGCAAGAGCAAATGCATATACAACTATTCATCATACAAGGCGGACCCCAAACTGTTATAGAGAAAATTGGAATTTTTAATCAGGTCCACCTTGTATCCTCTTTCCTTGCATATTTCCTTGTATATGCGCATATACAATCACAATATACATACAAGGCGGATCTCAACACACCTGTGAAGCAAATTAGAACAACCTTTGAAATCCACTTTGTATCTCCATTAATGCACATCAGCTTGTATGTCGGCATATACAAGCGCTTTATACAACCTATGGACTTGAAATATTATTTGCCACATTTTAACTCCTTCGTTGCGTCTGGGTTGTATGTCTTTGCTTTGCATATACATTCAACATTGCATCTGCTTCCCTTGTATGCCGAATGTACAAACTTGTTTGTATATACCCTTTTATACAACTACAGAATCTATGACGGAATATTCTAGGAATGCACCTAAACGCAAACATACATTAACTCCTGCACATACAAACAAGGAATCTTTCCTGGAATATGCCTGCAATGTACCTTCCATCCTTGTATATTTTTCCATTGTATCTCTACATGCAACTTGATATACAAAGCGGGAATATTCCCAGGAATTTGTGAAAGATTCCCCCTTTGTATATGCATCTTTTAAGCCCGATATGCATTCAAAAATGCATATAACTCATTTTTTCAAAGGCCAATTTAGATTTTGCAAGCCCGCCAATGCATATTTGACCTGCATGTATATACAAACAGCCTTGTATATACAAAGATACATGCATCTTAACTGATTTTTGCATTTTTTCAACTGCAGAGGCCAAAAGTGTTAGATTTTTTGGACTTTTTGGGGAGGTGCCTGCATATTTAAATGCTTGAAACCTGAATGTTCATGCAGGCACCACCACAAAGCAAGAGAATTACAAAGCCCTATCAAGCTCCACTAAGTGAACCAAATGTTGAGACAGATCCGGGGGTAAACAACCTCGGTCCATCAAATTCCAACCATGAATATATTCAGAAGCCCATTTAGCCAAACAATCAACAACACTATTCCATTCTCTAGGAATATGAGTAAAAGTAACATACTCCAAAGAAGCACAGAGGTTAAGAATCTGACCAACAATCAAAGCCAAATGCCAACTGACATCATCTAAATTCCTCCTATTCAACAAGTTCACCACAACCTGGGAATCAGACTCATATATGATCCTTCGCCACCCCAATTGACTTCCACACTCCACAGCCGTTAAAATAGCCTGAGCCTCCATTAGATTATTAGTATGAAGACCCTTATAAACAGAGAGGATAAACTGAACATCTCTAGAGCTAACCCGACCAACACCACCAATTTCAGCATGACCAGAGTTTATTCGAGAAGAGCCATCCGTGTTGATTTTTAGGGTACCCTGAGGCGGAGGAGAGCATCTCCCCTACTATAACAGTCCACTTTATACAAAGATTAATAGTCCACTGACTTTATAAATACAACAATTAGTTCAACATTTCAATTAAAATGTCTATATAAAACTTTTTATTTGATAGAGATTAGATATTTACAATCAATTTCTGAGTTGTTTTTATGATCTCATCGGCACCAAGAAGGTTTAACTACACCAGCCCACTCAAAAAGACATTATATTTAAACCCTACCCTATTATGAAAAAAGATTTAGTAAAAATAATTCTAGATATACTTTACAAGGGAAAAAAATAGTCTCAAATTTAACGATGTAATTTTATCTAAATGTAATTATACCTGAACAAACTGTAAGTAAAAAAATTTGATATATATTAACTTTAAGCAACCCTACACTACAGAACAACAGTGTCCATTTGAAGACCGCAGGTACAAAATCAATCATGCACCCGTAATTATTTTTCCCAATCTGCAGCAACCTTTTGTGGTTGACACTGATGCTAGTGATAATGCTATAGGAGGAGTTTTGTTGCAATAAGTAGACCGGTTTGCTATCATTCAGGGTTGTTCAAAGGCACTGTCCTAAACTATATTTCAACTACATATGACAAGAAGTTGTATGCTTTGGTCTCTGCAGTGAAGAAGTGGAAACACTATCTCATGGGAAAGGAAACAATAGCACAATTACGATACTTATTTTATTTATGCTTGAAGAAAGTATATTATTATTGTAACCACTCCAATACTTTTTCCAAAATTGGAGTGATCATCAACCACTCCAATACTTTTTTTAATATTGAAGAAAGCAAGATTACAAGAAGAATACAGCCAAAGAACAACACAGAGTACAACCCAACAAAGAACAGAACTAAAAAATACAACTCCTGTAGAAAAGAACAACAGTCATATGCCATAAAGGGTCCTTGGATAGAATCATCCCTGGAATATAATTGCAACACCATAAACAGAAAGACTGGTATTGTGGCATGACAATATTTAAGACAGAGAAGACCTTCAATATTTGCAAGCACAAACAAAATCCAAGAATCTCATCAAGTGGATGGGATTCCTACAATAGTTTCAGTTGGTGAACAAATACAAGTGGGGTGTGACTAACATGGTGGATGATTAGTTGTCAAGACCAAAACTAGCACTTACAACAGTTTCATTTGGTGATCAAATACAAGTGGGGTGTGACTAACATGGTGGATGATCAGTTGTCAAGACCAAGACTAGCACTTCTTTCAGTGGTTGGTACCCTTACTTTGTTGGAGCTATTTGCTAAGGAAGTTTCTATTGATGACTATGAGCATGATAAAGATTCAGTGATATATATCAACAGACTAATAGGGGAAGTGGCTAATTTTGAGCCAAATCTTGATTATTTCTTCAAGATGGGCTCCTCTACAAAGTGGGAAATTAGGCTCATACCTTGACAGTTGCAGGACATTTTGGAGTATCTAAAATAGTTTCAAACCTTCACCCTTATGTTTATTGTCCCTATGTGCGAAGAAGATTTGTCAAACTTCATTAGGGGCTGCAAGTTCTGTAGCATAAGTAATCCAAGCAACCAGAACTTGGAATACCAGCCTGGCAGCCACTACCCGTGGCTACTAGACCATGCAAGAACATCTCCATGGATTTTATGGGTGGTCTTCCAATGTCCAAGCATGGGCATGACTACCTATTTGTAAGATGTGTGTTAATAACATACAAGAAGAACTTGAAGGGAAGGGATGCAGATGAGTTGTTCTTCAACCATGTGCCAGTTCATTTTGGACTCCTAAAGAGCATCATAACAGATAGGGATGCTCTCTTTTTGGAAAAGTTTTGGTGACTAACAAGCTGGCTGATATGTTGTCAAGACAAATTTAACCCTAGGCCAGAAAGTTTAATATAACCTTAGTTTTCTTTCTGAAATGGTAGGTTTTAACCCTAAGCTAGAAAAATTAATATAATCTTAGTGTTGTTTTTGAAATGGCAGATTTAACCCTAAGCTAAAAAAATTAGTATAACCTTAGTCTTCTTTCTGAAATGGCAGAAATTGAAAAAGATTCAAAACACTGGAAAATGCATATCTCCACATTGGGGGAAACTTCAGCATGGATAAATTTCTAAATTAAAAATGAAAAAGCTTTAAAACACTTCAAAAAACTCTAATCAGCATATTGGGGGAAATTTTATGCAGAAATTTGTAAAGTTAATCTAATAATCTAAAAAAATTGAGAGCATAGAAAATAAAATTCAAACAATAAAATTTAAAATCAAACTTATCATCTTGTGAGATGCATCTTGCTCCATTAGTATGGTTGAAGCGTAGTCTACCCAAACGAAGGGAGAGGATAAGTATGACAGAGCGTGAGGGAGACAAATGGATTGAACCAATGGAGGGAATTAGTGTGTTGGTTTCATTCCACCGCTTTAATTCAAATTTCTTTACAATCCACTACTCATAGAAAGCATGTAAACAGACAGAGCACGGCTGTGCCAAATACAGTCCAAACCCAAAGATAGAAACACAATACAAAATGCAGAAGCCAAAAGTCTCAAATCAAAAACCAAAACACAAAATGAAATAAATCAAGAATTTAAAAACAAAACATGATATGAAGTTAAAAAATCAATAGAATATTACTGTATTTATAGAGCACGGCCAAGCCTCAACATGCTCTTCATGGTCCGCTCCTCAATGGTTAAATCCAGCTATTTATGGTCCGCTCCTCTGTCATCCTTATCCTCTCCCCTGGTTCTAGTTGTTTAAGATGTTAGGTCTATTGTTAGAAGGATAATAATACTCAACTTTATAATATATTGTTTAATAAGTTTTATTGTTAAATGTTAGTTATCTATTTTTGTTGTTTCTTGTAGTTCTACTTATTATCTTGTTACCATTGCCTAAATTTTATGCTCGTATAGTCATATTTAGGTATTTTTGCTCTGAAATACAATCAAAATTTTAAAAAGCCCATGCTACATGAAAGGAGAGATTTTAGATTGATTGTAAAAATTTATATAGGATTATGATGATATATATATTTAGTTTATAAATAAGTTTACTTATACTAGGTATATCATAATATTTTAAGGGCACTTTTCATTCATATAATGTTAGATCTCCTCATTTATACATGACTTCAAATGTTCCATGATTTCAAGGAAATGTAATAGTTCAAATACATTATTTGATGTCATTCAAGATAGTGGCATCTTGGACCAAGTAGGTGGATTCAAAAGTTAAAACTTCACAATGATCAACTATGAATAGGGAGACAACGACGGAACACCAAGGCCTAGTAATAGCTGAGTCGATGGGCTGAGGCTCACCAAAAGTTGACACATAAGCTCTCAATGCTTTGTGGTATTTAAAACACATGAGCACCAAACAAATATAATTGATTCGCCAACTATGTCAACAATGGCCTCACATGGCACAGTTTAATACTTTTCTCTACAATGTAAGTGCACATTCGTGACCACATATACAAATACCTTAGGCCAATAAAATAACCACACCTTGAGCCAAGTGGATTTGATATTTTTGATCTTGAAATCGATCTAATAAGATAGGACAAGATTTGATGTTCAATAGACGTCTCAAACATAAAATCATAAATATTTTGGACATGAGAGCCTAAGTAAATCTAAGTTTATCTACATCCATAGGGAGCATTGGAACATTCCATAGGCGAAGTTTGAAACTAGAGGACCAAATAAATTAGAAAACATGAGTCATGCAAGAGCCGAGAGACTAGACCATGTCAAGCACAAGATACAATGGCTAAAGTTTGTTACACTTTAAGGAATTGGGTTGTTTAGCCTTGAACCATCAGTCTTACATTGAGTAATTTGCACCATATATACTTGTCTAAAATTGAATTGACAACCTACCTTTAATTGGAAGTTTCTCCCTATTAATGCTCCCTGGCCTATGCACATGATATTGATGTAGTCTACACCATGATAAATCTACCAATGTCTTAAGTAGTAAAGCTTATGATAAAAATAAATAAATAAAATGGGTTTGTTTTCAGGTTGCTTAGTTGGGGCGTTACAAATCATGAATATGAATTAACATTAATCTGCACAAATTTTAATCTAAAAGCATTTACCCAAGATTATTGTTCTAAATAAACATTATTCAAAAGCCATAATTTGAATTAACATTATGTCAAAACACATAATAAGATCAAACCTAAGATGTTAATTTATTAAAGCATGAATAATATAAATCAAGCATTTAGATTAATAATTGGTCCATTTTTATCATAAAATCCTTAAAGTATTATTCTAATACTAATATTAGCCAAAACAAAAAACTACAAAGTATTACACATAATTTCCATCTATCTCTATTATCTTCACATTAGCTATATTTTTGTGCTACAACATTGATTTGGAAATTAATCATACTCACAATCACCATGGGCAATAGGCTGAGGGAGCTCATTGTCAAAAACATCCTCATACCCATCATTATTGTGCTCGACACTTTCATCATTAAACTCTACCAGAAATACCTCAAAATAAGGCATGAAGAAATCAGAACATTGCCCCTTATCAGAAGCTTCACAGTCACCCCTATCATTACAATCAAAATTGTCCCCCGTTGTATGAACATGAACATCAGCAACTTGCCCATTCACATCTAAATAGTGACCCTGATTTTCCTCTTCATCAATGCATCCATGATAAAAAGTAAACATTTCAACTTCAGCATTGTAGATATAATCATCACATTCACATTCAACATGTTCATATATTTAATCATTTGAAAGGCTCACATATGGGTCTAGATTTTGACAACCATCAACACGTTTTTTGTCATTATATGAGTCAGTATCCTCTGTATCCAGAGTGAAAACCTCAATATCTGCCTCATACAAATAATCATTTACATCTAGGACATCATTATCATTATTTGAACCATAAACTGAGGTATCAAACGTTACACTTGTGCACTCCTGAGGCTCTTTAATGACAACATTATTGCAAAAAGTAATCACATGTATATCTTTGTAATCTGTATTCACACATTCTTCTCTCATGGACTAATCACAATCTTTATTTCCTTTATTGCAGACCTGCTCTTCATGTTGTATCATGAGTTCTTTCTCCTTATGCATTATGTCGTGATTGCCCTTTGCATAATCACCTCTCAATGAACAAATTGGAACAGCTGAAACATATTTGTTTTGAAAACAATCTTCATCCTATGATTTTGTCACATATAGGCCTGAAATTTATACCATGTCGATAGGCTCTAATATTGCACAATATGAGGATCCTTCTACCCTCTTGATATCTTCAATCAGCAACAATGATGCCCCACCATTCATGCACTCATTATTCCCCATCACTTGATCTTTTGAGATTAAGCCTATGTCATCTAGAACATTCATTTTAATGTAATCAAGAGAGTAACAATCACTGGATATACCTTTTGAATTGCTCTCACCACAAGGCTGCCATTGGAGCTCTGTTGTTCCTCTGTCAGGAGAGCATCAATCTATTGCACGGGTTAATGGAACACCCTCACTAACTGAAAATGCTCTTGCCTCATCATTGATCGAGCTATAATTGGGCAAAGTTTGATGCATATCCATTACTTGACCATGTGATGCATTTAGAGCACCATTTTCATATACATGCGTTGTGTCTATTAGCTGATCATGAACATTTTCTAAACTAGATACATGTATAACCATATTTTCAAACCTATCTGTTCCATTCATCTGCACACTATCACCATATTGCTCACTTCCAACAGCAGGACCTGTGTGATCAACATTTTTATATATGACATTCCTTACATCATATTTTTGCTCAAATTTAGCATCTACAAGAACATAACCGATATCATGGAATGAATCAAAAATTGGGGCAGCAAACTGATAATTGCTTTGGCAATCGTTCATAACCTTCGACTTGCATTGCTCAGCTGCATAGAACTCTTCATGACAGCCCATAGCTTTTGGCTTGAAACTTTTAATCATTCCATACTTTGAAACCTTTTCAAAGTCCATTGCAATTTCAAAAGCCTGATGCAAATTTTTTGGATCCTCACTTCTCAATTTGTAGCTCATTTTCTTGTTAAATGCACTAAGGTAAACCACGAAACACAATAAATCATTAGGTATCATACATTCTAGAATTCTTTTTAGTGCCTTTATGAATCAAACATTAAAGGTTGGAACTAATTCATCTTCTTCAATGTGGATATACATGAAGTCATTGATAAGTGAAAACTCAGACATTCTTTCACCGAACTATTCTATGAATACTGCCATAAATATGCTCTAAGAATGGATGGAGCACGCCGGAAGATAAGATAACCAATCCCTTGCATCTCCTTTTAGAGACTGAACAAATAGTCTCATGATCACATCCTCGTGATCTATCTCATAGTCATCCATCAAATCATTATATGATCGCAAGTGTTTTTCTGCTTTTAGAATGTAGGTAAATACTTTCTAATTTTAGATGGTATGACATTTGAGAAACCACAAATGCCACTGAAATTTATGGTTCTATATCTGTCAATGCTGAAATTTCTCTTATTACATGGCTGGGACAGCACACTACGCATTGCTATGTTTGGGTTCATACAAGGATGCAGGGGCTGATGGTAACTTTCTTCACACCTTTACAAGCCTTTTGATATTAACTTTGTAGTTACACAGGGCAACCCAAACTCCTCTCCAATAATGATCTTAAGCCCTTAAAATATGAACTTCTGTTTCAGCTTCCTTAAGGTCCTCTAAATGAGTCTCTTAAAAAAATATTGCATACTTCTTTGAAAATACAAACTACATTATCAGCAAATGCAAAATTATGCAACACTATCACCACTATTTCCTTTCTTTAGTGCTTAGTTTCACTTGATAGGGAACCAAAAATTTGTTGACTTTCAAATATTCATTTTCCTACACAAACTTATCCTTCTTGAAAACCAAAAAAAATGCCTGGATATGTTGCAGCTGCTAACCCTTCTTCCTAACTGAGAACATGTTGATTTGGAACTTTTTACATCCTTTATCAGATTCTTTGTATGCAGAGTCACCACCTCCTTATAGAGGAATGAGCTTTATGAAGTTGAAAATTCCTTTCTTTCATTCTGGGTTCTCCTCAACAGCAAAGTCACACATAAATCCTTTTAAAATTGTTGCAACAAAGCAATTCCAAGTCTGATAACTTTTTAAAATCTAAACCAAATGCTCAGATCCTTCAAATTCTAGACTCCTTTCTCATGGATATGGCATTGATCCCTAGCAGAGTCACTAGTTTTGTTGGTTCCCAAATCAACAAACATCAAACTCTAAAGATTTGCCACTTCTTATGCTTAAGTTTAATTTAAGATTTGGCCAACATTGAAGACAGTAGATTGTTTGCACTTGTCTCCCTTGCACTTTAGGTTTAGCCACACCTGGGAGGGTATTCCCTTATTTAAAACCAAAAGGTTTATCTTTGACTACTTCAGGAAGAATGCTCTCAGGTATGCACCATGATTTGTTGGGTAAACCCTAGACTGGCAATGTTCTTGAACTATCACACTAGTTAATTCTAAGAGCCTGCAGCTACAACCCTACTCCTAAAACCTAAATGATTGAGATTTTGAAATGATTTTACTTTATATGTTTTAGTTGCAAGACTAGGATTTGTACCATGAAATCTTTCTAACTTGTGACCGGTGCCTATCTCACGATGCAGATTCAAATTTTAACATGCAAAGTATTTCAAACAACAATATAGGCATACAGCTTCAGAGGGTTCACTAGTTTTTGCCCTACAGAAACACCCAAGTATAGGAATTCATACTAACTCTACTTATAGATATCCCTGTCATAAAACATTTTTCTACATATTTGACCTAAAACATTTAATCTAAAAGCATTTAACCAAGATTATTGTTCTAAATAAACATTATTCAAATGCCAGAATTTGAATTAACATTATGTCAAAACACATAATAAGATCAAACCTAAGATGTTAATTTATTAAAGCATGAATAATATAAATCAAGCATTTAGATTAATAATTGGTCCATTTTTATCATAAAATCCTTAAAGTATTATTCTAATACTAATATTAGCCAAAACAAAAAACTACAAAGTATTACACATAATTTCCATCTATCTCTATTATCTTCACATTAGCTATATTTTTGTGCTACAACATTGATTTGGAAATAAGGGAAAAAGGTATGTAGTGGAGAATATTTGTAGGCTACAATTATGAGGAAAGGTGTCTCAACCTTGCATCCTAATGTCAAGAACACAAACAATACAATGTTCAGGCTACGTAATAGGAAAATTCATTTTTTTAGCTATAGAGGTTGTCTTTGGCCGCAAAAAATGTTGAAACAAGTCGTAACCAAAGCAAGTGGGTTATGGTGACATGGACCTCTTGGAGATCTACAATTTAAAAAGGGGGGCTCAATCACCTTCCTATATCAAAAGTTATGGCCTCTAGAAGTTGGACCTCCCACATCAAAAATGTAAGAATATTTATGCCACAGAAGAGTTGTAAGAGGGAGTTACACTTGTTGACAAACTTAGAATGTATGTTATGAGACATTGTAAGGAATATTTTAATGGAGATACTAGAGTCAAAATGGAGCACCCAAGTTTGTGAGTTGATTATGATGAGCTTATGAAACGTAGAACGATTATATTATATTTAGCTTGTAGACTCATCTTGGGATTAGGGCATTTGATTTTTATTAGAAATTTAGATGCATCAAACAGTCTTCAATTTTTATGAAATTGGAACTGGAGGCATTTGAGAACAAATTGGCAACTGGGTCACCGTCAGAATTTCAAGATTTGAAACTTTTTGGAAAGCCAATTTTAACCTAGTCACAGTCAGAAAATAATTAAAAGGCCGATCAGAACTTGTCCCGGAAGCATGAATTGAGCACGCGTGTAACATATGTTCCAAAAAACATCCTACCTAACGGATTTGCGAGATGATTTCTAAGTTGAAAACTTTTAATTGACGAAGGTGGCCTTTGAGGTAGATTGAGCAACCTGTCGACCAAGCCTTTGTCGACATGTCAAAAGAATATTGGCACATTAAATTTACAAAATTTTATGGTGCCACCAGTGGCTCTTGCTCGGGAGAGCATGCCTCTTGCAGGCATGATGAGATTCCAGTTATCTTCGGGACATAGACAAGGTGTCAAATCCATTGGGCTGCAGAGTGAATGCTCCATCTTGCATTAAAAATCACACTTTCAATTTTATTTGGTGGGGGCCCCTAAAAATGAAAAACCAGAAGCCTCCTCTGTCAAATATCATCTTTTCATCTGAATTCATTGGGTCAAGTCTAAAACCACCACCATAAACTGTCCACAAACTAACCTTGACACTGCCATGCCTAACCACATCACTGAGCCTGCCCCTATCAATATTACCTCTGTCAATCTAAAAGTTGCACACAAACTGAAATCTATAATCATTTTGCATTTTAGCATATCCAGCTCACTGTCATGTTCAACTAAATGCTCATCCAACTGAACTAAAAATTGAAAACATTCATAATCCCTTTGACAGTCGGCATCACAAACCTTGAAAACATATTCAGTTTGCATATCAAATATAAGGGCTTCAAAAAGGATTTGTTCAATAGTCTCATCAAGAAATATTTGGCCTGACTCATTTAAGCCAAATTGTTGCTCCAAGTCTGCACTATACTAACATTCATACACAGGAAGCATTTTTACTTGCTCCATTCAACACTGACTTTCACATTCATACAAACCTTTCGACCCTGAGGCAAAATTTTGCCAAACATGCTCATATAAGAAATCATAATCAATTAAAAATTAATCATACTCACAATCACCATGGGCAATAGGCTGAGGGAGCTCATTGTCAAAAACATCCTCATACCCATCATTATTGTGCTCGACACTTTCATCATTAAACTTTGCCAGAAATACCTCAAAAGAAGGCATGAAGAAATTAGAACATTGCCCCTTATCAGAAGCTTCACAGTCACCCCTATCATTACAATCAAAATTGTCCCCCGTTGTATGAACATGAACATCAACAACTTGCCCATTCACATCTAAATAGTGACCCTGATTTTCCTCTTCATCAATGCATCCATGATAAAAAGTAAACATTTCAACTTCAACATTGTAGATATAATCATCACATTCACATTCAACATGTTCATATATTTAATCATTTGAAAGGCTCACACATGGGTCTGGATTTTGACAAGCATCAACACATTTTTTGTCATTATATGAGTCAGTATCCTCTGTATCCAAAGTGAAAACCTCAATATCTGCCTCATACAAATAATAATTTATAGCTAGGACATCATTATCATTATTTGAACCATAAATTGAGGTATCAAACGTTACACTTGTGCACTCCTGAGGCTCTTTAATGACAACATTATTGCAAAAAGTAATCACATGTATATCTCTGTAATCTGTATTTACACATTCTTCTCTCATTGACTAATCATAATCTTTATTTCCTTTATTGCAGACCTGCTCTTCATGTTGTATCATGAGTTCTTTCTCCTTATGCATTATGCCGTGACTGCCCTTTGCATAATCACCTTTCAATGAACAAACTAGAACAGCTGAAACATATTTGTTTTGAAAACAATCTTCATCCTATGATTTTGTCACATATAGGCCTGAAATTTATGCCATGTCAATAGGCTCTAATATTGCACAATATGAGGATCCTTCTACCCTCTTGATATCTTCAATCAGCAACCATGATGCCCCACCATTCATGCACTCATTATTCCCCATCACTTGATCTTTTGAGATTAAGGCTATGTCATCCACAACATTCATTTCAATGTAATCAAGAGAGTAACAATCACTGGATATACCTTTTGAATCGCTCTCACCACAAGGCTGCCATTGGAGCTCTGTTGTTCCTCTGTTAGGAGAGCATCAATCTATTGCACGGGTTAATGGAATGCCCTCACTAACTGAAAATTCTCTTGCCTCATCATTGATCGAGCTATAATTGGGCAAAGTTTGATGCATATCCATTACTTGACCATGTGATGCATTTAGAGCACCATTTTCATATACATGTGTTGTGTCTATTAGCTGATCATGAACATTTTCTAAACTAGATACATGTATAACCATATTTTCAAACCTATCTGTTCCATTCATCTACACACTATCACCATATTGCTCACTTCCAACAGCAGGACCTATGTGATCAACATTTGGATATATGACGTTCCTTACGTCATGTTTTTTCTCAAATTTAGCATCTACAGGAACATAACCCATATCATGGAATGAATAAAAAACTGGGGCAGCAAACTAATAATTGCTTTGGCAATCGTTCATAACCTTCGACTTGCATTGCTCAGCTGCATAGAACTCTTCATGACAGCCCATAGCTTTTGGCTTGAAACTTTTAATCATTCCATACTTTGAAACCTTTTTAAAGTCCATTGCAATTTCAAAAACCTGATGCAAATTTGTTGGATCCTCACTTCTCAATTTGTAGCTCATTTTCTTGTTAAATGCACCAAGGTAAACCACCAAACACAATAAATCATTAGGTATCATACATTCTAGAATTCTTTTTAGTGCGTTTATGAATCAAACATTAAAGGTTGGAACTAATTCATCTTCTTCAATGTGGATATACATGAAGTCACTGATAAGTGAAAACTCAGACATTCTTTCACCGAATTGTTCTATGAATACTGTCATAAATTTACTCCAAGAATGGATGGAGAATGTCGGAAGATAAGAGAACCAATCCCTTGCATCTCCTTTTAAAGACTGAACAAATAGTCTCATAATCACATCCTCGTAATCTATCTCATAGTCATCCATCAAATCATTATACGATTGCAAGTGTTTTTTTGTTGATTCCCTCTTCACACCATTGAATGTAGGTAAATACTTTCTGATTTTAGATGGTATGACATTTGAGAAACCACAAATGCCACTAAAATACATGGTTCTATATCTGTCAATGCTGAAATTTCTCTTATTACATGGCTGGACAGCACACTACACATTGCTACGTTTGGGTTCATACAAGGATGCAGGGGCTGATGGTACATTTCTTCACACCTTTACAAGCGTTTTGATATTAACTTTGCAGTTACACAGGGCAACCCAAACTCCTCTACAACAATGATCTTAAGCCCTTAAAATATGAACTTATGTTTCATCTTGCTTAAGGTCCTCTAAATGAGTCTCTTAAAAAAATATTGCATACTTCTTTGAAAATACAAACTACATTATCAGCAAATGCAAAATTATGCAACACTATCACCACTATTTCCTTTCTTTAGTGCTTAGTTTCACTTGATATGGAACCAAAAATTTGTTGACTTTCAAATAGTCATTTTCCTACACAAACATATGCTTCTTGAAAACCAAAAGAAATGCGTGGATATGTTGCAGCTGCTAACCCTTCTTCCTAACTGAGAACATGTTGATCTGGAACTTTTTACATCCTTTATCAGGTTCTTTGTATGCAGAGTCACCACCTCCTTATAGAGGAATGAACTTTATGAAGTTGAAAATTCCTTTCTTTCGTTTTGGGTTCTCCTCAATAGTAGAGTCACACATATATCATTTTAAAATTGCTGCAACAAAGCACTTCCAGGTTTGATAACTTCTTAAAATCTGAACCAAATGCTCAGATCCTTCAAATTCTAGACTCCTTTCTCATGGATATGGCATTGATCCCCAACAGAGTTGCTAGTTTTGTTGGTTCCCAAATCAGCAAATATCAAACTCTAAAGATTTGCAACTTCTTATGCTCAAGTTTAATGTTAGATTTGGCCAACATTGAAGACAGGAGATTGTTTGCACTTGTCTCCCTTGCACTTTAGGTTTAGCTGCACCTGGGAGGGTATTCCCTTATTTAAAACCAAAAGGTTTATCTTTGACTACTTTAGGCAGAATGCTCTCAGGTATGCACCATGATTTGTTGGATAAACCCTAGACTGGCAATGTTCTTGGACTATCACACTAGTTAATTCTAAGAGCGTGCAACTACAACCCTACTCCTAAAACCTAAATGATTGAGATTTTGAAATGATTTTACTTTATATGTTTTGGTTGCAAGACTAGGATTTATACCACGAAATCTTTCTAACTTGTGACCGGTGCTGATCTCAGGATGCAGAGTCAAATTTTAACATGCAAAGTATTTCAAACAACAATATAGGCATACACCTTCAAAGGGTTCACTAGTTTTTTCCCTACAGAAACACCCAAGTATAGGTATTCATGCTAACTCTACTTATAGATATCCCTATCATAAAACTTTTTTCTACATATTTGACCTAAAACATTTAATCTATTCCTTAAACAGACGTAAGAAATCAAATATGTAATACAACAAGTGTGCATTCAAGAACATAGACAACCCTTGGCTACCCAATTCAAAAGAAAAATACAAATAACAATGGAGATAGTTAACAGAAACACATGCATATAGTATTACTCATATATTGACACCTAAAACTGATAGACAACTGATGAAAATGACATTCAACATGAAAACTGAAACTTACAGCAAAAAGATGGGGTAGCCTGTCAAAGCATGTATTTCATTCCAAAGCTCAAAATATCCAATCTTCAACAACACAAAATGAAAGCCCAGTTGTTTTCTTATAGGGTCAAACATGTCCTAAAATTTACTACATTCTGGAGGTAGGTGAGACTTTTTCCATTACAATTTTCCCTCCAAAATGCATTGGGAATAAAAATTTAATACATTAAAAGAGGAGAAGAAAAATGAATAAAATATGCTTTAATATCCCTCTTTTAATTTTTTTACATTTTTTACTCATCCCCTGATTTGAACGGCAGCAGCTGGAAACTTCATTCCTCTGCACAGATGCAACATGAACCCTGGATCTCATTCTTCAGCGTCTTCATAGCATTTTTCCATAGAAAGACCATCACAACAACATCCAATTCTGATCTTTGCCCAAACCAAACATCTCTGAGTCGTTTTTGATAGAGGGGCATTTTTGGCCATTCTAGCACTTTGAAATCATTGCAAACAGCTAAAAAACTTTCGCCAATGCATGAGGAATGGTCGTGGGAAAATTTTGCAGCCCAGAACAGCAATTTTGGGCCAAAAAGTACCTTCAAAAAAGTGCCTGAGACCAAAAAACGTGATTGCCAACACTAAAACCCGCCTGGAGCAGCCAAAAACTTATCAAAATCGCCACAGAAACGAAGGAAGCAGCTTGCTTTCACGTGTAGAAGGGAGAGGAGGTTACAAAATGCCCTGCGATGGGCATTTCGTACCATTGTAGGGGGCTGAGGAGAGGCAGTAGGGATGGCTACAATGGTTGGATAGGCACCAATGCTCTCATTTCACTTCATAAACTTTTATTAAGTTTAATAAACTTTTTACAAGGAGGGTTGCGATGGTGGGATAAGCACCGGGCATTCGACGACTGCGAAAATTTGCATAGCTGCATTATCAATTATTTTAAGCAAACCCATTTCCTCATAATTTGCTTCGTCGGCCAAATTCAGGCATGTACTTTGTAAACTGACTCGCCTGATGAGTTCGCTGTAACTGGAATGCATTAGAATAATGCATCAAATGGTCTCCGATTTTGATGAAATTGGAACTAGAGATGTTTGAGACTAAATTGACAAATGGGTCATCCTCATAATTGCAAGATTTGAAACTTTTCGAAAAGCTAATTTTAACCCGATCGCATCAGAAAACAATTAAAAGGTCAATCAAAACTTGTCCTGGAAGCATGAAATTAAGTAGGTGTGTAACCATATGTGCCAAAAAAGCATCCTGCCAAACGGATTTGCGAGATAATTTCTGAGTTGAAAATTTTTAATTGACAAAGGTGGCTTGCAAGGTAGATTGAGTAGCCTGTCGACCAAACCTTTGTCGACACGTCAAAAGAATATTGGCACATCAAATTTGCAAAATTTGAGGGTGCCACCACATCTAAAGCATAAGAATAGTTTCAACACACAAAGTGAAGGCCAAACCCAAAAGCACATACATAATAAAGGTCCAAACCACAAAGCCCCAAAAAGTTGAATTTAATGTCTCACTCACATCAAAACACACAAAGTGAAAACATATAAAAACACTCAATGTTCAAACATAAGAAATAAAATCTAAGGTTTTAAAAAAATCCATCAACCCATAAAAAGTTGTTCATCCAAACCACAATTATGAGAAACATACTTCATCTAAAGCATAAGAATAGTTTCAACACACAAAGTAAAGGCCGAACTCAAAATCACACACATAATAAAGGTCAAAGTCCAAACCACAATAAGAAGTCAAAGTTAAACAATATCCAACACACAATTAAGCCAAACTCAAGTCCGCATACACAATATAAAGGTCTAGGTTCAAACACACTTCCAAATGATCGGATGCTCAAGGTTCAAACACAAAAAAATATACGAAATGAAGGGCACAGGATATATACTTCATCAACACTCTACATATTCATTCAAACCATACAAAATACACACCATAAAAAGTCTACCATGTATTCAACACACATATGAAAAACATACTTCATCTAAAGCATAAGAATAGTTTCAACACACAAAGTGAAGGCCAAACTCAAAACCACATGCATAATAAAGCTCAAAGTCCAAACCACAATAAGAAGTCAAAGTTAGAGAACATCCAACACATAATGAAGCCAAACTCAAGTCCAAATACCAACTTCCAAATTATAGGATGCTTAGGGTTCAAACACAAAAAACATACAAAATGAAGGGCAAAGCACATAAACTTCATCAACACACTTAATTTTCATTCAAACCATACAAAATACACACTGTAAAAAGATTACCATGTATTCAACACACCATATGAGAAACACACTTCATTTAAAGATGTATAAGATTAGTTTCAACACACAAAGTGAAGGCCAAACTCAAAAGCACATACATAGTAAAGGTCAAAGTCCAAACCACAATAAGAAGTCAAAGTTAGATAATATCCAACACACAACGAAGCCAAATTCAAGTCCACATACACACTATGAAGGTCAAGGTTCAAACACACTTCCAAATGATAGGATGCTCAGAGTTCAAACACAAAAAATATTATAAATGAAGACAGTACATTTACTTCATCAACACACTTCATCTTCATTCAAACCATACAAAATACACATCATAAAAATTCTACTATGTATTCAACACACATATGAGAAACACACTTCATCTAAAGCATAAGATTAGTTTCAACACACAAAGTGAAGGCCAAATTCAAAAGTACACACATAACAAAGGTCAAAGTCCAAACCATAATAAGAAGTCAAAGTTAGACAATATCCAACACATAATGAAGCCAAACTCAAGTACGCATACACACTATGAAGGTCAAGGTTCAAACATAATTCCAAATGATAGGATGTTTAAGGATCAAACATAAAAAACATACAAAATGAAGGGCAAAGTACATATGCTTCATCAACACACTTCATTTTCATTCAAACCATACAAAATACACATCATAAAAAGTCTACCATGTATTCAACACACATGTAAAGAAACACTTGTCATCTAAAGCATAAGAATAGTTTCAACACACAAAGTTAAGGCCAAACTCAAAGGCACATACATAATAAAGATCAAAGTCCAAACCACAATAAGAAGTCGAAGTTAGATAATATCCAACACAAGATGAAGCCAAATTCAACTCCACATACACACTATGAAGTTCAAGGTTCAAACACACTTCCAAATGATAGGATGCTCAAGGTTCAAACACAAAAAATATACAAAATGAAAGGAAAAGTACATATATTTCATCAACACACTTCATCTTCATTCAAACCATACAAAATAGACATCATAAAAAGTCTACCATGTATTGAACACACATATGAGAAACACGTGTCATCTAAAGCATAAGAATAGTTTTAACACACAAGGTGAAGGCCAAACTCAAAAGCACACACATAACAAATGTCAAAGTCCAAACCACCACAGAAAGTCAAAGTTAGACAATATCCAACACACAATGAAGCCAAACTAAGTCCGCATTCACACTATGAAGGTCAAGGTTCAAACAGACTTCCAAATGACAGGATGCTCAAGGTTTAAACACAAAAAGCATACAAAATGAAGGGCAAAGTACATATACTTCATAAATACACTTCATCTTCATTCAAACCATACAAAATACACACCATAAAAAGTCTACCATGTATTTAACACACATATGAGAAACACGCGTCATCTAAAGCATAAGAATAGTTTCAACACACAACGTGAAGGCCAAACTCAAAAGCACACACATAATAGAGGTTAAAGTCCAAACCACAATAAGAAGTCAATGTTAGATAATATCCAACACACAATGAAGCCAAACTCAAGTCCACATATACACTATGAAGGTCAAGGTTTAAACACACTTCCAAATGATAGGATGCTCAAGGTTCAAACACAAAAAACATACAATGAAGGGAAAAGTACATATACTTCATCAATAGACATCACCTTCATTCAAACTATTCAAAATACACACCATAAAAAGTGTACCATGTATTCAAGACACATATGAGAAACACACTTCATCTAAAGCATAATAATAGTTTCAACATACAAAGTGAAGGCCAAACTCAAAAGCACACACATAATAAAGGTCAAAGTCCAAGCCACAATAAGAATTCAAAGCTAGACAATATCCAACACAGAATGAAGCCAAACACAAGTCCACATACACACTATGAAGATTAAGGTTCAAACACACTTACAAATGATAGGATGCTCAAGGTGCAAACATATAAAACATAAAAAATGAAGGGCAAAGTACATATACTTCAACCAACACACTTCATCTTCATTCAAACCATACAAAATACACACCATAAAAAGTCTACCATGTATTCAACACACATATGAAAAACATGCTTCATCTAAAACATAAGAATAGTTTCAACACACAAAGTGAAGGCAAAACTCAAAAGGACACATAATAAAGGTCAAAATCCAAACCACAATAAGAAGTCAAAGCTAGACAATATCCAACGCACAATGAAGTCAAACTCGAGTCCACATACACACTATGAAGATCAAGGTTCCAACACAGAAAACATACAAAATGAAGGGCAAAGTACATATACTTCATCTTCATTCAGACCATACAAAATACACACCATCACAAATCTACCATGTATTCAACACACATATGAGAAACACACTTCATCTAAAGCATAAGAATAGTTTCAACACACAAAGTGAAGGGCAAACTCAAAAGCACACATATAATAAAGGTCAAAGTCCATACTAAAATAAGAAGTCAAAGTTAGACAATATCCAACACACAATGAAGTTAAACTCGAGTCCACAAAAGAAACACACTTCATCTAAAGCATAAGAATAGTTTCAACACACAAAGTGAAGGCCAAACTCAAAAGCAAACATATAATAAAGGTCAAAGTCCATACTACAATAAGAAGTCAAAGTTAGACAATATCCAACACACAATGAAGCTAAACTCACGTCCACAAACACACTATGAATGTCGAGGTTCAAACACACTTCCAAATGATAGTAAGCTCAAGGTTCAAACACAAAAGTCATAAAAAATGAAGGGCAAAGTACATATACTTCATCAACACACTTCGTCTTCATTGAAACCATACAAAATACACACCATAAAAAGTCTACCATATATTCAACACACATTTGAGAAACACACTTCATCTAAAGTATAAGAATAGTTTCAACACACAAAATGAAGGCCAAACTCAAAAGCACACACATAATAAAGGTCACAGTCTAAAACAAAATAAGAAGTCAACGTTAGACAATATCCAACACACATTGAAGCCAAACTCAAGTCCACATACACACTATGAAATGATAGGATGCTCGTGTTTCAAACACAAAAAACATATAAAATGAAGGGCAAAGTACACATATACTTCATCAACACAACACATTTCATCTTCATTCAAACCATACAAAATACACACCATAAAAAGCCTACCATATATTCAAGACACATATAAGGTTAAAAAATAATCACACGTCAATCACATGGACCAATATGAAGTACCGAAACTTCATAGTTGAAACCCATAGAAATTGTAAGAAGACACTTCCAATTGAAATAAAATATATAAAAGTATAAAACAAACATAAATAGCCACGCTTCAATCACACATACACTAATATGAAGTGGATCACACTTCATAGTAAAAACACATAAAAACCATATTTCCAATTAAAAATAGCACAATAAGTACAAAGGAAAATGGTAAAAAGTTCACATACTTCCTAAGATATAGCCATCAAAACAACTCTATTTGGATGCTTAAAAATTCACACTTAAAAATGTAAACAAATAAAACCCATAAATACGAACACATTTAGCACATTTAGCACAATGCATATAGTCCAATAAACACATTCAAATGGATGTAAAAAAGTTCACATAGGATGCTCAAGGTTCAAGCACAAAAAATATACAAAATGAAGGGCAGAGTTCACTATATATACTTCATCAACACACATCATTTTTATTCAAACCATAAGAAATGCACACCATAAAAAAGTTCATATACTTCATATATAGCTCAAGATAGATGTTAAAATGTTCACACTTCATCTATAATAAGTGGATTTATAGTTCAAACACATAAAAACCATAATAATTTCAAATGGATGTAAACAAATTCACTTCATATATATAGCTCAAAATGGATAAAAAGAATATGTAGATTAAAATTAAAAATTAGTCTTCTATCCATCCTCCACACTACATAAATAGTTAAAAATAATAATTTTAATAAAATTAAAATTAATCATCTATTTACTTCTATTTTTTTGTGATTAAATTTTAAATTAAAAATTTTATTACAAGTAAATTAAAAATGTAAAAATTAAATTAATTTTTAAAAACATAATTTTTGTGTGTATTAAATTAAGCTTATTGGATTAGCTCAACAAATTAAAATAAAACAAGTCTTTCAAAGATATCAAAAGAAAAAGAAATTTTCAATATTTAAATCTACACACTTTCATAAAATACCATTCAAACTCTAAAAATACATTATTATTAGTTCACCTCAAAGTGGTACAAAAATGAATTCAAACTGTTACAAAGATTGTAATATCATTGTAACATAGTCTACTTTAAAAAAAAATTAATGAAGCCAATCTATTTCCAAACATCAATAATTCATTTTAACAAAATAATCTAAAGAAATTTTCTTATAATACTATCTACTTAAAACTATTACAAAAATAATATAATAAAATATTTAACTAATTTTTTTTAATAAAATAATCCATCCATCAAAAATAATGATTCATCCACTTTATACAAAGATTAATGTATACAACTATCTACTTATAACCATTACAAAAATAATATAATAAATTAATTCACTAAATAAAGCTTATAGCCACTTTATACAATGATTAATAATCCGTATTAAAAGTCCACTTTATACAGTAGGAAAATATTATAACAGTCCACTTTATACAAAGATTAATAGTCCACTGACTTTATAAATACAACAGTTAGTTCAACATTTCAATTAAAATGTCTATATAAAACTTTTTATTTGATAGAGATTAGATATTTATAATCAATTTCTGAGCTGTTTTTATGATCTCATCCAAACTGCTACGGCACCAAGAAGGTTTAACTGCACCAGCCCACTCAAAAAGACATTATATTTAAACCCTACCCTATTATGAAAAAAGATTCAGTAAAAATAATTCAAAATATGCTTTACAAGGGAAAAAAAAATAGTCTCAAATTTAACAATGTAATTTTATCTAAATGTAATTATACTTGAACAAACTGTAAGTACAAAATTAGATATATATTAACTTTAAGCAACCCTACACTACAGAACAAAAGTGTGCATTTGAAGAACTCAGGTACAAAATCAATCATGCACCCGTACTTGTTTTTCCCAATCTTCAGCAACCTTTTGTGGTTTACACTGATGCTAGTGATAATGCTATAGGAGTTGTTTTGTTGCAATAAGAAGACTGGTTTGCTATCATTCAGGATTGTTCAAAGGAACTGTCCTAAACTATAGTACAACTACATATGACAAGAAGTTGTATGCTTTGGTCTCTGCAGTGAAGAAGTGGAAACACTATCTCATGGGCAAGGAAACAATAGCACAATTACGATACTTATTGTTTTATGCTTGAAGAAAGTATATTATTATTGTAACCACTCCAATACTTTTTCCAAAATTGGAGTGATCATCAACCACTCCAATACTTTTTTTTAATATTGAAGAAAGCAAGATTATAAGAAGAAGACAGTGCTCAGTAGAGCAACTACAAGACAGCCAAAGAACAACACAGAGTACAACCCAACAAAGAACAGAACTAAAAAATACAGCTCCTGTAGAAAAGAACAACAGTCCTGTGCCATAAAGGGTCCTTGGACAGAATCAGCCCTGGAATATAATTGCAGCACCATAAACAGAAAGACTTGTATTGTGGCATGACAATATTTAAGACAGAGAAGACCTTCAATATTTGCAAGCACAAACAAACTCCAAGAATCTCATCAAGCAACAGTTTCATTTGGTGATCAAATACAAGTGGGGTGTGACTAACATGGTGGATGATCAGTTGTCAAGACCAAGACTAGAACTTACAACAGTTTCATTTGGTGATCAAATACAAGTGGGGTGTGACTAACATGGTGGATGATCAGCTGTCAAGACCAAGACTAGCACTTCTTTCAGTGGTTGGTACCCTTACTTTGTTGGAGCTATTTGCTGAGGAAGTTTCTATTGATGACTATGAGCATGATAAAGATTCAGTGAGATATATCAGCAGACTGATAGGGGAAGTGGCTAATTTTGAGCCAAATCTTGATTATTTCTTCAAGATGGGCTCCTCTACAAAGTGGGAAATTAGGCTCATACCTTGAGAGTTGCAGGACATTTTGGAGTATCTAAAATAGTTTCAAACCTTCACCCTTATGTTTATTGTCCCTGTGTGCAAAGAAGATTTGTCAAACTTCATTAGGGGCTGCAAAGTTATGTAGCATAAGTAAGCCAAGCAACCGGAACTTGGAATACCAGCCTGGCAGCCACTACCCGTGGCTACTAGACCATGCAAGAACATCTCCATGGATTTTAAGGATGGTCTTCCAATGTCCAAGCATGGGCATGACTACCTATTTGTAAGATGTGTGTTAATTGCATACAAGAAGAACTTGAAGGGAAGGGATGCGGCTGAGTTGTTCTTCAACCAGGTGCCAGTTCATTTTGGACTCCTAAAGGGCATCACAACAGATAGGGATGCTCTCTTTTTGGAAAAGTTTTGGTGACTAACAAGCTGGCTGATATGTTGTCAAGACAGATTTAACCCTAGGCCAGAAAATTTAATATAACCTTAGTTTTCTTTCTGAAATGGCAGGATTTAACCCTAGGCTAGAAAAATTAATATAACCTTAGTGTTCTTTTTGAAATGGCAGATTTAAACCTAAGCTAAAAAAATTAGTATAACCTTAGTCTTCTTTCTGAAATGGCAGAAATTGAAAAAGATTCAAAACACTGGAAAATGCATATCTCCACATTGGGGGAAACTTCAGCATGGATAAATTTCTAAATTAAAAATGAAAAAGCTTTAAAACACTTCAAAAAACTCTAATCAGCGTATTGGGGGAAATTTTATGCAGAAATTTGTAAAGTTAATCTAATAATCTAAAAAATTTGAGAGCATAGAAAATAAAATTCAAACAATAAAATTTAAAATCAAACTTACCAGCTTGTGAGATGCATCCTGCTCCATTAGTCTGGTTGAAGCGTAGTCTACCCAAACGAAGGGAGAGGATAAGTATGACAGAGCGTGAGGGAGACACAATACAAAATGCGGAAACCAAAATTCCCAAATCAAAAACCAAAACACAAAATGAAATAAATCAGGAATTTAAAAACAAAACATGATATGAAGTAAAAAAATCAATGGAATATTACTGTATTTATAGAGCACGGCCAGGCCTCAACATGCTCTGCATGGTCCGCTCCTCAACGGTTAAATCCAGCTGTTTATGCTCCGCTCCTCTGTCATCCTTATCCTCTCCCCTGGTTCTAGTTGTTTAAGATGTTAGGTCTATTGTTAGAAGGATAATAATACTCAACTTTATAATATATTGTTTAATAAGTTTTTTTTTGTTAAATGTTAGCTATCTATTTTTGTTGTTTCTTGTAGTTCTACTTATTATCTTGTTACCATTGCCTAAATTTTATGCTTGTATAGTGATATTTAGGTATTTTTGCTCTCAAATACAATCAAAATTTTAAAAAGCCCATGCTACATGAAAGGAGAGATTTTAGACTGATTGTAAAAATTTATATATTATATTTTAGGTATTAGGGACAATGGTTTTTGTACTAATCTTAGCTTGAGTGATTTTTAATAGAAGGATATATTTTTGTATGAAAAATGGAAAGCACATCAATGATAGAGATGGAGAAGTTCACAACACTAACTTTGAGATTTTTAAGTTCAAGATGGATGATTTGGTTGTAGATAGAGACCTATGGTTTGTCATATCTAGGTCTAAACCCATTGCAATGAATTAAGTTGACTGGAACATACTAGATAGAAAAGCAAAGGCTCTCATCAGGCTCTATTTGGTAGACTTTGTGTTGTTAAATATACATGAAGAATCAACTACAACAACTCTTTGAAAGAAGCTGAGAGAGATTTATCACGCTAAATCCCTAGTGTAAATAAATTTCCTAAGAAAGAATTTGTATACTCTTAGGATGGAGGATGGTGTTTTTGTGGCTAAGCACCTAACACGCTCAATATGATTGTGACCAAGTTGCATTTTTTAGAGCGAAGATGGAGGAGGAGGAACATTGCATAATGCATTTATCTTATTTACTAAACTTGTGGGTTATATAGGTTAGTGTAGTTTTTGTTGTATGCTTATCCTAAGTTTTGTTTGAGGTTTGGACTACTCTCCTATTACAATCTAGACAAGACTTAACAAGAATTATTTATTTGTGTTTTTGTTTTATTAATTTGTTCCTTTATTAATACAAAACTAAACAAATATGGACTAGAATATTGCTTCTTTCCTACTTAAACTATGTTAAGAGAAAGAGAGTGAGTTGGACGAATAAAAATGAGAATAACTAGAATCTAAAGGATAGAATTGAAAACTAGAGTCCACAATGTAACATGCCACTTAATCTACCAACTAAGATTTACCATGTTTAACTCAAAAGTAAAAAGATCGAGATATTGACAGAGAAAGCAATCACATTTTTCCTCAAATTCATTCGATAAGATGCACATTTGAAACATATTTCAAACTCCCATCACATAATCAAATACATTTCATCAGTAAAGGAATTGAATATTCCTCATTACAAGTTTCCAAAGAAAGTTACATACAAGCTTTAAAGAGCTAACTGGAAGTAGAGATACAAAATGATTCTGATGTCTGTCTTCAAATCCCGGCCGCTAACTGCATGAGGGGAAGCATCACTCAAGCGATTTTCGACCAACCACGGACTAATTGTGGTCCCCTACATATTTACCATACTAGTAAACGATTCTACCCTTCGACGAAGGGATTGGTATGGTAACCTCAAAGAATAGCCTATACTGAGCTGAAGTTGTGTCCTACATATCTAGTACTATCATACATTGAGGCTACAACCCCAAGCATGATTGCCCTTTCTAGTATGTAAACCTAGATCACAGTGAATTGACAATATAATCGTTGGTTGTTTACATTACTTTCGCCAAAGTTTCATCACCCCTAGCTCAGAATGGACATCACACACTCACCCATCATTCAAGCTCGATTTGTAAAGACATCTAGGTTATTCTCTCTTATGGATCAACATATCCCAGGCATAACCCCACTAACAATTCTAGGTTATCCCCTCCTTATGGATCAACAAATCTCAGGCATAACACTAGTTACTCATCCATTCTAGGTTTACCAATCTCAAATTGACCTATTCCCAACTTGTACTATGACACATATGTCGAAGTAATACGGTTTTACTATTCTTTCACATTATACAAATAACTATTCATAATTAATCTAATAATTACTCATAAAATCCACTATTGACACAATCTCTAGACTATGGAGATTAATATCTGATGCAGGAGCATCCAGGGTGTAAGAGCAATCTTGCATCAACCCAAAAAAAATGTTGTTTCTTTTCAATAAGGGCTAAATTTGGCAGGATTACTATTTTTAGTAAGTTTGCATTTGTGCATGGTTGGATACAAAATCTTACACAGACCTTTAGAATGGTGAATTGAAGCTAATGGTGAAAAAATTACTTCAATATCATTTGTCATTTGTGAGATATTAAAATTTCAAATTCCAAAAATCCTATTAAAATATTCAAAATCAAGTTTGAGGCACTTAGAGGCTTTAGATGGGCCCGAAATTTGGTGGGAAAACCAAGCGGTCTACCTTTTGATATTGCTTACACACCATCATCTTTTCGAGAGCTTTCCAAAAAGGTATTATAATTGAAAATCCAACAGTCGGATCGAAAATTATGGCCCCGCGAAGTTGACCTGTTTCTGGAGGGAGATGCAAATTTCGAAATTAAGTTGGTGGCTGCCAAAAAAGGCTATATATAACCATTTTTGGGAACCCTTGGGGTAGTAGAGTTAAGGGGGAAGGCGTAGAGTTAGGAAAAGGCAGGAAAATAGAAACCCTAGTTGATTTGGGGTTACGAAAGGCTGAATATTCCAGAGTCTTGAGAGAGGGAGTTGTAATGTGTTGCAGCCTGTAGGGGATTCATCCTCTGATTGTATTTGACCTTCTATAATGTAATCTTTTGCCCATATTAATAAAATATCATTCTATTTTTTGTCTGCAATTTCTGTTATTGTGTGTTTTATGAGTTACCCCGCTTCATCAATATCACACTCAACACATAATATATTTCTCATACTAGAGATATATATACTTTTATACAAACAAGTAAACACTCAAATTGATAAACAAACCATTCATTCCTCAATAACAAACAAACACATATGGCCTTTAAACAGAAAAGCATAATGGATAAGAATTCCACATGCCTGTGATATTAGCTCCAATAGATCAACATAATTCCTTGCTCAAGATCCTTCCAACGAACTAAATCTCCCTTCCAATCAAATCAGCTCTCTTTCTAATCCTCTATGCTTCCCCTCACAATCTACAATAAAATAACAAAAATCTCACAACACTCAACTCAGAAATGCAACAGCAAAATAAGAAAGCTCTTGGCTAGAAAAATTATGTGGAATAGAATGAGAGAGCTCCCCTTTTTATACAAGAAAACCAAGAGAACCTAGGCTACAAACTAGCTTGTAAAATTGCCACAACTCCCCCTTCATCAAAACAGATTTAGAGATGGCAAAAGGAAATCAAAGCAAGATGACACATAAGAGAACACACAGGAAACAACTCATCCAAAATAAAGAAAATAGACTTCTAAAAGATTAAAAACTCTTCATAAAGGTGACACAAAATCAACCATGTTTCCTATTTACTAGCAAAGCTGGTTACAAAGAATAATTCATTGTAGCAAAGCCGGTTACAAAGAATAAGTCATTATATACGTTCCAGAAACCAAATGCATTTGAGGCAGAGATTGGGTGTTTTATCACTCTTCTCTATCCCCTAATTCAAGAGATCTAGTTTAGTTTCAGGGGGAGCTTATGCTTTAAATTCTATATCTCTGAAACTAGGTCATTGTAGGTACAGTAATGCATGTACCAAGTAACATTAGTTGGTTTGCAGGATTGTTGGTTCATGATTGCCATGTTCAGTCTATTATGTATAAAATGCAGTGTTTCAAGTTGATGCAAATGCAGGAAATGTGCATGACAGTGTAGGATATGTCCAAGGGGGAGTGGTGAAGATGTCATTTTCCCATTAACAGTGTTATTCATTACTATTCAAGGAAAGGAACACATTCTTTGTAAGAATGACAGTCATAGGAAGTATTTTCATAATCTTGTGGATGACAAGATTTATGTTTGTATTAATATCTTATGTAAGGTTTAATCATTGCCTACTCTATATATGCCATCCTGATTCAATGTCAGTGTTGCCATGTTGACTTATAACTAAGTTCATCTTGATATGCCACTCTTAGTATACTAGGTCAGTCTTCTATTCAGTGTTTGAACATGACAGTAATAGGGGTGCATATCAATATTGTTATCAGTGTGCATGGTCAATAAAAAGTATTTGGTTTAGTGTTTGGATTAGTGCTTCCATTAGTGTATTGTATGGTAACAGCAGCAAGGCAATGTGTATAATAGGACAGTCAAATATGGCATCAAGTATGACTATTTTCCTGCCCATCTTTCTTAGTCAACATAACAGGGTCAATCAGGGGGAGTCACAATGTCCTGAGTAATGTATTGTTGTATACCATGTTAGGAGGTCTCCACCCTTTGTCATTGATGTCAAAGAGGGAGTAAGATCTTGTGGCATTACGCAGAACCTGGCATTATGATCAGTAGTCATTATGATCTCCATTGTGATCTCAAAGTACATGATCTCAGAGTTCTCATAGTGGTGGCATTATGATCAATAACACAATAGCATTATGATCTTGGTTAGTATAACATGATCATGATCAGTATAGCTAGATCATCTTATCTTATGGCATCTTATCTCAATGGCATTATGAGGTCATCAGAGCAGTGGTATGATCATGATTTCATTAGGATCATCATCAGGATGATATGTTTTAATATGTTTTAGTGGATTAGTATGGATTCAAATACTGCAGTGTTTCAAGTTCAATCACCACATATGACAATATCAGATAGGGGGGATTGCAGAGTGTAATTTTTGCAAAGGTAAGTGCAAAGATTGTTTAGGTTGACATCAATGCCAAAGGGGGAGTTTGTTGGCATTATTTTGTCATTGATGTCAAAGATGTTATCTCTACTTCACTTCGTCTTGTTGAAGGCTTGGACAATTGTACTTTGAAGTGTTGAGCAGATGGTCATTTCATGGATTAGGGTTTATCAGAACTATATGGTGTTTGTTGAAGTCCTAGCCCTAAAACTTTTGTAAGCAAGTTTCAAAATTGACTTATTATTAGTGTTGTTTCTATATCTTTATTCTCTACAACTAAAAAATTCAAGGTATTGGTGTTTGATGATATGTTTAGATTGTCAAAACTTGAAGCTCAAACTTCTAAAGTTTCAAAACAATTAAATCCTAAAACCCTAATATCTCATTCTCTCTAAAGCAAAGTTTTTATTGGTTTCAACTTCAAAGAGATTGTCTCTATCTCTGTTTATCCTCTGCAACAAGGTCATCTTCAGTGGTAGATTCGGGTTTAATATTAAGCAAAAGGTTTAAACCCTAAAACTAGTCTAAGTCATTCAAAGCATGTCCCTTGACTAGACGGGTTGCACTTTTCTTATAATTGAATGGTGACTTGTAATCACCGGTGGCAAGTCACTTAAGTGACATCTTAAAGCCATTATATTTGTCGGTTGACCGACCCCTCGACCTAGTCGGAACCAGTGTCTCCTGGTGTCACTCTACCGACGGACGGGAAACCTTAGATCGACGGCAAACATTCAATCTTTGGGTGGCGCGAAGATCTCCATATATAGTGGATTTTTGAACTCATAATACACACTTTACTTCATTGATATTTAATGGGCATCTACCCATATAAGAAGTTTTATAACAGTTTTTGCAGTTGTGATTACTATTTTATAAGAGCGATGGATTCTGTTTGTTTACTGGAAGAAGAGAACCAGGATCTCGATGATTCTAAGAGAGGGAAATGCTTTATTTATATTAGATTTTTGGGAAGTAAATAGGTTGTTGATGAAATAATAAAGAACTATTCATTGAAAGGAAAAGAATAAGAGTGATGTTGGTGTATGCATAAGAACTATAGAGAATAGAGTAATCAATGTAAAATGATGATTGCAGAAGTGGCATTTGAATTCTTGGTGTCATCATAGGAAAAGTAACTCTTTGTATTTATGCTTCTTAACATTAGGGACATTTGCTTGTATATGGCTGATGAACTTGCAGAATCATTCATGGAATGTGAGAGTAAAAGAAGAAAGGGATGTTGATATAGATACATAGGTTGAAGGGTTTGAACCTGACAGGGTAGTAAATGAGCTTATACAGACCAGGTATCATTTGCATAAGATGTTAAAATAGTAAAAAATATTTCTTTTGTATAAGATAGTAAGAGATGGGGAATGAGATAGATGTATGGTGAGAGAATTTGTATGCAAAAGGTGTATCTGATTCCTAGATATTAGTGATGACAGAGTAGTGCATTTTTTGTGGTGAGTGGATGTTGGACTGTTAAACAGTCATTCTTTGAATAATGAGTAAAGGAAGAGTATGGTACTATTTTTTAATATCTTCACATAGAGGTGATTGAGTAAGAGAGTTATAGAATTCATCTATAACCTATGATATCAATGTAAACAAAGTTGTACTCTATATTTTCAGTCCTGATTTGTCTGGAGTTGATGCTCCTAATTTGAATGGAGTTGGTGCTCCTGAGTGTTTGGAGTTGGTACTCCTAAATCTAGATGTAAAAGTGTAATCAGTGAGATTTTGGTCAGTGATACCTAATGGTGATCTTTTGTGAGGTTGAATTGGTAAAACAAACCTAATCAACTCTTCACATAGTGGTTTTTCCCTTTTTAGGGTTTTCCACATACATCTTTGTGTTATGTTGTATTTGGTGTGATTCTTTGGTTTTCCAAGTGCTTTAATGTTCTAACTTAATAAGGTTTTCAAGCACTCAAAGAATTACTAAAGTTATTTTTATTAAATCACTGATTCACCTCCCTCTTAGTGATCCATTGAATTTTAATAGGTTCATCCCCTTTCTTCTTCTGTAGGGCTTGTGGGTGGTTTTGCTGATGGTTTTTCTGGTGGCTATAGTGTTTCCCCTACCACGCTCTTCCTTGAGGTGGTTGTTGCCCATTTGGATGGAGTGTCCCCAATAGATTCTTGGGGTCTTTGTTTTGTTGGTGTCGTGGGAGCGAAGGGTTGTCCTACTATGAATGATAGGTCACATTCTCAGCCTCTTTCTTGCTCCCATACCTCCCTTGTGGTGGTATGTCGAGAGGAATTCTCTGAGAATGAAGAACGAAGTGAATGTCAAAACTTAGAGACATGAAAACACAAAGTAGAGACTTGTACTCAATTGCTCAATTGCACACACACAATGAAGGTCAAAATTTAAACATACTTCTTCCAAGCCACAATAATAAGTTGAAAATAAATGCCAAAAAAACATGCACACTTATTGAAAGCTGAAATTCTCACTTCAATTCCAAAGATCAAAGATTAAATGAAAATCATAGAGTGTTAAGATTTTAGTTACACTTCATCCAAGCCATAAGAAGTTCTAAAAAACTACAAAGATTGCACTAAATACTTTGTCTTAAACGTAAGAAATCATTTACAGACACAAAGATCTCAAAGTTTTAAGTTCACAAAGCAAGACAATAATCTTTACACTCTAAAAAACATAAATTAAATGTGAAAGTTAACTCACACAACACTTCAACGAATATAAATTGCACTACTCTACGCCTCTAAACACACAAACACAATGAATTTCAAAGTTCAAAATACACACTTCATCCAAGCCTCAATAAGGATGTAAAAAGTAAATGCCAAACTTTAAAACACATAATGAATGCCAAAATTCTCACTTCGAAAAAAAAACAAATTAAATTCCAATGATCCCACTATAAAAGCACAAAAAATAAATGCCATAGTTAACTCGCACAACACTTCTAACAATTCGAATTGAATGTCTCACACACATCAAAACATATAAAGTGAAAACACATAAAAACACCCAATGTTCAAACATAAGAAATAAAATTCAAAGTTTTAAATGAATCGATAAAATGTTGTTCATCCAAACCACAATTATGAGAAACACAATTCACTTAAAACAATAAGAATGGTTTCAAAACACAAAATAAAGGCCAAACTCAAAAGCACACACATAATAAAGGCCAGTCCAAAACACAAAGTCCAAGCAATTTGAATTGAATGTCTCACACACGTCAAAACACCTAATGTTCAAACATAAGAAATAAAATTCTAAGTTTTAATAAAATTGCATCAACTCATAAAAAGTTCAACCAAATCACAATTATGAGAAAGACACTTCATCTAAAGCATAAGAATAGTTTCAACACACAAAGTGAAGGCCAAACTCAAAAGTGCACACATAATAAAGGTTAGTCCAAACCACAAAGTCCAAAAAAGTTGAATTGAATGTCTCACACACATCAAAACACACAAAGTGAAAACATTTAAAAATACCCAATGTCATAAGAAATAAAATTCAACATTTAAAAAAAAAAGTCATCCAAGCCGCAATAAGCTGAAAATAAATACTGAAAAAACATGCACACTTATTGAAAGCCAAAATTCTCACTTCAACAACACAAATTAAATTCCAAAGATCAAAGATTAAATTAAAATCACAAAAACTTAACAGAAACCATCAAATCAAATAAAATGAATGCCAGAATTTTAGTTAAGCTTCATCCAAACCATAAGAAGTTCTAAAAAACTACCAAGTTCACACTCTAAAAAACATAAATTAAATGTGAAATTAACTCACACAACACTTCAAAGAATATAAATTGCATTGTTCTCTACGCCTCTAAACACACAAACACAATGAATTTTAAAGTTCAACAAACACACTTCATCCAAGCCTCAATAAGGATGTAGAAAGTAAATGCCAAACTTAAAATCACATAATATATGCCAAAATTCTCACTTCGAAAAATACAAATTAAATTCCAATCATCCCACTAACCAAAGCACAAAAATTAAATGCCATAGTTAATTCACACAACACTTCAAACAATTTGAATTGAATGTCTCACACACATCAAAACACACAAAGTGAAAACACATATAAAAACACCCAATGTTCAAACATAAGAAATAAAATTCAAAGTTTTAAAAAAATTCCATGAATCCATAAAAAGTTTGCTCATTCAAACCACAATTATGAGAAACACAATTTATCTGAAAGCATAAGAATAGTTTCAAAACACAATGTGAAGGCCAAACTCAAAAGCCCACACATAATAAAGGTCGGTCCAAACCACAAAGTCCAAACAAATTGAATTAAATGTCTCACACAAGTCAAAACACCTAATGTTCAAACATAAGAAATAAAATTCAAAGTTTTAAAAAAATTCATCAACTCATAAAAAACTGTTCGACCAAGTCACAATTATGAGAAACACACTTCATCTAAAGCATAAGAATAGTTTCAACACACAAAGTGAAGGACAAACTCAGAAGTGCACACTTCATAAAGGTTAGTCCAAACCACAAATTCCAAAATAGTTGAATTGAATGTCTCACACACATCAAAACACACAAAGTTAAAACATATAAAAACACCCAATGTTCAAATCTAAGAAATAAAATTCAAAGTTAAAAAAAAAAAATCATCCAATCCACAACAATACGTTGAAAATGAATGCCAAAAAAATATGCACACTTACTCAAAGCCAAATTCTCACTTCAAAAAACACAAATTAAATTCCAAAGATCAAAGATTAAATTAAAATCAGAAAAACTTAACTCAAAAACAATCAATCAAATAAAATGAATGTCAAAATTTTAGTTACATTTCATCCAAACCATAAGAAGTTCTAAAAAGCTACAAAGTTTGCACTAAATACTTTGTCTAAAGCATAAGAAATAGTTTACACACACACAAAGAGCTCAAAGTTTAAAGTTCACAAAGTAAGCCAATAATCCTCACACTCTAAAAAAACATAAATAAAATGTGAAATTTAACTCACACAACACTTTTGCCGTTAAGGGCATGGTTCGGTGGTTAAGTCACTCGGTTGTAGTGGCGGCCACCAGGGTTTAAACCCCAGCTGGGCCAATGAGCTCGTAGGCTTTACGCCTTCATTGGGCCAATGAGCTTGCAGGTTTGAACTTGTAGTGTTAATCCAAGTGTTCATGCTAGGGGATGAGGTCCCCCATGTTATGGTGTCACTGATTCATAGCTCCGGGCAAAAGTGTTCTCGTGGAGGCGAAGGGTGTGTCATGCCAGCATCACCAGTCACTTTAAAAAGTTTACCAGGCGCATTATCTTTAAGAAAAACTCACACAACACTTCAAAGAATATAAATTGCACTACTCTACACCTCTAAACACTCAAAAATAGCAAATTTCAAAGTTAAAAAACACACTTCATCCAAGCCTCAATAAGGATGTAGATAGTAAATGCCAAACATAAAACCACATAATGAATGCCAAGATTCTCACTACGAAAAATACAAATTAAATTCTAATGGTCCCACTATAAAAGCACAATAAATAAATGCCATAGTTAACTCACACAACACTTCAAACAATTAGAATTGAATGTCTCAATCACATCAAAACACACAAAGTGAAAACACATATAAAAACACCCAATGTTCAAACATAAGAAAAAAATTTCAAAGTTTTTTAAAAAATCCATGAATCCATCAAAAGTTGTTCATCCAAACCACAATTATGAGAAACACAATTCATCTAAAAGCATAAGAATAGTTTCAAAACACAAAGTGAAGGCCAAACTCAAAAGCACACACATAATAAAGGTCAATCCAAGCCACAAAGTCCATACAATTCAAATTGAATGTCTCACACGCGTCAAAACACCTAATGTTCAAACATAAGAAATATAATTCAAAGTTTTAAAAAAATTCCATCAACTCATAAAAAGTTGTTCAACCAAATCACAATTATGAGAAACACACTTCATCTTGTTGGTTCCCAAATCAACAAACATCAAACTCTAAAGATTTGCCACTTCTTGTGCTCTAGTTTAATGGAAGATTTGGCCAACAAATATGGGAGATTGTTTCCACTTGTCTCCCCTGCACTTTAGGTTCTACCGCACCTGGGAGGGTATTCCCTTATTTAAAACCAAAAGATTTATAGTTGACTACTTCAGGCATAATGCTCTCAGGTATACACCAAGATTTGTTGGATAAACCCTAGACTGACAATGTTATTGGACTATCACACTGGTTAATTCTAAGAGCATGCAGCTACAACCCTACTCTTAAAACCTAAATTTTTGAGATTTTGAAATGATTTTACTTTATATGTTTTGGTTGCAAGACTAGGATTTGAACCACGAAATCTTTCTAACTTGTGACCGGTGCCTATCTCAGGATGTAGAGTCAAATTTTAACATGCAATTATTTCAAACAATAATATAGACATACAGCTTCAGAGCATTCACTAGTTTCTGCTTTACAGAAACACCCAAGAATAGGTATTCATGCTAACTCTACTTATAAATATCCCTATCATAAAACATTTTTCTCCATATTTGACCTAAAACATTTAATCTATTCCTTAAACAAAAGTAAGAGATCAAATATGCAATACAACAAGTGTCCATTCAAGAACTTAGACAACCCTTGGCTATCTAGTTCAAAAGAAAAATGCAAATAACAATGGAGAAAGTTAACAAAAACACATGCATATAGAATTACTCATATATTGCAACTTGAGACTGATAGACAACTGATGAAAATGACATTCAACATGAAAACTGAAACTTACAGCACAAAGATGGGGCAACCTGTCAAAGCATGTATTTCATTCCAAAGCTCAAATATCCAATCTTCAACAACACAAAATGAAAGCCCAATAGTTTTCTTATAGGATCAAACATGTTGCCCTAAAATTTATTACATTCTGGAGGTAGGTGAGACTTTTTCCATTACAATTTTCCCTCCAAAATGCATTGGGAATAAAAAATTAATACATTAAAAGAGGAGAAGGAAAATGAATAAAATATGCTTTAATATCCCTCTTTTAATGTTTTTTACATTTTTTACTCATCCCCCAATTTGAACAACATCAGCTGGAGACTTCATTCCTCTTCACAGATGCAACATAAACCCTGGCTCTCATTCTTCAGCTTCTCCATAGCATTTTTCCATAGAAAGACCATCACAACAACATCCAATTCTGATCTTTGCCCAAACCAAACATCTCTAGGTCGTTTTTGACATAGGAGGGCGTTTTTGGCCATTGTGGCACTATGAAATTATTGCAAACACCCAAAAAAACATTCGCCAATGCATGAGGAATGGTTGTGGGAAGATTTTGCAGCCCGAAACAACAATTTTGGGCCAAAAAGTGCCTTCAAAAAAGTGTCTGAGACCAAAGAACATGATTGACAGCATTGACAACACTAAAACCCACCTGGAGCAGCCAAAAACTTATCAAAATCGCCACAAAAACAAAGGAAGCAGCTTACTTTCACCTATAGAAGGGAGAGGAGGTTACAAAATGCCCTGCGATGGGCATTTTGCACCATCGCAGGGGGCTGAGGAGAGGCAATGGGGAGGGTTGCAATGGTGTGATAAGCACCAACGCAGCTCTCATTTCACTTCATAAACTTTTATTAAGTTTAATAAACTTTTACATGCCTTTCCCTATGACATTTGACTTTTCTTATCAAGTTGAAACTTTTTTTTAAAAAATGTCCCCCTCTAATATTTAATTTTTATATTGCATTTTTAAACTTTGAAACTTATGCAATTTTTAATTTCTTCCTCTAGGTGTTTGGCGCATTTCCACCATGGGCAAACCGGGCATCCGACGATCGTGAAAATTTGTATAGGTGCATTATCAATTGTTTTAAGCAAACTCATTTCCTCAAAATTTGCTTCACCACCAAAATTTAGGCTCCTGCTTTGTAAACTGACCCAGAGGACAAGTTCGTCGTAACTGGAATGCATTAAAATAATGCATCAAATGGTCTCTTATTTTGATGAAATTAGAATTGGAGACATTTGAGACCAAATTAGCAACTGGGTCACCCTCAAAACTGTCAGATTTCAAACTTTTCAAAAAGCCAATTTTAACCCGGTCGCAGTCAGAAAACAATTAAAAAACCGATCAGAACTTGTCCTGGAAGCATGAAATTGAGTAGGTGTGTAACCATATGTGCCAAAAAAACATCCTGCCAAATGCATTTGTGAGATAATTTCTAAGCTGAAAATTTTTAATTGACAAAGGTGGCCTCCAGGATAGATTGAGCAGCCTGTCAACCAAGCCTTTATCGACACGTCAAAAGAATATTGGCACATCAAATTTACAAAATTTGAGGGTGCCACCACATCTAAAGCATAAGAATAGTTTCAACACACAAAGTGAAGGCCAAACTCAAAAGAACATAAAAGTCCAAACCACAAAGCCCATCACAACAACATCCAATTCTAATCTTTGCCCAAACCAAACATCTCTAGGTCATTTTTGACATAGGAGGGGCATTTTTTGCCATTGTGGCACTCTGAAATCATTGCAAACACCCAAAAAAACATTCGCCAATGCATGAGGAATGGTCGTGGGAAGATTTTGCAGCCCAAAACAACAATTTTGTGCCAAAAAATGCCTTAAAAAAAGTGCCTGAGACGAAAAAAATGTGATTGACAGCATTGACAACACTAAAACCCACCTGGAGCAGCCAAAAACTTATCAAAATTGCCACAAAAACAAAGGAAGCAACTTACTTTCACCTACAAAAGGGAGAGGACGTTACAAAATGCCCTACGATGGGCATTTTGCACCATCGCAGGGGGCTGAGGAGAGGCAACAGGGAGGGCTGCAATGGTGTGATAAGCACCAACGCAGCTCTCATTTCACTTCATAATCTTTTATTAAGTTTAATAAACTTTTACATGTCTTTCCCTATGACATTTGACTTTTCTTATCAAGTTGAAACTTTTTTTTTTAAAATGCCCCCCTCTAATATTTAATTTTTATATTGCATTTTTAAACTTTGAAACTTATGCAATTTTTAATTTCTTCCTCTGGGTGTTTGGCGCATTTCCACCGCGGGCAAACCGGGCATCCGACAATCGTGAAAATTTACACAGGTGCATTATCAATTATTTTAAGCAAACTCATTTCCTCAGAATTCGCTTCACCACCAAAATTTAGGCACCTACTTTGTAAACTGACCCACAAGACAAGTTCGTCGTAACTAGAATGCATTAAAATAATGCATCAAATGGTCTCCTATTTTGATGAAATTGGAATTGAAGATGTTTGAGACCAAATCAGCAACTGGGTCACCCTCAAAATTGTCAGATTTCAAACTTTTCAGAAAGCCAATTTTGACCTGGTCGTAGTCAGAAAATAATTAAAAGACTGATCAGAACTTGTCCTGGAAGCATGAAATTGAGTAGGCATGTAACCATATGTGTCAAAAAAACATCCTGCCAAACGGATTTGCGAGATAATTTCTAAGTTGAAAATTTTTAATTGACGAATGTGGCCTCCGGGATAGATTGAGCAACCTGTCGATCAAGCCTTTATCGACACGTCGAAAGAATATTGGCACATCAAATTTACAAAATTTGAGAGTGCCACCACATCTAAAACATAAAAATAGTTTCAACACACAAAGTGAAGGCCAAACTCAAAAGCACATAAAGGTCCAAACCACAAAGCCCCAAAAAGTTGAATTGAATGTCTCACACACATCAAAACACACAATGTGAAAACATATAAAACACCCAATGTTCAAACATAAGAAATAAAATCTAAAGTTTAAAAAAAAATCCAACAACCCATAAAATGTTTTTCATCCAAACCACAATTATGAGAAACATACCTCATCTAAAGTATAACAATAGTTTCAACACACAAAGTAAAGGATGAACTCAAAATCACACATAACAAAGGTCAAAGTCCAAACCACAGTAAGAAGTCAAAGTTAGACAATATCCAACATACAATGAAGCCAAACTCAAGTCCATATACACACTATGAAGGTCAAGGTTCAAACACACTTCAAAATTATCGGATGCTCAATGTTCAAACACAAAAAACATACAAAATGAAGGGCATAGTACATATACTTCATCAACACTCTACATATTCATTTAAACCATACAAAATACACACCATAAAAATTCTACCATGTATTCAACACACATATGAGAAACACACTTCATCTAAAGCATAAGAATAGTTTCAACACACAAAGTGAAGGCCAAACTCAAAAGCACATGCATAATAAAGGTCAAAGTCCAAACCACAATAAGAAGTCAAAGTTAGACAACTTCCAACACATAATGAAGCCAAACTCAAATACAAATACACACTTCCAAATGATAGGATGCTTAGGGTTCAAACACAAAAAAACATACAAAATGAAGGGCAAAGCACATATACTTCATCAACACACTTCATCTTCTTTCAAACCATACAAAATACACACCATAAAAAGTATACCATGTATTCAACACACCATATGAGAAACACACTTCATCTAAAGATGTATAAGAATAGATTCAACACACAAAGTGAAGCCCAAACTCAAAAGCTCATACATATTAAAGGTCAAAGTCCAAACCACAATAAGAAGTCAAAGTTAGATAATATCCAACACACAATGAAGCCAAATTCAAGTCCACATACACACTATGAAGGTCAAGGATCAAACACACTTCCAAATGATAGGATGCTCAGGGTTCAAACACAAAAAACATTAGAAATGAAGGGAAAGTACATTTAATTCATCAACACACTTCATCTTCATTCAAACCATACAAAATACACATCATAAAAAGTCTACCATGTATTCAACACACATATGAGAAACACACTTCATCTAAAGCATAAGATTAGTTTCAATAGACAAAGTGAAGGCCAAACTCAAAAACACACACATAACAAAGGTCAAAGTCCAAACCACAATAAGAAGTCAAAGTTAGACAATATCCAACACATAATGAAGCCAAACTCAAGTATGCATACACACTATGGAGGTCAAGGTTCAAACATAATTCCAAATGATAGGATTCTCAAGGTTCAAACATAAAAAACATACAAAATGAAGGGCAAAGTACATATACTTCATCAACACACTTCATCTTCATTCAAACCATACAAAATACACATCATAAAAAGTCTACCATGTATTCAAGACACATATAAACAAACACACTTCATCTAAAGCATAAGAATAGTTTCAACACACAAAGTTAAGGCCAAACTCAAAGGCACACACATATAAAGGTCAAAGTTAGATAATATCCAACACACAATTAAGCCAAATTCAAGTCCACGTACACACTATGAAGGTCAATGTTCAAACACACTTCCAAATGATAGGATGCTCAAGGTTCAAACACAAAAAACATACAAAATGAAAGGAAAAGTACATATACTTCATCAACACACTTCATCTTCATTCAAACCATACAAAATAGACATCATAAAAAGTCTACCATGTATTCAACACACATATGAGAAACACATGTCATCTAAAGCATAAGAATAGTTTCAACACACAAAGTGAAGGCCAAACTCAAAAGCACACATATAACAAATGTCAAAGTCGAAACCTCCATAAGAAGTCAAAGTTAGACAATATCCAACACACAATGAAGCCAAACTAAGTCTGCATACACACTATGAAGGTCAAAGTTCAAACACACTTCCAATTGATAGGATGCTCAAGGTTCAAACACAAAAAACATACAAAATGAAGGGAAAAGTACATATACTTCATCAATACTTTTCATCTATTCAAACCATACAAAATGCACACCATAAAAAGTCTACCATGTATTCAACACACATATGAGAAACACACGTCATCTAGAGCATAAGAATAGTTTCAACACACAACGTGAAGGCCAAACTCAAAAGCAGACACATAATAAAGTTTAAAGTCCAAACCACAATAAGAAGTCAATGTTAGACAATATCCAACACACAATGAAGCCATACTCAAGTTCACATATACACTATGAAGGTCAAGGTTTAAACACACTTCCAAATGATAGGATTCTCAAGGTTCAAACACAAAAACATACGATGAAGGGAAAAATACATATACTTCATCAATAGACTTCATCTTCATTCAAACTATTCAAAATACACACCATAAAAAGTCTACCATGTATTCAACACACATATGAGAAACACACTTCATCTAAAGCATAATAATAGTTTCAACATCCAAAGTGAAGGCCAAACTAAAAAGCACACACATAATAAAGGTCAAAGTCCAATTCACAATAAGAAGTCAAAGCTAGACAATATCCAACACACAATGAAGCAAAACTCAAGTCCACATACACACTACGAATATCAAGGTTCAAACACACTTACAAATATTAGGATGCTCAAGGTTCAAACATAAAAAACATACAAAATAAAGGGTAAAGTACATATACTTCAATCAACATAGTTCTTCTTCATTCAAACCATACAAAATACACACCATAAAAAGTCTACCATGTATTCAACACACATATGAGAAACACGGTTCATCTAAAGCATAAGAATAGTTTCAACACACAAAGTGAAGGCAAAACTCAAAAGCACACACATAATAAAGGTCAAAGCCCAAACCACAATAAGAAGTCAAAGCTAGACAATATCCAACACACAATGAATCCAAACTCAAGTCCACATACACAATATGAAGATCAAGGTTTGAACACAGTTCCAAATAATAGTATGCTCAAGGTTCAAACACAAAAAACATACAAAATGAAGGGCAAAGTACCACTACAACAAAATAGGCAATTAGCACCTAAAATATCGCCAGAATTTAGTGCATTTGAGTCCATGAATTAGACACTTCTGCCAGTGCCAAACTGGGCACCCAATTGCGTTTGACTTTTGTACCGTATTTAGCGCCAGGTTTAGCACCGGTTATAACGCCAGGTTTAGCGTCAGATTTTAGTCTTAGGTTTAGCGTCAGATTTTGTTGCTTCTAATTTGGCTCCTGATTCTACTTCTAGTTTTGCTTCTTGTGTTGCTTCCAAGTTTGCTTTCAGTTTTGCTTCTGGTTTTACTTCCAGTTTTGCTTCTAGGTTTGCTTCCAATTTTGCTTCCACTGTTGCTTCCAATTTTGCTTCCAGGTTGCTTTTGGTTTTGCTTCCATTTTTGCTTCTAATTTTAATTCTTGTTTTGCTTCTAGTTTTGCTTTCAATTTTGCTTCTGGTTTTGCTTCCAATTTTCCTTCCTGGTTTGCTTCCAGTTTGGCTTCCAATTTTGCATCCAGTTTTGCTTCTAGTTTTGCTTCCAATTTTGCTTCTAGTTTTTCTTCCACTGTTGCTTCCAATTTTGCTTCTGGTTTTGCTTTTGATTTTGCTTCCAATTTTGCTTCTGGTTTTGCTTTCGATTTTGTTTCCAATTTTGTTTTCGATATAACGTCACTTGTTGCTTCCAATTTTGCTTCTATTTTTGTGTATTTTGTTGCTTCTAATATGGCTACTATTATTGTGTCTTTTGTTGCTTCTAAAATTGCTTCCATTATTACTTCTTTGTTTGCTACCTGAATTGCTTCTGTTTTTGCTTCCTAGATAATGCCAAGTTTTTCTTCCAAGATTGCTTCTAGTTTGGCTTCCATTGTTGCTTCCTTTTTTGCTTCTAAAAATGCTTCTTGTTTTGTTACATTTATTAATTTAATATGTTTTATTTCAATTTAATTAGTTAAATATATCATGCCTCTTAAATAACTCATATGATTATAGATTAAGTAATTTAATTATTTAACTCATATGATTAAATAACAAGATAATTATTATAACATGATCATCATCTATAATTAAAACAAGTGAGTTAAATATCTATAATTTAATTGAATTTGACATCCATCCTGAGCAGTAAATCAAAATCATCATACATAATAAATATACATCCAAAAATCATTGACCACTTTCAATATATATAAATTGACAAGTCAATACTGGTAAGATCATCATCATATATAACTAAAATAAGTGAAAGTCAAATATGCCAGTAGATCAATAACATGTCAAAATGATACATGGACAAATGATATAAGTAAAAATGATAAATTATGTAACTCAAAATGGTACAAGTCAAGATGATACATGTCCAAATGATATAAGTCAAAATGATACATAAATTTATGATACAACTCATTAATATGGTACTGCAAGCCGTGAAAATGATACATATGATAGTGACCATGAAAAGAGGCATCATAACGATATATCAACAATGATCTATGATGCAGTCTATATGATCGTGAATGTCACTGGCTACTACCAGCAACTGCCTCATCATCATCATCACCATCATGATCATCCTCATCATCGGCCTTGGTGTCTTCTGTATCTGCATCATCATCATCCTCTGCCATGTGATCTATACTAAAACCAACATAATCTGGATCTCTATCATGAGGATCATCTTGATCTTTTGGAAGACTCGTGTTCTGCAAACAAAAAATATTTAAAATGAAAAGTTATTATTTATTTCATGAAATAATTTATTTTTCTGTTATATATCTAATATTACAACATATGAAACAAAATCATAATCATATTACATCATATCAAAGTGCACACACCATAATAAAATTTCAAAAAGTTACAGCTAATATGTCATTCCAATGATGTAAAACATGCAACAATTCTAATAAACATTAGCAAAGATCATAAAAAAATTTGTTATAAATTTAACTATCAACTATAAATTCTATTACATAACCTTAAGTTTCACAAATTTCTTGGTCCATGTATGTTCTTTTTCACTATTAATCTAATAACTTGCATTAGACAGAAACATTAAAGAGTTTTTAAGTAGCAGTTGATTAAATTCTCTTACATGTCATTAAGGAATGCACGGTTTTTTTTCAACAATTATTTATCTTAAGGTTCATGAGTAACCTTAAGATAAAGGTCTATTTTGTTTGAAAAAAAAAATGAAGTTAGCAATATGGCTTTATCTAGCCGATTTTAGAAAGAAAAAATGTTAGCCCTATTCCCCCTCACGGGCCTTCAATGTGAGTGGGAATAGGGCAAATTTGGAGATTTAGAAAGAAAGATAACGTTTAGGGCGTCTTCAAGATAGCCAATCCAGGTAAGGAGGTCAACCATGCACACATAATGATCAATTGTAGGTGTAATGCAATAAGGGTTACAAATATGATTGAAGTATGCACATCTCTCATCCACTAAACCTGCATGGCAACATGCACCTAAAATACAAGCAAAGCTTACAATGTTAGGATATGTTCTAGAGTGCTTAATTAATTCAAAGATTTTGAGAGCGTCCTTACAAAATCTATTTTGTGCATATCCTGCAATCATTCCATTCCATGAGATGACATCTCTTTGAGGAATTCTGTCAAACAATTCACTTTTTTTGTCTATGATTCCATATTTTGTGTATATCCTGCAATCTTTGCAATCCATGAGACCACATTTCTTTGAGGCATTCTGTCAAACAGTTTGCGTACCTTTTCTATGTTTCCACATTTTTCATACAAGTCTAGCAAGGCAGTTGCAACTACAACATCTGACAAAATTCCTCTATCCTTTTTTGTTTATGATGAACAAAGTACCACACTAAGGGCCATACAACTACAAACTATCTAATGCAGGAGCATCCAATGGTGCAAGGGCAATCTTGCATCACCCAAAAGATGTTTCTTCAAAATCATTACAGTTGTTTTCATTTCTTTCCATAATTAGTATTTTTGGTTCCATAATATCTTGAATAATGATGTAGGACTTTCAGTTTTTCCAAAACTGCTAAAAATAGCAAATTGCCAGTTTTGGAAAGTTTACCTGCCATTTTAGGAAAGTTTGCATTTGGGCATGAATTGAAGCAAAAAATTATAGAAAGCTTCATAACGAAAATATAAGATCTTTGGAAAAGGACTTAGGCAAAGATCATTTGTGAGCTGAAAGATATTAAAGTTTTTGTTTTCTGAAAAGCCCTTGAAAATTTCTAAAATGAGATATGAGGCACTAAAACATCCCATAACATCCTAAAAAGTTGATAGAAATCTGTTTACTAATTTCTAGCATGATAGTTCACATCGCGAGCTTTCCGGTGCTTAAAACGGTTCGTCAATCGGACACCCGGATCAAAAGTTATGCTTCCCAGAAGTTGACCTACTTTTGGAGGGAGTTGCAAATTTTGAAATTTAGTTGGAGGCAGCCAAAAAGTGCTATTTATGACTATTTTGATAACCCTGGGAAGGAGGAGAGTTAAAGGGGAAAGTGTAGACTCAAGAATAGGGGGAAAACAGAAACCCTAGCTAATTTGGGGTTACAGAAGGCAGAAGATTCCAGAGCCTGGTGATGTGTAGCTGTAGTGTGTTGCAGCCTATGGAAGATTGATTCCTCTAATTGTAATTGATCTTCTATAATGTAATAAGTTGTCCAAATCAATAAAGAAATATTCTATTTTCTGTGTGCCATTTCTATTGTTGTGTGCTTTATAATTTACCCCACTCATCAAGTGGTATCAGAGCAAGGGTTCCTGAGGGTGTACACAGATCGCCGACCGTGAGGTAGTTTGCACCAAGACCTGAGGCTGTGGGTTTGCTGTGGAAATCAAGATGCCTCCACAAAGAAATCATATTGGGAGGAATGCTTTGATGGAAGAGGGTTTTAGAGCCCTACAAAGGTAAATCGACGCATTGCAAGAGGAGCTGCGAAGAGGGTTTGAGCCGAGAACAAGAGAAGAAAGCGAGGATGAAGCTGAAGAAGAGCTATCTAAGGATGAACAAGAAGCTGCAGGAGATCCTACTAAAGTTAGGTTGTTGAGGGCCATTTCTAAGATTGGAAAGAGGCCTAGGATCAAAGTTTCTACACATTCTGGAGATTTGAATCCAGAACAGATTATTGATTGGATCAATGACATGGAGGAGTATTTTGAGTATAAGATGTGGAGGACCCAAATCGGGTTAAGTTTGCAAAAACAAAGTTGAAGGGCCATGCCAATATTTGGTGGAAGGAGGACCAATTAGAGAGGAACAGAAGAGGAAAAGGAAATATCACTAGATGGGATCAGATGGTGGAGAAACTAAACAAGCAGTTCATTCCTATAGACTATGAGATGGAGTTGCTGAATAAGCTAGAAGGACTGAAGCAAGGTAACAAGTCTCTTAAGGAGTATATGGAAGAGTTTTATAAGATTACTATTAGGACAGGCTATGTAGAGGCCAACAAGGAGAAGGTAGCCCATTACATTAATAGATTGAGGCCAAGTATTCAAGAGGAGCTAAGCCTGGTCAGAATGACCACTATAGAAGATGCGTACCAGTTTTCCTTGAAGGTGGAAGAGAAGCTGAATAAAAGATTTGATAGCAAGCAAAGGAGAAGAGGTCAAGGCAGAAGGACTGGTGGAAGACCCTATGGAGGCCATAATGAAGAACAAAAGAAAAGTTGTGAAGAAGCTGGCACCAGTTGAAATCAGAGAGGAGATAATGCCTACTGCCCCTGTGACCAGAACAATGGTGAGTAAAGAGGAAGAGGAAGAGGCCGACCTGGGCAAGGACCCAGAAGAGGAGGTTTTAGAGGAACCTGTTTCCAATGTGGAGAAGAAGGGAATCAAGCATACGAGTGTCCACAACATCAAGGAAGGACAAATAGAAGACCTGAAGGTAATGCACGCGTTGCACATGTAAATGAAGATGCACAATCTGAGCGTTCTGAGGATGATGAAAGGGGAGAAACCCTAGTTGTCAGAAGAACTTTGTTGAATGAGGAGAAAGAACCCAATCAGAAGAAGAGTTCATTTCGTACAAGGTGCAAATGTGAAGGTAAGTGTTGTGATATTATTATTGACAGTGGAAGTACTGACAATCTTGTTTTAGAGGAGATGGTTGACAAGTTAAAGTTGACAAGAAGAAAGCATCCACATCCATATCAGATTGCATGGTTGCAAAAGGACCATAGAGCTTTGGTCAATGAGTAGTGTTTAGTGAAGTTCAAGATTGGGGACTACCATGATGAGGTGCTATGTGATATCATACCAATGGATGTATGTCATATGCTATTGGGGAGGCCGTGGCAGTATGATAGGAGCGTTGTCCATGATGGCCGTGCAAACACATATTCCCTAACAAAGGATGGAGTTCATCATAAGTTGAAGCCCTTGAAGGAGGTGGAAGAAAAGGTATGTAGTACTGCCAGAATTTGCTTGGTAGATGGTAGGAAATTTTTGGAGGGTATGAAGCATGATTGTCATTGCTTTGCATTGATTCCTAAGAGTAGTCAAGAGGAATGTGAAGATGTATCAGCAGAAGTTTCAGATATGTTGGAAGAATTTCAGGACATTATCTTTGATAATGTACTAGAAGGTTTACCACCAGTAAGGAAGATAAGCCATCAAATGGATTTGATACCAGGAGCCAGTTTGCCAAACAAGGCAGCCCATAGAATGACCCGTGCAAAGAATAAAGAACTGAACAAACAAGCTCAGGAGCTATTGAGAAAGGGACTGATAAGGGAGAGCCTATGTCCATGTGTGATACCTGTAGTACTAGCACCAAAGAAAGATGGAGAGTGGAGAATGTGTATAGATTCTTGAGCCATAAATAAGATCATGATCAAGTACAAATTTCCATTGCCAAGAATGGATGACATAATGGATTGTTTGAGTGGAGCCAAGTACTTCATGAAGATTGACCTGAAGAGTGGGTATCACTAGATCCAAATTAGAGAAGAAGATGAATGGAAGATAGCCTTCAAGACAAAGGAGGGTTTGTATGAGTGGTTAGTCATGCCATTTGGGCTAACCAATGCACCGAACACATTCATGCAGCTCATGAATGAGGTATTGAAAGAATTTTTGGGAAGTTTTGTTATTGTTTATTTAGATGATATTCTGATTTTTAGTAAGACTTGGGATGAGCATATGATGTATATCAGAAGAGTTTTTGAGAAGCTGAGGGAGGAGAAGTTGATCAATCTGAAGAAATGTAGTTTTGCAATGGAGTTGGTATACCTAGGATTTGTTGTCTTAGAGGAAGGTCTTAAGATAGACCCAAAGAAGGTGAGGGCTATCATTGAATGGCCTACGCCAAGGAGTGCCATAGAGGTACGATCTTTTCATGGTTTGGCAAGTTTTTACAGAAAGTTTATCAGAAATTTTATTAGCATTTTTGCACCCCTAACTGAGACAATGAGAGGGGATAGAATAGAGTTTAGATGGACTAAAGGAGAAGACAAAAGCTTTGATGCATTGAAGAAGAAAGTAAGAGAGCAACCTAATTTGGCACTTCGAGATTTCAATAAGGTATTTCAGGTAGATTGTGATGCTAGTGGCAGTGCTATAGGAGTTGTTTTGAGTCAAGAAGGTAAGCCCATTGCCTATTTTAGTGATAAGCTTAATGATGCCAAGAAAAAGTATTATATTTATGATCAAGAATTTTATGCAATAGTTCAGGCTTTGAAGAAATGGAGACATTATTTGTTGCCAAAAGAGTTTGTTTTATATACAGATCATCAGGCTTTACAGTATCTTAATAGTCAAGGAAAGTTGAATCAAAGGCACTTAAAATGGGTTGAGTTTTTGCAGAGTTATACCTTTGTTTTGAAGCACAGATGTGGGAAGTCCAACAAAGTTGCAGATGCCTTGAGCAGGAGGCAAAATTTGTTGACAGAAATGAAGATAGAGGTTGTTGGGTTCGATGAGCTCAAAAGTTTGTATCCTGAAGATCCAAATTTTGCAGAGGCTTGGAAAGCTTGCCTGGAGCCTATTACTTTGGATAGGACAAAATAGTTGAATTTCATAATCCAAGATGGCATGTTGTTTAAAGGAAGCCAGTTGTGCATTCCGAGGAGTTCCATGAGAGAGAACCTGATTAAGGAGAAACATAGTGGAGGATTGGCTAGACATTTTGGTCGAGATAAGACCATTGCTATTGTTGGTGAAAATTATTATTGGCCACAGTTGCAGCAAGATGTGAGGAAATTTGTGCAGTGTGTCACATGGCAAAAGGAACAAATCAAAATATAGGGCTATATCAGCCATTACCTGTACTAGAGAAGCCATGGAATGATATTAGTATGGATTTTGTTCTTGGTTTACCAAGGACACAGAGAGGACATGATTCCATTTTTGTGGTGGTGGACAGATTCTCAAAGATGACACATTTTATTCCTTGCAAGAAGACTAATGATGATGTTCATATTGCAGAGTTATTTTTCAGGGAGGTGGTGAGATTACACAGTCTACCAAAGAGCATAGTTTCAGATCGAGATACCAAGTTTGTTGGTTATTTCTAGAGGACATTGTGGAACAAGTTGAAGATAGATTTGAAGTTTAGTTCTATACACCATCCATAGACTGATGGATAGACCGAAATGGTTAATAGGAGTTTGGGTAACCTGCTACGATGCTTAGTAGGAGATAAGCCCAAGGGATGGGATTTGATTTTACCACAGGCAAAATTTGCTTACAATAATTCTGTCAATAGGAGTATTGGTAAATCGGCATTCCAGATTGTATATGGGAATAGTCCAAGAAATGTATCAGAGTTAAGGAATCGGGACAAAGGAGAAAAGATAAGTGTCAAGGCTGAAAACTTTGTAGAACACATGAAGAATTTGCATGAAGAGGTGAGAAAGTACATTAATAAGATGAATATTCAGTACAAGGCTAAAGCAAATCAGAAGAAGAGATATAAGGAGTTCCAGGTAGGAGATGAAGTCATGGTTCACTTGAGAAAAGAAAGGTTCCCAATTGGAACATACAATAAGTTAAAAATGAAGAAATTTGGACCATGTAGAATCCTGAAGAAGCATGATTCAGGAAATGCATATGAGGTAGAGTTATCGAGTGGGATAAATATTTCTCCTATTTTCAACATTACTAATTTATTAGAATATCATGAAGGTGGAACAGAGGATGGACCGATAGAAGAACAGTGGAGTATTTCAACATCTACTTCAATGGAGGAGATAGAAGAGATCTTGGATAGCCATGTGGGAAGAAGTAATCAGAATCTAGGAAATATGAAGAATATTTGGTGAAATCGAAAGGAAGGCCTATTGAAGATTCTTGTTGGTTGTCTAAGGCAGAGGTTGATCATTTTGGTTTTCCTCAAACAAACACCTGAGACGTGACAGGGTCACTTCTCAAATTACCCTGGATGTCTGATGCAGGAGCATCCAGTGGTGTAAGGGAAATCTTGCATCACCCAAAAAGATGTTGCTGAACAAAATCATTACAGTTGTTTTCATTTCTTTCCATAATTAGTATTTCTAATTACATAATCTCTTGAATAATGATGTAGGACTTTCAGTTTTTCCAAAACTACTAAAAATAGCAAATTGCCAGTTTTGGAAAGTTTACCTGCCATTTTAGGAAAGTTTGCATTTAGGCACGGATTGAAGAAAAAACATACAAAAAGATTCATAATGGAAATATAAGACCTTTGGTGAAGGAATCAGGTAAAGATCATTTGTGAGCTGAAAGATATTAAAAAAATTTTTTCTGAAAAGCCCTTGAAATTTTTTGAAATGAAATATGAGGCACTAAAATGTCCCATAATGTCCTAAAAAGTTGATAGAAATGGCGTGATAGTTCACATCGCAAGCTTTCCAGCCCTTAAAATGGTTCGTCAATCGGACACCCGGATCAAAAGTTATGCTTCCCGAAAGTTGACCTACTTTTGGAGGGAGTTGCAAATTTTAAAATTTAGCTAGAGGCCGCCACAAAGTGTTATTTATGACTATTTTGGAAACTCTAGGTAGGAGGAGAGTTAAGGGGGAAAGTGTAGAGTCAAGAATAGGGGGGAAACAGAAACCCTAGCTGATTTGGGGTTACAGAAGGTAGAAGATTCCAGAGCCTGGTGATGTGTAGCTGTAGTGTGTTGCAGCCTGTGGAGGATTGATTCCTCTTATTGTAATTGAGATTCTGTAATGTAATAAGTTGTCTAAATCAATAAAGAAATATTATATTTTTTGTGTGTCATTTCTATTTTTGTGTGCTTTCTATTGTTATGTGCTTTATGATTTACCCCCCTCATCACTATCTAGTGGTGGGAGCTCAAGCTATTAATGCCATATACTTCCCTCTTGCTCAACAGATACCTAATTGCACCATATGTCATGAGACTCATGAAATTGTCCACTACTGCAAAAGTGAAAGGATGTTCCTATCAATTACTAGTGCAAGGTTTGTCACATATCAATCTCTTGAAGGCAAGGATGGAAGTGCGTCTGAATAGAGGTGGGCAAAATGAGTGCAGAAGTACTGCTAAAGTGCAAATCATTGCAGGCTTGACATAGTCTGTCCACTCATTTGCTAGCCTTGGGATTTGCAGGCTTTGATGAAGCCTCTCAAGGATTCTATAAAACAAGAGGCCACCGTAGGAGTAGGAGAATCCTTAAGCAGGATACGATGGCAGACTCTAAGAATGAACCTACAAATGGAGGCAGTCCAAATTATGTGAATGTACCACCTTCCCATAGGTGGCAAAATCCCGTGCATGGAAATTTTAAGCTAAGGCGAGATTGAAGCAGATTATGTTGTTTGTTCTCAAGAATGGTCCAAATGAAGCGATGCCTCAGCATTTCAAAGTGGAGTGCCACTGCGAGGAGGATGAAACTAGAGGGCAATAGATTGCGTACTTGTTCAACAAACCTCTAATGAAGAAAAAGTGGCCATCTTGAAAGTGATTGGGGTTGGTTTCTGGTCAGGAGGGCACACGCATGACGGACAAGTGCCGGAATGTTTTTTCCAGAACTATGTGCAGGTTGTGGGAGCAAGGCTCTGGGGGCTAAGAGCTGTGATAAGATTGGTGAGGGAAGATCTAATGGACATGGTCAAGAATGCCATGGATGGTGTGGTAGTGGAGATTGAACAGGGATTTGCTCTTGCCACCCTCAGCTTAAATGAGGAGAAGAAGAAGGTGAAGCTGTACAAAGCCTGGGCCCTCTACAAATAGGGCGCAGAGAAAGAAAATAACATAGGAGAGTTTTTGAAATTCCTGGAAGCTGACCTGGGTCTGATTGATGAAAATGTAATAGCTAGGATGGTGTATATTGCTGAAGGCATAGGTTATATATATCACTAGATGTAATGCCTCAGCTTTCTATGTAACTTTTTTTTATATTTTAATATAGGGAGCTACCCCCATATCTGGTAGTGTTTACCAAAAAAACACATTTCTTTGAGACATTCTGTCAGACAGTTCATGTGCCTTGTCTATGCTTCCACATTTTGCATACATGTCTAATAGGGAAATTGCAACTACAACATCTAAAAAAATTCCTCTATCCTTTATGTATTGATGGATGTCCATACCCTATTCCAAAGCTCCCATTTTGACACAGGCAGGGAGGATGCTGGCAAAGGTTGTCGAATTTGGCTTTACACCAGCTAATTTTGCATTTGCTTTAAAATTTCTAAAGCCTTTTCAACAAATCCATTTTGTGCATATCTTGCAGTCATTGCAGTCCATGAGAACACATTTGTTTGAGGCATTCTGTCAAACAATTCATGTGCCTTGTCTATGCTTCCACATTTTGCATACATGTCTAACAGAGCAACTGCAACTACAACATCTAATAAAATTCTTCTATCCTTTATGTATTGATGGATGTCCATACCCTATTCCAAAGCTCTCATTTTGACAGAGGCAGGGAGGATGGTGGCAAAGGTTGTGGAATTTGGCTTTACACCAGCCAATTGCATTTTCTTTAAAATTTTTGAAGCCTTTTCAACAAATCCATTTTGTGCATATCCTACAATCATTGCAGTCCATGAGACCGCATTTCTTTGAGGCATTATGTCAAACAGTTCATGTGCCTTGTCTATGCTTCCACATTTTGCATACATGTCTAACAGGGCAGTTGCAACTACAACATCTTACAAAATTCCTCTATCCTTTATGTATTGATGGATGTGTTGGGACAAAAATTTGAACCCTAAGGAATTCACCCATAAGATCAATTTCCCGCAATGTACTTTTCATTTATTTAATCAGTATCCCCACCATATCCACCTTTGACCCACAAAAAATTCATATACAGTGTGTCAAAGCCTTAGTCTTTATGGAAGAACCTTCGACATATCAAAAGGACTTCTTCAAAAATCACTTTGACACCCCAAAAAATGTTAAAAGGTGATCAGGAAGTCGGTGTGACACCTTTAATGTGTCACACCGATAAAACAATTAAACCAATAACCGCATACATGAACACTTGACAAGTATTTTGAGTTCAAAGAGACAAAGATATCAGAGTGTCGGGATGAATCTTTTTGAGGTCTCTTTGACATTCCAGCCAGAAAGGAACCTATCGATGAGATTTCAAAATATAGAAGTAACATTCCATTTTGGCATGACGGGGTGACTTAGAGATATGTCCTGCTGAACGATTGATATTTTGAATTGTCAAAGGGAGTCCATATTTAGTCTCCCCGAAAAAATGAACATGCCAATAATTAAGAAAACATTAAGGAAAGGCACATATATCGAAAGGAGGGGATTTCGGCAAGACCACCATTTGAGCTATAACAAGGTCCCGATAAATAAAGAAATAATAAATCCTTCAAACGAAATGATTATTTTGGTGAGGTGACACGAGGTAATATGTTGCAAAAAATTTAATGTTTCCCTAATGATTTGAAAGCCGCCATTAATGATCAGAGTAGATTAAAAGGGGAAATATTGAAATATTTGGTTCAGTATGCAAGCACAAGAGCTGGGGAAAGCATCTGCAATTGATATAGTTTGATTTTCCAAGTAAGTATTAGGAAGCTTAAGCTTTCTGATTCAGAATTGCATCTAATAAAAATCTCTTGCATTCCATCATGGAAGAAACATCTGATAACCCTAAGGCTAAAAGGCAAAAGTTAAACGAAAGACACCTAAACAATGACTTAATAGACCAATGTCCAAGATCAGGGCAAGAATCCTGGAGGAATACCCAATTAAATCCAAAAGCAAAGAAATTAGAGGATGAATACAAACAAGTAGGAGATGTATGGATTCCTGTAAGGGGGTATGATCTTTTCATCTACCACTACAAGAAAATGCATAGGCGTTCCCCTGTGTCAAACCCATGGTGGCTGAATTTAGGAAAGTTGGTAGTGCCAAATGTTTTTATGAATGTGGAATTCCTAAAAATGTTAGCTAAAAGCTATGACCTGCAGAACTGCATGATTGAATTGAAGGATGGTACGGGATTTTTCACTATCACCCGAGACTACATTTCAATGGTGTTCCAACTAGATAGTAGCTTTGATGTGAACCTCAGAATTAGGGATTTAATTGGTGAATATTATAACTTGAGTAACAATTACAAAAGATGGAAGTTGCCTATGCACTGACCCCGTGATGGAAACAACAAATTAAGGGTTTTTTCAGTTGTAGAGGATCCCCCATTTTCCATTGAACTGTTTGAAGAATACTTTTAGTATACTTATTACTCTATATGCCAATTGTTAGGAGTGGAGGCCTCAATGTTTATGGAAGTAGCTCCCATGGTTTTAACAGCTGATATCCAAAGCCAATAGGCCCTACATTTTGATTATGCTGAGTTCTTAACTAGTACCCTTCACAACAAACTAGTTTCCATCAAGGGAGGAGGTAGTAAATTCAGGCATTACTCCCTATTAATGCATCTCATTTTGTATGAAGGCCAAAACTTTGGATTGTGGGACAAATGCCTGGGAGTAAGGGACTTGGATATAAATGGAGATGTGAATCCCATCCAAAGATGGATTGCCATATGGGACAAAAGGTGTGACAAATCCCATTATATATATTTTGAAGAGTACTTCATGAAACCAGTGTATAAACACTTAGGGCTTCCTTATAATTACAACCTATCACCCAAAATTTAGAAGTTTTTGAGACCAAAGGACAAGTATGAGACTAGAAAATTTGCTCATAATTTGGGAGATTGGTATTCTTACACTGACTGTACAAAAATAAGAGTGTTTGGATTTGAAGGGTCTCCTCTGCTACTACCAAACACTTGTCCTGATAGGGTGGCTTATCTAGAGATTGTAAGATAGCTTGCTCTTTCTAATTTTATGCACTTAAAAAGACATAATAAGCAGTCTTTTATGCTAGGCACTCTATGTTTTGGTGATTTCACAGTTATGTCTGACAAGGGGTACCAGTTAATTGATAAAAATTTGGAACATTATAGGCTACCATCAGGGAGTTGTAGAGAAAGCTTTGATCTAGAAGGTTTCATAAACAGTGTCAAGACAAAATAAAAGCTTACAGGATATGACCATGTTTTATTTGTCGATGATGACCTGGTTAGAAACTGTGATGAGCAAGCTACAATTGAAAGAAGAGATTTGTATTATAAGATAACACTTGTTGAGGCTTGGAGGGTAGCCAAAAACCCCACTTATAGCGGAGCCTTCATGGATGTGAATGATCCTATTGAAAGGCTAGATACGTTGATAATAAATGCTGCAGATTTGATTCAAAATGTCCCTTCCTATGTTTTTGAAAGAAAAGGAAAAGCTATTAAAGGAACTCAAGTAGAAGATGAGATTCCTATTTGCCAATTATCTCCTCAACAAACTCCAAAAATTTCTTTTGAAGAAGAAAGTGAAGAGGGGAAAAATAAAGACTTGCAAGGATCCTCTTCACTTATTGAGGAATATGAGCCCCTTGTGGATAGAGAGGAAGTCAGAATAGAAACGCCTAATGAATTAACATATGGTGTGAGATATTTGGCCAGTCAGAAATTCATTGCAGATGTTGATTTCATTAAAACCTCAAAATTCAAAGCCTTACTTTATCAGTAAAAAGGAAAATAGGCCAGGGAAAGGATGAAGGACATTACTCCTAAAGTTCAAGAGGAAGTTCTACAAGAACTTTAGTCATAAATAGATAATTCCATGAATGACATGGCACCAAAAAAGGTAGACAATTGCTCAAAGAAGCAGGAGTGGTATTGGTCCCTGGGTGGGACATGACTTCAGCCATTCTTTTTTATACCTTCAAAAAGAATCAAGAAAAGAAAATGTAGCTTAGTATTGAGGCATTAGATAAGATTAAGAATGGATCAGGCTATGACCTTGATAAAAATATATTGCTAATATGGTCCCTCTATCCTTCACATAAGAAACCTGAGGTTATAAATAATCCTGATGAAGCATTTGGCCATTTGTTGATCCAGAGAGTTGAGGACACATACCCTCTTCAAACTGTTGACCTCAATATCAATGTGGTAAGATTTACAAAGGCTCAGATTGAGTAGCTGATAAAGAAAAACAATGCTTATATGGTTGAGAATGCAAAACTAAGACAAGAGGTGGCCACTTACAAGGATATATTGCCTTCAAGTTCTTATTCACCCTACTTGGAAAAAGATCAAAAGATCCTTGAAGCAAAAGCTGATTCAAATTACTGGAAGAACAAAGCTAAAAAGTTTCAAAAGAAAAGTGAACAGCTTGAGGTCAAGATAAAATCAATCAAATACCACATGGCCTCAACATTGATCAAAAGAAGATTTGATAAAATAATGAAGTTTAGTGACCAAACCTGGAGTATGCATAAAAGGACATATCTTGCACATTAAGAGCATAAAAGGCTTCATTTGAGGCTATTAGAAACGAAAGAAGAATTGAGTGCTAAGTCAGGTCTATAGGGTCAAATACTTGAGGATTGTCAAGCATGAAAAGTATAACACCTACATTGACTGATGACCTAAATGATTTTGATCAAAACCTTGAGTAAACATTTCCAAACTTCTTTTCTAGAAGTGATCTTCGAGATAAGGATGACTAGGTAAGGGAAATGAGCCAGATGCTGCAACCACTCTCGGATAAGGTGAATGATGAAGAAAAAGTATTGGATAATACTTATCAGTGCCTCAAGAAGTTGTTCGCCCTGGAATTTTCTATAACTGATATAATTGCTTTAGATACACGTGTTGAATAGGAGTACATTGATCACCTAGCCAAAGTAAACATGTTTATATCTAGGACACAATGAATATACAGGAGTGCGGAGATACATTTTTGAGCAGATACCTTGGACATGTCAAAATTGATCCTGAAGAGATGACTTTGCCAGCCCTATGGGTCACAAGTCTACCTCTAATGAATAACCTAGCACAGTATTGATCGCCTTGCGTATCTACAAATTATTTTATTATTTCCTTAATCATTGCATTAGTTAGGAGTATGTTTATGAAAAGGCATGCACTTTCAGATTGAAGCTTGTTTCGCATCCCATAAATAAGGGATACCAAGGCCACTTCAAATTATGAGAACAATTACAAGAATCTTTAATATATATATGCAAATCTAAAACTTGCAATACGTATGTTATGTTATATTCTCATGTGCTTTGAACTTATAATTTAATGCAAAGGAGTAGAAGTTATCTGGTGGGTTATATTTTTGGTGTTTAATTGCTGTGTGGAATTTCATGTTTATGAGTTGTGTGGTTGTCTCCAAAATGATTTCTTAAATTAGTTCAAATTAATATATCAAGGGTATGTTTAATTTGTCAGAGCACAATTATTGTTTATGTGTGATCAATTTGATTGTTTTATGTGGAAAGTTGATTTAATTTCTACTAAAGCTGCTTGTGTTTATTGGTCTCTACCTAAGAGTTAAAAATCCTTTAAGATTGGTCATCTTGATAGGTTTCCTTTCCACTGGAATAAAAATGCTTTCCTACGATCACAATGATTTAAGAAAATATCATTGGGATAAGTAAGAACCTTACAACTCAACATCTTTGCACATCTACACAAGGTGTAGATTCACCTAAGTGCCCAGTAATCTAAGTTAAACCAATTATAGGGATCCATATACCATTAAATTTTGACTCTATTGCCCAATAGATGAAAGCACTGGTCATCACAAATATCATTTCACAATCTTATTCATAATTTTCAAACTTCAAACACTTTCATTAGGAACTAATAGGTAAAACTCTGCATCTACCTCACACATGTGTGTAATAGTGAGTAGATTGCTCAAAATCAGGATCACTTTCAAGCTTTCAAAATCTACTTTATCATTCAGGTACACCCACTTCGGTTTGCAGAGCCTAAAGAGTAGGGGGTTTTCAATTACATAAACCCTGTTTTGTTAGCCAAAAACATATTAAGAGATTGGCACCCTCTTATGGTTTAATAACCAGTGTTTTTGAGACCTAACAGGATGTCCATACCCTATTCCAAAGCTCCCATTTTGACACAAGCAAGGAGGATGGTGGCAAAGGTTGTGGAATTTGGCTTTACACTAGCCAATTGCATTTGCTTTAAAATTTATGAAGCCTTTTCAACAAATCCATTTTGTGCATATCCTGCAGTTATTGCAGTCCATGAGACCACATTTATTTGAGGCATTATGTCCAACAGTTCATGTGCCTTATCTATGCTTCCACATTTTGCATACATGTCTAACAAGGTAGTTGCAACTACAACATCTGAAAAAATTCCTCTACCCTTTATGTATTGATGGATGTCCATACCCTATTCCAAAGCTCCCATTTTGACACAAGCAAGGAGGATGTTGGCAAAGGTTGTGAAATTTGGCTTTACACTAGCCAATTGCATTTGCTTTAAAATTTTTGAAGCCTTTTCAACATATCCATTTTGTGCATATCCTGTAGTCATTACAGTCCATGAGACCACATTTCTTTGAGGCATTCTATCAAACAGTTCACTTGCCTTGTTTATGCTTCCACATTTTCCATACATGTCTAACAAGGCAGTTGCAACTACAACATTTGATAAAATTCCTCTATCCTTTATGTATTGATGGATGTCCACAGCCTATTCCAAAGCTCCCATTTTGACACAGGCAGGGAGGATGCTGGCAAAGGTTGTGGAATTTGGGTTTACACTAGCCAATTGTATTTGCTTTAAATTTTCTAAAGCCTTTTCAACAAATCCATTTTGTGCATATCCTGCAGTCATTGCAGTCCATGAGACAACATTTCTTTGAGGCATTCTGTCAAACAGTTCACGTGCCTTGTCTATGCTTCCACATTTTGCATACATGTCTAACAGAGCAGTTGTAACTACAACATCTGACAAAATTCCTCTATCCATTGTGTATTGATGGATGTCCATACCCTATTCCAAAGCTTCCATTTTGACACAGGCAGGGAGGATGGTGGCAAAGGTTGTGGAATTTGGGTTTACACCAGCCAATTGCATTTGCTTTAAAATTTCTGAAGCCTTTTCAACAAATCCATTTTGTGCATATCATGCAGTCATTGCAGTCCATGAGACCACATTTCTTTGAGGGATTCTATCAAATAGTTCACGTGCCTTGTCTATGCTTCCACATTTTGCATACATGTCTAACAAGGTAGTTGCAACTACAACATCTGACAAAATTTCTCTATCCTTTATGTATTGATGGATCTCTATACCCTATTCCAAAGCTCCCATTTTGACATAGGCAGGGAGGATGCTGGCAAAGGTTGTGGAATTTGGCATTCAAACAACTCATACTCATAGAGTCATGGTTTTAGGTCACGTATGTTATGGTAACATCAAGGGATTCCAACTATGGTTACAATAGCTAAGACTACCCTCATTTGTGACCATAACAAGGTTCTTGGACAACACTATCTTGCTCTTCACACTATATAAGCCAAGATTGGGTTGACGAAATCACTTGATGGTTACCTATATAGTGATACCACACCCTAATACCCCATGCATTCTAAATAGCTTGAGATTTATACAATACTCAACCAAGATGAAATTGTATCACTGTACCACACTTATCTATGACAGTCCCTTCTTGACAATAATTTGTAATCTTTAGACTATTGGGATCCTTGCCACAAATAAATATTAGGTCAATGACATAAGGCTTTTAAACAAAAACCATAATCCCAACTATATATCCATCCCCTTGGAAGTCTGAAGGGCCACCTTGAGACAAAAAATGCTAATGTACTATTATGCCAGTTATGATTGTCCTCCATCATTTTATTGTGCATTTGAAACTTGAGATGAGGATTGGGGAGGTCTCCATTTGTAAAAACATGGAAAATACTCATGGTAAGATCTTTAAAATAGGCATATTCAACTTCAGGCATTTCTGCAGACCCTAGGAAGGTGGATGTAAACTTAGTGACTTTAATTACCACCATAAAGACTATCCCCTTTGTGACTATGACAAGGTAACATTGTCAAGCTCTTTATGACAATCCCTTCTCCATTGGGTGATGGCCTAATAACATTTATCTCCTTTGTGATTTCAGTGCCTCTCTAATGCACTATCGTATGAGTCTTGACAGTCCTTATGTATCAGTGAAGAAGGCTTCCAACAAATCTAAAAGGAGGGTTTAAGATTACATACAAAGTCCTAGTCTTCATACCCTAGTCACATATCACCCCTCTAAGAAGACCTCAAGACAATTGCCCTTTAATATAGGAAGTCAATGCAGTTTTAAAAGATAAAGTGCAAGAGGCCAAAGGACAAGAAAAATTAAGGCCTTAAGGGGTTTAAAGGAATAAAAATATAGGCTTGCAGACTTGACTTAAAACCCTAACCCTAGGTGGGTACCACCAGAACCCTTTAACTTGGCACTGCAAAATCTTGTCCAATTTGATCATGGGAAGCTAAAATCAAGCATGTACACTCACATATGATAGATAAGTATGCCTAATAAGTGGTTTGGCATAAAAATGAATAGGCTTCAAATTATAACCCTTCAAAGTAGGCCACTGGAGTATATTGTACAGGTGCATTTCTGAGTGCTGCAGTCAAATTTTTCATCATGGTAACCTAATTTTTTTGCAAAAAATGGTAGGAGATTTTAGGTTCCAACAAGTCCATTAGTTGGAGGTAGGCAAACAAGGTTTTTTTGTTCATTATTAGCTCGTTAAACTTAAGCATATGAGATAGCATGGCACACACAAAATGTTGTGGATAATGACCACAAGATTAGGTTAATTGCAACCACTTTTTGTAAGCAAGCACAAGACTAGTATACTCATTATGATCCTAATGGCACCAAGAAGGGTCCCCAAAGATATAAGAGTAATCATTTGTCATCTAAGAGAAATCTTACATTTAAGGGTGCTAGGACTAACAAAGAAGCACTTTAGAACTCATCCTACGCATCAATAAACAACTCAACATAAGAAATGCAAATTGACATATTAACACAACAATATCCAACTAAGTTATTGAAAGTCAACTATTGATACCTCGTTCTCCATCCAGATTACAAAATTGGTCCACTTTTTGCTTTGTATCATTTCCTTTTGAAATTGGCTTGGATGCCGGCCATATTTCTCCTCCTGTCAAAACATGGCACTTGGACCAGTTAAACTAATTAATATGCAATCATTTACTTTCTCCTAGGAAATTAAAAAAAAACCATTTAACTTATTAAATATACTTACAAACGTATAGATCAAGGCCTGTAAACCTTTCTAGCCACTGTGATGCATGGCACAAAGTTTGTCAAGCCTAGCCTTGGTGGCCTTGTCCTGAAACATATACTAATTCAATTTAACTATGCATAAATAAAATTTAAAAATTGTTTAATAAATTTGATATAATCTTATGAGCAAATTCAAATACCTATGTACTCTCCTCACCAGACTTCCTCTGTGCATCAAACTTCTTATAAGCTTTTACAAGCTCTTTCCATACTTTCAAACTTACATCAATTGGCCTTTTTTTGAGCCTTATCTCTGGAGGGAGTTTTTTATCTTCTTTGTTTGGTTGCACCGAAATCTCTTGCAATTTTGAAACATTCGTAACTTTATCTTCTTTACAGACCAACCTATGCCAAATTCAGTCTCCATGTCTTGGATAACTACTTTTTACAGGTGCATGGGTATCTTTGAGAATGACAAATGTAGATGGTCTTTGAACTGTTGAAGGCATGATTCCTTCAACCTATTCACAAACGTTTTTCCAACATCTGTCATTCGGACTTCCCCTGAAACCACATCGTATTCTATCTTGGTATCGTAGGTACCAATGCAAGATACAAAACATGACATGGTGGTCAAAGAAGTTTGTGTCCCAGGAGTGGGTAGGACATTGGAAGCCTCTATCCCCTGTTCCACATTCTTAGAGGTTATTGTTATTGATTTCTTCCTAGATCTTTTACTCAATCCAAGATTGGTTGGGGAATCAATTGATTCCCTTTGACACTGTTGATTTAGTTGTAATGTTTTAGGGGCTTTACCAAATCATTTTTCTATGTATCTGGCAAGCATTGTCAAGTCCAAACCATCCAATTTGTTCACTACCTCTACCCCCAATATGGAAGCCAATGCCTCTTTATCTTTGTTAGTCTCATGTCCCTATATATATAATAAATTTCTTCTTTTAAATTTACAAATAAAAAACTAAAAACTAAAAATCAAAGAAACAATGGAAACATTTACAAATCTATAAATTGACAATGAATTACCTCATTGTGGGCAGAGTCTACTCCCTTTGCTCTCTTTCCTCTATTGCTTGACATTTTGAGGCGACCTACGGAAAATTATTTTTGTTCAATCTGTGGAGGCAAACGAAGTACACACTACTAGGTATGAAAGTTTTCATCTAGTTTTTCTGTATTCCTCAAGGTTTTTGACATTTACTTTGTAGAACAAATCATGAAGTTGTTTTCCTATGAATCAATTGGTGCCTTGGGAGGGAATCTATAGTTCCGGGCCTAATTTTTGTTTACTCACCCTCATCTCAAAAGCCCTATCTCCCCGTATTGTCTCAACCAACCTCTGTTTTAGTTTAATCACCCTCATCTCAAAAGCCCTAATTTTAGTTTTCTCACAATCGACTTGTCTTAAAGCACTCGACTACTTTTTTAGGAAGGAAGAGAGAAAGTTGTCTTCAGAGAAAGGTATTTATGGGAATGATAAGCAAACCTGGGCATTGGGGTTTGAAAAATGCGTTCACTGCTCTCAGATGTAGAGGAAATAATGCAATGTCTATAGTTTTACCCTCCTCCTTTGCAACCACATGAGACATGAACGATTCTCCTGTAAATAAAACAATATTCACAACCCTTTCAACACAATCCTCTCTATTTAATCGAAACAAGAATATTTTTGGGAATGAAATTTTTTTTATTGTAATTGTAACCTTACCTATGGTGTCGCAAACTAAATCAAATTTCTCATCTAATTGCTTGTTTTTCCCTTTTTTTCTCCTCTCTTCGCACGGTGTTTTTTTGCTTTTTTCCCCTCTAATTCACGCGGTGTTTTTATCCTGTAATTATCAAATTTCTCATATAATTTAGTTGGGAAGTTTTTATTTTTTGTTTTTGATTTACAAGTCTCGCCATTGCCAAAATAAGGGCGAACAATAAAAACCCAAACGTTCGTTCTTTGCATGCCAAATGCTTGATCTCCAAACAAAAAATGAACACCAAAAATCAATAAAGTTTTGTTTTGTTTTGTTTTGTTTTGGGGTATGTGCAGGTGGGAATTTTTTTAATTTGTTTGATCCAGTAGTCAGTGCTATAGTCGGAGCAATTGCTGCCGACTTTAGCACCGACTTTTAGGCCTAAATGTAATCTTTTTGGGGTGCAAAAGGCTGCACAAAGTGTGCCTAATTTAGTGCCAATGAGTGTAAAATGATGTATTTTTCTCAGAAGTTGATAAAAAAGTAACCTCATTAAATTTGGATTGTCCTTATAATAAGTAACTATATCTTGTTTCCATGATAGCATTTTGACTTCATGCTTCTCTTATGATTAGCTCAATAATGACTCTCTCTTTCACGACCTTACACATATGGTTGGTGACAATCCTTATGCAAGTGATATGGCTTTGGAAAAACCAAACAACTCTTCTCTTACTATCATGATGACATGATATTGGGACTATATTGGTAGCTTATGGAGTGTGCTTATGGTATTGTGATTTTCATTTCTATGTTCTCATTAACCTATTTTAGGTTGAAGCATGGTAACTAACCCACTAGCTATTGTGACAGTCATACAATGACTATACAATCCTCTCCACTTTGACTATGGTAGTCCTATGCATGGTGTTTTCTTTATGACAATCCCCAATAATATGAATTATTGATAGTAGCTAGTTCAAACAGAGTTTTGGATGGTGCAGTAAGTTGTCCCTATGGCTCATGATAGTGCATGCCTTGGTTATGTCTGTGACATTACTCTCTAGATATCTTCTCTTTATAGTGACAAGGTTTCAAGAACATGACAACTTAGGTAAGGTATCAACTTGTCTCTTTAACCTCTTGATTGTCATTTTTCAAGAATTGATCTCATTGAAATGAAAAGACAACATGTTGATTGATGACTAACTACATTGTTACTATGATAGTGACTTAACCTAGTCACAAGATTAATGAGACAATTTTATAGTAATAACTCTACGGATGCATACCTAGCTATCCTAGGTGTACTATGACAATAATTTAATGTTGCTAGTGTTGCTTTTAAACCTCCTATGGTTGTTACCTATGCCTCATGGTATGACAACCTCTACAATGTTAATCCTCATGATCCCACTACAATGGTAGATCAACACTATGATAGTCCCCTGACTTATCATTTTGACACCAATTATTTTAGTTGGAGCCATGACCTTCCATCTAACATTTGAGAGTTAGATTTAGGATTAAGGACAACCTTAAGATATGTGATAGGAGATTGACAACATTTTAGCTAAGTCATGACAATCTTTGTTTATATTATGTGACTTTACTATAATATTGAGGCCCAGTTTAAGAGGCCATGAACTATCTCCTTCACTATCTGACAACCTTCCACTTCTGCACATGCCTGTGATAGTCCTATTTATACATCTAGTTATTCCTTAGATCTTGTCAATCCTTAAGGCATGATGACAACATCCCTAAATACCCCAACTACATCTCAATCATATCAAAATTTCATTGTAATTTCACTTTCCTACCATGACTGCATACTCCTCCTTCATCCTTTGTGACATAGATCAAAGCTTGTCACATCAATGTCAAGGGCTCATAATTTCATCACCTAGGAAAGCATGTTACCAAGATTTGATGGATTGCCCATTAGGCAATCAAATCTTGGTACTCAAAGGATCTTTGCCTCTCTCTTACACCATGCCCTTTATCTTCTTAATTAATACAAACCCTACAAGCGAAAGAAAGGATCATTAAGTCTTTCAATATATCTATACATAAATTATAACATCAAACCCTCTACTAAAACTCCAAAATATCAAACCATAGGCGACAAAACTCTCACATTTGAGGGAAAAAAACTAGAATAAATGTTGGATTTCATGGTAACTCAAACCTTCCCTCTCTCAAACTAAATAATTATTGCATATATGGTTTGAAAGAATAGAAACCAGTCATAGATTAGATGAAAAGATCAAGGAGATGCATGTTATAGAGTATAAAACTCAAAAATCAAAGGTCTTTTTGGGCCCTTTTCCAACAATATGAGAAAAATTCAATCTTTAAACATGTAGCACAAGTACCATATGACTCATTCTCATAAATCACACATGTGGGACCACTAAGAAGGGAGGTAGGTGCTTAATATGAGAAATGACAATTGCACATAATGTTTAAGTTCACTTCAATAGATGGTTGGGGTTATGATAGCTAATGAAAGGTTTTATTTTCAAAGGAAACCATTAATTTTGGAGTGAAAGGTAATGGTGAAATATAACATAAAGTCTCTATAATTAAAGAATATCCAATGGCTAGGATTAACCTAACAAAGATCTAATGACATGATTTCAAAATTAACATCCAAATTATCCTTCCCTCCATCAAGAATTTAAAATTTTGGTGCCAAAGACTCTTTGAGACTGTTTTGAGGGTTCTATGATAGTTTTGAGGGTTTTATGGCCACTTGGAGAGATATAGATTGCCTTAAAATGACCCATAAAAGAAAAAGGAGAGTCAAATATGAAATAAATGTCTTTTTAATGTGAATTTGTCGTCATCTTGTAATCATAAGATTTGAACTCTAGTTGTCAAGATTATGTGTGTAAACTTTTTTCTAAAGAGAAAAATGTTGCAATGTCCTATTTTGTTTTTCATAGTGCGTCTTAATGAAAAGCAAGTGTATTAACAAGATAAATTCAAGAATATTCTCTTGGTACACAGCTGTTATGTGACTATTGTCATTGTTGTGTATTACATGATCTAGAGGAGGCCATGGAGAGAGGATGTGGATGACGTAGAACTTCTAAATCGTAGAGAGGAAAGTTGGTGGAAATAGATATGACAATAGAATCTGTAGATATAATAGAGGTAAGAAGAAAAAGCAACCTCAACCAAAGGAGGAAGGTGTTTATGAATTCACAAATGCTACAACATAGAGGAGATAAAGTCATTTTTTTGTCCACGAGGCCTCTGACGTCAAACTTATTGGTTGAAAATGCACAAGAATGGTGATTAAATGTGATTCTATGATCAAGGGAAAAGTTTGAAAATTAGGATGGCCAAAACATGATATCAATATGTCAAATATATGACTAAAGTGAGGTTTTGTGTTGGATAGCATATTCATTCAAATGATATAATTGGTGTACTAAACATTATTTACTATGTTGTGTATTATAGGGGCCAGACGAGGCCATGGCAATAGATCATGTCATATAAAATGAGGACAAAACGGATGAAGCAGGAAATCAGGTACTCAAATCCAATTTCCTTAGGAAAAAATGATTTGATGGCATTTTGTGATACGTCCATCTTTTTTCACAGTATTATTGAAATTTATAATGTATTATCCAATCTTGACATAAATTAATGCATGTTGTTGATTATTTTAGATGGAGATTGGAGCAAATACAAAGCGTGAGCGTTCAACTAGTGAACGAAAAAGATATGTACGTGGACGTGGACCTAAAACTATTAAATCATGTAGACGACAGTGGGTGGAAGAGGATATGACAATGGATCCTGTAGACACAACAAATGATTGCACTGAACAAGAGGTTGGTCAGGACTATAGTACATGGGATGAATACTTTGAGAAAATTATTGTTTGTGGATGTTCTGTATGTCGTGGAAAGAAACAATTCAAATGAGTGATTGTACAAAGACATCACATATATGATGAGCTTCTAGTTGATAGTATGCCTCCTACAATCGATTCAAATCCAATAGGAATTGTGATAAGGAATTTTCCAAATTGATATAAATAACATGTATACTTCGTTTAAACATTGTTTTATGTTATTTAAATAACTAATTTTTTTCTTAATGGATACTTGTAGGATAAATTTCTTGGTTTAAAATTTATTGGATCACTGACTTCCATCCTAGAGGGCAATGATCATTTATCAGATGATACATCTAACAAAAATATGTGCCAATATACCTGCTTAAAAGATGAGGAATTGATGAAAACAAGCAACATAACAAGAATCGGTTTAAAGATGCATAATTTGCTTAAAGACAAGGGGAAGGTGGACTACATACCCAATGTGATGGAGATGATGACTTGCCCCTGAGTTTGAGATCAATTTACAAAGAGACATTTAATCATCAACTATATTGCGCTTGACCTAGTGATCAACAACTACCTAGAGTGTACGAGGTGTTTCAATTTTGGGGATACAACTACATGATACGACCCTCCACTATTCATGGAGCAAATCTAGGCCTCTTTATTGTCCAAAATGTACATGTGGGATCTAAACATAGAAATAATTCAGAACAAACCACTAGGAGATTAATGCCATATTATGGTCCATCATATTACAGTGGTGAATGGAGAAGGCTAGTAGAATATAAGCCTAGCATGTCAGCATATGGTCTAAATTCAAATATGTATACACATCGTCTCCAATTGGAAAGTGGAAAAGAAATAAATAGAGGTCATCTTATGTATATAGATGGACGTGCATACACACACAAAAATATTGCAAGATTTATAAATAGTAGTAAGGGAAGGGACCCTACTGTAAGACCAAATTGTCAATTTGTTGAGGTTATAAATGATAAAGATGGAGATATGGAAAGAGAGGTTGATAGATTGATAATGGTTGAGGCTACTATGGACCTTACCATTGGGGATGAGTTATTGATTGATTACCCCTTCTTAAAACGCACTCCTGCGTGAAAGAAGAGGGAAGAACAAGGTCTCCCTAAGGATGTTCTTAATGGAAGAAAACTAAAGAATAATAAATGAGTGTGGACTGATGTTTTATAAACTATGTTGTAAAAATTGTGTTTTATTTAAATTATTGTATGAAAAAAGTAGTCTATAAAATAATGTTCCATTATTCAATTGATGTATATATGTTCATACAATTTATATTTTTATTTTTTAAGCTATATTTGATTATATTTCTTTGAAATTGATACATTTATGATTTATCCAATTATTGCCAAACATTAAATAATGCTTATGTTTGTTGATAGGTAGAAGATGTTGATGAAACACATACTAATACCCAAGATCCAACTGGCTTATTAAGATTTGGACGGGATGATCCAAACAATCCTTTAAACAATACTAGGGAGAAAAGAGCATTGTTGAAGAGAATACTACCAGCTGAGAAATTTGAAGAGCTGATGAGATCTGCATACACTGATGACATGCCACCTAGCCTTAATGATCATGATCATGATAGTGAAAATGCAGTGCATGAAGAAGGATTGAATGAAATACTTACATATTTCTTTGGGGATGAAAACAATGATGACAATAATGATCATATGGTCGACAGTAACGATGATAGCAGGGGTAATTACCACCAACGTAATGTTGATGATAACAACCTAAAAGACTCCATCAATCAAGCAGCGAAGACACCCGTGTTCAAATCGGATGCAAGTAGAACCTCAAAATTGGCATGCAAATTAATATTATTAGAAATCAAGTCACTATTTGGTTGGTAAGACAAAGGATTCACTACCCTACTGAAGTGGGTTGAAATCTATTTCTTACTTTACAATTGTCAATTGATATACATAATTCATAAACATTCATCAACTTCATTTATATTTCTTTGAGGGGATTTTAAAACCATATATTGTATATAAATAGTCCTAGTATAGATTGACATATCAAACATGTTCATCATAAGTCAAACATTCAATTGATTTAATCTCTGGCAATCTTACAGGGCACTAAAAACTAAAATATTCCCTGAAGAGAATGTGTTGCCATCAACTTGCAGAGAGGCGCGTCTATTGTTGGTTGAGTTGGGGATTGAATATAAGCAAATTCATTCATGTAAAAATGATTGCATTTTATACAAAGATGAATATCAAAACAAGGTAGAATGCCATGTATGCAAAGAGAAGAGATATCATACAGATGTACAAGGTCCTACAAAGGTTTTATGTCACATGCCAATTATACCTAGACTTCAACAAATGTTTCATTGCAAGTCACTTGCACAATTGATGGACTGGCATGCAAAGAATAGAATTAAAGATGGATTCATGCAAATTCTAGTTGACTCCAAATAAATGAAACACATAGAGGAAAAATGACCTAGGAAAAATGACCAAGAAAATTCAAAGATGAACCCCTTAGTATTAGGTTTGGTCTTGAAATTGATGGAGTGTGCCCATTCTCTTTCTTAAGCTCAAATTATAGTGTTTGGCCAGTCAGATTGATAGTATACAATATTTCCCCATGGATGAGTGTTAGAAAGGAGCACCTTATGCTGACTCTCATTGTTCTAGGAAAACATCAAGTTAAAAATATGGATGTTTATCTTGCGCCTTTTATTAATGAGATGCAACTGCTATGGAAAGGCATAAGAATGTATGACATATCATGTCCTCCATCAAATAGGTCCTTCATGATGTACGGTGTGCTATGTTGGACTATTCATGATTTCCCAGGACTTGGTGTTTGTTCTAGTAAGATAAAATATTTATGTATTTACACTCATAATTTATTTTCATCCCAACTTTCATACTTAGTTTTATACTATTTTTTGATGTTATTAACATTACTTATTGAATTGCAGGGATTTAAACAAAGGGGATATTTGCATGTCCAAGATGTGTAGAACAATTTCAAGGGTGGTATTCTAAAGATCTACATAAATTTATTTATGCAAACAATAGAGTTTTTCTACCACTAGATCATAAGTTTAGAAATCGCCTAAAGAATCAATTTGATGGAAAAGCTAAAAATAGAGGCCCTCCCATGATTATGGGTGGAGGTGATCAGCTTAAGAAGTATGAAGATGTTGAATTAAAAGATTGGGAGGATTTTTTTGATTGGGGTGATTCAATTGAAGAACCAGAACAAGTTGTAGTTAATATGCCAGAAGGAATGAAAAGGAAATCCATATTTTATGAGCTCCCTTACTGGAAGGATCTATTAATATCTCACCTATTAGATCCTATGCACATCTTCAAAAATGTCCCAGATTCTATATTTCGACATATATCAGACAAAGAGAAGGACACCTTATCTTCGAGGAGAGATATTGCTCTTTCGCATACCAAAATTGATAGAAAACATTTGTGGCCAAACAGGGAAAATGAAACATATGCAGAAGCTCCATCGATTTTGAAAAAAAAAGAGCTAGACCAACTAAAAAGTGTCATCCATTCAATAAGGACACCTACTGGCTATGGGTCATCATTGGCTAAAGCTTTTATAGTTGATGGACATATCACAGGATTTAAAACACATGATTTTCATAATTTTATGAAGGTATTATATATCATCATTTAACATTTACCAGTAACATTGATTAAGTACTAAATATATTTCGATATTTTGTTGTGTGAGAAAAAATTACTGATGACCTTTCTATAAATGTGTTTGATAGCATATCATACCATTAGCAATTAGGGGGGATTCCTGTCTTACAATTGACTTAAGGAATGCCATAAGTTGATTGTCATCATTTACAAGGTATGTGGTTATATGAAATGTTCATGTGTGAGAGACATAGAGATATTATATTGCATTTTAATGTTTGACTAAAGGTTCATACTAATTTACTATTCTTATATTAGGTGGGTGACCTCAAAAGAGATCCACAAATGTGAAGTGCCAAAATGGAAGAAGGAAATTATAGAAATTGTATGTGTATTTGAGAAGGAGCTCCCTACAAGTTCATGGACCTACAAGTCCATTTACTTATACACCTAGTCAATGACATTGAATTTGCGGGTGTCGTATCATTGAGGTGGATGTTTTTCTTTGAGAGGTATATGAAAACTCTAAAAAGATATGTCCGACAAAAGGCACATCCAGAGGGTTGCATGGTTGAAGGGTATGTATTGAATGAAGCATTTTTCTTCCTGTGTGAATTCCTTGGTATGGATTTTAAAGATGGGCCATGCTTCTGGGATGAGGAACAAGCATCAGATATTATTGATGGAGAAAAACCACAATCTAATGGTGTTCAAGTAGAAATTAGTAAGTAAATTCATGATCAGTGTGGTTTTTTTTATTGCAATCATTAATTTACTCAATAATTTATTTGGCAAATTAACAACATGACATTTGGATTTTGAAATAACTATGTTGACATGTAATAAGTGTAGACGAAAGTGCTCTACTCAACAAGTTCATTCTGTACCACATGGACTTTATGAATAAATGGATTGATCTGTATGATAAAAAGAGAGAAGAAGTTTTAGAAGCAAGGAGACAATTTAAGAGATCGAACCTAAGGAATACTCCACTCCCCACTGATCTGCTTGGGGAATGGGGCAAAGATTGCACACTAGAATGGGTTACTGAATAAATTCAAAATCAAATAGAAGATGCAAGTATAGATTCAAACATAACAGAAGATGAAATCAACATGTCCAGAAGATGAAATCAACATGTCTAGAGGATGTGAAAGAAAGGTATAGTTGGAATTTTACAAAATGTTGTTTCCTTATAGTTTTGACACAATTAACTATTTTAATATTCATCATTATATTTGTTTTCACTGAAATGAATAGTCTTTCAAGGCGAGGAAATATCCAACAATGTGGGCATATGGTCGACATTATCATGTAGAAAGTGTAGATGTAAAGAGACAATTCTTTGATTGTGGCATCATCGTTGACTTCAAGCAATCCAGTTGATCAAGCTCAAAAGATAAGAATATAATTGAAGTGAATCTACAATATGTTGGGAAAATACAAGAAATTATTGAGTTGGATTACCGCTCTTTTAAATGTTGTATTTTTAAGTGTAGATGGTATGAAGCATTTGAGAGGGCATGAAGACATGATACCCATAGTGGATTGTTTTCTATAGATTCCTCGTGTTTCCTATGAGAGGATAAGGAGCCTTATGTTCTACCAATTCATTGTGAGCAGGTATTTCTTTAACTCAAACAAGAAGCAGTAGTGATCATTAATCTATTAATTCATAGTTTATTGTGAATATATACATGTGTTTATTAATCAATAAAATTGTTATACCATACGTCTAATATATGTATGTCATTCATGTGCAGGTATTTTTCTATGAAGATATTTTGGACTCGAAATAGATATTTGTCATACATTATGATCCAAGATTAAGGCATGTATTTGATGATGCATTAGTGGATACTGAGCAAAACAATGATGGCCAACAAAATGAGAGAGAAGGAGTAGAGAACATCAAATAAATTGACATCCATGATGATGTTGAAGATGGTTATGTTCAAGCACAAGAAGACAACAATCCAGAGTTGGATGATGTTATGAAAGACAACAATATGGATGGTATACAAAATGATGATCCGAATACATCTGGCAACAATATAGATGGTCTATCTATTCAGATTTCAATGATGATGAAGATGATGCAGGTCAAGATGAGGATTATGATAATATTAAATACTTGAAAGAACATATGAACATTGACAATGATACACTGGATGGCATTGTAGCAGACAATAATTTTAATGACCAAGACTTCTAATTTTTTAGAATTATTTACAATCCATGTTTAAAAAAGGATGATTCTTATGGCCTAAACTTTGAAATGCTTCAGTAATATTATTTGTGTTGATACAAATTAACTATTGCAATATCCTTAAATTGTTCAAACTTTGGTATGAATTGTTGGCAGAAAAAATTAGGATTACTTGGATGCAATTTCCTTTTCATTGCTTTATATTTTGCTTGAATGTCAAGGTCTCAACCTAATCCTCATTTTGCGAGGAAGTTATGATTGAGGATTTGATGACTACTACATATTTTAATGGGGAAGATGTTTTTCATCATGATGCACATATTGCACATATGGATAGGCAAGACATGAATCTTACTACACAAATACTTATATCAAACCTTTACGAATTTGAGCAATAATGTTACTACACAAATACACTCCACATATTATCTCATGTTGCCACTTCCACTCCCATTTTAATCATAACTCCTAATGTTCATCCTTCCAACATAGATGTCATCCTTAAAAGAATTGATGAGATGCAAAGTAAAGTTGATGCATTACCCCTAGTAATCAAAGGATATCATAGGAGAAATCAAGCATAATCCACTTTCATTTGAGTTATTTCTTATCCATTTCTAGCTTGCAATTGTTTCTTTAATTTCACATTTTCAAAATACAATTTGTTCATCATTCATTACTTTCTAAGTTTTCTCATAATCTTGTAGCCTTTGTTCTAACTTCTTCACAGCAGCATGAGTAAACATAGCAGTATGAACATTGAGAGCAGCTGCTTCTGTTGCTGATGTATGTTACCCTAAAGATATGCCAAATCTTATGATTAGGTTTTATATGTGAATTTGGCCAACTAATAGAATTGCTCAGATTAATCAAAGTTATCTACACTTTAGGCTTTGTTCAAGCCTAGGCGGGTGTTACCTTGTTTCACCAATGACAATTTACTTTCACATTTGCTGGTGACTTCAGAACAAATTAAGGAGCTTACGTAATTTTGTCAATTAAATCATCCACTTCACTTAACCCAATCTAGCATATGATTTGGATTAATGTTTTCTATAAATATTTAAACCCTACTCCTAAAACAGAAAAACAAAATTGGATTTTGAAAATATATACAAGGGAATGATTTTCAAAAGAGAATGACTGGTGCCTGCCACATGAGGAGTTTGTTTATCTTTAATTATTTTTCATATATATCCTTAATTGTATCTATGCCATGTTATCTAATTGTGATAAATACGTGAGTAAGACCATCAATGAATAATGAAGTGGACATATTATGATGTATATTAACTAATTGATTGCACAAATATTTCAATTTATCAATGATCTCATGTTTCTGGGTAAGTGCAAGAAGTTGGGTCCACATAGAGGAGAAGTCGTAGGCAAAAAAATATCCCGACAGAAACGGGTACCCATTTTAAAACCAATGGGTACCTATTTAGGAATGGGTACCTGAGCCTAAATAGGTACCTGCTTAGGAACGGGTGCCCAATCTTAAACGGGTACCCGTTTAGGAATGGGTATCCATTTCTATAAAGATATTTGAATTTGAAAAAAAAACCTGCGCATTTTTTTTTCCTATACAAAAGGAATGGGTGCCCGTTCCTAAAAGATTAGGCTTGGGAAAGGCATGGTAAGCCAACCCCTTGCCTTGGACAGGTGCAAGTTTTTTTCTAAGTACAGAACAAGAGAAAAGATTGAGTTTACCTATATGGCTGATGACATTTTTTTTCTAATTTTTTTTACGAAATTAAAACCCATTATAGATGATAGTGTCTAGTTTTCAAATATGTATTTTTTTTATTGGACTTGTTTTTCTATTTATTATTTAATTTATGAGAAAACTGGTCCAAAAACTTGAAATGACAGGTGTTTGTATTGTTTTAATAACTTTTAATTTTTAAAGTTTTTTGAAAAAAAATTACATGTCATCAATCTACACATCATTCTTTACACAATGAAAAAAAAATCATTTTATGATTAGTTTTGCTCAAATTATGTTGGCCGTACACGAGGGTTTTTGAAAACAACAATTAGGGCCAATAAAAAATTAATTAAAAAAAATTATAAAAAAATAACCTCATCAAACTTCACTGTATTACACATCTTTCCCCAAAAGGGTTTATAAAAATACTTTTATTTAGGTCAAATTATGTTGGTCGTACACGTGCATGGTATGGTAAAAAAAAAGTGACTTTTAAACAATGGTTTTTAGAAATGCCTATTGAAAATCAATTTGTTTCATCTCAGTATTAAAATAAATTACATATTTAGAAACTAGAATCCGAGTACTACATTTCATATTACTAAATTTTTTTAAGATTCAATATTTAAGTGCTTCAAATGTTCAGGTCAAATGTGACAAATTCTTAAAATCAGGGAAAACACTTCCACTTTTTGGCCAAAAAGTGGACCCAACTTCTTGCACTGACCCTTCTATTCATTTTCAAAACTTTTAATAAAGACATCATGATCATAATATTCTTTTTCATCATTAGAATAAAATATTGAGATATTAAGTAATTAAGATAGAGAAATGAACATACAACTCATAAACTCACAACAAAGAGAATAGAACAGCCCATAAACCTTTGCATTTTTCTTAATTTTTCAAAATTTTCTAACTCTTCAACAACAAGAAATGAGTGATACAGTTCCATTATATAACAGGAATGTGTACCCTTAGCAATTAATACATTATCTTTCAAATTCAATGAATACAGAGAAGCACCTAAAGGCATTGGAGAAACATTAATTGCACTGAAGGAAACAAAAAGGAAGGAGTGGTTGGCCTTGAGAAACACAAGGAGTTGCCTGGGGTCTGCATTGTTGTGGTTTGGAAGATGATAGCCAAGTTGTCATTATTTAGATCCATATTTTTCCTCCCACTCACCGTATGTTCTTTCAGCCAGCCAAGGAAATGAGAAGATTTCTTCTATCTTACCATTGTCGCTGACATACTGTGCATCTAGGATACCTTTGACACTTTTACCAAATAAGTCAAATGTAATTTCTACCATGTGCAGTCTTTCAAATGTCCAACTTAACACATGTTGAACTAGGTCTCCTTTACCATAACAAGTTGGAATGAATTGATTACCATTAACAATGATTTCCTTCCTCCACTTATTCAAGTCTTTTGTAGTCCCATCAGCTTCTAAAATATGAGGCAACCATTTTGTGTCTAGCTTTTCAACTGCCTAGATTTTATCCTTTAATATTGTATCCAATTTTAGTTGATAAGCAGCCACCTCCTCAAATTTTTCTAGCATTCCTGCTAACAACTGCATCTCAGGAGGAGCCTCTGAATCATATCTAGAACACCTGAGAAATTCACTAATTTTCCTAGTCCTTGGCAGCCACTTGGTCTTCATAGATGATAGCCTCTATTTGTCTGACTCATGTTTTTTCATGTGTTATCCTTAACAGGGAGTAAGACTTATGGGTCTCCTCCAACCTGGCCAATATCTTGTTAACTCTATACGTAACTAAATTTGTGGCCATATCCTTCATTTGACCTCCATTCCTTCATTCAACTTGTTATTCTCTTCTTTCAAATCCTTTATCTCTTGAAGTAGGGGTTGTGTTTCCACTGGCAATGATTCTGCAATCTGTATGATTGGGGGAGTTTGGGATGGACCAGCTTCCAATTGAGGTTGACACTCATAGACACTAAGCCTAGCCATTGCCTCTGTGTATTGCCCCAATAATTCATTGTAATCTTTCTGCAGTTTAAGTGTTGTTTCCTCTGTAAAATGTGTTGTCTATACATTCAAGTTGGCTACCTAAGGAGCATGGGTGTCTAACACCCTCTTGATGATCACATTACCAGTTAATTCCTCCAAGCCTACCTTTGGTTTCTTATCATTTGGGACCAATGCCTAGATAGCCAAGGTATCAAATTTAGGGTCAAAGATAGCACCCTGCAACGCTCTCTTGGCCTGTTCTCCACTTACATTTGCATCATCCTTGGTAATGGTATCAAATGCGATAGCATCTGATAATGTCTAGTGTGGCAATAGTAATATTTTTCTTTTCTTCATAAGTGCTCTCCCTTCTTCAAGAGTCATGGCACTGATATCCTTGTTCACCTCACCCAAAACCCTCCTTGTGATAACATCATATTCTGAAGGATTTGCACCACTTTTTGCTTCTTCTATCCTTCTTTGAAACTCTTCACTCCTCATTCTCAACACAAAGGATTTGAAATCTGGGGTGGCAATGAATGCATCATCGGAGATAAATTGATTGCATGCCACTTCCCTCACATCTTCAGTGTCCACCTCATTGTTGATTGTGGACCTTATCAACCTATTCTCTGGGGAGGCATATGGTGCTATCCTTGGGGGAGAATGCAATTGATGCGGGGGTTGTGGATCTTGTTCCTTTGCCACCTCTTCCTCCAAATTCACAACTTCCATTTTTTCTTCTCTCTCAAGATCAATTATCTTTGCTCTTTTTGGGGCAGGGGCATCAGGGGATTCAGGGGAACTTTTCCTAATATATTTGCCCTTTGAACTGCTCAGTTGATAAGTGGACCTTTCCTCTCTAGTAGGAGCCTCAAGAATCAATTCATCTCCCTTTTCAAAGAACATTTTGATTCTTTCAATGGGGTCTTGAATTTCAATGAATGCCCCTTGATATGCAGAGTTGGCATTTTTCTTCCTTTTCTCTGCATCCATTATCAATTTCCATTTATTTCTCAAGAAAAACACTTGCTGCATTGATTCACAATTTCTGATAGTATCCTCATCAAGCAGGACATGGTGTGGATATTCAGGCCTACTAATTTTATACCTTGTGTCATGAATAAAGCCTTCGGGATCAAAGAGCCTTATTGCCTCCATATTCATCCTATAACATTGCAACATGAAATAGGTCTGGTCTAAACCATTCTTGTTAATTGTAATAAAATCATGAAGCTTCAGAGATACTGGGATAAAAGATCCCTTCTTATGCTTTCTAAAATGTTCCTTATCTACTGCATTTAGCCATCTGATGATCTCCATAAATCTTATTCTTCTAGGAACAAATTTTGGTAAGGAATAGGGTGGAGCCTCACACCCATAGATTCTAATACAGGTTGTATTTTCATGTAAAACCAATCTCCCCAATTGTGATTGATATTCAGATGGGGGGTTCTCTCCATTGGTCTTAGAAAGTCCTTAATTTCCTTTGGTATCCTTTCTGTAGCAAGCTCCAGGAATCCCAATAATTTCCTCACAAAATGCTCCTCAAAGGTGACATAACTAGCATATTTGAAGTGCATGTCTATCATGTAGGTCCACATCTGAACTGGCATGGCATTGCCTTCTGCATCAGTCATTCTTAAATGCAATTCCTTGCCCCAATAGCTAGACAAAGAAAATAGAATCATGTGGCACATTAATGAATACCAAGTGAACCTTACATGGGGGCCTGGAGTATACATACTGTTCTTAATGGCCATCATTTGTTCATGCATCTTCTTTGACAAGTACCCTGCATAATCATATGGCTTGTCCACTTCATAATCTTGGATATATACTGCCATCATTATTAGAGGCACTGGTATTCTATCTGATGCATCTCTCCCAAGCACATGACACAAGCTATGATAAGTTTTAACAAAATATTCCATGAACAGGCTGCATCAGAGAGGTTCCTCTTCTGTGACAGGGATTTTGATCAGAGCTCCATCAACCCCCTTCAATCTATGCTTGGCCAAGTTGTAAGATCTGTATGCATACCTAAGACCTCTATATTTTTCTCTAAAAGCATTCAAGTCTATAGGTTTACAAGCAATAGAATTAAGATTGAAGACAGTAGCAATGTAGGCCTTTTGTGAATCTAATGATAACACTACCATTTCCAGACAAGACTCACATGGTCTTAGGGTCATACCTAGTTGCTACAGCTCTCACTAAGTCTATGTTTATGAAGACATTAGGGCATATCAATTTGGCCAAGTCTAATGTCCAAGCATGGCAAACTGGGGCTCTGTAGTCACTTTGTTTGTGCCAATGCTCAAACAGACTCCAAGTAGACATAGGGAGCCTAGCATCTCTACAATCTATACAAAGGTCATATATTTTATCATTTCTACCAACCTCTCCTAAATTTGTCAAAGGTCTTTTAGATGAGCCAGGACACTGAATCATGATGTCTTCATCAAGGTTGCATTTGGAGGTCGAAGCTTCACCAGACTAACTCATTTTGTATTTTATGCAGACAACCTAGGGTTTATGCAATTAATAGCTGCCCTAAATGTTTCAGAGAATTCATATAGATAGAAAACTAAGTGCAGGGGAGAGATAATGACTTACTAGTTTTGGACGTCGCAGAGGCTTTGAATTACTTCTCTTTTCTTTTTTTGATGATTCTCTGACTCTGAATACAATTGCTTCTTGAAGAATGATAGGAAAGAACTTGAATTATGATGTTATAACATCAAATTCATGTACCACTCTATATATTAATGGAGGTCGCGACAACCATAACTCTACTCGTGCCATAGTCGTTTGAAAATATTCATTGTTTGCATTTTTGAATTTGGACTGTTGATCTTTCATTACCTTTCCTAAAATCTACGGCTTTCATTCACTGACTAGATTTGACAATCTTAGTCATCTTGGTTGACAAGTCATCATTCAATGGGAATGAGCCAAGTCTTTAGCACGGACTAGATGAGTGTCACCTCTTCGCAGCATTGCAGTCAAGGAGGGCCCACCATATACCTATCGTGCGATGGTGTGACATAGCACCCATGCCCCTTTATGACACTTTTTAATCAGTGGATGCCACGTGTCGCTATCTCGCCATCTCGTGGTGAAATATTCCTTTTGAAAAGATTACCCTGCACTGGTGCACAGCCGTTGGATCTAAACACTCAACAGATGGCGGTGGATAATTGGCTAAGGTAGATACTTCGCAGGCAAAGGTTACACAGACAGGTGGCGGCCTGTTGCGGTGTCGCGGCCGGGTATGACGTCATACCGACATGCTCTGCGATGGTGTGATTTTCATTTTATAAGGCTTTAGGAATTACCTGCGAGAATAGGTAATGACTAGGCTAAGGGGTTGGTCAACTCGCAGACATCAATATTTAAGGTTGTGACTTAAAGGATCGACAACCGGAAAAAAACGGTCAACACAAGAACATAACGATGGATTAATGTGTTAGATCTAGGGCACACAACTGAGAGGGGGGGTGAATCAATTGTGCAAAACTTGCTTCTATATCAAACACTTAAATCCTCTTTGTTATTTAATAGCATATCAATTAATCACTCATGAAAGCATAAAGCATAAACACCATAGTAGATATACATCAACACATGAGACACCAAGATTTTGACATGGAAAACCTGGTCAAGGGAAAAACCACGGGGTGATTAACCCAAGGATTATTCTCTGTTAGAAGAATAAGAAAAATAGATGACACATGCCAATTAGGGCTCACTGCCCGAGCACACTGCTCACAAGAGGCACACTACCTACAAGAGACACATTGTCTACAAAGTAACAAGTATTACAAACTTGAACTAGAGATTGACATCTTTACCATGCCAGGATCAGTTCCATGTAAGCCCAAACACTCTTGCTCTGCCTTTCACACTTCTCTTTGCTATACCACTCTCATCATCGCAAGACACACTTCAAAATGAATTCACAATCCCTTATTTATACAAGGCATCGACTTAGGAACAATCATTTAAGTCGGTAAACACCTACAAGATCATTCGCAAGACGTGTAATACATCCAGTCGGCCAGTCTAAAGAAGAATACCAATATCCGTGGTTATTCTTCAAATGCAAACTCTAACTTCAATGCGGACCACGAATAAGAATTGTACACGATCCAAAGATCACCAAAACCTTTCCTGAGTCATCAAGAACATCTGCACTTTATCAGCTTACTGGATTTCTTCTGTTCTTCATCCGGAACCTCAAGAACACAGTCTGTCATCACTGTCATAATGAAAAAGGTGCTTTCGGACCTCCAAACCATGAACAAATCTAGTTGTCACTTCACACAAACTTCTTCAATACTCTCTTCAATCCGCATAATGAGATAATGCAATTTCGGAGCTCACCGGACCAATCTGTGACACTCTGTCACCATTGAACACCTGCCGGAACTGGTTCTACTTGAGCGATCATAACTTCTTCAGATCTTCATGCGGACCTCTGAAATCTTGACTGGAGCATCTTAAGACTCATATCTACAAACCCTTTAAACCGTATCCTCTGATCCTCAACCTATTGAGGACTTTTGCCTTCTTCTCATCACTGTTCTTCACTATTCCTGATTGAGACTAATTTCCTCAAAACCTTAGCACATAGCTCATCCAATCCTTCTCATTAATGCAATATGAGTATGTTGACATCAATGACAACACTGGTTATCCTCATAGTTGCAACAATCTCCCCCTTTGTCATTGATGGCAACATATGATGTGAAAAACCATCAAGACAAGAACTTCTCTTCTCTGTCACAGCTCCCCCTATCAGCAACAACTCTTCACATGTCTTCTCTTCCTTTACTGCTCCCCCTTTGATCATCAATCACTTGTTTTTCACATGTCTTCTCTCCCCCTTTGACATTAATGGCAAAGGGCTCATACTTGTAATTCTAACACATCAGAATCATATCAGTTGCTCCCCCTTAGTAGTAGCTCCCCATCATCAATCCGGATCACAAGATATGACTGTGATATCCATCGGACTGATGCACATCAGTGCATCCAAGTTCATCACCGGAGGGGCCATGACCCCTAACTTCTCCCTGAGATACTCAAAAGAGTCCTTGGGAAGAGGTTTAGTAAAAATATCTGCAAGCTGATCCTTGGAGGGCACACACTCCAATCTGACTTCACCCTTGTTCACTTGTTCTCTCAGAAAGTGATATTTGATAGATATATGCTTGGTCTTAGAATGCAATACTGGATTCTTAGAAATATTTATTGCACTTGAATTATCACAGAAAATTGTGATAGGCTCCTTATATTCTACTTGAATATCTCTTAGCATCTACTTCATCCACAAAAGTTGAGGGCAACTACCTGCTGCTGCAATGCATTATGCTTCTGTTGTAGACAGGGATATTGCCTCTTGTTTCTTGCTTAGCCAAGAAACCAACCTTTTTCCCAAAAAGAATGCTCCTCCACTTGTACTCTTCCTATCATCCACATCTCCTGCCCAATCGACATCTGTATATGCATGAAGAGAAAAGTCATGATCTCTGGGATACCATAGGCCATACTCAATTGTTCCTTTTAAGTACCTAAAATTTTTTTTGATTGCCATGACATGAGATTCTCTAGGATCAGCCTGGAATCTCGCCACAAGACCAACAACTTGCATTATATCTGGTCTAGTTTGAGTGAGATACAATAATCCTCCAATCATTGATCTGTACTTGGTCTGATCTGTCTTAGGAGAGTCATCATCTTTGCTCAACTTACATCCAGTAGCCATAGGGGTGTTCATTTGAATCTTCCATTCCAAATTTCTTCAATAGTTCTTTCACATATTTGGTCTGAGAGATAAAGATTCCTTTCTCTGTCTGAGTAATTTGCAGACCCAAGAAGAAATTCATTTCACTGAGCATTGACATTTCAAACTCACTTTTCATTTGGTTTGCAAAGGTTTATACACATACTGTCTCTTCCTCCAAAGATGATATCATCAACAAATACTTCAACAATCAAGATGTTTTCATGATCAATTTTGAAATATAGGTTACTATCAGCAGTACCTTTGTTGAAACCAATCTTCAAAAGATGTTTGTCCAGCCTCTCATACCATGCTCTTGGGGCTTGCTTTAGACCATACAGTGCCTTCTTTAATTTGCAGACCATATCACCATGCTCAGATAACTGAAATCCATCCGGTTGTTCAATGTACACCTCTTCTTCTAAGTCACCATTCAGGAAAGTAGATTTGACATCCATCTGATATACTTTGAAATCTTTGAAGGCAGCAAATGCAAGAAATAGTCTGACTGCTTCAATTCTTGCCACCGGAGCAAAGGTTTCCTCAAAATCAATCCCTTCTATTTGAGAGTAGCCTTTGCAGACTAATTTGGGTTTATTTCTGATTACTTCACCAATTTCATTTAGTTTGTTCCGGAAGACCCATTTGGTTCCAATCACATTCTTGTTACTAGGTCTAGAAACAAGATCCCAAGTGTGATTTTTCTCAATTTGCATCAACTCTTCCTCCATTGCTTTGGTCCAATTTTCATCATTGCAGGCTTCATTTATTGTCTGTCTTAGTGTCACGTCTCATGCCTTGCATACTTGATTGAACGGTTAGCAATAATTACATTGATTAGTAATTGATCGCTTCGGCTATTTCGTTTGCTTCGGCTATATTGGGACTAACTTATTGATGGTCTTATGAGTTTGACTTTTGCAGCCTTGTCGACGACAAGAGCATGGCTCAGGAAGGAAAGTCCTAGCTTCATGGCAACATTTGTCGGGTTTTATCTGGAAATTCCACACACTCACTTAGATTGCATTGCATGCGTATTTTTTTTTATGAATATTGCAATGAGTGATTTAAGTTATGATGAATCTTTGCAATTACATTCATGTTCTTTTAAAAAACGTTTAATTACGGATGAATGCAACTCCTCATTTGGATATGTCGTCTTCTTGCTTGACTCAAAACGAAATTGGACACCTGTTATGTCAAAAAAAAAAACGAGTTAGAATATCTTGATGGATCTAAATTGATATATTCGAATTAAAATGATAACTGTAGGAATAAATATATAATACTTTTTCTTTCAAGGAAATTAGTTGTTTATTTCACGGATGAATTTTACAAATTAATATGCATTTAGAGAAGTAAATCAATTAAAATAGAAAAAAAAAGGAAATATATATATATATATATATATATATATATATATATATATATATATATATTAGGCAAAATTCTAAATGTACTATTATTATTATTAGGGGAGTGTATTTCTTTTATATTTATATATGTAAAAATATATATATATATTTTTACATATATAAATATAAAAGAAATACACTCCCCTAATAATAATAATAGTACATTTAGAATTTTGCCTAATATATATATATATATATATATATATATATATATATATATATATATATATATATTTCCTTTTTTTTTCTATTTTAATTGATTTACTTCTCTAAATGCATATTAATTTGTAAAATTCATCCGTGAAATAAACAACTAATTTATATATATATATATAAATAGAATTAAATTAAACGGTTAAAATAAAGATGCTTGTTTTAAAAAAAGATAATAATAATAAAGATTAAAAGCTTTTAGTTTAAATTAGGTTATTAATAGTCTTATTCCCTTAAAAAAAAAGAAACGTATAAGTGAAAAGAAAAAAAAAAGAACCTTCTCACCGTTTAATTATGGAAGACTAAATTTAAGGCTTTTGACATGCGTGAATGAGGGAGAAATTCAGAGCATCTTGATCTGCATGTTTGCAGAACGGCGTGTGGTGTGAGAGGAGGAACAGAAAACTAGAGGGGATTAGGTTTTGCATGGTAGATAAATATAGGACAAAAGGAGTTTAGAAGAAAGGAGGCACAAAAGAAAAAAGGGAGAATGCTGGAAGGGAGAGAGGACATAGCAAAGGCCGCCAAGAGGACATTAAGCTCGCAGGACCAGGTAGGCTCTGAGAAAATATTGCATTATCCTCCTTATGATGTGCTTGTGAGATGATACAATAATATGGACTTAGTTTTTTTTTGTAAACTATTAATTCTGAGGTATACCGTAGACACTTTTATAATTGAATCTTTTAAACAACCCCCCTCCTGTGCTCCTTGAAAACCAATGGAATTGAATTGGAATGCTGTTTCATTCCGTTTGAAGCCGATCTTAGCACTACGTTGGTGATTACTGTTGTTGGGCGAAAGCCATTCATTTTTTTTAATATATGTAAGTCTTTAAACTTTTCCGTGTGAATCGCCGTAGATGGGAACCTTTATCATTTTAAGAACCATAGAAAATGATGCTGAAAATTCTAAGCTTTCCGCAGCATTGTAGGCTGTTTTCTAGCTCTGCAAACTATTGTTCGTTGTTCGTTTGAGGCAGAACTCTTTGGCATGCGACCTGCCGGTCCCTTGTGTCTGCCATGTAACCACACTGGCAAATCTAGGCCGATGCCTGTAGGTTACTGTATAATGTGAAGCACCATACCAAGCGTTGAGCAATGACCACTTAAGCTGCATACTTTTTGCCTTAGAGAAAATCTCTGATCTAACCTTGTTTTCCTTGAAATGAGCGGCCTGAAAGAAGCCGAGGTCTCCCGGTAGATCGTTGTGGCCATAACTTAGACTAAATGTAGTGTATTTTTATTCCTATGATCAGCGGCCAAGTAGCGATATTGGAGCGACCCTCAGGAATAAGGAAGTAATTTTCTAGGTGTGTGAGAGTCTTTCCTTCCTTGAGAATGAAGTTGATTACTACCTGTTGTTAAGTCTTCAAAAACAAAAGAAAAGCATTATGCCGATCTCTGTGGTAGAGATTCACCCTTGCCACTCAAAATAAGAGTATACCGACCTATGACTGTCTAACGTCTATTTTTTTTTTTCTTTTCTCTTTCTAAAGCCGAGTGTTGTTTAAGACATCGATATAACAGCAAGAAGATTGTTCTTTGTTTAAACTCTAGTTTCCGATTTTGTGGCCTCGATATGAAGTTTAAACTTTACTTGATAAATTGTTGAAGCTTAAAACAATCTCTAAACTACAACCTCAGTAAAATAAAACTTTTTATGAGCAAACAAATTGTTCACTGTATAGTGTAAAACCGTAATAGTAAGTAGGTCAAATTTGACTGTATTTAAATTTGCTCAGAATTGATTGACCATTAAAGTGGATGATATTTAAAGGATACAAGATAATTTCTGAAACTAGTTTGTTCAAAATGTTGACTCAAGCCAGTTATTCCCCGTAAAGAAGATAGAAACAACCAAACATTGGAACTGCTTCGATAACTGATCTGAAAACTCATGCAACGTATATAACGCTCTTTTGAAGCTTGCCGAAAGATATACATTTTTATTTATTTATTCCTTAACAACGCAAGAATCTTTGTTCAAGAGATTAAGATTATCATTGCTTTAATTGAATTACGTCCAGAAATTGAAAGATTACGGGCATTATACCTAAAGGATTAATTAACTGTCTTTTCCTCTAAAGTTGTTCAAATAGAGTTATTTTTCTTTCCATTAACATGAATTACGTCTACAAATTGAATTGAAATTGCTTCGTTCTCTTCTCGGAAGATTGTGTCAAATGATGGTTACCATGTAGCGGGAGAGTCGTTAGCTTAGATTTTGCTTATCTTCATCATTGTATTAGAATTATGAAAGAAAGATTGACTTTCAGGACGGGTATCGAATGTGGATTATTAGGAAAGTAAGTTTCTTTTTCAAACTTGCATGCTGTTATTACGGAGTAACGCTTTGGCCAAAGCTAACAGAATGTTGAAATAGACATGCACCATTGAAATAGATGGACTTTTCCTAGCTATACATTGTTTATTTTATTTCCTACCACATCCTATTGATGAGATGCTGCATTCATATTAGTGATGCATGTAGATTGATAGGCACATACCAGATTCCACCCTGCATATGTTTCCAGGTTGCTAGGCTCTTCGAGCAGGGTCGGGCATCCTTCAGTTTGAAGGATACCGGGGAAGCGCAAGCTTCGTGGTTGGGCGGAAAAAGCGCCTGAACCATGTTCTTGTCCTTCGACGCAGCAGATGGCCGGTTGGTCGATGGTGGTCGAGGACTCCTTGTTAGATTATTTGTCATTCTTATCACATTGTACTACTTGTAATCAATGATTGTAAGGCTTGATGCCATTATTCGACACTTGTAATATTTACTTTTGCCATACTCTGTAAAGGACTTCAGATGTATTTATGTATGTTTTGTATTCGGTTGTACCTTTACTTATGAATATGAAAACTTGCATGGACTCTAGAATGTTATCTTATTGCATATCCTTTGGAATGACGAGCATAAGTTATATTAATTTATTGTACATGATTTTACTTTCAGTAATCTTTGTGTTACTCCAGTTTCTTATGATGTGATTTTTTTTAGCACTTTACACTTAGGTTCAATCTTTGAAATCAGACAGCATTCATTTGAATTTTGAGCAATTTTCCTTCTAGTTTGCACACCTTTGCTTTTGTCACCTATGATCTAATCTTTAGAGTGGTTCAATCTTACATACCTTGGAACTTTGGGAGTTTCTTGCACTTATGTTTCTTGATTAGGCTCATTTAGACCTATCTCTTCTTCCTGATTTACCGGATCAGTCTGAATTTGACTTTTAGGAGAGAATTGAGCTCCTTGAACCAGAACACCATCTTGATCATCTTCATCATACTCACAAAACCTTGAGGGTTTCTCTATTCCCTCATCAACCTTCACATTTGTACTTTCTATCATCTTTCTTAGTCTCTTGTTATAACACCAGTATGCTTTGCTTTGAGTGGAGTAACCCAAGAAAATTCCTTCATCACTTCTAGCATCAAAATTTCCTAGATCTTCATCTCTTTTAATGTAACATTTGCTACCAAATACTCTAAAATATCTCACAGTAGGAGAGATGCCAAACCAAAGTTCATAAGGAGTCTTACGGTATTGCTTCTGATTTGAACTCGATTGAGAGTATAGACTGCAGTGCTGACAGCTTCTCTCCAAAACATCTGGGGAACATTTGCTTTCATCATCATTGTCCTAGATGCTTCCTGGATGGTCCGAACCTTTCTTTCTACTACTCCATTCTGCTGTGGAGTCCTAGAGGCAGATAATTATCTCTTTATACCATGCTTCTCACAAAAATCTATGAATTCACCAGATGTGAATTCACCACCTCTATCAGACCTCAAACATTTCAGTTTCAATCCAATTTGATTCTCTACCATAGCCTTGAAGATTTTGAATTTCTCAAAAGCTTCTGATTTCTCTTTTAGAAAGGTAACGCACATCATTCGAGAATGATCATCAATCAATAACATGAAATATCTATCACCTTGCATACTCTTGATTCTTGTCGGACCACATAGATCAGTATGAACTAATTCTAATAATCCGATAGAGGACTGATCCTTGCTTTTGAATGAGACTCTACTCTATTTACCCAGCTGACATTCTATGCACAAACTGTTTGTAGGTTTTGCCAACTTTGGAAGATCTCTTACAGCCTGAGTATTTCTTACCTTGATGATGTTATCAAAATTTACATGACACATCCTTCTATGCCATAACCAACTCTGATCAACTTGAACAAATAGACAACTTTTACTAGCACCAACCAAGTGGAAGATATTACCTTTAGTTTGAGTACTGGATGCAATCTCTGTTCTGAATCTTTCAAAGATTTTGCATTTTCCATCCTCTAATCGAAGATCATAGCCTTTGTCCACCAACTGTCCAACACTGAGAAGATTGTGCTTCAAACCTTCAACATACAGCACATTACTAGTTTTGTTTCTTCCATTAAAAGAAATAGTTCCTCTTCCTCTGATTCTACCAGCAGAATTATCACCAAACTTTACCACTCCTCCTTAATACCTTTCCAAATCTAAGAACTTGTTCTTGTCACCTGTCATATGGTGAGAGCATCCACTGTCAATAACCCAATCATCATTTTCTTCAACTTGAGCAGCCAAAGCTCTTTCTTCAACCTTATGATTGATAGATTCAGAGGATATTGGATCTTCTTCCTTGATGGCAATAAACACCCATTCATTTCCAGATTTGTCTCCTATCTCTGATTCATCATCTGTTACTCCTTCATTATCAGCTTCTTCATGAACATAATAACAATTCTTTTGGAACCTTTGTCTGTTAGAATTTGACCTTGTAGATCTTTTTGGACATCTTGAGGCAAAATGACCAATCTTATTGCAGTTGAAACACTTAAAGGGTAATTTTCCTTCATACTTACCGGATCCTCTTGGCAGTCTTTTTGCAATGAGGGCTTCAAGTTGAGCTATTTCTGCTTCTTCCTCTTCCATGTCTCTTCTTGCTTGATCATACCATGACAGCTTCCTTGAAGAGTTTTTTCCCGGATCAAATCTTTGTTTGCCTTTCATAGAGGCACTGGCTTTGAATGTAGATTCAGTCTTGGGGGGATCATCTCCAAACTTGGTCATTTCAAATGCAGCCAGTTTGCCAGCCAATTGGTCTCTTGTGACAGTTGTATGGGCTCTGAATTCATGAATGGCAGCAACCTTGATTTTGTAGGCAGCAGGAAGGGATCTGAGAATTTTGCCAACAATCTCATTTTCATCCAAAACTCCACCAGCATTCCTAATTCCACACACCAGCTCATTTACTCTTGGCATAAAGGTAGTAATATTTTCATCATCTCTCATCTTTAATCTTTCAAATTTCCCTTTGAGACTCTGCAACCTTGCACTCTTAACATACTCATCTCCTTTATGTAGAAGTTCCAGTTTAATCTAGATCTCATAGGCAGTTGGTAGGTCAATAACATTTGAGAGCTCTAAGTCAGTTAATGCACTTAGAAGAGCCTCTTTGGTCCGCAGATTGTTTTCAGCATCTGTGATTTCATTTAGAGTTGTTGGACCACCCTGTGGAGGTACATATGCTTTTGTGACCATGGACAAGTATGCTTTTCCCATACACTCCAAGTGACATTTCATGCAACCTTTCCAAAGAGAGAAGTTGGTTCCATCAAACTTTGGACTATCCTTCTTGTATGACGACATCCTGGATCTCCTCAAGTGGTTAAGCTCCATTTAGAGGAACTTGGCTCTGATACCAATTGTTAGATCTATGGCACACAACTGAGAGGGGGGGTTGAATCAGTTGTGCAAAACTTGCTTCTATATCAAACACTTAAATCCTCTTTGTTATTTAATAGCATATCAATTAATCACTCATGAAAGCATAAAGCATAAACACCAGAGCAGATATACATCAACACATGAGACACCAAGATTTTGACGTGGAAAACCCGGTCAAGGGAAAAACCACGGGGTGATTAACCCAAGGATTATTCTCTATTAGAAGAATAAGAAAAATAGATGGCACATGCCAATTAGGGCTCACTTCCTGAGCACACTGCTCATAAGAGGCACACTGTCTACAAGAGACACACTGTCTACAAAGTAACAAGTATTACAAACTTGAACTAGAGATTGACATCTTTACCATGCCTGGATTAGTTCCATGTAAGCCCAAAAACTCCTGCTCTGCCTTTTGCACTTCTCTTCGCTATACCACTCTCATCATCGCAAGACACACTTCAAAATGAATTCACAATCCCTTATTTATACAAGGCATCGACTTAGGAACAATCATCTAAGTCAGAAAACACCTACAAGATCATTCGCAAGACGTGTAATACATCCGGTCGGCCAGTCTAAAGAAGAACACCAATATCCGTGGTTATTCTTCAAATGCGAACTCTAACTTCAATGCGGACCGCCAATAAGAATTGTACACAATCCAAAGATCACCAAAACCTTTCCTAAGTCATCAAGAACATCCGCACTTTATCAACTTACTGGAATTCTTCTGTTCTTCATCCAGAACCTCAAGAACACAGTCTGTCATCACTGTCATAATGAAAAAGGTGCTTTCGGACCTCCAAACCATGAACAAATCTAGTTGTCACTTCACATGAACTTCTTCAACACTCTCTTCAATCCGTAGAATGAGATAATGCAATTTCGGAGCTCACCGGACCAATCTGTGACACTCTGTCACCACTGAACACCTGCCAGAACCGGTTCTACTTGAGCGATCATAACTTCTTCAGATCTTCATGCAGACCTTTGAAATCTTGAATAGAGCATCTCAAGACTCATATCTACAAACCCTTTAAACCGTATCCTCTGATCCTCAACCTATTGAGGACTTTTGCCTTCTTCTCATCACTGTTCTTCACTGTTCCTAATTGAGACTAATTTCCTCAATAACCTTAGCACACAGCTCATCCAATCCTTCTCATTAATGCAACATGAGTATGTTGACATCAATGACAACACTGGTTATCCTCATACTTGAAACATAATGTTTTCTATAAATCTTTAAACCATACCCCTAAAATAGAAAAACAAAATTGGATTTGGAAATATATACAAGAATAAGGATCCTAGATGTTTCTTAGGAATGCAAAATTAAAGGCATCGGGTTGTTTCCAACAAATGCAAACAACAAAAATCTGAAAATAAAAAATCAATCTTTTTTTATCCTAAACATAGGCATGGAAATTGCGAGTTCAAAAAAATGTAGGGAAATAAATCATACCCTATAATAGAAGATTTAAGTCCAATCCTAGATTTAATTAAACTTTAAAGTACAAGGAGTTGAGAGTAGAATAAAATATTGAGATATTAAGTAATTAAGATAGGGAAAGGAAATAGTTGAGAAGAAATACAAAACTTATTTGATCTTTTTAGCATGATGTCAAATGTGAAGTGTGTGATTAACTAATGCTCTCTCTCTCTCTCTAACCTATCTACCTCCTAGTTAAATCCTTTTCCTAGCTTTCCTAGCTAGTTTTCCTTTTCCTTTCTAATTTCCCTTTAGATCCCCCCATTTTTTCCCTATTTTACTATTTTCCACCTCTCCTCTCATCATTCTTCCCATCTAATGAACTTTAGTTTTATCTTGTTTCCATTTCATTTGGCCAATTTATATCCTCATCCCTCTTTTCATGTCGTAGTTTTCTTGTTTCCGTTTGCTTTTTTGATAAGGGAGACAGATAGAGGCAAAGAGTAAGAGACTAGAGCGAGAGAGTCCTAGTTTTCTTGTTCATTTCCTTCATTGATAAGAGAGAGGGAGAATTAATAGATTAAGGGAGAGAGAGGAAGATATATAGGTCAAATGATAGGGGGAGAGAGGCAAGAGATAGAGAGAGAGGCAGAGATAGCTAGGTAGAGAGAGTCGATAGAGAGGAGACAAATAGGGAGAGATAGAGGAGATAGAAGGGAGAGATAGGGAGATAGAGAGTGACTAGAGAGATGTTTAGAGAGATAGGGAGATAGAGGAATGATAAGGGAGAGAGAGGCAAGAGATAGGGAGAGATATATAGGTAGAGAGACTAGAGAGGAGATAGATTTGGAGAGATAGAGGAGACAGGGAGAGATAGGGAGATAGAGAGTGAGTGAGATGTCTAGAGAGATAGGGAGAGAGATTGAGAGGTAGAGGGATGATAGAGAGTTGAGGGAGATAAGGGAGAGATAGGGAGAAAGAGGTTTAGGGTTGCTCAGGTTGTTTAGGGTTTAGGGGTTAGGGGTTAGGGGCATTATTTAAGGTTGAGGGATTTAGAGAGAGAGACTTCTTTTGACATGCAACTGTAAACCCTGAATAATGCCTCTAAACCCTAAACCCTAGCTCCTAACCCCTAAACCCTAAACCTGAGAAACCCTAAACCCCTAAATCCTAAACCCTGGAAAACCCCTAAACCCTAAACACTAAACCCAAGCAACCCTAAATCTCTATCTCCCTATCTCCCTATCTTTATCATTCCTCTACCTCTCAATCTCTCTCCCTATGTCTTTGGCCATGTCCCTCACTCTCCATATCCCTATCTCTTCTGGCTATGTCTCTGACCATGTACCTCACTCTCTGTATCTCCCCATTGGTCCTCTCTCTAAACACTAAACCCTAAACCTCTAAATACTAATTAACCGTAAACCCTGAAGAATGCTCCTAATCCTTAACCCCTAACCCCTAAACCTCTCTCTCTCTCTCTCCAAACCCAAGCAACCCTAAACCCTAAATCCAAGCAACTCTAAACCTCTATCACCCTATCTCTCCCCTATCTCCCTATCTCTATCATCCCTCTACCTCTCAATAATCTCTCTCCCTATGTCTCTAGCCATGTGCCTCATTCTCTATCTCCCTATCTCGCTCCACAGTCTCCTTTATATCTCACTATCATTTCTCTCTCTATAAACCCTAAACCCTAAAGCTCTAAACCTGAACCCCTAACCCCTAAACAATAAACCCTAAACCCTAAATTATAATGCCCCTAAATCCTAACCCCTAAACCCAAGAAACCCTAAACCCCTAAACCCTAATCCCAAGTAACCGTAAACCTCTATATCTCCCTATCTCTCTGCTCTCTCCCTATTGCCCTTGTCCCTCTACCTCTCAATCTCTCTCCCCATCTCTTTGGCCATATCCCTCACTCTCTATCTCCCTATCTCTCCCCTCGATCTCCTCTATATCTCCCTGTTAGTCCTCTATCTCTCTCTAAACCCTAAACCCTAAACCTCTAAACCTTAACCCCTAACCTCAAAACCATAAACCCTAAACCCTAAATAATACTCCTAAACCCAAGTAACAATAAATTAGGTGCTACATTAAGCGCTAAACTATGTGCGAAGTTAGGCACTAAATTGGGTGCTAAATTAGGTGTAAAGTAGGCACTAAATTAGGTGTTAAAGTAGGTGCTAAATTGGGTGCTAAATTAGGCACTCAAGTAGGCACTAAATTGGGCGCTAAAGTAGGCGCTAATTAGCGTCTGAATTAGTGCCTACTTGATCTGATCAGCGCAAAAAATGCCAAAAATAGCACCATCTTGATAAATAGCGCCGACTTTTTCAAAAAATTGGAGAAAAATACATTAAAACAGTGGGTGGAAGCAAAAAATGGAGAAAAAAATTGAGGTAATCACAAGGATTTGTTGTAGTGTTCCTATATCAAAAGTTATGGCCTCTAGAAGTTAGACCTCCCACATAAAAAATATAAGAATATTTATGAAACAAAAGAGTTGTAAGAGGGAGTTACACTTGTTGACCAACTTAGAACGTATGTTATGAGACGTTATAAGGCATATTTTAATGGAGATACTAGAGCCAAAATGGAGCACCCAAGTTCGTGAGTTGATTATGATGAGCTTATGACATGTAGAATGATTATATTATATTTACCTTGTGGACTCATCTTGGGATTAGGGCATTTGATTTTTATTAGAAATTTAGATGTCATATTTTAGGTGGTTTTATCTCATGCTTTTATAATTACCATTTGATGGTTTTATGTATTGATTCTCCTATTTATTGAGTGCTTGAGATGGAGGGTTCATGGTGAGTTTTGTAGGTATTGTTATGTTGTAAGAGTTTCTCAAGATCTCTTATTGTTGATACTCTTGTAGAGGCTTAGACTCTCCAAGTGTATTATAACCATTTATTACTAAATAATACATTAAGATACTTTAATGGTTTTTTTTTTGTGTGTTTATTTCCTTATATCTATATGATTAATTTATTTTCTGCATATACCTCCACTCATAGATTAGTGTAGGAAGCATATTCCACACCCTTTCTTCCTTTGATTTGGTATCAAAGCTTGATAATGTTATATTTTAGGTATTAGGGACAATGGTTTTTGTACTAATCTTAGAATGAGTGATCTTGAATAGAAGGATATATTTTTATATGAAAAATGAAAAGCACATCAATGATACAGATGGAGAAGTTCACAACACTAACTTTGAGATTTTTAAGTTCAAGATGGATGATATGCTTGTAGATGGAGACCTATGGTTTGCCATATCTAGGTCCAAACCCATTGCAATGAATTAAGTTGACTGGAACATACTAGATAGAAAAGCAAAGGCTCTCATCAGGCTCTATTTGGTAGACTTTGTGTTGTTAAATATACATGAAGAAGAAACTACAACAACTCTTTGAAAGATGTTGAGAGAGATTTATCAAGCTAAATCCCTATTGTATATAATTTTCCTAAGAAAAAATTTGTATACTCTTAGGATGGAGGATGGTGTTTTTGTGGCTAAGCACCTAAACATTCTCAATATGATTGTGACCAAGTTGCAATTTATTAGAGCGATAATGGAGAAGGAGGAACATTGCATGATGCTTTTATCTTATATACTAAACTTGTGGGTTATATAGGGTAATGTAGTTTTTGTTGTATGCTTAACCTAAGTTTTGTTTGAGGTTTGGATTACTCTCCTATTACAATCTAGACAAGACTAAACAAGAATTATTTATTTGTTTTTTTGTTTTATTAATCTGTTGCTTTATTAATACAAAACTAAATAAATATTGACTAGAATATTGCCTCCTTCCTACTTAAAATATGTTAAGAGAAAGAGAGTGAGTTGGATGAATAAAAACGAGAATAACTAGAATCTAAAGGATAGAATTAAAAACTAGAGTCCACAATGTAATAAGCCACTTGATCTATCAACTAAGATTTACCATGTTTAATTCAAAAGTAAAAAGATCGAGATACTGACAGAGAAAGCAATAAATTTTTTCCTCAAATTCATTCGATAAGATGCACATTTGAAACATATTTCAAACTCCCATTGCATAATCAAATACATTTCATTAGTAAAGGAATTAAATATTCCTCATTACAATTTTCCAAAGAAAGTTACATACAAACTTCAAAGAGCTAACTGAAAGAGATACAAAATGATTCTAATGTCTATCTTCAAATCCTGGCTGCCAACTGCATGAGGGGAAGTAGTGCAGGAGCACTAAGGAGTTATCCATTTATCTTGCATTGTTAATGTTTGTTTTGATGTTCATGATGTTGTAATAAGGTCTTAAGGACCATTTCCCATGTTTGTAATAAGGACTATGTCCAAAAGATGTCATGCTTGCAAGAGGCAGTCACAGAATCATGCATTGTAATGGGGCAGTCATACATTGTAAGCCTTTTTGTCATGTGTCAAGGAGTGTCATGCCTTGTCAAAGGCTCATCTACCATGTAAGGTTGTTTAGGATACTTGTTGTGCATGTAAGACTACAATGCACATGACAAAACATTGTAATTAGTTGCAGAAGTTAACAAATAGGGGCAGTTCAGTGGTTGTGGATAGTTTACCAGTCCCCCCACCGATCCAAACTGCCCTCCAACTGCTCCAAACCATTGATGCAAGCTTCATAAAGTCCTGCAAATGTCCATTGTGAAGGGAGAAGTAATTTGGTGAAGGAATCAACAAGTAACAACAGTTTTCTGCCTATGTATTCTGAGTTTTTCGTTGTTGCTGCACATGCCCTGCTTTTGTACAGATGAGTGGTGACTTCTTGATATGACTGATTGAAAGTACTATGAGTAACCTTTCAAATGCATGTAGTTTGAGTTCTTTAAACATTTGTAGAGCATATATAATTGCAACTTTCTGAAAACAGTTTGAAAAACCCTCATCTAGGGTTTTTGACAGAAAACTATGTATTTTGCACCATTCCACTGAATCAAACCCTCCTTGATTAGTGGAATGGATTCATTAATGTTTATTTTAATGCTTATCAAAGGTATTTTGGGCAGGAGCCTATTTTTATGAAGTTTTCTTGAAGTGACCTAGCAAAACCATGTGCTAGGCAGGTGTAAAGAATAACAGTCTAAGCCAAATCTATTGCAGTTGGTGGTGGGGCCTCAAAACCTGAAAAAGTCTTGGTTTGGGAATGAGATTGAAGTGTCTAACTAGTGTAGGAAGTTCTGTGAGTCTTTGGAAGGGTGGTTGCTTTGCAAAATAGGCCTAATTGGCCATAGGCTACAAAGGGAGTAGTTATAGGTTAGACCATATCATCCAAACAAGGTCAACCCAAATTGATATATGTTGAAGGCAATCCAAAAGGGTATCTTAGGATTGTCTAAGATTTAAGTTTGTAGGCCACCATAGGAAGTTATTGCTGACTATTTCCATTTGGAGGGCTACAAGGTTTAGGACAGCCAATGTGGGAAATGGTGCCTCCAAGGAAGTCTAAACTTTTTGATTGGTTTGGGGGTGTTCTCCAAGGTGTTGAATGTTCCTCTAGATCCCTGCCTTGAGAATATCAGGTGTCTAATGCCAAATTCCATATGGGCTCTTTGATATAAACTTGTAAGCATTGTTCCTCATAAAAATAGTCCTACCTTGTCACCTATCAAAGTTGTGTTATTCTCCAAGAGTCTCTACATCATAGTGGTATTAGAGCCACCAAAGGTTCTGTCAGTTGGTTGCGTGTAAGACCTAGTATATGTCAGCCAAGGAGAGTGAAGGAAAGGCTAGCAACATGCCTCCAAAAGGGATGACCACTGAGATGGTTAAGAAGTTCAAGGAGATGGAAGAGAAGATTAAGAGTGGAGTCAAGGAAGCACTCCAAGCTAAGTTGAAGGCACTGAGGATAGGGAAGAGGATAGATGAAGGTTCTGATGAAGAGGAAGAAAATGAGGAGGAAGAAGAAGATCAAGAAGAGGCAGAGATACCTACAAATCAGAAACATTTCCTTGAAGCCATCAAGGCAATTGGCAAAGATTCTTCAGAGGCTCGGATGGAGATTCCAATGTTTAGTGGAAAGATGAATGTTGATGAAGTTATGGAGTGGATTGAGGCCTTAAATAACTACTTTGAATACAAAGAAGTTCCTGAAAACAAGAGGGTGAAGTTTGCCAAAACAAAACTCAAGGGTGCTGCTCTCACATGGTGGAATTACACCCAAGGTGAGAGGGTGAAGAGTGGGAAGAGCATGATCTCTTCATGGAGTAGAATGTTGGAGAGGATCAAGTCCCAATTCCTTCCATTAGATTATAAGGTGCAGATCTACAAGATGCAAAATCTCAAACAAAGAGATTTGGATGTGGCCACCTACACCGAGGAGTTTCACAAGTTATCTCTTCGTTGTGGACATATGGAGGATGAAAAAGGTAAAGTGGCAAGGTATCTAAATGGTTTGAAGTTTAGTATACAAGATGAAATCAGTATACTAACCCCTGAAACCATGGACAAATGCTTTCAAATGGCATTGAGGGCTGAAGAGAAGTTGAAGAGGAAAGGTGAGCAGCAAAATAGAGGAAGAGGTGGCAGAAATTTCAGACGTAGGGGCAATTTTGGAGGCAGAAATTAGTTCAAAAGAAGTCAAGGGGAATCTAGTTCCCAGAAACAAAGTGGAGAATCAGGTTCTAGAGGAGACTTTAGAGGAAGCAGACCCAATGGAAGGGGTAGATTTGGTGGACCAGGGAGAAATAAGCCTCAAGCTCTCATGGAGAAAGAAGGAACCAGTTGATGCAAGAGGAAGATTTCCAAAGTGTTAGCTCTCCAATTGGAAGTGCATCCCCAGTCCATGATGGAGAAAATTTGATGATGAGGAGAACCATGTTGAAGGTGTCTCAGACACAAGAACCCCCTCAGAGGAAGACATTTTTCAGGACAACATGCAAGGCCTATGGTAATATTTGCAAGGTAATTGTTGGTTCAGGTTCAACTAAAAATTTTGTTTCTATTGAAATGGTAGACAAGTTGAAATTGAAAAGACTTCCTCATGTTAGTCCTTATAAAGTGTCATGGTTGAATAAGGGGCAACAAGTTTTGGTAGATGTACAAACTTGGGTAGAGTTTGAGATAGGGGACTATAAGGACAAGATTTTGTGTGATATAATCCTCATGGATGCTTGTCATTTGCTATTAGGACGTCCATGGCAATATGATGTTCAATCCCAACATGATGGTAAATCTAGCTCCTTCATCAGAACGAAGAATGATAGGAAGTATAGAATGGATCCATTGCCAAATGAGAATGTAGAGAAGAGTGTTGGGTCAAGTGTCATGATTATGAGTGGTAAAGAGTTTCTAGACACCCTCAAGGAGGAAGGAACCCAAGGGTATGCTCTGATTTTGAAGCCTAAAAATAGTCCTAATTTGCCTGGTCCTAGTGAGGAAGAAGTTCCCAAGGAGGTGTAGTAATTGTTAGAGAAGTATAAGGGTATCATGGTAGAGGAGATGCCTAATGAATTACCACCTATTAGGGACATAAGCCATCAAATTGACTTCATACCATGATCTACTTTGCCAAACAAAGCAGCCTACAAGATGACACCTTCTCAAAATGAAGAGATTGCTAAGCAAGTACAAGAGTTGTTGGATAAGGGATTGGTGAGAAAGAACCTTAGCCCATGTGCTGTCCCAACAGTCCTAGCCCCTAAAAAGGATGGTAAATGGAGACTATGTATGGATTCTAGGGCTATTACAAGATTACTATAAGATATAGGTTCCCTATGCCAAGGATTGAGGATTTAATGGACAGTTTGGGAGGGGCTAGATACTTTTCCAAGATTGATCTTAAGAGTGGGTATCATCAAATTAGGATAAAGCAAGGGGATGAATGGAAGACAACATTCAAAACAAATGAGGGTCTTTATGAGTGATTAGCGATGCCATTTGGCCTATCCAATACCCCAAGTACTTTTATATGTCTCATGAATGAAGTGTTATAAGATTTCATTGGCAAATTTGTTGTGGTGTACCTTGATGACATTCTTGTTTTTAGTAGGACAAAGGAAGAGCATTTGCAACATTTGGATCAGGTTTTGAAGAAGTTGCATGATGAGAAATTGATTATCAACATGGAGAAGAGTGTCTTCATGAAGGAAGAACTCACCTATCTTAGTTTTGTCATCTCCCAAGGCAATTTGAAGATGGATCCAACAAAGGTAGAGGCTATTTTGTCATAGCCAACTCCTAAAACAACAGGTGATGTAAAACATTTTCATGGTTTGGCAACATTTTATAGGAAGTTTATAAGGGGTTTTGGTCATATTTGTGCACCTATTTTGGATACCATTAAAAGGGGGCAGAAATGCAAGTTTTCTTAGACAAAGGCAGCCAATGATTCTTTTAAAATTCTGAAACAAAAGGTAGCACAACAACCCATTCTTGTTTTGCTTGATTTTAATAAGTTGTTTGTGGTGGAATGTGATGCTAGTAACCTTGCTATAGAGGTTTTCTTGAGTTAGGAGGGTAGACTAGTTGCCTTCTTTAGTGAGAAACTAAATGATACTAAAAGAAAGTACTCTACTTATGACTTGGAGTTGTATGCCATGGTGCAAACCTTGAAGAAATGGAGGCACTATCTCTTGCCTAAAGAATTCATTGTTTATACTAACAACCATGCACTTAGTTTTCTGAATTCACAGGAGAAACTCAATCACAGGCATATGAAATGGGTTGAACAACTCCAAGCATACACCTTTTCCATCAAACACAAGAAGGGGCAGGCCAATAAAGTGGCAGATGCATTGAGTAGAAGGGTGTGTATGGTGCAAGAGATTTAGTTGCAAAGTGTGGGGATTGATGCTCTCAAACATATGTATCAGGATGATGAAGATTTCAAGGAGGTATATGAAGTTTGTTCATAGTTTTTAGACTCTTATCATTCTAATTTTTTTGAGTTTTTGTTGCAGCAGGGGTTATTGTTCAAAGGTAGCCAATTATGTGTTCCATGAGGGAGAACATCATAAAAGAAAAACATTGTGGTGGACTAGGAGGTCACTTTGGGCTAGATAAAACATTGAATCAGGTGAAAAGGTTTTATTTTTGGCCTCAAATGCAATCAGACATCAGAAAATTTGTTGAATGTTGTAGTATTTGTCAAAGGGCAAAGGGTACTTCATCTAATGCTAGTCTATATCAGCCACTTCCTATTCCTCATAGGCCATGGGAAAGTATTAGCATGGATTTTGTTTTGGGTCTTCCTAGGACTCAAAGAGGTTTTGATAGCATATTTGTTGTGGTGGATAGATTAAGTAAGATGGCTCATTTCTTGCCATGAAAATGCACTAATGATGCTTCACACATTGTTGGTTTGTTCTTCAAAGAAATTGTTAGAATCCATGGTTTGCCTCTTAAGATTGTGACTAATAGGGATAGAAAGTTTGTGGGCCACTTTTGGCATACTTTGTGGAAGAAGTTGGGCACTCAGTTGTCATTCACTTCAGCCTATCATCCTCAGATTGATGGCCAAACTGAGGTAGTGAATAGGTCTTTGGGAAATCTTCTCAGATGTCTTACAAAGTAGCATGGAGAGGCATGGGATATGATCATCCCTCAAGCTGAATTTGCTTATAATGACTCCACTGATAGAAGCACAGGAAGGAGTCCCTTTGAGATTGTCTATGGGATTCACCCAAGAGGCATTCTTGAATTGAGAGATCTACATGGATTGGAGAGGAAGAGTGCTCAAGGTAAAGACTTTGCATTGGCCATGAAGGACATCCATGATAATGTAAGAGAAACTCTTCAAAGGAATAATGAGAAGTACAAGGAGAAAGCCAATGAGAGAAGGAGAGATGTGCAATACAAAGTTGGGGATTTGGTCATGGCACATTTGAAGAAGGAAAGACTTCCAAAGGAGCAGCCAACTAAACTCCTCATGAAGAAGATAGGACCCTGCCAGATTGTGCACAAATTTGGGCCTAATGCCTTTTTGATTGAGCTTCCTCAAGGCTTGACAATATCTCCTATCTTTAATGTCTCAGATTTGTTTCCTTTAGAGGTGGTAATGATGCAGATTCAGAGGCAGATGTGACAACAACAGGAGATGAGGAATGGGTTAAGGGTCTCCCACCCAATCAACCTTTGCAATTGGAATGCATCTTGGACACCAAAGTCTTGAAGAAGACTAGACAGAGGACTTACAAGGAGTACCTTGTCAAATGGAGGGGTCTACTTGCTGAAGATTCCACTTGGATGAGTGAAGAAGACATCTTGAAGCATGGGAACACATTTGTTGATCTACTTCCTCAAGAGACTTGAGTTCTTTCCCACCCCAGGAGTATGGTGCAGGAGCACTAAGGAGACCTCCATTTATCTTGCATTGTTAATGTTTGTTTTTATGTTCATGATGTTGTAATAAGGTCTTAAGGACCATTTCCCATGTTTGTAATAAGGACTATGTCTAAAAGATGTCATGCTTGCAAGAGGCAGTCATAGAATCATGCATTGTAATGGGGCGGTCATACATTGTAATCCTTTTTGGCATGTGTCAAGGAGTGTCATGCCTTGTCAAAGGCTCATCTACCTTGTAAGGTTGTTTAGGAGACTTGTTTGCCATGTAAGACTACAATGCACATGACAAAACATTGTAATTAGTTGCAGAAGTTAACAAATAGGGGTAGTTCGGTGGTTGTGGATAGTTTATCAATCCCCCCACCAATCCAAACTACCCTCCAACTACTCCAAACCATCGAGGCAGGCTTCATAAAGTCCTACAGATCTCCACTGTGAAGGGAGAAGTAATTTGGTGAAGGAATCAACAAGTAACAATAGTTTTCTGCTTGTGTATTCTGAGTTTTTCGCTGTTGATGCACATGCCCTGCTTTTGTATGGATGAGTGGTGACTTCTTGATATGACTGATTGAAAGTACTATGAGTAACCTTTCAAATGCATGTAGTTTGAGTTCTTGAAACATTTGTAGAGAATATATAATTGCATCTTTTGAAAATGGTTTGATAAACCCTCATCTAGGGTTTCTGATAGAAAACTATGTATTTTGCACCATTCCACTGAATCAAACCCTCCTTGATCAGTGGAATGGATTCATTGGTGTTTATTTTAATTCTTCTTGAAGGTATTTTGGGAAGGATCCTATTTTTGATGGAGTTTTCTTGAAGTGACCTAGCAAAACCATGTGCTAGGTAGGTGTAAAGAATAACAGTCTAAGCCAAATCTGTTGCAGTTGGTGGTGGGGCCTCAAAACATGAAAAAGTCTTGCTTTGGGAATGAGATTAAAGTGTCTAACTAGTGCATGAAGTTCTCTGAGTCTTTGGAAGGGTGGTTTCTTTGAAAAATAGGCCTAATTGGCCATAGGCTATAAAGGGAGTAGTTATAGGTTAGACCATATCGTCCAAAACAAGGTCAACCCAAATTGATATATGATGAAGGCAATCCAAAGGGTATCTTAGGATTGTCTAAGATTTAAGTTTGCAGGCCACTATAGGAAGTTACTTCTGACTATTTCCATTTGGAGGGCTATAAGGTTTAGGACAACCAATGCGGGAAATGGTGTCTCCAAGGAAGTCTAGACTTGTTGATTGGTTTGGGGGTGTTCTCCAAGGTGTTGAATGTTCATCTAGATCTCTGCCTTGAGAAGATCAGGTGTCTAATACGAAATTCCATATGGGCTCTTTGATATAAACTTGTAAGCATTATTCCTCATAAAAATAGTCCTACCTTGTCACCTATCAAAGTTGTGTTATTCTACAAGAGCCTCTACATCAAGAAGAATCACTCAATTTCTTTCCCACCAACCACAGATTAACTGTGGTCCCCCACACATTTACCATACTGGTAAATGACCCTACCCTTTGACAAAAGGATTGGTATGGTAACCTCAAAGAATAACCTATGTTGAGTTGATGATGTGTCCTACATATCTAGTACTATCATACATTGTGGCTACAACCCCAAGCATTCATATTGCCCTTCCTAGTATGTAAACCTAGATCATAGTGAACTAACAATGTAAACGTTGGTTGTTTACACTACTTTGGCCAAAGTTTCATCACCCCTAACTCGGAATGGATGTCACATGCTCACCTATCTTTCAAGCTTGATTTGCAATGACATCTAGGTTATTCCCTCCTAGGATCAACATATCCCAGGCATAACCCCACTAACAATTCTAGGTTATCCCCTCCTTATGGATCAACAAATCCCAAGCATAACATTACTCATCCATTCTAGGTTTGCCAATCTCAGATTAACCTATTTCCAACTTTTACTATGATGCATGCTGAAGTAATATGGTTTTACTATTCTTTCACATTGTACAAATAACTATTCATACTCAATCTAATAATTACTCATAAAATCCACTATTGACATAATCTCTACTATAGAGATTAATATCACACTCAACACATAATATATTTCTCATACTATATATATATATATATACTTTTATACAAAAAAGTAAACACTCAAATTGATCTAAACAAACCATTATCTCCCTTCCAATAAAATCAACTCTCTTTCTAACCATTTATGCTTCCTCTCACAATCCACAATAAAATAACAAAAATCTCACAACACTCAACTCAAAAATGCAACAGCAAAATAAGAAAGCTCTTGGCTACAAAAATTGTGTGGAATAGAATGAGAGAGCTCCCCTTTTTATACAAGATAACCAAGAGAACTTAGGCTACAAACTAGCTTGTAAAACTGCCACAACTCCCCCTTCATCAAAACAGATTTAGAGGTGGCAAAAGGAAATCAAAGCAAGATGACACTTACGAGGAGACACAGGAAACAACTCAACCAAAATAAAGAAAACAAACTTCTAAAAGATTAAAAACTCTTCATAAAGGTGACACAAAATCAACCATGTTTCCTATTTACTAGTAAAGCTGGTTACAAAGAATAAGTCGTTGTAGCAAAGTTGGTTGCAAAGAATAAGTCAGTGTATACGTTGGAAACCAAATGCAAACTCCTTTAAAAACAAATAATTGTTTTCAGATTTATTCCACGCCTATGACAAAGTCAAAATGTTGTCAAGAGTTTGTCTTTGAATATATTTTGAAATGATAACAACGCTCAAAGACTTAGTCCATATGCAACCAAATAGTCATAGTTTTATAAACTATGAAATGATAATAGATATTATAAGATATGCGCTTCATGGTAGCGCTTCAAAAGGCATATAAAAGGCTTTAGTAAATATGTTTGTTAAGATATAACTTCAAATCCAACACATAAGTGCTTAAAACCAATGCTATGGCTAATATGCATACCTCTAATTTATGGTTGTGTGTCTTTTATGGCATTGCCATAACCTTTAAGTTTTATATATATACACTTTTTAAAACATATCTTATCGATAATAAAATTCAAATATTTTCATTTCACCAAACACATAATAATTATGTAAATATAATTATATGAGTATAATGATAAATAACGTATTATATACATATACATACATACACATACATACATACATACATACATACACACAAACACACACACACACATATATATCATCAATACATAAACCACATACAACTTATTTCTCACAATTCCATTGATGACATAAGTCCACATAGTTTAACACAAATGGCATTAAAATCCACATGGTCCAATCTAATATCCTCATACCTGTGAGCAATATGCTCATGAGTGTGTGTATGTACGTCTACCTACGTACACTCATGCTCGTATCGTCTCCTATGTATGAACATATAGTGGACTTGTTATAACCATACCATAATAAAACCTTGTCTATGCGACTATAAACTTATCAAGAAGACTTAAATCAATATGTAGGTTAAATCACATTATTCACCCAAATATCCATAAAATCATATCCACATAAGCACTCTAGATACCATAGGTTACTTACATTTACCCACACTGACTGACCTAACCTAGACCAATAGGATAGTGATGTGTGTTTGCTTAGTTTAGGCTTTCTCCAACGTTTACCAAACCAAGTCCTTCTCCTGAGTGATACTTCCCCTCCATTCTGGAGGAGCAACCTATTCCTGCATTCACTTGGATCACCACAATAGTAGTTAGTCATTCACAAAATAATCATTTGCTTCATACATTTCATAGTAATAATAACTTTTAATACAAGACATCTCATTATTCCATTTCCAAACATATTTCATTCAAGGTTCACAATACACATTAATGTAAAGATTCATAATCATTCAAATATTCAAACAAATTAACCACTCTAGGTAAATAGTAAATGGATAGAAACACACGGGGTGTAACACACAATGTAGAAGAGAAAATTAGAACAACCTGGTAGATGATCTATATAGTTCATTATCTAGAACATTAGCACAACATGCTATTGTCCCATCTACATGCTACTACCATTTTTGCACACTATTGTCCCCTTCATATGTTGTTATCCTATACATGTGTTATTGCCTTGAAAGTCAACAAAAATAAACTATATGTACTAATGTTTAGACTTTATGTACATAGGAACACAACAACAAGAAATAGAAAATACTAGGAGCTTCCATAAATAACCAAAACCAAGAGAAATGATTTAAATAGTGATTTTAAGTTGAAATGAAATAAAAAAACCTAAAGGATGAGAAAGATAAAAACCTTCATATGTGAGATTTTCAAAAACCTATAGCTCTGACAAGGAAGGAAGGTTGGGGCTATTTAGGAGCTTGCTAAGAATGATCAAGCCCTTATTTGGTACTTCTACCTCCACAAGCATCTAAGGACAATGAAATGTATGTGTGCACTTAATCTTAGGTGTGTCGACACTTAAGAGTAACAATTTAAATCAAATCATTTAGTATTAAACTTTAGGTCTACAAAAGCTCAATTCCCTAGTGTGCTTATGTAAATACAAATGGAATTAAGAAAAACCCTCTTTATGTTATCAACAAAGTTAAACACAATAAGAGCTCAAAATAATAATGGAGAAAATGGAAATAAAGAGAGAATTCAATAATGTCATCTCAAGCATCTAAATGGACATCAAATCTACTAGAATCACAAACACATGCCCTTGGGATTGAAATAAAAACATGGAGAGCCAATACTAGAATCATAGATTTTTCTCAAGAAACTCAAAATGTTGGAAGTGTTTCACAAGAAAATGCAAAAATTTGAAGATAGATTATCACTTGAAAGATAGGGAGTATATTGATTGAGACAATTTTCAAAAATGTTATTATATTGGAAGGTGAAGAGGCATGCCTCCTAATTTGGTTGTCGGGATTTACCCAACTTTTGTTACATTGCATGCATAACTACAACAAGGTGACCAAAACTAGAGAAAAATAGTTGTATTATTGAAAAGTTGATGGACACTAGTGTGTTATATGAACATCCACTTAAATTACACTAGTGTCCAAGTATAATAGTCCTATAAAGATTTTAAATGATAGCATGACACAAGACTAACACAAAAAACAACTTGACTTATATAGAAAGGCTAAGGACATACAAAAACACAAAATTCACTGTGTGCTCTATTGCTAGGTAATCCTCATAAGGGTGGCCAATCCAAGCAAATTTTTATACCTAGGACCCCAAGCTATTAATGCTTTAGGGAGAATATTGACAATGTGTGTGGATATGTGTGGTTGTACATGTTAAAGTTCAAATATGCCCCTTTAAATAAATACATAAAATTGTAGTACGTAAATGATTTTAAGGTAGAAAAGGGGGATGTGAAGGATCTCTAGGAAGCATATGTGATTGGATATGCCCCCAAAGCTACCAATGGGTAATTCCTCTAAATAGAGGCACATAAGATAATTCTATTGTAAAAGAAAAGAATGTTGCATTAAAAATCATGCTCATGTGGAATGACAAAGATGAAAGGAAAAACAACGCCACACAACAATAAACAACATCAGATGAAGACACACAAAGGGATCTATATGGGTAAGTGTACAAAGTTGGGCAGCCAAAAAGTGGCCAAACAAGTTTTGAAACAAATTAAGAAATGTAATGCAAGCACATTATAATGCATTAACATTATGGCTTAGAAATCTTGAGCCTATAACATGCACCTTTTATAAATGCCTTAAAAATAAACAAAAACTATGTGCTCTATTTTTTGAGTTTATAACACACTAACATTATAATGCACTTGGATTTCATTTGAAGTTTCTTTGGAATCCAACCCTTCATGTAAGGTCCCTAAAGACACGTTTTACATAAAACATACAAAAACAATAAAATCTCAAGCATGCTCACATCAAGTTTGCACATTTTAAGACATTATTATGAAAAAACTAATATGACGACATTAAAATCTCTCTTACCTTACTAACTATGTAATTTTTTCTACAATTCAAATAAATTAAGGTTTTGATCTTCAATTACTTTGGCTAGTGTCTTCATTTTTTCCAAAAACCCATGTATAGTTTTTTTGGTGTCATTTTTGATCTACCAATCAAAATTTGAAACAAATTACATTTTTATATTTTAGACTCCATTCTATACACATTTAAAAAAATATTTTTAATTAGTTTTCTCAAAATTAAGGGGGAGGCATGCTCAATTTTTTTATTTTCCAGGGTGGGTCCACTTTGAAAATTAGTAGAAAATTGACATAAACTAGGTGATGTTAGCTAACTTTCTACTAAAGGGATTTGTGAAATACTAAAAACATTCACCATTTTAGGGGGAGAAAACTTGATGGTATGTTATATTTTTTGACAAAAATAGGAGCACTTTGTGTGATCCCCCTATTTGACCCTATTATTCTCCACCTTTTTCTTAGAAAATGTAGTTTCAAAACTAGATTTTGAGCTCTACTGATCTTGTTCTTGTGACATCTTAAAAATTTGACCATAGGTCTCTTGAGTTAATCATTGAATATTAGTTTTTCCCTATTTCAAGAAAACAATTCGTCAGTTTTGATGCCCCTTTGGCCCAGAATTTCCATCCATATACCCATATGCCTAGGGTCAGTATGTATATATGAATGATACGATTAGGGAATAGGGATGGAACTTGTTGATGGGTGTTTTTGCACACAACAAATTAGATGAAATACTAGGTACCTCACCTCTCTTGAAAGGAATCTAATCTAAGTAACCCAGAAAAAGACTGACCCAAGGTTTATACTGTTAGTCCTTGACTTGTGTTACACCTCGTGTGTTTCTATCCATTTACTATTTACCTAGATTGGTTAATTTGTTGGAATATTGAAAGATTATGAATCTATGCATTTATGTGTGTTATGAATTTTGATTTGAATATGTTGAAAAATGGAATAATGCAATGTCTTGTATTAAAAGTGGTTATTGTTAATAAATGTATGAAGCAAATGATTATGTTTTGATCAGCTAACTACTACAGTGGTGATCTAAGTGGATACAGGAACAAGTTTCTCCTTCAGGAAGGAGGGGAAGCATCACTCAGGAGGACTTGGTCTGGTAAATGTTGGAGAAAGCCTAAACTAAACAAATACGCACACCGTTATCCTATTGGTCTAGGTTAGGTCAGTTGATATGGGTAAAAGTAAGTAACCTATGATATTCAGAATGTTTGTTTGGATATGACTTTATGAGTGTTTTGAATGAGGAATGTGGATTAGTCTAAGTGTCGAATGAAGTCTTTTTTATAAGGTTTGAAATTGCAAATCGATGAGGTATGAACACAAAATGATTATATATACACATGTGTAGACATATGTCCATGATAAACTCATAGACATAAGAGTATCGAGGGATGAAGGACATCTGTGTGCATGTGTATATATGTGCATTTCATAATCATATGTCATCAGTATTTATGTGGATGTCTTTCATGTCGTTAATGAATATGTGGACCTCATTTCACCAGAGGATATGAGAGTAATGAGTTTTATGTGACAGTGATATATTATATATCTATATATATGTATATAATAGCTAATAGCTATTACACACACACACACATATATATATAATTGTTATGTGTTTTGGTATACTGATGAATTAGCAAATGTGAATATTTGGATTCTATTATCAAATGATATGTATTAAAGGGTGTGTGTATATATATATATATGTTACATGATGGTTATGGCGCTATCATAAAGAGGCACACAGCCATGAAACAATGATAAGCAAATTAAATAGCACTGGTTTAAGCATATATATTGGAGAACTTGTTAATATTATATGGAGCATGTTAGTGTGCCTTATAAAGTAATATATGCAGCATATATCTTATAGCATTATTATCATTTCATAGTGTATATAAACTCAAACTCTTTGGCTGTAGATAGACTATGTCTTTGAGCACTAGAATGGGTGCTTAGCAGGGAAGCACATGTTAATATTTACTTGGAGCTTTTGGTTAATATTAAATAAAGTATGGTATATGCCTACTTAAGCGCTATAGGCATCACATTTCCATGAAGCGTATGACTCATACATATTATTATTACTTAGTCTAAAAATCTCTGACTCTTGGTAGTGCACAACTATGAGCACTGTTAATCATTCCAAAATGTATTTAAAAAAAAATCTTGAGTATGCTTTGACTTGGTCATAGCTTGGGAATAAATCTGAAGCAGTTATGTTTAAAAGGGAGTCTTCATATGGGTTCCAACATATGCTTTGACTTAGCCTTTGTAACCAGTTTTGCTACAAAATAGGAAACATGGTTGATTTTGTGTCACCTTTATGAAGTGGTTTTAATCTTTTAGAAGTCTATTTTCTATATTTTGGCTGAGTTGTTTCATAAGTGTCCTCTTATGTGTCATTTTTCATTGATTCTTTTTGCCACCTCTAAATCTATTTTGAAATGGGAGGACATGTGGCTAATTTACAAGCTAAATTGTAGCCTAAGTTCTCTTGGTTTTCTTGTATAAAGAGGAGAGCATTCTCATTCTATTCTACACCATTTTTTCTAGCCAAGAGCTTTCTTACTTTGCTGTTGCAATTCTGAGTTGAGTGTTGTGAGATTTTTGTTATTTTATTGTGGATTATGAGAGGAAGCATGGAGGATTAGAGAGAGAGAGAGTTGATTTGTTTGAAAGGGAGATTTAGTTCATTAGAAGGATCTTGAGCAAGGAATTTCATTGATCTATTGGAGCCAATATCATAGGCATGTGGAATTCCTATCCATTATGCATTACTATTTTTAAAGGCTATATGAGTTTGTTTGTTATTGAGGAATGAATTGTTTGTTTATCGACTTAAGTGTTTATTTGTTTGTATAAAAGTATATATATATATATATATATATATATATATATATATATATATATCTAGTAAAAGAAAAATATTGTGAATGTGAAATTAATCTTCGTAGTAGAGATATATGTCTATGGGGAATTTTATGAGTAATTATTAGATTGAGTATGAATAGTTATTTGTTCAATGTGAAAGAATAGTAAAATTGTATCTTGAAAGTACTATTACTTCGACATATGTGTCATAGTAAAACTTGGGAATAGGTTAATCTTAGATTAGTGAACCTAGAATGGATGAGTAGAGTTATGCTAGGTATTTTTTGATCCATGGGAGGGATAACCTAGAATTGTTAGTGGGGTTATGCCTGGACATCCATAGGAGGAAATAACCCAAATGTCTTTGCAAATCGAGCTTGAATGATGGGTAAGCATGTGATGCCCATTTCGAGTTAGGGGTGATGAAACTTTGGCAAAAGTAGTGTAAATAGCCAACATTTACATTGTCAGTTCACTATGATCTAGGTTTACATTCTAGGAAGGGCAATCATGCTTGGGGTTATAGCCACAATGTATGATAGTACTAGATATGTAGGACACAACATCATCTTAGTTTAAGCTATTCTTTGAGGTCACCATACCAATCCCTTCGTCGTAGGGTAGGGTTGTTTACCTGTATGGTAAATGTGCAGGGGACCGCAGTTAGTCCGTGGTTGGTGGAAAAGTGCTTGAGTGATGCTTCCCCTCGTGCAGTTGGCAGCCAGAATTTGAAGACAGACATCAGAACCATTTTGTATCTCTACTTTCAATTAGCTCTCTGAAGCTTGTATGTAACTATTTTATGAAAAAGTTGTATCGAGAAATATTCAATTCTCTTAATGAGGAAATGTAATTTGATTATGCAATGGGAGTTTGAAATATGTTTCAAATGTGCATCTTATCGAATGAATTCAGGGAAAATTTTTATAGTTTTTACTATCAGTATCTTGAACATTATACTTTTGAGTTAAACTTAGTAAATCTTAACTTAGAACAAGTGGCATATTACATGTGGGATCAGAGCTACTAGATTCAACTCTAGAGCCTATGTACTTACTATGCCTTTCTACCCAACATTATGAGATTGTAATGTTTGAAATTGGTTTTATGCCAGAATGACATAGGAGAATAACCAAGAAAATTGCAAGTGTTTAAGAGAAAACCAACTGAGGAGTTAAGACTCAAAGAGTCAATTTAATTTTGTTGAGGATATATAACGGAAAGATTATGAGACTTTAACTAGAAAGGTAAAACCATGGTCAATTGCTAATTAGACTAAGAGCTCAGGTAGAGCAGTGTTTGTATGAAGTTAAGATCACTTTTATGTCTCAAGAACTTTAGGATGGAAAGATCTAGAAGTAATCAACTAGGTGCAAAAGCAACCGAGTATGGAAGATTCTAGAAATTGTATCAATGATACATAGAAAAGATGGGTTCTTGTCTAAACTCCTAGATGGCTTGGAATGAGCCAAGTGGAATAATAGGATCATTAAAGGACAAGTAGTGATATATTGGCATAGAATGCTGAGAAAAATATCATAGGACTTGGAAATGCTTTTGTTTTCTAAGTTTCACGAGGAAATCGATTGCCATATACAAAGAATTGTGCATAAATAGAGGAGATTAAGAGTTCCTTAATGACTCATGAAGCCTATTGGAAAAGGTGTCAATGTGTAGTAGAGGATATAAGTAAAGAGGATCCTCATGGGGAATATTTTGATGAATAGAGATTGGGATTAGTATCATTATTTTAAGAGTCTGCATGAAGGTTGCAAGATAATTCATAACAATTACAAGAAGTTATTAGTTATTCTCATGGAATTTTGGTTAGATGGTTGGGAACTATGTATATTGTCTCTTGATAGAGCTAGAAAGTATAATTGCAATGTTGAATGTAATCATCACCAAGATATTTAGTCAAGTTTTGAATAAGTAACCCATTCCGTGAGGTAGGGAATAAAGTTTTGTAAGATGGAACGAAGGGAAGAAATATGTGTTCCAGCTAAAGTCTTTGTGTGATACTGTAACACCATCTTATAATATCATCTATGTGATGAACGATAGATATTCCATGATGTAAGAGTGGATGTGTTTAACCTTTTGATTTTTGAGCATAATGAAAGTCGTAAGGGACTTATTTATATGTTGTGCTTGTAACACAATCTCTAAACCACTATAAGTTTTTGGTAAACTTGAGTGCAGTACAACAATCTACTCCCTTGTTAGTGACTCACTTAGTCACGTAGTGCATAGTAAGTGGTCCTCTGGCTTTTGATACTTTTTTTGATTTTTGGTAAATCTCTTTTAATTCTTGCTAAGATTGACATTGTTTTACTCCTTTATTTTGGAATGGTCTAGCCACATAATTTTGAAAGTTGTTTATTTTACAACTAGTTGGTCAAAATTTGATTTATTGTCAAAATTGAGCTCATTCTTTTGACTTATTTTTGAAAATTAAATTTCTTATACTTTGTTATTGATTTAAATTATTGTGGTGGCTTTACTAGAACATTTGAGTTGTTCACTATGTTTTGTACAATGTTTACCTCTGTCATGTCCTGGATGGACCTCTGGTAGATTGTGTGGGGAGTAAATTGTAGAGAATGCACTTGGAATGTCTCTAACCCTTTATAATTAAGAAATCTTGTGTGGAAAGAAATTCAATCCATACCTTAAACAAGTCACCTAGAAGTAACTAAACCCCTAATCGATGAGAAATCTTTTTATTTCTGGAAAAGAATGAAGAAGTGATACTACAAGATTTGAGCACTGGAAAGTTAAGACTAAACATAGGCATCCAGTATGGTATCCTATGTCTTGAATTAAGATAAAAATCATAGAATTCCTAGATGATCTCGGGAACTAGGTATCTTTGCAAGGGACACCTAGAGAAGTTAGGCTATGACAAATATCATTTGTGCAATGGTATAGAGCAAAGAAGAAGGGTTGTCAACTCTTTGCAGTTAAAATGGAAAAACTATAGGAATACAAAGATGTTATTAATCAAATAAGTGTGGCTTATTCTAGACCACAAGATCTCCAAGAAGCTGAGGATGGAGAATTGGAGGATGTAGAAAAGGCGGATATGGAAAAATACCCTATCCTATGAGATTTTGTGGATGTATTTCTGGAAGGACTACCTGGATTGCCTTCGAAGAGAATGTTCAACATCTTCATTGACATAATTCCAGGGTCAGAATCTATATCCAAAGTGTCATATAGGATGACAATGATAGAATTTATGGAATTAAAATCACAGTTGGAAGAATTGTTATACAAGGGATTTATAAGACCTAGTGTTTCACCTTGGGGAGCACTAGTGATCTTCATAAAGAAGGAAGATGGGACAATGCATTTGTTGAGTACTAGTTGCTCAACTAGGCAATGGTAAAGAATAAGTATCCTTTACCACATATTGATGATCTCTTTGATCAGCTGCAGGGAAAGCGAGTTATAGCTTGTAAATCGAGAAAGTTAAAACTTTACGAACAAAATTATAAGTCACATGATTTGGAGTTATCAGAAGTAGTGCATGCATTATAGATATGGAGACACTATCTGTTGGGGAAACCTTTTGAATTAAAAATAGACCATCATGGTTTGAAGTATCTATTTACTCAACCCAATCTGAATGCAAGATAAAGAAGGTGGTTAGAATTGATATCAGACTATGATTTCAACATTGAGTATATCAAAGGAAATAAGAATAGAGTTGTCAGTACTTTAAGTTGAGGAAGGAATATATCTTCAATGGGATCTACCTAAACTAACTTTGAAAGTTAAGCATTGCGAGGATCTAAGGGTGATGAGATCTATGAACAAGCCAAACAAGCACTCTCAGTTATATTGTAAAATAAAAGTTATTAGGATTTTTGCTTTGAACCCAATGGTTTATTGAGGTATAATGGAAGAATTTATGTACCTTATTCTGGTGAATTAAGGAACTTGGTATAGAAGGAAGTACATAATGCACCATACTCAGGACATCCTGGTGTCACTAAGATGTTAGCATATGTAAAGCCGTTATATTTTTGGAAGGGAATGGAAGGGGATGCCGTAAGATTTATGGCAAGTTGTTAAAGAATAAAGGTAGCACCTTTTATACTAGAGAATTTATCTGGTGGAGCACCATTGTTAGCTCACAAATTTGTGCAGGAAGTGTTTGTATTACATAGAGTTCCTGAGAAGATTATCTCGGATAGATATGCGCACGTGACAACAAGGTTTGGGTAAATTGTATTTCCAATGCTTGGAACTAAACTTAATGTAAATACAGCTTATCATCCTGAGAACATATGGTTAAACTGAGAAAGTTAACTAGGTTTTGGAGGAATTATTCGAATATATTGCATGGATCAACATTATAAGTGGGAAGAGTATCTACCACTGGTGGGATTTGCTTATAAAAATTTCTACCATTCTGTTGTCAAGATGACTCCATTCGAAACACTGGACAGAAGAAGATTTCGAACTCCTATAAGCTGGGTAAGCTAGAAGATGGGATTAGCATTAGTCCAGAAATGTTGTCAGGAATAGATGAAAAGATCAAACTGATCAGAAAAGATTGGCAGAAAACTAATAATGAGTAGAAAAGTTACGTTGATGCTAAGTGTATACTAAGACAATTCTCGGATAAAGAATAAAAGTTATTTTGAGGGTCAAACCCTAGAAAAAGTTTCATTAAGTATGGAATGTATTCCTAGATATAAAGAGGTCCTCGAAATTCTCAAAGTTAACAATGCAATTCATTGCAAAATGATTCTAATAATAGCTACTGCCAGGAGGCACAATGCTTTTAATGATTTAAATTTGATATATATATATATATTTAACAGATGATTATTATATTATTAGAATGTTTTACAAGTACAAAACCTAGGAATGGTTATGATCAAGCTTTTTAAATGCTTGAAGTTTGCAAGCTCTGCTTGCATAACAGAAATGTCATGTAATACAATGTCCAATGGGATAAGTATGTAGAAGATTCTACCACTTGAGAAGACTATGTTGAGATGAAACAGAAGTTTCCACAAGTTTTCTGAGGTTTGAAAACACTTGAACAATATGTTTTGTGATATGATACTCTTTATGTTTTATTTATGTTATGATAATACTTGATACTTAAAAATCATCGGGGATGATGATTCACAAGGGGGGGAGTATGTTACACCTCGTGGGTTTCTATCCATTTACTATTTTCCTAGATTGGTTAATTTATTGGAATATTGAAAGATTATGAATCTATGCATTTATGTGTGTTATGAATCTTGATTAGAATATGATAAAAAATGGAATAATGCAATGTCTTGTATTAAAAGTGATTATTGTTAAGAAATGTATGAAGCAAATGATTATGTTTTGATCAGCTAACTACTGTGGTGGTGATCTAAGTGGATGCATGAACAGGTTGCTCCTCTGGGAAGGAGGGGAAGTATCACTCAGGGGAAGGACTTGGTCTGGTAAACATTGGAGAAAGTCTAAACATAGCAAACACACACACCACTATCCTATTGCTCTAGGTTAGGTCAGTCAGTATGGGTAAAGGTAAATAACCTATGATATTTAGAATGTTTGTTTGGATATGACATTATGAGTGTTTTGAATTAGGAATTTGGATTAGTCTAAGTGTCGAATGAAGTCTTTTTGATGAGGTTTGAAATTGCAAATCAACGAGGTATGAACATGAAATGAATATATATATATATACAGATGTGTAGACATATGTCCATGATAAACTCATAGACATAAGAGTATCGAGGGACGAAGGACATCTGTGTGCATGTGTGTATATGTGCATTTCATATTCATATGTCGTCAGTATTTATGTGGATGTCTTTCATGTCATTAATGAATATGTGGACCTCATTTGGCCAGAGGATATAATGAGTTTTATGTGACGATGATATATCTATATATATGTATATAATAGCTAATAGCTATTACATACATATATAGATATATAAATTTATATATAATTGTTATGTGTTTTGGTATACTGATGAATTAGTGAATGTGAATATTTGGATTCTATTATCAAATGATATATATATTGTAGCACAAAAATATAGCTAATGTTTTTTTTTTTTTAATGCGCCTGGTAAACTTTTTAACGTGACCGGCGACGCTGGTGCGACACGCCCTCCAGCTCCACGCGAATGCTTTTGCCTGGAGCAATGAACCGGTGAGGCCACAACTGGGGGACCTCATCCCCTAGGAAGAACACTTCAAACCCGCGAGCTCATTGGCCCAGCGAAGGCGTAAAGCCTTGCGAGCTCGTTGGCCCAGCGGGGGTTTGAACTCTGGTGGCCGCCACTACATCCTGAGCGACTTAACCACCGAACCATGCCATCATCGGCAAAAATATAGCTAATGTGAAGATAATAGAGATAGATGGAAATTATGTGTAATACTTTGTATTTTTTTTGTTTTGGCTAATATTAGTATTAGAATAATACTTTAAGGATTTTATGATAAAAATGGACCAATTATTAATCTAAATGCTTGATTTATATTATTCATGCTTTAATAAATTAACATCTTAGGTTTGATCTTATTATGTGTTTTGACATAATGTTAATTCAAATTATGGCTTTTGAATAATGTTTATTTAGAACAATAATCTTGGGTAAATGCTTTTAGATTAAAATTTGTGCAGATTAATGTTAATTCATATTCATAAGCTTTACTACTTAAGACATTGGCAGATTTATCATGGTGTCGACCACATCAATATCATGTGCATAGGTCAAGGAGCATTAATCGGGAGAAACTTCCAATTAAAGGTAGGTTGTCACTTCAATTTTAGACAAGTATATATGGTGCAAATTACTCAATGTAAGATTGATGGTTCAAGGCTAAACAACCCAATTCCTTAAAGTGTAACAAAGTTTAGCCATTGTATCTTGCGCTTGACATGGTCTAGTCTCTCGGCTCTTGCATGACTCATGTTTCCTAATTTATTTGGTCCTCTAGTTTCAAACATCACCTATGGAATGTTCCAATGCTCCCTATGGATGTAGATAAACTTACATTTACTTAGGCTCTCATGTCCAAAATATTTATGATTTTATCTTTGAGACATCTATTGAACATCAAATCTTGTCCTATCTTATTAGATTGATTTCAAGGTCAAAAATATCAAATCCACTTGGCTCAAGGTGTGGTTATTTTATTGGCCTAAGGTATTTGTATATGTGGTCACGAATGTGCACTTACATTGTAGAGGAAAGTATTAAACTGTGCCATGTGAGGCCATTGTTGACATAAGTGGCGAATCAATTATATTTGTTTAGTGCTCATGTGTTTTAAATACCACAAAGCATTGAGAGCTTATGTGTCAACTTTTGGTGAGCTTCAGCCCATCGACTTAGCTATTACTAGGCCTTGGTGCTCCGTCATTGTCTCCCTATTCATAGTTGATCATTGTGAAGTTTTAACTTTTGAATCTGACTACTTGGTCCAAGATGCCACTATCTTGAATGACATCAAATAATGTATTTGGACTATTACATTTCCTTGAAATCATTGAACATTTGAAGTCATGTATGAATGAGGAGATCTAACATTATATGAATGAAAAGTGCCCTTAAAATATTATGATATACCTAGTATAAGTAAACTTATTTATAAACTAAATATATATATCATCATAATCCTATATAAATTTTTACAATCAGTCTAAAATCTCTCCTTTCATGTAGCATGGGCTTTTTAAAATTTTGATTGTATTTCAGAGCAAAAATACCTAAATATGACTATACAAGCATAAAATTTAGGCAATGGTAACAAGATAATAAGTAGAACTACAAGAAACAACAAAAATAGATAGCTAACATTTAACAATAAAACTTATTAAACAATATATTATAAAGTTGAGTATTATTATTCTTCTAACAATAGACCTAACATCTTAAACAACTAGAACCAGGGGAGAGGATAAGGATGACAGAGGAGCGGACCATGAAGAGCATGTTGAGGCCTGGCTGTGCTCTATAAATACAGTAATATTCCATTGATTTTTTTACTTCATATCATGTTTTGTTTCGAAATTCCTGATTTATTTCATTTTGTGTTTTGGTTTTTGATTTGAGACTTTTGGTTTTGGCATTTTGTATTGTGTTTCTATCTTTGGGTTTGGACTGTATTTGGCACGGCCGTGCTCTGTCTGTTTACATGCTTTCTGTGAGTAGTGGATTGTAAAGAAATTTGAATTAAAGCGGTGGAATGAAACCAACACACTAATTCCCTCCATTGGTTCAATCCATTTGTCTCCCTCACGCTCTGTCATCCTTATCCCCTCCCTTCGTTTGGGTAGACTATGCTTCAACCAGACTAATGGAGCAGGATGCATCTCACAAGCTGGTAAGTTTGATTTTAAATTTTATTGTTTGAATTTTATTTTCTATGCTCTCAAATTTTTTAGATTATTAGATTAACTTTACAAATTTCTGCATAAAATTTCCCCCAATATGCTGATTAGAGTTTTTTGAAGTGTTTTAAATTTTTTTCATTTTTAATTAAGAAATTTATCCATGCTGAAGTTTCCCCCAATGTGGAGATATGCATTTTCCAGTGTTTTGAATCTTTTTCAATTTTTGCCATTTCAGAAAGAAGACTAAGGTTATACTAATTTTTTTAGCTTAGGGTTAAATCTGCCATTTCAAAAAGAACACAAAGGTTATATTAATTTTTCTAGCTTAGGCTTAAATCCACTAAGGTTATATTAATTTTTCTAGCTTAGGGTTAAATCCTGCCATTTCAGAAAGAAAACTAAGGTTATATTAAATTTTCTGGCCTAGGGTTAAATCTGTCTTGACAACATATCGGCCAGCTTGTTAGTCACCAAAACTTTTCCAAAAAGAGAGCATCCCTATCTGTTATGATGCTCTTTAGGAGTCCAAAATGAACTGACACATGGTTGAAGAACAACTCAGCCGCATCCCTTCCCTTCAAGTTCTTCTTGTATGCAATTAACACACATCTTACAAATAGGTAGTCATGCCCATGCTTGGACATTGGAAGACCACCCATAAAATCCATGGAGATGTTCTTGCATGGTCTAGTAGCCACGGGTAGTGGCTGCCAGGCTGGTATTCGAAGTTCCGGTTGCTTGGCTTACTTATGCTACATAACTTGCAGCCCCTAATGAAGTTTGACAAATCTTATTTGCACATAGGGACAATAAACATAAGGGTGAAGGTTTGAAACTATTTTAGATACTCCAAAATGTCCTGCAACTCTCAAGGTATGAGCCTAATTTCCCACTTTGTAGAGGAGCCCATCTTGAAGAAATAATCAAGATTTGGCTCAAAATTAGCCACTTCCCCTATCAGTCTGCTGATATATCTCACTGAATCTTTATCATGCTCATAGTCATGAATAGAAACTTCCTTAGCAAATAGCTCCAACAAAGTAAGGGTACCAACCACTGAAAGAATTGCTAGTCTTGGTCTTGACAACTGATCATCCACCATGTTAGTCACACCCCACTTGTATTTGATCACCAAATGAAACTGTTGTAAGTGCTAGTCTTGGTCTTGACAACTGATCATCCACCATGTTAGTCACACCCCACTTGTATTTGATCACCAAATGAAACTGTTACTTGATGAGATTCTTGGATTTTGTTTGTGCTTGCAAATATTGAAGGTCTTCTCTGTCTTAAATATTGTCATGCCACAATACCAGTCTTTCTGTTTATGGTGCTGCAATTATATTCCAGGGCTGATTCTGTCCAAGGACCCTTTATGGCACAGGACTGTTGTTCTTTTCTACAGGAGCTGTATTTTTTATTCTGTTCTTTGTTGGGTTGTACTCTGTGTTGTTCTTTGGCTGTCTTGTAGTTGCTCTACTGAGCACTGTCTTCTTCTTGTAATCTTGCTTTCTTCAATATTAAAAAAAAGTATTGGAGTGGTTGATGATCACTCCAATTTTGGAAAAAGTATTGGAGTGGTTTCAATAATAATATACTTTCTTCAAGCATAAAAAAAATAAGTATCGTGCTATTGTTTCCTTGCCCACGAGATCGTGTTTCCACTTCTTCACTGCAGAGGCCAAAGCATACAACTTCTTGTCATATGTAGTTGTACTATAGTTTAGGACAGTGCCTTTGAACAACCTTGAATGATAGCAAACCAGTCTTCTTATTGCAACAAAACAACTCCTAGAGCATTATCACTAGCATCAGTGTCAACCACAAAGGTTGCTGAAGATTGGGAAAAACAAGTACGGGTGCATGATTGATTTTGTACCTGAGTTCTTCAAATGCACACTGCTGTTCTGTAGTGAAGGGTTGCTTGAAGTTAATATATATCTAATTTTGTTGTAGTGCCCCTCATCTCGTCGTCCATCAGATTGATGTTTGCTTAGACTTTATGATAGTGTCTTAGACCGTAGATGATGGATCTCTTGTTATCTTGTTACTTCATTATGGACCTAATCAGTATAGTAACAATTGTTGATGTTGGATTCTATTATTTTATGCTTTAGAATTTGATAAATGAACTAGATGTTACAGATGTTTTGATGTTATTCACTATATGGGATTTAGAGATAGTTGATCATTTTATGTTGATGACTAGTAATCAGATACCTTGTTCAACATAGTTAATTGTTTATTCTTAAACATGAATGGAACAGTGTCGTATTACTCGCTCTCGAGTACCCTACCCCACTGTGATTTCCATTCACTATAGGACTGTATGTGGATATATATCTTGTTATGTTTAACCGTGCGTTGTTGCAGGAATGCAGGTACTAGGCATCGACTCCACCTGATTACCAGGTCTGAGCGTGCCTTCGCCAATGGATTAGTTGATTGGAGTTAACGTGAGGTCCCATGTCAGTGTGGTCTGGTTGTCAGTTTATCCTTTTGGTCATTGTCTGTCATTCGATCATGACTTGCAGACAGGTAATATTGTACCTTGGAGTCTAACTAGGTTAGAAAGTGTCTAAGTGTGTAAGGTGTCGTTGTGCTTTAATTAGAATCATATTACGGAAATTATAATGTTGATAATTAAATATATTTATAAAAGATAATATGGAGCATAAATGTCGATAGTTGTTAATTATTGTTGTAAATAAATTATTATTTTATTAGAAGTATAGTTGTTAAATAAAGATTGTAAGAAATTTTGTATTATTTAATATAATATTATTTACAATAAATATTTAAATAAATAAAATAATTGTAAGTTATGTTGTAATTAGTGATTTGCAACTAAATTAATAAAATAAATTAATATATAGTTGTACAATTATAGATTGTTGTAATGTTATAACTTTATTAAATACAATATGGTTGGTCGGCTACAAAGTAATTAAATGTTGTTGGAATTGTGTGTTAATATTTAAAAAAGAGTAACCTCTTGGGATTATTAAATTAAATAAAAGTGTTTTTTTTAGAAGGGAGATGCACGGGATCGCGTGCCAAGTTCCTTGGAAGAGGAAAGGGACTGTTTTATAAAAGGGAAGCTTGTTGAGGCAAAGGGGAGGGCATTACAGGTGAAAGAAAAGAGAAGAAGGCTGAAATAAGAAGCTTGGAACTGCAGCAACTGAAGCAGACTCGTCGATTTGACGCCGCAGCCAGGTTCCTTTAAATGCATAATTCCTTTCCTCTGAATTTTGAATCTGTGGGTGTTGATTGTTTCCTTGATTCTAAATGGATTGTCTTGGTCGAATTTATGCTTCAAGAGATATTTCAATTTGCAATTAAGCTATTTTCTGCGGTTAGAATTTCACCATTTACGCCATTTCTGTGTAGGAGTTGGAAAAGAACCGAAGTCTGAAACACAATTAAGATTTAATCATGAACCGCGTCATTGTAAAGATAGCTATGACTGGTAGAAATGTGAAGATTATAAGCTGTCATAATTGGTGCTAGGGTTAGGTTTAGTAAAGTATGGTTTATTAGCTATAGTGGCTCTTTAGTAGGTAGCGAATGGCATCCTGAGTTGGACAGTCGATTTAGATCTAGTTATACAAGCCGTCAGTCTTATTCCGCAGTCTTTGATCCGATTATGTGAATGATAGTTCACCTTAATATATTTTCAATAATCATTATTTGGACAGCGCTATCTTATTTGTCAATTAGCCTGTATCCATAATGGTTTTAACCTGCAAATCGTGCTTTCTCCAGCTGGATCGCTGTTTCCAGCTAAACGCCATTTTCTGTATACTAGTGGCTATTATTATATCTGTTGCACTAGGGTCATCTTCGGGTAGCAGCATCACTTTATCAGAGTGGCGTAGAGGAAGTGTGGGCCCCAAATAACACTAAGATGTTAGCTGCTTCATTCATGTTTTGGCTTGTGAATAAAATCTAAAAATACAGAAATTTGTAGAAGAGTCATGGATTTCATGGGTCCATCATAGAGGAGCAAATATCATATTGAAGACTTTGATTTTTATAGAAGACTCCACCATATCGTGGGTTCCAGGTATAGAAGATAGCCGCTGCTTGTTGAAGAAGAATTCATCAGTTTTGACGGAATGATTTTTCAAAGGAAATCGTGTATTCATATCTGCATTTCCATAGATCACAATAGGGCAGTATAACAACATCAAGGTGGAGTGAATCCCATTAAAGTATTGTATCATCAAATATTTCAGATTCATATGGTTCGGTTCGCATTATATATCAGACTTCCACCGCCTGACGCATCAAATAGTGTTTAAAGTAAAAGAAGCATGGTACTACTGCAAGTGCCGCTCCTTTCAAATCACAAGTTGCAGCCAGTAAAGGAAGTTTGTGGGTTATCTCAGGTCTGCGTAAGGAGTTAAAGAGCATCAGTGATATGGAATCATAAATCAACGGCATCTGAAGAATCAACATAGCTTTTCATTGAAAGATTCGATTTGCAACACAAGCTGAACAATACACTGTGACGATAGTTGTCATACTCAGGGAATATACAATGATCTCACTAAGCATAAGGCATAGTGGTAGAGTGCATTGTGATAGCATGTCCTTTCCAAACGAACTTTGATTTATTAGTTAATTCCATAACAAGTTAGGGTGTCCTCATCACCGCCCAGCTCGGGCAAGAAGGTCGACCATGCTCCTCCTTAAATCGTCTGCAGGTTTCTTGGGAGAAGAACTTAAGTCATGCAGTAGTTTTGGGTTCCATGTAGAAGTCACCATAACTTAACTGAGGCCTAGTTCACATAAACTCAGATATCAAACTGGTTTATGAGCATCAACTAAGGAAGGCTGGGAGAAGAGAATGTCTATTTTGCACATTGGGTGTGGTTTAGGTAGGATGATACTTCATTATGTATTGCTCTGCCTACAGTAACATCTGGGCCAAAGTAAATTTATACCTTGGGGGTTGACTCCACGTCTTCTCACTTTGAAGATGCCAGACTTGCAAAATTGGAGAAGTTCTAATGAAAATTAATAATAGAAGGTCCAGTTTTGAAGGGAACTGTGGTGCCACAATTGATCTGTCTGCCTTTGATTACTCCTTTGTGTATATTGATTTTTCATCACCTTGCAGCATTAGCTGTAATGTCCCTGGGCTACTAAATATGAAAAATAAATGCAGAACTCAGAGCTATCTTTATTTCACAACAAAATTGATGTATTCAGTGCAGACTTCACTATGATTGGTAGAATACAGTATTCAGAAAATAGAAGCAGTGCTCTCAGTTTGGCGGCATCAAAAAATATAGCATATATTAATGATAAAATTCAAGATTATGGCTACTTCCAAGGAAGCTACAGGGAGCAATCCTTACACAGTAAAAGTTATAACACTTGTTATCTTGGACTCGAGTACCATTATCCTGTCTGGAGATCAACTCTACTAGATAAATGACACAATAGGTCGACTCAGTGACCCATTTTTCCCAAAATGGTAGTTTCCACAGTCTGTAGCAGGATCACGATTGAAGGTCTGTAAGCATTACAAATAAAATTAAAAGATAAACCCTGAGTGATATTTGTAACTCAGGAACAATAAAATATAGCTTGTAAGACACGTAGGATGCAAATTATAGATCTAATCTAAATATGAGCTCTTAAGCCATGTTACCAAATGGTTAGCTGTGAACAGAAGTCTTTCATGCCTATTCTGCCAGTCCTTGGATATTAGAAAAGGTAGACGAAGCTGAGACAAATTAGGTGAGCATAAGAATAGGAGCAGTCTTTGCGTAGGGACAAATCTAGCAGTAGAGGACAAATCTGTAGTTGTAGACGCAACCATAGACAGCTCTCAGACTCTGCGTAGAATCTGATGCACTTCACTGAGAAGAAGTCACATTTTGGAGGCAGAAACAGAGTTTTCTTATTTACTTTCCATGCATTAAGATTTATCGTTTCAATTCTAGTCTGCAGTAACCCGTCATTGTTAATCTAGGTTAGTTGTGCTTTCTTGTATGCATTTCATTTGATTGGCTTAGATTAACCCTAAGGAATGTTTATTTTCCTTACAATGTGTTTGAATGCATGTGTATATATATAGTGTTCAATGACCTTGGTATATTAACAGTAATACTATTAATATCAATGTTATTATTAGTATCATTATTATAATTATAATTATTATTATTATCATTATTGTTATTATTACAATAATAATAATAATAATAATTGTTACTATTATTAATATTATTATTATTATTATTTCAAAAGTATAGTTGACTGTTTAAAAGCCAAATTAAATTGGGAATTTAGAATAATGTTGCCATTATTTATTTGATTAAAAGAAAATCGTTGTGATTACATATATTATGGTTAATGAAATTTAATTTAGATTGATATTGATTTTAATATGGTTTCTTCATTTTGTTAAGATAATGGATTAAGGATTAGGTATATAATTATTGTATTGGAAATTTGATTTAAAGGTATTAGATAATTAGTTAGTGTGAATTGAAATGGTATGAAATGGTCAAGGTGTAAGTTGTCAAGGGTTCATTTCCAGAGGCCAAAGTTGTTGTGTTTCGACTTCATGTAATGTGTTGATAAGTGTCCTGAGCTATTGAAGTCATGTCGCCTTTTGTCATGTATAAGGAATTTGGTTATGGTGTAGTGGAAGAATGTAAATATTCTGAATGCATCTTGTTGTGTAGAAAGGCTCTTCATGAATGTTGTGATTTATTTATTTATTTGTTTGGGATGTTGTGTTGGATTAGGCAATGGGGAGACGTCGGTATTCATGAAAAAGTATTTTTCTTATGAGTTACTTCATTGGAAGCCATGGAAAATGTATTAAGAGTATTTCCTTGTAATTGAGATGATATGCAAGAAGGTGAATGCCTTGCATCATTACATATATATGTTCATATCAGAATAATGGTTATGCAAGATGGTTAATGCCTTGCATGGTTCATGTTTCATCGTCGTCATGATGATGTTTGCTATGTTTGTTGAGTAGGGTCTTCTAGATGCAGGTAGGGGAGTGGCTCTCAATGGGGGCCGGAGCCCAAAAGTGGCGTCCAGGACAACCCATGTGGGAGTTTGATAACTCAGTGATAACCTAAATAATGAATTAGGGGGTTGGGTACTTAAACACACTAAACAAGATAAGTGGATGCCTCACTCATGGCTCAAGTGCTTGTTTAGGCTTGAGATGAGATGAGAAGGCCTGGAATGGCAAGATCAACTACCTTGTCCTCATGAAGGGTATGTTGATTCCGCATGAGCGTTGTATGGGGGCCGGGAGTCGGGAGAGGCTACCAGGACAACCCAAGATAGGGGGCTGGGGCTGATGCAGAGTGGCACAAGGGAAGCAACACACAAAGGTTTACTCTATTGTCCTTTGCCCACTCACCCACTTCAACTAGCCTTCAACCAACCAACCAACCAAAGGAACATACAAGGCATATGAAGGATTTGATGTCCAGACTATTGTCCAACCCCTAAGGCTTCTCCAACACCTTAAGACAGATCAACAAACACCTTCTATACAATTGGTTTGATCTCCAACTTCCCAAAACTCTTCAACCTATACCTTGACTAGTAAGGCTACTAGCCCTCCAAACTAGGTTTTCTCAACAAAACTTGACAAAATCCCAAAGGTCTAGGCAAACAAATGATGGAATTGAACACCTTTCAGGGGACCCTAACAATCCTCCAAATCTCCTGCTCCAACTCTACTCCAGCAATCCAGAACGCCTACTAGGTCTCTAGGCCTAATTGATCAATTTAGGCTAGGTTACAAAGCAAGTGCTCAAAATTGGGTGCATAGGTCAGGGAAAGGAACTTGGAATGCTTCTACCATGTCCCTAAAACACAAATCCATCATTTATTTTCTCACCCTAACAGGATTCTATCATCTACAACCTCAAATAGCATGAAATTGGCCAAATACAATGAAATACTTGACCTAGGGCATCACCTTAAAAATAGAAGACTGCATTTTCTGACAAAAATATTTTGGAATCTTATTGTACATACCCCTAGCCTGCATTTCACCAGTTTTTGCAAATTTTCAACGGTGGAAATGCATTCTAGGGCCGGATTTCTATGGCTGCCCTAGAAAACAGGGTTTCTGGACCTGTTTTGAAAGAAAAATCTATAACTTTTGATCCCGACCACTTCAAGACCTCAAACTAGTTGCATTGGAACCCTGACTCCAAGAGATTTTAGAAAAATATCATTTTCACACGTGAAAAAATCCGTACAGTCCGTACACAGCAAGAAAAACAGCGAAAAATAGTCAGTTTTCTTGATTTTTGTGCCCAAATTCTGCACAAAAACTTCCTCCTCTGTACTGGAGTCAGATATCCACCATATTAACCCATCCCATTTGGTATGCAACTTGAAAAATCAGTTTGAATTGTCCAAAATGATTTGCAACCGCCCAATGTGTCATAATACATTGACAATATTTGACACTATGGTATTTTTGCATTAACACTATGGTTTAGCTTGTCCAAAGGAATCAAACCATCCTCCCTACTCCCAAAACATGATAAAACACACAACACAATCAAAAAAACTCAAAAACCAATCCTTTAGACCTTCTAGGCCTGATTGGCACAACAAGGATCCAAGTGGACTAAGCATGATTGAGGTTTATAGGGTCACCTCAATCATCTTGACCACACAAAAGGGACCATACAAACATGGCTAAAGCCTTATTACCACACATACAATCAAAACAAAACATAGCTTATCAAAATGCATCAAAAATGCTTGAGGTGTCAGACTGCTCCTAGGTGCCCTGCACCATACACCCACTGTCAAAGAGAACTCAAGTCTCTTGAGTTGGAATGTTGTCAAATGTGAAACCTGCCTTCTCAATGTCTGCCCTGCTCATCCAAGTGGCATCCTCCTGAGGTTTGTTTAGCCACTTCATCAAATAGTCATGATAGGTGTGCCTTCTAGTTTGTTTTGCAATCCTCTTGTCCAAAATGCACTCAATCTGAGTTGGAGATGAAGGAATGAGTTCTTGGAGTGTGTGATCAGTTTGATCTTCTTCAACAACAGTCTGAGGATCAGATCCTTTATAGGGATAAAGGTCTGAAACATTAAAAATTGGAGACAAAGCAATGCCATCCGGAAGTCTGATTTTGTAGGTATTTTCTCCACATTTCTTGAGCACTTCACAAGGCCCAATCTTCTTCATGAGTAGCTTAGTGTGTTTACCTACAGGGAGCCTCTCCTTCTTTAGATGAACCATTACTAAATCACCTTCCTTGAACTGCAAATCCCTTCTTTTTCTGTCAGCAAATTGTTTATATTTCTGAGAAGTGGACAGCAATTTCTGTTGTACTTGTTCATGGACATCTTTCATGACTTGAATGAAGTCTTCAGCCAAGGCACTGTTGTTTTCCAGTCCTTTAACCTCTCTTAGTTCCAAAATACCCCTTGGGTGAGTGCCATAAACAATTTGGAAAGGAGACAGGCCGGTGCTTCTATTGACAGTGTCATTGTATGAGAACTCTGCCTGAGCCAAAATTGAATCCCAACTAGCACCCTGCTCCTTGGTTAGGCATCTTAGGAGGTTGCCAAGTGACCTATTAATCACCTCTGTTTGTCCATCAGACTGAGGGTGATAGGCAGATGATAAGGACAAATTTGTACCTAGTCTCTTCCACAGTGTCCTCCAGAAGTGTCCAATGAACTTGGGGTCTCTGTCTGAGATTATGGACAAAGGTAAACCATGTAACCTAACTATTTCCTTGAAGAAAAGACCTGCTATGTGTGAGGCATCATGTGTGGTTTTACATGGGATGAAGTGAGCCATTTTTGAGAACCTATCTACAACCACAAAAATGCTGTCATGTCCATTCTTTGTTCTAGGCAAACCAAGTACAAAGTCCATACTTATGGAATCCCAAGGCTTTGAAGGAATAGGTAGAGGAGTGTATAAACCTGCATTTGATGTATGCCCCTTTGCTCTTTGGCAAATTTGACAAGTTTCAACAAACTTCCTTACATCGGTTGGCAATTTTGGCCAAAAATAGTACCTCCTAACCAATTCTAGGGTCTTATCAATACCAAAGTGACCTGACATGCTGCCACAATGCTTTTCCCTAATTATATTCTCTCTAACAGATCCTCTTGGGATACACAACATGCTACCCTTGAAAAGATATCCATCTTGCAACAAAAAAATCAGAAAAATCAGTATTATACCTTCCTGTCATGGCCTTGCAAGATAGGTATGGCTCTTTGAAGTCTTCATCTGCTGTATACTGATCTTTAATGGCATGAATACCTATACTTTCCAACTGAATAGTTTGCACAACAAGATTTCTCCTGCTTAAGGCATCAGCTACCTTATTGGCCACTCCTTTCTTGTGTTTTATGGAGAAGGTGTATGCTTGGATGTACTCCATCCACTTGACATGTCTGTGATTCAGCTTTTGCTGCCTGTTCAAGAAGCTTAATGCATGGTTGTCAGTAAAAACTATAAATTCCTTTGGCAATAAGTAGTGTCTCCATTTCCTCAATGATTGAACCATGGCATATAACTCTAGATCATAGGTGGAGTAGTTTTGTTTTGCCTCATTTAACTTCTCACTAAAGAATGCTACAGGCCTCCCATCTTGACTTAGGACTCCCCCAACAGCCCTCTTACTTGCATCACACTCTACCACAAAGACCTTGTCAAAATTAGGTAGCACTAGGACTGGTTTTTCTGAAATTTTTTTCTTTAACAGTTCAAAGGCTTTGTTGGCCTCATTTGTCCATACAAACACACATTTCTTGCCTCCTTTTATGGTGTCAACAAGTGGAGCACAAATGCCACTAAACCCTCTAATGAACTTTCTATAAAAGCTGCATAAACCATGGAAACTCCTTACCTCCGAGGCTGTTGTAGGTGTTGGCCAATTAAGAATGGCTGCAACCTTACTTGGATCCATTTTTAGGCTGCCCTTGGAGATGACAAACCCCAAAAATATCAACTCTTCTTGTAGGAAGACACATTTGTCAAGATTGATTCTCAACTTCTCCTCTTGAAGCCTCATGAGCACTTGATGGATATGCCTTATGTGGTCTTCCTTGCTGTCACTAAAAATCAGTATATCATCCAAATATACAACAATAAACTTGTTAAGGAAAGGTTTTGGCACTTCATTCATCAACCTCATGAAGGTGCTTGGTGCATTTGACAAGCCAAAAGGCATGACAACCCATTCAAATAGTCCTTCATTGGTTTTGAAGGCGGTTTTCCACTCATCCCCTTCCCTTATCCTGATTTGGTGATAACCACTTTTTAGATCTATCTTGGTAAAATACTTAGCCCTACCCAAGCAATCCATTAAATCTTCTATTCTAGGCATTGGAAATCTATACCTGATAGTAATCTTGTTGATGGCCCTGGAATCAGTGCATAGTCTCCATGTTCCTTCCTTCTTAGGTGCAAGCACTGCAGGTACTGCACATGGACTAATACTCCTCCTGATAAGTCCTCTATCCAATAAGTCTTGGATTTGTCTTGCCACTTCAACATTTTGCTCTGGGGTCAACTTGTAGGCTGCTTGGTTTGGTAGGGTGGATCCCGGGATGAGATCAATGCAATGACTAATCTCCCTCTTTGGTGGAAGGGCATCCTTGCCTTCATCGGCTATCACATCCTGAAACTTCTCCAATAGTTCTTCCACTTCCTTTGGTCCAATCCTCCTAAGAGGGTGCTGCACTTTGACCTTCTTGGGATTCACATCCTTGGGCTTGATGACTACTGCAAAACATGGCACTTTCCCTTCCTTGAGGTTAGCCAAAAACTCTTTTTCACCTACCAACATAACTGAACTAGAAATGACTTTCTCTTTGCAATCATTAATCAAAGGAGTCATTGTAAAATTTTCACCATTCTTGGACAAATGAATCACATTGTTCTTACCATCATGTTGGGCACTTGTGTCATGTTGCCAAGGTCTTCCAAGAAGAAGGTGGCATGCATCCATATCCACTATCTCACAAAGAACCTTATCATGATATTCACCTATCTTGAATTCAACCCAACATTGCTCTTTCACCACAATTTGTTGTTCCTTGGTTAGCCAAAAGACTCTATAGGGGTTAGGATGAGGCATTCTTTCCAATCCTAACTTAGTCACCATTTCATTAGAAGCCAAATTTTCAGAAGAACCTGAATCAACTATTACCTTGCACACTTTTCCTTTCACCTTGCAAGTGGTTCTGAACAAGTTGTTTCTTTGGGGCTGCTCCTTGGTGGCTGGCATGATGAGTGACCTGTTGAACATGATGCATTCTCCACTCTCAGGTGCTGCAGACTTGGAAGAGGTTGTTTGGTAACTTGTGGTGCTTTGACAGTCCTCTTCTTGAAGGAGTTGTACTCTTCTTTCTTTCTGATTTGCAGCAGTGTTTCCCATCTTCTCCGGGCACCTAAAGGACTGATGTCCAATCTGATTGCAAGAGAAACACCTTCCAGTAAACACATTGGGACCTCTGCCCCCACTTCTTCCTCTGCCATTACCTCTGCCCCTAAACTGACCCTTATCAACACTGTTTTTATCAGCCTGCCCTTGGCTGCCTTCTTGTGATCCGCCACCTTGGAATCTAGAGAAATTATCTCTGTTTTGAAATCTACCCCTGCCCCTAAAATTCTGATTTCCTCTGCCTCTACTGCTGCTGCCAAAATCCCCTTTTCTTCTCTGCTTATCCTCAATCCTCAGTGCCATTTGAAAACACTTATGGACTGTCTCCGGGTTAAAGAGAGTTAATTCATCTTGAATGGAGAACTTGAGGCCATTAAGATACCTTGCAAGCTTCTGTTTTTCATTCTCAGGCATCTTGGCTTTCAATGTCATCTTGTGAAACTCCTCTGTGTAGGTGCTTACGTCCATGTCCTTTTGTCTCAAGTTGTGCAACTTCTTGTTCAAGTTGACCTCATAATCCTCAGGGACAAATTGCTTCTTGATTTCAAGTACCATCTTCCTCCATGTAGAGATAGGATTCCTATCATCTTCTATCCTCTCATTTTGAATAAAATTCCACCAACTCAAGGTTGGCCCTTTCATTCTTGATTTGGCAATCTTCACTTTCTGATTTTCTGCCACTTCTTCACATTCAAAATAGTTCTCTATTGCCTCAATCCAATCAAGGCACTCCTCTGGATTCATCTTACCAGGAAACATAGGTAAGTCTGCCTTAGTGTCCTTCCTACTCAACTTTCCAAGTGCATCTAGGAATTGTCTCTCTGACATGCCTCCTTGTGGCTCTTCCATAGGCACTTCTTCTTCCTCATCTTGATCCTCTTCATCTGAATCTAAGATGACTTCTGACTTCTTCTTCTTGTCTTTGTCTTTCTTCAACTTTTCTATCTCAGCCTCCATCCTTTTGTTCTTGGCTACTTGCTCTCTCACTATCTTTGCCAATTCAGCATTTGTCACCTTTGAAGGAATTTCCTCCTCTTCTTCTCTATCTCCCATCTCTTTGATGGCTCTGATACCACCTGATGTAGAGTGGCACAAGGGAAGCAACACACAAAGGTTTACTCTATTGTCCTTTGCCCACTCACCCACTTCAACTAGCCTTCAACCAACCAACCAACCAAAGGCACATACAAGGCATATGAAGGATTTGATGTCCAAACTATTGTCCAACCCCTAAGGCTTCTCCAACACCTTAAGACAGATCAACAAACACCTTCTATGCAGTTGGTTTGATCTCCAACTTCCCAAAACTCTTCAACCTATACCTTGACTAGTAAGGCTACTAGCCCTCCAAACTAGGTTTTCTCAACAAAACTTGACAAAATCCCAAAGGTCTAGGCAAACAAATGATGGAATTGAACACCTTTCAGGGGACCCTAACAATCCTCCAAATCTCCTGCTCCAACTCTACTCCAGCAATCCAGAACGCCTACTAGGTCTCTAGGCCTAATTGATCAATTTAGGCTAGGTTACAAAGCAAGTGCTCAAAATTGGGTGCATAGGTCAAGGAAAGGAACTTGGAATGCTTCTACCATGTCCCTACAACACAAATCCATCATTTATTTGCTCACCCTAACAGGATTCTATCATCTACAACCTCAAATAGCATGAAATTGGCCAAATACAATGAAATACTTGACCTAGGGCATCACCTTAAAAATAGAAGACTGCATTTTCTGACAAAAATCTTTTGGAATCTTATTGTACATACCCCTAGCCTGCATTTCACCAGTTTTTGCAAATTTTCAACGGTGGAAATGCATTCTAGGGCCGGATTTCTATGGCTGCCCTAGAAAACAGGGTTTCTGGACCTGTTTTGAAAGAAAAATCTATAACTTTTGATCCCGACCACTTCAGGACCTCAAACTAGTTGCATTGGAACCTTGACTCCAAGAGATTTCAGAAAAATATCATTTTCACACGTGAAAAAATCCGTACAGTCCGTACACAGCAAGAAAAACAGCGAAAAACAGTCAGTTTTCTTGATTTTTGTGCCCAAATTCCGTACAAAAACTTCCTCCTCCATACTGGAGTCAGATATCCACCATATTAACCCATCCCATTTGGTATGCAACTTGAAAAATCAGTTTGAACTGTCCAAAATGAGTTGCAACCGCCCAATGTGTCATAATACATTGACAATATTTGACACTATGGTATTTTTGCATTAACACTATGGTTTAGCTTGTCCAAAGGAATCAAACCATCCTCCCTACTCCCAAAACATGATAAAACACACAACACAATCAAAAAAACTCAAAAACCAATCCTTTAGACCTTCTAGGCCTGATTGGCACAACAAGGATCCAAGTGGACTAAGCATGATTGAGGTTTATAGGGTCACCTCAATCATCTTGACCACACAAAAGGGACCATACAAACATGGCTAAAGCCTTATTACCACACATACAATCAAAACAAAACATAGCTTATCAAAATGCATCAAAAATGCTTGAGGTGTCAGACTGCTCCTAGGTGCCCTGCACCAGGGGCCTAGGAAGGCTTACCAGGACAACCCATGACAAGCCATGTGATGACACTTCTCCCTACTGCAGCCTAGCATTCCCTAGTTGTACTCTCCCCATTCGTTATGTGTTGCCTCTGGAAGTTAAGTAGTGTTGTGTTGTTTATGTTATTGCCATGTGTTGTATTGGCGTTTGGTCATCTTTGTTCATGTTAGTCTTGTCTACCTGATTGTTATTGTTTGGGACCTCATGTTAACTCCTAGCTCGGGGGGGTGGACCTTAGGGTTCCACATGGTCGGGTGGAAGAGCTATTTTTATCCATTGGTTATTCTTGTCAAGATCATATGCAGAAAAGGATTTGTTCCAGTTGTATCTTGTGCCAGATTTGTGTAACAGATCAATCATAATGTATGTGATTTTGATGTAGTCTACAAATGGCAATGTAATGATGTCATGATGTATTTATATGAAAGCATTTCAGTTATGTATCTAATCATGCAGATTCCGTTATTTGATAATATGCAATGAGTATGAATAAGTTATTTAATTGTGCTTTGGATTCAGATTGGTTACTGGTGTATGTTAAGTTATGTTAGTTGATTTGTTAAGTAATGTAGCCTTGAATCTTTAGAGAATGTGTCGTAATTAGTTATGTTAACATTACTTAATCATTTTAAAAAAAAAATTTCCTGTTTCATATAAGCATAAGTGTATATTTCTTTAAGGTGTTCAAGGTGGGGCGTTACATTTGTACTTATAGTTTGTTCAGGTATAATTACATTTAGATAAAATTACATTGTTACATTGTTAAATTTGAGACTATTTTTTTTTCCCTTGTAAAGCATATCTAGAATTATTTTTACTGGATCTTTTTTCATAATAGGGTAGGGTTTAAATATAATGTCTTTTTGAGTGGGTTGGTGTAGTTAAACCTTCTTGATGCCATAGCAGTTTTGATGAGATCATAAAAACAGCTCAGAAATTGATTATAAATATCTAATCTCTATCAAATAAAAAGTTTTATATAAACATTTTAATTGAAATGTTGAACTAACTGTTGTATTTATAAAGTCAGTGGACTATTAATCTTTGTATAAAGTGGACTGTTATAATATTTTCCTACTGTATAAAGTGGACTTTTTATGCAGATTATTAATCATTGTATAAAGTGGCTAAAATCTTTATTTAGTGAATTAATTTATTATATTATTTTTGTAATGGTTATAAGTACATAGTTGTATACATACATCTTTGTATAAAGTGGATGGATCATTATTTTGATGGATGGATTATTTTATTATAAAAAATTAGTTAAATATTTTATTATATTATTTTTGTAATAGTTTCAAGTAGATAGTATTATAAGAAAATTTCATTAGATTATTTTGTTAAAATGAATTATCGATGTTTCCAAATAGATTGGCTTCATTAAATTATTTTCAAAGTAGATTATGTTACTATGATATTACAATCTTTGTAACAGTTTGAATTCATTTTTCTACCACTTTGAGGTGAACTCATAATAATGTATTTTTAGAGTTTGAATGGTATTTTATGAAAGTGTGTAGATTTAAATATTGAAAATTTCTTTTTTTTTAATATCTTTGAAAGACTTGTTTAAATTAATTTGTTGAGCTAATCCAATAAGCTTAATTTAATACACACAAAAATTATGTTTTTAAAAATTAATTTAATTTTTACATTTTTAATTTACTTGTAATAAAATTTTTAATTTAAAATTTAATCACAAAAAAAAGAAGTAAATAGAAGATTAATTTTAATTTTATTACAATTATTATTTTTAACTATTTATATAGTTTTTATGTAGTGTGGAGGATGGATAGAAGACTAATTTTTAATTTTAATCTACATATTCTTTTTATCCATTTTGAGCTATATATATGAAGTGGATTTGTTTACATCCATTTGAAATTATTATGGTTTTTATGTGTTTGAACTATACATCCACTTATTATAGATGAAGTGTGACAATATTAGTAAGTGTGAACATTTTAACATCTATCTTGAGCTATATATGAAGTATATGAACTTTTTTGTGGTGTGCATTTCATATGGTTTGAATAAAAATGATGTGTGTTGATGAAGTATATATAGTGAACTTTGCCCTTCATTTTGTATATTTTTTTGTGTTTGAACCTTGAGCATCCTATGTGAAATTTTTTACATTCATTTGAATGTGTTTATTGGACTATATGCATTGTGCTAAATGTGTTCTTCTTATTTATGGGTTTTATTTGTTTCCATTTTTAAGTGTGAATTTTTAAGCATCCAAATAGAGTTGTTTTGATGGCAATATCTTAGGAAGTATGTGAACTTTTTACTATTTTCCTTTTTACTTATTGTGCTATTTTTAATTGGAACAATGGTTTTTATTTATTTTTAATATGAAGTGTGATCCACTTCATATTAGTGTATGTGCGATTGAAGTGTGGCTCTTTATGATAATTCCTATTGGTCTATGTGATCAACATGTGATTATTTTTTAATCTTATATGATTTTTATGTGTCTTGAATACATGGTAGACTTTTTATGGTGTGTATTTTGTATGGTTTGAATAAAGATGAAGTGTGTTGTGTTGATGAAGTATATATGTACTTTGCCCTTCATTTTATATGTTTTTTGTGTTTGAAACATGAGCATCCTATCATTTCATAGTGTGTATGTGGACTTGAGTTTGGCTTCAATGTGTGTTGGATATTGTCTAACGTTGACTTCTTATTTTGTTTTGGACTTTGACCTTTATTATGTGTGTGCTTTTGAGTTTGGCCTTCATTTTGTGTGCTAAAATTATTCTTATGCTTTAGATGAAGTGTGTTTTTCATATGTGTGTTGAATACATGGTAGACTTTTTATGGTGTGTATTTTGTATGGTTTCAATGAAGACGAAGTGTGTTGATGAAGTATATGTACTTTGCCCTTCATTTTTTTTATGACTTTTGTGTTTGAACCTTGAGCTTACTATCATTTGGAAGTGTGTTTGAACCTCGACATTCATAGTGTGTTTATGGACGTGAGTTTAGCTTCATTGTGTGTTGGATATTGTCTAACTTTGACTTCTTATTGTAGTATGCACTTTGACCTTTATTATATGTGTGCTTTTGAGTTTGGCTTTCACTTTGTGTGTTGAAACTATTCTTATGCTTTAGATGAAGTGTGTTTCTTTTGTGGACTTGAGTTTAACTTCATTGTGTGTTGGATATTGTCTAACTTTGACTTCTTACTTTACTATGGACTTTGACCTTTATTATATGTGTGCTTTTGAGTTTGGCCTTCACTTTGTGTGTTGAAACTATTCTTATGCTTTAGATGAAGTGTGTTTTTCATATGTGTGTTGAATACATGGTAGACTTTTATGATGTGTATTTTGTATGGTTTGATTGAAGATGAAGTGTGCTGGTGAAGTATATGTACTTTGCCCTTCATTTTGTATGTTTTTTTGTGTTTGAACCTTGAGCATCCTATCATTTGAAGGTGTGTTTGAACATTGACCTTCATAATGTGTATGTGGGCTTGAGTTTGGTTTCATCATGTGTTGGATGTTGTCTAACTTTGACTTCTTATTGTGGTTTGGACTTTGACCTTTATTATGTCTACTTTTGAGTTTGGCCTTCACTTTGTGTGTTGAAACTATTATTTTACTTTAGATGAAGCGTGTTTCTCATATTTGTGTTGAATACAAGGTAGACTTTTAATGGTGTGTACTTCGTATGGTTTGAATAAAGATGAAGTGTGTTGATGTAGTATATGTACATTGCCCTTCATCTTGTATGTCTTTTGTGTTTGAACCTTGAGCATCCTATCGTTTGAAAGTGTGTTTGAACCTTGACCTTCATAGTGTGTATGTGGACTTGAGTTTGGCTTCATTGTGTGTTGGATATTATCTAGCTTTGACTTCTTATTGTGGTTTGGACTTTGACTTTTATTATTTGTGTGCTTTAAAGTTTGGCATTCGCTTTGTGTGTTGAAACTATTAGTATGCTTTAGATGAAGCCTGTTTCTCATATGTGTGTTGAATACATGGTAGACTTGTGATGGTGTGTATTTTGTATGGTTTGAATGAAGATGAAGTGTGTTGATGAAGTATATGTACTTTGCCCTTCATTTTGTATTTTTTTTGTGTTTGAACCTTAATCTTCATAGTGTGTATGTGGACTCGAGTTTGGCTTCATTGTGCGTTGGATATTGTCTAGCTTTGACTTCTTATTGTGGTTTGCATTTTGACCTTTATTATGTGTGTGCTTTTGAGTTTTGCCTTCACTTTGTGTGTTGAAACTATTCTTATGCTTTAGATGAAGTGTGTTTCTCATATGTGTGTTGAATACATGGTAGACTTTTTATGGTGTGTATTTTGTATGGTTTGAATGAAGATGAAGTGTTTTGATTGAAGTATATGTACTTTACCCTTCATTTTTTATGTTTTATATGTTTGTACCTTGAGCATCTTATCATTTGTAAGTGTGTTTGAACCCTGATCTTCATAATGTGTATGTGGACTCGAGTTTGGCTTCATTGTTTGTTGGAGATTGTCTAGCTTTGACTTCTTATTGTGGCTTGGACTTTGACCTTTATTATGTGTGTACTTTTGAGTTTGGCCTTCACTTTGTATGTTGAAACTATTATTATGCTTTGGATGAAGTGTGTTTCTCATATGTGTCTTGAATACATGGTACACTTTTTATGGTGTGTATTTTGAATAGTTTGAATGAAGGTGAAGTCTATTGATGAAGTATATGTACTTTTCCTTTCATTGTATGTTTTTTGTTTTTGAACCTTGAGCATCCTATCATTTGGAAGTGTGTTTAAACCTTGACCTTCATAGTGTATATGTGGACTTGAGTTTGGCTTCATTGTGTGTTGAATATTGTCTAACATTGACTTTTTATTGTGGTTTGGACTTTGACCTCTATTATGTGTGTGCTTTTGAGTTTGGCCTTCACGTTGTGTGTTGAAACTATTCTTATGCTTTAGATGATGTGTATTAAATATGTGTGTTAAATACATGGTAGACTTTTTATGGTGTGTATTTTGTATGGTTTGAATGAAGATGAAGTGTATTGATGAAGTACATGTACTTTACCCTTCATTTTGTATGCTTTTTGTGTTTAAACCTTGAGCATCCTATCATTTGGAAGTGTGTTTGAACCTTGAGCTTCATAGTGTGTATGCGAACTTAGTTTGGCTTCATTGTGTGTTGGATATTGTTTAACTTTGACTTTTTGAGGTGGTTTGGACTTTGACATTTCTTATGTGTGTGATTTTGAGTTTGGCCTTCACTTTATGTGTTAAAAGTTTTCTTATACTTTAGATGACGTGTTTCTCATATGCGTGTTGAATACATGGTAGACTTTTTATGATGTCTATTTTGTATGGTTTGAATGAAGATGAAGTGTGTTGATGAAGTATATGTACTTTTCCTTTCATTTTGTATATTTTTTGTGTTTGAACCTTGAGCATCATATCATTTGGAAGTGTGTTTGAACCTTGACCTTCATAGTGTGTATGTGGAGTTGAATTTGGCTTCATATTGTGTTGGATACTATCTAACTTCGACTTTTTATTGTGGTTTGGACTTTGACCATTTTTATGTGTGTGCCTTTGAGTTTGGCCTTAACTTTGTGTGTTGAAACTATTCTTATGCTTTAGATGACGTGTGTTTCTTTACATGTGTGTTGAATACATGGTAGACTTTTTATGATGTGTATTTTGTATGGTTTGAATGAAAATGAAGTGTGTTGATGAAGTATATGTACTCTGCCCTTCATTTTGTATGTTTTTTTTATGTTTGATCCTTAAGTATCCTATCATTTGGAATTATGTTTGAATCTTGACCTTCATAGTGTGTATGTGTACTTGAGTTTGGCTTCATTGTGTGTTGGATATTGTCTAACTTTGACTTCTTATTATCGTTTGGACTTTGACCTTTGTTGTGTGTGTACTTTTGAGTTTGGCCTTCACTTTGTGTGTTGAAACTAATTTTATGCTTTAGATGAAGTGTGTTTCTCATATGTGTGTTGAATATATAGTAGACTTTTTATGATGTGTATTTTGTATGGTTTGAATGAAGATGAAGTGTGTTGATGAAGTAAATGTACTTTCCCTTCATTTCTAATGTTTTTGTGTTTGAACCCTGAGCATCCTATCTTTTGGAAGTGTGTTTGAACCTTGACCTTCATAGTGTGTATGTGGACTTGAATTTGGCTTCATTGTGTGTTGGATATTATCTAGCTTTGACTTCTTATTATGATTTGGACTTTGACCTTTACTATGTATGTGCTTTTGAGTTTGGCCTTCATTTTGTGTGTTGAAACTATTCTTATACATCTTTAGATGAAGTGTGTTTCTCACATGGTGTGTTGAATACATGGTAAACTTTTTATGGTGTGTATTTTGTATGGTTTGAATGAAGATGAAGTGTGTTGATGAAGTATATGTGCTTTGCCCTTCATTTTGTATGTTTTTTGTGTTTGAACCCTAAGCATCCTATCATTTGGAAGAGTATTTGGACTTGAGTTTGGCTTCATTATGTGTTGGATGTTGTCTAACTTTGACTTCTTATTGTGGTTTGGACTTTGACTTTTATTATGCATGTGCTTTTGAGTTCGGCCTTCACTTTGTGTGTTGAAACTATTCTTACACTTTAGATGACGTGTGTTTCTCATATGTGTGTTCAATACATGGTAGACTTTTTATGGTGTGTATTTTGTATGGTTTGAATGAATATGTAGAGTGTTGATGAAGTATATGTCCTGTGCCCTTCATTTTGTATATTTTTTGTGTTTGAACCTTAAGCATCCGATCATTTGGAAGTGTGTTTGAACCTGGACCTTTATATTGTGTATGTGGACTTGAGTTTGGCTTCATTGTGTGTTGGATATTGTCTAACTTTGACTTCTTACTGTGGTTTGGACTTTGACCTTTATTATGTGTGTGATTTTGAGTTCGGCCTTTACTTTGTGTGATGAAACTATTCTTATGCTTTAGATGAAGTATGTTTCTCATAATTGTGGTTTGGATGAACAACTTTTTATGGGTTGATAGATTTTTTTAAAACCTTAGATTTTATTTCTTATGTTTGAACATTGAGTGTTTTTATATGTTTTCACTTTGTGTATTTTGATGTGTGAGACATTCAATTCAACTTTTTGGGGCTTTACCTTTATTATGTATGTGCTTTTGTGTTTGGCCTTCACTTTGTGTGTTGAAACTATTCATATGCTTTAGATGTGGTGGCACCCTCAAATTTTGCAAATTTGATGTGCCAATATTCTTTTGACTCAACAAAGGCTTGGTCGACAGGCTGTTCAATCTACCTCGCAGGTCACCTTCGTCAACTAAAAAATTTCAACTCAAAAATTATCTTGCAAATCCGTTTGGCAAGATGCTTTTTTGGCACATATGGTTACACACCTACTCAATTTAATGATTCAAGGACAAGTTCTGATTGACCTTTTAATTGTTTTCTGACTGTGATCGGGTTAAATTTGGCTTTCTGAAAAGTTTCAAATCTTGCAATTATGAGGGTGACCCAGTTGTCGATTTAGTCTCAAACATCTCCAGTTCCAATTTCATCAAAATTAGAGAACATTTGATGTATTATTTTAATGCATTCCAGTTATGACAAACTCGTCAAAATTAGAGAACATTTGATGTATTATTTTAATGCATTCCAGTTACGACGAACTCGTCTGGCGAGTCAGTTCACAAAGTAGGTGCCTGAATTTGGCCGGTGAAGCGAATTCTGAGGAAATGGGTTTACTTAAAATAATTGATAATGTACCTATGCAAATTTTCGCAGTCGTCGGATGCTCGGTTTGCCCGTAGTGGAAATGCGCCAAACACCTGGAGGATGAAATTAAAAATTGCATAAGTTTCAAAGTTTAAAAATGCAATATAAAAATTAAATATTAAAGGGGGGGATTTTAAATAAAGAAGTTTCAACTTGATAAGAAAAGTCAAATGTCATAGGGAAAGGCATGTAAAAAGTTTATTAAACTTAATAAAAGTTTATGAAGTGAAATGAGAGCGTTGTTGCTTATCGCACCATCACAACCCTCCCTGCTGCCTCTCCTCAGCCCCCTGTGATGGTACGAAATGCCCATCGCAGGGCATTTTGTAACCTCCTCTCCCTTCTGCACGTGAAAGCAAGCTGCTTCCTTCATTTTTGTGGTGATTTTGAAAAGTTTTTAGCTGCGCCAGGCAGGTTTTAGTGTTGGTAATCACTTTTTTTGGCCTCAGGCACTTTTTTGAAGGTGCTTTTTGGCCCAAAATTGCTGTTCTAGGCTGCAAAATCTTCCCGCGACCATTCCTCATGCATTGGCAAAAGTTTTTTAGCTGTTTGCAATGATTTCAAAGTCCCAGAATGGCCAAAAACACCCCTCTGTCAAAAACGACCCAGAGATGTTTGGTTTTGGCAAAGATCAGAATTGGATGTTGTTGTGATGGTCTTTCTATGGAAAAATGCTATGAAGACGCTGAAGAATGAGATCCAGGGTTCATGTTGTATCTGTGTAGAGAAATAAAGTCTCTAGCTGCTGCCGTTCAAAGTGGGGGATGAGTAAAAAATGTAAAAAAAATTAAAAGAGGGATATTAAAGCATATTTTATTCATTTTTCTTCTCCTCTTTTAATGTATTAAATTTTTATTCCCAATGCATTTTGGAGGGAAATTTGTAATGGAAAAAGTCTCACCTACCTCCAGAATGTAGTAAATTTTAGGACATGTTTGAGCCTATAAGAAAACAACTGGGCTTTCATTTTGTGTTGTTGAAGATTGGATATTTTGAGCTTTGGAATGAAATACATGCTTTGACATGCTACCTCATCTTTGTGCTGTAGGTTTCAGTTTTCATGTTGAATGTCATTTTCATCAGTTGTCTATCAGTTTCAGGTGTCAATATATGAGTAATGCTATATGCATGTGTTTCTGTTAACTGTCTCCATTGTTATTTGCATTTTTCTTTTGAACTGAGTAGCCAAGGGCTATCTAAGTTCTTGAATGCACACTTGTTGTAATACATATTTGATCTCTTACTTCTATTTAAGGAATAGATTAAATGTTTTAGGTCAAATATGTAGAAAAATGTTTTATGACAAGGATATCTATAAGTAGAGTTAGCATGAATACCTATACTTGGGTGTTTCTGTAGGGAAAAAACTAGTGAACCCTCTGAAGCTGTATGTCTATATTGCTATTTGAAATACTTTTCATGTTAAAATTTGACTCTGCATCCTGACATAGGCACCGGTCACAAGTTAGAAAGATTTTGTGGTACAAATCCTAGTCTTGCAACCAAAACTTATAAAGTATAATCATTTCAAAATCTCAATCATTTAGGTTTTAGGAGTAGGGTTGTAGCTGCACGCTCTTAGAATTAACTAACTATGTGATAGTCCAAGAACATTGCCAGTCTAGGGTTTATCCAACAAATCATGGTGCATACCTGAGAACATTCTGCCTGAAGTAGTCAAAGATAAACCTTTTGGTTTTAACTAAGGGAATACCCTCGTAGGTGCGACTAAACCTAAAGTGCAGGGGAGACAAGTGTAAACAATCTCCCGTCTTCAATGTTGGCCAAATCTTACATTAAACTTGAGCATAAGAAGTGGCAAATCTTTAGAGTTTGATGTTTGCTGATTTGGGAACCAACAAAACTAGTGTTTGTTGATTTGGGAACCAACAAAACTAGTGACTCTCCTGGGGATCAATGCCATATCCATGAGAAAGGAGTCTAGAATTTGAAGGATCTAAGCATTTGGTTCAAATTTTAAGAAGTTATCAGACCTGGAAGTGCTTTGTTGTGGCAATTTTAAAAGGATTTATGTGTGACTCTGTTGTTGAGGAGAACCCAGAATGAAAGAAAGGAATTTTCAACTTCATAAAGCTCATTCCTCTATAAGGAGGTGGTGACTCTGCATACAAAGAACCTGATAAAGGATGTAAAAAGTTCCAGATCAACATGTTCTCAGTTAGGAAGAAGGGTTAGTAGCTGCAACATATCCAGGCATTTTTTTTGGTTTTAAAGAAGGGTAAGTTTGTGTAGGAAAATGAATATTTGAAAGTCAACAAATTTTTGGTTCCCTATCAAGTGAAACTAAGCACTAAAGAAGGGAAATAGTGGTGATAGGCTTGCATAATTTTGCATTTGCTAATAATGTAGTTTGTATTTTCAAAGAAGTATGCAATATTTTTTTAAGAGACTCATTTAGAGGACCTTAAGCAAGCTGAAATAGAAGTTCATATTTTAAGGGTTTAAGATCATTGTTGTAGAGGAGTTTGGGTAGCCCTGTGTAACTGCAAAGTTAATATCAAAAGGATTGTAAAGGTGTGAAGAAATGTACCATTAGCCCCTGCATCCTTGTATGAACCCAAACGTAGCAATGTGTAGTGTGCTGTCCTAGCCATGTAATAAGAGAAATTTCAGCATTGATAGATATAGAGCCATGAATTTCAGTGGCATTTGTGGTTTCTCAAATGTCATACCATCTAAAATCATAAAGTATTTACCTACATTCAATGGTGTGAAGAGTGAATCAACAAAAAAACACTTGCAATCATATAATGATCTGATGGATGACTATGAGATAGATCACGAGGACATGATCATGAGACTATTTGTTCAGTCTCTAAAAGGAGATGAAAGGGATTGGTTCTCTTATCTTCTGCCATGCTCCATCCATTCTTGGAGTAAATTTATGGCAGTATTCATAGAACAGTTTGGTGAAAGAATGTCTGAGTTTTCACTTATCAGTGACTTCATGTATATCCACATTGAAGAAGATGAATTAGTTCCAACCTTTAATCTTAGATTCATAAAGGCATTAAAAAGAATTCTAGAATGTATGATACCTAATGATGCATTGTGTTTGGCGGTTTACCTTGGTGCATTTAACAAGAAAATGAGCTACAAATTGAGAAGTGAGGATCCAACAAATTTGCATCAAGCTTTTGAAATTGTAATGGACTTTGAAAAGGTTTCAAAGTATGGAAGGATTAAAAGTTTCAAACCAAAAGCTATGGGCTATCATGAAGAGTTCTATGCAGCTGAGCAATGCAAGTCGAAGGTTATGAATGATTGCCAAAGCAATTATCAATTTGCTGCCCCAGTTTTTGATTCATTCCATGATATGGGTTATGTTCCTGTAGATGCTAAATTTGAGAAAAAACATGATGTAATGAACGTCATATATCCAAATGTTGATCACACAGGTCCTGCTGTTGGAAGTGAGCAATATGGTGACAGTGTGCAGATGAATGGAATAGATAGGTTTGAAAATATGGTTATACATGTATCTAGTTTAGAAAATGTTCATGATCAACTAATAGACATAATGCATGTATATGAAAATGGTGCTCGAAATGCATCACATGGTCAAGTAATGGATATGCATTAAACTTTGCCTAGTTATAGCTCGGTCAATGATGAGGCAACAACATTTTTACTTAGTGAGGGCGTTCCATTAACCTGTGCAACAGATTGATGCTCTCCTGACAAAGGAACAACAGAGCTCCAATGGCAGCCTTGTGGTGAGAGCGAGTCAAAAGGTATATCTAGTGATTGTTACTCTCTTGATTACATTGAAATGAATGGTGCGGATGACATAGGCTTAATCTCAAAAGATCAAGTGATGGGGAATAATGAGTGCATGAATGGTGGGACATCATTGTTGTTGATTGAAGATATCAAGAGGGTAGAAGGATCCTCATATTGTGCACTATTAGAGCCTATCGACATGGCATAAATTTTAGGCCTATATGTGACAAAATCATAGGATGAAGATTGTTTTCAAAACAAATATGTTTCAGCTGTTCCAGTTTGTTCATTGAGAGCTGATTATGCAAAGGGTAGTCACGACATAATGTATAAGGAGAAAGAACTCATGATACAACATGAAAAGCGGGTCTGCAATAAAGGAAATAAAGATTGTGATTAGTCCATGAGAGAAGAATGTGTGAATATAGATTATAGAGATATACATGTGATTACTTTTTGCAATAATGTTGTCATTAAAGAGCCTTAGGAGTGCATGAGTGTAAGGTTTGATACCTCAATTTATGGTTCAAATAATGATAATGATGTCCTAGCTGTAAATGATTATTTGTATGAGGTAGATATTGAGGTTTTCACTTTGGATACAGAGGATACTGACTCATATAATGACAAGAAATGTGTTGATGCTTGTCAACATCCAAACCCATGTGTGAGCCTTTCAGATGATGAAATATATGAACATGTTGAGTGTGAATGTGATGATTATATCTACAATGCTGAAGTTGAAATGTTTACTTTTTATCATGGATACATTGATGAAGAGGAAAATCAGGGTCACTATTCAGATGTGAATGGGCAAGTTGCTGATGTTCATGTTCATACAATGGGGGACAGTTTTGATTGTGATGATAGGGTGATTGTGAAGCTTCTGATAAGAGGCAATGTTTTGATTTCTTCATGCCTTCTTTTGAGGTACTTTTGGAAGAGTTTAATGATGAAAGTGTCAAGCACAATAATGATGGGTATGAGGATGTTTTTGACAATGAGCTCCCTCAGCCTATTGCCCATGGTGATTTGAGTATGATTAATTTTTAATTAATTATGATTTCTTATATGAGCATGTTTGGAAATAAATTGCCTCAGGGTCGAAAGGTTTGTATGAATGTGAAAGCCAGTGTTGAATGGAGTAAGTAAAGATGCTTCCTGTGTATGAATGTCAATATAGTTCAAAATTGGAGTTACAATTTGGCTTAAATGAGTTAGGGAAAATATTTCTTGATGAGACTATTAAACAAATCCTTTTTGAAGCCTTTATATTTGATATGCAAACTGAATATGTTTTTAAGATTTATGATGCTGATTGTCAAAGGGATTATGAATGTTTTCAATTTTTAGTTCAGTTGGATGAGCATTTAGTTGAACATGACAGTGAGCTGGATATGGTAAAATGCCAAAATGATTATGGATTTCAGTTTGTGTGCAACTTTTAGATTGATAGAGGTAATATTGACAGGGGCAGGCTCAGTGATGTGGTTAGGCATGGCAGTGCCAGGGTTAGTTTGTGGAGAGTTTATGGTGGTTCTTTCAGACTTGACCTAATGAAACCAGATAAAAAGATGATATTTGACAGAGGAGGCTTTTGGTTTTTCATTTTTAGGGGCCCCCACCAAATAAAATTGAAAGTATGATTTTTATTGCAAGATGGAGCATTGACTCTGAAGCCCAATGGATTCGGCACCTGGTCTACATCCCAGAGATAACTGGAATCTCGTCATGCCTGCAAGAGGCATGCTTTCCTGAGCAAGAACCACTGGTGGCACCCTAAAATTTTGCAAATTTGATGTGCCAATATTCTTTTGACGTGTCGACAAAGGCTTGGTCAACAGGCTGCTTAATCTACCTCGGAGGCCACCTTCGTCAATTAAAAGTTTTCAACTCAGAAATTATCTCGCAAATCCGTTTGGTAGGATGTTTTTTTGGCACATATGGTTACACACGTGCTCAATTTCATGCTTCCAGGACAAGTTCTGATTGGCCTTTTAATTATTTTCTGACTGTGACTGGGTTAAAATTGGCTTTCTAAAAAGTTTTGAATCTTGCAATTTTTACGGTGACCTAGTTGCCGATTTGGTCTCAAACGTCTCTAGTTCCAATTTCATTAAAATTGAAGACCGTTTGATGCATCTAAATTTCCAATAAATATCAAATGCCCTAATCCCAAGATGAGTCTACAAGCTAAATATAATATAATCGTTCTACGTTTCATAAGCTCATCATAATCAACTCACGAACTTGGGTGCTCTATTTTGGCTCCAGTATCTCCATTAAAATATTCCTTACAATGTCTCATAACATACATTCTAAGTTGGTCAACAAGTGTAACTCCCTCTTACAACTCTTCTGTGGCATAAATATTCTTACATTTTTGATGTGGGAGGTCCTACTTCTAGAGGCCATAACTTTTGATATAGAAAGCTGATTGAGCCCCCCTTTTTAAATTGTAGATCTCAAAGAGGTCCATGTCACCATAACCCACTTTCTTTGGTTATGACTTGTTTCAACATTTTTTGGGGCCAAAAACAACCTCTATAGCTAAAAAAATGATTTTTTCTATTATGTAGCCTAAACATTCTATTGTTTGTGTTCTTGACATTAGGATGCAAGGTTAAGACACCTTTCCTCATAATTGTAGCCTATAAATATTCTCTACATTCCTTTTTCCCTTATTTCCAAATCAATGTTGTAGCACAAAAATATAGCTAATGTGAAGATAATAGAGATAGATGGAAATTATGTGTAATACTTTTTAGTTTTTTGTTTTGGCTAATATTAGTATTAGAATAATACTTTAAGGATTTTATGATAAAAATGGACCAATTATTAATCTAAATGCTTGATTTATATTATTCATGCTTTAATAAATTAACATCTTAGGTTTGATCTTATTATGTGTTTTGACATAATGTTATTTCAAATTATGGCTTTTGAATAATGTTTATTTAGAACAATAATCTTGGGTAAATGCTTTTAGATTAAAATTTGTGCAGATTAATGTTAATTCATATTCGTGATTTGTAACGCCCCGACTAAGCAACCCGAAAACAAACCCATTTTATTTATTTATTTTTATCATAAGCTTTACTACTTAAGACATTGGTAGATTTATCATGGTGTAGACTACATCAATATCATGTCCATAGGCCAGGGAGCATTAATAGGGAGAAACTTCCAATTAAAGGTAGGTTGTCAATTCAATTTTAGACAAGTATATATGGTGCAAATTACTCAATGTAAGACTGATGGTTCAAGGCCAAACAACCCAATTCCTTGAAGTGTAACAAACTTTAGCCATTATATATTGTGCTTGACATGGTCTGGTCTCTCGGCTCTTGCATGACTCATGTTTTCTAATTTATTTGGTCCTCTAGTTTCAAACTTCACCTATGGAATGTTCCAATGCTCCCTATGGATGTAGATAAACTTACATTTACTTAGGCTCTCATGTCCAAAATATTTATGATTTTATATTTGAGACGTCTATTGAACATCAGATCTTGTCCTATCTTATTAGATCAATTTCAAGGTCAAAAATATCAAATCCACTTGGCTCAAGGTGTAGTTATTTTATTGGCCTAAGGTATTTGTATATGTGGTCACGAATGTGCACTTACATTGTAGAGGAAAGTATTAAACTGTGCCATGTGAGGCCATTGTTGACATAAGTGGCGAATCAATTATATTTATTTTGTGCTCATGTGTTTTAAATACCACAAAGCATTAAGAGCTTATGTATTAACTTTTGGTGAGCCTCAACCCATCAACTCAGCTATTACTAGGCCTTGGTGCTCCGTCGTTGTCTCCCTATTCATAGTTGATCATTGTGAAGTTTTAACTTTTGAATCTACCTACTTGGTCCAAGATGGCACTATCTTGAATGACATCAAATAATGTATTTGAACTATTACATTTCCTTGAAATCATGGAACATTTGAAGTCATGTATAAATGAGGAGATCTAACATTATATGAATGAAAAGTGCCCTTAAAATATTATGATATACCTAGTATAAGTAAACTTATTTATAAACTAAATATATATATCATCATAATCCTATATAAATTTTTACAATCAGTCTAAAATCTCTCCTTTCATGTAGCATGGGCTTTTTAAAATTTTGATTGTATTTCAGAGCAAAAATACCTAAATATGACTATACAAGCATAAAGTTTAGGCAATTGTAACAAGATAATAAGTAGAACTACAAGAAACAACAAAACTAGATAGCTAACATTTATCAATAAAACTTATTAAACAATATATTATAAAGTTGAGTACTAGCAATTGGACCCATAGGTTCTATGGGCACGCTGATAGTTTTTTTATTATATTGAAATATAGTTAGATTTAGAATTTTTTGTGGCATTAATATGATTTATTTGTCTAAATTTGTATAATCAATAATTTAATATACATTCTATTATTAATATATAATTAATAATATTATTTCATTAATATTTAAAATATCAAATTCATAAATAATATATATACAACAAAAGAATTTTTTTATTAATATATATAAATACAAGAATTTGAGAATTAAATTTCTAAATTTTAAATACAAAATATCAAATGGTTTGATTTTTATTTAATATTTAATTATCTTATAACATTTAAGGGACAGACATAGGATACCGAAGGACATACAAATGATAAGTTATTGTAAGCATGTTAACATTGAATAATTATTTAAGGTATTTCATAGGTAAATATAAACAGATGGTATTTCATAGGGTTTAATAGATAAGTTGTAGAACATAATTCTGTTGTACCCTACTGAATTATGAGGTAGAATAAACTTAGTAAATCAGATTTGTGCAGTAATAAATGTTGTTATTATTAAAATGGTATTAGATATGTAGTTTATGTTAGATGGGAATTACTAATGGTATAGAAGTAATATATAGTAATAATTAATGTATAATTCTTATTAAATATTCAAATGTATTATTGTAATGAGTTTATTTTTTATTAAACAAATAATATTTATTTTAATGTTAAAAGAATAATATTTTTTCTTTAAATCTATGGAAATATTATAACAAAATTGTAATATTTATATTAATATAATATTCATATTAATGTGATTATCAAATACATACTTATAAAAATGATTATGAGCCATTTTAGCAAGTATTTAATAGAAAAATATAGTTATGCCTTATGTGCATAATATTAGATATAAGTTGTAGAAAATAAATTTATTGTAAGCTCACATAATTATTTTTAAAATAATTATGAATAAATGTGCATTTTTTTACAATTAATTTACTACATATATACAATATAGAGAAGCTACTTAAAAGGTGAACTATAATTATCAAAATTCTATTTTTAAAATGATTTATAGGGAGAAGTGATTTCCCATAGAAAAAGAAATTTACTAATATAATTGAAAGAAAATAATTGTTAATGTGACGAAATTTCAATAAGAATTGATAAAATAATTTAGTAGATTAAATAATTTATAAATGAATAGATAATCAAAAATATCTAACAAATTCTATAATTTCTTAAGAAAGTTTTTAGCCTGCAACACCTTACCTTGACTTCGGCACTCGCTTAATATATACAAGACGGAGTCGAAAGGGGATACATACTGCGGTTTAATAAAAGTTGCAGTCCGAAAGGACATACAAAAGTCTTTGTATGTATCTCTACTTGTATCTACGGGTTCAATGTATGCTTGGCAAGGCAAAACATACAATGGGATATACAAAGGGATATGCATGTCACGGAATCGAAATAACTATGAAACAATGTTTAGTCATTATATGTTTCCGCATTGTATGTATGCTTCGATACATACATTGCGGGATATACAACACGGAATCCAAGAAAGTTTAAATTTAGCAAGGTGAAACATACAACAAGATATACAAAGGGATATGCATGTCTTGGAACCGAAATAACTATGAAACAAGGTTTACTCGTTGTATGTTTCCGCATTGTATGTATGCTCCGATACATACATTGCGGGATATACAACGCGAAATCCAAGAAAGTTTAAATCTGATATAATGAAGGCATCGGGACTCAATGTATATCGAAAAGATGCATTTCGGTATATACAAGTCGGAGCCGAAAGGGGATACATACTGCGGTTTAATAAAAGTTTCAGTCCAAAAGGACATACAAATATTATGCTCACATAGGCCTGTGTAGACTTCACCTTTTGATATGTCATCGCCACTTTGTCTTCGGCAAGAACAACTTCTATCGGCTCAGTCTTTTCTTCCTCTACCAACGCCCGATGACGGCTTTGTTCTCTTTATCTTCGATGAGACTTCCATCGTCGGCTGAGCCTTTTAACCTTACGTCGATGGCAGATGACTGCTAAGTTCTGCATCCTCTTTTATCTTCGGCAAGACAATGATCGTCGGCCAAGTCTTTTAACCTTTCGCCGATGGCCAATGACTACCTCACTTTACCTTCCTAACTGTGACGACTTCCAAACCAATAGCTTTAAAACTCACTTGATCATAACTTTTGCTAGAAATATGCAAGCATTTTAATATATAAAGAATTTTCTATATTTAAACCCCTTTTGACATCTAGTTTGCATATTTCGCATTGCATATCGCATTGTATATCGGAGACATACAAACATTTAAACATACAAAGAACTTTTCAATATTTAATTTCTTTTCACATTCGTTCTTTGTATATCGGCTTGCATCCTTCGTTTGCATATCAGCGTAACTTACTTCGTCGGGTCCATCTAAAATTTTCATTTCGATGGCTTATATCTTCCCGACATACTTTCTATCAGTGAGCTCTGATGCACTCATTAAATCATATTTAAATTTTTCCTGAAATCCGGTTTGTATGTATACGTATCAAACTTTTATAAACAAGCACAGACACATACAAACCCTTTTGTATATACTTTCGGACTTCAACATTTTTTAAACCATAGTTTGTATCCCCTTTCGGTTTCGGCTTGTATATACCGAAATGCATCTTGCGATATACAATGAGCTCCGATGCATCCATTAAATCAGATTTAAATTTTTCCTGAAATTTGATTTGTATGTATACGCAATGTATAACTCGACAGCGTACATACAATGCACGAAATGTACAACAAATTAACCTTATTTCATAGGTACTTTGGTCCCGCGACAGGCATGTCCCTTTGTATATCGATTTGTATGTTCCTCCCTGCCAAACATACAAACATAAGATACATGCAACGGACTTGACCAAACATTCATTTCAACTCTTAACTTAGTCGGGTCCACCTTGTATGTAAAAATAAACCGTTAGCCCAATGCATACAAGCAAAACCATGTATATAAACCCGATGAGTTCTATGTGACTGTACAAAGACTCGATATACAAATGACCTTGTATATGGGGGACTTGTATATACAAACTACTTGGTATATACAAACATACAAACCATACAACAATGCATTTTACCAAAAAAAACACATAACTTGCAAAATACAGGGAATTTTAAGATGGTTCAAAAAGCAACCCCTATTCATTTTTAACAAGGAATTCACCCATATTCTACCCTGGTACTTAATGCAATTTTTCTTTATTTTCAACAAGGTTTGTACTTTTCACTTCCTTTTCCCTTTACCACCAAGTAGACCCACACAAACAAGCAAAGAAGCTAGCCATAGCAGGGGTCCTCATTTTGCTAAGGAGCAAAAAGGGGCCTGTTGTGAACATCACAACACATTAATATGGTTTTTTGTTTTTTAATATGTTTTGTTTGATTTTGTTGTAACCTTTTTTTTTCTGTTACTTAAAGGGTTGGATATAAGATCTGAAATAAAAATTTTAAATACAAGAATTTGAGATTTTAATTTTTAAAATTTAAATAGAACATATGGTTTGATTAGATTTATTATGAAGTTATTGTAAGCATGTTAACAATGAATAATTATAGAAGATATTTCATAGGTAAAGTTTGACAACAAAAGAATTTTTTTTAATATATATAAATACAAGAATTTGAAAATTAAATTTCTAAATTTTAAATAGAAAATATCAAATGGTTTGATGTTTGTTTAATATTTAATTATCTAATAACATTTAACGGATGGACATAGGATAAAATGATAACTATTTCATCGAACAACATACAAATGATAAGTTATTGTAAGCATGTTAACACTGAATAATTATTTAAGGTATTTGATAGGTAAAATTGGACAACAAAATCAAAAAATTTTGAAATATATATTTAGTAGTTTGTTTTGTTTGTATTTTCTATTGACATTTTTTGGAGACGGTTGTCTTCTTGTTTCCGTAGGATTACATACATATTTTTTTCCATGCATTGGTATCTTTGAAATGAAAATGTAGGGAATATTCGTAGATCTGACAAACTTCTTAGTCTTGACATTGTTGTGAAGATGAGTCCTTGTCGTTTAGTGTTTCCAATGTCTATTGTTGCTTTATTTATAGTTAGACCTTGTGCTTTGTGTATTGTAAGAGCCCAAGCCATTGGTATGTGAAGTGCTAAAAGACTGGTTGATGCATTGATGTTGAAAGCAACAACACTTGTTGGGGCAAGCAAAAGCAATTTCTTTTCTTTGATGGGCACATTTTTGAAGAGTGCATTTCGAATGCTATTAATCAAGTATGATTTCCCTATTCTTGCAGTACCTTGTATGATCATTAGAAGTGGCGGTTGCCTTCCAGTTTGATTAGAAGTGGCGGTTGCCTTCCAATTTGTGTTGAACGGTTAGAGTCAATGAATGTGATAGCATTCTCCATCAAGGATGGGGCAATTGTAGTGGTAGCCCAATTGTGGGATGTGTCAAATTCTCGGTACCCAAGCATGTCAAGTTCATCAAAGTCAACATCATTGTTGCTATTTGATTTTGGTGGTGTGCGATCAACATGCCATGCATGGTAGCTGTTAGCCATTCCTTCCCTTCTTGACTAATGTTGCGAAAAGGAAAGTATAGCAGAAGCTCACTCCAACAAAAGGACTCATACATGTCACTATCTTTTGAAGGAATTGCAGCAAACTGTGGAGATACACGAAAAATGTTTTGAATATCTCTTTTTGTCCACTTGTAGTTTGTGTGGGACTTTGAACAGTTCTAATTTCTCCTTACATCAATCAATGACAATGATTCTAATGCTATTGGTTGAACGATATACCTTTCAATGAAAAATTACTAATTTTGTAAGCAATAACTAAGAGGCCGTAAAAAACCATCCTCAAGGGTCTTGTTGGGACAGTAAAATTTTTTAATTTTTCTGTTTTTATACTCACTCATGTCTGACCAAACCAAAAAATATTTTGCCCAAAATCAAAATAAAATGATATATCCAATGAAATCCTATAACTCTTATCACAAAATAATGTACAAGGTGCAAATTTCCTAACATCGGCAAGACCTCATTACAGTTACACCGATCCATGAGAAATCAGTTTGAATAAGTATCGGTGTGAGATTACTGATCGAGGAGAAGATTTCAGAGTATGCCAATGAAAAAAGTGGCACCGATGACCTTTCATCGGCAGGAGAACACGAGGTTACGCCGATTAGTGTAATAAAAGACCATCAGAGGGTACTCCAAAAACCTTGCCGACAACATAGGTTATACCGATGGAGGAGCTCGGTAAGACTGTCACCGATCACCCAATAGAACACTGGAAACTAATATGAAGACAGTTATTATGCTTATGTACTAGCCTGTGTATTAGTTGATTCATAATGTATGTATTCAGATGTAATCAGGATAGTGATAATGTAACTACATAATGATGTACTCATATGTATAGACTTTTGAATATGTACATGTAATCTTGATCAAGTTGATTATCTAACTGATGTCATGAAATGGAGATGTATATGTATAATCATTAGTGCAATAGATTTAGAATGATCTGCTGATGTTAGTTAATAATGTATGTTAAATTATGTTGATTAATTTGTCAAGTAATGCAACCATGGAACCTTAGAAGACAAGTTGTTAGTTTAATGATGTGTATTGATTTGTTAAACATTACTTTGTTATCTTATACAAAAAAAAAAAATTCTGCATTACATAGCATAGATGTGTTGTTCTCTAATGTGTTCATTGCGGGGCATTACACCTGTCATAGTACATGATGAGGAGGGGTCTGCTGATGAAGACCCAAGACAATAACATATGATTCTTTTATTTCTAATGACCAATTCATTCATTCTAAAGAGTTCAAATCATTTTTGTATAAGTTTAAAGGGAAAGAAATGAGAGAGTCAGTTGATCATGTCTCTGCCAACAATGAGAGACAACTACTTGATACATTGAAAGCAACAGTGGATAATGAATTGCAAGATATGACCCCTAGTAAGGGTAGGCAGTTGCTCAAAGAAGCAGGGGTTATGATCTTTCCCAGCCTTGATTTGAATTCTACTCTAGTATTTGATAGTTTTCTGAATAATACAGATGATAGATACAAGCTCACTCCAGAAGGTGTTAATGAAGTATATATGGGCACTAAATATAATAATGATGAAAATTCATTAATGATATGGGCCCTGTATCCTCCCCACAAAAAGACAGCTATTATAGATACTGAGAAGAATTTTGGCCATGTCATGACTTTGAAGGCAAGGGAGACTAACCCCTTGATCACTGCTGACATTGGCATCAATGTTGCAAAGCTGAATAAGGTACAGGCTCAAATGTTAATTAAGGAAAGAGATGCTTACAAACTAGGATGTGAGAGGTTGACAAAAGAGAATGATTATTTGAAAGATGCTGTTAAGAGCACCTTTGGGGGATCAGTAAAGAGGCTAACCCAGGGTGAAAGTTCATAGAGTGTCCAACCACTTTCCATAGATCAAGTAGCTCAAATTTAGATGGATACACTTGTCACAATACTCCAGAATAGGCATGCTAACATGATGCATTGGCTGAACCAATTTTGGGATAATTATTCTCAAAATTATAAAGCAATCCAAGAACATGAGAGACTTGAAAAAAGGTTGTAGGAGAAATTAAATGAGACACAGGGTAAAGAAACTTCTGACATTCCAGGTGCCTCTAATGCAAAAGAGTTGATCAAGCAACATCAAAAGTATTATGATCAAATTAAGACTGATGCCAAAGAATGTGCTGAAGCTTCAAAAGAAGGAGTGCCCACATTGTTCAAAAGTGATAAAGAATTAAAGAGCAAAGAAGAATGGAGCAGAGACTGTCAAGGAATATTACATGAAGCTTTGGGAGCTCTTAAGGACAAGGACTTTGCATCCAGGGAAGCCTGCAAACATTTGGAAATGATGGTTACGATGGATGTAATTACAAGGAATGCCATTGAATTTACTGATTCCCATCGCAGCCAGGAGTACTTAGACCACATTGCTAAATTATACTTGTGGTTGAATAGAGCATAAGCATGGTTATTTTATTTTTGTTATGTTTGTTAATTCCCAAAAGACTTTTTGAAGAGTTATGTCTCTTCACAAGCATTTCTATATAAGTTCAAACATCTGATGCTGAATTATCATCAGCAGTAGAATATAATACATAAAATTTACAATGTTTCTCAAAGACCATGTTGCAAGTTTATTATTGAAGAAGTAAATTGAAGTTCTTTGATTCTATGGTTCTATTCTAGCATCAATTGTTTGTCAAAGTTACTCAATTGTGTGGTTGTCTCCAGTTTATCATTTAAACCCTTTTATAAATAAAAATGTGCAGGGTAATTTGTACTAACCTGATTGTGAAAAGCCTGTTCTCAAACTACACTTCCTTGGTCAAGAAATCAATCACAACAATCAAAGAGAAGCCTTTGTAAATTTATGAACAAGAAATGTTGCTTTTATAAGTAAATTTCCTGCACTGTAGAAACCTGAAAGGTGGCAGAGAACAAATGATAAGTTATTATAAGCATGTTAACACTGAATAATTATTTAAGGTATTTCATAGGTAAAATTGGACAACAAAACCAAAAATTTTGAAATATATATTTAGTAGTTTGTTTTGTTTGTATTTTCTATCGACATTTTTCTGAGACAGTTCTCTTCTTGTTTCCGTAGGATTACATACATATTTTTTTCCATGCGTTGGTATCTTTGAAATGAAAATACAGGGAATATTTGTAGATCTGACAAACTTCTTACTCTTGACATTGCTGTGAAGATGAGTCCTTGTCGTTTAGTGTTTCCAGTGTCTATTGTTGCTTTGTTTATAGTTAGACCTTGTGCTTTGTGTATTGTAAGAGCCCAACCCATTTTCAACGGGATTTGTCGGTGGCAACCTTGTGTTACTGGAGCAATTGGAACCATTGTCTTTTAATTTATGTTCCATGCAAGTCCAGTGTACTGTTGAAACTTAACAACAACAAATAGAGGTAGATTTGGTGGCTTGGTTTCATTTTTGTATACGATAGGAATTACTTCCCCAAGTGCACCATTGACAAGTCCAGTTGCAACACACAAATTTGTATTCAACATAACTTGTTGTCCAATGCACAATAACACCTTTGTTTGTAGTTGTTCATCATCTGAATTTGAATTTACTATGTTCCTTTTCTGCTCAGCAATGCACTGTGCTATTGGTTTGTCCAATGCTTTTAACATTTTTTTGTTATGTTTTTCAACCAAATCATTTGTTGCAAACAAATGTATGGATGAAGAAAATGTATCTTGTTCGCTGGAAGATAGTTTGTCACTATTGCGTGACATGAGCAGCTCCCAATTTGCCTGTATTGCCTCAGCATTCCTTATATTCTGAAGGAGGTTGCGAAAACTTATTTGGGTAGACTCATCTCCTTGTTGTCAGAAAATTGTGATCAATGTGACTATTGTTTGAAAGCTTTTCCAAAGTGTTGTCCCATATGACGATCCAGCATACATTAGAATATCACGTACTGGTGGTAATTGGCCTAGGTCACCAATTAGTACAATAGAGCATCCACCAAAGGGGCTTTGATTATGGTATGGGAATGCTTCACGTAGTTTGATGTCAATGCGTTCTAACAACCTTGGTCCAATGAAGCTCATTTCATCAATTAGAATATATTGAATGAAATACATGCTTTCTTGGAAAGTTGATAACGCTTGACCTTGAAGAGGGTTCATCTCTTTTATTGGTATGTGAAGTGCTGAATGAATGGTTGATGCATTAATGTTGAAAGAAGCAACACCTGTTGGGGCAAGCAAAAGCAATTTCTTTTCTTTGATGGGCACATTTTTGGAGAGTGCATTTCGAATACTATTGATCAAGTATGATTTCCCTATTCCTGCAGTACCTTGTATGATCATTAGAAGTGGTGGTTGCCTTCCACTTTGATTAGAATGGTCCACAATAATATTTAATGCATTTTGTTGCTCTAAAGAAATCTTTTCCTTTGAAATAAGTGAGTTTGGCTCAATTTGTTCAAATTGTTGTGTTGAACGGTTAGAGTTGATGAATGTGATAGCATTCTCCATAAGGATGGGGCAACTGTAGTGGTAGCCCATTTGTGGGATGTATCAAATTCTCGGTACCCAAGCATGTCAAGTTCATCAAAGTCAACATCATTTCCTGGGTGGAGCGAGGATAGTAGTTCCCATTCCTCTGCATCAACAACTTGTATATCTTCTTGTCCATCTGACCCAATTTCATCATCATTGTTGCTATTTGATTTTGGTGGTGTGCGATCAACATGCCATGCATGGTAGCTGTTATCCATTCCTTCCCATTGAGTTATTATATCTTCCCTACATGAGCCTATTTCTTGACTAATGTTGCAAAAAGGAAAGTATAGCAGAAGCTCACTCCAACAAAAGGACTCATACATGTCACTATCTTTTGAAGGAATTGCAGCAAACCATGGAGATACATGAACAATGTTTGGAATATCTCTTTTTGTCCACTTGTAGTTTGTGTGGGACTTTGAATAGTTCCAGTTTCTCCTTACATCAATCAATGACAATGATTCTAATGCTGTTGGTCAGACCATATACCTTTCAATGAAGTTTGAGGTAGGTAGTGGACAATCTTTAGTAGAAGGCACACGACATAGGGTTTTTCTATTGACATTCAAAGAAACAAAGGAACGACTACAAATTCTTAGTGGTAGTTTCAATAGCAAGTGACAGGACTCTTGTGCATTGATATCACGATCAACAATGGTCTCAGTTACAAACTTGCGAAATGCAGTTGTAGCTAGCTTTTCTGGGTCAATATTTGTAGCACGCCAAATTGATAAAATTGCTGGGTGTGGATGTTGACCCTATCATCATTTCTGGTAGGTAGGAATGTTGTGTGCCCAGTATCATTTATAGAAAAAGTAGATGATGCATGCAAATCCCAAGGAGCTTTGTAACAGCACAACAATGATGACCCTGTTCTCTGCAAACATGTCTGTTCACTACATTTTGTGTGTCGTTGAACTCAATTCACTAACTCTGTGTAATCTGCAAAGGGGTTACATGCAAGGATTGCTGGTGTGTCCAACAAGCAAGGGTCATCATGGATGGAGTGGTGCACCATTTGTTCCCTTTGGCTATCTTTTTTTGGGTTCCATGCAGAAACATATCTACTCATGTATTGCACAACACTTTGAACTACTTTTGGACTATTAAAATCCATGCTTTCCATGGTGGGTGCTCCTTGCAACCAAAGGAAGCCATGAATATGGGCAGATCCTCTATGTTTCCATTCATATCTGTGAGATGCCATAAGAGCTAGGATTAGTTTTCATAATTACGTACTTGGTATAGGATGAAATTCAAATGATGATAAATGTTACTTACCTATACCAATAGTCTTTAGCAAGTAAGAGCTTCTCCAAGATCTCTTCACAAAAGGATGTGAATCTATTATGCATGTATAGTGCAGTTATATGTGGATTGTTAATTATGTTTTTTATCCTCCATTGGTATGCTTGCGTTGGTTCAATGGGTTGTTTGCTGGGCATTGCATTGTGTAAATCTAGCCACTTGGTATCTGCTGCACTAAGTGTGAAGAACAAAGTTGGAGAACCAACTTGTATGACCATATCTGATAGCTCTCCTCTACACCTTGTCTAGAAGGGTTTTGTCCCAAGTAGGTTTGAGCCAAAATGCATAAGGTGATTAGCAAGTTTGTCATCAGGTAAATCTTGCATGTGAAGCCATAGGTCTCCAATTGTATTTGGTACACTTTCATGAAAAAATTTCTTAAAAAAATTGCAGTTGTAGCTTGGCTTCTATGTCGCATCATAATATTTAACAAGAAATATCGGAAGCATGGATGTTGACCAAATCTATTATCATGGTATCGCATAAGATGTACAACATATTCATGCATTTCAACATCTTTGATGCACATTTTTTTGAAAAGTACCACACCAGTAGGGAAGAGAGTAGGGAATGCCATTGCAAGAAAGCCCTCTGTGTTGTACTCATTGATTGGTGACAAAGTAATAGGAGGCCATTCCATAACATCTGTGGGACGAGACTGGTTCACTTGTAAGAAGGTATGTATTTGTTCAACCTCCCTAGATGTTGTTGGGAGAACAGCTGCAAAAGAAGAATCTTCATTTAATTGTTGTTCGACATTGTCAAACTCATTATTGTTCGTGGATGTGGAGTGTGTCGTAAGATCTAGAATATTTGTGGAATCTTGCGGAAGCATATCTGATACATCTGTAGGAATGTAAGGCAAGCTCAAGAGTGCAAATTTATCAAGCTCAACATCTTTGTAGTATGGATCATGTGCAATATTATACTCTAAGGCTGCAAGAACTCGTGAGCGACTAAAATAAAAATCATAGTTTTTATTCTCAACACTCTGTCTCCTAATAATGATTATGTCTAATTGGTTGATACGTCTGGGTAAGTATTTTGCTATAGCAGTAATGTCTTGTGGAAACCTAATTGTATGGCCACTATATTTTAATTGGCCTCCTCGTGCATGCCTTACTTGTAGAAATGGATTGACCCGTGCTATTAACATCTCTTCTACTTGAGTAAGGTTTTTCAAAGCAAGAGGCGTGCTCCCAGGGTCCATGTTATTCCATTTTGAAAAATGATTTCCTTTTTGCTCGGCACAACAGCTATAGCACTTAGTCACATTGTTTGACTTTCTAACTTGAATACTAGGGTAACTCTCTAGGCAAATGGAACATGTAGGCATGATTGCTAGTTTGTCTATTTTTGAGCGGAATCCTTTTTGTGCAGCAATATACTCAGATTTGCAAAATGTGTTTTGGATCATGCTAGAATAGGTTAGTGGTATAGAAACAGATGGTATTGGTAGAAAAGTATTGAATGTGTTGTTGTTTAGTGTCTGAGCATTGGTTTGCATTGAAGCATTATTTGTTGCTCGTCTGGCCTTGTTGATTTCATCCTTTCTTGCATGGTACCGTATCCTTTGCACTTGATTTATATGTTCTCTACTAGATGATGTGCTAGCATTGGGATTGTTGAATCTTGAAGGACCTCTCATTTATTATAGAATGAAATGCCTGCAAAGTATTACAAAAGTGTTTAGAATTTTACCTATGAAAAATGCAAACTCAAATGTTCGATAAGTAATTACTCTAAGAGAGTAAGTATAACTGAAATCTACTATACAACATTGTTTAAATAACTATTAAAAATGCAATGAGTATATAAGACTGGCCTTATCTATGATTGACCTTATACAATTATTGGTTTAATACAATATTAGAAAATGTAGTAAATTGTACACTAAATATTTGTTTTCCTCATCATTTTAGTTGCAAGACCATTAAATCATTTTACTTGCAAGATCATTAAAATATTTTTCTAAAATTGTGGGCACATTGGAATGATAACTTTATTAGTTCTTTGATAAATAGTTACTTTGAGAGAACATGTATAACTAAAATATAGTAGACAACATTGTTTAATTAACTACAAAAAATGCAATGAGTATATAAGATTGACCTTATCTAGGGAAAATGTAAGCATCCTTAAACATGTTAGTATCAAAAATTTTAATTTTGTAAGCAATAACTAAGAAGCGGTAAACAACCATCCTCAAGAGTCCTAGACATCAAATATAAGTTTGAAAGTTGTTAGTGATAGGCATTTGTATGAGGGAAAATGTAAGCATCATTAAACATGTTAGTATCAATTTTTTTAAGTTTGTAAGCAATAACTAAGGGGTGGTAAACAACCATTCTCAAGAGTCCTAGACATCAAATATATAGAGTACATTAATTAATGAACAAGTTCATAAACAACTAGTAATAGGTGATAGAGTACTAGGTAATGAAATATAAGCATCCTTAAAGATGTTATTATGAAAAATTATTAATTTTGTAAGCAATATCTAAGAGGTGGTAAAAAACCATCCTCAAGGGTCCTAGGCATCAAATATATAGAGTACACTAATTAATGCACGAGTTTGTAAATAATTTTATATGCAATAACTAAGAGGCGGTAAACAACCATCCTCAAGACACCTACACATCAAATATAGAGAGTACATAAACTACTGAACAAGTTCATAAACAACTAGTTATAGGTGATAGAAAACCATCCTCAAGTGTTGTATGCATAAATTTTGCAAGCTAATTATATTGTATCATGTTAGTTTTGAAAGTAGAACAATTAAGCATATGTAAGAGGCAGTATACAATGATCCTCATCAGTTTAGTTGCAAGACAATTAAAATATTTTTCTAAAATTGTGAGAACATATGAATAAAAAATTTATTAGTTCATTATAAACATATTTCTTTAAGTAAATTGGCTTAAATGATGAAATCATGATTTAAAAATGTATATATTGCAATAAAATTTATGATGGGGTTGCAAAAATCAATTTGTAAATTAAGAAAGAAAGATTAAGTATATAATTTGTTAGTTGTTTGAGAGTCAAGTTAGTTGCTTGAAGGTAAAATAATGAAAGACATAATATAATACATTTCCAAACTTCAAAGATTCAAATTCCATAATTTTGAGATTTACATGCGTAATGTTGGATTATATCCACAAAATATAAGTAGATACTGGATGATGTTTCCAATTATACAATTGAAGACATATTTGAGATTCTATCAAGGAGGTCAACACTTCAATCCTTGAAATCAAGGTGTTGAAACCTTGTAATAATAGTGCTAAGTTTAAAAGCACCACAAAATTCTTCTCATTTGATATTTAGATTGAAGAGGAATTGTTGGGATACAACATGGCTTAGTATTTTTTCAATTATTTCAACTTCTACTAATAACAGCTGTAAATCTTTGGCTGAAACACCAATCATTGTTTGTGCAGTGTCACCAAATGCAATAACATTTTGTAGTTCACCCGTATGGTCTTCTAGGTCCATTTTCAGCATGTAGGTATAATCACATTCAAGAATATCAACACAACATTTTGGGCAATGCCAAATATTGTCTATTTTTTGGATGACCCTTTTTTTGCATTTTTTATTGAGTATTGTAAGTGGGCAAGAAAGGTAGTAGAAGTTATCTAAGTATATTTTTTTTTACAGTGTATCTACCATTGACATTCGCTACTTTTCCTGAGACAGAAATTTCACGAGCTACAGAAATAACCATTTGATTGTCAAAGCTATAAGAAGTACTATATGTACCTAACAATGATGTTGAAGGCATATTGATTATCTCACCAGTGTACCAAGACTTTAATGCATGCATTTCTTCTACATCTGGGTGAACAAGGAGTTTGGTTGCAAAAATGGTATCAATTGTTTTGCCATTCCATGAGACAATGCGACCGGATTTTACTAGAAGGACGGGAGGGTTTGTGTCTAAGCACATTTCAGATAGTTTTTTACCATCAACATCACAATGGTGACCCCAAAGTGTGATGTCAATATTAAAACTAGACATATCAATTATAGTAGCAATTCACTTTGTTATTTCAGAGCCATTTCTTTTGCGTATAGTGGAAGTGGGAGATATAGAGATGAGTATTCCAATAACATCAACAAGGGAATTCGAAGGTATTGATTCAAGGTCTTTGATTGTTTTGAAGCAAAAGTTGTGGGTAGGTATGTTAATTTTTATTTGATCACAAAGTGTTATTTTAGAGGATGACTGGAGGATTATCTCAAATGGATTGGTTTTTTGATTATAGGTAGGGTTGGTTACTTTTATCCGACCATTGGATATTACATAAACCTGACCACTTTCGATAGAATTGTAAAATTCATCTGCAACATCATTAAAGCAAGTTAGATGTATTTCACCACCTCCCTCATCTATAAGATCAAAGCCAAAAACTTTCCCTTCACCTTTGGCATTTTGAAATTCATGAAGCATTGACTTCTCTAATGCTCGACCCTGAATGGACCATTGTTTATGGTAAGTTGTCAATGCCTTGATTGGAATGATTAAATTGTCTTGTAAGGAACATGGCTAGGATGAGGATGATCCCTTTTCAAATCAAGAGCTGCTTGATGACTGGCCAATGACAGCATGTGCAAGGTAAAGAGGAGACCCAATGATGCTTGTTTCCATGCCAACTACTTTCATGGATATAATAACAATAGCCCTGCAATATCAAAAAATTAGAAAAGAGTCACAAATGAAAGTTTGTAAGGAGAAAGGAGGTTGTCTAAATGGATGAAAGTATGGAAGCAATTTCATACATTATTTTGTTAGAAACCTTGCAAGTATACTCTATTAGTTTAACAATAGATCCCTTCATGAGACTGCCAGTTGAAGCAAGGTTGTTATATTTGTCAGGAAGGAGAGCATGATGTGAGTGCATTCCATCAGAGAGTTGTAAGTGGTATTTGAAGCTTGTAGATTGAAAGAGGTTGATACGCTCCAAGGACAATATTTGGAGAGAAGGACAAAGATTAATTTTTCCTTCGAGAAGGTTACTTATTGCTCCAGTAGTCAATATGCTTGTCATTTGAGAAAGACGTGAGCATGAGAAATGTGTCTGTGTACAAGTGGAAAGAGTAATAAGCAGTGAGGAGTGAAGGGTAGAATGTAAATAAACTTATATAAAGTTTGACCTTTTGACTTTGATAGGCATCCTTATTTTAGATATTAAATAAAAACAAAGCTTAGGGTTTCAATTGTTTCAAGCAAGTTTAAAGAGGAGCCTAAACATATGGTTAAGCTCATTGTTTATTACTCAAAGATAAATAATGAAAATAGACATAGTAATTTGAATAAACTATTTATATGGAAATAAAGAAAACAATAGTAGGCATCCATATGTTTTATAAAGAAGAAGTTAGTTAGAATATATTGTAGCCAAATGCGCATTATGTAAATAATATACTAGAGATTATTAATAGTTTTATATTTGTACAACATCATATACAACTCTAAACTTTTTTTTTTTCGAATTAGTAAGGATGCATAAAGCATCATTATATTTATAATAATATAAGAGCTTTTACATATTACAAAAAAGCCCTTTCTGGCTGAGATTGATACATAAAAATAATAACAAAAGGATAAAAAATATAGGCCCTATGTGGCCAAGAATACATCGTTTGACTATCGAGCAACAAGACAACCAAGAAGTATTATATCCTATAATAATCTAAACTTTAAACATTGTTACTATAGTAATGCCCAAAATATAAGATTGCATTACATTTTATGTACATAGTTCTCAAGTTCACGTTTAATACAAGGACCGCAACCTATTTCAAATTTCTAATTGTGGAACAATTGTATCATGAAGTTGAAAAATCCCTCTACTTGTGTGCATGTATATTGGATTTCAGCCAAAGTGTGTCAGAATGAGTTAATATCTACATCTTCTACATTCAAATCAGCTATATTTGTCTCTTTTATTTGTTGCAAAATGTCACAGCAATTGGCTTCAATATTTGATATGATGCGTTGAACATCACTTTGGAAGAGGTTGGTACTATTTGTAGTTGAACTCGCGTTGGCACTATTTGCAGTTGAACTTGCATCAAGTTCATTGAGTGAGCCATCACTATTTTTGCTTGAAATTTCAATGACGTTTGGAGTTGGTGAATGTGGTGCCATATCTGTAAATAAATATTTAATTACCATTGTTGTAATAATATATTGGATTTAAAATATACAAAATATAAACTATGGCAAACCTTTCTAGTTACATATAATTGAAATAATTGTTGAAAGTTAAGTATAAGTAAAAAAAAAATTTAGTATAATTAGCATTAAATTAATTGTATTTATTGCATTTAGCGAGTTTAAATTTTTTATTTACATTACATGTTGAGATGAACAAACATAGTTATTTTAATATAATAGGCCATATAACAAATCCATATTTAATTGTTATAGTAATATTAATATTAACATGGTTTTTTAAAGTATAATTAGCAGTACATTAATTGCATTTAGTGAACAAACATAGTTGGATAAAAGTGTTCTATATAAATTCATTTTTAATAGTTTGATATCAATGCCTTGAAAACCTGGAACCTATCATTAAAACTGTTTTGTATAGAACTATTGTAGTGCCCCTCAACTCGTCGTCTATCAGACTGATGTTTGCTTAGTAGTATTAGACTTTATGATAGTATCTTAGATCGTAGGTGATGGATCTCTTGTTATCTTGTTAATTCATTATGGACCTAATTGTGATGATAACAGATATTGATGTTGGATTATGTTATTTTATGCTTTAGAATTTGATAAATAAACTAGATGTTATAGATGTTTTGATGTCAATTGCGATATTGGATTGTAAGAGGATTGAATGTTTTATGTTGTTGACTAGTAATCAGAAATCTTGCTCAATCTAGTTACATGTTTATACATAAACGTGAATGGAATAGTGTTGTATTACTCGCTCTCGAGTACCCTACACCATTGTGATTTCCATTCACTACAGGACTGCATGTGGATATATATATTTTGTTATGCTTAACCGTGCGTTGTTGCAGGAATGCAGGTACTAGGCATCGACTCCACCTGATTACAGGTCTGAGCGTGCCTTCGCCAATGGATTAGTTGTTTGGAGTTAACGTGAGGTCCCATGTCAGTGTTGTCTGGTTGTCAGTTTATCCTTTTGGTCATTGTCTGTCATTCAATCATGATTTGCGGACAAGTAATATTGCACCTTGGAGTCTAACTAGGTTAGAAAGTGTCTAAGTGTGTAAGTTATCGTTGTGCATTAAATAGAATCATATTACGGAAAGTATAATGTTGATAATTAAATATATTTATAAAAGATAATATTGAGCATAATGTCGATAGTTACTAATTATTGTTGTAAATAAATTATTATTTTATTAGAAGTATAGTTGTTAAATAAAGATTGTAAGAAATTTTGTATTATTTAATATAATATTATTTACAATAAATATTTAAATAAATTAAATAGTTGTAAGTTATGTTGCAATTTGTGATTTACAACTTAATTAATAAAATAAATTAAAATATAGTTGTACAATTATAGATTGTTGTAATGTTATAACTTTATTAAATACAATATGGTTGGTCGGCTATAAAGAAATTAAATGTTGTTGGAATTGTGTGTTAATATTTAAAAAAGAGTAACCTCTTAGGATCATTAAATTAAATAAAAATATATTTTTAGTAGGGAGATGCACGGGATCACGTGCCGAGTTCCTTGGAACATGGAAGGGACTGTGTTATAAAAGAAAAGTTTGTAGAGGCAAGGAGGGGGGACTTTGGTAGGAATAAGAAGGATCGAGTTTTCTGCAACCGAGGAAGTGAGTTCTGCATTGAATCTAGGCTTCAGATACAGGTTCTATCGTCTTCCATATTCTGTTTGCATTTTGATGGAAATCTGCCTCTCTTTATTCCTCCATTTTGCATTTTACTTTATAGTCTAGAGCCTCATTGATAACTCATTCTATACCTATCCTGCAACTATTTCATTACAAACAAATTTTCTATTAGAGATATAATTAATTAACGACCCATTTCTGCATAAATAATTGAAGAGAAAATATGAGTCTAATTTTTATTGTCAGGGTTCCAAATTGGTAAAGAGAAAGAAAATCAGCCTCTGAATTTATGCATGATCTGTTTCAGATTAATAAAATCATTCGTGCATTCTTTGTTTTCCTATTCCCTGTACCCTGAAGGCGTCTGCATACAGTTAATACGATTACCTTGCCTATTATGCACCCTCAGCTATGATGGGTGAGCATACTTGTTCCAAGGCTCCTATTTTGGTGTATATCTGCCAGCGCCACCTGCTTGATCAGTAGGTTCCTTTCGTGCATATCCTGCAATCATTGTTTATCCCAGCGGCTTCAGCGTCCAAGCCAATTCCTTCAAACGGCTGTGCAAAGATCTTCCCTACTGATAGTTGTGATCTGCCTCCTATGTGAAACGCAAGCCATTTGATGGTTTTACATTCAACTTCACCCAGGGGTCTTTTTAATTATTCTACCATTCGGCGGTCCCAGACCATTTAGCCCTCACGCCTTGGCCACCTATGCAGGTTTCTTGGGAGAAGAACTTAAGTCACGCAGTAGTTTTGGGTTCCATGTAGAAGTCACCATAACTTAACTGAGGACTAGTTCACGTAAACTCAGATATCAAACTGGTTTATGAGCATCAACTAAGGAAGGCTGGGAGAAGAGAATGTCTATTTTGCACGTTGGGTGTGGTTAAGGCAGGATGATACTTCATTATGTATTGCTCTGCCTATAGTAGCATCTGGGCCAAAGTAAATTTATACCTTGGGGGTTGACTCCACGTCTTCTCACTTTGAAGATGTAAGACTTGCAAAATTGGAGAAGTTCTAATGAAAATTAATAATAGAAGGTCCAGTTTTGAAGGGAACTGTGGTGCCACAATTGATCTGTCTGCCTTTGATTTACTCCTTTGTGTATATTGATTTTTCTTCACCTTGCAGCATTAGCTGTAATGTCCCTGGGCTACTAAATATGGTTAGTAAATGCAGAACTCAGAGCTATCTTTATTTAATAACAAAATTGATGTATTCAGTGTAGACATTACTATGATTGGTACAATACAGTATTCAGAAAATAGAAGCAGTGCTCTCAGTTTGGCGGCATCAAAGAATATAGCATATATTAATGATAAAATTCAAGATTATGGCTACTTCCAAGGAAGCTACAGGGAGCAATCTTTACACAGTAAAAGTTATAATATTTGTTATCTTGGACTCGAGTACCCTTATCCTGTCTGGAGATCAATTGTGCTGGATGAAGACAATTTTCAACGCTTCCTCCTTAGCGCTAGTTTGGATTTGAGTACTTGGTTTGGTGTTAATAGTGGTGCGATACATGTTGGATAGCCAGAGACTCCTCTAAGTGCTTGAGGCACTATGGATTGTGATTCTCCTGAGTGATGGCCTCCTCGTGTGGTGTTAGTTATCCGTGTCACAGAAACCTTTAATATCGTGATTTCTATATGTGATTCCTCTGTATAGACTCGGCAATAAGTTCTTGACCAGCCGATTGTAAATAACAATAAGAGTTACAAAGGAAACTGAAGTATGCACAAATTCTGTCCACTTTATCCATAGGGCTACATGCCTTAGCGTCAAGCAAGCTTCCATTGAAAAAGATGTGCAAAAAGTTGTTTCATTGAAAAGTTTTTAGAAAGCTTTTAAGGCTTACAAATGGCCTTTTTAAAAACCTGATCCCATTTTCCTTCATCAGCGTACAATCTATCTCCGAATAATGCAACATAAACAATATTGTTTTCAGATATTATAATTGAAAATGTTCTGGTAGCATGTAGACATTTGATGTTGTGGAAATAACACTTTAGATGAAATATAGCGTCGAATTTTAGTCTTCTCCATTATCATGCGCCATACTGGGAGCTTTTAAAAAGGCGTATACACAAATATGGATTTGTGGAACAAACTTTAGAAAACCTAAAATCAAATGCAACTGGCAGATGTAAATCCAGACTCTAGAACTAGCGCCAGCATCCTCTTCAACGTGTCAAAATGAAGTTTGAAATGGATTTTTGTCAGATATATAGTTGCATTCGTCCTGAGAGACATATATGCAAAACGTGGAAGTATAGACAAAGGCATGAGCTATGCTACAACCACCTGAAAGAAATGAAGTCTCATGGGCCTACTAAGCGTGCATAATATGCAAATTGGGTTCATTGGTAAGGGACTTTATAAACTTTTAAGCAAATGCAGTTTATAGGTTTAAGACTAATCTACAACCATCTTGATAGGTAGAATGTATTTTGTCAGTATGCATAATAACTGCGCAGAATCTGATGCACTTCACTGAGAAGAGGTCACATTTTGGAGGTAGAAACAGAGTTTTCTTATTTACTTTCCGTGCATTAAGATTTATCGTTTCAATTCTAGTCTGCAGAAACCCGTCATTGTTAATCTAGGTTAGTTGTGCTTTCTTGTATGCATTTCATTTGATTGGCTTAGATTAACCCTAAGGAATGTTTATTTTCCTTACAATGTGTTTGAATGCATGTGTATATATATGGTGTTCAATGACCTTGGTATATTAACAGTAATACTATTAATATCAATGTTATTATTAGTATCATTATTATAATTATAATTATTATTATTATAATTATTGTTATTATTACAATAATAATAATTATTATTATTGTTACTATTATTATTATTATTATTATTATTATTTCAAAAGTGTAGTTGATTGTTTAAATCCAAATAAAATTGGGAATTTAGAATAATGTTGCCATTATTTATTTGATTAAAAGAAAATCGTTGTGATTATATATATTATGGTTAATGAAATTTAATTTAGATTGACATCGGTTTTAATATGGTTTCTTCATTTTGTTAAGATAATGGATTAAGGATTAGGTATATAATTATTGTATTGAAAATTTGATTTAAAGGTATTAGATAATTAGTTAGTGTGAATTGAAATTGTATGAAATGGTCAAGGTGTAAGTTGTCAAGGGTTCATTTCCAGAGGCCAAGGTTGTTGTAATGTGTTGATAAGTGTCCTGAGTTATTGAAGTCATGTCACCTTTTGTCATGTATAAGGAATTTGGTTATGGTGTTGTGAAAGAATGTAAATATTCTAAATGCATCATGATGTGTAGAAAGGCTCTTCATGAATGTTGTGATTTATTTGTTTGTTTGGGATGTTGTGTTGGATTGGACAATGGGGAGACATCGGTATTTGTGAAGAAGTATTTTTCTTATAAGTTACTTCATTGGAAGCCATGGAAAATGTATTAAGAGTATGTCCTTGTAATTGAGATGATATGCAAGAAGGTGAATGCCTTGCATTATTACATATATATGTTCATATCAGAATAATGGTTATGCAAGATGGTTAATGCCTTGCATGGTTCATGTATCATCATCGTCATGATGATGTTTGTTATGTTTGTTGAGTAGGGTCTTCTAGATGCAGGTAGGGGAGTGGCTCTCAATGGGGGCCGGAGCCCAAAAGTGGCGTCCAGGACAACCCATGTGGGAGTTTGATAACTCAGTGATAACCTAAATAATGAATTAGGGGGTTGGGTAGTTAAGCACACTAAACAAGATAAGTGGATGCCTCACTCATGGCTCGAGTGCTTGTTTAGGCTTGAGATGAGATGAGAAGGCCTGGAATGGCAAGATCAACTACCTTGTCCTCAGGAAAGGTATGTTGATTCCGCATGAGCGTTGTATGGGGGCCGAGAGTCGGGAGAGGCTACCAGGACAACCCTAGAAGGGGGGCCGGGGCCTAGGAAGGCTTACCAGGACAACCCATGACAAGCCATGTGATGACACTCCTCCCTACTGCAGCCTAGCATTCCCTAGTTGTACTCTCCACATTCATTATGTGTTGCCTTTGGAAGTTCAGTTAAGTTGTGTTGTGTTGTTATTGCCATGTGTAGTATTGGCGTTCAGTCGTCCTTTGTTCATGTTTAGTCTTGTCTACCTGACTGTTATTGTTTGGGACCTCATGTTAACTCCTAGCTCGGGGGGTGGACCTTAGGGTTCCACATGGTCGGGTGGAAGAGCTTCCTTATCCATTGGTTATTCTCGTCGAAGTTCATGTGCAAAAAAGATTTACCCCAGTTTTCAGACAATTGTACTTGTACCAGTTGATGAAGATGTATGTGTATAATCTTGTACCAGATTTGTGTAATAGATCAATCATAATGTATGTGATTCTGATGTAGTCTGAAAATGGCAATGTAATGATGCACTTATGAGTAAGGAAAGCATTTCAGTTATGTATTTGATCATGTATCATTTAACGATATGTAATGAATAGGAATAAGTTATCTACTTGTGCATTGGAATTAGATTAGTTACTGATGTATGTTAAATTATGTTAGTTGGTTTGTAAGTAATGCAGCCTTGAAACCTTGGAGAATATGCCGTAATTAGTTATGTTAATATTACTTGTTATCTTAATCATTAAAAAAAATGTTCCTGTTCATAAAGCATAAATGTGAATTTCTCTAAGGTGTTCAAGGCGGGGCATTACAACTATTCAACACAGTTCCAAAAGATAAGCTACAACTAAATTACCATTTATTAAAAATAATTATAAATTTGAGAGGGTCCTGCAAATTGTCATCAAGACCAAAAATGAACCCTATGGCATACCAAATTGGAAGAAGCATAGACAAAGATTGGGATGAAATTAGTGTTTCCTCTTTCAGGATAATAAGGGAGAATATTGATCTTGTAAATTCCCTTAAGAGGGGTTTCAAAGGAAACTGAAACATCGAAATAAAAAAACACTACACAATGGTATCTGTGAATCTAAAATCTTTAATAGATAGGATAGTTCTTATGAAATGCATGCCTCCAAGTCGAAGTCACTACAACACAAACCAGATGGCACATATGGTCAAAGAGTATAACAAACTCTTCGCTTGTCTCTTATTATCATGCATGTTTCCATCCCACAAATTATTACCTATCATCCACAAAACAATAAATGAAATATATGCTAAAGTAGATTTTTTAGTGCAACAGTAAAGAGCCAGTGCTTTCTTGAAGGAATAATTCCAGTAATGAAATAAAGTGTTTCTTTCAATGGCACAATCAAAATCAATACACAGTGCTGAATAATTTGTTAACAAATGCAAAATATAAATAACTATAACAAATCTGTTCACAACAAGGTAATTATAAATAAAAATGTGCAGGGTAATTTGTACTGACTTGATTGTGAAAAGCCTGTTCTAAAACTACACTTCCTTGGTCAAGAAATCAATCACAACAATCAAAGAGAAGCCTTTGTAAATTTATGAACAAGAAATGTTGCTTTTATAATTAAATTTGCTACACTATAGAAACTTGAAATGTGGCAGAGAACAATAAATAGCAGATGGTGGCATGGTCTATCTTGTTGGGCCTGATTTTCAAAAATTGCCAGATTCAAGAGGGAATTAATTTCATTTATATCTTATTTTACTGTGCAAATTAGATATGGAAACATCTTCAATATTATCAATGCATAATAAAGGTCAAAGTCCAAGCCACAATAAAAGGTCCAAAGCTAGACAATATCCACACACCAGCGAGCCCTGTCCCTTTATTATGTGTGGACTTTGACCTTTATTATGTCAAAGTCCAAGCCACAATAAGAAGTCAAAGCTAGACAATATCCAACACCTAATGAAGCCAAACTTGAGTCCACATACACACTATGAAGATCAAGGTTCAAACACACTTACAAATGATAGGATGCTCAAGGTGCAAACATATAAAACATAAAAAATGAAGGGTAAAGTACATATACTTCAATCAACACACTTCATCTTCATTCAAACCATACAAAATACACACCATAAAAAGTCTACCATGTATTCAACACACATATGAGAAACATGCTTCATCTAAAGCATAAGAATAGTTTCAACACACAAACTGAAGGCAAAACTCAAAAGCACACACATAATAAAGGTCAAAATGCAAACCACAATAAGAAGTCAAAGATAGACAATATCCAACGCACAATGACGCCAAACTCAAGTCCACATACACACAATGAAGATCAAGGTTCAAACACAAAAAAACATACAAAATGAAGGGCAAAGTACATATACTTCATCAACACACTACATCTTCATTCAAACCATACAGAATACACACCATCACACGTCTACCATGTATTCAACACACATATGAGAAACAAGCTTCATCTAAATAAAGCATACTAATAGTTTCAACACACAAAGTGAATGCCAAACTTTAAAGCACACAAATAATAAAGGTCAAAGTCTAAACCACAATAAGAAGTCAAAGCTAGATAATATCCAACACACAATGAAGCCAAACTCAAGTCCACATACACACTATGAAGGTCAAGGTTCAACCACACTTTCAAATGATAGGATGCTCATTTCAAATGATAGGATGCTCAAGGTTCAAACACAAAAGACATACAAGATGTAGGGCAATGCACATATACTACATCAACACACTTCATCTTTATTCAAACCATACGAAGTACACACCATTAAAAGTCTACCTTGTATTCAACACAAATATGAGAAACACACTTCATCTAAAGTAAAATAATAGTTTCAACACACAAAGTGAAGGCCAAACTCAAAAGTAGACATAATAAAGTTCAAAGTCCAAACCACAATAAGAAGTCAAAGTTAGACAACATCCAACACACGATGAAACCAAACTCAAGCCCACATACACATTATGAAGGTCAAGGTTCAAACACACTTTCAAATGATAGGATGCTCAAGTTTCAAACACAAAAAAAAAATACAAAATAAAGGGCAAAGTACATATACTTCACCAGCACACTTCATCTTCAATCAAACCATACAAAATACACATCATAAAAGTCTACCATGTATTCAACACACATATGAGAAACACACTTCATCTAAAGCATAAGAATAGTTTCAACACACAAAGTGAAGGCCAAACTCAAAAGCACACATATAATAAAGGTCAAAGTCCATACTAAAATACGAAGTCAAAGTTAGACAATATCCAACACACAATGAAGTTAAACTCAAGTCCACAAAAGAAACACACTTCATCTAAAGCATAAGAATAGTTTCAACACACAAAGTGAAAGCCAACTCAAAAGCACACATATAATAAAGGTCAAAGTCCATACTACAATAAGAAGTCAAAGTTAGACAATATCCAACACATAATGATGCTAAACTCACGTCCACAAACACACTATGAATGTCGAGGTTCAAGCACGCTTCCAAATGATAGTAAGCTCAAGGTTCAAACAAAAAAGAAATAAAAAAATGAAGGGCAAAGTACATATACTTCATCAACACACTTCATCTTCATTGAAACCATACAAAATACACACCATACAAAGTCTACCATGTATTCAACACACATATGAGAAACACACTTCATCTAAAGCATAAGAATAGTTTCAACACACAAAATGAAGGCCAAACTCAAAAGCACACACATAATAAAGGTCAAAGTCTAAAACAAAATAAGAAGTCAATGTTAGACAATATCCAACACACATTGAAGGCAAACTCAAGTCCACATACACACTATGAAATGATAGGATGCTCATGTTTCAAACACAAAAAACATATAAAATGAAGGGCAAAGTACATATATACTTCATCAACACAACACACTTCATCTTCATTCAAACCATACATCTTCATTCAAACCATACAAAATACACACCATAAAAAGTCTACCATGTATTCAAGACACATATAAATCATATAAGGTTAAAAAATAATCACACGTCGATCACATGGACCAATATGAAGTACCGAAACTCCATAGTTGAAACACATAGAAATTGTAAGAAGACACTTCCAATTGAAATAAAATATATAAAAGTATAAAACACACATAAAAACCCATAGAAATTGTAAGAAGACACTTCGAATTGAAATAAAATATATAAAAGTATAAAACACACATAAATAGCCACACTTCAATCGCACATACACTAATATGAAGTGGATCACACTTCATAGTAAAAACACATAAAAACCATTGTTCCAATTAAAAATAGCACAATAAGTAAAAAGGAAAATGGTAAAAAGTTCACATACTTCCTAAGATATAGCCATCAAAACAACTCTATTTGGATGCTTAAAAATTCACACTTAAAAATGTAAATAAATAAAACCCATAAATAAGAAGAACACATTTAGCACAATGCATATAGTCCAATAAACACATTCAAATGGATGTAAAAAAGTAAAAACACATAAAAACCATTGTTCCAATTAAAAATAGCCCAATAAGTAAAAAGGAAAATGGTAAAAAGTTCACATACTTCCTAAGATATAGCCATCAAAACAACTCTATTTGGATGCTTAAAAATTCACACTTAAAAATGTAAACAAATAAAACCCATAAATAAGAACAAATTTAGCACAATGCATATAGTCCAATAAACACATTCAAATGGATGTAAAAAAGTTCACATAGGATGCTCAAGGTTCAAACACAAAAAATATACAAAATGAAGGGCAGAGTTCACTATATATACTTCATCAACACACTCATACGAAATGCACACCATAAAAAAGCTCATATACTTCATATATAGCTTAAGATAGATGTTAAAATGTTCACACTTACTAATATTGTCACACTTCATCTATAATAAGTGGATGTATAGTTCAAACACATAAAAACCATAATAATTTCAAATGGATGTAAACAAATCCACTTCATATATATAGCTCAAAATGGATAAAAAGAATATGTAGATTAAAATTAAAAATTAGTCTTCTATCCATCCTCCACACTACATAAAAACTATATAAATAGTTAAAAATAATAATTGTAATAAAATTAAAATTAATCTTCTATTTAATTCTATTTTTTTTGTGATTAAATTTTAAATTAAAAAATTTATTACAAGTAAATTAAAAATGTAAAAATTAAATTAATTTTTAAAAACATAATTTTTGTGTGTATTAAATTAAGCTTATTGGATTAGCTCAACAAATTAAAATAAAACAAGTCTTTCAAAGATATCAAAGGAAAAAGAAATTTTCAATATTTAAATCTACACACTTTCATAAAATACCATTCAAACTCTAAAAATACATTATTATTAGTTCACCTCAAAGTGGTACAAAAATGATTTCAAACTGTTACAAAGATTGTAATATCATAATAACATAGTCTACTTTAAAAATAATTTAGTGAAGCCAATCTATTTGGAAACATCAATAATTCATTTTAACAAAATAATCTAATGAAATTTTCTTATAATACTATCACCTTAAAACTATTACAAAAATAATATAATAAAATATTTAACTAATTTTTTTTAATAAAATAATCCATCCATCAAAAATAATGATCCATCCACTTTATACAAAGATTAATGTATACAACTATCTACTTATAACCATTACAAAAATAATATAATAAATTAATTCACTAAATAAAGATTTTAGCCACTTTATACAATGATTAATAATCTGCATTAAAAGTCCACTATATACAGTAGGAAAATATTATAACAATCCACTTTATACAAAGATTAATAGTCCACTGACTTTATAAATACAACAGTTAGTTCAACATTTCAATTAATATGTCTGTATAAAACTTTTTATTTGATAGAGATTAGATATTTATAATCAATTTCTGAGCTGTTTTTATGATCTCATCGAAACTGCTACTGCACCAAGAAGGTTTAACTGCACCAGCCCGCTCAAAAAGACACTATATTTAAACCCTACCCTATTATGAAAAAAGATCCAGTAAAAATAATTCTAGATATGCTTTACAAGGGAAAAAAAATAGTCTCAAATTTAACAATGTAATTTTATCTAAATGTAATTATACCTGAACAAACTGTAAGTACAAAATTAGATATATATATTAACTTTAAGCAACCCTACACTACAGAACAACAGTGTGCATTTGAAGAACTCGGGTACAAAATCAATCATTTGTTTTTCCCAATCTTCAGCAACCTTTTGTGGTTGACACTGATACAAAATGCGGAAACCAAAATTCCCAAATCAAAAACCAAAACACAAAATGAAATAAATCAGGAATTTAAAAACAAAACATGATATGAAGTAAAAAAAATCAATGGAATATTACTGTATTTATAGAGCACGGCCAGGCCTCAACATGCTCTTCATGGTCCGCTCCTCAACGGTTAAATCCAGCTGTTTATGCTCCGCTCCTCTGTCATCCTTATCCTCTCCCCTGGTTCTAGTTGTTTAAGATGTTAGGTCTATTGTTAGAAGGATAATAATACTCAACTTTATAATATATTGTTTAATAAGTTTTTTTTTTTTTTTGTTAAATGTTAGCTATCTATTTTTGTTGTTTCTTGTAGTTCTACTTATTATCTTGTTACCATTGCCTAAATTTTATGCTTGTATAGTCATATTTAGGTATTTTTGTTCTGAAATACAATCAAAATTTTAAAAAGCCCATGCTACATGAAAGGAGAGATTTTAGACTGATCCTAAAAATTTATATAGGATTATGATGATATATATATATAGTTTATAAATAAGTTTACTTATACTAGGTATATCATAATATTTTAAGGGCACTTTTCATTCATATAATGTTAGATCTCCTCATTTCTACATGACTTCAAATGTTCCATGATTTCAAGGAAATGTAATAGTTCAAATAAATTATTTGATGTCATTCAAGATAGTGGCATCTTGGACCAAGTAGGTAGATTCAAAAGTTAAAACTTCACAATGATCAACTATGAATAGGGAGACAATGACAAAGCACCAAGGACTAGTAATAGCTGAGTCTATGGGCTGAGGCTCACCAAAAGTTGACACATAAGCTCTCAATGCTTTATGGTATTTAAAACACATGAGCACTAAACAAATATAATTGATTCACCACTTATGCCAACAATGGCCTCACATGGCATAGTTTAATACTTTCCTCTACAATGTAAGTGCACATTTGTGACCACATATACAAATACCTTAGGCCAATAAAATAACCACACCTTGAGCCAAGTGGATTTGATATTTTTGACCTTGAAATCAATCTAATAAGATAGGACAGGATTTGATGTTCAATAGATGTCTCAAACATAAAATCATAAATATTTTGGACATGAGAGCCTAAGTAAATCTAAGTTTATCTACATCCATAGGGAGCATTGGACCATTCCATAGGTGAAGTTTGAAACTAGAGGACCAAATAAATTAGAAAACATGAGTCATGCAACAGCCGAGAGACTAGACCATGTCAAGCACAAGATACAATGGCTAAAGTTTGTTACACTTTAAGGAATTGGGTTGTTTGGCCTTGAACCATCAGTCTTACATTGAGTAATTTGCACCATATATACTTCTCTAAAATTGAATTGACAACCTACCTTTAATTGGAAGTTTCTCCCTATTAATGCTCCCTAGCCTATGCACATGATATTGATGTAGTCTACACCATGATAAATCTACCAATGTCTTAAGTAGTAAAGCTTATGATAAAAATAAATAAATAAAATGGGTTTGTTTTCGGGTTGCTTAGTCGGGGCATTACAAATCATGAATATGAATTAACATTAATCTGCACAAATTTTAATCTAAAAGCATTTACCCAAGATTATTGTTCTAAATAAACATTATTCAAAAGCCATAATTTGAATTAACATTATGTCAAAACACATAATAAGATCAAACCTAAGATGTTAATTTATTAAAGCATGAATAATATAAATCAAGCATTTAGATTAATAATTGGTCCATTTTTATCATAAAATCCTTAAAGTATTATTCTAATACTAATATTAGCCAAAACAAAAAACTACAAAATATTACACATAATTTCCATCTATCTCTATTATCTTCACATTAACCATATTTTTGTGCTACAACATTGATTTGGAAATAAGGGAAAAAGGTATGTAGTGGAGAATATTTGTAGGCTACAATTATGAGGAAAGGTGTCTCAACCTTGCATCCTAATGTCAAGAACACAAACAATACAATGTTTAGGCTACGTAATAGAAAAAATCATTTTTTTAGCTATAGAGGTTGTTTTTGGCCCCAAAAAATGTTGAAACAAGTCGTAACCAAAGCAAGTGGGTTATGGTGACATGCACCTCTTTGAGATCTACAATTTAAAAAGGGGGGCTCAATCAGCTTCCTATATCAAAAGTTATGGCCTCTAGAAGTTGGACCTCCCACATCAAAAATGTAAGAATATTTATGCCACAGAAGAGTTGTAAGAGGGAGTTACACTTGTTGACCAACTTAGAATGTATGTTATGAGACATTGTAAGGAATATTTTAATGGAGATACTGGAGCCAAAATGGAGCACGCAAGTTCGTGAGTTGATTATGATGAGCTTATGAAACGTAGAAGGATTATATTATATTTAGCTTGTAGACTCATCTTGGGATTAGGGCATTTGATTTTTATTGGAAATTTAGATGCATCAAATAGTTTTTGATTTTGATGAAATTGGAACTGGAGAAGTTTGAGACCAAATCGGCAACCAGGTCACCGTCAAAATTGCAAGATTCAAAACTTTTTGGAAAGCTAATTTTAACCCAGTCACAGTCATAAAACAATTAAAAGGCCGATCAGAACTTGTCCTGGAAGCATGAAATTGAGCATGCATGTAACCATATGTGCCAAAAAAATCCTACCAAATGTATTTGCGAGATAATTTCTGAGTTGAAAACTTTTAATTGATGAAGGTGGCCTTCGGGGTAGATTGAGTAGCCTGTTGACCAAGCCTTTGTCGACATGTCAAAAGAATATTGGCACATCAAATATGCAAAATTTTAGGGTGCCACCAGTGGCTCTTGCTCGGGAAAGCATGCCTCTTGCAGGCATGACGAGATTCCAGTTATCTCCAGGATGTAGACCAGGTGCCGAATCCATTGGGCTGCAGTGTCAATGCTCCATCTTGCAATAAAAATCATACTTTCAATTTTATTTGGTGGGGGGCCCTAAAAATGAAAAACCAGAAGCCTCCTATGTTAAATATCATCTTTTCATCTGGTTTCATTGGGTCAAGTCTGAAAGCACCACCATAAACTCTCCACAAACTAACCCTGGCATTGCCATGCCTAACCACATCACTGAGCCTGCCCCTGCCAATATTACCTCTATCAATCTAAAAGCTGCACACAAATTGAAATCCATAATCATTTTGGCATTTTACCATATTCATCTCACTGTCATGTTCAACTAAATGCTCATCCAACTGAACTAAAAATTGAAAACATTCATAATCCCTTTTACAGTCGGCATCATAACTCTTGAAAACATATTCAGTTTGCATATCAAATATAAAGGCTTCAAAAAGGATTTGTTCAATAGTCTCATCAAGAAATATTTTCCTTGACTCATTTAAGCCAAATTGTAGCTCCAAGTATGAACTATACTGACATTCATACACATGAAGCATCTTTACTTGCTCCGTTCAACACTGGCTTTCACATTCATACAAACCTTTCGACCCTGAGGCAAAATTTTGCCAAACATGCTCATATAAGAAATCATAATCAATTAAAAACTGATCATACTCAAAATCACCATGGGCAATAGGTTGAGGGAGCTCATTGTCAAAAACATCCTCATACCCATCATTATTTTGCTTTACACTTTCATCATTAAACTCTGCCAGAAATACCTCAAAAGAAGGCATGAAGAAATCAGAACATTGCCCCTTATCAGAAGCTTCACAGTCACCCCTATCATCACAATCAAAACTGTCCCCCGTTGTATGAACATGAACATCAACAACTTGCCCATTCACATCTGAATAGTGACCCTGATTTTCCTCTTCATCAATGCATCCATGATAAAAAGTAAACATTTCAACTTCAGCATTGTGGATATAATCATCACATTCACATTCAACATGTTCATATATTTCATCATCTGAAAGGCTCACACATGGGTCTAGATTTTGACAAGCATCAACACGTTTCTTGTCATTATATGAGTCAGTATCATCTGTATCCAGAGTGAAAACCTCAATATCTGCCTCATACAAATAATCATTTACAGCTAGGACATCATTATCATTATTTGAACCATAAACTAAGGTATCAAACCTTACACTCGTGCACTCCTGAGGCTCTTTAATGACAACATTATTGCAAAAAGTAATCACATGTATATCTCAGTAATTTGTATTCACACATTCTTCTCTCATGGGCTAATCACAATCTTTATTTCCTTTATTGCAAACCCACTCTTCATGTTGTATCATGAGTTCTTTCTCCTTATGCATTATGTCGTGACTGCCCTTTGCATAATCACCTCTCAATGAACAAACTGGAACAACTGAAACATATTTTTTTTTAAAACAATCTTCATCCTATGATTTTGTCACATATAGGCCTAAAATTTATGTCATGTCGATAGGCTTTAATATTGCACAGTATGAGGATCCTTCTACCCTCTTGATATCTTCAATCAACAACAATGATGCCCCACCATTTATGCACTCATTATTCCCCATCACTTGATCTTTTGAGATTAAGCCTATGTCATCCACACCATTCATTTCAATGTAATCAAGAGAGTAACAATCACCGGATATACCTTTTGAATCGCTCTCACCACAAGGCTGCCATTGGAGCTCTATTGTTCCTCTATCAGGAGAGCATCAATCTGTTGAACGGGTAATGGAATGCCCTCACTAACTGAAAATGCTCTTGCCTCATCATTGACCAAGCTGTAACTGGGCAAAGTTTGATGCATATCCATTACTTGATAATGTGATGCGTTTAGAGCACCATTTTCATATACATGCATTGTGTCTATTAGTTGATTACGAACATTTTCTAAACTAGATACATGTATAACCATATTTTCAAACCTATCTGTTGCATTCATCTGCACACTGTCACCATATTACTCACTTCCAACAGTAGGACCTGTGTGATCAACATTTAGATATATGATGTTCCTTACATCATGTTTTTGCTCAAATTTAGCATCTACAGGAACATAACCCATATTATGGAATGAATCAAAAACTGGGGCAGCAAATTGATAATTACTTTGGCAATCGTTCATAACCTTCGACTTGCATTGCTCAACTGCATACAACTCTTCATGATAGCCCATAGCTTTTGGCTTGAAAATTTTAATCATTCCATACTTTGAAACCTTTTTAAAGTCCATTGCAATTTCAATAGCCTGATGCAAATTTGTTGGATCCTCACTTCTCAATTTGTAGCTCATTTTCTTGTTAAATGCATGATGCAGAGCGGGTACTCACAATGGAAACAGTCACAAAATAATCCCTTCTATCATTATTGGCAAGACTCCTAACTTCTTACACCGATGTGCCTTCTATCGGTGTGATCTGGTCATTCGCTGTGACTCTCAACTTCTTCCGCCAATGCACATCTCATACTGATATGCTAACCCCAAACTCCATCGTCGGCAACACTTTACACTATCGGTAGCCGCTTACAATCTCCAACTGACGCCCTGTCTCATGCCAATATACTCTTCATCGGTGACACTTACAGTTGTCACACTGATCAGTGAGAGCTCTACTGTCAACTTAACACAAATTCGTCCACCCGATCGCATAACTCATGCTGATACATACCCTTGACCTGTTGACCATTGGTATGACCTCCGCTATCGGCCACCGCGCCTCGTGTCATCCCGATGCCTTACCTCACACCGATGACAAGCTCCTCATCGCCAAGACATATAACTATCGGCAAAGACTTCATTCCCTCTGCCGACATCACTTGTCACCTCGAAACCCTTTACGCCAACTCCCTCATCAGCCAGACTCGCTTCTTCAACCAGACCTTAATCTTATTCTCTGATGATGATACTCTTGCCGACCACTCAATCTTCAGACTTCCTCCATTGGTGAGACTATATGCTATCGGCTCAACACAATTTCATCCACCCGAAGACTCTTCTCACGCCAATGCCTCTTCCATTTGCCAATGTAGTATATTCACAACTGTCTAGGACATACATTGGGCATATACACACAAGGTGATACCAAGATACAACAGCAATATACACAAAGGAAATACCTTCATACAGTTGCGATATATACAGACACTGTCTGTGACATACCATTGACCTATACACAGGTAATATATTTCCTCAAACAATATACACAGGCGGCGGACCTCCACATGTAATAGGTGTATATACATCAAATGTACAGTTAGACATAGATTTCATAATTCCTATTCTGCCATACTTATTGGACAAGAGAAAACAAACAGAAACTAATGTACATACTTCATTCCACAGATTTCACTGAAGTCCACCTGTGAAATGGATTTAATTGAGCATCTTGACCACAGAAGAATTAAATCTAATACAACAACAATTCTATACAGATAATATACAAAGTAATTTAATGTACAGGGAATTTACATAGAATTCAGACTTTTTAAAACACAATTTGCAGAATTTCTATTCCCTCTTTCCAGTTCCTTACATTTTATCAGTTCCAGAATGAAAAATGAAAAAGACTCCCTTTCTCGACCATCTCTCCCTGTTTTTGTTAACCCCGTCACCTCTGTTTTTGGGATTTTGTTCTGCAGGATTTTGAATTAACCAAGATTATTAGCAGAAACCCTAATTAATCCCATGACATCTGTTTTGCTTAAGATAGCAAAACTCCTAATGACTAGACACATTGTATAACCCTTCACATCACCCAATATGTCTGAAATGTAAATTTTGATGTGTACAAACAGGAAATGCCAACGTAAAATGTTACATTTGACTTTAGACATATAAATGCTAAGTGGCAACATGAAATGTCTAAAAATATATTCAAGCCTTAGTCTTCTCCCTCTTGTGCACATTTCTCTTCTTGTTGAAGGGTGTTGAAGGGGTGTCCCTACACCATACACCCCGGGAGAAGAGATCTCAAGCCCCCTTTGAGATTAGAGTTTGAAAATCGGCACCAGATTTTGTAATTTGATCTTCAGTCATCCAGACTGCCTCTGAAATAGGTTGTCCGTGCCAAGCTACCAAGTACTCCATGTACTCTTTGTCCCTTGTCTTCTTTGTCACTCTTGATTCTAATATCTTCTACAATTTTGGTGGATCATGCTTAGGAATATCATCATCTGCTGCATCCTGCAATGGTTCTTGTTCTATATCTACATTTGGCTTGTATGGAGTCAAATCACATACATTAAAAATGGGTGACAATCCAAGAGCAGGAGGAAGTTGGATCTCATAAGCATTCTGCCCACACTTCTTTAAAATCTGACATGGTCCAATCTTCCTCTGCATGAGCTTGGTATACTTACCTTTGGGGAGTCTCTTCTTCTTTAGATTTACCCACACCAAATCTCCAACTGCAAACTGTAAATCTCTTTTCTTTTTGTCAGCATAGGTTTTGTACTGCAATGTAGTTTGTTGGAGCTGGTTCTTCACTTGATCATGTACTCCTTTGATGGCTGAAGCAAAATCTTCTGCATCTACACTAATAGGCTCTCCTGTAGGTAGATCTCTTAGTTCTAGGATACCCCTTGGATGAATTCCATACACTATCTGAAAAGGTGACTTTCATGTACTCCTATTGATGGTGTCATTATAGGAGAATTCTGCTTGGGGTAGGATATTATCCCACTTCTCTCCATGTTGCCTTGTTAAACACCTTAACAGATTTCCCAATGAATGATTAACAACTTCAGTCTGCCCATCTGTTTGAGGATGGTAGGCTGATGAGAAGGACAAATTGGTTCCAAGCTTTTTCCAAAGAGTCCTCCAGAAGTGGCCAATAAACTTTACATCTCTGTCTGAGATTATGCTCAATGGCAATCCATGGATCCTCACTATTTCCTTGAAAAACAGGTCTGCAACATACGAAGCATCACAAGTGGTTTTGCATGGCAAGAAATGTGCTATTTTACTAAATCTGTCTACTACCACAAAAACACTATCATATCCTTTCCTTATCCTAGGCAAACCTAGTACAAAATCCATGCTTATGCTCTCCCATGGCTTAGAAGGAATGGGTAATGGCTGATACAAACCTGCATTTGTGGATCTTCCTTTGGCTTTCTGACATATTATACATGCTTCCACAAATCTTCTCACATCTGACTGTAGTTAGGCCAATAGTAATGCCTCTTCACAAGATCAAGAGTTTTATCAAGACCAAAATGTCCTGCCATGGCCCCACAATGTTTCTCCTGAATAATATTCAGTCTCATAGAACATCTTGGAATACATAGTTGTCCACCTTTGAAAAGTAATCCATCTTGAATCAGAAATTTAGAGAACTCAACATGATATTTATCTCCAAAAGAAGTACATACCTTGTAGATCTCGCCAAAGTCTTCATCATCATCATACATTGTCTTCAAAGAATCAATCCCCACACTCTCCAATTGGATCTGATTGATGGTCAGAACTCTCCTGCTCAAAGCATCTACCACTTTGTTCTTAACCCCTTTCTTGTGCTTGAGTGTGAAAGTGAAAGCTTGCAAAGTTTCCACCCACTTCATATGCCATGGTTCAGGTTCTCTTGACTGTTTATGAAACTGAGGGCCTGATTATCTGTGAACACTATGAATTCTTTTGGCATCAAGTAATGCCTCCATTTCTTAAGTGACTAGACTAGAGCATACATCTCCAAATCATAGGATGAGTATCTCTTCTTGGCATCATTTAATTTCTCACTGAAGAATGCAATAGGCCTACCTTCTTGGCTGAGTACTACTCCAATTGCAATATGACTTGCATCACATTCTACTTGAAAAATCTTGCTGAAGTCAGGAAATGCAAGAACTGGCTGCTCTGCCACCTTCTTCTTCAATGTTTCAAAGGAATTATCTACCTCCTTTGTCCATGTAAACTTGCACTTCTGTCCTCCCTTTATAGTGTCAAGCATGGGTGCACAAATATGACTAAATCCCTTTATAAACTTTCTATAACTGGTTGCTAACCCATGGAAACTTCTAACATCATTCAAGGTTTTGGGAGTTGGCCAAGACAATATGGCACTTACCTTCTCTTGATCCATTTTCAGTTTGTTATGTGAGATAACAAATCCCAAGTAGATGATCTCTTCCTGCATAAACAGACACTTTGCTAAATTGATCATTAGCTGCTCTTCATATAACCTTTTGAGAACCAAGTTTATATGGATGAGGTGCTCTTCCCTCATATTACTGAAAATCAGGATGTCATCTAGATATACGATGACAAATTTACCTATGAATTCCCTCAAGACCTCATTCATCAGCCTCATAAAGGTACTAGGGGCGTTGGACAAACCAAAAGGCATGACCTTCCACTCATATAACCCCTCATTAGTCTTAAATGCAGTTTTCCATTTATCACCAAGTCTAATCCTAATTTGATGATAGCCACTCTTCAAATCTATTTTTGAGAAATATTTAGCACCCCCCAAACAATCAAACAAATCTTCTATCCTAGGGATTGGAAACCTATACTTGATGGTTATCTTGTTGATCGCCCTTGAATCAGTGCAAAGTCTCCAAGTGCCTTCCTTCTTTGGTGCTAGTACAGCCAGTACTGCACATGGACTTAGACTTTTTCCAATTAGGCCTGTCTCCAACAATTCCTCAATTTGCTTTGCTACTTCTGCATTCTGATCTGGAGTAAGTTTGTATGCTGCTTTATTGGGAAGTGTAGATCCTGGAATCGGATCTATACAATGGCTGATGTGCCTAAGAGGTGGTAGGGAACTTGGCATTCCATCAGAGATAATGCCTTTGTACTTGTCCAATAGCTTTTGGACAGCTGGGTCTATGAATTTTTGTCTCTTCTCTCCCTTGACTTGTTGCTGCTATTCTTTGTTTACCTTTAGGCAAGGGATTAGAGCATATGTAACTGCTCCTTCTCCTATCCCTTTCATGAATCGTTTGCCTTCTACCATCATCACTTTGACTTCTTTTCCTTTTGATTCCACCTCATTCTCCATTAATGCTAGCAACTCTATCACCTTACCATTCTTGGTGATTGAATAGGTGTTTTTGACTCCATCATGGTATGCTTTCAAATCATACTGCCATGGTCTTCCAAATAGGAGATGGCAAGCATCCATCTTGGCAATGTCAAACAATAATCTATCCTTGTATGGGCCAATCTACAATTCTACCCAAGCCTGTTCTTCTATAACTGTTTGCTAACCTTGGTGGAGCCATGAGATCTTGTATGGGCAAGGATGTGGTAGTCTTCTAAGCTTAAGCTTTTCTACCATTTCAAAAGACACAAAATTTTCAATAGATCCAGAGTCAATCAGAACTTTACATACCTTTCCTCCTGCCTTGCAAGTAGTTCTGAAGAGAGACTTCCTTTGTGGAGGTTCTTTTCCAAACACCTTCATGGTGGTCATTGCTCTCCTAATCATCAAATATTCTCCATTCTCAGGATACCCATAACTGTCGGGAGCATTCACACTTTGATTAGTGCTTGAGCTTGCTACACTTTGACAATCAGATTCTTGGATCAGATTGATCCTCTTTTCTCCTATTGAACTTGTTGTCTTTGCTGGACATCTGCTGGCTATATGGTCTTCTTGGTTGTAATTATAGCATCTGATCGATCCTCTACCCTGAGATCTTCCCCTGAATGGTGGTCTTCTGCCTCTAAAGTTTCCTCTTTGATTGTAGCTCCCCCCTTGATTTTGATTTCTATCTCCTCTGCTGTTCCCTTGGTTGGATTCACTTTGGTATCCAAATCCTCTGCCTCTAAAAGGACTTCTTCCTCCTCTCTGCTATCTCCCTCTACTTCTATTGTTCTGCTCATGCCTTCTCTTTAATTTTTCTTCCACTTTGAGTGCTAACTGATAGCACTTTTGAATTGTCTCTGGGTTATGCATATTTATGTCTTCTTGAATATTAAACCTCAATCCATTGAGGTATCTTGCTACCTTTTCTTCCTCACCTTCCTTTACCTTTGTTTTTACACAGTTTCATGAACTCTTCTGTGTATGATCTAACATCTAGCTCCTTCTGCTTCAAATTTTGTTTCCTCTTACGTAATTGGATATTATAATCCAATGGAACATAGGCTTCCTTCACTAAAGCCATCATTCTCATCCATGTTGCAACTCTGTTCTTTCCCTCTTTCACCCTGTCATCTTGGATGAAATTCCACCAAGTTAGTGCAGGTCCTTTCATTTTGGACTGAGCCATCTTCACCCTTTGGTGGTCTGGTATTTCCTTGGTCTCAAAGAAATTATTCAAGGAGTCTATCCACTCCATCACCAAATCAGATTCCATTTTTCCTGCAAACACTGGCAGGTCTATTTTCATATCCATGGTCCTTCTTTCCATGGACTTGAGGGAATTGAGTAAGGGTCTTTGGTCTGCAAGAACCACTATCTCTTCCTGCTTTGGGGTCTCCTCTTCATCCCCATCTTCTCGTTCACCAGAGTTTTCTTCCCCTTTCTCCACTCTGTCCCTCAACTTCTCTAGTTCTTCTTTCAATGCCTGATTCTAAGCTCTATCAGCTCTGGGCTCTGCCATGTGCTTTCTTACTAAGGCCGTCAACTCAACGTTGGTCATCTTTGTTGGGTACGTTTCTGATCCTTCTCCTTCTGACATCTTGTCTTCTTCTTCTTCTTCCCAAAGAACACTCCTTAGGCTCTGATACCAATTTGATGCAGAGCGGGTACTCACAATGGAAACAGTCACAAAATAATCCCTTCTATCATTATCGGCAAGACTCCTAACTTCTTACACCGATGTGCCTTCTATTGGTGTGATCCGGTCATTCGCTGTGACTTTCAACTTCTTCCGCCGATGCACATCTCATACCGATATGCTAACCCCAAACTCCATCGTCGGCAACACTTTACACTATAGGTAGCCGCTTACAATCTCCAACCGACACCCCGTCTCACGCTGATATACTCTTCATTGGTGACACTTACAGTTGTCACACCGACCGGTGAGAGCTCTACTGTTGGCTTAACACAAATTCGTCCACCTAATCGCATAACTCATGCCAATACATACCCTTGACCTGTTGACCATCGGTATGACCTCCGCTATCGGCCACCGCGCCTCATGTCATCCCGATGCCTTACCTCACACCGATGACAAGCTCCTCATCACCAAGACATATAACTATTGGCGAAGACTTCATTCCCTCTGCCGACATCACTTGTCACCCCAAAACCCTTTATGCCAACTCCCTCGTCGGCCAGACTCGCTTCTTCGGCCAGACCTTAATCTTATTCTCCGATGATGATACTCTTGCCGACCACTCAATCTTTAGACTTCCTCCATCGGTGAGACTATATGCTATCGGCTCAACACAATTTCGTCCACCCGATGACTCTTCTCATGCCAATGCCTCTTCCATTTGCCAATGTAGTATATTCACAACTATCTAGGACATACATTGGGCATATACACACAAGGTGATACCAAGATACAATAGCAATATACACAAAGGAAATACCTTCATACAGTTGCAATATATATAGAAACTGTCTGTGACATACCATTGACCTATACACAGGAAATATATTTCCTCAAACAATATACACAGGCGGCGGACCTCCACATGTAATAGGTGTATATACATCAAATGTACAGTTAGACATAGATTTCATAATTCCTATTCTGCCATACTTATTGGACAAGAGAAAACAAACAGAAACTAATGTACATACTTCATTCCACAGATTTCACTGAAGTCCACCTGTGAAATGGATTTAATTGAGCATCTCGACCACAAAAGAATTAAATCTAATACAACAACAATTCTATATAGATAATATACAGAGTAATTTAATGTACAGGGAATTTACACAGAATTCAGACTTTTCAAAACACAATTTGCAGAATTTCTATTCCCTCTTTCTAGTTCCTTACATTTTATCAGTTCCAAAATAAAAAATGAAAAAGACTCCCTTTCTCGACCATCTCTCCCTGTTTTTGTTAACCCTGTCACCTCTGTTTTTTGGGATTTTGTTCTGCGGGATTTTAAATTAACCAAGATTATTAGCAGAAACCCTAATTAAACCCAAGACATCTGTTTTGCTTAAGACAGCAAAACTCCTAATAACTAGACACATTGTATAACCCTTCACATCACCCAATATGTCTGAAATGTAAATTTTGATGTGTACAAATAGGAAATGCCAACGTAAAATGTTACATTTGATTTTAGACATATAAATGCTAAGTGGCAACATGAAATGTCTAAAAATATATTCAAGCCTTAGTCTTCTGCCTCTTGTGCACATTTCTCTTCTTGTTGAAGGGTGTTGAAGGGGTGCCCCTGCACCAATGCACCAAGGTAAACCACCAAACACAATGCATCATTAGGTATCATACATTCTAGAATTCTTTTTAATGCCTTTATGAATCTAAGATTGAAGGTTGGAACTAATTCATCTTCTTTAATGTGGATATACATGAAGTCACTTATAAGTGAAAACTCAGACATTCTTTCACCAAACTGTTCTATGAATACTGCCATAAATTTACTCCAAGAATGGATGGAGCATGGCAGAAGATAAGAGAACCAATCCCTTGCATCTCCTTTTAGAGACTGAACAAATAGTCTCATGATCACATCCTCACGATCTATCTCATAGTCATCCATCAGATCATTATACGATTGCAAGTGTTTTTCTGTTGATTCACTCTTCGCACCATTGAATGTAGGTAAATACTTTCTAATTTTAGATGGTATGACATTTGAGAAACCACAAATGCCACTGAAATTTATGGCTCTATATCTGTCAATGCTGAAATTTCTCTTATTACATGGCTGGGACAGCACACTACGCATTGCTACGTTTGGGTTCATACAAGGATGCAGGGGCTGATGGTACATTTCTTCACACCTTTACAAGCCTTTTGATATTAACTTTGTAGTTACACAAGGCAACCCAAACTCCTCTACAACAATGATCTTAAGCCCTTAAAATATGAAGTTTTGTTTCAGCTTGCTAAGGACCTGTAAATGAGTCTCTTAAAAAAATATTGCATACTTCTTTGAAAATACAAACTACATTATTAGCAAATGCAAAATTATGCAAGCCTATCACCACTATTTCCCTTCTTTAGTGCTTAGTTGCACTTGATAGGGAAACAAAAATTTGTTGACTTTCAAATATTTGTTTTCCTACACAAACTTATCCTTCTTGAAAACCAAAAAAAATGCCTAGATATGTTGCATCTACTAACCCTTCTTCCTGACTGAGAACATGTTGATCTGGAACTTTTTACATCCTTTATCAGGTTCTTTGTATGCAGAGTCACCACCTCCTTATAGAGGAATGAGCTTTATGAAGTTGAAAATTCCTTTCTTTCATTCTGAGTTCTCCTCAACAGCAGAGTCACACATAAATCCTTTTAAAATTGTTGCAACAAAGTACTTCCAGGTCTGATAACTTCTTAAAATCTAAGCCAAATGCTCAGATCCTTCAAATTCTAGACTCCTTTCTCATGGATATGGCATTGATCCCCAGCAGAGTCGCTAGTTTTGTTGGTTCCCAAATCAGCAAACACTAGTTTTGTTGGTTCCCAAATCAACAAACATCAAACTCTAAAAATTTGCCACTTCTTATGCTCAAGTTTAATGTAAGATTTGGCCAACATTGAAGACAAGAGATTGTTTACACTTGTCTCCATTGCACTTTAGGTTTAGCCGCACCTGGGAGGGTATTCCCTTATTTAAAACTAAAAGGTTTATCTTTGACTACTTCAGGTAGAATGCTCTTAGGTATGCACCATGATTTGTTGGATAAACCCTAGACTGACAATGTTCTTGGACTATCACACTAGTTAATTCTAAGAGTGTGCAGCTACAACCCTACTCCTAAAACCTAAATGATTGAGATTTTGAAATGATTTTACTTTATATGTTTTGGTTGCAAGACTAGGATTTGTACCACAAAATCTTTCTAACTTGTGACCGGTGCCTATCTCAGGATGCAGAGTCAAATTTTAACATGCAAAGTATTTCAAATAGCAATATAGACATACAGCTTCAAAGGGTTCACTAGATTTTGCCCTATAGAAACACCCAAGTATAGGTATTCATGCTAACTCTACTTATAGATATCCCTGTCATAAAACATTTTTCTACATATTTGACCTAAAACATTTAATCTATTCTTTAAACAGAAGTAAGAGATCAAATATGTAATACAAGTGTGCATTCAAGAACTTAGACAACCCTTGGCTACCTAGTTCAAAAGAAAAATGCAAATAACAATGGAGGCAGTTAACAAAAACACATGCATATAGAATTACTCATATATTGACACCTGAAACAGATAGACAGCTGATGAAAATGACATTCAACATGAAAACTGAAACTTACAACACAAAGATGAGGTAGTCTATCAAAGAATGTATTTCATTCCAAAGCTCAAAATATCCAATCTTCAACAACACAAAATGAAAGCCCAGTTATTTTCTTATAGGCTCAAACATGTTGTCCTAAAAATTACTATATTCTGGAGGTAGGTGAGACGTTTTCCATTACAATTTGCCCTCCAAAATGCATTAGGAATAAAAATTTAATACATTAAAAGAGGAGAAGAAAAATGAATAAAATATGCTTTAATATACCTCTTTTAATTTTTTTACATTTTTTACTCATCCCCCAATTTGAACGGCAGCAGCTGGAGACTTTATTCCTCTGCACAGATGCAACATGAACCCTAGATCTCATTCTTCACTGTCTTCATAGCATTTTTCCATAGAAAGATCATCACAACAACATCCAATTCTGATATTTGCCCAAACCAAACATCCCTGGGTCATTTTTTACAAAGGGGTATTTTTGGCCATTCTAGCACTCTGAAATCATTGCAAATAGCTAAAAAACTTTCGCCAATGCATGAGGAATGGTCGTGGGAAGATTTTTCAGCCTGGAACAACAATTTTGGGCCAAAAAGCACCTTCAAAAAAGTGCCTGAGACCAAAACACATAATTGCCAACACTATAACCCACTTGGAGCAGCCACAAACTTATCAAAATCGCCACAAAAACGAAGGAAGTAGCTTGCTTTCACATGCAGAAGGGAGAGGAGGTTACAAAATGCTCTGCGATGGGCATTTCGCACCATTGTAGGAGGCTGAGGAGACGCAGCAGGGAGGGCTGCGATAAGCACCAACGCTCTCATTTCACTTCATAAACTTTTATTAAGTTTAATAAACTTTTTACATGTCTTTCCCTATGACATTTGACTTTTCTTACCAAGTTGAAACTTCTTTATTTAAAATGCACCCCTCTAATATTTAATTTTTATATTGCATTTTAAAACTTTGAAACTTATGCAATTTTTAATTTCATCCTCCGAGTGTTTGGCACATTTCCACTGAGGGCAAACCGAGCATCCGACGACTGCGAAAATTTGTATAGGTGCATTATCAATTATTTTAAGCAAACCCATTTCCTCAGAATTTGCTTCGCCGGCCAAATTCAGGCACCTTCTTTGTAAACTGACTCGCCGGACGAGTTCGTCGTAACTGGAATGCATTAAAATAATGCATCAAATGGTCTCTGATTTTGATGAAATTGGAACTGGAGATGTCTAAGACTAAATCGACAACTGGGTCAACCTCATAATTGCAAGATTTGAAACTTTTCGGAAAGCCAATTTTAACCCAGTCGCAGTCAGAAAATAATTAAAAGGTCAATCAAAACTTGTCCTGGAAGCATGAAATTGAGTAGGTGTGTAACCATATGTGCCAAAAAAGCATCCTGCCAAACGGATTTGCGAGATAATTTTTGAGTTGAAAATTTTTAATTGACGAAGGTGGCCTGCTTGGTAGATTGAGCAACTTGTCAACCAAGCCTTTGTCGACACGTCAAAAAAATATTGGCACATCAAATTTACAAAATGTGAGGGTGCCACCACATCTAAAGCATAAGAATAGTTTCAACACACAAAGTGAAGGCCAAACCCAAAAGCACATACATAATAAAGGTCCAAACCACAAAGCCCCAAAAAGTTGAATTGAATGTCACACACATCAAAATACACAAAGTGAAAACATATAAAAACACTCAATGTTCAAACATAAGAAATAAAATCTAAGGTTTTAAAAAAATCCATCAACACATAAAAAGTTGTTCGTCCAAACCACAATTATGAGAAACATACTTCATCTAAAGCATAAGAATGGTTTCATCACACAAAGTAAAGGCCAAACTCAAAATCACACACATAATAAAGGTCAAAGTCCAAACCACAGTAAGAAGTCAAAGTTAGACAATATCCAACACACAATGAAGCCAAACTCAAGTCCACATACACAATATAAAGGTCCAGGTTCAAACACACTTCCAAATGATCGGATGCTTAAGGTTCAAACACAAAAAATATACAAAATGAAGGGCACAGGACATATACTTCATCAACACTCTACATATTCATTCAAACCATACAAGATACACACCATAAAAAGTCTACCATGTATTCAACACACATATGGGAAACACACGTCATCTAAAGCGTAAGAATAGTTTCAACACACAAAGTGAAGGCCAAACTCAAAAGCACATGCATAATAAAGGTCAAAGTCCAAACCACAATAAGAAGTCAAAGTTAGACAACATCCAACACATAATGAAGCCAAAGTCAAGTCCAAATACTCACTTCCAAATGATACGATGCTTAGGGTTCAAAGACAAAAAACATACAAAAAGAAGGGCAAAGCGCATATACTTCATCAACACACTTCATATTCATTCAAACCATACAAAATACACACCATAAAAAGTTTACCATGTATTCAACACACCATATGAGAAACACACTTCATCTAAAGATGTATAAGAATAGTTTCAACACACAAAGTGAAGGCCAAACCCAAAAGCATATTATACATAGTAAAGGTCAAAGTCCAAACCACAATAAGAAGTCAAAGTTAGATAATATCCAACACACAATGGAGCCAAATTCAAGTCCACATACACACTATAAAGGTCAAGGTTCAAACACAAAAAACATTAGAAATGAAGGGAAAGTACATTTACTTCATCAACACACTTCATCTTCATTCAAACCATACAAAATACACATCATAAAAAGTCTACTATGTATTCAACACACATATGAAAAACACACTTCATCTAAAGCATAAGATTAGTTTCAACACATAAAGTGAAGGCCAAACTCAAAAGTACACACATAACAAAGGTCAAAGTCCAAACCATAATAAGAAATCAAAGTTAGACAATATCCAACACACAATGAAGCCAAACTCAAGTACGCATACACACTATGAAGGTCAAGGATCAAACATAATTCCTAATGATAGGATGCTTAAGGATCAAACATTAAAAACATACAAAATGAAGGGCAGAGTACATATACTTTATCAACACACTTCATTTTCATTCAAACCATACAAAATACATATCATTAAAAGTCTACCATGTATTCAACACACATGTAAAGAAACACACGTCATCTAAAGCATAAGAATAGTTTCAACACACAAAGTAAAGGCCAAACTCAAAGGCACACACATAATAAAAGTTAAAGTCCAAACCACAATAAGAAGTCAAAGTTAGATAATATCCAACACACAATGAAGCCAAATTCAACTCCACATACACACTATGAAGGTCAAGGTTTAAACAAACTTCCAAATGATAGCATGCTCAAGGTTCAAACACTAAAAATATACAAAATGAAAGGAAAAGTACATATACTTCATCTTCATTCAAACCATACAAAATAAACATCATAAAAAGTCTACCATGTATTCAACACACATATGAGACACACATGTCATCTAAAGCATAAGAATAGTTTTAACAAATAAAGTGAAGGCCAAACTCAAAAGCACACACATAACAAATGTCAAAGTCCAAACCACCACAAAAAGTCAAAGTTAGACAATATCCAACACACAATGAAGCCAAACTAAGTCTGCATACACACTATGAAGGTCAAGGTTAAAACACACTTTCAAATGATAGGATGCTCAAGGTTTAAACACAAAAAGCATGCAAAATGAAGGGCAAAGTACATATACTTCATCAATACACTTCATCTTCATTCAAAACATACAAAATACACACCATAAAAAGTCTACCATGTATTTAACACACATATGAGAAACACACGTCATCTAAAGCATAAGAATAGTTTCAACACACAACGTGAAGGCCAAACTCAAAAGCACATACATAATAGAGGTCAAAGTCCAAACCACAATAAGAAGTCAATGTTAGGCAATATCCAACACACAATGAAGCCGAACTCAAGTCCACATATACACTATGAAGGTCAAGGTTTAAACACACTTCCAAATGATAGGATGCTCAAGGTTCAAACACAAAAAACATACAATGAAGGGAAAAGTACTTATACTTCATCAATAGACTTCACCTTCATTAAAACTATTCAAAATACACACCATAAAAAGTGTACCATATATTCAAGACACATATGAAAAACACACTTCATCTAAAGCATAATAATAGTTTCAACATACAAAGTGAAGGCCAAACTCAAAAGCACACACATAATAAATGTCAAAGTCCAAGCCACAATAAGAAGTCAAAGCTAGACAATATCCAACACACAATGAAGCCAAACTCAAGTCCACATACACACTATGAAGATCAAGGTTCAAACACACTTACAAATGATAGGATGCTCAAGGTGCAAACATATAAAACATAAAAAATGAAGGGCAAAGTACATATACTTCAATCAACATACTTCATCTTCATTCAAACCATACAAAATACACACTATAAAAAGTCTACCATGTATTCAACACACATATGAGAAACACGCTTCATCTAATGCATAAGAATAGTTTCAACACACATATGAGAAACACGCTTCATCTAATGCATAAGAATAGTTTCAACACACAAAGTGAAGGCAAAACTCAAAAGCACACACATATTAAAGGTCAAAATCCAAACCACAATAAGAAGTCAAAACTAGACAATATCCAATGCACAATGAAGCCAAACTCGAGTCCACATACACAATATGAAGATTAAGGTTCAAACACAAAAAACATACAAAATGAAGGGCAAAGTACATATACTTCATCAACACTCTTCATCTTCATTCAAACCATACAAAATACACACCATCACAAGTCTACCATGTATTCAACACACATATGAGAAACAAGCTTCATCTAATGCATACTAATAGTTTCAACACATAAAGTGAATGCCAAAGTTTAAAGCACACAAATAATAAAGGTCAAAGTCCAAACCACAATAAGAAGTCAAAGCTAGATAATATCCAACACACAATGAAGCCAAACTCAAGTCCACATACACACTATGAAGGTCAAGGTTCAAACACACTTTCAAACGATAGGATTCTCAAGGTTCAAACACAAAAGACATACAAGATGAAGGGCAATGTACATATACTACATCAACACACTTCATCTTTATTCAAACCATACGAAATACACACCATTAAAAGTCTACCTTGTATTCAACACAAATATGAGAAACACGCTTTATCTAAATTAAAATAATAGTTTCAACACACAAAGTGAAGGCCAAATGCAAAAGTAGACATAATAAAGGTCAAAGTCCAAACCACAATAAGAAGTCAAAGTTAGACAACATCCAACACACGATGAAACCGAACTCAATCCCACATACACATTATGAAGGTCAACGTTCAAATACACTTTCAAATGATAGGATGCTCAAGGTTCAAACACAAAAAAACATACAAAATGAAGGGCAAAGTACATATACATATACTTCACCAGCACACTTCATCTTCAATCAAACCATAAAGAATACACATCATAAAAGTCTACCATGTATTCAACACACATATGAGAAACACACTTCATCTAAAGCATAAGAATAGTTTCAACACACAAAGTGAAGGCCAAACTCAAAATCACACATATAATAAAGGTCAAAGTTAGACAATATCCAACTCACAATGGAGTTAAACTAGAGTCCACAAAAAAAACACACTTCATCTAAAGCATAAGAATAGTTTCAACACACAAAATGAAGGCCAAACTCAAAAGCACACATATAATAAAGGTCAAAGTCCATACTACAATAAGAAGTCAAAGTTAGACAATATCCAATACACAATGAAGCTAAACTCATGTCCACATACAGACTATGAATGTCGAGGTTCAAACACACTTCCAAATGATAGTAAGCTCAAGGTTCAAACACAAAAGACATAAAAAAATGAAGGCCAAAGTACATATACTATCAACACACTTCGTCTTCATTGAAACCATACAAAATACACACCATAAAAAGTCCACCATGTATTCAACACACATATGAGAAACACACTTTATCTAAAGCATAAGAATAGTTTCAACACACAAAATGAAGGCCAAACTCAAAAGCACATACATAATAAAGGTCAAAGTCTAAAACAAAATAAAAAGTCAACGTTAGACAATATGCAACACACATTGAAGCCAAACTCAAGTCCACATACACACAATGAAATGATAGGATGCTCATGTTTCAAACACAAAAAACATATAAAATGAAGGGCATAGTACATATATACTTCATCAACACAACATACTTCATCTTCATTCAAACCATACAAAATACACACCATAAAAAGTCTACCATGTATTCAAGACACATATAAATCATATAAGGTTAAAAAATAATCACACGTCAATCACATGGACCAATATGAAGTACCGAAATTTCATAGTTGAAACCCATAGAAATTGTAAGAAGACACTTCCAATTGAAATAAAATATATAAAAGTACAAAACACACATAAATAGCCACACTTCAATCGCACATACACTAATATGAAGTGGATCACACTTCATAGTAAAAACATATAAAAACCATTGTTCCAATTAAAAATAGCATAATAAGTAAAAAGGAAAATGGTAAAAATTTCACATACTTCCTAAGATATAGCCATCAAAACAACTCTATTTGGATGCTTAAAAATTCACACTTAAAAATGTAAACAAATAAAACCCATAAATAAGAACACATTTAGCACAATGCATATAGTCCAATAAACACATTCAAATGGATGTAAAAAAGTTCACATAGGATGCTCAAGGTTCAAACACAAAAAATATACAAAATGAAGGGCAAAGTTCACTATATATACTTCATCAACAAACATCATTTTTATTCAAAACATACAAAATGCACACCATTAAAAAGTTCATATACTTCATATATAGCTCAAAATAGATGTTAAAATGTTCACACTTACTAATATTGTCACACTTCATCAATAAGTGGATGTATAGTTCAAACACATAAAAACCATAATAATTTCAAATGGATGTAAACAAATTCACTTCATATATATAGCTCAAAATGGATAAAAAGAATATGTAGATTAAAATTAAAAATTAGTCTTTTATCCATCCTCCACACTACATAAAAACTATATAAATAGTTAAAAATAATAATTGTAATAAAATTAAAATTAATCTTCTATTTACTTCTATTTTTTTGTGATTAAATTTTAAATTAAAAATTTAATTACAAGTAAATTAAAAATGTAAAAATTAAATTAATTTTTAAAAACATAATTTTTGTGTGTATTAAATTAAGCTTATTGGATTAGCTCAACAAATTAAAATAAAACAAGTCTTTCAAAGATATCAAAAGAAAAAGAAATTTTCAATATTTAAATCTACACACTTTCATAAAATACCATTCAAACTCTAAAAATACATTATTATTAGTTCACCTCAAAGTGGTACAAAAACAAATTCAAATTGTTACAAAGATTGTAATATCATAGTAACATAGTCTACTTTAAAAATAATTTAATGAAGCCAATCTATTTTGAAACATCAATAATTCATTTTAACAAAATAATCTAATGAAATTTTCTTATAATACTATCTACTTAAAACTATTACAAAAATAATATAATAAAATATTTAACTTATTTTTTTTAATAAAATAATCTATCCATCAAAAATAATGATCCATCCACTTTATACAAAGATTAATGTATACAACTATCTACTTAAAACCATTACAAAAATAATATAATAAATTAATTCACTAAATAAAGATTTTAGCCACTCTATACAATGATTAATAATCTGCATTAAAAGTCCACTTTATACAGTAGGAAAATACTATAACAGTCCACTTTATACAAAGATTAATAGTCCACTGACTTTATAAATACAACAGTTAGTTCAACATTTCAATTAAAATGTCTATATAAAACTTTTTATTTGATAGAGATTAGATATTTATAATCAATTTCTGAGCCGTTTTTATGATCTCATCAAAACTGCTATGGCACCAAGAAGGTTTAACTGCACCAGCCCACTCAAAAAGACATTATATTTGAACCCTACCCTATTATGAAAAAAGATCCAGCTAAAATAATTCTAGATATGCTTTACAAGGCGAAAAAAAATAGTCTCAAATTTAACAATGTAATTTTATCTAAATGTAATTACACCTGAACAAACTGTAAGTACAAAATTAGATATATATTAACTTTAAGCAACCCTACACTACAGAACAGCAGTGTGCATTTGAAGAACTCAGGTACAAAATCAATCATGCACCCGTACTTGTTTTTCCCAATCTTCAGCAAACCTTTTGTGGTTGACACTGATGCTAGTGATAATGCTATAGGAGTTGTTTTGTTGCAATAAGAAGACTGGTTTGCTATCAGTCAGGGTTGTTCAAAGGCACTGTCCTAAACTATAGTACAACTACATATGACAAGAAGTTTTATGCTTTGGTCTCTGCAGTGAAGAAGTGGAAACACTATCTCATGGGCAAGGAAACAATAGCACAATACTTATTTTTTTTATGCTTGTAGAAAGTATATTATTATTGTAACCACTCCAATACTTTTTCCAAAATTGGTGTGATCATCAACCACTCCAATACTTTTTTTTAATATTGCAGAAAGCAAGATTACAAGAAGAAGACAGTGCTCAGTAGAGCAACTACAAGACAGCCAAAGAACAACACAGAGTACAACCCAACAAAGAACAGAACTAAAAAATACAGCTCCTGTAGAAAAGAACAACAGTCCTGTGCCATAAAGGGTCCTTGGACAGAATCAGCCCTGGAATATAATTGCAGCACCATAAACAGAAAGACTGGTATTGTGGCATGACAATATTTAAGACAGAGAAGACCTTCAATATTTGCAAGCACAAACAAAATCCAAGAATCTCATCAAGCAACAGTTTCATTTGGTGATCAAATACAAGTGGGGTGTGACTAACATGGTGGATGATCAGTTGTCAAGACCAAGACTACCACTTACAACAGTTTCATTTGGTGATCAAATACAAGTGGGGTGTGACTAACATGGTGGATGATCAGTTGTCAAGACCAAGACTAGCACTTCTTTCAGTGGTTGGTACCCTTACTTAGTTGGAGCTATTTGCTAAGGAAGTTTCTATTGATGACTATGAGCATGATAAAGATTCAGTGAGATATATCAGCAGACTGATAGGGGAAGAGGCTAATTTTGAGCCAAATCTTGATTATTTCTTCAAGCTGGGCTCCTCTACAAAGTGGGAAATTAGGCTCATACCTTGAGAGTTGCTGGACATTTTGGAGTATCTAAAATAGTTTCAAACCTTCACCCTTATGTTTATTGTCCCTGTGTGCAGAGAAGATTTGTCAAACTTCATTAGGGGCTGCAAGTTATGTAGCATAAGTAAGCCAAGCAACCGGAACTTGGAATACCAGCCTGGCAGCCACTACCCGTGGCTACTAGACCATGCAAGAACATCTCCATGGATTTTATGGGTGGTCTTCCAATGTCCAAGCATGGGCATGACTACCTATTTGTAAGATGTGTGTTAATTGCATACAAGAAGAACTTGAAGGGAAGGGATGCGGCTGAGTTGTTCTTCAACCATGTGCCAGTTCATTTTGGACTCCTAAAGAGCATCATAACAGATAGGGATGCTCTCTTTTTGGAAAAGTTTTGGTGACTAACAATCTGGCTCATATGTTGTTAAGACAGATTTAACCCTAGGCCAGAAAATTTAATATAACCTTAGTTTTCTTTCTGAAATGGCAGGATTTAACCCTAAGCTAGAAAAATTAATATAACCTTTGTGTTCTTTTTGAAATGGCAGTTTTAACCCTTAGCTAAAAAAATTAGTATAACCTTAGTCTTCTTTCTGAAATGGCAGAAATTAAAAAAGATTCAAAACACTGGAAAATGCATATCTCCACATTGGGGGAAACTTCAGCATGGATAAATTTCTAAATTAAAAATGAAAAAGCTTTAAAACACTTCAAAAAACTCTAATCAGCATATTGGGGGAAATTTTATGCAGAAATTTGTAAAGTTAATCTAATAATCTAAAAAATTTGAGAGCATAGAAAATAAAATTCAAACAATAAAATTTAAAATCAAACTTACCAGCTTGTGAGATGCATCCTGCTCCATTAGTCTGGTTGAAGCGTAGTCTACCCAAACGAAGGGAGAGGATAAGTATGACAGAGCGTGAGGGAGACACAATACAAAATGCGGAAACCAAAATTCCCAAATCAAAAACCAAAACACAAAATGAAATAAATCAGGAATTTAAAAACAAAACATGATATGAAGTAAAAAAATCAATGGAATATTACTGTATTTATAGAGCACGGCCAGGCCTCAACATGCTCTTCATGGTCCGCTCCTCAACGGTTAAATCCAGCTGTTTATGCTCCGCTCCTCTGTCATCCTTATCCTCTCCCCTGGTTCTAGTTGTTTAAGATGTTAGGTCTATTGTTAGAAGGATAATAATACTCAACTTCATAATATATTGTTTAATAAGTTTTTTTTTTTAAATGTTAGCTATCTATTTTTGTTGTTTCTTGTAGTTCTACTTATTATCTTGTTACCATTGCCTAAATTTTATGCTTGTATAGTCATATTTAGGTATTTTTGCTCTCAAATACAATCAAAATTTTAAAAAGCCCATGCTACATGAAAGGAGAGATTTTAGACTGATTGTAAAAATTTATATATTATATTTTAGGTATTAGGGACAATGGTTTTTGTACTAATCTTAGCTTGAGTGATTTTTAATAGAAGGATATATTTTTGTATGAAAAATGGAAAGCACATCAATGATAGAGATGGAGAAGTTCACAACACTAACTTTGAGATTTTTAAGTTCAAGATGGATGATTTGCTTGTAGATAGAGACCTATGGTTTGTCATATCTAGGTCCAAACCCATTGCAATGAATTAAGTTGACTGGAACATACTGGATAGAAAAGCAAAGGCTCTCATCAGGCTCTATTTGGTAGACTTTGTGTTGTTAAATATACATGAAGAATCAACTACAACAACTCTTTGAAAGAAGTTGAGAGAGATTTATCACGCTAAATCCCTAGTGTAAATAAATTTCCGAAGAAAGAATTTGTATACTCTTAGGATGGAGGATGGTGTTTTTGTGGCTAAGCACCTAAACACGCTCAATATGATTGTGATCAAGTTGCAATTTTTTAGAGCGAAGATGGAGGAGGAGGAACATTGCATAATGCATTTATCTTATTTACTAAACTTGTGGGTTATATAGGGTTGTGTAGTTTTTGTTGTATGCTTATCCTAAGTGTTGTTTGAGGTTTGGACTACTCTCCTATTACAATCTAGACAAGACTTAACAAGAATTATTTATTTGTGTTTTTGTTTTATTAATTTGTTCCTTTATTAATACAAAACTAAACAAATATTGACTAGAATATTGCTTCTTTCCAACTTAAACTATGTTAAGAGAAAGAGAGTGAGTTGGACAAATAAAAATGAGAATAACTAGAATCTAAAGGATAGAATTGACAACTAGAGTCCACAATGTAACATGCCACTTAATCTACCAACTAAGATTTACCATGTTTAACTCAAAAGTAAAAAGATCGAGATATTGACAGAGAAAGCAATCACATTTTTCCTCAAATTCATTCGATAAGATGCACATTTGAAACATATTTCAAACTCCCATCGCATAATCAAATACATTTCATCAGTAAAGGAATTGAATATTCCTCATTACAATTTTCCAAAGAAAGTTACATACAAGCTTTAAAGAGCTAACTAGAAGTAGAGATACAAAATGATTCTGATGTCTGTCTTCAAATCTCGGCCTCTAACTGCATGAGGGGAAGCATCACTCATGCGCTTTTCCACCAACCACGGACTAATTGTGGTCCCCCGCATATTTACCATACTGGTAAACATCCCTACCCTTCGACAAAGGGATTGGTATGGTAACCTCAAAGAATAGCCTATACTGAGTTGAAGTTGTGTCCTACATATCTAGTACTATCATACATTGAGGCTACAACCTCAAGCATGATTGCCCTTTCTAGTATGTAAACCTGGATCACAGTGAATTGACAATATAATCGTTGGTTGTTTACACTACTTTCGCCAAAGTTTCATCACCCCTAGCTCAGAATGGATGTCACACGCTCACCCATCATTCAAGCTTGATTTGCAAAGACATCTGGGTTATTCCCTCCTATGGATCAACATATCCCAGGCATAACCCCACTAACAATTCTAGGTTATCCCCTCCTTATGGATCAACAAATCCCAGGCATAACACTAGTTACTCATCCATTCTAGGTTTACCAATCTCAGATTAACCTATTCCCAACTTGTACTATGACACATATGGACCGAAGTAATACGGTTTTACTATTCTTTCACATTGTACAAATAACTATTCATACTCAATCTAATAATTACTCATAAAATCCACTATTGACACAATCTCTAGACTATGGAGATTAATATCTGATGCAGGAGCATCCAGGGTGTAAGAGCAATCTTGCATCAACCAAAAAAAATGTTGTTTCTTTTCAATAAAGGCTAAATTTGGCAGGATTACTATTTTTAGTAAGTTTGCATTTGTGCATGGTTGGATACAAAATCTTACACAGACCTCTAGAATGGTGAATTGAAGCTAATGGTGAATAAATCACTTCAATATCATTTGTCATTTGTGAGATATTAAAATTTCAAATTCCAAAAATCCTATTAAAATATTCAAAATCAAATTTGAGGCACTTAGAGGCTCCAAATGGGCCCGAAATTTGGCGGGAAACCCAAGCACTCTATCTTTTGATACTGCTTACACACCATCATCTTTTCGAGAGATTTCCAAAAAGGCATTATAATTGAAAATCCAACAGTTGGATCAAAAGTTATGGCCCCGCAAAGTTGACCTATTTCTGGAGGGAGATGCAAATTTTGAAATTAAGCTAGTGGCTGCCAAAAAAGGCTATATATGACCATTTTTGGGAACCCTTGGGGTAGTAGAGTTAAGGGGGAAGGCGTAGAGTTAGGAAAAGGCACGAAAATAAAAATCCTAGTTGATTTGGGGTTACGAAAGGCTAAAGATTCCAGAGTCTTGAGAGAGGGAGCTATAATGTGTTGCAGCCTATAGGGGATTCATCCTCTGATTGTATTTGAGCTTCTATAATGTAATTTTTTGCCCATATTAATAAAATATCATTCTATTTTCTGTGTGCAATTTCTGTTATTGTGTGTTTTATGAGTTACCCCCCTTCATCAATATCACACTCAACACATAATATATTTCTCATACTAGAGATATATATACTTTTATACAAACAAGTAAACACTCAAATTGATAAACAAACCATTCATTCCTCAATAACAAACAAACACATATGGGCTTTAAACAGAAAAGCATAATGGATAAGAATTCCACATGCCTGTGATATTAGCTCCAATAGATCAACACAATTCCTTGCTCAAGATCCTTCCAATGAACTAAATCTCCCTTCCAATCAAATCAACTCTCTTTCTAATCCTCTATGCTTCCTCTCACAATCTACAATAAAATAACAAAAATCTCACAACACTCAACTCATAAATGTAATAGCAAAACAAGAAAGCTCTTGGCTAGAAAAATTATGTGGAATAGAATGAGAGAGCTGCCCTTTTTATATAAGAAAACCAAGAGAACCTAGGCTACAAACTAGCTTGTAAAATTGCCATAACTCCCCCTTCATCAAAACAGATTTAGAGATGGCAAAAGGAAATCAAAGCAAGATGACACATAAGAGAACACACAGGAAACAACTCATCCAAAATAAAGAAAATAGACTTCTATAAGATTAAAAACTCTTCATAAAGGTGACACAAAATCAACCATGTTTCCTATTTACTAGCAAAGCTGGTTACAAAGAATAAGTCATTGTAGCAAAGCTGGTTACAAAGAATAAGTCATTGTCTACGTTCCAGAAACCAAATACATTTGAGGCAGAGATTGGGTGTTTTATCACTCTTCTCTATCCCCTAATTCAAGAGATCCAGTTTAGTTTCAGGGGGAGCTTATGCTTTCAATTCTATATCTCTAAAACTAGGTCATTGCAGGTACAATAATGCATGTACCAAGTAACATTAGTTGGTTTGCAAGATTGTTGGTTCATGATTGCCATGTTCAGTCTATTATGTATAAAATGCAGTGTTTCAAGTTGATGCAAATGCAAGAAATGTGCGCAACAGTGTAGGCTATGTCCAAGGGGGAGTGGTGAAGATGTCATTTTCCCATTCGCAGTGTTGTTCATTACTGTTCAAGGAAAGGAATAGATTCTTTGTAAGTATGACAGTCATAGGAAGTATTTTCATAATCTTGTGAATTTATGTTTGTATCAGTATCTTATGTAAGGTTTAATCACTGCCTACCCTATATACGCCATCCTGATTCAATGTCAGTGTTGCCATGTTGACTTATAACTGAGTTCATCTTGATATGCCACTCTCAGTATACTAGGTCAGTCTTCTATTCAGTGTTTGAACATGATAGTGATAGGGGTGAATATCAATATTGTTATCAGTGTGCATGGTCAATAAAAAGTATTTGGTTTAGTATTTGGTTTAGTGTTTGGATTAGTGCTTCCATCAGTGTATTGTATGGCAATAGTAGCAAGCCAATGTGTATAATAGGACAGTCAAATATGGCATCAGGTATGACTATTTTCCTGTTCATCTTTCTTAGTCAACATAACAGGGTCAATTAGGGGGAGTCACAATGTCCTGAGTAATGCATTGTTGTATACCATGTTAGGAGGTCTCCACCCTTTGTCATTGATGTCAAAGAGTGAGTAAGATCCTATGGCATTATGCAGAACCTGGCATTATGATCAATAGTCATTATGATCTCCATTGTGATCTCAAAGTACACGATCTCAGAGTTCTCAGAGTGGTGGCATTATGATCAATAACACAATAGCATTATGATCTTGGTTAGTATAACATGATCATGATCAATATAGCTAGATCATCTTATCTTATGGCATCTTATCTCAGTGGCATTATGAGGTCATCAGAGCAATGGTATGATCATGATTTCATCAGGATCATCATCAGGATGATATGTTTCAATATGTTTTAGTGGATTAGTATGGAGTCAGATACTGCAATGTTTCAAGTTCAATCACCACATATGACAATGTCAAATAGGGGGGATTGCAAAGTGTAATTTTTGTAAAGGTAAGTGCAAAGATTGTTTAGGTTGACATCAATGCCAAAGGGGGAGTTTGTTGGCATTATTTTGTCATTGATGTCAAAGATGTTATCTCTACTTCACTTTGTCTTGTTGAAGGCTTGGACATTTGTACTTTGAAGTGTTGAGTAGATGGTCATTTCATGGATTAGGGTTTATCAGAACTATATGGTGTTTGTTGAAGTCCTAGCCCTAAAACTTTTGTAAGCAAGTTTCAAAATGGACTTATTATTAGTGTTGCTTCTATATCTTTATTCTCTACAACTAAAAATTTCAAGGTATTGGTGTTTGATGATATGTTTAGATTGTCAAAACTTGAAGCTCAAACTTCTAAAGTTTCAAAACAATTAAATCCTAAAACCCTAATATATCATTCTCTCTAAAGCAAAGTTTTTATTGGTTTCAACTTCAAAGAGATTGTCTCTATCTCTGTTTATCCTCTGAAACAAGGTCATCTTCAGTGATAGATTAGGGTTTAATATTAAGTAGAAGGTTTAAACCCTAAAACTAGTCTACGTCATTCAAAGCATGTCCCTTGACTAGACGGGTTGCACTTTTCTTATAATTGAATGGTGACTTGTAATCACCAGTGGCAAGTCACTTAAGTGACTTCTTAAAGCCATTATATTTGTCGATTGACCAACCCCTCGACCTAGATGGACCCAGTGTCTCCTGGTGTCACTCTATCGATGGATGGGAAACCTTAGATCGACGGCAAACATTCAATCTTTGGGTGGCGCGAAGATCTCCATTTATAGTGGGTTTTTGAACTCATAACAGACACTTTACTTCATTGATATTTAATGGGCATCTACCCGTATAAGAATTTTTATAACAGTTTTTGTAGTTGTGATTACTATTTTAGAAGAGCGATGGATTCTGTTTGTTTACTGGAAGAAGAGACCCAGTATCTCGATGATTCTAAGAGAGGGAAATGCTTTATTTATATTAGATTTTTGGGAAGTGAATAGGTTGTTGATGAAATAATAAAGAACTATTCATTGAAAGGCAAACAATAAGAGTGATGTTGGTGTATGCATAAGAACTATAGAGAATAGAGTAATCAATGTAAAATGGTGATTGCAGAAGTGGCATTTGAATTCTTGGTGTCATCATAGGAAAAGTAACTCTTTGTATTTATGCTTCTTAACATTAGGGATATTTTGCTTGTATATGACTGATGAACTTCTTGCGGAATCATTCATGGAATGTGAGAGTAAAAGAAGAAAGGGATGTTGATATATATACATAGATTGAAGGGTTTGAACCTGACAGGGTAGTAAATGAGCTTATACAGACCAGGTATCATTTGCATAATATATTAAAATAGTAAAAAATATTTCTTTTGTATAAGATAGTAAAAGATGGGGAATGAGATAGATGTATGGTGAGAGAATTTTTATGCAAAAGGTGTATCTGATTCCTAGATATCAGTGATGACAGAGTAGTGCATTTTTTGTGGTGAGTGGATGTTGGATTGTTAAACAATCATTCTTTGCATAATGAGTAAAGGAAGAGTATGGTACTATTTTTGAATATCTTCACATAGAGGTGATTGAGTAAGAGAGTTATAGAATTCTTCTATAAAATATGATATCAATGTAAACAGAGTTGTACTCTATATTTTCAGTCTTGATTTTTTTGGAGTTGATGCTCCTAATTTGAATGGAGTTGGTGCTCCTGAGTGTTTGGAGTTGGTACTCCTAAATCTAGATGTAAAAGTGTAATCAGTGAGATTTTGGTCAATGATGCCTAATGGTGATCTTTTGTGAGGTTGAATTGAGGTTGAATTGGTAAAACAAACCTAATCAACTCTTCACATAGTGGTTTTTCCCTTTTTAGGGTTTTCCACATACATATGTGTGTTATGTTGTATTTGGTGTGATTCTTTGGTTTTCCAAGTGCTTTAATGTTCTAACTTAATAAGGTTTTCAAGCACTCAAAGAATTAGTAAAGTTATTTTTATTAAATCACTGATTCACCCCCCTCTTAGTGATCCATTGTATTTTAATAGGTTCATCCCCTTTCTTCTTCTGTAGGGCTTGTGGGTGGTTCTGCTGATGGCTTTTCTGCTGGTTACAGTGTTTCCCCTACCACGCTCTTCCTTGAGGTGGTTGTTGCCCGTTTGGATTGAGTGTCCCCAATAGATTCTTGGGGTCTCTCTTTTGTTGGTGTGGTGGGAGTGAAGGGTCATCCTACTATGAATGATAGGTCACATTCTTAGCCTCTTCCTTGCTCCCATACCTCCCTTGTGGTGGTATGTCGAGAGGAATTCTCTGAGAATGAAGAACGAAGTGAATGTCAAAACTTAGAGACATGAAAACACAAAGTAGAGACTTACTCAATTGCTCAATTGCACACACACAATGAAGGTCAAAATTTAAACATACTTCTTCCAAGCCACAATTATAAGTTGAAAATAAATGCCAAAAAAACATGCACACTTACTGAAAGCCGAAATTCTCACTTCAATTCCAAAGATCAAAGATTACACGAAAATCACAGAGTGTCAATATTTTAGTTACACTTCATCCAAGCCATAAGAAGTTCTAAAAAACTACAAAGTTTTCACTAAATACTTTGTCTAAAACATAAGAAATAGTTTACAGACACAAAGAGCTCAAAGTTTTAAGTTCACAAAGCAAGACAATAATCCTTACACTCTAAAAAACATAAATTAAATGTGAAAGTTAACTCACACAACACTTCAACGAATATAAATTGCACTACTCTATGCCTCTAAACACACAAACACAATGAATTTCAAAGTTCAAAATACACACTTCATCCAAGCCTCAATAAGGATGTAAAAAGTAAATGCCAAACTTTAAAACACATAATGAATGCCAAAATTCTCACTTTGAAAAAAAACAAATTAAATTCCAATGATCCCACTATAAAAGCACAAAAAATAAATGCCATAGTTAACTCGCACAACACTTCAAGCAATTTGAATTGAATGTCTCAGACACATCAAAACACATAAAGTGAAAACACATAAAAACACCCAATGTTCAAACATAAGAAATAAAATTCAAAGTTTTAAATGAATCAATAAAATGTTGTTCATCCAAACCACAATTATGAGAAACATAATTCACCTAAAACCATAAGAATGGTTTCAAAACACAAAATGAAGGCCAAACTCAAAAGCACACACATAATAAAGGCCAGTCCAAACCACAAAGTCCAAGCAATTTGAATTGAATGTCTCACACACGTCAAAACACCTAATGTTCAAACATAAGAAATAAAATTCTAAGTTTTAATAAATTTCCATCAACTCATAAAAAGTTCAACCAAATCACAATTATGAGAAAGACACTTCATCTAAAGCATAAGAATAGTTTCAACACACAAAGTGAAGGCCAAACTCAAAAGTGCACACACAATAAAGGTTAGTCCAAACCACAAAGTCCAAAAAAGTTTAATTGAATGTCTCACACACATCAAAACACACAAAGTGAAAACATATAAAAATACCCAATGTCATAAGAAATAAAATTCAACATTTAAAAAAAGAAATCATCCAAGCCACAATAGGCTGAAAATAAATGCCGAAAAAACATGCACACTTATTGAAAGCCAAAATTCTCACTTCAAAAACACAAATTAAATTCTAAAGATCAAAGATTAAATTAAAATCACAAAAACATAACAGAAACCATCAAATCAAACAAAATGAATGCCAAAATTTTAGTTAAGCTTCATCCAAACCATAAGATGTTCTAAAAAACTACCAAGTTTGCACTAAATACCAAGTTCACACTCTAAAAAGCATAAATTAAATGTGAATATAACTCACACAACACTTCAAAGAATATAAATTGCTTTGTTCTCTACGCCTCTAAACACAGAAACACAATGAATTTTAAAGTTCAACAAACACACTTCATCCAAGCCTCAATAAGGATGTAGAAAGTAAATGCCAAACTTAAAATCACATAATATATGCCAAAATTCTCACTTCGAAAAATACAAATAAAATTCCAATCATTCCACTAACCAAAGCACAAAAAGTAAATGCCATAGTTAATTCACACAACACTTCAAACAATTTGAATCAAATGTCTCACACACATCAAAACACACAAAGTGAAAACACATATAAAAACACCCAATGTTCAAACATAAGAAATAAAATTCAAAGTTTTAAAAAAATTCCATGAATCCATAAAAAGTTTGCTCATCCAAACCACAATTATGAGAAACACAATTCATCTGAAAGCATAAGAATAATTTCAAAACACAATGTGAAGGCCAAACTCAAAAGCACACACATAATAAAGGTCGGTCCAAACCACAAAGTCCAAACAAATCGAATTAAATGTCTCACACAAGTCAAAACACCTAATGTTCAAACATAAGAAATAAAATTCAAAGTTTTAAAAAAATTCGTCAACTCATAAAAAACTGTTCGACCAAGTCACAATTATGAGAAACACACTTCATCTAAAGCATAAGAATAGTTTCAACACACAAAGTGAAGGACAAACTCAGAAGCACACACTTCATAAAGGTTAGTCCAAACCACAAATTCCAAAATAGTTGAATTGAAGGTCTCACACACATCAAAACACACAAAGTTAAAACATATAAAAACACCCAATGTTCAAATCTAAGAAATAAAATTCAAAGTTAAAAAAAAAATCATCCAATCCACAACAATAAGTTGAAAATGAATGCCAAAAAAATATGCACACTTACTCAAAGCCAAATTCTCACTTCAAAAAACACAAATTAAATTCCAAAGATCAAAGATCAAATTAAAATCAGAAAAACTTAACTCAAAAACAATCAATCAAATAAAATGAATGTCAAAATTTTAGTTACATTTCATCCAAACAATAAGAAGTTCTAAAAAGATACAAAGTTTACACTAAATACTTTGTCTAAAGCATAAGAAATAGTTTACACACACACAAAGAGCTCAAATTTTAAAGTTCACAAAGTAAGCCAATAATCCTCACACTCTAAAAAAACATAAATTAAATGTGAAATTTAACTCACACAACACTTTTGCCATTAAGGGCGTGGTATGGTGGTTAAGTTGCTCGGTTGTAGTGGCGGCCACTAGGGTTTAAACCCCTGCTGGGCCAATGAGCTTGTAGGCTTTACGCCTTCACTGGGCTAACGAGCTTGCAGGTTTGAACCTGTAGTGTTAATGTAAGTGTTCATGCTAAGGGATGAGGTCCCCCATGTTGTGGCCTCACCGATTCATAGCTCCGGGCAAAAGTGTTCTCGTGGAGGCGAAGGGCGTGTCGTGCCAACGTCACTGGTCACTTTAAAAAGTTTACCAAGCGCATTATCTTTAAGAAAAACTCACACAACACTTCAAAGAATATAAATTGCAGTACTCTACACCTCTAAACACTCAAACATAGCAATTTCAAAGTTAAAAAAAACACTTCATCCAAGCCTCAATAAGGATGTAGATAGTAAATGCCAAACATAAAACCACATAATGAATGCCAAGATTCTCACTATGAAAAAATATAAATTAAATTCTAATGGTCCCACTATAAAAGTACAATAAATAAATGTCACAGTTAACTCACACAACACTTCAAACAATTAGAATTGAATGTCTCAATCACATCAAAATACAAAGTGAAAACACATATAAAAACACCCAATGTTCAAACATAAGAAAAAAATTTCAAAGTTCAATAAAAAATCCATGAATCCTTCAAAAGTTGTTCATCCAAACCATAATTATGAGAAACACAATTCATCTAAAACATAAGAATAGTTTCAAAACACAAAGTGAAGGCCAAACCCAAAAGCACACACATAATAAAGGTCAATCCAAGCCACAAAGTCCATACAATTCAAATTGAATATCTCACACACGTCAAAACACCTAATGTTCAAACATAAGAAATAAAATTCAAAGTTTTAGAAAAATTCCATCAACTCATAAAAAGTTGTTCAACCAAATCACAATGATGAGAAACACACTTCATCTTGTTGGTTCCCAAATCAGCAAACATCAAACTCTAAAGATTTGCCACTTCTTATGCTCTAGTTTAATGGAAGATTTGGCCAACAAAGATGGGAGATTGTTTGCACTTGTCTCCCCTTCACTTTAGGTTTTGCTGCACCTGGGAGGGTATTCCCTTATTTAAAACCAAACGATTTATATTTGACTACTTCAGGCATAATGCTCTCAGGTATGCACCAAGATTTGTTGGATAAACCTTAGACTAACAATGTTCTTGGACTATCACACTGGTTAATTCTAAGAGCATGCAACTACAACCCTACTCCTAAAACCTAAATGATTGAGATTTTGACATGATTTTACTTTATATGTTTTGGTTGCAAGACTAGGATTTGAACCACGAAATCTTTCTAACTTGTGACTGGTGCCTATCTCAGGATGTAGAGTCAAATTTTAACATGCAATTATTCCAAACAACAATATAGACATACAACTTCAGAGGGTTCACTAGTTTATGCTTTACAGAAACACCCAAGAATAGGTATTCATGCTAACTCTACTTATAAATATCCCTATCATAAAACATTTTTCTCCATATTTGACCTAAAACATTTAATCTATTCCTTAATCAAAAGTAAGAGATCAAATATGCAATACAACAAGTGTCCATTCAAGAACTTAGACAACCCTTGGCTATCTAGTTCAAAAGAAAAATGCAAATAACAATGGAGAAAGTTAACAAAAACACATGCATATAGAATTACTCATATATTGCAACTTGAGACTGATAGACAACTGATGAAAATGACATTCAACATGAAAACTGAAACTTACAGCACAAAGATGGGGCAACCTGTCAAAGCATGTATTTCATTCCAAAGCTCAAATATCCAATCTTCAACAACACAAAATGAAAGCCCAGTAGTTTTCTTATAGGATCAAACATGTTGCCCTAAAATTTATTACATTCTGGAGGTAGGTGAGACTTTTTCCATTACAATTTTCCCTCCAAAATGCATTGGGAATAAAAAATTAATACATTAAAAGAGGAGAAGGAAAATGAATAAAATATGCTTTAATATCCCTCTTTTATTTTTTTTACATTTTTTACTCATCCCCCAATTTGAACGGTAGTAGATGGAGACTTCATTCCTCTTCACAGATGCAGATTGAACCCTGGCTCTCATTCTTCAGCTTCTCCATAGCATTTTTCCATAGAAAGACCATCACAACAACATCCAATTCTGATCTTTCCCCAAACCAAACATCTCTAGGTCATTTTTGACAGAGGAGGGGCGTTTTGGCCATTGTGGCACTCTGAAATCATTTCAAACACCCAAAAAAACATTCGCCAATGCATGAGGAATGGTTGCGGGAAGATTTTGCAGCCTGAAACAACAATTTTGGGCCAAAAAAATGCCTTCAAAAAAGTGCCTAAGACCAAAAAATGTTATTGACAACATTGACAACACTAAAACCCACCAGTAGCAGCCAAAAACTTATCAAAATCACCATAAAAACAAAGGAAGCAGCTTACTTTCACCTACAAAAGGGAGAGGACCTTACAATGCCCTGCGATGCGCATTTTGCACCATCCCAGGGGGCTAAGGAGAGGCAAGAGGGAGGGTTGCAATGGTGCAATAAGCACCAACGCAGCTCTTATTTCACTTCATAAACTTTTATTAAGTTTAATAAACTTTTATTAAGTTTAATAAACTTTTATTAAGTTTAATAAACTTTTACATGCCTTTCCCTATGACATTTGACTTTTCTTATCAAGTTGAAACTTCTTTTTTTAAAATGCCCCCCTCTAATATTTAATTTTTATATTGCATTTTTAAACTTTGAAACTTATGCAATTTTTAATTTCTTCCTCCAGGTGTTTGGCGCATTTCCACTGCAGGCAAACCGGGCATCCGACGATCGTGAAAATTTGCACAGGTGCATTATCAATTATTTTAAGCAAACTCATTTCCTCAGAATTCGCTTCGTCACCCAAATTTAGGCACTTGCTTTGTAAACTGACCCATAGGACAAGTTTGATGTAACTCGAATGCATTAAAATAATGCATCAAATGGTATCTTATTTTGATGAAATTGGAATTGGAGATGTTTGAGACCAAATCAGCAACTGGGTCAGCCTAAAAATTGCCAGATTTCAAAATTTTCAGAAAGCCAATTTTAACCCGGTCTCAGTCAGAAAATAATTAAAAGACCGATCAGAACTTGTCCTAGAAGCATGAAATTGAGCAGGTGTGTAACCATATGTGCCAGAAAAACATCCTGCCAAACAGATTTGCGAGATAATTTCTGAGTTGAAAATTTTTAGTTGACGAAGGTGGCCTCCGGGATAGATTGAGCAGCTTGTCGACCAAGCCTTTGTTCACATGTCGAAAAAATATTGGCACATCAAATTTATGAAATTTGAGGGTGCCACCACATCTAAAGCATAAGAATAGTTTCAACACACAAAGTGAAGGCCAAACTCAAAAGCACATAAAGGTCCAAACCACAAAGCCCCCAAAAGTTGAATTGAATGTCTCACACACATCAAAACACACAATGTGAAAACATATAAAAACACCCAATGTTCAAACATAAGAAATAAAATCTAAAGTTTTAAAAAAAAATCCAACAACCCATAAAAAGTTGTTCATCCAAACCACAATTATGAGAAACATACCTCATCTAAAGTATAACAATAGTTTCAACACACAAAGTAAAGGCTGAACTCAAAATCATACACATAACAAAGGTCAAAGTCTAAACCATAGTAAGAAGTCAAAGTTAGACAATATCCAACACACAATGAAGCCGAACTCAATTCCATATACACACTATGAAGGTCAAGGTTCAAACACACTTCAAAATTATCAGATGCTCAACGTTCAAACACAAAAAACATACAAAATGAAGGGCATATTACATATACTTCATCAACACTCTACATATTCATTTAAACCATACAAAATACACACCATAAAAATTCTACCATGTATTCAACACACATATGAGAAACACACTTCATCTAAAGCATAAGAATAGTTTCAACACACAAAGTGAAGGCAAAACTCAAAAGCACATGCATAATAAAGGTCAAAGTCCAAACCACAATAAGAAGTCAAAGTTAGACAACTTCTAACACATAATGAAGCCAAACTCAAATACAAACACAGACTTCCAAATGATAGGATGCTTAGGGTTCAAACACAAAAAAACACACAAAATGAAGGGCAAAGCACATATACTTCATCAACACACTTCATCTTCTTTCAAACCATACAAAATACACACCATAAAAAATCTAGCATGTATTCAACATACCATATGAGAAACACACTTCATCTAAAGATGTATAAGAATAGTTTCAACACACAAAGTGAAGGCCAAACTCAAAAGCACATACATAGTAAAGGTCAAAGTCCAAACCACAATAAGAAGTCAAAGTTAGATAATATCCAACACACAATGAAGCCAAATTCAAGTCCACATACACACTATGAAGGTCAAGGATCAAACACACTTCCAAATGATACGATGCTCAGGGTTCAAACACAAAAAACATTAGAAATGAAGGGAAAGTACATTTACTTCATCAACACACTTCATCTTCATTCAAACCATACAAAATACACATCATAAAAAGTCTACCATGTATTCAACACACATATGAGAAACACACTTCATCTAAAGCATAAGATTAGTTTCAACACACAAAGTGAAGGACAAACTCAAAAGCACACACATAACAAAGGTCAAAGTCCAAACCACAATAAGAAGTCAAAGTTAGACAATATCAAACACATAATGAAGCCAAACTCAAGTATGCATACACACTATGAAGGTCAAGGTTCAAACATAATTCCAAATGATAGGATTATCAAGGTTCAAACATAAAAAACATACAAAATGAAGGTCAAAGCACATATACTTCATTAACACACTTCATCTTCATTCAAACCATACAAAATACACATCATAAAAAGTCATGTATTCAAGACACATATAAACAAACACACGTCATCTAAAGCATAAGAATAGTTTCAACACACAAAGTTAAGGCCAAACTCAAAGGCACACACATATAAAGGTCAAAGTCCAAACCACAATAAGAAGTCAAAGTTAGATAATATCCAACACACAATGAAGCCAAATTCAAGTCCACGTACAGACTATGAAGGTCAAGGTTCAAACACACTTCCAAATGATAGGATGCTCAAGGTTCAAACACAAAAAACATACAAAATGAAAGGAAAAGTACATATACTTCATCAACACACTTCATCTTCATTCAAACCATACAAAATAGACATCATAAAAAGTCTACCATGTATTCAACACACATATGAGAAACACGTCATCTAAAGCATAAAAATAGTTTCAACACACAAAGTGAAGGCCAAACTCAAAAGAACACACATAACAAATGTCAAAGTCCAAACCACCATAAGAAGTCAAAGTTAGACAATATCCAATACACAATGAAGCCAAACTAAGTCCACATACACACTATGAAGGTCAAGGTTGAAACACACTTCCAATTGATAGGATGCTCAAGGTTCAAACACAAAAAACATACAAAATGAAGGGAAAAGTACATATACTTCATCAATACTCTTCATCTTCATTCAAACCATACAAAATACACACCATAAAAAGTCTACCATGTATTCAACACACATATGAGAAACACACGTCATCTAGAGCATAAGAATAGTTTCAACACACAACGTGAAGGCCAAACTCAAAAGCAGACACATAATAAAGGTCAAAGTCCAAACCACAATAAGAAGTCAATGTTAGACAATATCGAACACATAATGAAGCCAAACTCAAGTCCACATATACACTATGAAGGTCAAGGTTTAAACACACTTCCAAATGATAGGATGCTCAAGGTTCAAACACAAAAAACATACGATGAAGGGAAAAGTACATATACTTCATCAATAGACTTCATCTTCTTTCAAACTATTAAAAATATACACCATAAAAAGTCTACCATGTATTCAACACACATATGAGAAACACACTTCATCTAAAGCATAATAATAGTTTCAACATCTAAAGTGAAGTCCAAACTAAAAAGCACACACATAATAAAGGTCAAAGTCCAATTCACAATAATAAGTCAAAGCTAGACAATATCCAACACACAATGAAGCAAAACTCAAGTCCACATACACATTACGAAGATCAAGGTTCAAACACACTTACAAATATTAGGATGCTCAAGGTTCAAACATAAAAAACATACAAAATAAAGGGCAAAGTACATATACTTCAATCAACATACTTCATCTTCATTCAAACCATACAAAATACACACCATAAAAAGTCTACCATGTATTCAACACACATATGAGAAACACGGTTCATCTAAAGCATAAGAATAGTTTCAACACACAAAGTGAAGGCAAAACTCAAAAGCACACACATAATAAAGGTCAAAGCCCAAACCACAATAAGAAGTCAAAGATAGACAATATCCAACACACAATGAATCCAAACTCAAGTCCACATACACACTATGAAGATCAAGGTTTAAACACACTTCCAAGTAATAGTATGTTCAAGGTTCAAACACAAAAAACATACAAAATGAAGAGCAAAGTACCACTACAACAAAATAGGCAATTAGTGCCTAAAATATCACCAAAATTTAGTGCATTTGAGTCCATGAATTAGACACTTCTGTTGGTGCCAAACTTGGCACCCAATTGCATTTGACTTTTGTGCCGTATTTAGCGCCAGGTTTAGCACCAGTTATAACGCCATGTTTAGTGTCAAGATTAGCATCAGATTTTAGTGCTAGGTTTAGCGCCAGATTTTGTTGCTTCTGATTTAGCTTCTGATTCTGCTTCTAGTTTTGCTTCTTGTGTTGGTTCCAAGTTTGCTTTCAGTTTTGCTTCTGGTTGTAGTTCCAGTTTTGCTTCTAGGTTTGCTTCTAGGTTTGCTTCCAATTTTGCTTCCACTGTTGCTTCCAATTTTTCTTCTAGTTTTGCTTCCAGGTTGGCTTTTGGTTTTGCTTCCATTTTTGCTTCCAATTTTAATTCTTGTTTTGCTTCCAGTTTTGCTTTCAATTTTGCTTCTGGTTTTGCTTCCTGTTTTGCTTCCAATTTTTCTTCCTGGTTTTCTTCCAGTTTTGCTTCGAGTTTTCCTTCTAGTTTTGCTTCAAATTTTGCTTCTAGTTTCACTTCCAATTTTTCTTCTAGTTTTGCTTCCAGTTTGGCTTCCAATTTTGCATTCGTTTTTGCTTCTGGTTTTGCTTCCAATTTTGCTTCTAGTTTTTCTTCCACTGTTGCTTCCAATTTTGCTTCTAGTTTTGCTTTCGATTTTGCTTCCGATATAATGTCACTTGTTGCTTCTAATTTTGCTTCCATTTTTGTGTCTTTTGTTGCTTCTAATATGGCTATGGTGCAGGAGCACCTACCTGACAGCTGGCCTTCATGAGGCAGTTAGTTAGTTTGAGTCTTGTTTATGTTTTCCAAGAAGGTCTGATAAGACCAATGCATGTAATAAGGTCATGCTGACTGTACTAAGATCATGCTGACCATGTTTTACTATTTTTAGGTAGTTTGTTAGACAGCTGTCATGCTGTAGGTCCGGTTGGATCTCCCAGCCGCCTGGAGAGATTTCCCAGCCGCTTGGAGTCGGGTCAGTAGTACTCGCAGGAAAATCTATTTAAGCATGAGGATCGGTTGATATTGCATATATCATCGATCAGACTTTGCGAGAGAGAGACAGAGTATTGTAATAGCATCTGTTGAAATCAATAAAGAGATCCTGTTATTGTTCATCCTCTGTTGAATTCCATTGCTTGATCGATTTGCTGGTTTGGTGGTTTCATGGATTCGCTGATCCATTCCACCGGTTGATTCGTCGGATCGGTGGAATGGTTATGTACAGTAGGTTAGGTTTTAGTTTGTTTTCTGTTCGCATGCAGGTGTGCAGGATCGCCGTCAAGAGATGTTGAAGACCCTAGCATGGGTATGTGCTAGGTCGAGCTGATAGAGTTTGGAAGATCACCCTGGAAGTGGATCGGGTCATCCCAGGAGGTTCGGCGGATCAGAACAGTGAAAATCTGCTAAGGCTGGAAATTTGTCAAAATGGCATCATCAGGATAATTTGGTGAATATCCTACAGTCGCTTCGGGCATCGTCATCCGGATAAGTGGAGAAGAGCATGATGCAGTTGGTTGCATAAAGTGAAAGTGCGTCGGGGTGATCATCATCAGGAGGTGCCGAGAAGGAGTGCATCGGCATAAGGTAGAAGATCAGGTTGATCGCGGGCCGAAGAAAAAGTTAAGTTTGGCCAACAGCAGGATATGACGTCATCATCATCAGGATATACGTCATCAGGATATTTCGGAGCAGCAGGATATTAAGGAGCTGCATGTGACATCATCGTCATCAGGATATACGTCATCAGGATATCGGGGTGACGTAAGCTTTGAGGGGACGGTGCGTGGAGTTAAGGTTTGTCATCATCAGGATATATGGGAGGAACAGGATGTTTTATATCCTGCTGATGAACATGATGTTGAACATCATGATGCTGAAGATAGTGAAGGTAGAGGTCGTCGGTGAGATGAACAGTGAACGTCAGGAGGATGTTTGCGCTTGCCGAATATCATGATGCTGTTGAAAGGCGAAAGGTGAAAAGCGATAAGGAAGTGAACAGTAGTCAGCAGGAGGATATTTCACGCCTCTTCGAAATATGATGATGCTGCCGATAGTTGGGTATGATGATGCTGTGGACATGCGAAAGGGCGAAGGCTTGTCTACAGGAGGATATCGGTCGGTAGAGTAAATATGATGATGCTAACAGTGTTAAAGAAAATATGATGATGATGATGATGATGATGATGAAGGGTTGCGGACATCCATGCTGTATGTTAAGGTTATAGTGTGGATGCCTCTGCATCATAGTGGTATCAGAGCTCAGCAAAAGGTCTGGGCTGTTGTGTGTTGATTCTGTCACCGCAAGGGCAGAGGTAGAGTTGATTCTGTCACCGAAAGGGCAGAGGTAGAGTTGAGTGTGTGTTGTGTGTTGAGTGAGAGGTTGACAAAATGCCTCCGAAAGGTAATGGTACTGCAAGGGAATTGCAGGAGATGAAGGAAAAACATGCCAGAGAGATGAGGAAAATGAAGGAGCTTGCTGAAGCACTTCAAGCCAGGCTTGTAGCCCTGGAAAAGAACAAAAAGAGGGAAGTGGAAGACAGTGAGTCTGAAGAAGATGAAGATACTGTTGAAGAGTATGAAGAGGTAGCTGAAGACCAGAAATTTGCAAAACTGTTAAAGGCAGTGCAGGGTGATAAACCTAAGGTAAAGGTTGATGTTTCCAAGTATAATGGAAGTTTGAATGAAGATGAGTTACTGGATTGGATTACTGCACTTGATAATCACTTTGAATGTGAAGATGTTGCTGAGGATCAGAAGGTAAAGATTGCAAAGACCAAGTTAGGAGGTCATGCTTTGGTATGGTGGGATTATGTACAGTCCGAGAGAAGGAAGCAAGGGAAGTCAAAGATCACTTCATGGGATAAGATGGTAGCAAGGATCAAAGGTAAATTCTTGCCTAGGGATTATGAAATTCAGATGTTTAAGAAGCTGCAATTTTTAAGGCAGAAGGAAATGGATGTGAAGGCATATACTGAGGAGTTTTATAAGTTGAGTATGAGATCTGGTCATCATGAGAATGAGGTAGAAAAGGTGGCTAGGTACTTGGCTGGTTTGAGATTGAATATACAGGATGAGTTAGTTTTAGCTAACCCTAAGAATGTGGAGGATTGTTACCAAATGGCAATCAGGATTGAAGAAAAGATGAATAGGAGACAAGATAAGTCCATGAGAGGAAGAGGCAGCAGTATGAGGGGAAGAGGAGCAGCCCCTACAACAAGGCAAACCAATGAGGGTCAAGAAGACACTGGTAAAGGACAGGGACAGTCTGATTTCAGAGGTGGATGGAAAGGTAATAGAGGCAGATTTGGAAGTGGTAGAGGTTCTACTACATTTTCAGGAAAGTGTTACACCTGTGGTGAGTTTGGTCATCCATCTTTCAAATGTCCAGAAAGCAAAGGTTCATCATCCAGAGATGATAGAACGAATGACAAGAGGGTACAACTTGTGCAAGAAGAGAAAGTAGAGCAAACAGATAGAGTTTCTGTCGGTTATGGATATCCTGAGGATGGAGAAGCATTGATGCTAAGGAGAATTAGTTTGCAGGCATCAAAGGATATGATGCAAAGAAGAGCTCTTTTCAAGACCACATGTAAGAGCAAAGGTAAAGTATGCAAGGTTGTCATTGATACTGGTTCAACAGACAACATGGTATCCCAGGAAATGGTGGATAAACTGCATTTGGAAAGGATTCCACATCAACACCCTTACAAGGCATCTTGGGTGAGTGATAGTCAATCACTTTGGGTATATGAACAGGCATATGTGGATTTTCAGATTGGAGCATATCATGATAGAGTTTTGTGTGACATATTGCCCATGGAATGTTGTCACCTACTGTTGGGTAGACCATGGCAATTTGATAGAAGGGTACTGTATGATGGGTATGCTAATACCTACACCATCAAGAAAGATGGGAAGACTATTAAGTTGATGCCATTGCAGGCAAATGCTGCAGTACAGAAGGCAGCCCAAATCATTTTAATGGGAAAGAAGGAGTTTGTGCAGATGCCTATAGGAGCAGGCATAAAGGCAATTGAGGACACTGCAGGGAAAGGAGTTGTTAAGGACAACAGGTTGAAGAAAGCTTCCATTGTGACTGACAGAGGTCAGCAGCAGGTTCAGAAACAGGATTGCAAACAGCAACCAGTTGAGAGGAATGACAAGGATGTTGTCATAGTTGGGACTATTGTTTGTCCTATAAAGGTTGAAAGAAAGATAGAGTTGAACATTACAGCAGTTCAAGAGGCAGTTCAGACAGAGGTTCTGGTCAGACAACTTGACAAACACAAGGTATGTGAGAGAAGGGCCTACATTGACAGGCATGAGGATTTACTTGCCAGACAGCAAGTTACAGTTCAGAAGTCTTGGAGCAGCCAAGAGACAGCAGAGGATAAAGCTGGAATAGGGCAGAACACTGCAAAGGCAAAGTGTAAAGGTGGAGGACTTCCACAACCCAAACTCATGGGACATGAGTTCTTTTCTGTTGGGGAGTATGGTGCAGGAGCACCTACCTGACAGCTGGCCTTCATGAGGCAGTTAGTTAGTTTGAGTCTTGTTTATGTTTTCCAAGAAGGTTTGATAAGACCAATGCATGTAATAAGGTCATGCTGACTGTACTAAGATCATGCTGACCATGTTTTACTATTTTTAGGTAGTTTGTTAGACAGCTGTCATGCTGTAGGTCCGGTTGGATCTCCCAGCCGCCTGGAGAGATTTCCCAGCCGCTTGGAGTCGGGTCAGTAGTACTCGCAGGAAAATCTATTTAAGCATGAGGATCGGTTGATATTGCATATATCATCGATCAGACTTTGCGAGAGAGAGACAGAGTATTGTAATAGCATCTGTTGAAATCAATAAAGAGATCCTGTTATTGTTCATCCTCTGTTGAATTCCATTGCTTGATCGATTTGCTGGTTTGGTGGTTTCATGGATTCGCTGATCCATTCCACCGGTTGATTCGTCGGATCGGTGGAATGGTTATGTACAGTAGGTTAGGTTTTAGTTTGTTTTCTGTTCGCATGCAGGTGTGCAGGATCGCCGTCAAGAGATGTTGAAGACCCTAGCATGGGTATGTGCTAGGTCGAGCTGATAGAGTTTGGAAGATCACCCTGGAAGTGGATCAGGTCATCCCAGGAGGTTCGGCGGATCAGAACAGTGAAAATCCGCTAAGGCTGGAAATTTGTCAAAACGGCATCATCAGGATAATTTGGTGAATATCCTGCAGTCGCTTCGGGCATCGTCATCCGGATAAGTGGAGAAGAGCATGATGCAGTTGGTTGCATAAAGTGAAAGTGCATCGGGGTGATCATCATCAGGAGGTGCCGAGAAGGAGTGCATCGGCATAAGGTAGAAGATCAGGTTGATCGCGGGCCGAAGAAAAAGTTAAGTTTGGCCAACAGCAGGATATGACATCATCATCATCAGGATATACGTCATCAGGATATTTCAGAGCAGCAGGATATTAAGGAGCTGCATGTGACGTCATCGTCATCAGGATATACGTCATCAGGATATCGGGGTGACGTAAGCTTCGAGGGGACGGTGCGTGGAGTTAAGGTTTGTCATCATCAGGATATATGGGAGGAACAAGATGTTTTATATCCTGCTGATGAACATGATGTTGAACATCATGATGCTGAAGATAGTGAAGGTAGAGGTCATCGGTGAGATGAACAGTGAACGTCAGGAGGATGTTTGCGCTTGCCGAATATCATGATGCTGTTGAAAGGCGAAAGGTGAAAAGCGATAAGGAAGTGAACAGTAGTCAGCAGGAGGATATTTCATGCCTCTTCGAAATATGATGATGCTGCCGATAGTCGGGTATGATGATGCTGTGGACATGCGAAAGGGCGAAGGCTTGTCTGCAGGAGGATATCGGTCGGTAGAGTAAATATGATGATGCTGACAGTGTTAAAGAAAATATGATGATGATGATGATGATGATGAAGGGTTGCGGACATCCATGCTGTATGTTAAGGTTATAGTGTGGATGCCTCTGCATCAGGCTACTATTATTGTGTCTTTTGTTGCTTCTAAAATTGCTTCCATTATTACTTTTTTGTTTGCTACCTGAATTGCTTCTATTTTTGCTTCCTAGATAATGCCAAGTTTTGCTTCCAAGATTGCTTCTAGTTTGGCTTCCATTGTTGTTTCTTTTTTTGCTTCTAAAAATGCTTCTTGTTTTGCTTACATTTATTAATTTAATATGTTTTATTTCAATTTAATTAGTTAAATATATCATGCCTCTTAAATAACTCATATGATTATAGATTAAGTAATTTAATTATTTAACTCATATGATTAAATAACAAGATAATTATTATAACATAATCATCATCTATAATTAAAACAAGTGAGTCGAATATCTATAATTTAATTGAATTTGACAACATCCATCCTGAGCAGTAAATCAAAATCATCATACGTAATAAATATCCATCTAAAAATCATCGGCCACTTTCAATATATATAAATTGACAAGTCAATACTGGTAAGATCATCATCATATATAACTAAAACAAGTGAAAGTCAAATATGCCAGTAGATCAATAACATGTCAAAATGATACATGGACAAATGATATAAGTAAAAATGATAAATTATGTAACTCAAAATGGTACAAGTCAAGATGATACATGTCCAAATGATATAAGTCAAAACGATACATAAATTTATGATACAACTCATTAATATGGTACTGCAGGCCGTGAAAATGATACATATGATAGTGACCATGAAAAGAGGCATCATAACGATATATCAACAATGATCCATGATGCAGTCTATATGATCATGAATGTCACTGGCTACTACCAGCAACTACCTCATTATCATCATCACCATCATGATGATCATCATCATCGGTCTCGGTGTCTTTTGTATCTGCGTCATCATCATCCTCTGCCATGTGATCTGTACCAAAACCAACATAATCTGGATCTCTATCATGAGGATCATCTTGATTTGCTAGAAGACTCGTGTTCTGCAAACAAAAAATATTTAAAATGAAAAGTTATTATTTATTTCATGAAATAATTTATTTTTCTGTTATATATCTAATATTACAACATATGAAATGAAACCATAATCATATTACATCATATCAAAGTGCACATACCATAATAAAATTTCAAAAAGTTACAGCTAATATGTCATTCCAATGATGTAAAACATGCAACAATTCTAATAAACATTAGTAAAGATCATAAAAAAATTTGTTATAAATTTAACTATCAACTATAAATTCTATTACATAACCTTAAGTTCCACAAATTGCTTGGTCCATGTATGTTCTTTTTCACTATTAATCTAATAACTTGCATTAGGGTAAGTGCAAAAAGATGGAGGGCCAAAAAGTGGCCAAATTATTTTTTTAAAAAATAATACAAAACGCAAGCACGTTATAACGCACTCGCGTTATGGCTTGGTAATGACGAGCCTAAGGCTCGTCAAAACCAAGCTATAATGCGAGCGCATTTTGACTTGCTATAAATAAAAAAAATATTTCTATCTCATTTCATTTCTTTCTTCTCTTCTATGCCCGCGGCCTGCAAACCCTAGAAAGCGCGCTCGCGTTTTGGAAAACTCAATTCAACACAAAAACCTTATCGATTCATCGCCAAAATGCTGCCACGACGTCGAGCACGCCAAAGGAGTGAGTTATATTTGTTTTTTTGTTCAAATTTGTTTTGTAAATAGGTAGGTTTGAGTTGATTTTTGATGTATATTTTGTTAATTGTCAGGAAATGTTAATTCACCTCCTCCTCCTCAAAATCTACAAAATCCTGAGGAGGAAATACCTGCAGAACAACAACCTCCTCCATCCATTCCTCGACATGCCCCTGGAACACAAGAAAATATAATGGAGCAAATTAAAAACAACAAAAAGGAAATTGAAGATATAATTGCAAGGTTGAAAGATCCTTCCACTTCAACCTTGCATAGGTCGAAGCTTGTTGAATCTCTTGAATCTATGTTATCAAATGTAGATTCAATTAGCAAGCAAATAACTAGTTGGATGGATAAGAGGAGAGAGTTTAGAGATTATTATGCAGACAAGCTGTCATACCAAGATGTGAAAAAATTACAAATCACAAAATTAGACTTGTGTTCGATTTTCACAAACCCACAAACAAATCAACCTCCACACATTACATGCAAGAGATTCCCTATCCATTGGTGCAATAACCAAATGATAAGGGACAATTTTGGGCAGAGGTGGTGGATGGTTTTTGACCATCCTCTATTCAATAATAATGAGGTCCCGCAATACTTTTTGAGGAAACTCTACTGCGAGTTTGTCCTCAATAAAGTGCCAAACTATTTTTATATGCAGGACTTCCAGGGTAGAGGTGGGGGGTCATCACAAGATAGACTAGGGGCACGTCTTGACCCACAGCAGGTAGTGAGATGAGTAATCAGCAGACCAGCCCACGAGCATGTTTCTATCCCTTCCATTGTGAAGGAGAGTGTTGAGGTCAATACACTTCAGTCCATTAGTGTCTTGACCCAGAGCATCATAGAGCATGCCAGTCCTGCAGCATAGAGTGGGTTGGGAGATAGTGCGAGGAGTAGGGTCCCACCCCATACTTGTCAGACTTGCGGGTCAGCCTGTGGTTATGACCCCATGCATAGTCAGGACGTAGGTGCACAGGCTACATCTGTAGCTGAGCAAATGGTGATGATAGATACCCTCCTGAGTGAGACTTTCGGCCTTGATACTCAGGTAAATATTAACAAGTTTATTGAATTTAATTTATTAAATTTCATTTTTGAAATGCAAGATTAACTAATTTAAATTGATGATTTTAATAAAATTTTAGGGTCATAGCGTCGATACAGTTTTCAGTGGTTCGCCACTTGCATTTTACACTAGATCATCTACTGTCGGGGTATGTAACTAGTAAACAATTATAAATATTACATGTGAATAGCATCATTATATGAATGGTATTCTAATATTGAATTTTAGATGTTGAATAGCTTAATATTGTAGATTTCACGGCAACACCAGCCAGTGGTGGTGGACTTCAAAGCTTTACGGAGGTAATAAAATAAATAGTTTAATGAATGAATTGTACTTACTAGATTTTTGTATGTGACTTGTGTGCTTTATTGTGTGTACTTCCATGTTTAGATGAACGTGTGTGTATGTTAGGAGCCATGATTTGCATCACTATTATAGTTTTCGTAATTGAATAATGTTGTTTTATTTCCAGATGATGCAGGCTACAGAGACACCTCCCTATGTTCAGAGGGCAATGGAGCATGGTGTGGCCTCTGCGATTCATAGCTCCATGGCATTGACAGGGGTATGAGGCAGATTAGTAAATTTTAATTTACATTCATTTTTATAGTTGTCTATTTTTGAAAAATCAAAAGATTATTGATTTGAAGTTTAATTTCTATCTGGATGGTTTCTATAGGAAATGACATCACCAGGGCCTATTCCTGCTACTAAGGCAAGTGAGGAGACAGATTATATGTTAGCGGTAAGTGATTATTTTGTTAAATGTTTCATTTTTTATAACATGTAATTTCTATATATTAATGTCTATACTTTTTATTGTAACAGCTAAAGATGCAGGAAGAACTAAATAGGAGGAGTAGCCCTCAGGTTCATAGTAGACCACCCACATGCGTGTCTCCATCCCCTAGAAGATCAAAGGCTGCCCGTGATCTATTCTCTTCACCAGCCAGAGGGGAATGACTTTTTATTGTGTTCCTTTGTTGTATGCCTATATGGCATTCTTGTAAGCCTATATGGCTATTTTGTATATATGTTATACTTATATCGACAGATATTGATGTATGCCTATATAGATATTTGGTTAATACAAATCTTTTTTATTGATGGCATCCATGCTTGCATTATAAATCCATGTTTGAATGGATATTTGTAGATGGCTACTTCAAATATTTAAAGTCCAATAGTATTACATAGGATGTTTGTTGATCCAATAAGTGAGCTATTGTTATTCAAGCATCACCTAAACCTCATTTTGGAACTAAAAGATAAAAGTTATATTTTAAAAAAAAAATGAATCATCATGTTGAACAGAAAATATTAATATTCTTTATGAGTAGCATAGAATGTCAACTATATGCAATACAAAAAAAATGAATCATCATGTTATTCTTTATGTTTGAGATCCTAAAAATGACTAAGTCTGGTAGCCTGATATCCTGAAACACTAGGATGAATATCCAAGTCATTAGGATGATTGTGCCTTGAGAAAAAGTCATTAAGATGAGCACCTAAAGGAGACTTTCTTAAACATTCAAACATTGAGCAACAAGCATGAAGGGTTAAGGCACAATTTGCAACTCATAAAGCCTCAAAAGGGCACCCAACTTAGAGAGAGCATTCATTTAAGACAAGGCACCCATTGACACCTGTTCCACCATAAAAGTGTGCCTAAGGTGGAAGGAGAACAAGCCTCTAGTAACTGAAGCGCACCTATTGTCTAAACCACTTCATTATGGCACCCTAGCATGAGGAGGAGTATATAAGTCAATAGGAAATGGCGCCTAGAATGCAAATGAAGGACTAAGTGGCATTTTCAATAAGCATCAATTCACCTTGAGCTTTCAATAAATACATCAAATTGAGCCCCATAAGCCTAGGTGCCCTTTGCCTTCAAAAGAACCTTGTATCGACATCAAGAGTTGGTCATATCGGCGTATCGACAGACCTTGGTTAGGCTTCGCCAATAGTGGTCTATCTTGCCGACGAGTGTGGTTCGAAGTCGAAGACATCGGTGTATAAGAAGATAATCCCATCGACGCATGGGAAGAGCAGTTGAGAGCTTCGTGGATGAAGGGGGTCACACCGACAGTCAAAATCCATCGGTGTATTGGCCCAATGAGATTAGAGTTCACTGATGTTTGGAGTCTCACCGACAGGTGTGGTCCGAAGGTTGTCATAGGTGAGATCGGTGTGTTAGCAGAAGAGTTTTTGAGTGTGCCGATGGTATTAAGTCCTACCGATAGGCGAGGGACTTAGAGTCTCGTATCAGAGTGACAAAGACATCGGTGTGAAAGGATATAAAGTCACCGATAGTGGTTTGTCTGACCGATAAGAATCAATGATGGGATGTTTGTCAGAAGTGAAATCAAATGGAGTCATGGTGGCATCGGCCTATCGGCCGATAAAATTTTAAGCTCGTTGATGGTATGTTGTCTCACCAATAGTGAGTTCAAAGGTTCAAAAGTTGATAATTCTATGCTTCCACTGTGTGCTCTACATCAGACACTCATCCCTACTACAGTCTAGAATTCTCTAGTTGTGTTCTCCCCTTTGTTTTTGTAAACGCCTCTGGAAGTAATGTTGAGGTACTTGTGATGTCCTTATTGACTGGTGTTGTTTTGGATTCATGTGTAGTCCTTGTTCCTTATAGTCTATTGTCTACCTGATTGTTTATTGTAACTTATTGAACCACTATGATTTTGAATATTTAGATTTAGAGGGCATTAGACACCAAAACTTCTTGACCTTTAACTACCCAACCTAGAATCAATAGATTTTTGTCCATCCCAACTATTCTAGTCAAGACAAAGCATGTTGATTCTCATTCAATCCAAAGTTCATTAACAGGATTATCTTATCATAATATTTAGGGAAATGACCACCTAGATGGACAATGATGTGAGCTATCTATAAAGAAACTTGCAAGAAGTATAGGAGGCATGAGAATCCCTCCATGTTGTTTATCAAGTTAAATGATCTATGACACATCATGTATCATTAGAAAATATTCTCGAAGAGAAAGCAAGTGAAAATACTCAAAACAACCCATAACAAGGTGGAGAAGTTTAAAGGATGGAGGTTTCAACACTTTCCAACCTCATAGCCACACTAGTCCAATGGATCGGGATAATACTATCAAGCATCCACATAATAGTAAATAATCTTATCAAAAGTCATAGAGAAATTTCTAAGGACCATAGTGTTATCCCTATGACTTGACACATATTGCTTGTTTCATAAAGCAAAGGGACATGATATAAATATTGTTCTTATATGGAGCCTAATCAGACTCGGAGGTTAAATTTACCCAACTTTTATCAGCGTGGTTTTCCCCCAAATATTTTCCTACTAGTTTTGGTGCCTTGAAGTCTAAGTGCATGAAAATCATTCTGAGTTGGCAACCTAATCCAATGAATTGACACGGATCCCAAAACCACCTATTGGACCAATAGGATCTTAGGTGCTCACTTCATGCATTATGATTTATAGGTGCCAGTTTGATGCTCCATCACAAGGAAAGTGCGCCCACACTTGCAAGTGTTTTTCTTCAGGATCTAGGCGCCAGTTGAAGGTTGTAGTTGCCAAGAAGAGTGCCTAGAAAGAGGAAGTCTTTTGGAGTCTCCAAAACACATCAAACACTTGACTAACAACAAGATAACTTTTTTCCAAGTTAGGCACTTCAAGAGGGAAGTTAAAACATGAATAAGCACCAACTTGTCTAGGCGCAAACTTAAGCTTGTTGAGGATACACATGGCGCCCAACATTCCTTGGTGATTTCATGAACTTCAAATGCTCAGAACTATTCAAGGAATGCCCAATGCCCCTTCTTAATGATAGGCACCAAAATGAGGGCAGAATTGCGCCTTGATGGCATTAGGCGCTATCTAGAGTATGCTACTCCATGGAAATGCACCTTCTTGCTTAGAGTAATTCAAACACTCCAAGATCTTCAGTGATCAATTCCCCAACTTATGAAATGTCCTTCATTTTAAAACACATTGTAATGCTCCAGAGAGATGACTATACCTAGGTGTCAATCTGGGTTAGAAATGCCTCCAAAGTGCGCCTTCTCTTTCAGAATGCAAAACAAGGTCCAAAGGTGCTAATAAACTGAAGCGCTTCTTTGGAAAAGTCCTGGAAGTTAAGATGCGCCTTGTCTTAATGAGGTGCAACTCTTGGGTAAGAAAGCTTGTAAAGTGCACCTAACTTAGTGAAGAGGTTGATAACTTCTAAACCCTTCCTGGAACTTAGATTGCTTCAACTGAAGATCATCTTGCACCAATACATCACCAAACTTTCAATCACAAGATTAATTCAAACTTAGGCGCTCATTAAGAGTCTTTCCAATGTTGGCGCATCTAAGAGGTTGAACTGGCAAGAGATGGCGCCTAGCTTCCTAGACCTTGTTTCAATATGTTTGAGTTCCAAAGTTGACTCAATGGTATCAAGATGGCGCCATAGAGTCTTTGGACTAGTTCCTTAGAGTTTCAAAAACATTTTGGCTCCTTGAAAATTCCTCCTACATGCTTGGGCGCCATTTCAAGGTCCTGGAACCATGATGTAGCACCTTATTTCTCTAGGCACCCATTCATGATTGTGCAACTTGAGATTGGCACCTAGAGTGAATAGGCTTTCATCCTAACTTAATACACTGCCTCCTTCTGATGATTTTTGGGGCAGCAGAAAACCTTTCACCATGGGCAAATGTCTCAGAGATATAAAAAAATGAGAGAGGTTATTGTAGAGGCACTCTACGTGATCGTGTTGCCTTAGACAAAATATTTCTAAGTGACACAGTTTTTGAGTAACATCTCATCAAAGATTGCTGCCTTTTTACACTTTAGACTCTTCAGGGATATCGTCGGTACAATGTAGCGGACTATTTCGACATGTTTGGGTAAAAAAAGGACCATTCCTAGCGTAAATGTACCCATCCGAACGCATTGGAATAGTCAGTTTGGTCACATCAAGAGCAGGACGAAAGTTACACCCCTTTGCAACTTTACACTACCTCCTTCTGACGATTTTTGGGGCAACAAAAAACCTTTCACCACGGGCAAATGCCTCAAAAATATAAAAAACTGAGAGAGGTTATTGTAGAAGCACTCTACATGATCACATTAACTTAGACAGAATGTTTCTAAGTGACACAATTTTTGAGTAACATCTCATCAAAGATTGCTGCCTTTTTGCACTTTGGACTCTTTAGGGATATCGTCAGTACAATGTAGCTCAGACTGTTTCGACATGTTTGGGTGAAAAATAGGACCATTCCTAGCGTAAATGTACCCATCTGGATGTGTTGGAATAGTTAGTTTGGTCACATCAGGAGCAGGACAAAACTTACACCCCTTTGCAACTTTACACTGCCTCCTTCTGACGATTTTTGGGGCAGCAGAAAACCTTTCACCATAGGCAAATGCCTTAGAGATATAAAAAACTGAGAGAGGTTATTGTAGAGGCACTCTACATGATCGCGTTGTCCCAGACAGAATGTTTCTAAGTGACACAGTTTTTGAGTAACATCTCGTCAAAGATTGCTACCTTTTTGCACTTTGGACTCTTCAGGGATATCGTCGGTACAATGTAGCTTGGACTATTTCGACATGTTTGGGTGAAAAAAAGGACCATGCCTAGCATAAATGTACCCATCTGGACATGTTGGAATAGTCAGTTTGGTCACATCAAGAGTAGGACGAAAGTTACACCCCTTTGCAACTTTACACTGCCTCCTTCTGACGATTTTTGGGGCAGCAGAAAACCTTTCACCACGGGAAAATTCCTCAGAGATATAAAAAACCGAGAGAGGTTATTGTAGAGGCACTCTATGTGATCGTGTTGCCTCAAACAAAATGTTTCTAAGTGACACAGTTTTTGAGTAACATCTCATCAAAGATTGCTGCCTTTTTGCAATTTGGACTCTTTAGGGATATCATCGGTACAATGTAGCTCAGACTATTTCGACATGTTTGGGTGAAAAACAAGACCATGCCTAGCATAAATGTACCCATCTGGATGCAATGGAATAGTCAGTTTGGTCACATCAGGAGTAAGAGAAAAGTTACACCCCTTTGCAACTTTACACTGCCTCCTTCTGACGATTTTTGGGGCAGCAGAAAATCTTTCACCACGGGCAAATGCCTCAGAGATATAAAAAAATGAGAGAGGTTATTGTAGAGGCACTCTACATGATCGCGTTGCCTCAGACAAAATGTTTCTAAGTGACATGGTTTTCAAGTAACATCTCGTCAAAGATTGCTGCCTTTTTGCACTTTGGACTCTTTAGGGATATCGTCGGTACAATGTAGCTCGGATTGTTTCGACATGTTTGGGTGGAAAAAAGGACCATGCCTAGCGTAAATGTACCCATTTGGATGCGTTGGAACAATCATTTTGGTCACATCAGGAGCAGGATGAAAGTTACACCCCTTTGCAACTTTACACTGCCTCCTTCTGACGATTTTTGGGGCAGTAGAAAACCTTTCACCACGGGCAAATGCCTCAGAGATATAAAAAACTGAGAGAGGTTATTGTAGAGGCACTCTATGTGATCATGTTGCCTTAGACAGAATGTTTCTAAGTGACACAAGTTTTGAATAACATCTCATCAAAGATTGCTGCCTTTTTGCACTTTGGACTCTTTAGGGATATCGTCGGTACAATGTAGCTCAGACTATTTCGACATGTTTGGGTGAAAAATAGGACCATGCCTAGCGTAAATGTACCCATCCCAACACGTTGGAATAGTCAGTTTGGTCACATCAGGAGCAGGACACCAAAAATGCATAACATGATGATGTAAAAATGTGTATGTGTATAAATGCAGCAAGAAATTAAAAAAAGATAAACCTTACAAATTAATGTGCATACTTACAACTCAATGTAACATGACTTTACAAAATCAATGTGAATACTTACAAATTAATCCAATGAACCATCTGAAGAGAATTAATGTCTCAAGTTACTGCTTGGAACCTCATTCATTCATTCGTTGGTTTTCATCATCGTTCATCGGCAAAGGTTAAACTGTCGGTGAACTCTTGAACTTCGTTCATCGGGTTCAATGGTTCATCAGGTTCAATGGTTCAACCTTTATGCATTGGATACTTCGGTGAAGGTTTGAACTTTATGAGTCAGGTTCATCAGGTTTAATGGTTCAACTGATATGCCTTGGATACTTCGGTGAAGGTTTGAACTTTGTCCGACAGGTTCTGTGGTTCAATGGTTCCACAGGTTCAATGGTTCAACCGATGGTTCAATGGTTCCATAGGTTCAATGGTTCAACCGATGGAGATTGAAGGTTTGGACATCGGTAAGAAAATTATCATCAATGATGTTTAGAGATATCTCTTTGACTGCTAGTGTCTTTCTGATGGACGGCGAATGGTAAACTCGTTGGTCTAGTCAGCATATGTGTCGACAGTCAATGTTCTTTTGGGTGTGTATATATATTACTGCTATGTTTGATGCATGTGGGACTAACGTTTCTCACAAATATGTGAACTGTCAGATGATAATTACGCAACGGTTGGGACAGCGATGCTGAGTCAGTTGAAATGAGCAGTTAGGGTAGAAGTGAAAATGGTTTTTTATTTGCTCTTGAACGCTGTGGTTTTTATACAGATTTGGAGGGCTCGTCATGATTGATGAAACGATTCAATTATACAATTTTTCTGTAGATGTACAGATGTAAGAAAACAGTTTTTTGTATAATGGTAGAGAATCGATACCTGAGCAATTGAGCTAGGATCTTTATTGTAACTATTCAGTTTACTGTAATAAAGATAGTCTCTCTTATGGTGGTGGGTTTTTTTTACTTGAAAGGGTTTTCCCACGTAAATCTGGTGTCATTCTTTGTTGTCTCGATTATTTATTCTATTTTTCTGGTGTGTTTATCTATAGTTTTTAAATTGAAATTTACATGTCTGCATTATCCCCTTTGAATTAACATTAGGGAAGCTGTATTCCGCACCTCTGCTTTCCCTACAAGTGGTATCAAAGCCTGGCCAGTTGTGTTATCCTTGTTGGTGGGTTGGGTTTTTTGTGTTAGTTCAGTGAGTGGGAGTTCTATAGAGGTCTATTCTGTTAAATAAGATGGCAAGTACATCAGGAAAAATAGACATTGAAAAGTTCAATGGCACAAACTTTGAGTTGTGGAAGATTAAGGCTAAAGATTTGCTGGTCGACAGAGATATTTGGGTTGTTGTGTCTGGGGTTAAACCTGCAAGCATGAAATAAGAAGATTGGGACCTAGCTGATAGAAAAGCCAGAGGACTGATAAGATTAAGTCTTGCGGATTCTGTTCTATTGAACGTCCATGAAGAGAAGTCAGCTAAAGATTTGTGGAAGAAGTTGGGAGACATTTACCAGGGCAAGTCCTTGGTGAATAAACTGTTCCTCAAAAAGAAGTTGTATTCTCTGAAGATGGATGAAGGTGCATTTGTAGCAGACCATCTGAACACATTTAATCTGATTGTTGCACAGTTGACATCTGTAGGTGTAAAAATAGAATAGGAAGACCACTGTATGCTTCTATTGTGTTCCTTACCTGACTCATGGGATCATCCTGTGATGGCTATTGGAAGTACAACAACCACATTTACAACTGAAGCGGTTGTTACCTCATTGTTATCTGAAGAGATGCAGAGGAAATCTTCTAAGACAGCCAAAGAGGCCATGTCTATTCGAGGTAGATCAAAGGAAAGAGGCAATAAGAAGGACAAGAAGTCAAAGTCCAAGTCAGAGGGGAGATCAAAATCTCCTAGGACAAAGTCCAAGGTGAAGTGCTGGAATTGTGGGCAAAAAGGACACATCAGAAGAGACTACAAAGAGGAGAAAAAGAACAAGAAGAAGAACTCTTCTAACAACAATTCTTCTCAGAGTGATGTTGATGCCTTCATTGCTGCCTTGGCAACACCTGCATCTGAAGATGTGTGGCTGGTGGATTCAGGAGCATCTTTTCATATGACATCTCACAGAGAGTGGTTCACAAAGTATGAACCGTATGCTGGTGGGAAGGTGTTCCTGGCAAGTGATTCAACATTGGAAATTGTTGGCCGAGGATGAGTCAGAATCCAATTCCCGAATGGTAGGATAAAGGGAATGAATGGAGTATTACACATCCTAGGTTTGGCTCAAAATTTACTTTCTGTTAGTAAGCTTAATGATGTTGGTGTGCAAGTTACTTTTGTGAATGGTGGTTGTATGATGACTAGAGGTTCTATTGTACTGGCAAAGGGTGAATGCATTGGAACTGTGTATAGGTTAGATGCTAAACCAGTGTGCTGTAATAGTGTCTCTGCAAAATCTAAAAAAGCTACTATTGTAACACATGATGCAAACTCTATGGAAGTTAAACTTCTTGCAGAGAAAACAATGCTCTGGCATCATAGACTTGGTCACATAGGTGAAAAAGGTTTAAAAACATTGAAAAACAAAACCCTGGTAGATGGGTTGATTGATTATAATCTGGAGTTTGATTTCTGCGAACATTGTATATATGGAAAATAGAACCATGTTTCTTTTTACTCTAGTTCTCATAAATCTTCTGGTGTTCTGGACTATGTACATTCTGATGTCTTTGGTCCAGTTGATGTTCCTTCTTTAGCTAAATCAAGATACTACGTATCGTTTATTGATGATTATTCAAGGAGGGCATTTGTATATTTTTTGAAAAATAAATCAGAAGTGTTTAGTTAGTTTAAAGAATTTAAAACTCTTGTGGAAAATTAGATTGGTAGAAAAATAAAATGCTTGAGAATAGATAACGGTGGTAAATATTGCAATGCGGATTTTGATAAATATTGTGTAGATCATGGTATAAAAAGACATAAGACTACACCTTATACTCCACAGCAAAATGGAGTTGCTGAAAGATTGAATAGATCATTGACGGAGAAAGCAAGAAGTATGTTGAGTTATGCTAGTCTTGAACAAAGGTTCTGGGCTGAGGCAGTTGCTATAGCTTGTTACTTGCTGAACCGTTCTCCTACTTCAGCATTGGTTGATAAGACACCTATGAAAGTGTGGTCTAGAAAGAAGCCCTCTTTGAGACATCTTTGTGTCTTTGGCTACGAGGCATATGCTCATATTCCTGAGGTAAAAAGGTCTAAGCTGGATTACAAGGTAGTCAAATGTATCTTTATTGGCTATGGAGTCAGTGTTAAAGGGTACAAGCTTTGGAATCCTGAAACTGGAAAAGTAATTTATAGCAAGAATGTAATTTTCAGAGAGATGAAACCTTTGGTTATTGATCCTCAGCCGGAGAAGATAGAAAAGAAGAAAGAAAAGAGTGTTGTTAATATTCCTCTGACCCCTGTAAAAGAGGCACAACAAACACCAAGTGTAGATGATTCAGATGTGAGTTCAAGTAGCTCTGAAGATTCAGATCCAGAGAAAGAACCTAAACTTGCACCTCAACCATTGAGGCGGTCTACACGTGAAAGAAGACAACTAGATAGGTATGGATTTTTAGTACTTGATTCAAGTTGTGCCTATGCTTTACTTACTGATACTGATTAACCTAGGACTATGAAAGAAGCTATTAGTTTATCTGATTCATATTCTTGGTTGGAAGCCATGAATAATGAAATGTCATCATTGGAGAAAAATGGAACCTAGGATCTAGTGCCCTTGCCTGAAGGTAGAAGACCTGTGGGCTGTAAGTGGGTATTTAAAAAGAAATATGGTCCAGATGGTAGTATTGATAAGTACAAGGCAAGACTGGTTGCTAAGGGGTATTCCCAAAAGGAAGGTATAGATTATGGAGAAATCTTTTCTCCTGTAGCTAAGCTGACATCCATTAGATTTCTGTTGTCACTTGCAGCAGCATATGATTTTGAAACTGAGCAGATGGATGTGACAACAACATTTCTTCATGGGGACCTTGAAGAAGAAATTTATATGTCCCAGCCAGAGCATTTTGTGGTAGAAGGTAAAGAACATCTGGTATGTAAACTTAAGAAGTCTCTTTATGGTTTGAAGCAATCTCCCAGAATATGGTATCAAAAATTTGATACGTATGTTCTATCTTTAGGATATGTGAGATCTAAATCTGATCACTGTGTTTATTATAAAACTGATGGTGATTGAATTCTTATAATTGCACTGTATGTGGATGACATGTTATTCATTGGCAATGGTAAGGGGATGATCTCAGATTTAAAAGCTCAGTTGTCCTTGAAATTTGAAATGAAGAATCTGGGGGCAGCAAAGTACATTCTAGGAATGGAAATCAAAAGGGATAGATCTAAGAGAAAGCTTTGGCTCAGCCAGAGCAAATATATTACCAATGTTCTTGATAAATTTAATATGTTTGATTCCAAACAACTAGTTGTTCCAGTTTTGCAAGGAATGAAACTATTTGTTGAAGATTGTCCAAAATCTTCGAATGAAATTGACGACATGAAAAAAGTGCCTTATGCAAGTGCTATTGGCAATTTAATGTACGCAATGGTCTGTACTAGACCAGACATTGCCCAAGTAGTGGGAGTTTTGAGCCAGTTTATGGTGAATCCAGGCAGATCACATTAGGATGTTGTGAAAAGAGTTATGAGGTATTTGAAGGGAACTTCTGATTATACTATTTGCTATCATGGAAACTCAGTTGGATCTCAGAGGTCTATAAGCATTCAGGGTTATGTTGATTCTGATTGGGCAGGGGACATTGATAGTAGAAGATCCACTGGTGGATATGTATTCACGTTAAATGGTGGTGCTATCAGTTGGATGAGCAAGTGGCAGGCTATAGTCACTTTGTCCACAATAGAGGCAGAGTACATGGTAGCTACTCGTGCATGCCAAGAAGCCGTTTGATTGAAGAGGTTGTGTTCTGATGTTGGTTTTAATGCTGGGCAGATACAAATACACTGTGACAGTCAAAGTGCTATATGTTTGGTGAAGAATCCTACATTTCATGCTAGGACAAAACATATTGATGTCCAATATCACTTCATTCGTGATATGGTGGAAGACATGAAGGTGAAGCTGGAAAAAATTGACACTCTGGAAAATGTCATTGATGCCTTAACTAAACCAGTGAGCACAGCCAAGTTCAAATGGTGTTCAGATGAAATGGGTCTTCGGGCCCATAATTTTCTGTAGTCGAATGAGGATTACGAGGTAGTAGTAATCTCTTCACCAAGTGGGAGATTGAAGAGAATTAATGTCTCAAGTTACTACTTGGAACCTCATTCATTCATTCATTCGTTTTTATCATCATTCATTGGCAAAGGTTGAACTGTCGGTGAACTCTTGAACTTCATTCGTTGGGTTCAATGGTTCATTGGGTTTAATGGTTCAACCTTTATGCATTGGATACTTCGGTGAAGGTTTGAACTTCGCAAGTTAGGTTCATCAGGTTTAATAGTTCAATCGATATGCCTTGGATACTTCGATGAAGGTTTAAACTTTGTCTGATAGGTTCTGTGGTTAAATGGTTCAACCATTGGTTCGATGGTTCCACAGGTTCAATGGTTCAACTGATCGTTCAATGGTTCCATAGGTTCAATGGTTCAACTGATGGAGATTGAAGGTTTGGACATCAGTAAGAAAATTATCATCAGTGATGTTTAGAGATATCTCTCTGACTGCTAGTGTCTTTCCAATGGACGGCGAATGGTAAACTCGTTGGTCTAGTCAGCATATGTGTCGATAGTCAATGTTCTTTTGGGCATGTATATATATTACTGCTACGCCCAATGTCTGATGCATGTGGGACTAACGTTTCTCATGAATATGTGAACTGTCAGACGACAGTTACGCAATGGTTGGGACAACTATGCTAAGTCAGTTGAAACGAGTAGTTAGGGCAGAAGTGAAAATAGTTTTTTATTTGCTCTTGAAGGCTGTGGTTTTTATACAGATTTGGAGGGCTTGTCATGATTGATGAAATGATTCGATTATACAGTTTTTTCTATAGATGTATAGATGTAAGAAAACAATTTTTTTATATAAGGGTAGAGAATCGATACCTGAGCAATTGAGCTGGGATATTTATTGTAACTATTCAATTTACTGTAATAAAGATAGTCTCTCTTGTGGTGGTGGGTTTTTTTACCTGAAAGGGTTTTCCCACGTAAATTTGGGGTCATTCTTTGTTGTCTAGAATGTTTATTCTATTTTTTTGTTGTGTTTATCTGTAGTTTTTAAATTGAAATTTACCTATCTACATTATCCCCTTTGAATTAACATTAGGGAAGTTGTATTCCGCACCTCTGCTTTCCTTACGCCATCTGGGTCTGCTCTACTCTTTATTGTGTCAAGTATTGCTTCATGGTCAGACTCACGCACCTTCCACAAGATTTTGTTCAAAGGTCTACCCCGATACTCTATCAAATGAACATTGGATGCCATGACAAGGTTTGAGTAATGAAGAATCTTCTGATGCATGTCAAAGTCTTGAAACAGCCAAACATTAACACTCTTATGTGGGTACCTTCTAAGCCATGTTCCAAAAATAACCACTGAGCCTATAGGGTATTCGATGTTTTCTCCATCTGTAACAGGGGCCTCCAATTTCTTTTTGGCCTCAACACAATGACATAAGTAATAATCTATTCCCTCTTCATTATCTTCATTTGCAATAACTGCATATGCGTGCCCTACATTGATATGTGTAGCAAATTAGATAAAATTAGTCAATATTACAAAAACACTACAAAGTAAGATGATATTACCTGGTTGAACTAGATGAAATTAGATGCATATACGTGCCCTATATTACCTGGTTGAACTAAATCTGATATGTGATCAAAGTCAACTAATGATTCCATCTGTGTTAGTTCCAGTGCTGTCGGGGGTTGATATGTGTCAAGTGGGCTAAGATAACTTAACTATCATTCATCAACCCACTTCTTTGACTCGCACTCATCCCAGACTTGAATTGTATAGGAAGAATAAAAGCATGACATCTTTTGTGTATGGATACTCCATGAACCTGCAATTGAGCTTCTGAAAGAGTGCATCTCATTTGATCATGTCAGTGTACAACAGTCCTCATATGGTGCAATGTTAGTATCATCTATCAACCAAAAAAATCTACTAACTAAAGACTTACTTTCATTACCTAGACCCATGGAAGCATTACACTACTCGACAATCAATTTTGCATCTGTCAACTTTGCATTGTATTTATACTTTAACTCTTCTCATGCTATGGCTCTTTTGATACATACTCCTGCACCATCATGCTCCCCCTTTCCATGTCTAGCCTCACAAAAGTTCCACATATGCTGAATACCTGTAAAATTATGTCTCCTACTCAGCCAATAGAAATTTCATGAGTTCTTGAATTGTGACGTATAGTTATCCGACCATATGATATGCTGACTGAACGATATGCCCCTTCTAGCCAAATCATTGTAGAACACCTGAAAGCAACCTTGCATGAACTCCGTAGAATGTGTGTGATCATCACTAATATAGAAATTATACTCCCTTATGATCTTTCTGTCATCCTCTATACTATCATTCGCATGAATGAATGTGATGTGCACAAATATAGAAACCTGTGTGGAGTTGTAATATTGTGATTGCACCTCACGCTGTGGCTGTAGACTGTAGTTCTCTGCAAAGTCAACGACTGAAACAATGCTACCAACTGGAAATGTGTCCTTGCATAACTTGAATTGCAAGTCCAACCATCAAGCTCTATGGGCATGTCTTGCATACTCATACACTATGATGTCACGAAATATAGGCATAAACTGATACATTGGAATCTTTTCAATAACCAATTCACGCCTCTTTGCTTCTTTACCATCTTTTGTATTGTATGCCACTGTTTTATACTTGCCAAACTCTACTAGTTCATTTCCAACCGCATGTGTTCTTTCCATATGTCCACATATTGGCAAATGTTGTAAGCCACCTTAACAATGACATGTCCCATCCAAGCATAATTTCTTGTAGAATATTTGACCTTCCTCTCTTTCAAATAAAATTCTTGATATGAAGTCTCTTAAAGATGTTGGTGGGGCACATATGGCACAACCCTGCAAAACATTGGTAGTATGCATATATAAACATATAGACCTATAAGCATCAAAACGGTTAGAAAATTCAATATGTAATCTACAACAACAAGTAGTGCGTGTGTGATTTATCTTGACATAGAAAGGTTTTAGCATTTCAAAATATCTTTGACAAATTTTAATTTGAGGACACTTCTCTAGAAATTTACCATAAAACTGTGTTTGAGTCTCATCCAAAAAATGCTTTAGATGTGGCTCACAGTTCTGACTACCGATTCTCCTTCTTACCACATCCCTTTGATTCAGAGATACCCTTGTGTAATTCTTCCAAAAGTCTTCAATTAGTGATCTCAATGCTTCAATAATTGGTTTATCTTTTCATGGTAGTCTCCCAGAGAACACCCATAATTCATTGGCATTAGTGTCCTCAATTCTTTGGCGTCTTTCAATGGCTCTTGATAAAGTTTTCCTATTAATTCTCAATTCTTGACTCATCTTTCTAATGAGATGAGCTTTCCTCATTTGACTACTTACTATAGTCGATGTAATCACACGCCGTGTTGCATTACTATCTTTTGTGTGTGAGGTGTTACCCACACTCTCATACGCACTCATTAGATTCTTGACAATAGATTTTTCACTTGAAGCCTCTGATGTTCTCAACCCAATAATCTTCATGATGGATCTATACTTTATACTTCGCATCATTTCAATGAATAGTTGACATCTTGCAGTCTCATTTAACTTTTCAAAGAACAATCTCCAAATCTTATGAGCATATCTTCTACAAGTGCATTTTGGAATCTTACCTTCTATTGGCTACAAAATATTCTCATCAATTTCAATCAAATACTTTGTCTTTCTATGCAAAATTCTAGGTGGTGTTACGTTAGGTAAATTCATCTCAACATTAGGAATTTCATCAATATTTAAATGAGATGGGCTAGATGGCATACCTTCGATCGAAGATGGAATAGATGACATACCTTGAGGTTGAGGTGGGAACGATGGTGTACCTCCTTCATCACATGTGAGTGATGATGTACTCTCAACTTGAGATGTGGTAGATGGTGTCCCTACATGTTGAGTTGCGGTAGAGGACGTGTCTCCAACTATGGTATTCAAATCTCTCGTAGCACGAAGTTTTTGCATTCATTCTCTTTGTGCTGCCAATACCATATCTCTTTGTGATGGTTGTGGTTCCTCTTTAATTGGTGTGTCTTCATTTATCGTGTCCAATTTCCTCTTCTCACAAAATTCCCTCATAGCCACTACTTTCTTTGCATTCTTAGCTTCTATATCTTCCTGTGTTGGTTTAATTCTTGATCGTTTCCTCGGCATGACGGAGAATTTGTCTGTAGCATGATAAAGAGACCAATATTACTTCCTAAGAAATGAATACAAGATAATAGTGGGATTGTATTTTTATTATGTTGTAAGGATTTATTCTTGTATAGTTTGACATCATGGTATGTTAAGGTCTGTTTATTACACATAATTATTAAAGAGCCCAAGTGTAGAAAATATACATGGCATCATGTGAGATTGTAGGCTGCTTTCTTGATTGGGAATGTGTCTATTTTAAACATGTATGATAAAGCATGATAAAGTAATTCAATCCGAATTAAGGAAAATGTAAAGAACATACATGTAAAAACTTGACATACCTAAAAAATGAAGATTCGAATGGAGAGAGTAGCCAATTATGTAGTGTTTTTTTCTTCTTGCATCAAACTCCTCAACAATTTGAGTTTTTCACCACTTGTTTCCTTTTCAATATTAAATTGAATAACACTCAAATATAATTACTAACAATAATACTATTAACCAATCTATAATGTTAAATTCCTAAAATTGAATCACAATTAACATTGTAACACTACAAAAATTGAAACTTGAATAGATATATATCAAACTTGGTGTGAAAACTATGTTATTTCCTCCTTCTCAAGTTGGCAAAGTAGAAAAGGTGGTGGAAAGATCATGCAAAGGTGGTACAATGTGTCAAATGTGTATGTGAACTTCCCAACAGCATGAAAGCACTTCTTTTTTGTCGAAGCACGCACAGAATCAGTATGAAAATAGAGCATGTGGGCCTGGATCATGGGGGTCAACGCTCTTTTACCATTTCTATAGCAAGACAAAACGTGAGCACGTTATAATGCACTCACGTTTTGTCTTGCTATAGATTGATCACATCTTGTGCATTTCTCTTTCCAAACCTTCCCCTTCAGACTTGAATGACCACAAGGTTTTTGAGGGAGAACTTTTCCTATTTCCTGCAAGAGGTTTATTAGATGCTCCACCATATGATAGGCATAACAATGAAGGGGCAAGCCCTCATAATCAAGTTCTTGATAGAAAATGCCCATCAAGGAAGCAAGACAGATCTTCTTTGGAAGCAGAAGTTCTAGTTTGTGACAAATCCTTATCCAAGCATAAATAGCAGGGGTTTTGTCAAGCAATTGCCAATCCACTTCCACAAAGTATCCTGAAGACTTCCTGATTGATTCCAAAACATCCACACCCCAAAATTGGACAGGCAATCAATATAATCAAACCCATAAATCTACATTTGACGACAGAAACCCTCAACAGTATACCTTAAATCCTAATCCCTTATCCCTAAACCCTCCAACCCTATCCCTAATCCTTATACCCTCCACACTCTACTTTAACCCTAATCCCTCGACCCTCAACCCTATCCCTAAACCCTTGACCCTTGAATCTCAACCCTCAACCCTCAACGTCAAACCCTAATCCCTCAACCCTTAACTCTGATCCCTAGACCCTCAACCCTATCCCTAAACCCTAAACCATAAAGCTTCAACCCTCAACCCTCAATGTCAAATCCTAATCCCTCAACCCTTCACACTAATCCCTCAACCCTAAACCCTATCCTTAAACCCTCAACACTATACCTTAAACCCTAATCTCTCAACCCTCAACCCTAAACCTTATCCCTAAACCCTAATCCCTCAACCCTTAACGCTAATATGTCATCCCTCAACTCTAATCCCTCATCCCTAAACCCTAAATGCTATCCCTATTCCTAAACCCTCAACAGACTTGATACTATACCTTAAACCCTAATCCCTAATTCCTAAACCCTCCAACCCTATCCCTAATCCTTATACCCTCCACACTTTACTTTAACCCTAATCCCTCGACCCTCAACCCTATCCCTAAACCCTTGACCCTCGAACCTCAACCCTCGACCCTCAATGTCAAACTCTGATCCCTCAACCCTTAACTCTGATCCCTCAACCCTCAACCCTATCCCTAAACCCTAAACCCTAAAGCCTCAACCCTCAACCCTCAATGTCAAATCCTAATCCCTCAACCCTTCACTCTAATCCCTCAACCCTAAACCCTATCCCTAAACCCTCAACACTAAACCTTAAACCCTAATCCCTCAACCCTCAACCCTAAACCTTATCCCTAAACCCTAATCCCTCAACCCTTAACCCTAATCCGTCATCCCTCAACTCTAATCCCTCATCCCTAAACCTTAAATGCTATCCCTATTCCTAAACCCTCAACTAACTTGATACTATACCTTAAACCCTAATCCCTTATCCCTAAACCCTCTAACCCTATCCCTAATCCTTATACCCTCCACACTCTACTTTAACCCTAATCCCTTGACCCTCAACCCTATCCCTAAACCCTTGACCCTCGAACCTCAACCCTCAACCCTTGACGTCAAACCCTAATCCCTCAACCCTATCCCTAAACCCTAAACCCTAAAGCCTCAACCCTCAACCCTTAATGTCAAATCCTAATCCCTCAACCCTTCACTCTAATCCCTCAACCCTAAACCTTATCCCTAAACCCTCAACACTATACCTTAAACCCTAATCCCTCAACCCTTAACCCTAAACCTTATCCCTAAACCCTAATCCCTCAACCCTAATCCGTGATCCCTCAACTCTAATCACTCATCCCTAAACCCTAAATGCTATCCCTATTCCTAAACCCTCAACCGACTCGATACTATACCTTAAACCCTAATCCCTTATCCCTAAACCCTCCAACGCTATTCCTAATCCTTATACCCTCCACACTCTACTTTAACCCTAATCCCTTAACCCTCAACCCTATCCCTAAACCCTTGACCCTCGAACCTCAACCCTCAACCCTCAACGTCAAACCCTAATCCCTCAACCCTTAACTCTGATCTCTCGACCCTCAACCCTATCCCTAAATCCTAAACCCTAAAGCCTCAACCCTCAACCCTCAACGTCAAATCCTAATCCCTCAACCCTTCACTGTAATCCCTCAACCCTAAACCCTATCTCTAAACCCTCAACAGTATACCTTAAACCCTAATCCCTCAACCCTCAACCCTAAACCTTATCCCTAAACCCTAATCCCTCAACTCTCAACCCTAATCCGTCATCCCTCAACTCTAATCCCTCATCCCTAAACCCTAAATGCTATCCCTATTCCTAAACCCTAAATGCTATCCCTATTCCTAGACCCTCAACAGGCTTGATACTATACCTTAAACCCTAATCCCTTATCCCTAAACCCTCCAACCCTATCCCTTAACCCTAATCCCTCGACTCTCAACCCTATCCCAAAACCCTTAACCCTTGAACTTCAATGTACTCAACCCTCAACGTCAAACCCTAATCCCTCAACCCTTAACTCTGATCCCTCGACCCTTAACCCTTGAAACTTGAACCCTAAAACCTATCCCTACACGCTCGACACTCGACACTATATCTTAAACCTTAATCCCTTAACCCTCATCCCTAAAGCCTCAACCCTAAATCATTAAACCTTCAACCCTAAACCCTATCCCTAATCCCTCTACCCTAGACACTCTTATTTAACCCTAATCCCTTGACCATTAACCCTATCCCTCAACCTCAACCCTCAACTCTCAACCCTCAACCCTTAACCCTCAACCCTCAACATTAAACCCTAATTCATCAACCCTAAACCTTAATCCCTCAAACCTAAACCCTATCCCTAAACCATCAAACCTCAACACTATACCTTAAACCCTAATCCCTATCCCTCAACCCTTAACCCTTAAAACTTAAACCCTATCCCTACACCCTCAACACTTGACACTATATCTTAAGCCTTAAATCCTCATCCCTAAAGCCTCAACCCTCAATCCTTAAACCTTCAACCCTAAACCCTATACCTAATCCCTCTACCCTCAACACTCTAACCCTAACCTCGACATTAAATGCTAATCCGTCAACCCTAAACCCTAATCCGTCAACCCTAAACCCTATCCCTAAACCCTCAACCCTCAACCCTAAACACTATCAATAAACCCTCAACCCTCGACACTATACCTTAAACCCTATGAGAAAAGCTTTGCGTATGGTACATCCACAGTCAGTAATTAATAGTTGAAATCCGAAGGATGATCATTATGAGAAAAGATTTGCATTGGGGTACATCTATGTTTCTTGCTGTCCATCCCACACTTAGGGAAGGTATATTGTTATGAAACAGTCAAATAATCTCCCATTGTTTACTGGCTCTATCCACAAGAACTACTAAACTATACCTTAAACCCTAATCCCTCAACCCTAAACTTTCAACCCTAAACCCTATCCCTAATCCCTCTACCCTCAACACTCTACCTTAAACCTAATCCCTCGACCCTTAACCCTAAACACTATCCCTAAAGCCTCAACCCTAAACCCTAATCCCTTAAGGTCCTAAACTCTAATCGCTTATCCCTAAACTCTAAATCCTATCCCTAAACGTTCAACCCTTAACCTTAAACCTTAATCACTCAATCCTTATCCACTCCTCTCCTCCCCTATCTAGCTCACTCCCATCTCTACCCTCCTCTGCCCTCGACACTATACATACATAAATATAGGCATACATAGATACATACATACATATAAGCATACATAGATACATAGATATATACATACATACATACATACATATAGGCATACATAGATACATACATACATACGTACATATAGGCATACATACATAGATACATGATTAATAGACTTGAACAGAAAAAAATTTAAGGGGAACATAACGCGAGCGCGTTATAACGCGCTTGCATTATGTAAAACATGACAAATAACAAACTTGCGGAAAAGGAAAAATGCAAAGCAAAACATAACGCGAGCGCGTTATAACACGCTCGCGTTATGTCTTGCGTTTGGAATCCCAAGCCTTGGCCTTGGGATTTGCTTTGGATTTCTAACCCAAAGGCTTGGAATGCCTTTTGAACAGTCACAGATGTGTTTTTCCATATTCTTCAAGATTTCACATAATTTCATTCGTGCTAACCCTTGGTTTTGCACGTGTTTCAAGGTCAAACAAATTGAACACCTGGGTAATGTTAGGCTTTCTCTTAACTATTTGACGATGTGATTTTTTTCACATTTTAACAATGTTAAGCCTTTCATCTTTAATTTATTTTGTTTGTGTGTCTGTTTTTGGGCAAAAACTACTGTTTGGTCTTTTTTTCATTGTCAATTAACTATTCATTGAAATTTCAAAAAAATTACATATTTAGAAACTAGACTCCATTCTACAAATATTAAAAAAAGAAAAAAATGATTTTCAATTAGTTTGCAAAATTTATAAGGGTAGCACGACTGAAATTCTATTTTTTAGGATGTGCCCATTTTGAAAATTAGTAAAAAATCAAATATTCTTCAAAAAATTATTAGAAAAATCGGGCATAAACTACATGTTATTAGCTAATTTCTCACAGAAGCGATTTTAAAAATACCAAAAAAAAGTTGACCTTTTGAGGGAGCCACAAAACATGCTATGTTATGTTTTTTTGACAGAAACAACACCAATTTCTGTGGCTCCCTCTTTTGAACCCCTTAATCTATGCCATTTTAAAAAAAAATAGTAGTTTAGAAAGTAGCCTCGGAGCACTATTAACATTGTTTTGGTTGCATCTCCAAATTTTGAGTGTAACTATGCTCAATTTCTCATCCAAGGCTAGTATTTCCTAATTTTAGAAAAAAAGTGGCCACGTAAGACCCCTTTTTGGTCCCCCCATCTTCTTGCACTTACCCATTAGACGGAAACATTAAAGAGTTTTTAAGTAGCAGTTGATTAAATTCTCTTACATGTCATTAAGGAATGCACAGTTTTTTTTTAATAATTATTTATCTTAAGGGTCATAAGTAACCTTAAGATAAAGGTCTATTTTGTTTGAAAAAAAAAATGAAGTTAGCAATATGGCTTTATCCAGCCGATTTTAGAAAGAAAAAATGTTAGCCCTATTACTGCTCACGGGCCTTCAATGTGAGTGGGAATAGGGCAAATTTGGAGATTTAGAAAGAAAGATAAAGTTTAGGGCATCTTCAAGATAGCCAACATGGGTAATGAGGTCAACCATGCACACATAATGATCAATTGTAGGTGTAATGCAATAAGGGTTACAAATGTGATTGAAGTATGTACATCTCTCATTCACTAAACCTGCATGGCTGCATACACCTACAATACAAGCAAAGCTTACAATGTTAGGATATGTTCCAGAGTGCTTAATTAATTCAAAGATTTTGAGAGCATCCTTGCAAAATCCATTTTGTGCATATCCTGCAATCATTGCATTCCATGAGATGACATCTCTTTGAGGAATTATGTCAAACAATTCACGTTTTTTGTCTATGATTCCATATTTTGTGTATATCCTGCAATCATTGCAGTCCATGAGACCACATTTCTTTGAGGCATTTTGTCAAACAGTTCGCGTGCCTTGTCTATGCTTCCACATTTTTCATACATGTGTAGCAAGGCAGTTGCAACTACAACATCTGACAAAATTCCTCTATCCTTTTCTGTTTATGATGAACAAAATGCCACACTAAGGGGCATACAACTACAAACTATCTGATGCAGGAGCATCCAATGGTGTAAGGGCAATCTTGCATCACCCAAAAGATGTTGCTTCAAAATCATTACAGTTGTTTTCATTTCTTTCCATAATTAGTATTTCTGGTTCCATAATATCTTGAATAATAATGTAGGACTTTTAGTTTTTCCAAAACTGCTAAAAATAGCAAACTGCCAGTTTTCGAAAGTTTACCTACCATTTTGGGAAAGTTTGCATTTGGGCACGGATTGAAGCAAAAACTTACAGAAAGATTCATAACAAAAATATAAGACCTTTGGCAAAGGACTCAGTCAAAGATCATTTGTGAGCTGAAAGATATTAAAGTTTTTGTTTTCTGAAAAGCTCTTGAAATTTTTTAAAATGAGATATGAGGCACTAAAACATCCCATAACATCCTAAAAAGTTGACAGAAATCCGTTTACTAATTTCTAGTGTGATAGTTCACATCGCGATCTTTTTGGTTCTTAAAACGGTTCATCAATCCGACACCCGGATCAAAAGTTATGCTTCCCGAAAGTTGACCTACTTTTGGAGGGAGTTGCAAATTTTGAAATTTAGCTGGAAGCAGCCGAAAAGTGCTATTTATGACTATTTTGGGAACCCTGGGTAGGAGGGGAGTTAAAGGGGAAAGTGTAGACTCAAGAATAGGGGGAAAATAAAAAACCTAGTTGATTTGGGATTACAAAAGGCAGAAGATTCCAGAGCCTGGTGATGTGTAGCTGTAGTGTGTTGTAGCCTATGGAAGATTGATTTCTCTTATTGTAATTGAGCTTCTATAATGTAATAAGTTGTCTAAATCAATAAAGAAATATTCTATTTTCTATGTGCCATTTCTGTTGTTGTGTGCTTTATGATTTACCCCACTCATCAAGTGGTATCAGAGCAAGGGTTCTTGAGTGTGTAGAGAGATCGCCGACTATGAGGTAGTTTGCACCAAGACCTGAGGCTGTGGGTTTGCTATGGAAATCAAGATGCCTCCACGAAGAAATCATATTGGGAGGAATTCTTTGATGGAAGAGGGTTTTAGAGCCCTACAAAGGCAAATTGATGCATTGCAAGAGGAGCTGCGAAGAGGGTTTGAGCCGAGAACAAGAGAAGAAAGCGAGGATGAAGCTGAAGAAGAGGTATCTGAGGATGAACAAGAAGCTGCAGGAGATCCTACTGAAGTTAGGTTGTTGAGGGCCATTTCTAAGATTGGAAAGAGGCCTAGGGTCAAAGTTTCTACATATTCTGGAGATTTGAATTCAGAACAGATTATTGATTGGATCAATGACATGGAGGAGTATTTTGAGTATAAGATGTGGAGGACCCAAATTGGGTTAAGTTTGCAAAAACAAAGTTGAAGGGTCATGCCAATATTTAGTGGAAGGAGGACCAATTAGAGAGGAACAAAAGAGGAAAAGGAAATATCACTAGATGGGATCAGATGGTGGAGAAACTGAACAAGCAGTTCATTCCTGTAGACTATGAGATGGAGTTGCTGAAGAAGCTGCAAGGACTGAAGCAAGGTAACAAGTCTCTTAAGGAGTATATGGAAGAGTTTTATAAGATTACTATTAGGACAGGACATGCATAGGCCAACAAGGAGAAGGTAGCCCATTACATTAATAGATTGAGGCCAAGTATTCAAGAGGGGATAAGCCTGGTCAGAATGACCACTATAGAAGATGCATACCGGTTTTCCCTGAAGGTGGAAGAGAAGTTGAATAAAAGATTTGATAGCAAGCAAAGGAGAAGAGGTCAAGGTAGAAGGACTGGTGGAAGACCCTATGGAGGCCATAATGAAGAACAAAAGAAAAGTTGTGAAGAAGCTGGCACCAGTTCAAATCAGAGAGGAGATAATGCCTACCGCCCTTGTGACCAGAACAATGGTGAGCAAAGAGGAAGAGGAAGAGACCGACCTGGGCAAGGATCCGGAAGAGGAGGTTTTAGAGGAACCTGTTTCCAATGTGGAGAAAAGGGAATCAAGCATACGAGTGTCCACAACATCAAGGAAGGACAAATAGAAGACCTGAAGGTAATGCAATAGTTGCACATGTAAATGAAGATGCACAATCTGAGCGTTCTAAGGATGATGAAAGGGGAGAAACCCTAGTTGTCAGAAGAACTTTGTTGAATGAGGAGAAAGAACCCAATCAGAGGAAGAGTTCATTCCGTACAAGGTGCAAATGTGAAGGTAAGTGTTGTGATATTATTATTGACAGTGGAAGTACTGACAATCTTGTTTTAGAGGAGATGGTTGACAAGAAGAAAGCATCCACATCCATATCAGATTGCATGGTTGCAAAAGGACCATAGAGCTTTGGTCAATGAGCAGTGTTTAGTGAAGTTCAAGATTGGGTATTACCATGAAGAGGTGTTGTGTGATATCATACCGATGGATGTAGGTCATATGCTATTGGGGAGGCCGTGGCAGTATGATAGGAGCGTTGTCCATGATGGCCATGCAAACACATATTCCCTAACAAAGGATGGAGTTCATCATAAGTTGAAGCCCTTGAAGGAGGTGGAAAAAAAGGTATGTAGTACTGCCAGAATTTGCTTGGTAGATGGTAGGAAATTTTTGAAGGGTATGAAGCATGAGTGTCATTGCTTTGCATTGATTCCTAAGATTAGTCAAGAGGAATGTGAAGATGTATTAGCAGAAGTTTTAGATATGTTGGAAGAATTTCAGTACATTATCTCTAATAATGTACCAAAAGGTTTACCACCAGTAAAGAAGATAAGCCATCAAATGGATTTGATACCAAGAGGCAGTTTGCCAAACAAGGCAGCCCATAGAATGATCCCTGTAGAGAATGAAGAACTGAATAGACAAGTTCAGGAGCTATTGAGAAAGGGATTGATAAGGGAGAGCCTATGTCCATGTGTGGTACCTACAGTACTAGCACCAAAGAAAGATGGAGAGTGGAGAATGTGTATAGATTCTTGAGCCATAAATAAGATCATGATCAAGTACAAATTTCCATTGCCAAGAATGGATGACATAATGGATTGTTTGAGTGGAGCCAAGTACTTCATGAAGATTGACCTAAAGAGTGGGTATCACCAGATCTGAATTAGAGAAGAAGATGAATGGAAGACAGCCTTCAAGACAATGGAGGGTTTGTATGAGTGGTTAGTCATGCCATTTGGGCTAACCAATGCACCGAACACATTCATGCAGCTCATGAATGAGGTATTGAAAGAATTTTTGGGAAGTTTTGTTATTGTTTATTTAGATGATATTTTGATTTTTAGTAAGACTTGGGATGAGCATATGATGTATATCAGAAGAGTTTTTGAGAAGCTGAGGGAGGAGAAGTTGATCAATCTGAAGAAATGTAGTTTTGCAAAGGAGTTGGTATACCTAGGATTTGTTGTCTCAGAGGAAGGTCTTAAGATAGACCCAAAGAAGGTGAGGCTATCATTGAATGACCTACGCCAAGGAGTGCCATAGAGGTACGATCTTTTCATGGTTTGGCAAGTTTTTACAAAAAGTTTATCAAAAATTTTAGTAGCATTTGTGCACCCCTAATTGAGACAATGAGAGGGGATAGAAAAGAGTTTAGATGGACTAAAGGAGTAGACAAAAGCTTTGATGCATTGAAGTAGAAAGTAACAGAGCAACCTAATTTGGCACTTCAAGATTTCAATAAGGTATTTCAGGTAGATTGTGATGCTAGTGGCAGTGCTATAGGAGTTGTTTTGAGTCAAGAAGGTAATCCCATTACCTATTTTAGTGATAAGTTTAATGATGCCAAGAAAAAGTATTATATTTATGATCAAGAATTTTATGCAATAGTTCAGGCTTTGAAGAAATGGAGACATTATTTGTTGCCAAAAGAGTTTGTTTTATATACGGATCATCAGGCTTTACAGTATCTTAATTGTCAAGGAAAGTTGAATCAAAGGCATTTAAAATGGGTTGAGTTTTTACAGAGTTATACCTTTGTTTTGAAGCATAGAAGTGGGAAGTCCAACAAAGTTGTAGATGCCTTGAGCAGAAGGCAAAATTTGTTGACAGAAATGAAGATAGAGGTTGTTGGGTTCGATGAGCCAAAAGTTTGTATCCTAAAGATCTAGATTTTGTAGAGGCTTGGAAAGCTTGCCTGGAGCCTGTTACTTTGGATAGGACAAAATGGTTGGATTTCATAATCCAAGATGGCATGTTGTTTAAAGGAAGCCAACTGTGCATTCTGAGGAGTTCCATGAGAGAGAAGCTGATTAAGGAGAAGCATAGTGGAGGATTGGCTGGACACTTTAGTCAAGATAAGACCATTGCTATTGTTGGTGAAAATTATTATTGGCCACAGTTGTAGCAATATGTGAGGAAATTTATGCAGAGTTGCAGAGTGTGTCACATGGCAAAAGGAACAAGTCAGAATATAGGGCTATATCAGCCATTACCTGTACCAAAGAAGCCATGGGATGATATTAGTATGGATTTTGTTCTTGGTTTACCAAGGACACAGAGAGGACATGATTCCATTTTTGTGGTGGTGGACAGATTCTTGAAGATGGCACATTTTATTCCTTGCAAGAAGACTAATGATGCTGTTCATATTGCAGAGTTATTTTTTAGGGAGGTGGTGAGATTACACGATCTACCAAAGAGTATAGTTTCAGATCGAGATACCAAGTTTGTTAGTTATTTCTGGAGGACATTGTGGAAGAAGTTGAAGATAGATTTGAAGTTCAGTTCTGCACACCATCCATAGACTGATGGATAGACCAAAGTGGTGAATAGGAGTTTGAGTAACCTGCTACAATGCTTAGTAGGAGATAAGCCCAAGGGATGGGATTTGATTTTATCACAAGCAGAATTTGCTTACAACAATTCTATCAATAGGAGTATTGGTAAATCACCATTCTAGATTGTATATGGGAATAGTCCAAGAAATGCTTCAGAGTTAAGGAATCTGGTCAAAGGAGAAAAGACAAGTGTCGAGGTTGAAAGCTTTGTAGAACACATGAAGAATTTGCATGAAGAGGTGAGAAAGTACATTAATAAGATGAATATTTAGTACAAGGCTAAAGAAAATAATAAGAAGAGATATAAGGAGTTCCAGGTAGGAGATGAAGTCATGGTTCACTTGAGAAAAGAAAGGTTCCCAATTGGAACATACAATAAGTTAAAAATGAAGAAATTTGGACCATGCAGAATCCTGAAGAAGCATGATTTAAGAAATGCATATGAGGTAGAGCTATCGAGTGGGATAAATATTTCTCCTGTTTTCAACATTACTGATTTATTAGAATATCATGAAGGTGGAACAAAGGATGGACCAACAGAAGAACAGTGGAGTATTCCGGCATCTACTTCAACGGAGGAGATAGAAGAGATCTTGGATAGCCATGTGGGAAGAAGTACTCGGAATAGGAAATATGAAGAATATTTAGTGAAATGGAAAGGAAGGCCTATTGAAGATTCTTGTTGGTTGTCTAAGGTAGAGGTTGATCATTTTGGTTTTCCTCAAACAAACACCTGAGACGTGACAGGGTCACTTCTCAAATTACCCTGGGTGTCTGATGCAGGAGCATCCAGTGGTGTAAGGGCAATCTTGCATCACCCAAAAAGATGTTGCTTCAAAATCATTACAATTTTTTTCATTTCTTTCCATAATTAGTATTTCTAATTCCATAATCTCTTGAATAATGATGTAGGACTTTCAATTTTTCCAAAACTGCTAAAAATAGTAAACTGCCAGTTTTGGAAAGTTTACCTGCCATTTTAGAAAAGTTTGTATTTGGGCACAAATTGAAGAAGCAAAAACTTACAAAAAGCTTCATAATAGAAATATAAGACCTTTGGCGAAGGAATCAGGCAAAGATCATTTGTGAGTTGAAAGATATTAAAGTTTTTGTTTTCCAAAAAGCCCCTAAATTTTTTTGAAATGAAATATGAGGCCTATTGAAGATTCTTGTTGGTTGTCTAAGGTAGAGGTTGATCATTTTAGTTTTCCTCAAACAAACACCTGAGACGTGACAGGGTCACTTCTCAAATTACCCTGGGTGTCTGATGCAGGAGCATCCAGTGGTGTAAGGGCAATCTTGCATCACCCAAAAAGATGTTGCTTCAAAATCATTACAATTTTTTTCATTTCTTTCCATAATTAGTATTTCTAATTCCATAATCTCTTGAATAATGATGTAGGACTTTCAGTTTTTCCAAAACTGCTAAAAATAGTAAACTGCCAGTTTTGGAAAGTTTACCTGCCATTTAAGGAAAGTTTGTATTTGGGCACAGATTGAAGCAAAAACTTACAAAAAGCTTCATAATAGAAATATAAGACCTTTGGCGAAGGAATCAGGCAAAGATCATTTGTGAGCTAAAAGATATTAAAGTTTTTGTTTTCTGAAAAGCCCCTAAAATTTTTTGAAATGAAATATGAGGCACTAAAACGTCCCATAATGTCCCAAAAAGTTGACAAAAATCTGCTTACAAATTTCTTGTGTGATAGTTCACATCGCAAGCTTTCCGGCGCTTAAAACGGTTCGTCAATCGGACACCCAAATCAAAAGTTATGCTTCCCGAAAGTTGACCTACTTTTGAAGGGAGTTGCAAATTTCAAAATTTAGCTAGAGGCCACCAAAAAGTGCTATTTATGACTATTTTGGGAACCCTGGGTAGGAGGAGAGTTATGGGGGAAAGTCTAGAGTCAAGAATAGGGGGAAAATAGAAACCCTAGCTGATTTGGGGTTACATAAGGCAAAAGATTCTAGAGCCCGGTGATGTGTAGTTGTAGTGTGTTGTAGCCTGTGGAGGATTGATTCCTCTTATTGTAATTGAGCTTCTGTAATGTAATAAGTTGTCCAAATCAATAAAGAAATATTATATTTTTTGTGTGTCATTTCTGTTGTTGTGTGCTTTCTGTTGTTATGTGCTTTATGGTTTACCCCCCTCATCACTATCTAGTGGTGGGAGCTCAAGCTATTAATGCCATATACTCTTGCTCAACAGATACCTAATTGCACCATATGTCATGAGACTCATGAAATTGTCCACTATTGCAAAAGTGAAAGGATGTTCCTATCAATTACTAGTGGAAGGTTTGTCATATATCAATCTCTTGAAGGCAAGGATGGAGGTGGGTAGTATGAGCGCATAAGTACTGCTAAAGTGCAAATCAGTTGCAGGCTCGACATAGTCCATTCGCTCATTTGCTAGCCTTGGGATCTATAGGTTTTGATGAAGCCTCTCAAGGCTTCTATAAAACAAGAGGCCATCGTAGGAGTAGGAGAATCCTCAAGCAGGATACGATGGCAAACTCTAAGAATGAACTTGCAAATGGAGGCAGTCCAAATAATGTGAATGTACCACCTTCCCATAGGTGGCAAAATCCCGTGCATGGAAGTTTTAAGCTAAGGCGAGATTGAAGCAGATTATGTTGTTTTTTCTCAAGAATGGTCCAAACAAAGCGATGCCTCAGCATTTCAGAGTGGAGTGCCGCTGCGAGGAGGATGAAACTAGAGGGAAACAGATTGCGTACCTATTCAACAAAGCCTCCGATGAAGAAAAAGTGGCCATCTTGAAAGTGATTGGGGTTGGTTTCTGGTCAGGAGGGCACACACATGATGGACAAGTGCTGGAATGTTTTTTCCAGAACTATGTGCAGGTTGTGGGAGCAAGGCTCTGGGGGCTAAGAGCTGCGATGAGATTGGTGAGGGAAGATCTGATGGACATGGCTAGGATTGCCATGGATGGTGTGGCAGTGGATATTGAATAGGGATTTGCTCTTGCCACCCTCAACCTAAATGAGGAGAAGAAGAAGGTGAAGTTGTACAAAGCCTGGGCCCTCTACAAATAGGGCGTAGAGAAAGAAAATAGTATAGGAGAGTTTTTGAAATTCCTGGAAGCCAACCCGGGTCTGATTGATGAAAATGTAATAGCTAGGATGGTGTATATTGCTGAAGGCATAGGTTATATATATCACTAGATGTAATGCCTCAGCTTTCTATGTAACTTTTTTTTTATATTTTAATATAGGGAGCTACCCCATATCTGGTAGTGTTTACCAAAAAACACATTTCTTTGAGGCATTCTGTCAAACAGTTCATGTGCCTTGTCTATGCTTCCACATTTTGTATACGACAACATCTAAAAAAATTCCTCTATCCTTTATGTATTGATGGATGTCCATACCCTATTCCAAAGCTCCCATTTTGACATAGGCAGGAAGGATGCTGGCAAAGGTTGTGGAATTTGGCTTTACACTAGCTAATTTTGCATTTGCTTTAAAATTTCTGAAGCCTTTTCAACAAATCCATTTTGTGCATATCCTGCAGTCATTGCAGTCCATGAGACCACATTTCTTTGAGGCATTTTGTCAAACAATTCATGTGCCTTGTCTATGCTTCCACATTTTGCATACATGTCTAACAAGGCAACTACAACTACAACATCTGACAAAATTCCTCTATCCTTTATGTATTGATGGATGTCCATACCCTATTCCAAAGCTCCCATTTTGACACAGGCAGGGAGGATGGTGGCAAAGGTTGTTGAATTTGGCTTTACACCAGCCAATTGCATTTTCTTTAAAATTTATGAAGCCTTTTCAACAAATCCATTTTGTGCATAGCCTACAATCATTGCAGTCCATGAGACCACATTTCTTTGAGGCATTATGTCAAACAATTCATGTGCCTTGTCTATGCTTCCACATTTTGCATACATGTCTAATAGGGCAGTTGCAACTACAACATCTGACAAAATTCCTCTATCCTTTGTGTATTGATGGATGTGTTGGGACAAAAAATTGAACCCTAAGGAATTCACCCATAAGATCAATTTCCCGCCATGTACTTTTCATTTATTTAATCGGCGTCCCCACCATATCCGCCTTCGACCCACGAAAAATTCATATACGGTGTGTCAAAGCCTTAGTATTTATGGAAGAACCTTCGACATATTGAAAGGACTTCTTCGAAAATCACTTTGACACCTTGAAAAATGTTAAAAGATGATCAGGAAGTCGGTGTGACACCTTTAATGTGTCACACCGATAAAACGATTAAATCAATATCCACATACATGAACACTTGACAAGTATTTCAAGTTCAAAGAGACAAAGATATCAAAGTGTCAGGATGAATCTTTTTGAGGTCTCTTTGACATTCTGGCTGGAAAGGAACCTATCGATGAGATTTCAAAATATAGAAGTAACATTCCATTTTGGCATGATGGGGTGACTTAGAGATATGTCCTGCCGAACGACCGATATTTCGAAGTGTCGAAGGGAGTTCATATTCAGTCTCCCCGAAAAAATGAACACGCTGATAATTAAGAAAACATTAAGGAAATGCACATATATTGAAAGGAGGGGATTTCGACAAGACCACCATTTGAGCTATAACGAGGTCTCGATAAATAAAGACCTGATAAATAAAGAAATAATAAATCCTTCAAATGAAATGATTGTTTTGGTGAGGTGACACGAGGTAATATGTTGCAACAAATTTAATGTTTCCCCGATGATTTGAAAGCTGCCATTAATTATCAGAGTAGATTAAAAGGGGAAATATTGAAATATTTGGTTCAGTATGCAAGCATAGGAGCTGAGGAAAGCATCTGCAACTGATACAGTTCGATTTTCCAAGTAAGTATTATGAAGCTTAAGCTTTCTGGTTTGGAATTGCATCTAATAAAAATCTCTTGCATTCCATCATGGAAGAAACATCTGATAACCCTAAGGCTAAAAGGTAAAAGTTAAATGAAAGACACCTGAACAAGGACTTAATAGACCAATGTCCAAAATCAGGGCAAGAATCCTGGAGGAATGCCCAATTAAATCCAAAAGTAGAGAAATTAGAGGATGAATACAAACAAGTAGGAGATGTATGGATTCCCGTAAGGGGGTATGATCTTTTCATCTACCACTACAAGAAAATGCATAGGCGTTCCCCTGTGTCAAACCCATGGTGGCTGAATTTAGGAAAGTTGGTAGTGCCAAATGTTTTTATGAATGTGGAATTCTTGAAAATGTTAGCTGAAAGCTACAACCCGCAGAACTGCATGATTGAATTGAAGGATGGTATAGGATTTTTCCCTGTCACCCAGGACTACATTTCAATGGTGTTCCAACCAGATAGTAGCTTTGATGTGAAACTCAAAATTAGGGATTTAATTGGTGAATATTATAACTTGAGTAACAATTACAAAAGATGGAGGTTGCCTATGTACTGACCTTGTGATGGAAACAACAAATTAAGAGTTTTTTTAGTTGTAGAGGATCCCCCATTTTCCATTGAATTGTTTGAGGAATACTTTCAGTATACTTATTACTCTGTATGCCAATTGTTAGGAGTGGAGGCCTCAATGTTTATGGAAGTAGCTCCCATGGTTTTAACAGTTGATATCCAAAGCCAATAGGCCCTACATTTTGATTATGTTGAGTTCTTAACTAGTACCCTTCACAACGAACTGGTTTCCATCAAGGGAGGAGGTAGTAAATTTAGGCATTACTCCCTATTAATGCATCTTGTTTTGTATGAAGGCCAAAACATTGGATTGTGGGACAAATGCCTGGGAATAAGGGACTTGGATATAAATGGAGATGTGAATCCCATCCAAAGATGGACTGCCATATGGGACAACAGGTGTGACAAATCCCATTATATATATTTTGAAGAGTACTTCGTGAAACTAGTGTATAAACACTTAGGGCTTCCTTATAATTATAGCCTATCAGGGAGTTGCAGAGAAAGCTTTGATCCAGAAGGTTTCATAAACAGTGTCATGACAAAATAAAAGCTTAGAGGATATGACCATGCTTTATTTGTCGATGATGACCTAGTTAGAAACAGTGATGAGAAAGATGCAATTGAAAGAAGAGATTTGTATTATAAGATAACACTTGCTGAGGCTTGGAGGGTAGCCAAAAACCCCACTTATAGCGGAGCCTTCATGGATGTGAATGATCCTATTGAAAGGCTGGATACATTGATAATAAATGCTGTAGATTTGATTCAAAATGTCCCTTCCTATGTTTTTGAAAGAAAAGGAAAAGCTATTAAAGGAACTCAAGCAGAAGATGAGATTCCTATTTGCCAATTATCTCCTCAACAAACTCCAGAAATTTCTTTTGAAGAAGAAAGTGAAGAGGGGAAAAATAAAGACTTGCAAGGATCCTCTTCACTTATTGAGGAATATGAGCCCCCTGTGGATAGAGAGGAAGTCAGAATAGAAATGCCTGATGAATTAACATATGGTATGAGATATTTGGCCAGTCAGAAATTCATTGCAGATGCTAATTTCATTAAAACCTCAGAATTCAAAGCCTTCCTTTATGAGTAAAAAGGAAAATAGACCAGGGAAAGGATGAAGGACATTACTCCTAAAGTTCAAGAGGAAGTTCTACAAGAAATTTAGTCAAAAATAGATAATTCCATGAATGGCATGGCACCAGAAAAAGGTAGACAATTGCTCAAAGAAGCAGGAGTGGTATTGGTCCCTGGGTGGGACATGACTTCAGCTATTATTTTTTATACCTCCAAAAAGAATCAAGAAAAGAAAATGTAGCTTAGTATCGAGGCATTGGATAAGATTAAGAATGGATCAAGCTATGACCTTGATAAAAAGATATTGCTAATATGGTCCCTCTATCCTTCACATAAGAAACCTCAGGTTATAAATAATCCTGATGAAGCATTTGGCCATTTGTTGATCCAGAGAGTTGAGGAGACATACCCTCTTGAAATTGTTGACCTCAATATCAATGTGGTAAGATTTACAAAGGCTCTAATTGAGCAGCTGATAAAGAAAAACAATGCTTAGATGGCTGAGAATGCAAAACTAAGACAAGAGGTGGCCACTTACAAGGATAGATTGCCTTCAAGTTCTTATTCACCCTACCTGGAAAAAGATCAAAAGATTCTTGAAGCAAAAGCCGATTCAAATTACTGGAAGAACAAAGCAGAAAAGTTTCAAAAGCAAAGTGAAAAGCTTGAGGTTGAGATAAAATCAATCAAATACCACATGGCCTCAACATTGATCAAAAGAAGATTTGATAAAATAATGAAGTTCAGTGAAGTATGGATAAAAGGACATATCTTGCACATCAAGAGCATAAAAGGCTTCATTTGAGGCTATTAGAAACGAAAGAAGAATTGAGTACTAAGTCAGGTCTACAGGGTCAAATACTTGAGGAATATAACAACTTAATTGTCAAGCATGAAAAGTATAACACTACATTGACTGATGACCTAAATGATTTTGATCAAAACCTTGAGTTAACATTTCTAAACTTCTTTTCTGGAAGTGATCTTTGAGATAAGGATGACTAGGTAAGGGAAATGAGCCAGATGCTGCAACCACTTCTGGATAAGGTGAATGATGAAGAAAAAGTATTGGATAATACTTATCAATGCCTCAAGAAGTTGTTCACCCTGGAATTTTCAATAACTGATATAATTGCTTTAGATACATGTGTTGAATAGAAGTACATTGATCACCTAGCTAGAGTAAACATGTTTATATCTAGGACACAATGAATATACAGGAGTGCAGAGATACATTTTTGAGAAGATACCTTAGAGATGTCAAAATTGATCCTGAAGAGATGACTTTGCCAGCCATATGGGTCATGAGTCTACCTCTAATGAATAACCCAGCACAGTATTGATCGCCTTGTGTATCTGCAAATTATTTTATTGTTTCCTTAATCATTGCATTAGTTAGGAGTATGTTTATGAAAAGGCATGTCCTTTCAGCCTGAAGCTTGTTTTGTATCCCATAAATAAGGGATACCAAGGCCGCTTCAAATTATGAGAACAATTACAAGACTCTTTAATATATATATATATATATATATATATATATGCAAATCTAAAACCTGCAATACTTATGTTATGTTATATTCTCATGTGCTTTGAACTTATAATTTAATGCAAAGGAGTAGAAGTTATCTCATGGGTTATATTTTTGGTGTTTAATTGCTGTGTGGAATTTCATGTTTATGAGTTGTGTGGTTGTCTCCAGAATGATTTCTTAAATCAGTTCAAATTAATATATCAAGGGTATGTTTAATTTGTCAGAGCACAATTATTGTTTATGTGTGATCAATTTGATTGTTTTATGTGGAAAGTTGATTTAATTCCTACTAAAGCTGCCTGTGTTTATTGGTCTCTGCCTAAGAGTTAAAAATCCTTTAAGACTGGTCATCTTGATAGGTTTCCTTTCCACTGGAATAAAAATCCTTTCCTACAATCACAATGATTTAAGAAAATATCATTGGGATAAGTAAGAAGAACCTTACAACTCAACATCTTTGCACATCTACACAAGGTGTAGATTCACCTAAGTGCCCAATAATCTAAGTTAAACCAATTATAGGGATCCATATACCATTAACTTTTGACTCTATTGCCCAATAGATGAAAGCACTGGTCATTACAAATATCATTTCATAATCTTATTCATAATTTTCAAACTTCAAACACTTTCATTAGGAACTAATAGGTAAAAATCTGCATCTACCTCACACCTATGTGCAATAGTGAGTAGATTGCTCAAAATCAGAATCACTTTCAGGCTTTCAAAATCTGCTTTATCATTCAGGTACACCCACTTAGGTTTACAGAGCCTAAAGAGTAGGGGTTTTTCAATTACTTAAACCCTGTTTCGTTAGCCAAAATCGTATTAAGAGATTGGCACCCTCTTATGGTTTAAGAACCAGTGTTTTTGAGACCTAACAGGATGTCCATACCCTATTCCAAAGCTCCCATTTTGACACTGGCAAGGAGGATGCTAGCAAAGGTTATGGAATTTGGCTTTACACTAGCCAATTGCATTTGCTTTAAAATTTATGAAGCCTTTTCAACAAATCCATTTTGTGCATATCCTGTAGTCATTATAGTCCATGAGACCACATTTCTTTGAGGCATTCTGTCAAACAGTTCATGTGCCTTGTCTATGCTTCCACATTTTGCATACATGTCTAATAGGGAAGTTGCAACTACAACATCTGAAAAAATTCCTCTATCCTTTATGTATTGATGGATGTCCATACCCTATTCCAAATCTCCCATTTTGACACAAGCAGGGAGGATGTTGGCAAAGGTTGTGAAATTTGGCTTTACACTAGCCAATTGCATTTGTTTTAAAATTTTTGAAGCCTTTTCAACATATCCATTTTGTGCATATACTGTAGTCATTGTAGTCCATGAGACCGCAATTCCTTGAGGCATTCTATCAAATAGTTCACGTGCCTTGTCTATGCTTCCACATTTTCCATACATGTCTAACAAGGCAGTTGCAACTACAACATCTGACAAAATTCCTCTATCCTTTATGTATTGATGAATGTCCACAGCCTATTCCAAAGCTCCCATTTTGAGACAGGCAGGGAGGATGCTGGTAAAGGTTGTGGAATTTGGGTTTACACCAGCCAATTGTATTTGCTTTAAATTTTCTAAATCCTTTTCAACAAATCCATTTTGTGCATATCCTGCAGTCATTACAGTCCATGAGACAACATTTCTTTGAGGCATTCTGTCAAACAGTTCACGTGCCTTGTCTATGCTTCCACATTTTGTATACATGTCTAACAGGGCAGTTGTAACTACAACATCTGACAAAATTCCTCTATCCTTTATGTATTCATGGATGTTCATACCCTATTCCAAAGCTCCCATTTTGACACAGGCAGGGATGATGGTGGCAAAGGTTGTGGAATTTGGGTTTACACCAGCCAATTGCATTTGCTTTAAAATTTCTAAAGCCTTTTCAACAAATCCATTTTGTGCATATCATGCAGTCATTGCAGTCCATGAGACCACATTTCTTTGAGGGATTCTGTCAAATAGTTCACGTGCCTTGTCTATGCTTCCACATTTTGCATACATGTCTAATAGGGTAGTTGCAACTACATCTGACAAAATTCCTCTACCCTTTATGTATTGATGGATGTCTATACCCTATTCCAAAGCTCCCATTTTGACACAGGTAGGGAGGATGCTGGTAAAGGTTGTGGAATTTGGCTTTCAAACAACTCATACGCATAGAGTCATGGTTTTAGGTCATGTATGTTATGGTAACATCAAGGGATTCCAACTATGGTTACAATAGCTAAGACTGTCCTCATTGGTGACCATAACAAGGTTCTTGGACAACACTATCTTGCTCTTCACACTATATAGGCCAAGATTGGGTTGAAGAAATCACTTGATGGTTACCTATATAGTGATACCATACCCTAATACCGCATGCATTCTAAATAGCTTGAGATTTATACAATACTTAACCAAGATGAAATTGTACCATTATACCACACTTAACTATGACAGTCCCTTCTTGACAACAATTTGTAATCTTTAGACTATTGGGATCCTTGCCACAAATAAATATTAGGTCAATGACACAAGGCTTTTAAACAAAAACCATAATCCCAACTCTATATCCATCCCCTTGGCAATCTTAAGGGCCACCTTGAGACAAAAATGCTAATGTATTATTATGACAGTTATGATTGTCCTCTATTGTTTTATTGTGCATTTGAAACTTGAGATGAGGATTGGGGAGGTCTCCATTTGTAAAAACATGGAAAATACTCATGGTAAGATCTTTAAAATAGGCATATTCAACTTTAGGCATTTCTGCAGACCCTAGGAAGGTGGATGTAAACTTAGTGACTTTAATTACCACCACAAAGACTATCCCCTTTGTGACTATGACAAGGTAACATTGTCAAGCTCTTTATGACAATCCCTTCTCCATTGGGTGATGGCCTAATAACATTTATCTCCTTTGTGATTTCAATACCTCTCTAATGTACTATCATATGAGTCTTGACAGTCCTTATGTATTAGTGAAGAAGGCTTCCAACAAATCTAAAAGGAGGGTTTAAGATTACATACAAAGTCCTAGTCTTCATACCCTAGTCACATATCACCCCTCTAAGAAGACCTCAAGACAATTGCCCTTTAATATAGGAAGTCAATGCAGTATTAAAAGATAAAGTGCAAGAGGCCAAAGGACAAGAAAACTTAAGGCCTTAAGGGGTTTAAAGGAATAACAAAATAGGCTTGTAGACTTGACTTAAAACCCTAACCCTAGGTGGGTACCACCAGAACCCTTTAACTTGGCACTGCAAAACCTTGTCCAATCTAATCATGGGAAGCTAAAATCAAGCATGTACACTCACATATGATAGATAAGTATGCCTACCAAGTGGTTTGGCATAAAAATGAATAGGATTCAAATTATAACCCTTCAAAGTAGGCCACTGGAGTATATTGTACAAGTGCATTTCTGAGTGCTGTAGTCAGATTTTTCATCATGGTAACCTAAATTTTTTGTAAAAAATTGTAGGAGATTTTAGGTTCCAACAAGTCCATTAGTTGGAGGTAGGCAAACAAGGGTTTTCTATTCATTATTAGCTCGTTAAACTTAAGCATATGAGATAGCATGGCACACACAAAATGTTGTGGATAATGACCACAAGATTAGGTTAATTGCAACCACTTTTTGTAAGCAAGCACAAGACTAGTATACTCATTATGATCCTAATGGCACCAAGAAGGGTCCCCAAAGATATAAGAGTAATCATTTGTCATCTAAGAGAAATCTTACATTTAAGGGTGCTAGGGCCAACAGAGAAGCACTTTAGAACTCATCATACGCATCAATAAACAACTCAACATAAGAAATGCAAATTGACATATTAACACAACAATATCCAACTAAGTTATTGAAAGTCAACTATCGATACCTCATTCTCCATCCAAATTACAAAATCGATCCACTTTTTGCTTTGTAACATTTCCTTTTGAAATTGGCTTAGATGCCAGCCATATTTCTCATCTTGTCAAAACATGGCACTTGGACCAATTAAACTAATTAATATGCAATCATTTACTTTCTGCTAGGAAATTAAAAAAAAACCATTTAACTTATTAAATATACTTACAAACATATAGATCAAGGCCTGTAAACCTTTCTGGCCACTGTGATGCGTAGCACAAAGTTTGTCAAGCCTAGCCTTGGTGGCCTTGTCCTGAAACATATACTAATTCAATTTAACTATGCACAAATAAAATTTAAAAATTGTTTAATAAATTTGATATAATCTTATGAGCAAATTCAAATACCTGTGTACTCTCCTCACCAGACTTCCTATGTGCATTAGACTTCTCATAAGCTTTTACAAGCTCTTTCCATACTTTCAAACTTACATCAATTGGCCTTTTTTTGAGCCTTATCTCTGGAGGGAGTTTTTTATCTTCTTTGTTTGGTTGCACCGAAATCTCTTGCAGTTTTGAGACATTCGTAGCTTTATCTTCTTTACAGACCAACCTATGCCAAATTCAGTATCCATGTCTTGGATAACTGCTTTTTACAGGTGCATGGGTATCTTTGAGAATGGCAAATGTAGATGGTCTTTGAATTGTTGAAGGCATGATTCCTTCAACCTATTCACAAACCTTTTTCCAACATCTGTCATTCGGACTTCCCCTGAAACCACATCATATTCTATCTTGGTATCGTAGGTACCAATGCAAGATACAAAACATGGCATGGTGGTCAAAGAAGTCTGTGTCCTAGGATTGGGTAGGACATTGGAAGCCTATGTCCCCTATTCCACATTCTTAGAGGTTATTGTTATTGATTTCCTCCTGGATCTTTTGCTCAATCCATGTCTAGTTGGGGAATCAATTGATTCCCTTTGACACTGTTGATTTAGTTGTAATGTTTTAGGGGCTTTACCAGATCATTTTTCTATGTATCTGGCAAGCATTGTCAAGTCCAAACCATCCAATTTGTTCACTACCTCTACCCCCAATATGGAAGCCAATGCCTCTTTATCTTTGTTAGTCTCATGTACCTATATATATATATATATAATAAATTTCTTCTTTTAAATTTACAAATAAAAAACTAAAAACTAAAAATCAAAGAAATAATGGAAACATTTACAAATCTATAAATTGACAATGAATTACCTCATTGTGGCTAGAGTCTACTCCCTTTGCTCTCTTCCCTCTATTGCTTGACATTTTGAGGCAACCTAGGGAAAATTATTTTCGTTCAGTCTGTGGAGGCAAACGAAGTACACACTACCAGGTATGAAAGTTTTCATCCTGTTTTTCTGTATTCCTCAAGGTTTTTGACATTTACTTTGTAGAACAAATCATGAAGCTATTTTCCTATGAATCAATTGGTGCCTTGGGAGGGAATCTATAGTTCCGGGCCTACTTTTTGTTTGCTCATCCTCATCTCAAAATCCCTATCTCCCCGTATTGTCTCGACCAACTTCTATTTTAGTTTGCTCACCCTCATCTGAAAAGCCCTAATTTTAGTTTGCTCACAATCGACATGTCTTAAAGCACTCGACTACTTTTTTAGGAAGGAAGCGAGAAAGTTGTCTTCAGAGAAAGGTATTTATGGGAATGATAAGTGAACCTGGGCATTGGGGTTTGAAAAATGCATTCACCGCTCTCAGATGTAGAGGAAATAATGCAATGTCTACAGTTTTACCCTCCTCCTTTGCAACCACATGAGACTTGAACGATTCACCTGTAAATAAAACAATATTCACAACCCTTTCTTCACAATCCTCTCTATTTAATCAAAACAAGAATATTTTTGGGAATGAATTTTTTTTATTGTAATTGTAACCTTACCTATGGTGTCGCAAACTAAATCAAATTTCTCATCTAATTGCTTGTTTTTCCCTTTTTTTCTCCTCTCTTCGCACGGTGTTTTTTGCTTTTTTCTCCTCTAATTCACGCGGTGTTTTTATCCTGTAATTATTGAATTTCTCATATAATTCAGTCAGAAAGTTTTTATTTTTTGTTTTTGATTTATAGGTCCCGCCATTGCCAAAATAAGGGCAAACAATAAAAACCCAAACATTCGATCTTTGCATGACAAATGCTTGATCTCCAAACAAAAAATGAACACCAAAAATCAATAAAATTTTGTTTTGTTTTGGGGTATGTGTAGGTGGGAATTTTTTTAAAAAAATTTCATCCAGTAGTCGGTGGTATAGTCGGAGCAATTACTACTGACTTTAGCATTGACTTTTAGGCCTAAATGTAATCTTTTTGGTATGCAAAAGGCAGCGTAAAGTGCACCTAATTTAGTGCCAATGAGTGTAAAATGATGTATTTTTCTCAGAAGTTGATAAAAAAGCAACGTCATTAAATTTGGATTGTCCTTATAATAAGTAACTATATCTTGTTTCCATGATAGCATTTTGACTTCATGCTTCTCTTATGATTAGCTTAATAATGACTCACTCTTTCACGACCTTACACAGATGGTTGGTGACAATCCTTATGCAAGTGATATGGCTTTGGAAAAACCAAACAACTCTTCTCTTACTATCATGATGACATGATATTGGGACTATATTGGAAGCTTATGGAGTGTGCTTATGGTATTGTGATTTTCATTTCTATGTTCTCATTAACCTATTTTAGGTTGGAGCATGGTAACTAACCCACTAGCTATTATGATAGTCATACAATTACTAGATAATCCTCTCCACTTTGACTATGGCAGTCCTATGCATGGTGTTTTCTTTATGATAGTCCCTAATAATGTGAATTATTGATAGTAGCTAGTTCAAACAGAGTTTTGGATGGTCTAGTAAGTTGTCCCTATGGCTCATGATAATGCATGCCTTGGTTATGTCCTTATGACATTACTCTCTAGATATCTCCTCTTTATAGTGACAAGGTTTCAAGAACATGACAACTTAGGTAAGGTATCAACTTGTCTCTTTAACCTCTGGATTGTCATTTTTCAAGAATTGATCTCATTGAAATGCAAAGACATGTTGATTGATGACTAACTACATTGTTACTATGATAGTGACTTAACCTGGTCACAAGATCAATGAGACAATTTTATAGTAATAGCTCTATGGATGCATACCTAGCTATCCTAGGTGTACTATGACAATAATTTAATGTTGCTAGTGTTGCTTTTGAACCTCCTATGGTTGTTACCTATGCCTCATGGTATGAAAACCTCTACAATGTTAATCCTCATGATCCCACTACAATGGTAGATCAACACTATGATGGCCCCCTGACTTATCATTTTGACACCAATTATTTTAGTTGGAGCCATGACCTTCCATCTAACATTTGAGAGTTGGATTTAGGATTAAGGACAACCTTAAGATATGTGATAGGAGATTGACAACATTTTAGCTAAGTCATGACAATCTTTGTTTATATTATGTGACTTCACTATAATCTTGAGGCCCAGTTTAAGAGGCCATGAACTATCTCCTTCACTATCTGACAACCTTCCACTTCCTCACATGCCTGTGATAGTCTTATTTATACATATAGTTATTCCTTAGATCTTGTAAATCCTTAAGGCATGATGACAACATCCCTAAATACCCCAACCACATCTCAATCATATCAAAATTTCATTGTAATTTCACTTTCCTACCATGACTGCATACTCCTCCTTCATCCTTTGTGACATAGATCAAAGTTTGTCACATCAATATCAAGGGCTCATAATTTCATCACCTAGGAAAGCATGTTACCAAGATTTGATGGATTGCCCATTAGGCAATCAAATCTTGGTACTCAAAGGATCTTTGCCTCTCTCTTACACCATGCCCTTTATCTTCTTAATTAATACAAACCCTACAAGCCAAAGAAAGGATCATTAAGTCTTTCAATATATCTATACATAAATTATAACATCAAACCCTCTACTAAAACTCCAAAATATCAAACCATAGGTGACAAAACTCTCACATTTGAGGGAAAAAAACTAGAATAAATGTTGGATTTCATGGTAACTCAAACCTTCCCTCTCTCAAACTAAAGACTTATTGCATATATGGTTTGAAAGAATAGAAACCAGTCATAGATTAGATGAAAAGATCAAGGAGATGAATGTTATAGAGTTTAAAACTCAAAAATCAAAGGTCTTTTTGGGCCTTTTTGGGCCTTTTTTGAACAATATGAGAAAAATTCAATCTTTAAACATGTAGCACAAGTACCATATGACTCATTCTCATACATCACACATGTGGGACCACTAAGAAGGGAGGTATGTGCTTAATATGAGCAATGACAATTGCACATAATGTTTAAGTTCACTTCAACAGATGGTTGGGGTTATTATAGCTAATGGAAGGTTTTATTTTCAAAGGAAACCATTAATTTTGGAGTGAAAGGTAACGCTGAAATATAACATAAAGTCTCTATAATTAAAGAATATCCAATGGCTAGGATTAACCTAACAAAGATCTAATGACATGATTTCAAAATTAACATCCAAGTTATTCTTCCCTCCATCAAGAATTTAAAATTTTGGTGCTAAAGACTCTTTGAGACTGTTTTGAGGGTTCTATGATAGTTTTGAGGGTTTTATGGCCACTTGGAGGGATATAGATTGCCTTAAAATGACCCATAAAAGAAAAAGGAGGGTCAAATATGAAATAAATGTCTTTTTGATGTGAATTTGTAGTCATCTTGTAATCATAAGATTTGGCCTCTAGCTGTCAAGATTTTGTGTGTAAACTTTTTTCTGAAGAGCAAAATGTTGCAATGTCCTATTTTGTTTTTCATAGTGTGTCTTAATGAAAAGAGAGTGTATTAACAAGATAAATGCAAGAATATTCTCTTGGTGCACAGTTGTTATGTGACTATTGTCATTGTTGTGTATTACATGATCTAGAGGAGGCGATGGAGAGAGGATGTGGACGGCATAGAACTACTTAATCGTAGAGAGGAAAGTGGGTGGAAATAGATATGACAACAAAATCTGCAGATATAATAGAGGTAAGAAGAAAAAGCAACCTCAACCAAAGGAGGAAGGTGTTTATGAATTCACAAATGCTACAACATAGAGGAGATAAAGTCATTTTTTTGTCCACGAGGCCTTTGAGGTCAAACTTATTGGTTGAAAATGCACAGGAATGGTGATTAAATGTGATTCTATGATCAAGGGAAAAGTTTGAAAATTAGGATGGCCAAAACATGATATCAATATGTCAAATATATGACTAAAGTGAGGTTTTGTGTTGGATAGCATATTCCTTGAAATGATAGAATTGGTGTACTAAACATTATTTACTATGTTGTGTATTACAGGGGCCAGACGAAGCCATGGCAATAGATCATGTCATATCAAATGAGGACACAACGGATGAAGCGGGAAATCAGGTACTCAAATCTAATTTCCTTAGGAAAAAATGATTTGATGGCATTTTGTGATACGTCCATCTTTTTTCACAGTATTATTGAAATTTATAATGTATTATCCAATCTTGACATAAATTAATGCATGTTGTTAATTATTTTAGATGGAGATTGGAGCAAATACAAAGCCTGAGCGTTCAACTAGCGAACGAAAAATATATGTATGTGGGCATGGACCTAAAACAATTAAATCATGTAGACGACAGTGGGTGGAAGAGGATATGACAATGGATCCTATAGACACAAAAAATGATTGCACTGAACAAGAGGTTGGTCAGGACTATAGTACATGGGATGAATACTTTGAGAAAATTGTTGTTTGTGGATGTTTTGTATGTCGTGGAAAGAAACAATTCAAATGAGCGATTGTACAAAGACATTACATATATGATGAGGTTCTAGTTGATAGTATGCCTCCTACAATCAATTCAAATCCAATAGGAATTGTGGTAAGGAATTTTCCAAATTGATATAAATAACATGTATACTTCGTTTAAACATTATTTTATATTATTTAAATAACTAATTTTTTCTTAATGGATACTTGCAGGATAAAGTTCTTGGTTTAAAATTTCTTGGATCACTGACTTCTAGCTTAGAGGGCAATGATCATTTATCAGATGATACATCTAACAAAAATATGTGCTAATATACCAGCTTAAAAGATGAGGAATTGATGAAAACAAGCAACATAACAAGAACCGGTTTAAAGATGCATAATTTGCTTAAAGAAAAGGGGAAGGTGGACTACATACCCTATGAAGATGAATGTGATGGAGATGATGACTTGCCCCTGAGTTTGAGATCAATTTACAAAGAGACATTTGATTGTCGACTATATTGCGCTTGGCCTAGTGATCAACAACTACCTAGAGTGTACGAGGTGTTTCAATTTTGGGGATACAACTACATGAGACGACCCTCAATATTCATGGAGCAAATCTAGGCCTCTTTATTGTCCAAAATGTACATGTGGGATCTAAACATAGAAATAATTTAGAACAAACCACTAGGAGATTAATGCCATATAATGGTCCATCATATTATAGTGGTGAATGGAGAAGGCTAGCAGAATATAAGCCTAGCATGTCAGCATATGGTCTAAATTCAAATATGTATACACATCTTCTCCAATTGGAAAGTGGAAAAGAAATAAATAGAGGTCATCTTATGTATATAGATGGACGTGCATACACACACAAAAATATTGCAAGATTTATAAATAGTAGTAAGGGAAGGGACCCTACTGTAAGACCGAATTGTCAATTTGTTGAGCTTATAAATGATAAAGATGGAGATATGGAAAGAGAGGTTGATAGATTGATTATGGTTGAGGCTACTATGGACCTTACCATTGGGGATGAGTTATTGATTGATTACCCCTTCTTAAAATGCACTCCTGCATGAAAGAAGAGGGAAGAACAAGGTCTCCCTAAGGATGTTCTTAATGGTAGAAAACTAAAGAATAATAAATGAGTGTGGACTAATGTTTTATAAACTATGTTGTAAAAATTGTGTTTTATTTAAATTATTGTATAAAAAAAGTAGTCTATAAAATAATGTTCCATTATTCAATTGATGTATATATGTTCATACAATTTATATTTTTATTTTTTAAGCTAGATTTTTTTATATTTCTTTGAAATTGATACATTTATGATTTATCCAATTGTTGCCAAACATTAAATAATGCTTGTGTTTGTTGATAGGTAGAATATGTTGATGAAACACATACTAATACCCAAGATCCAACTAGGTTATTAAGATTTGGACGAGATGATCCAAACCATCCTTTAAACAATACCAGGGAGAAAAGAGCATTATTAAAGAGAATACGACTAGCTGAGAAATTTGAAGAGCTGATGAGATCCATATACACTGATGACATGCCACCTAGCCTTAATGATGATGATCATGATAGTGAAAATGTACTGCATGAAGAAGGATTGAATGAAATGCTTACATATTTCTTTGGGGATGAAAACAATGATGACAATAATGATCATATGGTTGACAGTAACAATGATAGCAGGGGTAATTACCACCAATGTAATGTTGATGATAACAACCTGGAAGACTCCATCAATCAAGCAGCGAAGACACCCATGTTCAAATCGGGTGCAAGTAGAACCTCAAAATTGGCATGCACATTAATATTATTAGAAATCAAGTCACTATTTGGTTGGTAAGACAAAGGATTCACTACCCTATTGAAGTGAGTTGAAATCTATTTCTTACTTTACAATTGTCAATTGGTATACATAATTTGTAAACATTCATCAACTTCATTTATATTTCTTTGAGGGGATTTTAAAACCATATATTGTATATAAACAGTCCTAGTATAGATTGACATATCAAACATGTTCATCATAAGTCAAACATTCAATTGATTTAATCTCTGGCAATCTTACAGGGCACTAAAAACTAAAATATTCCCTGAAGAGAATGTGTTGCCATCAACTTGCAGAGAGGTGCGTCTATTGTTGGTTGAGTTGGGGATTGAATATAAGCAAATTCATTCATGTAAAAATGATTGCATTTTATACAAAGATGAATATCAAAACAAGGTAGAATGCCCTGTATGCAAAGAGAAGAGATATCGTACAGATGTACAAGGTCCTACAGTTCCAAAGAAGGTTTTACGTCACATGCCAATTATACCTAAACTTCAATGAATGTTTCATTGCAAGTCACTTGCACAATTGATGGACTGGCATGCAAAGAATAGGATTAAAGATGGATTCATGCAAATTCTAGCCAACTCCAAAGAAATGAAACACATAGAGGAAAAATGACCAAGAAAATTCAAAGATGAACCTCGTAGTATCAGGTTTGGTCTTGCAATTGATGGAGTGTGCCCATTCTCTTTCCTAAGCTCAAATTATAGTGTTTGGCCAGTCAGATTGATAGTATACAATATTCTCCCATGGATGAGTGTTAGAAAGGAGCACCTTATGCTGACTCTCATTGTTCTAGGAAAATATCAAGTTAAAAACATGGATGTTTATCTTGCACCTTTTATTGATGAGATGCAATTGCTATGGAAAGGCATAAGAATGTATGACATATCACGTCCCCCATCAAATAGGTCCTTTATGATGTATGGTGTGCTATGTTGGACTATTCATGATTTCCCAGGACTTGGTGTTTGTTCTAGTAAGATAAAATATTTACGTATTTACACTCATAATTTATTTTCATCCCAACTTTCATACTTAGTTTTATACTATTTTTTGATGTTATTAACATTACTTATTGAATTGCAGGGATTCAAACAAAGGGGATATTTGCATGTCCAAGATGTGTAGAACAATTTCAAGGGTGGTATTCTAAAGATCTACATAAATTTATTTATGCAAACAATAGGGTTTTTCTACCACTGGATCATAAGTTTAGAAATCGTCTGAAGAATCAATTTGATGGAAAAGTTGAAAATAGAGGCCCTCCCATGATTATGGGTCGAGGTGATTGGCTAAAGAAGTATGAAGATGTTGAATTGAAAGATTGGGAGGATTTTTTTGATCAGGGTGATTCAATTGAAGAACCAGAACAAGTTGTAGTTAATATGCCAAAAGGAATGAAAAGCAAATCCATATTTTATGAGCTCCCTTACTGGAAGGATCTATTAATATCTCACCTATTATATCCTATGCACATCTTCAAATATGTCCCAGATTCTATATTTTGACATATATCAGACAAAGAGAAGGACACCTTATCTTCAAGGAGAGATATTGCTCTTTCGCATACCAAAATTGATAGAAAACATTTGTGGCCAAACAGGGAAAATGAAACATATACAGAAGCTCCATCAATTTTGAAAAAAAAAAGAGCTAGACCAACTAAAAAGTGTCATCCATTCAATAAGGACACCTACTGGCTATGGGTCATCATTGGCTAAAGATTTTATAGTTGATGGACATATCACAGGATTTAAAACACATGATTTTCATAATTTTATGAAGGTATTATATATCATCATTTAACATTTACCGGTAACATTGATTAAGTACTAAATATATTTTGATATTTTGTTGTGTGAGAAAAAATTACTAATGACCTTTCCATAAATGTGTTTGATAGCATATCATGCCATTGGAAATTAGGGGGGATTCTTGTCTTACAGTTGACTTAAGGAATGCCATAAGTTGATTGTCATCATTTACAAGGTATGTGGTTATATGAAATGTTCATGTGTGAGAGACATAGAGATATTATATTGCATTGTAATTTTTGACTAAAGGTTCATACTAATTTACTATTCTTATATTAGGTGGGTGACCTTAAAAGAGATCCACAAATGTGAAGTGCCAAAATGGAAGAAGGAAATTATAGAAATTGTATGTGTATTTGAGAAGGAGCTCCCTACAAGTTTCATGGACCTACAAGTCCATTTACTTATACACCTAGTCGATGACATTGAATTTGTGGGTGTCGTATCAATGAGGTGGATGTTTTTCTTTGAGAGGTATATGAAAACTCTAAAAAGATATGTCTGACAAAAGGCACATCCAGAGGGTTGCATGGCTGAAGGGTATGTATTGAATGAAACATTTTTCTTCCTGTGTGAATTCCTTGGTAAGGATTTTGAAGATGGGCCGTGCTTCTAGGATGAAGAACAAGCATCAAATATTATTGAAGGAGAAAAACCACAATCTAATAGTGTTCAAGTAGAAATTAGTATGTAAATTCATGATCAATGTGGTTTTTTTTCTTGCAATCATTAATTGACTCTATAATTTATTTGGCAAATTAACAACATGACATTTGGATTTTGAAATAAGCATGTTGACATGTAATAAGTGTAGATGAAAGTGCTCTACTCAACAAGTTCATTCTGTACCACATGGACTTTATGAATAAATGGATTGATTTGTATGATAAAAAGAGAGAAGAAGTTTTAGAAGCAAGGAGACAATTTAAGAGATCGAATCCAAGGAATACTCCACTTCCCACTGATCTACTTGTGGAATGGGGCAAAGATTGCACACTAGAATGGGTTACTGAACAAATTCAAAATCAAATAGAAGATGCAGGTATAGATTCAAACATAACAGAAGATGAAATCAACATGTCTAGAAGATGAAATCAATATGTCTAGAGGATGTGAAAGAAAGGTATAGTTGGAATTTTACAAAATGTTGTTTCCTTACAGTTTTGACACAATTAACTATTTTAATATTCATCATTATATTTGTTTTCACTGAAATAAATGGTCTTTCAAGGCGAGGAAATATCCAGCAAAGTGGGCATATGGTCGACATTATCGTTTAGAAAGTGTAGATGTAAAGAGACAATCCTTTGATTGTGGCATCATGGTTGACTTCAAGCAATCCAGTTGATCAAGCTCAAAAGATAAGGATATAATTGAAGTGAATCTATAATATGTTGGGAAAATACAAGAAATTATTGAGTTGGATTACCGCTCTTTTAAATGTTGTATTTTTAAGTGTAGATGGTATGAAGCATTTGAGAGGGCACAAAGACATGATACCCATAGTGGATTGTTTTCTATAGATTCCTCATGTTTCATATGAGAGGATAAGGAGCCTTATGTTTGACCAATTCATTGTGAGCAGGTATTTCTTTAACTCAAACAAGAAGCAGTAGTGATCATTAATCTATTAATTCATAGTTTATTGCGAATATATACATGTGTTTATTAATCAATAAAATTGTTATACCATACGTCTAATATATGTATGTCATTCATGTGCAGGTATTTTTCTATGAAGATATTTTGGACTCAAAATGGATATTTGTCATACATTATGATCCAAGATTAAGGCATGTATTTGACAATGCATTAGTGGATACTAAGCAAAACAATGATGGCCAACAAAATGAGAGAGAGGGATTAGAGAACATCAAAGAAATTGACATCCATGATGATGCTGAAGATGGTTATGTTCAAGCACAAGAAGACAACAATCTAGAGTTGGATGATGTTATGGAAGACAACAATATGGATGGTATACAAAATAATGATCCAAATACATTTGGTAACAATATAGATGGTCTATCTGTTCATATTTCAATGATGATGAAGATGATGCAGGTCAAGATGAGGATTATGATATTATTAAATACTTGAAAGAACATATGAACATTGACAATGATACACTGGATGACATTGTAGCAGACAATAATTTTAATGACCAAGACTTCTAATTTAGAATTATTTACAATCCATGTTTAAAAAAGGATGATTCTTATGGCCTAAACTTTGAAATGCTTCAGTAATATTATTTGTGTCGATATAAATTAACTATTGCAATATCCTTAAATTGTTCAAACTTTGGTATGAATTGTTGGCAGAAAAAAATAGGATTACTTGGATGCAATTTCCTTTTCATTGCTTTATATTTTGCTTGAATGTCAAGGTCTCAACCTAATCCTCATTTTGTGAGGAAGTTATGATTGAGGATTTGATGACTACTACATATTTTAATGGGGAAGATGTTTTTCATCATGATGCACATATTGCACATATGGATAGGCAAGACATGAATCTTACTACACAAATACTTATATCAAACCTTTACGAATTTGAGCAATAATGTTACTACACAAATACACTCCATGTATTATCTCATGTTGCCACTTCCACTCCCATTTTAATCATAACTCCTAAAATTCATCCTTCCAACATAGATGCCATCCTTAAAAGAATTGATGAGATGCAAAGTAAAGTTGATGCATTACCCCTAGTAATCAAAGGATATCATAGGAGAAATCAAGCATAATCCACTTTCATTTGAGTTATTTCTTATCCATTTCTAGCTTGCAATTGTTTATTTAATTTCACATTTTCAAAATACAATTTGTTTACTTCATCATTCATTAATTTCTAAGTTTTCTCATAATCTTGCAGCCTTTGTTCTAACTTCTTCACAACAGCATGAGTAAACATAGCAATATGAACATTGAGAGCAGCTGCTTCTGTTGCTGATGTATGTTACCCTAAAGATATGCCAAATCTTATGATTAGGTTTTATATGTGAATTTGGCCAACTTATAGAATTGCTCAGATTAATCAAAATTCTTTGCACTTTAGGCTTTGTTCAAGCCTAGGTGGGTGTTACCTTGTTTCACCAATGACAATTTACTTTCAAGTTTGCTGATGACTTCAGAACAGATTAAGGAGCTTATGTACTTTTGTCAATTAAATCATCCACTTCACTTAACCCAATCTAGCATATGATTTGGATTAATGTTTTCTATAAATATTTAAACCCTACTGCTAAAACAAAAAAACAAAATTAGATTTTGAAAATATGTACAAGGGAATAATTTTCAAAAGAGAATGACCGGTGCCAGCCACATGAGGAGTTTGTTTATCTTTAATTATTTTTCATATATATGCTTAATTGTATCTATGCCATGTTATCTAATTGTGATAAATACTTGAGAAAGACCATCAATGAATAATGAAGTGAACATATTATGATCTTTATTAGCTAATTGATTGCACAAATATTTTAATTTATCAACGATCTCATGTTTCTATTCATTTTCAACACTTTTAATAAAGACATCATGATCATAGTATTCTTCTTCATCATTAGAATAAAATATTGAGATATTAAGTAATTAAGATAGATAAATGAACATACAACTCATAAACTCACAACAAAGAGAATAGAACAGCCCATAAACCTTTGCATTTTCCTTAATTCTTCAAAATTTTCCAAGTCTTCAACAACAAGAAATGAGTGATACAGTTCCATTATATAATAGGAACATGTACCCTCAGCAATTAATACATTGTCTTTCAAATTCAATGAATACAGAGAAGCACCTAAAGGCATTGGAGAAACATTAATTGCGCCGAAGGAAACAAAAAGGAAGGAGTGGTTGGCCTTGAGAAACACAAGGAGCTGCCTGGGGATCTGTATTGTTGTGGTTGGAAGATGATAGCCAAGTTGTCATTATTTAGATCCATATTTGTCCTCCCACCCACTGTATGTTCTTTCAACCGACCAAGGAAATGAGAAGATTTATTCTATCTTACCATTGTGGCTGACATATTGTGCATCTAGGATACCTTTGACACTTTTACCAAATAAGTCAAATGTAATTTCTACCATGTGCAGTCTTTCAAGTGTCCAACTTAACACATGCTGAGTTGGGTCTCCTTTACCATAACAAGTTGGAATTAATTGATTACCATTATCAATGATTTCCTTCGTCCACTTATTCAAGTCTTTTGTAGTCCCATCAGCTTCTAAAATATGAGGCAACCATTTTGTGTCTAGCTTTTCAACTGCCTACATTTTATCCTTTAATATTGTATCCAATTTTAGTTGATAAGCAGCCACCTTCTCAAATTTTTCCAACATTCCTGCTAACAACTGCATCTCAGGAGGAGCCTCTGAATCATATCTAGAACACCTGAGAAATTCACTAATTTTCCCAGTCCTTGGCAGCCACTTGGTCTTCATAGCTGATAGCCTCTGTTTGTCTGACTCATATTTTTTCATGTGCTATCCTTAACAGGGAGTAAGACTTATGGGTCTCCTCCAACCTGGCCAATATCTTGTTAACTCTATACATAACTAAATTTGTGGCCATATCCTTCATTTGACCTTCCATTCCTTCATTCAACTTCTTATTCTCTTCTTTCAAATCCTTTATCTCTTGAAGCGGGGGTTGTGTTTCCACTGGCAATGATTTTGGAATCTGTATGATTGGGGGAGTTTGGGATGGACCAGCTTCCAATTGAGGTTGACACTCATAGACACTAAGCCTAGCCATTGCCTCTGTGTATTGCCCCAACAATTCATTGTAATCTTTCTGTAGTTTAAGTGTTGTTACCTCTGTAAAATGTGTTGTCTATACATTCAAGTTGGCTGCCTAAGGAGCATGGGTGTCTGACACCCTCTTGATGATCACATTACCAGTTAATTCCTCCAAGCCTACCTTTGGTTTCTTATCATTTGGGACCAATGCCTAGATATCCAAGGTATCAAATTTAGGGTCAAAGATAGCACCCTGCAATGCTCTCTTGGCCTGTTCTCCACTTACATCTGCATCATCCCTGGTAATGGTATCAAATGTGATAGCATCTGATAATTTCTAGTGTGGTAATAGTAATATTTTTCTTTTCTTCACAAGTGCTCTCCCTTCTTCAGGAGTCATGGCATTGTTCACCTCACCCAAAACCCTCCTTGTGATAGCATCATATTCTGAAGGATTTGCACCACTTTTTGCTTCTTCTATCCTTCTCTGGAACTCTTCACTCCTCATTCTCAACACAAAGGATTTGAAATCTGGGGTGGCAATGAATGCATCATTAGAGATAAATTGATTGCATGCCACTTCCCTCACATCTTCGGTGTCCACCTCATTGTTGATTGTGAACCTTGTCAGCCTATTCTCTGGGGAGGCATATGGTGCTATCCTTGGGGGAGAATGCAATTGATGTGGGGGTTGTGGATCTTGTTCTTTTGCCACCTCTTCCTCCAAATTCACAACTTCCATTTTTTCTTCTGTCTCAAGATCAATTATCTTTGCTCTTTTTGGGGCAGGGGCATCAGGGGATTCAGGGGAACTTTTCCTAATATATTTGCCCTTTGAACTGCTCGGTTGATAAGTGGACCTTTCCTCTCCAGTAGGTGCCTCAATAATCAATTCATCTCCATTTTCAAAGAACATTTTGATTCTTTCAATGGGGTCTTGAATTTCAATGAATGCCCCTTGATATGCAGAGTTGGCATTTTTCTTCCTTTTCTCTGCATCCATTATCAATTTCCATTTATTTCTCAAGAAAAACACTTGCTACATTAATTCACAATTTCTGACAATATCCTCATCAAGCAGGACATGGTGTGGATATTCAGGCCTACTGATTTTACACCTTGTGTCATGAATAAAGCCTTCGAGATCAAAGAGCCTTATTGCCTCCATATTCATCCTATAACATTGCAGCATGAAATAGGTCTGGTCTAAACCATTCTTGTTAATTGTAATAAAATCATGAAGCTTCAGAGATGCTGGGATAAAAGATCCCTTCTTATGCTTTCTAAAATGTTCCTTATCTATTGTATTCAGCCGTCTAATGATCTCCATAAATCATATTCTTCTAGGAACAAATTTTGGTAAGGAATAGGATGGAGCCTCACACCCATAGATTCTAATACAGGTTGTATTTTCATGTAAAACCAATCTCCCCAATTGTGATTGATATTCAGATGGGGGGTTCTCTCCATTAGTCTTAGAAAGTCCTTAATTTCCTATGGTATCCTTTCTGCAGTAGGCTCCAGGAATCCCAATATTTTCCTCACAAAATGCTCCTCAAAGGTGACATAACTAGCATATTTGAAGTGTATGTCTATCATCTAGGTCCACATCTGAACTGGCATGGCATTGCCTTCTGCATCAGTCATTCTCAAATGTAATTCCTTGCTCCAATAGCCAAACAGAGAAAATAGAATCATGTGGTACATTAATGAATACCAAGTGAACCTTACATGGGGGCCTAGAGTATATATATTGTTCTTAATGGCCATCATCTGTTCATGCATCTTCTTTGACAAGTACCCTACATAATCATATGGCTTGTCAGCTTCATAATCTTGGATATATACTGCCATCATCATTAGAGGCACTGGTATTCTATTCGATGCATCTCTCCCAAGCACATGACACAAGCTATGATAAGTTTTAACAAAATATTCCATGAACAGGCTGCATCGGAGAGGTTCCTCTTCTGTGACAGGGATTTTGATCAGAGCTCCATCAACCCCCTTCAATCTATGCCTGGCCAAGTTGTAAGATCTATATGCATACCTAAGACCTCTGTATTTTTCTCTAAAAGCATTCAAGTCTATAGGTATACAAGTAGTAGAATTAAGATTGAAGACAGTAGCAATGTAGGCCTTTGTGAATCTAATGATAACACTACCATTTCCAGACAAGACACACATGGTCTTAGGGTCATACCTAGTTGTTATAACTCTCACTAAGTCTGTGTTTATGAAGACATTAGGGCATATCAATTTGGCCAAATCTAATGTCCAAGCATGGCAGATCGGGGCTCTGTAGTCACTTCATTTGTGCCAATGCTCAAACAGACTCCAAGTAGACACAGGGAGCCTAGCATCTCTACAATCTATACAAAGGTCATATATTTTATCATTTCTACCAACCTCTCCTAAATTTGTCAAAGGTCTTTTAGATGAGCTAGGACACTGAATCATGATGTCTTCATCAAGGTTGCATTTGGAGGTCGAACCTTCACTGGACTAACTCATTTTGTATTTTATGTAGGCAACCTAGGGTTTATGCAATTAATGGCTACCCTAAACATTTCAGAGAATTCATATAGATAGAAAACTAAGTGCAAGGGAGAGACAATGACTTACTAGTTTTGGACGTCGCAGAGGCTTTGAATTGCTTCTCGTTTCTTGTTCTGATGATTCTCCGACTCTGAATACGATTGCTTCTTGAAGAATGATAGGAAATAACTTGAATTATGCTGTTATAACATCAAATTCCTGTACCACTTTGTATATTAATGGAGGTTACGGCAACCATAACTCTACTCGTGCCATAGTCATTTGAAAATATTCATTGTTTGCATTTTTGAATTTGGACTGTTGATCTTTCGTTACCTTTCCTGAAATCTACGGTTTTGATTCACCGACTAGATTTGACAATCTTAGTCATCTTGGTTGACAAGTCATCATTTAATGGGAATGAGCCAAGACTTTAGCATGGACTGGATGCGTATCACCTCTTCGCGGCATTGCAGTCAAGGAGGGCCCACCATATACCTATCGTGCGATGGTGCGACATAGCACCCATGCACATTTATGACACTTTTTAATCGGTGGATGCCACACGTTGCTATCTCGCCATCTCATGGCAAATATTCCTTTTGAAAAGATTCCCCTGCACTGGTGTGCAACCATTGGATCTAGACACTCAACAGGTGGCAGTGGATAATTGGCTAAGGCAGACACTTTGCAGGCAAAGGTTACATAGACAGGTGGTGGCTTGTCACGGTTTCACGGCTAGGTATGACGTCATATCGACATGCTCTGCGGTGGTGTGATTTTCATTTTATAAGGCTTTAGGAATTACTTGCAGGAATAGGTAACGACTAGGCTAAGGGGCCGGTCAACTTGCAGACATCAAGATTTAAGGTTGTGACTTAAATGATTGATAACCGGAAACAAACGGTCAACACAAGAACATAACAATGGATTAATGTTTTCTATAAATCTTTAAACCATACCCCCAAAATAGAAAAACAAAATTGGATTTGGAAATATATACAAGAATAAGGATCCTAGATGTTTCTTAGGAATGCAAAATTAAAGGCATCAGGTTGTTTCCAACAAATGCAAACAACAAAAATCTCAAAATAAAAAATCAATCTTTTTTTATCCTAAACATAGGCATGGAAATTGTGAGTTCAAAAAAATGTAGGGAAATAAATCATACCCTATAATAGAAGATTTAAGTCCAATCCTAGATTTAAGTAAACTTTAAAGTACAAGGAGTTGAGAGTAGAATAAAATATTGAGATATTAAGTAATTAAGATAGGGAATGGAAATAGTTGAGAAGAAATACAACACTTATTTGATCTTTTTAGCATGATGTCAAATCTGAAGTGTGTGATTAACTAATGCTCTCTCTCTCTCTCTAACCTATCTACCTCCTAGTTAAATCCTTTTCCTAGCTTTCCCAGCTAGTTTTCCTTTTCCTTTCCAATTTCCCTTTAGATCCCACCAATTTTTCCCTATTTTACTATTTTCCACCTCTCCTCTCATCATTCTTCCCATCTAATGAACTTTAGTTTTATCTCGTTTCCATTTCATCCTACCAATTTATATCCTCGTCGCTCTTTTCATGTCCTAGTTTTCTTGTTTCCATTTTCTTTTTTGATAAGGGAGATGGATAGAGGCAAAGAGTAAAAGACTAGAGAGAGAGAGTCCTAGTTTTCTTGTTCATTTCCTTCATTGATAAGAGAGAGGGAGAATTAATAGATTAAGGGAGAGAGAGGAAGATATATAGGTCAAATGATAGGGGGAGAGAGGCAAGAGATAGAGAGATAGGTAGAGATAGCTAGGTAGAGAGAGTCAATAGAGAGGAGACAAATAGGGAGAGATAGAGGAGATAGAGGGGAGAGATAGGGAGACAGAGAGTGACTAGAGAGATGTCTAGAGAGATAGGGAGATAGAGGAATGATAGGGGAGAGAGAGGCAAGATATAGGGAGAGATATATAGGTAGAAGAGACTAGATAGGAGATAGATTTGGAGAGATAGAGGAGACAGGGAGAGATAGGGAGATAGAGAGTGAGTGAGATGTCTAGAGAGATAGGGAGAGAGATTGAAAGGTAGAGGGATGATAGAGAGTTGAGGCAGAGAAGGGAGAGATAGGGAGATAGAGGTTTAGGGTTGCTCAGGCTGTTTAGGGTTTACGGGTTAGGGGTTAGGGGTTAGGGGCATTATTTAAGGTTGAGGGATTTAGAGAGAGAGAGATACTTCTTTTGACATGCAACTATAAACCCTAAATAATGCCCCTAAACCCTAAACCCTAATTCCTAACCCCTAAAACGTATATAAACCCTAAATAATGCCCCTAAGCCCTGAGCCCTAACCCCTAAACCCTAAACCTGAGAAACCCTAAACCCCTAAATCCTAAACCTTGGAAAACCCCTAAACCCTAAACATTAAACCCAAGCAACCCTAAACCTCTATCTCCCTATCTCTATTATTCCTCTACCTCTCAATCTCTCTCCCTATGTCTCTAGCCATGTCCCTCACTCTCCATATCCCTATCTCTTCTGGCTATGTCTCTAACCAAGTACCTCACTCTCTGTATCTCCCTATTGGTCCTCTCTCTAAACACTAAACCCTAAACCTCTAAATACTAATTAACCGTAAACCCTGAATAATGCTCCTAACCCCTAAACCCTCTCTCTCTCTCTCTCCAAACCCAAGCAACCCTAAACCCTAAATCCAAGCAACTCTAAACCTCTATCTCCCTATCTCCCTGTCTCTATCATCCCTCTACCTCTCAATAATCTCTCTCCCTATGTCCCTAGCCATGTGCCTCATTCTCTATCTCCCTATCTCTCTCCACAATCTCCTCTATATCTCACTATCATTCCTCTCTCTATAAACCCTAAACCCTAAACCTCTAAACCTAAACTCCTAACCCCTAAACAATAAACCCTAAACCGTAAATTATAATGCCCCTAAATCCTAACCCCTAAACCTGAGAAACCCTAAACCCTAAATTATAATGCCCCTAAATCCTAACCCCTAAACCCTAATCCCAAGTAACCGTAAACCTCTATCTCCTATCTCTCTGCTCTCTCCCTATCGCCCTCTACCTCTTAATCTCTCTCCCTATCTCTCTGGCCATATCCCTCACTCTCTATCTGCCTATCTCTCCCCTCGATCTCCTCTATATCTCCCTATTAGTACTCCATCTCTCTCTAAACCCTAAACCCTAAACCTCTAAACCTTAACCCCTAACCCCAAAACCATAAACCCTAAACCCTAAATAATACTCCTAAACCCAAGTAACAATAAATTAGGTGCTACATTAGGTGCTAAATCAGGTGCTAAATTAGGTGTAAAGTAGGCACTAAATTAGGTGTTAAAGTAGGTGCTAAATTGGGCACTAAATTAGGTGCTCAAGTAGGCACTAAATTGGGCGCTCAAGTAGGCGCTAATTAGCGCCTGAATTAGTGCCTACTTGATCTGATCAGCGCAAAAAATGCCAAAAATAGTGCCATCCCGATAAATAGCACTGACTTTTTCAAAAAATTGGAGAAAAATACATTAAAATAGTGGGTGGAAGCAAAAAATGGAGCAAAAAAGGGAGATAATCACAAGGATTTGTTGTAGTGTTCCTATATCAAAAGTTATGGCCTCTAGAAGTTGGATCTCCCACATCAAAAATATGAGAATATTTATGAGACAAAAGAGTTGTAAGAGGGAGTTACTTGTTGACCAACTTAGAACGTATGTCATGAGACATTGTAAGGCATATTTTAATGGACATACTCAAGCCAAAATGGAGCACCCAAGCTCATGAGTTGATTATGATGAGCCTATGACACGTAGAATGATTATATTATATTTACCTTGTGGACTCATCTTGGGATTAGGGCATTTAATTTTTATTAGAAATTTAGATGTGATATATTAGGTGGTTTTATCTCATGCTTTTGTAATTACCATTTGATGGTTTTATGTATTGATTCTCCTATTTATTGAGTGCTTGAAATGGAGGGTTCATGGTGAGTTTTGTAGGTATTGTTATGTTGTAAGAGTTTCTCAAGATCTCTTGTTGTTGATACTCTTGTAGAGGCTTAGACTCTACAAGTGTATTATAACCATTTATTACTAAATAATACATTGAGATACTTTAATGGTTTTTTTTGTGTGTGTTTATTTCCTTATATCTATATGATTAATTTATTTTTTGCATATACCTCCACTCATAGATTAGTGTAGGAAGCATATTGCACACCTTTTCTTCCTTTGATTTGGTATCAGAGCTTGATAATGTTATATTTTAGATATTAGAGACAATGGTTTTTGTACGAATCTTAGATTGAGTGATCTTGAATAGAAGGATATATTTTTATATGAAAAATGGAAAGCACATCAATGATAGAGATGGAGAAGTTCACAACACTAACTTTGAGATTTTTAAGTTCAAGATGGATGATATGCTTGTAGATAGAGACCTATGGTTTGCCATATCTAGGTCCAAACCCATTGCAATGAATTAAGTTGACTGGAACATACTGGATAGAAAAGCAAAGGCTCTCATCAGGCTCTATTTGGAAGACTTTGTGTTGTTAAATATACATGAAGAAGAAACTACAACAACTCTTTGAAAGATGTTGAGAGATTTATCAAGCTAAATCCCTATTGTATATAATTTTCCTAAGAAAGAATTTGTATACATGTAGGATGGAGGATGGTGTTTTTGTGGCTAAGCACCTAAACATTCTCAATATGATTGTGACCAACTTGCAATTTATTAGAGCGATAATGAAGGAGGAGGAACATTGCATGATGCTTTTATCTTATTTACTAAACTTGTGGGTTATATAGGGTAATGTAGTTTTTGTTTTATGCTTAACCAAAGTTTTGTTTGAGATTTGGATTACTCTCCTATTACAATCTAGACAAGACTAAACAAGAATTATTTATTTGTTTTTTTTTCTTTTATTAATCTGTTGCTTTATTAATACAAAACTAAATAAATATTGACTAGAATATTGCCTCCTTCCTACTTAAACTATGTTAAGAGAAAGAGAGTGAGTTGGATGAATAAAAATGAGAATAACTAGAATCTATAGGATAGAATTAAAAACTAGAGTCCACAATGTAATATGCCACTTGATCTACCAACTAAGATTTACCATGTTTAACTCAAAAGTAAAAAGATCGAGATACTGACAGAGAAAGCAATAATTTTTTTCCTCAAATTCATTCGATAAGATGCACATTTGAAACATATTTCAAACTCCCATTGCATAATCAAATACATTTCATCAGTAAAGGAATCAAATATTCCTCATTACAATTTTCCAAAGAAAGTTACAGACAAACTTCAAAGAGCTAACTGAAAGAGATACAAAATGATTCTAATGTCTATCTTCAAATCCTAGCTACCAACTGCATGAGGGGAAGTGGTGCAGGAGCACTAAGGAGATCTCCATTTATCTTGCATTGTTAATGTTTGTTTTGATGTTCATGATGTTGTAATAAGGTCTTAAGGACCATTTCCCATGTTTGTAATAAGGACTATGTCCAAAAGATGTCATGCTTGCAAGAGGCAGTCATAGAATCATGCATTGTAATGGGGAAGTCATACATTGTAAGCCTTTTTGGCATGTGTCAAGGAGTGTCATGCCTTGTCAAAGGATCATCTACCTTGTAAGGTTGTTTAGGAGACTTGTTTCCCATGTAAGACTACAATGCACATGACAAAACATTGTAATTAGTTGTAGAAGTTAACAAATAGGGGCAGTTCAATGGTTGTGGACAGTTTACCAGTCCCCCCACCAATCCAAACTACCCTTCAACTGCTCCAAACCATCGATGAAAGCTTTATAAAGTCCTGCAGATGTCCACTATGAAGGGAGAAGTAATTTGGTGAAGGAATCAACAAGTAACAACAGTTTTCTGCATGTGTATTTTGAGTTTTTCATTGTTACTGCACGTGCCCTGCTTTTGTACAGACGAGTGGTGACTTCTTGATATGACTAATTGAAAGTACTGTGAGTAACCTTTCAAATGCATGTAGTTTGAGTTCTTGAAACATTTGTAGAGCATATATAATTGCATCTTTTTGAAAATAGTTTGATAAACCCTCATCTAGGGTTTCTGACAGAAAACTATGTATTTTGCACCATTCTACTGAATCAAACCCTCCTTGATCAGTGGAATGGATTCTTTGATGTTTATTTTAATGCTTCTTGAAGGTATTTTGGGCAGGAGCATATTTTTTATGGAGTTTTCTTGAAGTGACCTAGCAAAACCATGTGCTAGGCAGGTGTAAATAAGAACAGTCTAAGCCAAATCTGTTGCAGTTGGTGGTGGGGCCTCAAAACCTATAAAAGTCTTGGTTTGGGCATGAGATTGAAGTGTCTAACTAGTGCAGGAAGTTCTGTGAGTCTTTGGGAGGGTGGTTGCTTTGCAAAACAGGCCTAATTGGACATAGGCTACAAAGGGAGTAGTTATAGGTTAGACCATATCATCCAAAACAAGGTCAACCCAAATTGATATATGTTGAAGGAAATCCAAAAGGGTATCTTAGGATTGTCTAATATTTAAGTTTGTAGGCCACCATAGGAAGTTATTGCTGACTATTTCCATTTGGAGGGCTACAAGGTTTAGGACAGCCAATGTGGGAAATGGTGCCTTCAAGGAAGTCTAAACTTTTTGATTGGTTTGGGGGTGTTCTCCAAGGTGTTGAATGTTCCTCTAGATCCCTGCCTTGAGAATATTTGGTGTCTAATGCAAAATTCCATATGGGCTCTTTGATATAAACTTGTAAGCATTATTCCTCATAAAAATAGTCCTACCTTGTCACCTATCAAAGTTGTGTTATTCTCCAAGAGCCTTTACATCATAGTGGTATTAGAGCCACCAAAGGTTTTGTCAGTTGGTTATGTGTAAGACCTGGTATATGTCAGTAGAGGAGAGTGAAGGAGAGGCTAGCAACATGCCTCCAAAAGGGATGACCAGTGAGGTGGTTAAGAAGTTCAAGGAGATGGAAGAGAAGATTAAGAGTGGAGTCAAGGAAGCACTCCAAGCTGAGTTGAAGGCACTGAGGATAGGGAAGAGGATAGATGAAGGTTCTGATGAAGAAGAAGAAAATGAGGAGGAAGAAGAAGATCAAGAAGAGGCAGAGATACTTGTAGATTAGAACCATTTCCTTGAAGCCATCAAGGCAATTTGCAAAGATTCTTCAGAGGGTCGGATGGAGATTCCAATGTTTAGTGGCAAGATGAATGTTGATGAAGTTATGGAGTGGATTGAAGCCCTAAATAACTACTTTGAATACAAAGAAGTTCCTGAAAACAAGAGGGTGAAGTTTTCCAAAACAAAACTCAAGGGTGCTGCCCTCACATGGTGGAATTACACCGAAGGTGAGAGGGTGAAGAGTGGGAAGAGCATGATCTCTTCATGGAGCAGAATGTTGGAGAGGATCAAGTCCCAATTCCTTCCATTAGATTATGAGTTGCAGAGCTACAAGAAGATGCAAAATCTCAAACAAAGAGATTTGGATGTGGCCACCTACACCGAGGAGTTTTACAAGTTATCTCTTTGTTGTGGACATATGGAGGATGAAAAAGGTAAAGTGGAAAGGTATCTAAATGGTTTGAAATTTAGTATATAAGATGAAATCAGTATACTAACCCCTGAAACCATGGACAAATGCTTTCAAATGGCATTGAGGGCTGAAGAGAAGTTGAAGAGGAAAGGTGAGCAGCAAAATAGAGGAAGAGATGGCAAAAATTTTAGAGGTAGGGGCAATTTTGGAGGCAAAAATCAGTTCCAAAGAAGTCAAGGGGAATCTAGTTCCCAGGAACAAAGTGGAGAATCAGGTTCTAGAGGAGGCTTTAGAGGAAGCAGACCCAATGGAAGGGGTAGATTTGGTGGACCAGGGAGAGGTCCTAATGTCTTCACAGGAAGGTGCTACAATTGCAACCAAGTGGGACATCTATCCTTCAAATGTCCTGAGAAACAAGCCTCAAGCTCTCATGGAGAAAGAAGGAACTAGTTGATGCAAGAGGAAGATTTCCAAAGTGTTAACTCTCCAATTGGAAGTGCAGCCCCAATCCAAGATGGAGAAAATTTGATAATGAGGAGAACCATGTTGAAGGTGTCTCAGACACAAGAACCCCCTCAGAGGAAGACATTGTTCAAGACAACATGCAAGGCCTATGGTAAGATTTGCAAGGTAATTGTTGATTCAGGTTCAACTAAAAAATTGGTTTCTATTGAAATGGTAGACAAGTTGAAATTGAAAAGACTTCCTCATGTTAGTCCTTATAAAGTGTCATAGTTGAATAAGGGGCAACAAGTTTTGGTAGATGAACAAACTTGGGTAGAGTTTGAGATAGGGGAATATAAGGATAAGATTTTGTGTGATATAATCCCCATGGATGCTTGTCATTTGCTGTTAGGACGTCCATGGCAATATGATGTTCAATCCCAACATGATGGTAAACCTAACTCCATCATAACCAAGAATGATAGGAAGTATAGAATGGATCCATTGCCGGATGAGAATGTAGAGAAGAGTGTTGGGTCAAGTGTCATGATTATGAGTGGTAAAGAGTTTCTAGACACCCTCAAGGAGGAAGGAACCCAAGGGTATACTCTAATTTTGAAGCCTATCCTAATTTGCATGGTCCTAGTGAGGAAGAAGTTCCCAAGGAGGTGCAGTAATTGTTAGAGAAGTGTAAGGGTATCATGGTAGAGGAGATGCCTGATGAATTACCACCTATTAGGGACATAAGCCATCAAATTGACTTCATACCATGATCTACTTTGCCAAACAAAGCATCCTACAAGATGACACCTTCTCAAAATGAAGAGATTGCTAAGCAAGTACAAGAGTTGTTGGATAAGGGATTGGTGAGAAAGAGCCTTAGCCCATGTGCTATCCCAATAGTCCTAGCCCCTAAAAAGGATGGTAAATGGAGACTATGTATGGATTCTAGGGCTATTAACAAGATTACTATAAGATATAGGTTCCCTATGCCAAGGATTGAGGATTTAATGGACTGTTTGGGAGGGGCTAGATACTTTTCCAAGATTGATCTTAAGAGTGGGTATCATCAAATTAGGATAAAGCAAGGGGATGAATGGAAGACAACATTCAAAACAAATGAGGGTCTTTATGAGTGGTTGGTGATGCTATTTGGCCTATCCAATACCCCAAGTACTTTTATACATTTCATGAATGAAGTGTTACAAGATTTCATTGGCAAATTTGTTGTGGTGTACCTTGATGACATTCTTGTTTTCAGCAGGACCAAGGAAGAGCATTTGCAACATTTGGACCAGGTTTTGAAGAAGTTGCATGATGAGAAATTGATGATCAACATGGAGAAGAGTGTCTTCATGAAGGAAGAACTCACCTATCTTAGTTTTGTCATCTCCCAAGGCAATTTGAAGATGGATCCAGCAAAGGTAGAGGCTATTTTGTCATGGCCAACTCCTAAAACAGCAGGTGATGTAAAAATTTTTCATGGTTTGGTAACATTTTATAGGAAGTTTATAAGGGGTTTTGGTCATATTTGTGCACCTATTTTGGATACCAATAAATGGGGGCAGAAATGAAAGTTTTCTTACACAAAGGCAGCCAATGATTCTTTTGAAATTCTAAAACAAAAGGTAGCACAACAGCCCATTCTTGTTTTGCCTGATTTTAATAACTTGTTTGTGGTGGAATGTGATGCTAGTAACCTTTCTATAGGGGTTGTCTTGAGTTAGGAGGGTAGACCAGTTGCCTTCTTTAGTGAGAAACTAAATGATGCTAAAAGAAAGTACTCTACTTATGACTTGGAGTTGTATGCCATGGTGCAAGCCTTGAAGAAATGGAGGCACTATCTCTTGCCTAAAGAATTCATTGTTTATACTGACAACCGTGCACTTAGTTTTCTGAATTCACAGGAGAAACTCAATCATAGGCATATGAAATGGGTTGAACAACTCCAAGTATACACCTTTTCCATCAAACACAAGAAGGGGCAGGCCAATAAAGTGGCAGATGCATTAAGTAGAAGGGTGTGTATGGTGCAAGAGATTCAGTTGCAAAGTGTGGGGATTGATGCTCTCAAACATATGTACCAGGATGATGAAGATTTCAAGGAGGTATATCAAGTTTGTTCACAGTTTTTAGACTCTTATCATTCTAATTTTTCTAAGTTTTTGTTGCAGCAGGGGTTATTTTTCAAAGGTAGCCAATTATGTGTTCCTAGGTGTTCCATGAGGGAGAACATCATAAAAGAAAAACATTGTGGTGGACTAGGAGGTCACTTTGGGCTGGATAAAACATTGGATTAGGTGAAAAGGTTTTATTTTTGGCCTCAAATGCAATGAGACATCAGAAAATTTGTTGAATGTTGTAGTATTTGTCAAAGGACAAAGGGTACTTCATCTAATGCTGGTCTTTATCAGCCACTTCCTATTCCTCATAGGCCATGGGAAAGTATTAGCATGGATTTTCTTTTGGGTCTTCCTAGGACTCAGAGAGGTTTTGATAGCATATTTGTTGTGGTGGATAGATTTAGTAAGATGGCTCATTTCTTGCCATGTAAATGCACTAATGATGCTTCACACATTGTTGGTTTGTTCTTCAAAGAAATTGTTAGAATCCATGGTTTGCCTCTTAACATTGTGACTGACAGGGTTCCAAAGTTTGTGGGCCACTTTTGGCATACTTTGTGGAAGAAGTTGGGCACTCAGTTGTCATTCACTTCAGCCTATCACCCTCAGACTGATGGCCAAATTGAGGTAGTGAATAAGTCCTTGGGAAATCTTCTCAGATGTCTTACAAAGCAGCATGGAGAGGCATGGGATATGATCATCCCTCAAGCTGAATTTGCTTATAATGACTCCACCAATAGAAGCACAGGAAGGAGTCCCTTTGAGATTGTCTATGGGATTCACCCAAGAGGCATTCTTGAATTGAGAGATCTACATGGATTGGAGAGGAAGAGTGCTCAAGGTGAAGACTTTGCATTGGCCATGAAGGACATCCATGATAATGTAAGAGAAACTCTTCAAAGGAATAATGAGAAGTACAAGGAGAAAGCCAATGAGAGAAGGAGAGATGTGCAATACAAGGTTGGGGATTTGGTCATGGCACATTTGAAGAAGGAAAGACTTCCAAAGGAACATCCAACCAAACTCCTCATGAAGAAGATAGGACCCTGCCAGATTGTGCACAAATTTGGGCCTAATGCCTATGAGATTAAGCTTCCTTAAGGCTTGGCCATATCTCCTATCTTTAATGTCTTAGATTTGTTTCCTTTCAGAGGTGGTAATGATATAGATTTAGAGGTAGATGTGACAACAACAGGAGATGAGGAATGGGTTAAGGGTCTCCCACCCAATCAACCTTTGCAATTGGAATGCACCTTGGACACTAAAGTCTTGAAGAAGACTAGAAAAAGGACTTACAAGGAGTACCTTGTCAAATGGAGGGGTCTACTTGCTGAAGATGCCACTTGGATGAGTGAAGAAGACATCTTGAAGCATGGGAACACATTTGTTGATCTACTTCCTCAAGAGACTTGAGTTCTTTCCCACCCCTGGAGTATGGTGCAGGAGCACTAAGGAGATCTCCATTTATCTTGAATTGTTAATGTTTGTTTTTATGTTCATGATGTTGTAATAAGGTCTTAAGGACCATTTCCCATGTTTGTAATAAGGATTATGTCCAAAAGATGTCATGCTTGCAAGAGGCAGTCATAGAATCATGGGGCAGTCATACATTGTAATCCTTTTTGGCATGTGTCAAGGAGTGTCATGCCTTGTCAAAGGCTCATCTACCTTGTAAGGTTGTTTAGGAAACTTGTTTTCCATGTAAGACTACAATGCACATGACAAAACATTGTAATTAGTTGCAGAAGTTAACAAATAGGGGTAGTTCAGTGGTTGTGGATAGTTTATCCGTCCCCCCACCGATCCAAACTACCCTCCAACTACTCCAAACCATTGAGGCAGGATTCATAAAGTCTTGCAGATGTCCATTGTGAAGGGAGAAGTAATTTGGTGAAGGAATCAACAAGTAACAATAGTTTTTTGCCTGTGTATTCTGAGTTTTTCGTTGTTGATGCACGTGCCTTGCTTTTGTACAGATGAGTGGTGACTTCTTGATATGACTGATTGAAAGTACTGTGAGTAACCTTTCAAAAGCATGTAGTTTGAGTTCTTAAAACATTTGTAGAGCATATATAATTACATCTTTCTGAAAACGGTTTGATAAACCCTCATCTAGGGTTTCTAACAAAAAACTATGTATTTTGCACCATTCCATTGAATCAAACCCTCCTTGATTAGTGGAATGGATTCATTGGTGTTTATTTTAATTCTTCTTGAAGGTATTTTGGGAAGGATCCTATTTTTGATGGAGTTTTCTTGAAGTGACCTAGCAAAACCATGTGTTAGGTAGGTGTAAAGAATAACAGTCTAAGCCAAATCTATTGCAGTTGGTGGTGAGGCCTCAAAACATGAAAAAGTCTTGGTTTGGGCATGAGATTGAAGTGTCTAACTAGTGCAGGAAGTTCTGTGAGTCTTTGGAAGGGTGGTTGCTTTGCAAAACAGGCCTAATTGGCCATAGGCTACAAAAGGAGTAGTTATAGGTTAGACCATATCATCCAAAACAAGGTCAACCCAATTGATATATGATGAAGGCAATCCAAAAGGGTATCTTAGGATTGTCTAAGATTTAAGTTTGCAGGCCACCATAGGAAGTTATTTCTGACTGTTTCCATTTGGAGGGCTACAAGGTTTAGGACAACCAATGTGGGAAATGGTGCCTCCAAGGAAGTCTAGACTTGTTGATTGGTTTGGGGGTGTTCTCCAAGGTGTTGAATGTTCCTCTAGATCCCTGCCTTGAGAAGATCAGGTGTCTAATGCCAAATTCCATATGGGCTCTTTGATATAAACTTGTAAGAATTGTTCCTCATAAAAATAGTCCTACCTTGTCACCTATCAAAGTTGTGTTATTCTCCAAGAGCCTCTACATCAGGAAGCATCACTCAAGCGCTTTTCCACCAACCACAGATTAACTATGGTCCCCCACACATTTACCATACTGGTAAATGGCCCTACCCTTTGACGAAGGGATTGGTATGGTAACCTCAAAGAATAACCTATACTAAGTTGATGATGTGTCCTACATATCTAGTACTATCATACATTGTGGCTACAACCCCAAGCATTCATATTGCCCTTCCTAGTATGTAAACCTAGATCATAGTGAACTAACAATGTAAACGTTGGTTGTTTACACTACTTTGGCCAAAGTTTCATCACCCCTAACTCGGAATGGATGTCACATGCTCACCCATCATTCAAGCTTGATTTGCAAAGACATCTGGGTTATTCCCTCCTAGGATCAACATATCACAGGCATAACCCCACTAACAATTCTAGGTTATCCCCTCCTTATGGATCAACAAATCCCAAGCATAACATTACTCGTCTATTCTAGGTTTACCAATCTCAGATTAACCTATTTCCAACTTTTACTATGACGCATATGCCAAAGTAATATGGTTTTACTATTCTTTCACATTGTACAAATAACTATTCATACTCAATCTAATAATTACTCATAAAATCCACTATTGACATAATCTCTACTATAGAGATTAATATCATACTAAACACATAATATATTTCTCATACTAGATATATATATACTTTTATACAAATAAGTAAACACTCAAATTGATCTAAACAAACCATTCATTCCTCAATAAGAAACAAACACATATAGTGTTTAAATAGAAAAACATAATGGATAAGAATTCCACATGTGTGTGATATTAGCTCCAATGGATCAATGAAATTTCTTGCTCAAGATCCTTCCAACAAACTAAATCTCCCTTCTAATAAAATCAACTCTCTTTCTAACCATTTATGCTTCGTCTCACAATCCACAATAAAATAACAAAAACCTCACAACACTCAACTCAAAAATGCAACAGTAAAATAAGAAAGCTCTTGGCTACAAAAATTGTGTGGAATAGAATGAGAGAGCTCCCCTTTTTATACAAGATAACCAAGAGAACTTAGGCTACAAACTAGCTTGTAAAATTGCCACAACTCCCCCTTCATCAAAACATATTTAGAGGTGGAAAAAGGAAATCAAAGCAAGGTGACACATAAGAGGACACACAAGAAACAACTCAACCAAAATAAAGAAAACAAACTTCTAAAAGATTAAAAACTCTTCATAAAGGTGACACAAAATCAACCATGTTTCCTATTTACTAGTAAAGTTGGTTACAAAGAATAAGTCATTGTAGCAAAGTTGGTTACAAAGAATAAGTCAGTGTATATGTTGGAAACCAAATGCAAACTCCTTTAAAAACAAATAATTGTTTTCAGATTTATTCCATGCCTATGACAAAGTCAAAATGTTGTCAAGAGTTTGTCTTTGAATATATTTTGAAATGATAACAGCGCTCAAAGACTTAGTCCATATGCAACCAAATAGTCATAGTTTTATAAACTATGAAATGATAATAGATATTATAAGATATGCGCTTCATGGTAGCGCTTCAAAAGGCATATAAAAGGCTTCAGTAAATATGTTTGTTAAGATATAACTTCAAATCCAACACATAAGTGCTTAAAACCAACGCTATGGCTAATATGCATAACTCTAATTTATGGTTGTGTGTCTTTTATGGCATCGCCATAACCTTTAAGTTATATATATATATATACACACACACTTTTAAAACATATCTTATCGATAATAAAATTCAAATATTTTCATTTCACCAAACACATAATAATTACGTAAATATAATTATATGAGTATAATGATAAATAACGTATTATATACATATACATATACATACATACATACATACATACATACATACACACACACACACATACACACACATATATATATCATCAATACATAAACCACATACGACTTATTTCTCACAATTCCATTGATGACATAAATCCACATAGTTTAACACAAATGACATTAAAATCCACATGGTCCAATCTAATATCCTCATACCTGTGAGCAATACGCTCATGAGTGTGCGTAGGTATGTCTACCTACGTACACTCATGCTCGTATCGTCTCCTATGTATGAACATATAGTGGACTTGTTATAACCATACCATAATAAAACCTTGTCTATGTGACTATAAACTTATCAAGAAGACTTAAATCAACATGTAGGTTAAATCACATTATTCACCCAAATATCCATAAATCATATCCACATAAGCACTCTAGATACCATAGGTTACTTACCTTTACCCACACTGACTAACCTAACCTAGACCAATAGGATAGTGATGTGTGTGTTTGCTCAGTTAAGGCTTTCTCCAATGTTTACCGAACCAAGTCCTTCTCCTGAGTGATACTTCCCCTCCATTCTGGAGGAGCAACCTATTCTTGCATTCACTTGGATCACCACAACAGTAGTTAGTCATTCACAAAATAATCATTTGCTTCATACATTTCATAGTAATAATAACTTTTAATACAAGACATCTCATTATTCCATTTCCAAACATATTTCATTCAAGGTTCACAATACACATTAATGTAAAGATTCATAATCATTCAAATATTCAAATAAATTAACCACTCTAGGTAAATAGTAAATGGATAGAAACACACGGGGTGTAACACACAATGCAGAAGAGAAAATCAGAACAAACCTAGTAGATGATCTATATAGTTCATTATCTAGAACATTAGCACAACATGCTATTGTCCCATCTACATGCTACTACCATTTCTGCACACTATTGTCCCCTTCATGTGTTGTTATCCTATACATGTGTTATTGCCTTGAAAGTCAACAAAAATAAACTATATGTACTAATGTTTAGACTTTATGTACATAGGAACACAACAACAAGAAATAGAAAATACTAGGAGCTTCCATAAATAACCAAAACCAAGAGAAATGATTTAAATAGTGATTTTAAGTTGAAATGAACTAAAAAACCTAAAGGATGAGAAAGAAAAAAACCTTCATATGTGAGATTTTAAAAAACCTATAGCTCTAACAAGGAAGGAAGGTTGGGGCTACTTAGGAGCTTGCTAAGAATGATTAAGCCCTTGTTTGGTACTTCTACCTCCATGAGCATCTAAGGACAATGAAATGTATGTGTGCACTTAATCTTAGGTGTGTTTACACTTAAGAGTAACAATTTAAATCAGGTCTTTTAGTATTAAACTTTAGGTCTACAAAAGCTCAAATCCCTAGTGTGTTTATGTAAATACAAATGGAATTAAGAAAAACCCTCTTTATGTTATCAACAAAGTTAAACACAATAAGAGCTCAAAATAATAATGGCAAAAATGGAAATAAAGAGAGAATTCAATAATGTAATCTCAAGCATCTAAATGGACATCAAATCTACTAGAATCACAAACACATGCCCTTGGGATTGAAATAAAAATGTGGAGAGCCAATACTAGAAGCATAGATTTTTCTCAAGAAACTCAAAATGTTAGAAGTGTTTCACAAGAAAATGCAAAAACTTGAAGACAGATTATCACTTGAAAGATAGGGAGTATATTGATTGAGACATTTTCAAAAATGTTATTATATTGGAAGGTGAAGAGGCATGCCCCCTAATTTGGTTGTCGGGATTTACCCAACTTTTGTTACATTGCATGCATAACTACAACAAGGTGACCAAAACTAGAGAAAAATAGTTGTATTATTGAAAAGTTGATGGACACTAGTGTGTTATATGAACATCCACTTAAATTACACTGGTGTCCAAGTATAATAGTCTTATAAAGATTTTAAATGATAGCATGACACCAGACTAACACAAAAAACAACTTGACTTATATAGAAAGGCTAAGGACATACAAAAACACAAAATTCACTATGTTCTTTATTGCTAGGTAATCCTAATAAGGGTGGCCAATCCAAGCAACTCTTTATACCTGGGACCCCAAGCTATTAATGCTTTAGGGAGAATATTGACAATGTGTGTGGATATGTGTGGTTGTACATGTTAAAGTTCAAATATGCCCCTTTCAATAAATACATAAAATTGTAGTATGTAAATGATTTTAAGGTAGAAAAGGGGGATGTGAAGGATCTCTAGGAAGCATATGTGATTGGATATGCCCCCAAAGCTACCAATGGGTAATTCCTCTAAATAGAGGCATAGAAGATAATTCTATTGTAAAAGAAAAGCATGTTGCATTAAAAATCATGCTCATGTGGAATAACAAAGATGAAAGGAAAAACAATGCCACACAACAATAAGCAACATCAGATGAAGACACACAAAGGGATCTATATGGGTAAGTGTACAAAGTTGGGTAGCCAAAAAGTGGCCAAACAAGTTTTGAAACAAATTAATAAATGTAACGCAAGCACGTTATAATGCATTAACATTATGGCTTAGAAATCTTGAGCCTATAACATGCACCTTTTATAAATGCCTTAAAAATAAACAAAAACTGTGTGCTCTATTTTTTGAGTTTATAACGCACTGAAATTATAATGCACATGCATTTCATTTGAAGTTTCTTTGGAATCCAACCCTTCATGTAAGGTCCCTAAAGACACGTTTTACATAAAACATACAAAAACAAGAAAATCTCAAGCATGCTCACATCAAGTTTGCACATTTTAAGACATTATTATGAAAAAACTAATATGACGACATTAAAATCTCTCTTACCTTACTAACTATGTAATTTTTTCTACAATTCAAATAAATTAAGGTTTTGATCTTCAATTACTTTTGCTAGTGTCTTCATTGTTTTCCAAAAACCCATGTATAGTTTTTTTGGTGTCCTTTTTGATCTACCAATCAAAATTTGAAACAAATTACATTTTTATATTTTAGACTCCATTCTATACACATTTTAAAAATATATTTTTAATTAGTTTTCTCAAAATTAAGGGGGAGGCATGCTCAATTTTTTATTTTCCAGGGTGGGTCCACTTTGAAAATTAGTAGAAAATTGACATAAACTATGTGATGTTAGCTAACTTTCTACTAAAGGGATTTGTGAAATACTAAAAACATTCAACATTTTAGGGGGAGAAAACTTGATGGTATGTTATATTTTTTGACAAAAATAGGAGCACTTTGTGTGATCCCCCTATTTGACCCTATTATTCTCCACCTTTTTCTTAGAAAACGTAGTTTCAAAACTAGATTTTGAGCTCTACTGATCTTGTTCTTGTGACATCTTAAAAATTTGACCATAGGTCTCTTGAGTTATTCATTGAATATTAGTTTTTCCCTATTTCAAGAAAACAATTCATCACTTTTGATGCCCCTTTGGCCTAGAATTTCCATGCATATACCCATATGCCTAGGGTCAGTATGTATATATGAATGATACGATTAGGGAATAGGGATGGAACTTGTTGATGGGTGTTTTTGCACACAACAAATTAGATGAAATACTAGGTACCTCCCCTCTCTTGAAAGGAATCTAATCTGAGTAACCCAGAAAAAGACTGACCCAAGGTTTATACTGTTAGTCCTTGACTTGTGTTACACCCCATGTGTTTCTATCCATTTACTATTTACCTAGATTGGTTAATTTGTTGGAATATTGAAATATTATGAATCTATGCATTTATGTGTGTTATGAATTTTGATTCGAATATGTTGAAAAATGCAATAATGCAATGTCTTGTATTAAAAATAGTTATTGTTAATAAATGTATGAAGCAAATGATTATGTTTTGATCAGCTAACTACTGCAGTGGTGATCTAAGTGGATGCAGGAATAGGTTGCTACTCCGGGAAGGAGGGGAAGCATCACTTAGGAGGACTTGGTCTAGTAAACATTGGAGAAAGCCTAAACTGAGCAAACATGCACACCATTATCCTATTGGTCTAGGTTAGGTCAGTAAATATGGGTAAAAGTAAGTAACCTATGATATTCAGAATGTTTGTTTGGATATGACTTTATGAGTGTTTTGAATGAGGAATGTGGATTAGTCTAAGTGTCGAATGAAGTCTTTTTTATAAGGTTTAAAATTGCAAATCAACGAGGTATGAACACGAAATGATTATATATACACATGTGTAGACATATGTCCACAATTAACTCATAGACATAAGAGTATCAAGGGATGAAGGACATCTGTGTGCATGTGTGTATATGTGCATTTCATATTCATATGTCGTCAGTATTTACGTGGATGTCTTTCATGTCATTAATGAATATGTGGACCTCATTTCGCCAGAGGATATGAGAGTAATGAGTTTTATGTGATGGTGATATATTATATATCTATATATATGTATATAATAGCTAATAGCTATTACATACATACATACATACATACATACATACATACATATATATATATAGATATATATATATATATATATATATATATATATATATAATTGTTATGTGTTTTGGTATACTGATGAATTAGCAAATGTGAATATTTGGATTCTATTATCAAATGATATTTTATTAAAGGGTGTGTGTGTGTGTGTGTGTGTGTGTGTGTGTGTGTGTGTGTGTGTGTGTGTGTGTGTGTGTGTATACATGTTACATGATGGTTATGGCACTGTCATAAAGAGGCACGCAACAATGAAACAATGATAAGCATTTTAAATAGCACTGGTTTAAGTGCATATATTGGAGCATGTGTTAATATTATATGGAGCATGTTAGTGTGCCTTATAAAGTTCTATATGCAACATATATCTTATAGCATTATTATCATTTCATAGTGTATATAAACTCAAACTCTTTGGCTACAAATAGACTATGTCTTTGAGCACTAGAATGGGTGCTTAGCAAGGAAGCACATGTTAATATTTACTTGGAGATTTTGGTTAATATTAAATAAAGCATGGTATATGCCTACTTAAGCGCTATAGGCATCACATTTCCATGAAGCGTATGACTCATACATATTATTATTACTTAGTCTAAAAATCTATGACTCTTGGCAGTGCACAACTATGAGCATTGTTAATCATTCCAAAGTATATTTAAAAAAAAATCTTGAGTATGCTTTGACTTGGTCATAGCTTGGGAATAAATCTGAGGCAGTTATGTTTAAAAGAGAGTCTTCATATGGGTTCCAACATATGCTTTGACTTAGCCTTTGTAACCAGTTTTGCTACAAAATAGGAAGCATGGTTGATTTTGTGTCACCTTTATGAAGTGGTTTTAATCTTTTAGAAGTCTATTTTCTATATTTTGGCTGAGTTGTTTCATAAGTGTCCTCTTATGTGTCATTTTTCATTGATTCTTTTTGCCACCTCTAAATCTGTTTTGAAATGGGAGGACATGTGGCTAATTTACAAGCTAAATTGTAGCCTAAGTTCTCTTAGTTTTCTTGTATAAAGAGGAGAGCATTCTCATTCTATTCTACACCATTTTTTCTAGCCAAGAGATTTCTTATTTTGTTGTTGCAATTCTGAGTTGAGTGTTGTGAGATTTTTGTTATTTTATTGTGCATTATGAGAGGAAGCATGGAGGATTAGGGAGAGAGTTGATTTGTTTGAAAGGGAGATTTAGTTCGTTGGAAGGATCTTGAGCAAGGAATTTCATTGATCTATTGGAGCCAATATCATAGGCATGTAGAATTCTTATCCATTATGCATTACTATTTTTAAAGGCTATATGTGTTTGTTTGTTATTGATGAATGAATTGTTTGTTTAATGACTTAAGTGTTTATTTGTTTGTATAAACGTATATATGTATATATCTAGTAAAAAATAATAATGTGAATGTGAAATTAATCTCCGTAGTAGAGATATATGTCTATGGGGACTTTTATGAGTAATTATTAGATTGAGTATGAATAGTTATTTGTTTAATGTGAAAGAATAGTAAAACTATATCTTGAAAGTAGTATTACTTTGACATATGTGTCATAGTAAAACTTGGGAATAGGTTAATCTTAGATTAGTGAACCTAGAATGGATGAGTAGAGTTATGCTAGGTATTTGTTGATCCATGGGAGGGATAACCTAGAATTGTTAGTGGGGTTATGCCTGGATATGTTGATCCATAGGAGGAAATAACCCAAATGTCTTTGCAAATCAAGCTTGAATGATGGGTAAGCATGTGATGCCCATTTCGAGTTAGGGTGATGAAACTTTGGCAATAGTAGTGTAAATAGCGAACATTTACATTGTCAGTTCACTATGATCCAGGTTTACATTCTACGAAGGGCAATCATGCTTGGGGTTGTAGCCACAATGTATGATAGTACTAGATATGTAGGACACAACATCAACTCAGTTTAGGCTATTCTTTGAGGTCACCATACCAATCCCTTCGTCGTAGGGTAGGGTTGTTTACCTGTATGGTAAATGTGCGAGGGATTGTAGTTAGTCCATGGTTGGTGGAAAAGCGCTTGAGTGATGCTTCCCCTCATGCAGTTGGCAGCCAGGATTTGAAGACAGACATCAGAACCATTTTGTATCTATACTTTTAGTTAGCTCTCTGAAGCTTGTATGTAACTATTTTATGAAAAAGTTGTATCGAGAAATATTTATTTCTCTTAATGAGGAAATGTAATTTGATTATGCAATGGGAGTTTGAAATATGTTTCAAATGTGCATCTTATCGAATGAATTCAAGGAAAAATTTTATAGTTTTTACTATCAGTATCTTGAACATTATACTTTTGAGTTAAACTTAGTAAATCTTAACTTAGAACAAGTGGCATATTACATGTGGGATCAGAGCTACCAGATTCAGCTCTAGAGCCTATGTGCTCACTATGCCTTCCTACCCAACATTATGAGATTATAATGTTTGAAATTGGTTTTATGCCAGAATGACATAGGCGAATAACCAAGAAAATTGCAAGTGTTTAAGAGAAAACCAACTGAGGAGTTAAGACTCAAAGAGTCAATTTAATTCTATTGAGGATATATAATGGAAAGATTTTGAGACTTTAACTAGAAAGGTAAAACCATGGTCAATTGCTAATTAGACTAAGAGCTTAGGTAGAGCACTGTCTGTATGAAGTTAAGATCACTTTTATGTCTCAAGAACTTTAGGATGAAAGATATAGAAGTAATAAACTAGGTGCAAAAGCAACCGAGTATGGAAGATTCTAGAAATTGTATGAATGATACGTAGAAAAGATGGGTTCTTGTCTAAATTCCTAGATGGCTTGGAATGAGCCAAGTGGATTAATAGGATCATTAAAGGATAAGTAGTGATATATTGGCATAAAATGCTGAGAAAAATATCATAGGACTTGGAAATGCTTTTGTTTTCTAAGATTCATGAGGAAATCAATTGTCATATACAAAGAATTGTGCATAAATAGAGGAGAATAAGAGTTCCTTAATGACTCATGAAGCCTATTGGAAAAGGTTTCAATGTGTAGTAGAGGATATAAGTAAAGAGGATCCTCACGGGGAATATTTTGATGAATAGAGATTGGGATTAGTATCATTATTTTAAGAGTTTGCATGAAGGTTGCAAGATAATTCATAACAATTACAAGGAGAAGTTATTAGTTATTCTCATGGAATTTTGGCTAGATGGTTGGGAACTATGTATTTTGTCTCTTGATAGAGCTAGAAAGTATAATTCCAATGTTGAATGTAATCATCACCAAGATATTTAGTCAAGTTTTGAATAAGTAACCCATTCTGTGAGGTAGGGAATAAAGTTTTGTAAGACAGAACGAAGGGAAGAAATATGTGTTCTAGCTAAAGTCTTTGTGTGATACTGTAACACCATCTTATAATATCATCTATGTGATGAACGATAGATATTCCATGATGTAAGAGTGGATGTGTTTAACCTTTTGATTTTTGAGCATAGTGAAAGTCTTAAGGGACTTATTTATATGTTGTGCTTGTAACACAATTTCTAAACCACTATAAGTTTTTGGTAAACCTGAGTGCAGTACAACAATCTACTCCCTTGTTAGTGACTCACTTAGTCACGTAGTGCATAGTAAGTGTTCCTCTGGATTTTGATACTTTTTTTGATTTTTGGTAAATCTCTTTTAATTCTTGCTAAGATTGACATTGTTTTATTCCTTTATTTTGGAATGGGCTAGACACTTAATTTTGAAAGTTGTTTATTTTACAACTAGTTGGTCAAAATTTGATTTATTGTCAAAATTGAGCTCATTCTTTTGACTTATTGTTGAAAATTAAATTTCTTATACTTTGTTATTGATTTAAATTATTATGGTGGCTATACTAGAACATTTGAGTTGTTCACTATGTTTTGTACAATGTTTACCTCTGTCATGTCCTGGATGGACCTCTGGTAGATTGTGTGGGGAGTAAATTGTAGAGAATGCACTTGGAATATCTCTAACCCTTTATAATTAAGAAACCTTGTGTGGAAAGAAATTCAATCCACACCTTAAACAAGTCACCCAGAAGTAACTAAACCCCTAATCGATGAGAAATCTTTTTATTTCTGGAAAAGAATGAAGAAGTGATACTGCAATATTTGAGCACTAGAAAGTTAAGACTGAACATAGGCATCCAATATGGTATCCTATGTCTTGAATTAAGCTAAAAATCATAGAATTCCTAGATGATCTCGGGAACTAGGTATCTTTGCAAGGGACACCTAGAGAAGTTAGGCTACGACAAATATCAATTGTGCAATGGTATAGAGCAAAGAAGAAGGGTTGTCAACTCTTTGCAGTTAAAATAGAAAAACTATAGGAATACAAAGATGTTATTAATCAAATAAGTGTGGCTTATTCTATACCACAAGATCTCCAAGAAGCTGAGGATGGAGAATTGGAGGATGTAGAAAAGGCGGATATGGAAAAATACCCTATCCTATGAGATTTTGTGGATGTATTTCTAGAAGGACTACTTGGATTGCCTTCTAAGAGAGTGTTCAACTTCTTCATTAACATAATTCCAGGGTCAGAATCTATATCCAAAGTGCCATATAGGATGACAATGATAGAATTTATGGAATTAAAATCACAGTTGGAAGAATTGTTATACAAGGGATTAATAAGACCTAGTGTTTCACCTTGGGGAGCACTAGTGATCTTCATAAAGAAGGAATATGGGACAATGCATTTGTTGAGTACTAGTTGCTCAACAAGGTGATGGTAAAGAATAAGTATCCTTTACTACGTATCAATGATCTCTTTGATCAGCTGCAGGAAAAGCGAGTTATAGCTTGTAAATCGAGAAAGTTAAAACTTTATGAACAAAATTATGAGTCACATGATTTGTAATTATCAGTAGTAGTGCATGCACTACAGATATGGAGACACTATCTATTGTGGAAACCTTTTGAATTAAAAATAGACCATCATGGTTTGATGTATCTATTTACTCAACCCAATCTGAATGCAAGATAAAGAAGGTGGTTAGAACTGATATCAGACTATGATTTCAACATTAACTATATCAAAGGAAATAAGAATAGAGTTGTTAGTACTTTAAGTTGAGGAAGGAATATATCTTCAATGGGATCTACCTAAACTAACTTTGAAAGTTAAGTATTGCAAGGATCTAAGGGTGATGAGATCTATGAACAAGCCAAACAAGCACTCTTAGTTAAATTGCAAAATAAAAGTTATGAGGATTTTTTCTTTGAACCTAATGGTTTATTGAGGTATAATGGAAGAATTTATGTACCTTATTCTGGTGAATTAAGGAACTTGGTATAGAAGGAAGTACATAATGCACCATACTCAGGACATCCTGGTGTCACTAAGATGTTAGCAAATGTAAAGCCGTTATATTTCTGGAAGGGAATGGAAGGGGATGCCATAAGATTTATGGCAAGTTGTTAAAGAATAAAGGTAGCACCGTTTATACCAGAGAATTTATTGAGTGGAGCACCATTGTTAGCTCACAAATTTGTGCAGGAAGTGTTTATATTACACAGAGTTCTTGAGAAGATTATCTCAGATAGATATGCGCATGTGACAACAAGGTTTGGGTAAACTGTATTTCCAATGCTTAGAACTAAACTTAATGTAAATACAACTTATCATCCTGAGAACAGATGGTTAAACTGAGAGAGTTAACCAGGTTTTGGAGGAATTGTTTGAATATATTGCATGGATCAACATTATAAGTGGGAAGAGTATCTACCACTGGTGGGATTTGCTTATAAAAATTTCTACCATTCTGCTGTCAAGATGACTCCATTCAAAACATTGGACAGAAGAAGATTTCGAACTCCTATAAGCTAGGGAAGCTAGAAGATGGGATTAGCATTAGTCCAGAAATGTTGTCAGGAATAGATGAAAAGATCAAACTGATCAGAAAAGATTAGCAGAAAACTAATAATGAGTAAAAAAGTTACGTTGATGCTAAGTGTATACTAAGACAATTCTCAGATAAAGAATAAAAGTTCTTTTGAGGTTCAAACCCTAGAAAAGTTTCATTAAGTATGGAATGTATTCCTAGATATAAAGAGGTCCTCGAAATTCTCAAAGTTAACAATACAATTGATTACAAAATGATTCTAATAATAGCTACTGCCAGGAGGCACAATGCTTTTAATGATTTAAATTTGATATATATATATATATATATATATATATATATATATATATATATATATATATATATATATATATATATATATATATATATATATATAACAGATGATTATTATATTATTAGAATGTTTTACAAGTACAAATGTAAGGCCCCTTACCCACTCCTTTAAACACCTTCTAGTCTGTATTCGTTTCCTTGTGGCTCTTGGTATATTGATGTATTTAAAGTGGAGAACTAGTTGTGTTAGTTCTTTCTCTCTCTTGATGAAGGTAAAGAACTCTAGCTCTTTGATGAATTGCTTTATAATGCACATTCTTTCATATGCATACATTATCCATTTTGTGGTGGTTAAGTTGTGTGATTACATATTGAACTTTTCCATAACCTATCATTATGTTTACAACATAGTGATGTTATATTGGTGAATGCAATTTGGAGAAAGCTTTAGTTGATAAATATAAACAATGGTTAATTTTATTTCGTAATTCTTTTTATAGCTCCTTTCATGATTTGGAGTGTGTTTTCAGAAGTTACTTTGATATTGTTCTTGGACTATGTTTTAATGTTGTATTATGGTTAGTGATAACCAACTAGCTTGTTATATGTGATTTATGTGAAATAAATTCAGTAATTGAATCAAGGAAGGTGATGCCTACAGTGATGTTGTGATGATAAGATAAGTTTTAATTCAATTTGGAAATAATATTTTGAATATGACTAAGTTATGGCTTCCTGGTTATAACTCTACATTAACCATGAAAATTAGGTAAGCCCTAATATTTCCAAATTTCAATTTAACGTATATCTATTTATTTTATTTATTTATTTCCTATTACTTATCACTTTATTACTTGATAGCCATATTCCCCTATAATTCCATAGCACATGTTTATTTCATTATTATTAAAGTGTCTTAGTGGCATTATAGAGCGAGTCAAATACCTCTTTATTTAGTTATAAGTATAAATAGTAGTTATAAGTATAATTGATTTATGGCTTTACACCTTTCTTGAGTCCCACCTTAGTTTGATTAAATATTTCAATAAAATTATAAGTGGGGCTTTAAACAAAATCAAATAATTTTATATTTTAGTAAGTTAAGTGGAGCCCTCATGAAATTAAGGCAAAGTGCTCATAACAAGTATTAAATAGGGAAATGTTTTTATGTGAGCGTGTTTTCAGGATAAACTCATTTTGATTAGAGCATTGCATGCCAAAAGGTGACACCTCCCTAAATTTTTCTACAAAAAGCCACCATGTGCCCCATCATGCCTCCTCATCTTGTATACGTGCTTTGTCTAGAGTTCCACCATTTTTCATGTTTGGCCAGACCACCATTTTTCCAAGTTTCTTTACAGAGGAAGAAAAAAGATGAGAGTAAAATAATTTGTGGGCAGATTGTGTGTCATAGAACTGCGGGGCTTGGGAAACTGGGTAGAAAAGGAGGGGAATCTAGTTTGAAAGCTCTCTGAAATGGGTCAAATTCACCTCTTCAACAATTTCAATATCCAAAGAACCCAAGAATGTGGCTTGGTGGATCCCCATCATACACTGCACACACTTCCCAGGACTGAAGGACACATTCCTCGCAAACCATTCAGGTTAGATTGTTATTTGTATTTGTGCATATTTGTGTCAAGTCTTGGATGAGATATGTGCTGGCTGCATGAAATCTCTAGGGGTTACACTACAAGGATTCAATTGGAGATATCCTGAAAAATTAGGGAGTGTGTCTTTCTCAACCCTTCTCGTTGTGCTTGAAATGTTTTAAATAGTTAGAAATGGCTTTGAATATCTCATATATTGTCATGGTTTTAAAATAACAAATTAGATTAAATTCTTTTTAGTGAGGATTTGGGTAAATTCTTCCCAAGTAACAGAAATATGTTTAAAGCTCCTTTTTAACTGGTTTAAAGTTTGCATAGCCTACAATTTTAATTTCCTGTTAAAACACCTTTCTTTGAGGCATTCTATTAACCAATTCATGTGCTTTCTCTAGGATTTCTTTTTGCTCATCTCCCAGTGCCCCTGCAACTCCAGCATGTGACCAAAAAAATAATTCCCTTTCCATTATGCTTTGATGTATGTCCTTTTATTATTACTGTATACACCTAAAATTGGCATGACTCTACTTAAATAAATATTTTAAATATTTATTTTATCATTCACAATCTTCTATCAATAAATAAATAAATTTATTTATTTATCTGATTCATCTCTTCTCATTTAATTAAATAAGTTACATTTATTTAATTAATTAAATTCATCTGCATCAACTACATTCTTCTAAATAATTAAATAATTTCAATTATTTAATCAAAACCTTTTATTCTTCCAAATTTAAATAAAATGTAAATTTTATTTAAATAAAATCTTAAATATCCACTAAATAAAATATACTTTTATATTTTATTTTATTCTTCAAAAATCTCCACAAAATAAAATATATTTCTATATTTTATTTATTCCTCTCAATTATCTGTAAAATAATTAAATAAATTCATTTATTTAATTATGCTTTCTATCTCTTCGAAAAATAATTCTTATCTTCCAAAAATAATCTTCCTCTTGTCACAAAAAAGCAAAACTCTGAGTTACAAAAGCAAAATCAGTTTTAAAACATCTTTAAAGCAAATCTTCTCTTAAATTAGAAAAATAAATTCTAATTTAAGAAAATCAAATCTTATCCTCATCAAGAGAGAAGTTAACTCAACTAAGCTGCTTTCAGAATGACATGTGTCCTTCTTCTATTGGATGCACATTCCTCAACAATCCTCCTCCATTGATTCCTTCTTTTCTTCTCAAACATTGATCTTCCCTCACTCTCTTCTATAAATACAACATTCTTCTCTTCATTTCATATCTGGATTTTGTGTAAACTTATGCTGCAGAGATATCAGCGCGCCTTTGGCACCCCTACTCCCATTTAAGCATTCTCATTCATACTCTATTTCTGTATTTGAAGCTCATCTTCAAATACATAAGTATCACAACCATTCTTCCTTTGTCATCTTCAACAAGCAAGCAAGCAACTAGCTTCTGAGGGCTTCACAATCAAGATCAAAGAAAGATAGGTGAACTACGGAAGGCGAAAGGTAAAGGTGCAAGTTATTATTTGTTATTTGTTTTAATCTCCTTTTATCTTCAGATTTCGTAGATGTTTGGGTTTTTATAATCTTTTTTATTAACCTATTTTCCCCCTCACATTTTGGCACCCACCGTGGGGCCCTTGCCCCTCTACTAATCAAAAAATCTAAGTTTTCTTGTAGACAGGTCTGTAAAGGTGAACAGGTCTCTAATAGAGAGTTTTTGTGCATTCAACTTTTGAAACGACGCATACACCTCCTGAGGCTACGTATCTAATTTTTTGGCACATCTGACCTCCGCAGTTGCACATCCAACCTCCAAAGTTGCGCATCCAACCTTGGCTATGGCACCTGAGTTCAACTTGCACATACACTCTATCTAATTGCGCATCTATCCAAGTTGCGCATTTACCCTATCTTTTTGCGCATCTGTTCTGTCAAACAGCGCATCTGTTGTTATTGTGCATATACCTCGTGATATTGCACATCTACTTTCTATTCTTGCGCTTCTGTACAAAGATGCATACACTCCCTATTTCTGCACATTCAGGTTGTAGTGTTGCACATCTATCTTATGCTTTTTTGTTGTACGGTTTCTGATTTTTGCATGTTGAGCTAACGTCGATTTTGCAGGAGTAGTGGCTGGATTAGGTCATCCAGATATGTTGCCTAAGTTCACTTAGGCTAACTAGGGATGAAAGTAACAAGTGCATTTCATAACAAACTTCACATAGTTTTCTAACTAGGAAGGAAGTAACTGAACCTTAGTGCTATTGGTGTATTGTTGATTTATTTTCTAGTTTAACCACTGCTATCTTTAACAAACAGGAAATGAACAATGCTATGTCTTAATCACTTTCAAAGTTAACAAACAGGAAATGAATATTTCTATGATCTAAACACTTCCAAGTTAACAATCATGTGAGTGCACAAGTAGAGTAGCCCATTTAGTTTTTCTATTTTTAACTAGGTTGGATTAACAAGTGTCTTTTGTGCTTGTGAATGACAATAGGCTTATGCTCTCCCCTTAACTGGGTGATCAAAGTGCTAGACTTGTCATTCTATTTGTCAAACCTTTAGGGGGGGCTGCCCTTGGATGCACATTTGTCCAAGTGGGAATGACCCTGAGTGGTAACAGGCTAAAGCCAAGCCCTACCAAGCCACTTAAAATAAATTGTGCTTGAGGTGAAAACCTCAAGCAACGAGTGCTACTGTGTTACACCGATAGCCAACCTCCCCCAAAACCCTCATAAGCGTAACCCTTTGAGGCTGGGAGACTCCATAACGGAGAGTAGCGCCGCCGCATGTGTAACCACTTGAACGGTTGCCCTAACTAAGAACCAATTGTGTAGCAAGCCAAAAACCCCTATTCATTGATGCAAAGGGCAGAGCTCTTAAAGCGGCCTCGATTCAAGTGACTCTTAGTAGAGGTAGCAGGGACAATCCTAAAGTTCGGTGTGGGGACGAGCCTAAGGAAACTTGGATCTAGTATGTGTGAGAAGTGAGTGCCATGGAGGGGAGCCGATGCTACCATATCCTGGAGCTACACGCTTTGAGTGGCACAGCTAGAGGATTCAATGAATATTGTCCCATCCAGCCTAGGTTGTACTTGTCTTTGAGTCAAAATAGCCCAAAAACACAAAAAAATATAAAAAGATAAAAATCATGGAAAACTTCTATGTGTTTGCTGTGTTTTTGCCATAATTGAACATCAACATCATCAGAAACACCAAATTTTTCAAACCAAAAACAACAAAAATCCTGAAAACGATCCAAAATTTCCAAAATTCAAAGAAAGCAAACAATTTAGCCAGAGTTGTGCATCTGCACCGACTTTTTGCGCATTTGAATTGACTTTCTGTGCATTTGCTAGTATTGCGCATCTACACTCTATTTTGGTGCATGCAAACTTCACCAGTGTTGCACATATATATCGACTTTTTGCGCATCTGCCTTTTGCTGTTACGCATCCAAACCAATAAGTTTTTCCGGTCTTATGTCTATGGCAAACCAATTAGAATATATCAATCAAAAACTTCAATATCTACAATTGCAAATAAACTCAGATCCCTCACCCCAAGATTGTGTAGCAATTTCTCAACAAATGCAAGTCTTACAATAGGAAATGGCAATCTTGCAAGCTAAGTGTGCCAGTACTAGCTACACCTTGCCCCAAAATCATATATCCTTTTCCCATACTCATGACAAGGAAAGCACCACTTTAAGTCAGAAATCATATACCACCCTATCTACTAGTCCTCCTTCGCCACCTTCTAAGACGCATATTCCAAAACATACCAATTCTACACCAACACCACCATCTAGTTCCTCAAACTCTAAATGGATGACCAAAAAAGAATCAGATGAGTGGTGGGAAAGAGTTTTTCCAAAGTTATACAACCAGAGAAAAGCTAGAGAGAAAGCTAAATCCCCTCATTCACCTATCCATACACCTACCAATGATGTGATCCAAGGGCTACTAACAAAGAGTCAACCATGTCCCCAAATTCCGGTCCTTAACCTTACCAAAAATCATTCATGTAATCCGCAACCCCTGGAGCTTATTGAAGAACCTCCTACCATGCACCAAAGTCAAGGTCCATCGCATCTTCATGTTGTCAACCAAGAATCTATCCAAGAGGTATCCACTTCAATTCAAAAACACCAAGAGTTATGTCAAGAGCACACTTTAGAGCATGTGGAAACATCCACCCCTTGTCTAAATCAAGATCAAAGCACTCCCATCCAACCCCAATATAACCTCTATATTTTCAATGATCCTATACCTATACATGAGCAAGAGATCCAATTTCCAACCATGCATAACCTATATCAAGATACTACCTTTGATGAAGAAGCTATCCCTGAGCAACTTGATCCTATGCATGAACTAGAGATCCAATTTCGGCCCCCTATAACCTCTATCTTCTCTATGATCAAGATATTATCGTTGATGAAGAACTTATACAAGAGAACATTAATCCCATCATACTAAATCCTATCTATGATGAAGATCCTATCTATGATTAAGCAGACCATGATGATATTCTTAGCCCACTTTATGCATTCCATGGTGCTGAGCCTATCCATCTTCCATCTAGTCCTATCCATACTCCAACAACTTCCACTTCCTTTGATGAGACGCATATCTCCCAAGTGAGCATAGAAGATCAAACCAAAAATACTCTCCTGCCTTCCATTATCGACCATGCTGCAAATCCCCCACCATATATCCTTGGTCTTAACACCTTCATTCATGAGTGTTCCTCCTTAGAACACCAGCCACCTTTATCCTCTATCCCACCTTCTTTATCCAATAAGGAACTTGTATCTAGTGTTCCACCTACACATAATCCCACTGTCCACTGCATACTCCAACATATGAACTATCAAGGTAAAGGCTTAGGCCTTCACGAACAAGGTATCTTGGAGCCTGTCCATGTCAATGTTCCTCCTCCTTCATATGGCCTTGGATACACACCCCAAGGTAAACAATCTCAAGATGTTGGTACTTCCTCCGCTCCTCCAAAGTCCCCACTTTTTATCGCAAACCCTATCATATCCTCAAAATGTATGTCGCCATTCCACCTCCATCATCATATAATCATCAAAAGCATGTGACCATACACCTTCCACCATCCAATCTACCTCCGCTACTTCCAACTCCTAATATCCCTCCATACATTTTACCACCACTTCTTCCAACACCTTATTTGCCCATCTATAAATCTTCTAACAATCCCAATCATGACCAACCAATGCACATGTTGTCTAAACAAAGGGCTTCCACAAACCTCACTTCCACCATCCCAAGAGAATTCAACAACAAAAATCTGGATGCTTCTACCTACAAAGTCAAAAATCCTAAGAGTCCTCATGACCTAGGATATAACATCCAAGAATCAAAGAAACATCCTTCTCCGGAGCTGCATATACCCACACACTTATATGCCAAACTAAAAAAGGTGTGGGTCCGCATCCAACAAATGGTTACCTCTGATGCTGCATTAAAGTTGTATACACCCAAACCCATACCTCCAAAGGTACTATCTAAAAGAAAAATGGTTTGGGTACCTAAGCAAAAAGCACTCCAGTTACATGAGTCATCTACCTCTCAAGAATCTCAACCATCCACTTCCTCTTGTTCCATCCAAAAGTCTCAAATTCTTCCATCCCATATGGCAAGCAAAAATCAGAAAAATACTCAGTCTATGTCGAACCCTACATACCTACCTCATTCACCCACAAGCAAAAGTCTCCATTGCTTCATCAACTACTTTCCCATCACCAACTTCAATGTTTATCACAGTATGTGCAACTGTTGGTCATGATTCCCTTCCATCCCACAAAAATTTTCGCATACCTTCATCTCCCCCTCTTCCACTACTATCCTACATATTTCCTTCATCCTATGGTCCATGCTTTTGCATAAACCTTCCTTCCATCCTTGCACAAATCCTTCTATATTCTGCATCATCATCCACTCTTGCACCTTCCATAATCCACTATCTACATACTCATATCTCACTTTCATGCAATCCCTTACCAACATCTATGAGCACACTTGACATAGTCCATGCGACAACCTCTATCTAGCGGGACTATCACCTTTCATGGAACTACATACTTGAGTCTCTCCTTTCTGTGTCCACCTTCTCCCATCCAAATATTCCAAAAAAAAAAAAAATCCCTTCATCCAATGGTGAAAATCTGGCAAACAGATGCCTTGGATAAGTACCATGATGAAAACCTGGCAAACAGGCGTCATGTGTAAGTTGATCTTCTATGTCACCTACACTTGGGGGCACCTTGTCTCATTAGCATATCACTTTTCTCCTACCAATTTCCTTTCATACCATTTCCTATCCTATTCCTCTATCCATTACATACCTATATGGTCCAGTCCATCCATCCTAATCTTCCATTCCTCTATTTTTCTTGATCTTGATAAAGATTGGGGGCACAATGTTGACACATGTTCTAGATGGCTCTTGACATACCTTATCCCTCCAAACCACGCAAATCCTTCACTATCCTCTCATCCTCCTCCTCCGTCTTAAGCATTGTCATGAAAAATCCTAAGTATTCTACCTACAATGGGGCACGTTTTTCCTATGCGACATAGTCCTTGGAGATCACATCCTTGATTCCTCCTATCCACTATTGCCCATCCTCATACCTACCCATTTCATTCCTTATCACCCATACATCTGCCTATCCGTGGTGTTTCCCTTGTCATTAGTATCTAGCATTAAGGCTATCCATAATTCTTATCCAGTATCCTGTCCACAGTGTCAGGCTAGCATAGCCTCTGTCATCAGTGTTGTCTGTTCCATATCTGATCCATAGCTATTCCATATATGTTCCATGTCTGACCCCTATCTGACCCATATATGTTCCATATCGTGTCTCATCCAATCCATATCTTAGGTCCATCAGGGTTCTTCCCGAACTACGTCACCTCTGAGCTATCACGTAGGCAAGGCCATTATCAATGTGCCCCTGAGGCTCCTCTTCCTGTCCATCCCATGTCTTGTCGTCTATCCCTCTATTCGTCCGTGTCCACACCCTTTCACCAAGCAAGCAAGCATAGCAAAATAGGCTACCCAGACCAAAAGTCTTGACACACAAACATCAACCTGTCCAAAGCAGTGCACCATACTGAAACACTCAAGCTAATTCTATATCAATTATGGAAAAAGGACACATCTAATGAAAGAATGTTTTGCTAATGGGTTAACTTACAAAGTCTTGGATTTTTATCATTATGTCTTCCTATGCTACTCGAGGATGCCAAAAGCTAGAGATGCTATGATGGTGGCATAATCATTTTCTTTGTCTGCTGCTTATGGATTAAACTTTAGTAATGTGATGACTTTCTGTCTGATAACATGATCAGCAAATGATCATCGAAGACTTCAGAGGTCTGAACATGAACAGGGGCAATCCTTGTCTGTTGAAACACAAGAAGTACTTAGGTCATCTAGATTCAAGTTTGACTAGATGCTTGTATCAACTTGCTATATCAAAATCCATGTAAGTAATACTCGGGTCATCTCGGTTTAATTATACCTAGATGCTTGTATTTTCTTACAACATTTTAAAAGCCCAATGATGAAATAAGCACTTCAAAATACTTGCTATATCAAGATGACAAATATCCATATCCATATCCATACCGTATCCAATTGTAGTTCATATCCATATCCATATCCATTTACATTTCTCCATATATCATCCAATAAAAATTCAAAATGCAGTGAATCAATGTTTACAAAAGCTTGTAATTTCTTCTATCAAGTCTTTCTTCTGTCAATCAAATTTCTATTTGTCTTCATATCTCTCGAGCAGTGATCAAAATCCATACCAATCGAGTCAAGTCAATCTTGTCAAATTATCCAATCGCAATCAGTGGTCTTGATCCTAATCTTGTTGTAAACCATATCAATCAGTCATAACTATCCTTCATGTTGCTCTAGGGATATATCGTTCCCTGCCATGACAACACTGTCGTATATTGTTATCATATCAAATGTCTTAGACAGGATGTTGCATTGTCGAAACCAGACCTGAAGTCTTATACGACATGTTTCATTCCTGAAACCAGACATCATCGATCTATATCATTGGTTTACCGCTTGACCGGGGCAATACCTTGCCTGTTCTTGTATCATTTGTGCATGCTGGCTTACTTGCTTGTGTGGGTCATCATTTTATCTTGCATCACATACCATTCACCTCTTTCTTCTGCATCCAACCATTTCTTCTCCTATTTCTCCTCTTCTTCATCGTGAGATTGTCCATCTCACGCCTTTCTACCGTCTCCCTGTCTAATCTCCCGAGGGAGCATCCTGTCATTAAACTTGTACCAGGGGAAAACTGGGGCATGTATCACTGTCGAAAATCTTATTCTTTGAAACAACGTGATAAAACACATTGCATCAAAGAGGGGCAAAATGTATACACCTAAAATTGACATGACTCTACTTAAATAAATATTTTAAATATTTATTTTATCATTCACATTCTTCTATCAATAAATAAATAAATTTATTTATTTATTTGATTCATCTCCTCTCATTTAATTAAATAAGTTACATTTATTTAATTAATTAAATTCATCTACATCAACTACATTCTTCTAAATAATTAAATAATTTCAATTATTTAATTAAAACCTTTTATTTTTCCAAATTTAAATAAAATGCAAATTTTATTTAAATAAAATCTTAAATATCCACTAAATAAAATATACTTTTATATTTTATTTTATTCTTCAAAAATCTTCACAAAATAAAATATATTTCTATATTTTATTTATTCCTCTCAATTATCTGTAAAATAATTAAATAAATTCATTTATTTAATTATGCTTTCTATCTCTTCGAAAAATCATTCTTATCTTCCAAAAATAACCTTCCTCTTGTCACACAAAAGCAAAACTCTGAGTTACAAAAGCAAAATCAGTTTTAAAACATCTTTAAAGCAAATCTTCTCTTAAATTAGAAAAATAAATTCTAATTTAAGAAAATCAAATCTTATCCTCATCAAGAGAGGAGTTAACTCAACTAAACTGCTTTTGGAATGACATGTGTCCTTCTTCTATTGGATGCACATTCCTCAACAATCCTCCTCCATTGATTCCTTCTTTTCTTCTCAACCATTGATCTTCCCTCACTCTCTTCTATAAATACAACATTCTTCTCTTCATTTCATATCTGGATTTTGTGTAAACTTATGCTGCAGAGATATCGGCGCGCCTTTAGCACCCCTACTCCCATTTAAGCATTCTCATTCATACTCCATTTCTGTATGTGAAGCTCATCTTCAAATACATAAGTATCACAGCCATTCTTCTTTTGTCATCTTGAACAAGCAAGCAAGCAACTAGCTTCTGAGGGCTTCACAATCAAGATCAAAGAAAGATAGGCGAACTACGGAAGGCGAAAGGTAAAGGTGCAAGGTATTATTTGTTATTTGTTTTAATCTTCTTTTATCTTCAGATTTCATAGATGTTTGGGTTTTTATAATCTTTTGGATTAACCTATTTTCCCCCTCACAATTACTGGAGATCTGACACCATGCACATTTTTATAGTGCAAGCCTATTTTTCACATTTCTACATTCAGTGTCACCAATAATCTCCTCTAGAAAATTGTCCCTATTTAAAAATGATGAAAATTCTTTCACATCTCTAGGAAAAGTTTCTCTTACAAAAATCTTGAAGCTAAAAATTGCTTGTTGTATGGCAATCAATACTCGAAGGGGCATATTCAACAAACTAAAACTTTTCACTATGAGGGTAGAGAAATAATTATCTTTCCATCTCTTCCATAGTAATAAGTAAATGTCCTAACTTTAGAAAATTACTCTACTGCTTTCTTTTTCCATGCAAGTTAACCAGCAGTCAATAAATTCATCCAAACCCGATAGTATCAATATCATTAGTGGGATTAACTTCTTATTCAAATCCTCCATTATTAACATTATTAATATGATCATTAATGTTCTATTTTATTATTATTATTATTTGGGTGGGCTTCACGAAGTAAGTTGGATGAGGCATTTTATTAAGCTATGCTTTATTTTAGGTTTGAACCTACTCAACTATGGAAGCCCTAATGCCTTCCCATGCTTCGCTCTCAGTCTAAGTTAATTGATGTTTCTACGTTGGGTGTATTAGAGTAAAAATAAAAATATTATTAAGGCTCAGTTGACTCCTAAACATGGACATCATATGAAAATTTAAAAGGTTCAAAACTCAAACAATAAAGGTAAATTAAGGTCTTCTCTTGTTTTCCGAGTAAGATAGGCTGCCCGGATCTAAATATCACCTTTATCAATTTTATATATGTTGAAAGGGAAACTTGTAGTTTTTAAACAATATGTAATCTTTTCTTGTAACCTTGCTTTTTTTTAATATCCCTGGTAAAACTTGTTTCTTTGATATGACTTTTGACATATAGGTTGAAAAGTGAACAGCTCAAACACTTGACACATATTATTGTAAATTGGCTACTATGTGGTAATTAACCTTCTTATAATATTTAGTATTATAAGCAACTCTAAATAAAATTTATTTGATAAATATATATAAGAAAAATAACTTAGAGAAAGCTTGAGTATGCATATTTGTATCTTTGTATTTTAATACACTATCTGTTGCATCTATTGTGATTTGGCAGACTTGAATATTATGTCATTTTTTTCATTTTAGAACAGCTTTTTCATGTCTATCAATCCATGTAATATTTTTCTGGGTTTTATTCCATTTTCAATTAGCTATTCAAAACATTTTGAATTTTGAATTTTATTTAAAAATGAGAAAGTTGTGTTTGTTTTAATAACGTTGGGTAGTTTTGTTTTACCTAGTTAAGATAGTTATTTACTTATCTACCTTGCATAAAAATAATACCAATTTGGAGTGCTCTAATCAGTGACCTGTAGCTTTAATATTTTATTAAGATTGGTTGAGATGTAACCTTTTCACTTGCAGAGAAGAATAACATTTTTTTTTAATGGAACTTAGGCTGACATTCTATTTTATTGATTAATTAATTATAGTCAATAAATTTTTTTATTGAGGGATATGTTAGAATTGCTAAGTCAGTGGTATTTGGTAAAAGTAAGATTTAGGATCTTAGCAAATGTTCACATAGTTATATGTAAATTTAGCATTGATAGTGTCTTGCAGCTATCTAATGAATTTATGATTGAATGTTAGTGAGGAAATAATGTGTGAATCTTTTTCTTGGTAAAATAAGTTGAATGATTTCTATATTTTAATTGTTGTTCTCAAACTTAGTCCTCCACTCTCATGTGCTAGAAATCCCATTTCAATATGTGTTAGTTCAATAGATCATTTGTGTTAAAAATACATGGATGATGGTTTCTCCTTGAGGAAATATAAGTTTATTCCCTAGAGTTTAATTAATTATGGTTGTTCAAGTTGGATGTGAGCATAAAATAGATGGCTATGAAAACTTGGGAGATCTCATTTGATTGCCTAGTGATAATTTTCTATCTTGAACTATTTATTTATTTTAAAATTATGTCAGAAATTGTGAAACTGAAGATATGTTGAGATTGTTGAATCTTTTTATTAGAAAACCAAGTTGAGTTGGGAAGTCTATGTTTTTCGAACTACGAAGCCTCTGTGCTTTCACGTAGGCAAGGCCATCTGGGATGAGCCCCCAAGGCATAGGTCGGCCCTTAGGACATGTCTTCTTCACTCTTTCATTATAATTTTACTCAAAAAATAAAAGGTACTCTAACTGTTTTACAAATTATAATGTATTATCTTATGAAATTTTATTGCTATGTTCTTTACACTTAGTTATTGCCATTGTATATGGGAGTTTTCTAGATCAACTTTGTTGTAAGTTATGTGTATTTGTGTTGTGTCCGTGTTCGTATGACTTAGGCATGACATTACGTATTATGTTTCATTATGCCCTGAAGAGTGACAAATTACTGCATTATATGATAGGGAGGTCATGCGTGCTATGAAAGTAGAGGTTGAAATTGTGTATTAATGTAATTGTTAGTGAGACACTCCTATTTTGGAGGTCCTTATAATTTAAACTTTGTTGTACTCTTTTGTAATAGATTTATTGTGATTATCTTCCACTCATGTTATCTATCTTGGTGATAGGATGATGTTGTACTTCATGTTTTGAGTTAGGTTAGAGTACTTGATATATCTATATATTTATCTTAATGTTTAAAAAAAAATTGTTGTGCCCTTTTTGGGCTCTTGTTTTTTGGGTAACCAATTGGGTCGTTACAACAAAACCCAGGAATGGTTATGATTGAGCTTTTTAAATGCTTGAAGTTCGCAAGCTCTGCTTGCATAACAAAAAGGTCATGTAATACAATGTCCAATGGGATCAGTATGTAGAAGATTCTACCACTTGGGAAGACTATGCTGAGATGAAACAGAAGTTTCCACAAGTTTTCTAAGGTTTGAAAACACTTGAACAATATGTTTTGTGATATGATACTCTTTATGTTTTATTTATGTTATGATAATACTTGATACTTAAAAATCATCAGGGATGATGATTCACAAGGGGGGGAGTATGTTACACCTCGTGGGTTTCTATCCATTTACTATTTACCTAGATTGGTTAATTTGTTGGAATATTGAAAGATTATGAATCTATGCATTTATGTGTGTTATGAATCTTGATTAGAATATGATGAAAAATGGAATAATGCAATGTCTTGTATTAAAAGTGATTATTGTTAAGAAATGTATGAAGCAAATGATTATGTTTTGATAAGCTAACTACTGCAGTGGTGATCTAAGTGGATGCATGAATAGGTTGCTCCTCTGGGAAGGAGGGGAAGTATCACTTAGGAGAAGGACTTGGTCTGGTAAACATTGGAGAAAGCCTAAACTTAGCAAACACACACACCACTATCCTATTGCTCTAGGTTAGGTCAGTCAGTATGGGTAAAGGTAAGTAACCTATGATATTCAGAATGTTTGTTTGGATATGACTTTATGAGTGTTTTGAATGAGGAATGTGGATTAGTCTAAGTGTCGAATGAAGTCTTTTTTATAAGGTTTGAAATTGCAAATCAATGAGGTATGAACATGAAATGAATATATATACACGTGTAGACATATGTCCATGATAAACTCATAGACATAAGAGTATCGAGGGACGAAGGACATCTCTGTGCATGTGTGTATATGTGTATTTCATAATCATATATCGTCAGTATTTATGTGGATGTCTTTCATGTCATTAATGAATATGTGGACCTCATTTCGCCAGAGGATATAATGAGTTTTATGTGACGATGATATATCTATATATATGTATATAATAGCTAATAGCTATTACATACATATATAGATATATATATATTTATATATAATTGTTATGTGTTTTGGTATACTGATGAATTAGCGAATGTGAATATTTGGATTCTATTATCAAATGATATATATATCATTTGATAATAGAATCCAAATATTCACATTCGCTAATTCATCAGTATACCAAAACACATAACAATTATATATATATATATATGGATATGGATATAGATATAGATATAGATATCACCGTCACATAAAACTCATTACTCTCATATCCTCTGGTGACATGAGGTCAACATATTCATGTCATATTATATGTTACATGATGGTTATGGCACTGCCATGAAGAGGCACAAAACCATGAAACAATGATAAGCATTTTAAATAGCACTGGTTTAAGTGCATATATTGGAGCATATGTTAATATTATGTTAATGTGCCTTATAAAGTGCTATATGCGGCGCATATCTTATAGCATTATTATCATTTCATAGTGTATATAAACTCAAACTCTTTGGCTATGTATGGACTAAGTCTTTGAGCCCTGGAATGGGCGCTTAGCAGGGAAGCACGTGTTAATATTTACTTGGAGCTTTTGGTTAATATTAAATAAAGCATGTTATATGCCTACTTAAGCGCTATAGGCAGCGCATTTCCATGAAGTGTATGACTCATATGTATTATTATTACTTAGTCTAAAAATCTATGACTCTTGGTAGCATACAACTATGAGCAATGTTAATCATTCCAAAGTATATTTAAAAACAAACTCTTGAGTATGCTTTGACTTGGTCATAGCATGGGAATAAATCTAAGGTAGTTATGTTTAAAAGGGAGTCTTCATAGGGGTTCCAACGTATGCTTTGACTTAGCCTTTGTAACCAGTTTTGCTAGAAAATAGGAAACATGGTTGATTTTGTGTCACCTTTATGAAGTGGTTTTAATCTTTTAGAAGTCTATTTTCTATATTTTGGCTGAGTTGTTTCATAAGTGTCCTCTTATGTGTCATTTTTCATTGATTCTTTTTGCCACCTCTAAATTTGTTTTGAAATGGGAGGAGTTGTGAACAATTTACAAGATAAATTGTAGCCTACGTTCTCTTGGTTTTCTTGTATAAAAAGGGGAGCATTCTCATTCTATTCTAAACCAATTTTTCCAGCCAAGAGCTTTCTTACTTTGCTATTGCAATTCTGAGTTGAGTGTTGTGAGATTTTGTTCTTTTATTGTGGATTATGAGAGGAAGCATAGAGGATTAGAGAGAGTTGATTTGTTTGAAAGGGAGATTTAGTTCGTTGGAAGGCTCTTCAGAAAGGAATTTCATTGATCTATTGGAGCCAATATCATAGGCATGTGGAATTCTTATCCATTATGCATTACTATTTTTAAAGGCTATATGTGTTTGTTTGTTATTGAGGAATGACTTGTTTGTTTATCGACTTGAGTGTTTATTTGTTTGTATAAAAGTATATATATCTAGTAAAAGAATAATATTGTGAATGTGAAATTAATCTCCATAGTAGAGATATATGTCTATGGGGACTTTTATGAGTAATTATTAGATTGAGTATGAATAGTTATTTGTTTAATGTGAAAGAATAGTAAAACTGTATCTTGAAATTACTATTACTTTGAGTAAAACTTGGGAATAGGTTAATCTTAATGAAGAGATTGCTTTTGGATTTGACTGCGTGTATTCTTTTGCATCGACGTTTCGGGTCACACTTAGTGAACCATCATCAGGAAGAGGTTAATCTTAGATTAATGAACCTAGAATGGATGAGTAGAGTTATGCCTGGGATTTAACCGTTGAGGAGCGGACCATGAAGAGCATGTTGAGGCCTGGCCGTGCTCTATAAATACAGTAATATTCCATTGATTTTTTTACTTCATATCATGTTTTGATTTTAAATTCCTGATTTATTTCATTTTGTGTTTTGGTTTTTGATTTGAGACTTTTGGTTTCCGCATTTTGTATTGTGTTTCTATCTTTGGGTTTGGACTGTATTTGGCACGGCCGTGCTCTGTCTATTTACATGCTTTATGTGAGTAGTGGATTGTAAAGAAATTTGAATTAAAGCGGTGGAATGAAACCAACACACTAATTCCCTCCATTGGTTCAATCCATTTGTCTCCCTCACGCTCTGTCATCCTTATCCTCTCCCTTCGTTTGGGTAGACGAAGAGTGGCAGTCGACTACACTAATGGAGCAGGATGCATTTCACAAGCTGGTAAGTATGATTTTAAATTTTATTGTTTGAATTTTATTTTCTATGCTCTCAATTTTTTTAGATTATTAGATTAACTTTACAAATTTCTGCATAAAATTTCCCCCAATATGTTGATTAGAGTTTTTTGAAGTGTTTTAAAGCTTTTCATTTTTAATTTAGAAATTTATCCATGCTCAAGTTTCCCCCAATGTGGAGATATGCATTTTCCAGTGTTTTGAATCTTTTACGATTTCTGCCATTTCAGAAAGAAGACTAAGGTTATACTAATTTTTTTAGCTTAGGGTTAAATCTGCCATTTCAAAAAGAACACTAAGGTTATATTAATTTTTCTAGCTTAGGGTTAAATCCTGCCATTTCAGAAAGAAAACTAAGGTTATATTAAATTTTCTGGCCTAGGGTTAAATCTGTCTTGACAACATATCAGCCAGCTTGTTAGTCACCAAAACTTTTCCAAAAAGAGAGCATCCCTATCTGTTATGATGCTCTTTAGGAGTCCAAAATGAACTGGCACATGGTTGAAGAACAACTCAGCCGCATCCCTTCCCTTCAACTTCTTCTTGTATGCAATTAACACACATCTTACAAATAGGTAGTCATGCCCATGCTTGGACATTGGAAGACCACCCATAAAATCCATGGAGATGTTCTTGCATGGTCTAGTAGCCATGGGTAGTGGCTGCCAGGTTGGTATTCCAAGTTCTAGTTGCTTGGCTTACTTATGCTACATAACTTGCAGCCCCTAATGAAGTTTGACAAATCTTCTTTGCACACAGGGACAATAAACATAAGGGTGAAGGTTTGAAACTATTTTAGATACTCCAAAATGTCCTGCAACTCTCAAGGTATGAGCCTAATTTCCCACTTTGTAGAGGAGCCCATCTTGAAGAAATAATCAAGATTTGGCTCAAAATTAGCCACTTCCCCTATCAGTCTGCTGATATATGTAACTGAATCTTTATCATGCTCATGGTCATCAATAGAAACTTCCTTAGCAAATAGCTCCAACAAAGTAAGGGTACCAACCACTGAAAGAAGTGCTAGTCTTGGTCTTGACAACTGATCATCCATCCACGATGTTAGTCACACCCCACTTCTATTTGATCACCAAATGAAATTGTTGTAGGAATCCCATCCACTTGATGAGATTCTTGGATTTTGTTTGTGCTTGCAAATATTGAAGGTCTTCTCTGTTTTAAATATTGTCATGCCACAAGACCAGTCTTTCTGTTTATGGTGCTGCAATTATATTCCAGGGGTGATTCTGTCCAAGGACCCTTTATGGCACAGGACTATTGTTCTTTTCTACAGGAGCTGTATTTTTGAGTTATGTTCTTTGTTGGGTTGTACTCTGTGTTGTTCTTTGGCTGTCTTGTAGTTGCTCTACTGAGCATTGTCTTCTTGCTTTTTTCAATATTAAAAAAAAGTATTGGAGTGGTTGATGATCACTCCAATTTTGGAAAAAGTATTGGAGTGGTTACAATAATAATATACTTTCGTGAAGTATAAAAAAATAAGTATCGTAATTGTGCTATTGTTTCCTTGCCCATGAGATAGTGTTTCCACTTCTTCACTGCAGAGACCAAAGCATACAACTTCTTGTCATATGTAGTTGTACTATAGTTTAGGACAGTGCCTTTGAACAACCCTGAATGATAGCAAACCAGTCTTCTTATTGCAACAAAACAACTCGTATAGCACTATCACCTTTATCAGTGTCAACCACAAAAGGTTGCTGAAGATTGGGAAAAACAAGTACGGGTAATGCACAGTGCTGTTCTGTAGTGTAGGGTTGCTTAAAGTTAATATATATCTAATTTTGTACTTACAGTTTGTTCAGGTATAATTACATTTAGATAAAATTACATTGTTAAATTTGAGACTTTTTTTTCCCTTGTAAACTATATCTAGAATTATTTTTACTGAATCTTTTTTCATAATAGGGTAAGGTTTAGATATAATGTCTTTTTGAGTGGGCTGGTGCAGTTAAACCTTCTTGGTGGGGTAGCGGTTTCGATGAGATCACAAAAACAGCTCAGAAATTGATTATAAATATCTAATCTCTATCAAATAAAAAGTTTTATATAGACATTTTAATTGAAATGTTGAACTAACTGTTGTATTTATAAAGTCAGTGGACTATTAATCTTTGTATAAAGTGGACTGTTATAATATTTTCCTACCGTATAAAGTGGACTTTTAATGCGGTGGCTAAAATCTTTATTTTAGTGAATTAATTTATTATATTATTTTTGTAATAGTTATAAGTAGATAGTTGTATACATTAATCTTTGTATAAAGTGGATGGATCATTATTTTTGATGGATGGATTATTTTATTAAAAAAAATTAGTTAAATATTTTATTATATTATTTTTGTAATAGTTTTAAGTAGATAGTATTATAAGAAAATTTCATTAGATTATTTTGTTAAAATGAATTATTGATGTTTCGAAATAGATTGCTTCATTAAATTTTTTTTAAAGTAGACTATGCTACTATGATATTACAATCTTTGTAACAATTTGAATTCATTTTTGTATCACTTTGAAGTGAACTAATAATAATGTATTTTTAGAGTTTGAACGGTATTTTATGAAAGTGTGTAGATTTAAATATTGAAAATTTCTTTTTCTTTTGATATCTTTGAAAGACTTGTTTTATTTTAATTTGTTGAGCTAATCCAATAAGCTTATTTTAATACACACAAAAATTATGTTTTTAAAAATTAATTTAATTTTTACATTTTTAATTTACTTGTAATAAAATTTTTAATTTAAAATTTAATCACAAAAAAATAGAAGTAAATAGAAGATTAATTTTAATTTTATTAACTATTTATATAGTTTTTTTGTAGTGTGGAGGATGGATAGAAGACTAATTTTTAATTTTAATCTACATATTCTTTTTATCCATTTTGAGCTATATATATGAAGTGAATTTGTTTACATCAATTTGAAATTATTATGGTTTTTATGTGTTTGAACTATACATCCACTTATTATAGATGAAGTGTGACAATATTAGTAAGTGTGAACATTTTAACATCTATCTTGAGCTATATATGAAGTATATGAACTTTTTTATGGTGTGCATTTCGTATGGTTTGAATAAAAACGATGTGTGTTGATGAAGTATATATAGTGAACTCTGCCCTTCATTTTATAAATTTTTTGTGTTTGAACCTTGAGCATCCTATGTGAACTTTTTTACATCCATTTGAATGTGTTGATTGGCCTATATGCATTGTGCTAAATGTGCTATATGTGTTCTTCTTATTTATGGGTTTTATTTGTTTACATTTTTAAGTGTGAATTTTTAAGCATCCAAATAGAGTTGTTTTGATGGCTATATCTTAGGAAGTATGTGAACTTTTTACCATTTTCCTTTTTACTTATTGTGCTATTTTTAATTGGAACTATGGTTTTTATGTGTTTTTACTATGAAGTGTGATCCACTTCATATTAGTGTATGTGTGATTGAAGTGTGGCTATTTATGTGTGTTTTATACTTTAATATATTTTATTTCAATTGGAAGTGTCTTCTTACAATTTCTATGGGTTTCAACTAGGAAGTTTCGGTACTTCATATTGGTCCATGTGATTGACGTGTGATTATTTTTTAACCTTATATGATTTATATGTGTCTTGAATACATGGTAGACTTTTTATGGTGTGTATTTTGTATGGTTTGAATGAAGATGAAGTGTGTTGTGTTGATGAAGTATATATGTACTTTGCCCTTCATTTTATATGTTTTTGTGTTTGAAACATGAGCATCCTATCATTTCATAGTGTGTATGTGGACTTGAGTTTGGCTTCAATGTGTGTTGGATATTGTCTAATGTTGACTTCTTATTCTGTTTTAGACTTTGACCTTTATTATGTGTGTGCTTTTGAGTTTGGCCTTCATTTTGTGTGTTGAAACTATTCTTATGCTTTAGATGAAGTGTGTTTCTCATATGTGTGTTAAATACATGGTAGACTTTTTATGGTGTGTATTTTGTGTGGCTTCAATGAAGACGAAGTATGTTGATGAAGTATATGTATTTTGCCCTTCATTTTTTATGTCTTTTGTGTTCGAACCTTGAGCTTACTATCATTTGGAAGTGTGTTTGAACCTCGACCTTCATAGTGTGTTTGTGGACGTGAGTTTAGCTTCATTGTGTGTTAGATATTGTCTAACTTTGACTTCTTATTGTAGTATGGACTTTAACCTTTATTATATGTGTGCTTTTGAGTTTGGCCTTCACTTTGTGTATTGAAACTATTCTTATGCTTTAGATGAAGTGTGTTTCTTTTGTGGACTTGAGTTTAACTTCATTGTGTGTTGGATATTGTCTAACTTTGACATCTTATTGTAGTATGGACTTTGACCTTTATTATATATGTTCTTTATGACGTGTATTTTGTATGGTTTGAATGAAGATGAAGTGTGTTGATGAAGTATATGTACTTTCCCTTCATTTTGTATGTTTTTTGTGTTTGAACCCTGAGCATCCTATCATTTGGAAGTGTGTTTGAACCTTGACCTTCATAGTGTGTATGTGGACTTGAATTTGGCTTCATTGTGTGTTGGATATTATCTAACTTTGACTTCTTATTGTGGTTTGGACTTTGACCTTTACTATGTATGTGCTTTTGAGTTTGGCCTTCACTTTGTGTGTTGAAACTATTATTTTACTTTAGATGAAACATGTTTCTCATATTTGTGTTGAATACAAGGTATACTTTTAATGGTGTGTATTTCGTGTGGTTTGAATAAAGATGAAGTGTGGTGATGTAGTATATGTACATTGCCCTTCATCTTGTATGTCTTTTGTGTTTGAACCTTGAGCATCCTATCATTTGAAAGTGTGTTTGAACCTTGACCTCCATAGTGTGTATGTGGACTTGAGTTGGGCTTCATTGTGTGTTGGATATTGTCTAGCTTTAACTTCTTATTCTAGTTTGGAATTTGACCTTTGTTATGTGTGTGCTTTAAAGTTTGGCATTCACTTTTTGTGTTGAAACTATTATTATGCTTTAGATGAAACGTGTTTCTCATATGTGTGTTGAATACAAGGTAGACTTGTGATGGTGTGTATTTTGTATGGTTTGAATGAAGATGAAGTGTGTTGATGAAGTGTATGTACTTTTCCCTTCATTTTGTATGTTTTTTGTGTTTGAACCTTGAGCATCCTATTATTTGGAAATTTGTTTGAACCTTGATCTTCATAGTGTGTTGTGGACTTGAGTTTGGCTTCATTGTGCGTTGGATATTGTCTAGCTTTGACTTCTTATTGTGGTTTGGACTTTGACCTTTATTATGTGTGTGCTTTTGAATTTTGCTTTCACTTTGTGTGTTGAAACTATTCTTATGCTTTAGATGAAGTGTGTTTCTCATATGTGTGTTGAATACATGGTAGACTTTTTATGGTGTGTATTTTGTATGGTTTGAATGAAGATGAAGTGTGTTGATTGAAGTATATGTATCTTGCCCTTCAGTTTGCATGTTTTTTATGTTTGAACCTTGAGCATCCTATTATTTGTAAGTGTGTTTAAACCTTGATATTTATATGTGTGTTGAATACATGGTAGACTTTTTATGATGTGTATTTTGTATGGTTTGAATGAAAATGAAGTGTGTTAATGAAGTATATGTACTTTGCCCTTCATTTTGTATGTTTTTTATGTTTGAACCTTGAGAATCCTATCATTTGGAATTATGTTTGAACCTTGACCTTTATAGTGTGTATGTATACTTGAGTTTGGCTTCATTATTTGTTGGATATTGTCTAACTTTGACTTCTTATTGTGGTTTGGACTTTGACCTTTGTTATGTGTGTACTTTTGAGTTTAGCCTTCACTTTGTGTGTTGAAACTAATCTTATGCTTTAGAAGAAGTGTGTTTCTCATATGTGTGTTGAATACATGGTAGACTTTTTATGATGTGTATTTTGTATGGTTTGAATGATGATGAAGTGTGTTGATGAAGTAAATGTACTTTCCCTTCATTTTGTATGTTTGTTATGTTTGAACCCTGAGCATCCTATCATTTGGAAGTGTGTTTGAACCTTGACCTTCATAGTGTGTATGTGGACTTGAATTTGGCTTCATTGTGTGTTGGATATTATCTAACTTTGACTTCTTATTGTGGTTTGGACTTTGACCTTTACTATGTATGTGCTTTTGAGTTTGGCCTTCACTTTGTGTGTTGAAACTATTCTTATACATCTTTAGATGAAGTGTGTTTCTCATATGGTGTGTTGAATACATGGTAGACTTTTTATGGTGTGTATTTTGTGTGGTTTGAATGAAGATGAAGTGTGTTGATGAACTATATGTGCTTTGCCCTTCATTTTGTATGTTTTTTGTGTTTGAACCCTAAGCATCCTATCATTTGGAAGTTTTTATTTGGACTTGAGTTTGGCTTCATTATGTGTTGGATGTTGTCTAACTTTGACTTCTTATTGTGGTTTGGACTTTGACCTTTATTATGCATGTGCTTTTGAGTTTGGCCTTCACTTTGTGTGTTGAAACTATTCTTATGCTTTAGATGAAGTGTGTTTCTCATATGTGTATTGAATACATGGTAGACTTTTTATGGTGTGTATTTTGTATGGTTTGAATGAATATGCAGAGTGTTGATGAAGTCTATGTCATGTGCCCTTCATTTTGTATGCCTTTTGTGTTTGAACCTTGAGCATCCGATCATTTGGAAGTGTGTTTGAACATGGACCTTCATATTTTGTATATGGACTTGAGTTATGCTTCATTGTGTGTTGTATATTGTCTAACTTTGACTTCTTACTGTGGTTTGGACTTTGACCTTTATTATGTGTGTGATTTTGAGTTCAGCCTTTACTTTGTGTGTTGAAACTATTCTTATGCTTTAGATGAAGTAGGTTTCTCATAATTGTGGTTTGGATGAACAACTTTTTATGGGTTGATGGATTTTTTTTTTAACTTTAGATTTTATTTCTTATGTTTGAACATTGGGTGTTTTTATATGTTTTCACTCTGTGTGTTTTGATGTGTGTGAGACATTTAATTCAACTTTTGGGGGCTTTGTGGTTTGGACCTTTATTATGTATGTGCTTTTGAGTTTGGCCTTCACTTTGTGTGTTGAAACTATTCTTATGCTTTAGATGTGGTGGCAACCTCAAATTTTGCAAATTTGATGTGCCAATATTCTTTCGACGTGTCGACAAAGGCTTGGTCGACAGGCTACTCAATCTACCCTGGAAGCCAGCTTCGTCAATTAAAAATTTTCAACTCAGAAATTATCTCACAAATCCGTTTGGCAGGAGGTTTTGTTGGAACATATGGTTACACGCCTACTCAATTTCATGCTTCCAGGACAAGTTATGATCGGCCTTTTAATTGTTTTCTGAGTACGACCAAGTTAAAATTGGCTTTCCGAAAAGTTTCAAATCATGCCATTCTGAGGGTGACCCAGTTGTCAATTTAGTCTCAAACATCTTCAGGTCCAATTTCATCAAAATTGGAGTCAATTTGTTGCATTATTTTAATGCATTCCAGTTACGGTGAACTTTTCCAGTGGGTAAGTTTACAAAGCAGGGCCCTGAATTTGGCTGGTGAAGTGAATTATGAGGAAATAGGTTTGCTTATAATAATTGATAATGCACATGTGCAAATTTGTGCAGTCGTCGGATGCACGGTTTGCCCGCGGTGGAAGTGAGCCAAACACTTGGAGGATGAAATTACAAATTGCATAAGTTTCAAAGTTTAAAAATGCAATATAAAAATTAAATATTAGAGGGGGGCATTTTGAAAAAAGATGTTTCAACTTGATAGAAAAGTCAAATGTCATAGGGAAAGGCATGTAAAAGTTTATTAAACTTAATAAAAGTTTATGAAGTGAAATGAGAGTTGGGTTGGTGGTTATCGCACCATCGCAGCCCTCCCTGCTTCCTCTCCTCAAACCCCTGCGATAGTGCGAAATGCCCATCGCAGGGCATTTTTTAACCTCCTCTACCTTTTGTAGGTGAAAGCACGTTGCTTCCTCCATTTTTGTGGCGATTTTGATAAGTTTTTGGCTACTCCAGATGGGTTTTAGTGCTAACAATCACATTTTTTGGTCTTAGGCACTTTTTTTAAGGCATTTTTGGCCCAAAATTCCTATTCTAGGCTGCAAAATCTTCCCATGACCATTCCTCATGCATTGGCAAATGTTTTTTGGTTGTTCGCAATGATTTTAGAGTGCCAGAATGGCCAAAAATGCCACTCCTCTATCAAAAACGACCTAGAGATGTTTGGTTTGGGCAAAGATCAGAATTGGATGATGTTGTGATGGTCTTTCTATGGGAAAATGCTATGAAGAAGCTAAAGAATGAGATCCAAGGTCTCCAGCTTCTGCCATTCAAATTAGGGGATGAGTAAAAGTGTAAAAAAATTAGAAGAGGGATATTAAAGCATATTTTATTCATTTTTCTTCTCCTCTTTTAGTGTATTAATTTTTTATTCCCAATGCATTTTGGAGGGAAAATTGTAATGGAAAAAGTCTCACCTACCTCTAGAATGTAGTAAATTTTAGGGCAACATGTTTGAGCCTATAAGAAAACTACTAGGCTTTCATTTTGTGTTGTTGAAGATTGGATATTTTGAGCTTTGGAATGAAATACATGCTTTGACAGGCTGCCCCATCTTTGTGCTGTAAGTTTCAGTTTTCATGTTGAATGCCATTTTCATCAGCTGTCTATCAGTTTCAGGTTGCAATATATGAGCAATGCTATATGCATGTGTTTTTGTTAACCGTCTCCATTGTTGTTTGCATTTTTCTTTTGAACTGGGTAGCCAAGGGTTGTCTAAGTTCTTGAATGCACACTTGATATATTGCATATTTGATCTCTTACTTCTGTTTAAAGAATAGATTAAATGTTTTAGGTCAAATATGGAGAAAATATTTTATGACAGGGATATATATAAGTAGAGTTAGCATGCATACCTATTCTTGGGTGTTTCTGTAAGGCAGAAACTAGCGAACCCTCTGAAGTTGTATGTCTATATTGCTGTTTGAAATACTTTGCATGTTAAAATTTGACTCTACATCCTGAGATAGGCACCGGTCACAAGTTAGAAAGATTTCATGGTTCAAATCCTAGTCTTGCAACCAAAATATATAAAGTAAAATCATTTCAAAATCTCAATCATTTAGGTTTTAGAAGTAGGGTTGTAGTTGCATGCTCTTAGAATTAACCAGTGTGATAGTCGAAGAACATTGCCAGTCTTGGGTTTATCCAACAAATCTTGGTGCATACCAAAGAGCATTCTGCCTGAAGTAGTCAAAGCTAAATCTTTTGGTTTTAAATAAGAGAATACCCTCCCAGGTGTGGCAGAACCTAAAGTGCAGGGGAGACAAGTGCAAACAATCTCCCATCTTTGTTGGTCAAATCTTCCATTAAACTTGAGCATAAGAAGTGGGAAATCTTTAGAGTTTGATGTTTGCTAATTTGGGAACCAACAAGATGAAGTGTGCTTCTCATAATTGTGATTTGGTTGAACAACTTTTTATGAGTTGATGAATTTTTTTTAAAACTTTGAATTTTATTTCTTATGTTTGAACATTAGGTGTTTTGATGCGTGTGAGACATTCAATTCGAATTGTATGGACTTTGTGGCTTGGATTGACCTTTATTATGTGTGTGCTTTTGAGTTTGGCCTTCACTTTGTATTTTGAAACTATTCTAATGCTTTTAGATGAATTGTGTTTCTCATAATTTTGTGGTTTGGATGAACAACTTTTGATGGATTCATGGAATTTTTTTAAAACTTTGAATTTTTTTTTTCTTATGTTTGAACATTGGGTGTTTTGATGTGTGTGAGACATTCAATTCTAATTGTTTGGAGTGTTGTGTGAGTTAAAGATGGCATTTATTTATTGTGCTTTTATAGTGGGACCATTAGAATTTAATTTGTATTTTTTCGCAGTGAGAATCTTGGCATTCATTATGTGGTTTTATGTTTGGCATTTACTATCTACATCCTTATTGAGGCTTGGATGAAGTGTGTTTGTTAACTTTGAAATTTGCTATGTTTGAGTGTTTAGAGGTGTAGAGTGGTGCAATTTATATTCTTTGAAGTGTTGTGTGAGTTTTTCTTAAAGATAATGCACTTGGTAAACTTTTTAAAGTGACTGGTGATGCTGGCGCGACACGCCCTTCAACTCCATGAGAATGCTTTTGCCCGGAGCTATGATTCGGTGAGGCCACAATACAAGGGACCTCATCCCCTAGCATGAACACTTGCATTAACACTACAAGTTCAAACCTACAAGCTTGTTGGCCCAGCGAAGGCGTAAAGCCTACGAGCTCATTGGCCCAGTTGGGGTTTGAACCCTGGTGGCCACCACTACAATCAAGCGACTTAACCACTGAACCATGCCCTTAACGGCAAAAGTGTTGTGTGAGTTAAATTTCACATTAAATTTATGTTTTTTTAGAGTGTGAGGATTATTGGCTTGCTTTGTGAACTTTAAACTTTGAGCTCTTTGTGTGTGTGTAAACTATTTCTTATGCTTTAGACAAAGTATTTAGTGCAAACTTTGTAGCTTTTTAGAACTTCTTATGGTTTGGATGAAATGTAACTAAAATTTTGACATTCATTTTATTTGATTGATTGTTTTTGAGTTAAGTTTTTCTGATTTTAATTTAATCTTTGATCTTTGGAATTTAATTTGTGTTTTTTGAAGTGAGAATTTGGCTTTGAGTAAGTGTGCATGTTTTTTGGGCATTTATTTTCAACTTATTGTTGTGGATTGGATGATTTTTTTAAAAAACTTCGAATTTTATTTCTTAGATTTGAACATTGGGTGTTTTTATATGTTTTCACTTTGTGTGTTTTGATGTGTGTGAGACATTCAATTCAACTATTTTGGAATTTGTGGTTTGGACTAACCTTTATGAAGTGTGTGCTTCTGAGTTTGGCCTTCACTTTGTGTGTTGAAACTATTCTTATGCTTTAGATGAAGTGTGTTTCTCATAATTGTGACTTGGTCAAATAGTTTTTATGAGTTGACGAATTTTTTTAAAACTTTGAATTTTATTTCTTATGTTTGAACATTAGGTGTTTTGACTTGTTTGAGACATTTAATTCAATTTGTTTGGACTTTGTGGTTTGGACTAACCTTTATTATGTGTGTGCTTTTGAGTTTGGCCTTCACATTGTGTTTTGAAACATATTCTTATGCTTTCAGATGAATTGTGTTTCTCATAATTGTAGTTTGGATGAGCAAACTTTTTATGGATTCATGGAATTTTTTTTAAAACTTTGAATTTTATTTCTTATGTTTAAACATTGGGTGTTTTTATATGTGTTTTCACTTGGTGTGTTTTGATGTGTGTGAGATATTCAATTCGAATTGTTTGAAGTGTTGTGTGAATTAACTATGTCATTTACTTTTTGTGCTTTGGTTAGTGGGATGATTGGAATTTAATTTGTATTTTTCGAAGTGAGAATTTTGGCATACATTATGTGATTTTAAGTTTGGCATTTACTTTCTATATCCTTATTGAGGCTTGGATGAAGTGTGTTTGTTGAACTTTAAAATTCATTGTGTTTGTGTGTTTAGAGGCGTAGAGAACAATGCAATTTACATTCTTTGAAGTGTTGTGTGAGTTAATTTCACATTTAATTTATGTTTTTTAGAGTGTGAACTTAGTATTTAGTGCAAGCTTGGTAGTTTTTTAGAACTTCTTAAGGTTTGGATGAAGCTTAACTAAAATTTTGACATTCATTTTATTTGATTTGATTGTTTCTGTTAAGTTTTTGTGATTTTAATTTAATCTTTGATCTTTGGAATTTAATTTGTGTTTTTGAAGTGAGAATTTTGGCTTTCAATAAGTGTGCATGTTTTTTCGGCATTTATTTTCAACTTATTGTGGCTTGGATGAATTTTTTTTTAAATGTTGAATTTTATTTCTTATGACATTGGGTATTTTTATATGTTTTCACTTTGTATGTTTTGATGTGTGTGAAACATTCAATTCAACTTTTTTGGACTTTGACTGACCTTTATTATGTGTGCACTTTTGAGTTTGGTCTTCACTTTGTGTGTTGAAACTATTCTTATGCTTTAGATGGAGTGTGTTTCTCATAATTGTGATTTGGATGAACTTTTTATGAGTTGATGGAATTTTATTAAAACTTAGAATTTTATTTCTTATGTTTGAACATTAGGTGTTTTGACGTATGTGAGACATTCAATTCAAATTGCTTGGACTTTGTGGTTTGGACTAGCCTTTATTATGTGTGTTCTTTTGAGTTTGGCCTTCACTTTGTGTTTTGAAACCATTCTTATGGTTTTAGATGAATTGTGTTTCTCATAATTGTGGTTTGGATGAACAATATTTTATTGATTCATTTAAAACTTTGAATTTTATTTCTTATGTTTGAACATTTTTTTTTTTAATGTGATTTCACTTTATTTGTTTTGATGTGTGTGAGACATTCCATTCAAATTGTTTGAAGTGTTGTGTGAGTTAACTATGGCATTTATTTTTTGTGCTTTTATAGTGGGATCATTGGAATTTAAATTTTTTTTTTCAAACTGAGAATTTTGGCATTCATTATGTGTTTTAAAGTTTGGCATTTACTTTTCACATCCTTATTGAGGCTTGGATGAAGTGTGTTTGTTGAACTTTGAAATTCATTTTGTTTGTGTGTTTAGAGGTGTAGAGTAGTGCAATTTATATTCATTGAAGTGTTGTGTGAGTTAACTTTCACATTTAATTTATGTTTTTTAGAGTGTAAGGATTATTGTAGTTTTTTTCTTTGGCTAATATTAGTATTGTAAACCATAGAAAATTTCATCGTTAGATCACACCATGAAAATCAAGATTAAAAACCCAGATACCTTCAAGAAATCCAACCTAAGTGATTAAAACAACATGCAACATAAACGGGATCACCTAGATGCTTCGATTCCTTGGTTCAATTGTGATTTGTTGATTGTTCGTGTCTTGTAGCACAATGACGAAGATGAAGATTGATAGATGAGAGAAAGATAGGTAGAGGTTGATGGATGAGGTGGCATTTTGGCAGAGTGTTAGTGCTTCAAATATTCATCCATGAGAATGGCATGAAAATGGGTAAATTTATAGACAATATAAGAGAGTGGAAAGATAAAGTTTCCATTTCACAAGTGATGATTGAATTGGAAAGTTGCATTGTACAACTTGGGAAAAGAAAAGGAAAGTGGATGAGTGATTAGAGAGATAATTGGAAAGTGAGAGAAAAGAGTTAGAGTGGTGAGTGGCGAAGAAAATGGAAGGTAGGTGAGATGAGTGGAGTGATCAAAATGGTAAGTAGGTGAGTCATAATTAAATAATTTAAAAAATTATTTAATTTATGATGCATGTGGGGATAAAATAAATAAATATTTATTTATTTATTTTAAGAGGAAAAGGATAAAGTGATAAATTTAAATAAAATAAAAGATTTATTTTATTTAAATTCAAGAGGAAAGAGGGGTAAATAAATAAATAAAATTTATTTATTTAATAATGGTAAAAGAGATGGGATTAAATTAAATAAATGTCATATTTATTTAATTTAATAGAGGAAAATGATAGGTTAGGTGACGGTATGGGGTGATTAGGGCAAAAATGTGACAAGATTCCTAAGTGATGTGACATTGCGACAAGTGGACAATTTTGGGTGTCTACATTTTGCCCCTCTTTGAGATGATGTTCGAGATAATGAGTTTTGTGTCGAGTAACACCATTTCAAAGAAGCTAAGTTGTGGATAGAGGAAAAAGATAGGATGATGATGAAATGATAGGATGATGATGCCCCCTCGAGAGGATGGGCGGTTTGGATAAACACGGGTAGGCTCTCGAAATGAAATGGATTGGTCAAGGAAGAAAGATGAGGAAATGGAGGAAAGAGACAAAGGATACATTATGCTACAATGAAAGTGAGCAACCATATGTTTGATATAGCACGAGACGTCATGCACCAGGGTATAAGGACCAAGGTGACGATGTGTCTCATGCCCCAGCATAATACAACCTTGTTTGGACACAAGATATGAATATTAGCCAGGAAGATATAGATGCAAATGCAAGATAAAAATGATAACACAGACATGCAAGCATGCACAAATGACAAAAACAAACAAGGTACTGCCCCTGTCAAGCTGTAAACCAATGATTGATTGTTGATTGACTGATGATGATAGTGTTGTCATGGCGGGGAACAATGTATCCCTAGATCAACACAAAGATGATTGATTAATTGGTTAATTGATTGATTTGGGTAAGTGCAAAAAGATGGGGGGCCAAAAAGTGGCCAAATGGTTTTTAAAAAAAAATCATACATAACGCGAGCGCGTTATTAACTATTATAAATTAAAAAAAGGCTTGTCATTTCATTTCATTTCTATTTTTCTCCTCTATCCCCGCGTTTTGGAAAAGACAATTCAACACCAAAATCTTGCTGATTCATCACCAAAATGCCGCCACGACGTCGAGCACGCCAAAGGAGTGAGTTTTATTTGTTTTTTTGTTTGAATTTGCTTCTAAATAGGTAGGTTTGAGTTGTTTTTTGATGTATATTTCGTTAATTGTCAGGAAATGTTAATGCACCTCCTCCTCCTCCGCCTCCTCAAAATCCATAAAATCATGAGGAGGAAATACCTGCGGAACAACCTCCTCCATCCATTCCTCGACATGCCCCTGGAACACAAGAAAATATAATGGGGCAAATTGAAAACAACAAAAAAGAAATTGAAGATATAATTGCAAGGTTGAAAGATCCTTCCACTTCAACCTTGCATAGGTCCACACTTGCTGAATTTCTTGAATCTATGTTATCAAATGTAGATTCAATTAGCAAACAAATAACTAGTTGGACAGATAAGAGCAGAGAGTTTAGAGATTATTATGTAGACAAGCTGTCATACCAAGATGTGAAAAAATTACAAATCACAAAATTAGACTTGTGCTCAATTTTCACAAACCCACAAACAAATCAACCTCCACCCATTACATGCAAGAGGTTCCCTATCCAATGGTGCAACAACAAAGCGATAAGGGACAATTTTGGGCAGAGGTGGTGGATGGTTTTTGACCATCCTCCATGCAATAATAATGAGGTCCTGCAATACTTTTTGAGGAAACTCTACTGCGAGTTTGTCCTCAATAAAGTGCCAAATTATTTTGATATGCGGGACTTCCAAGGTAGAGGTGGGGGGTCAGTACAAGATAGACTAGGGGCATGTCTTGACCCACAGCGGGTAGTGAGATGAGTAATTAGCAGACCAGCCCATGAGCATGTTTCTATCCCTTCCATTGTGAAGGAGAGTGTTGAGGTCGATACACTTCAGTCCATTAGTGCCTTGACCCAGAGCATCATAGAGCATGCCAGTCCTGTAGCATAGAGTGGGTTGGGAGATAGTGCGAGGAGTAGGGTCCCACCTCATGCTTGTCAGGCTTGCAGGTCAGCCTATGGTTATGACCCCATGGATAGTCAAGACGCAGGTGCATAGGCTACATCTGCAACTGAGCAGATGGTGATGACAGATACCCTCCTGAGTGAGACTTTTGGCCTTGATACTCAGGTAAATATTAGCAAGTTTATTGAATTTAATTTATTAAATTTCATTTTTGAAATGCAAGATTAACTAATTTAAATTGATGATTTTAATGAAATTTCAGGGTCATAACGTTGATGCAGTTTTCAGTGGTTCACCACCTACATTTTACACTAGATCATCTACTGTCGAGGTATGTAACTAGTAAACAATTATAAATATTACATGTGAATAGTATCGTTATATGAATGGTATTCTAATATCTAATTTTAGATGTTGAATAGGTAAATATTGTAGATTTCACGGCAACACCTGCCAGCGGTGGTGGCCTTCAAAGCTTTGCGGAGGTAATAAAATAAATAGTTTAATGAATGAATTGTACTTACTAGATTTTTGTATGTGACTTGTGTGCTTTATTGTGTGTACTTCCATGTTTAGATGAACGTGTGTGTATGTTAGGAGCCATGATTTGCATCACTATTATAGTTTTTGTAATTGAATAATATTGTTTTATTTCCAGATGATGCAGGCTGCGGAGACACCTCCCCATGTTCAGAGGGCAATGGAGCATGGTGTGGCCTTTGTGCTTCATAGCTCCATGGCATTGACAGGGGTATGAGGCAGATTAGTAAATTTTAATTTACATTCATTGTTATAGTTGTCTATTTTTGAAAAATTAAAAGATTATTGATTTGAAGTTTAATTTCTATCTGGATGGTTTCTATAGGAGATGACATCACCAGGGCCTATTCCTGCTACTGAGGCAAGTGAGGAGATAGATTATATGTTAGTGGTAAGTGATTATTTTGTTAAATGTTTCATTTTTTATAACATGTAATTTCTATATATTAATGTCTATACTTTTTATTGTAACAGCTAAAGATGCAGAAAGAACTAAATAGGAGGAGTAGCCCTCGGGTTCGTAGTAGACCACCCACATGCGCATCTCCATCCCCTAGAAGATCAAAGGCTGCCCGTGATCTATTCTCTTCACCAGCCAGAGGGGAATGAATTTTTATTGTGTTCCTTTGTTGTATGCCCATATGGCATTTGTGGACATATATTTTGTTTTGTATATAGTTGACATTGTATGCCTATATGGCATTCTTGTAAGCCTATATGGCTATTTTGTATATATGTTATACTTATATCGACAGATACTGATGTATGCCTATATGGATATTTGGTTAATACAAATCTTTTTTATTGATGGCGTCCATACTTGCATTATAAATCCACGTTTGAATGGATATTTATAGATGGCTACTTCAAATATTTAAAGTCCAATTGTATTACATAGGATGTTGTTAATCCAATAAGCTAGCTATTGTTATTCAAGTATCACCTAAACCTCATTTTGGAACTAAAAGATAAAAGTTGTATTTAAAAAAAAATGAATCATCATGTTGAACAGAAAATATTAATATTCTTTATGAGTAGCATAGAATGTCAACTATATGCAATACAAAAAAATGAATCATCATGTTATTCTTTATGTTTGAGATCCTGAAAATGACTAAGTCTGGTAGCCTGATATCCTGAAACACTAGGATGAATATCCAAGTCATTAAGATGATTGTACCTTGAGAAAAAGTCATTAAGATGAGTGCCTAAAGGAGACTTTCTTAAACATTCAAACATTGAGCAACAAGCATGAAGGGTTAAGGTGCAATTTGCAACTCATAAAGCCTCAAAAGGGTGCCCAACTTAGAGAGAGCATTCATTTAAGACAAGGCACCCATTGACACCCGTTCCACCATAAAAGTGTGCCTAAGGTGGAAGAAGAACAAGCCTCTAGTACATGAAGCACACCTATTGTCTAAACCACTTCATTATGGCACCCTAGCATGAGGAGGATTATATAAGTCAATAGGAAATGGTGCCTAGAATGCAAATGAAGGACTAAGTGGCATTTTCAATAAGCATCAATTCACCTTGAGCTTTCAATAAATACATCAAATTGAACCCCATAAGCCTAGGCACCCTTTGCCTTCAAAAGAACCTTGTATCAACGTCAAGAGTTGGTCGTATCGGCGTATTGGCAGACCTTGGTTAGGCTTCGTCGATAGTGGTTTGTCTTGCGGACGAGTGTGGTTCGAAGTCGAAGACATTGGTGTATCGGAAGATAATCCCATCGGTGCATTAGAAGAGGAGTTGAGAGATTTGCCGATGAAGGGGGTCACACCAACAGTCAAAATCCATCGGTGTATCAGCCCAACAAGATTAGAGTTCACCGATGTTTGGAGTCTCACCGACGGGTGTGGTCTGAAGGTTGTCACTGGTGAGATCAGTGTGTTGGCAGAAGAGTTTTTGAGTGTGCCGATGGTAATAAGTCCTACCGATAGGCGAGGGACTTAGAATCTCGTATCGGAGTGACAAAGACATCGGTGTGAAAGGATATAAAGTCACCGATAGTGGTCTATCTGACCGATAAGAGTCAATGATGGGATGTTTGTCAGAAGTGAAATCAAACGAAGTCATGGTCGCATCGGCCTATCGGCCGATTAAATTTTAAGCTCACCGATGGTATGTTGTCTTGCCAATAGTGAGTTCGAAGGTTCAAAAGTTGATAATTCTATGCTTCCACTATGTGCTCTGCATCAGGCACTCATCCCTACTACAGTCTAGCATTCTCTAGTTGTGTTCTCCCCTTATTTTTTGTGAATGGCTCTAAAAGTAATGTTGAGTTACTTGTGATGTCCTTATTGACTAGTGTTGTTTTGGATTCATGTGTAGTCCTTGTTCCTTATAGTCTATTGTGCACCTGACTATTTGTTGTAACTTATTGAACCACTATGATTTTGAATATTTAGATTTAGAGGGCATTAGACACCAAAACTTCTTGACCTTTAACAACCCAACCTGGAATCAATAGATTTTTGTCCATCCCAACTATTCTAGTCAAAACAAAGCATGTTGATTCTCATTCAATCCAAAGTTCATTAACATGATTATCTTATCATAATATTTAGGGAAATGACCACCTAGATGGACAATGATGTGAGCTATCTATAAAGAAACTTGCAAGAAGTATAAGAGGCATGAGAATCCCTCCATGTTGTTTATCAAGTTGAATGATCTATGACACATCATGTATCATTAGAAAATATTCTCGAAGAGAAAGCAAGTGAAAATACTCAAAACAACCCATAACAAGGTGGAGAAGTTTAAAGGATGGAGGTTGCAACACTTTCCAACCTCATAGCCACATTAGTCCAATGGATCAGGATAATACTATCAAGCATCCACATAATAGTACATAATCTTATCAAAAGTCACAGAGAAATTTCTAAGGACCATAGTGTTATCCCTATGACTTGACACATACTGCTTGTTTCATAAAGCAAAGGGACATGATATAAATATTGTTGTTATATGGAGCCTAATCAGACTTGGAGGTTAAATTTACCCAACTTTTATCAGCGTGGTTTGCCCCCAAATATTTTCCTACTAGTTTTGGTGCCTTGAAGTCTAAGTGCATGAAAATCATTCTGAGTTGGCAACCTAATCCAATGACTTGACACGGATCCCAAAACCACCTATTGGACCAATAGGATCCTAGGAACTCACTTCATGCATTATGATTTCTAAGCGCCAGTTTGATGCTCCATCACAAGGAAAGTGCGCCCACACTTGCAAGTGTTTTTCTTCAGGATCTAGGCACCAGTTGAAGGTTGTAGTTGCCAAGAAGAGCACCTAGCAAGAGGAAGTCTTTTGGAGTCTCCAAAACACATCAAACACTTGACTAACAACAAGATAACTTTTTCCCAAGCTAGGCGCTTCAAGAGGGAAGTTAAAACATGAATAAGTGCCAACTTGTCTAGGCACAAACTCAAGTTTGTTGAGGATACACATGGCACCCAACATTCCTTGGTGATTTCACGAACTTCAAATGCTCAAAACTGTTCAAGGAATGCCCAATGCCCCTTCTTGATGATAGGCACCAAAGTGAGGGTGGAATTGCGCCTTGATGGCATTAGGCGCTATCTAGAGTATGCTACTCCATGGAAATGCACCTTCTTGCTTAGAGTAATTCAAACACTCCAAGGTCTTCAGTGATCAATTCCCCAACTTATGAAATGTCCTCCTTCATTTTAAAACACATTGTAATGCTCCAAAGAGATGACTATACCTAGGCGTCAATCTGGGTTAGAAATGCCTCCAAAGTGCACCTTCTCTTTCAGAATGCAAAACAAGGTCCAAAGGTGCTAAAAAACTAAAGTGCTTCTTTGGAAAAGTCCTGAAGGTTAAGATGCACCTTGTCTTAATGAGGTGCAACTCTTAGGTAAGAAAGCTTGTAAAGTGCACCTAACCTAGTGAAGAGGTTGATAACTTTTAAACCCTTCCTGGAACTTAGATTTCTTCAACTGAAGATCATCTTGCACTAATACATCACCAAACTTTTAATCACAAGATCAATTCAAACTTAGGCGCTCATTAAGAGTCTTTCCAATGTTGACGCATTTGAGAGGTTGAACTGGCAAGAGATGGCACCTAGCTTCCTAGACCTTGTTTCAATATGTTTGAGTTCCAAAGTTGACTCAATGGTATCAAGATGGCGCCATAGAGTCTTTGGACTAGTTCCTTAGAGTTTCAAAAACATTCTGGCTCCTTGAAAATTCCTCCTACATGCTTGGGCGCCATTTCAAGGTCCTGGAACCATGATGTAGCGCCTTATTGCTCTAGGCGCCCATTCATGATTATGCAACTTGAGATTGGTACCTAGAGTGAATAGGCTTTCATCCTGACTTAATACACTGCCTCCTTCTGATGATTTTTGGGGCAGCAGAAAACCTTTCACCATGGGCAAATGTCTCAGAGATATAAAAAATTGAGAGAAGTTATTGTAGAGGCACTCTACGTGATCGCGTTGCCTCAGACAGAATGTTTCTAAGTGACACAGTTTTTGAGTAACATCTCGTCAAAGATTGCTACCTTTTTGCACTTTGGACTTTTTAGGGATATCGTCAGTACAATGTAGCTCAGATTGTTTCGACATGTTTGGGTGAAAAAAAGGACCATGCCTAGTGTAAATGTACCCATCCAGACACGTTGGAACAGTCAGTTTGGTCACATCAGGAGCAGGACAAACGTTACAACCCTTTGCAACTTTACACTGCCTCCTTCTGACGATTTTTGGGGCAGCAGAAAACCTTTCACCACGGGCAAATGCCTCATAGATATAAAAAAATTGAGAGAAGTTATTGTAGAAGTGCTCTACGTGATCGCATTGCCTCAAACAAAATGTTTCTAAGTGACACAATTTTTGAGTAACATCTCGTCAAAGATTGCTGCCTTTTTGCACTTTGGACTCTTCAGGGATATCGTCGGTACAATGTAGCTCGGATTGTTTCGACATGTTTGGGTGAAAAACAAGACATGCCTAGCATAAATGTACCCATCTGGACGTGTTGGAATAGTCAGTTTGGTCACATCAGGAGCAGGATGAAAGTTACACCCCTTTTCAACTTTACACTGCCTCCTTCTGATGATTTTTAGGGAAGCAGAAAACCTTTCACCACAGGCAAATGCCTCAGAGATATAAAAAACTGAGAGAGGTTATTGTAGAGGCACTCTACATGATCGTATTGCCTCAGACAGAATGTTTCTAAGTGACACAATTTTTGAGTAACATCTCGTCAAATATTGCTACCTTTTTGCACTTTGGACTCTTCAGGGATATCGTCGGTACAATGTAGCTCGGACTGTTTCGACATGTTTGGGTGAAAAAAAGGACCATGCCTAGCATAAATGTACCCATACAAATGCGTTGGAACAGTCAGTTTGGTCACATCAGGAGCAGGATGAAAGTTAGACCCCTTTGCAACTTTACACTGCCTCCTTATGACGATTTTTGGGGCAGCAGAAAACCTTTCACCACGAGCAAATGCCTTAGAGATATAAAAAACCAAGAGAGGTTATTGTAGAGGCACTCTACATGATTACGTTGCCTCAAACGAAATGTTTCTAAGTGACACGGTTTTCAAGTAACATCTCGTCAAAGATTGCTGCCTTTTTGCACTTTGGACTCTTCAGGGATATCGTCGGTACAATGTAGCTCGGACTGTTTCGACATGTTTGGGTGAAAAATAGGACCATGCCTAGTGTAAATGTACCCATCTGGATGCGTTGGAACAGTCAGTTTGGTCACATCAGGAGCAGGACGAAAGTTACACCCCTTTGCAACTTTACACTGCCTCCTTCTGACAATTTTTGGGGCAGCAGAAAACCTTTCACCACGGGCAAATGTCTCAGAGATATTAAAAAATGAGAGAGGTTATTGTAGAGGCACTCTACATGATCGCGTTTCCTTAGACAGAATGTTTCTAAGTGACACAATTTTTGAGTAACATCTTGTCAAAGATTGCTGCCTTTTTGCACTTTGGACTCTTCAGAGATATCATCGGTACAATGTAGCTCAGACTGTTTCAACATGTTTGGGTGAAAAACAGGACCATGCCTAGCATAAATGTACCCATCTGGATGCATTGGAATAGTCAGTTTGGTCGCATCAGGAGCAGGACACCAAAAATACAAAAGTTACTTTGTGCAACTTGACAACATTGACACTTTTTTGCAACATGACTCAAAGACTCAAACTAACCCCAAATAACTCAAAGTGACTTAAAATCACCTTGATTTTGGCACCCAATGTAGATTATAGAGGTCTAGGTACTCCTTATCATTCAAACATCTTAGATGAGCGCCTAGGAAAGGAAAAAACTCTAAGTTTCATCATCATGAGCGCCTAATATCAAGAGACTTTAATGGCTCAAACCTTAGCATGGAGTCCTAAGGTGCATTTCATGTCTCCTTTCATCCATTTTGGCACCCTTATGTAGATTTTTCAACTTGATTTGGCGCCTTGTATGTGAAGGAAGATCTAAAGGCATGAAAGTGGATGTTGTTTTGCAAGAGTTTGGATCATCAAAATTGAAAGAAATAAGTCTATTAAGCTTGGGCACCCTCGGTCTTCTTTTCATTCATTATGAGCACCTTGGGAGAATGGTATATAGGTCATCATCATAATTAGGCGCCCTGGATCCAGAGTGTTGGAGAGATCATCAAATGGTGTCAAGAGGAAGTAGGGTGAGTTATGAGTTTGGTCGCATCAGGAGAAGGACACCAAAAATGCATAACATAATGATGTAAAAATGTGTATATGTGTAAAAATGCAGGAGGAAATAAAAAAAGACAAAGCTTACAAATTAATCTGCATACTTACAACTCAATGTAACATGACTTTACAAAATTAATGTGAATACTTACAAATTAATCCAATGAACCATCTGGGTCTGCTCTACTCTTTATTGTGTCAAGTATTGCTTCATGGTCAGACTCACGCACCTTCCACAAGATTTTGTTCAAAGGTCTACCCCGATACTTTATCAAATGAACATTAGATGCCATGACAAGGTTCGAATAATGAAGAATCTTTCGATGCATGTCAAAGTCCTGAAATAGCCAAATATTAACACTCTTATGTGGGTACCTTCTACGCCATGTTCCAATAATAACCACTGAGCCTGTAGGGTATTCGATGTTTTCTCCATCTGTAACAAGGGGCTCCAATTTCTTTTTGGCCTCAACACAATGACATAAGTAATAATCTATTCTCTCTTCATTATCTTCATCTGCAATAACTGCATATACGTGCCCTACATTGATATGTGTAGCAAATTAGATGAAATTAGTCAACATTACAAAAACACTACAAAGTAAGATGACATTACCTGGTTGAACTAGATGAAATTAGATGCATATACGTGCCCTATATTACCTGGTTGAACTAAATCTGATATGTGGTCAAAGTCAACTGATGATTCCATTTGTGTTAGTTCTAGTGCCGTCGGGGGTCGATACGTGTCAAGTGGGCTAAGATAACTTAACTGCCATTCGTCAACCCAATCCTTTGACTCACACTCATCCCAGACGTGAATTATACAGGAAGAACAAAATCATGACATCTTTTGTGTATGGATATTCCATGAACCTTCAATTGAGCTTCTGAAAGAGTGCATCTCATTTGATCCTATCAGTGTACAACAGTCCTCGTATGGTGCAATGTTAGTATCATCTATCAACCAAAAAAATCTACGAACTAAAGACTTACCTTCATTACCTAAACCCATGGAAGCATTACACCACTTGACAATCGATTTTGCATATGTCAACATTGCATTGTCTTTATACTTTAACTCTTCTCGTGCTATGGCTCTTTTGATACATGCTCCTGCACCATCATGCTCCCCATTTCCATGCCGGCCTCACAAAAGTTCCACATATGCTGAATACCTATAAAATTATGCCTCCTACTCAGCCAATAGAAATTCTGTGAGTTCTTGAATTGTGACGCACAGTTATCTAACCATATGATATGTTGACTGAATGATATGCCCCTTCTAGCCAAATCATTGTAGAACACCTGAAAGCAACCTTGCACGAACTCCGTAGAATGCATGTGATCATCACTAATATAGAAATTATACTCCCTTTTGATCTTTTTGTCATCCTCTGTACTATCATTCGCATGAATGAATGTGATGTGCACAAATATAGAAACCTGTGTGGAGTTGTAATATTGTGATTGCACCTCACGCTGTGGCTGTAGACTGTAGTTCTCTGCAAAGTCGACGACTGAAATAATGCTACCAACTGGAAATGTGTCCTTGCATAACTTGAATGCAAGTCCAACCATCGAGCTCTATGGGCATGTCTTGCATACTCATACACTATGCTGTCACGAAATATAGGCATAAACGAATACACTAGAATCTTTTCAATAACCAATTCACACCTCTTTGCTTCTTTACCATCTTTTGCATTGTATGCCACTATTTTATACTTGCCAAACTCTACTAGTTCATTTCCAACCGCATGTGTTCTTTCCATATGTTCACATATTGGCAAATGTTGCAAGCCACCGCAACGATGACATGTGCCATCCAAGCATAATTTCTTGTAGAATATTTGACTTTCCTCTCTTTCACATAAAATTCTTGATATGAAGTCTCTTGAAGATGTTGGTGGGGCACATATGGCACAACCCTGCAAATCATTATTAGTATGCATATCTAAACATATAGACCTATAAGCATCAAAATGGTTAGAAAATTCAATATGTAATCTACAACAAGTAGTGCATGTGTGATTTATCTTAACATAGAAAGGTTTTAGAATTTCAAAATATCTTTGACAAATTTTAATTTGAGGATACTTCTCTAGAAATTTACCATAAAACTGTGTTTGAGTCTCATCCAAAAAATGCTTTGGATGTGGCTCGCGGTTCTGACTACCGATTCTCCTTCTTACCACATCCCTTTGATTCGGAGATACCCTTGTGTAATTCTTCTAAAAGTCTTCAATTAATGATCTCAATGCTTCAACAATTGGTTTATCTTTTCGTGGTAGTCTCCCCGAGAATGCCCATAATTAATTGGCATTAGTGTCCTCAATTCTTTGGCGTCTTCCAACGGCTCTTAATAAAGTTTTCCTATTAATTCTCAATTGTTGACTCATCTTTCTAATGAGACGAGCTTTCCTCATTTGACTACTGTTGGGTGAATATTTTGTCGTTAACTCGCTAACGGCAAAATGGGTATATCAGCCACATCTATGATGAGACAAAGTCTCTCCTCTCAGCAAGGCGAGGTTCCCTCTAATTACTTAACTTTTGTAAATCAAACACTTATCAAATTTATGTACACTAAAAACTATGTTTGGGGTGATTCCATCTCATCTCATTCTCTTTTTTCAGAATAGATGTTTATATTTCAAACTCTTGATATAAAACTTATAAATTATCACAATATCACAGAAACACAAAGTTTTCTGTTACCTCACTCGCTACTTGTAACCAGAACTTTTTGAAGCAAAATGCAGCCCAAAGTCTTCACTCTTCTTCAATATGATAAAAATAATTCAAATATAACAACTTGCAGCATAAAGTCCCCAAACTGTTGTATTTTCACAAACATGAACATATAACCCACCACCGATTTGATAACACAAAGTTTATCAGAATCAAATTTAGAGCGCTCTTCAATCACTTGAAACAAACTCCACCGTTCAATTATTATCAATTAAGATTATGATAGCAAGACATAAGAACAAAACTATCACAACACAAATAATCCCAAGACAAAGATTGGAATTGAACTTGCTTTCTTGTATTGATGAATATTTGAATATTGATTTTCACAATAAGCACAAAGTCTCGATTTGCTTTTCAATTCGCCAGAGTTTTCTTGCAATAGATAAAAGATAATATTTACAAAAGAGGTCCCCTTTATTTATAGGGAAAGACCTTGAGAAAATCTAGGAAATCTACAACTACTTTGACTTATTCAAAAATAGGAGTCCTTATTGACTTGGGACTTCCTATTTTTTACATGTAATTGCATATCAAAAATGTACATGTAAAAAATGTCCAAAACTGTTTTGAAAGTACATATGGAAATCAAAAAATAAACTAAGGGAAAAAACCAGCTGCTTCAACTTGTGTCACCACCCTTTCTCACGTGGTCATCATACATAGTGAAGGTCGCCTGCATTTCAATGCTATCTGGTTTGAATGTGTTTTTGAAGATCATCCTGGCCCTTACTATGGCATCCCTTACTGTAGTGATTGACTTGGCATGATTGGTTAACCTGGTTTTCAAATTGTCCAAGGTTAACTGGTTGTCTAATATGCTGTCCACAGAAGTTATTGAAAATACCTTGTCTTCAAATTCCTGCTGAAACATGTCCTCAAATTCCTTAACCATTTCTTCTGCAGAAAGAAACTGGTTATCCTGTGATACCAATTTACAGGGCAACTCCTCCAGCTTATGCAAAATGTTAACATCATTTTCTTCACTGGTTTCCTTTGCAGCTTCGAGATCCTTGATCAAATTTCTTAGCACATTGCTCCTGTACATTAGAGCTTCCTTTGTCTCTATATATGAATCCCTGTTGGAAATGGCGCCAATGGATATTAAAGTGCTCATTTTCAGCTTCCTCATTTCAACCCACTTATCATGAGTATCCTCTGTGTGCTCAATATCATGAGAGATGGCATCAATGAGATCGTTGAGTTCTGCTCTTACTTTCCTCATCTTATCCATTTTCTCAAATACCTCCTTGAGCAAAGAGATTCCCTGGGCTCGCATCCTGTCCAAGTATTCTTCAAGTACTTTCCCTCGGAGGTGAGTCTTTTCCGCTTTCAGGATGACGGGGTCTTCTACAGACACGGCCTCTGGAGTAACTGCTTCTGAATTCAACGTGATCTTTCTTACCACTGCAGTCAGCTGTTCTGCTTTTGCCTTGTAGTAGTCTTTCATTTCTTTTTCCCTGTCGAATTTCTGGATCAGGATGTCCATGGCTGACTGCATATCATTTTTAGCGCTTTCATGGGTGATTTTGCCCAATTCAACCCTAGAAATAGAATAGTCATTCATGTCAAAATTTTTGACAGTTGCATCCTGTGGGGGTTTTGCTATCTCCAAAACTTTCTGCCCCTTTTCTTCAAGTACCCTTGAAAGGATCTTTGGTTTCTTCGGAGCCTTAGGTTTTGCAGGTGTCAGCTTAGTGAAATCAAAATCATCTGGAGAGATGACTTGCTTTTTCCTCTTTGGCATGTAAGCTGACAACCAAGGTGGCAGCAGAGAAGTATTCACATTGGAGTCCATTCCTACCACTGGTGTAACTGGGACTGTACTTGTGCTGGTGGTAGAAACAATAGGCGGGGTGTTGGTAAAAACCGCACCTGTTACATTGGCACTTGAAACTTGCTCAGTATTCATCACAAAATGATCAAACATAGAAGTATCTCCTATATCAAATGATGAAGAAGACAAACTAGGAATGGAATCAGAAGAATGGAGAACATTTTCAAAGGTGCCTTGGGGATTATCAAAGATTATCTTAGGAGGAGAGGGGGATTCAGAGGAAGGAATGATAATAGGGGAAGCAGGCACAGGGGGTGCAACAGGTGTATTGTCTTGTGGAGACAAAGCCTCTTTATCTTGTTCCTCTGACCCCTTGTCTTCGACATCCATCTCTTCTGTAGCTGGCTCTTCAGTTGTTGGATCCTCGGCCGCTGGCTCCTCAAGTTCCATATCTTTCGCTTCAGGTTCCTTCTCAACAACCTTTGCTTTCTTTGTCACAAATCTGATTTTAGGTTTATGTGTTTTAGAGGATGATGGAGCATCACTCTTATTCTTCGTTCTGTTTTCAACCTTCTTACCAGTTTGCTCTTGAACTTCAGTTTCTGAACCAGTGAGGAATTCCTTCAGCGTAATTCCTTTATCTTCCAGCCACTTATTGGTGTTGGCCAATATGGGTTCAAATCTCTTCCTTAGGGAAGTCAGCTCCTTTTGGGACCATTGGATTGGCGGTAGAGGAGTACCAGCTATCTGTTCTGCTTCATATTTGGCATCAACCAATTCGCCATCATCTACAAGGTCCTCTGGGATATCAGCAAGTCCTAGGTATTCAATTTGCTCTAGAGACAGCCTGCTATAGTCCAGTTTCCTGATGTCTTCCTCTGTTCTCAAATCTATCCAGACATCTTCCACCATGGGTTCATGGAACTGTGTTTTCCTCTTGATTTTATCCTTTACACCCCGGTAATCAAACTTTGGTCTCCTCTTGAATTGCTTCATGGTGACCAACTGCATCTCTGTCTCCATAGCTCTTGCCTTTGCGGCAGTCAATACTGAGTATCTGCTGATTTCTACGGGAAATCTGAATCCGGGCTTCTTGAGTTCCATCTGTTTGTTATGCACGACAATCATTTGCCTGCACAACTCCATCAAGACCAATCTATCTGAAGGAAACCTTGGAAGCATATAAGGGTAGCCTTGGAAAAAGCCAACCCTCAAGTAGGAGAAAGATGGAAATTGCAAAAACATACAACCAAAACCATTAACCACTGTCCATGCCTCATCTGAGATTCTTCTCTGCTCCAGTTGGGGATTGAAAAGGCACAAGAATACAGCAAAGAATGCATCATTCACTCTCCTGAAATGGTGAATTGAGCCTTTCAATGTTAGCTGAGAATAGTACTGGTATACTGGGACCACTCTCCTATCCCCTTCTGACGACAATCCTGGAAAAATCCTCATGGAGGCTGCAATGTATACCAGATAGGAAGTCATGAAGAACTTGGAGGTAGTGGATACCTTCGTTAACTGATCATGCAAAGCGTTACTGATTTGCTCTCCCCAGAAAATAACCTGCTTGCCTTGGAGTATGACCTTAATGAAGGGATACATCCATTCCTAAAATTGTGAAGAGGAAGACAAACCTCTTATCCTGCTGAGGAGGGTAATCAAGTCACCAACTTCTTCCACGAAATCACTTCGAGGGAAGCTGCGTGGCCATCTAGACAAACTTGACCTCGCAATCTTCAACCATTTGTTGTTGATTACTTTCTTCGCCTTCTCTGGATTCTTGTCGTATTCCTTTTGAGCTTCGATGAAATCAAGCTTCAACACCTCTGTTGCAGGAGGACACATGAACACCTTGTCAATGAACTCAGGATCCAACCTGATTATTACATTACCACTGGCGTCCACCACAGCTCTGATATCTTTGTTGTAGAAATGGGCGCACTGAAGAACAAATTCTGTATTGTGAGCCGCCACTGGGAAGGAGGATACCAGATGAATATTACTTTCCACTATCTTCCTCATCATAGCACTGGGGTTGCTTGATTTGGTTCTCTCTACAAACTCAGCCATATCAACATGGCCAATCTCTGTATCTCTAATATCCTCAACATTAGAGTGGACTGAGGTGATTGGGAAAACACCTTGATATTTGTACTTCATAGCTTTTGCCTTCTTCGGGGACAAGTCAGTCATTTGGACGAACTTTCACCGTGAAGAAGTTTGACGTCGAAAGGAGCTCCGCAGAAGAAACTGCAACAGAAATCATGATCATGCAATCAGGGAAAATATGGGCAATCTGGGAAAATTGCATGTTGACGATCACGACTATGGGAGTGCGCTTGAAAAAGGGCTATAGTGCGAGCTGGCCAAGGATCAGAGGAGAAGCGGGCTCGGGAAAATGAAATTGGAAATTTTCCAGTGTTAGGAAAATTTGAGATATTTTTGCACGGGCGGCAAAATTCACCGCCCTTGCATGTGAGGGGTTTGATATTGTGCATCGGTGGCGAATTTTGCTGCCTTTGCAGTTTGAGAGAAGAGTGAGATGGTTGGAGCGGCAAAAATTACCGTTTATGCAGGAAGAAGGGTTTATCGTTTTTGATGTTTTGTCGGTAAATTTTGCCGACATCACGCGAGGGGAGCAAATACATGTCTAAGCGGCAAATTTAGCCGACAATGCATTTCATATGCGTGATGAGGTTATAGCGGTGAATTTTACCGCTGTTGCATTTGATCACATTTGCTAGTTAAGTGCGGGGGTCAGGATGTTCGCCGCTTCAACACTTGGCAAAAGTCACCATGTCCAGGTAAGCTCGGCAAAATCCACCGATGCTACATGAGGGGAATGTAACGAGGGTTTGGGAAATCGAAGGCAAGAGAATCCCTAGGGTTTTCGGGGTAAAACCTAGGGCATTCTGAAAACGAAACACAGCAATGACAAAACGAAACAAACAAACAAACGAAATGGAAATAAATAAATAAAAACCTAAACGACATACACCTTAATCCGTGAAGGAAGGAAATGGGAAACGGGAGGAAAACTTACCTGTCCAGAACGGAAAACCTATGTTCAAGCTTCAACAAAATCCATCGCCAATCGGGATGGTGCGATCAAGCGAGCGTTGAGAGCATTGGTAAATCAAACAAAGACTTTAGTTATAAGGAAAGACAAGCGACAATGGGAGTTATAACGCTTTTAAAAGGTTAAAATCAGAGTTTAAACGCCTGGCACGAGTGGCCATTAATGGCACCCGACACCAAAATCCTGAAGATCTCGTTCGGGCGGCGATTTCGGCCGCTACGACATCGCCGTTGACCAATATGCGAAGTCGGCAAAAAAGGCCGTCATTGCATGTGATGCAGTTTCGACGGACATATGCGATAGCGGTGATTTTAACCGCTTCTACACTTTGGACTCAAAACGATGTAATAGCGGCAAATTTTGCCGACATTACATCAAAACAAACAATAAACAAGCTTAAGTAATATGTAAGAGCGGCAAATTTTGCCGCTCTTGCATATCAAGAGTCAAAAATTTACGAACTTAAAAACGACTAAAATTAACATCCTAACCAATTTACGACTTGAACTTTCCTCACAAATATTGAGAAATTAATTCAAGGAAACATCGTAAACGAGTTTTAAAATGGCAAATGACCTCGCACGAGAACAAGAACATCTTTTCTCGATTCGCGATCTTAGAGTGTAGTTTCACGAAACGGACAAGTTTCATGGGGTTGTCTACAAAAACGAGCGTAGCTGATTTTGAGAACAACTACTTACTATAGTCGATGTAATCACACGCCGTGTTGCATTACTATCTTTTGTGCGTGAGGTGTTACCCACACTCTCATACGCACTCATTAGATTCTTGACAATAGATTTTTCACTTGAAGCCTCTGATGTTCTCAACCCAAGAATCTTCATGATAGACCTATACTTTATACTTCGCATCATTTCAACGAATAGTTGACATCTTGCAGTCTCATTTAACTTTTCAAAGAACAATCTCCAAATCTTATTAGCATATCTTCTACAAGTGCGTTTTGGAATCTTACCTTCCATTGGCTGTGAAATATTCTCATCAATATCAATCAAATACGTTGGCTTTCTATGCAAAATTCTAGGTGGTGTTAAGTTAGGTAAATTCATCTCAACATTAGGAATTTCATCAATATTTAAATGAGATGGGTTAGATAGCATACCTTTGATTGAAGATGGAATAGATGACATACCTTGAGGTTGAGGTGGGAACAATGGTGTACCTCCTTCATCACATGTGAGTGATGATGTACTCTCAACTTGAGATGTGGTAGATGGTGTCCCTACATGTTGACTTGCGGTAGAGGACGTGTCTCCAACTATGGTATTCAAATCTCTCGTAACACGTAGTTTTTTCACTCATTCTCTTTGTGCCATCAATACCATATCTCTTTGTGATGGTTGTGGTTCCTCTTCAATTGGTATGTCTTCATTTATCGTGTCCAATTACCTCTTCTCATGAAGTTCCCTCATAGCCACTACTTTCTTTGCATTCTTAGCTTCTATCTCTTCCTGTGTTGGTTTAATTCTTGATCGTTTCCCTGGCATGATAGAGAATTTGTATGTAGCATGATAAAGAGACCAATATTAGTTCCTAAGAAATGAATACAAGATAATAGTGGGATTGTATTTTTATTATGTTGTAAGGATTTATTCTTGTATAGTTTGACATCATGGTATGTTAAGGTCTGTATATTACACATAATTAATAAAGAGCCCAAGTGTAGAAAATATACATGGCATCATGTGAGATTGTAGGCTGCTTTCTTGATTGGGAATGTGTCTATTTTAAACATGTATGATAAAGCATGATAAAGTAATTCTATCCGAAATAAGGAAATTGTAAAGAACATGCATGTAAAGACTTGACATACCTAAAAAATGAAGATTTGAATGGAGAGAGTACCCAATTATGTAGTGTTTTTTTCTTCTTGCATCCAACTCCTCAACAATTTGAGTTTTTCACCACTTGCTTCCTTTTCAATGTTAAATTGAATAACACTCAAATATAATTACTAACAACAATACTATTAACCAATCTATGATGTTAAATTCCTAAAATTGAATCACAATTAACATTGCAACACCACAAAAATTGAAACTTGAATAGATATATATCAAACTTGGTGTGAAAACTATGTTATTTCCTCCTTCTCAAGTTGGCAAAGCAGAAAAGGTGGTGGAAAGATCATGCAAAGGTGGTACAATGTGTCAAATGTGCATGTGAACTTCCCAACAGCATTGAAGCACGTCTTTTTTGTCGAAGCACACGCAGAATCAGTATGAAAATAGAGCATGTGGGCCTGGATCACAGGGCTCAACACTTTTTTACTATTTTTATAGCAACACAAAACGCGAGCGCGTTATAACACGCTTGTGTTTTGTCTTGCTATAGATTGATCACATCCTTTGCATTGATCACATCTCTTTCCAAACCTTCCCCTTCAAACTTGAATGACCACAAGGTTTTTGAGGGAGAACTTTTCCTGTTTCTTGCAAGAGCTTACCAGATGCTTCGCCATATGATAGGCATAACAATGAAGGGGCAAGCCCTCATAATCAAGTTCTTAATAGAAAATGCCCATTGAGGAAGAAAGACAAATCTTCTTTAGAAGCAGAAGTTCTAGTTTGTGACAAATCCTTATCCAAGCATAAATAGCAGGGGTTCTGTCAAGCGATTTCCAATCCACTTCCACAAAGTCTCCTGGAGACTTCCTGATTGATTCCAAAACATCCACACCCAAAAACTGGAGAGGCAATCAATATAATGAACCCATAAATCTACATTTGATGACAAAAACCCTCAACACTATACCTTAAACCCTAATCCCTCAACCCTCAACCCTAAACCTTATCCCTAAACCCTAATCCCTCAACCCTGAACCCTAATCTGTCATCCCTCAACTCTAATCCCTCATCCCTAAACCCTAAATTCTATCCCTATTCCTAAACCATCAACAGACTCAATACTATACCTTAAACCCTAATCCCTTATCCCTAAACCCTCCAACCCTATCCCTAATCCTTACACCCTCCACACTCTACTTTAACCCTAATCCCTCGACCCTCAACCCTATCCCTAAACCCTTGACCCTTGAACCTCAACCCTCAACCCTTAATGTCAAACCCTAATCCCTCAACCCTTAACTCTAATCCCTCGACCCTCAACCCTATCCCTAAACCCTAAACCCTCAACCCTCAATGTCAAATCCTAATCCCTCAACCCTTCACTCTAATCCCTCAACCTAAACCCTCAACACTATACCTTAAACCCTAATCCCTCAACCCTCAACCCTAATCTGTCATCCCTCAACTCTAATCCCTAATCCCTAAACCCTAAATGCTATCCCTATTCCTAAACCCTCAACAGACTCGATACTATACCTTAAACCCTAATCCCTTATCCTTAAACCCTCTAACCCTATCCCTAATCCTTATACCCTCCACACTCTACTTTAACCCTAATCCCTCGACCCTCAACCCTACCCCTAAACCCTTGACCCTCAAACCTCAACCCTCAACCCTCAACGTCAAACCCTAATCCCTCAAACCTTAACTCTGATCCATCGACCCTCAACCCTATCCCTAAACCCTTGACCCTCAAACCTCAACCCTCAACCTTCAACATCAAACCCTAATCCCTCAACCCTTAACTCTGATCCCTCGACCCTCAATCCTATCCCTAAACCCTAAACCCTCAACCCTCAACATCAAATCCTAATGCCTCAACCGTTCACTCTAATCCCTAAACCCTAAACCCTATCCCTAAACCCTCAACACTATACCTTAAACCCTAATCTGTCATCTGTCATCCCTAAACTCTAATCCCTTATCCCTAAACCCTAAATGCTATCCCTATTCCTAGACCCTCAACGAGCTCAATACTATACCTTAAACCCTAATCCCTCTACCCTCGACACTCATATTTAACCCTAATCCCTTGACCATTAACCCTATCCCTCAACCTCAACCCTCAAGCCTTAAGCCTCAACCCTCAACTCTCAACATTAAACCCTAATTCATCAACCCTAAACCCTAATCCCTCAAACCTAAACCCTATCCCTAAACCAACAACCCTCAACACTATACCTTAAACCCTAATCCCAATCCCTCAACCCTTAACCCTTAAAATTTAAACCCTATCCCTACACCCTCAACACTTGACACTATATCTTAAGGCTTAAACCCTAATCCCTAAAGCCTCAACCCTCAATCCTTAAACCTTCAACCCTAAACCCTATCCCTAATCCCTCTACCCTCAACACTCTAACCCTAACCTCGACATTAAATGCTAATCCGTCAACCCTAATCCGTTAACCCTAAACCCTATCCGTAAACCCTCAACCCTCAACACTATACCTTAAACCCTAATCCCTCAACCCTTAACCCTAATCCATCATCCCTCAACTCTAATCCCTCATCCCTAAACCCTAAATGCTATCCCTATTCCTAAACCCTCAACAGACTCGATAATATACCTTAAACCCTATTCCCTTATCCCTAAACCCTCCAACCCTATCCCTAATCCTTACACCCTCCACACTCTACTTTAACCCTAATCCCTCGACCCTCAACCATATCCCTAAACCCTTGACCCTCGAACCTCAACCCTCAACGTCAAACCCTAATCCCTCAACCCTTAACTTTGATTCCTCGACCCTCAACCCTATCCCTAAACCCTAAACCCTATCCCTAAACCCTCAACACTATACCTTAAACCCTAATCCCTCAACCCTAACCCTAAACCTTAACCCTAAACCCTAATCTCTCAACCCTAATCCATCATCCGTCATCCTTCAACTCTAATCCCTCATCCCTAAACCCTAAATGCTATCCCTATTCCTAGACCCTCAACAGCTCGATACTATACCTTAAACACTAATCCCTTATCCCTAAACCCTCCAACCCTATCCCTTAACCCTAATCCCTCAACCCTCAACCCTATCCCTAAACCCTTAACCCTCAAACCTCAATGTACTCAACCCTCAATGTCAAACCCTAATCCCTCAACCCTTAACTCTGATCCCTCGACCCTTAACCCTTAAAACTTGAACCCTAAAACCTATCCCTACACGCTCGACACTCGACACTATATCTTAAACCCTAATCCCTTAACCCTCATCCCTAAAGCCTCAACCCTAAACCCTATCCCTTATCCCTCTACCCTCGACACTCTTATCTAACCCTAATCCCTTGACCATTAACCTATCCCTCAACCTCAACCCTCAACCCTCAACTCTCAACATTAAACCCTAATTCATCAACTAAACCCTAATCCATCAAACCTAAACCCTATCCCTAAGCCATCAACCCTCAACACTATACCTTAAACCCTAATCCCTATCCCTGAACCCTTAACCCTTAAAACTTAAACCCTATCCCTACACCCTCAACACTTGACACTATATCTTAAGCCTTAAACCCTCATCCCTAAAGCCTCAACCCTTAATCCTTAAACCTTCAACCCTAAACCCTATCCCTAATCCCTCTACCCTTGACACTCTAACCCTAACCTTGACATTAAATGCTAATTCGTCAACCCTAAACCCTAATCCGTCAACCCTAAACCCTATCCCTAAACTCTCAACCCTCAACACTATACCTTAAACCCTAATCCATCAACCCTAAAACCTAATCCCTCAACCCTCAACCCTAAACACTATCAATAAACCCTCAACCCTCGACACTATACCTTAAACCCTATGAGAAAAGCTTTGTGTATGCTACGTCCCCAATGAGTAATTAACAGTTGAAATTAGAAGGATGAACATTATGAGAAAAGATTTGCATTGGGGTACATCTATGTTTCTTGCTATCCACCCCGCACTTAGGGAAGGTATATTGTTATGAAACATGCAAATAATCTCCCATTGTTTACTGGCTCTATCCACAAGAACTACTAAACTATACCTTAAACCCTAATCCCTCAACTCTAATCTTTCAACCCTAAACCCTATCCCTAATCCCTCTAGCCTCAACACTCTACCTTAAACCTAATCCCTCGACCCTTAACCCTAAACACTATCCCTAAAGCCTCAACCCTAAACCCTAATCCCTCAAGGTCCTAAACTCTAATCCCTTATCCCTAAACTCTAAATCCTATCCCTAAACGCTCAACCCTCAACCTTAAACCTTAATCACTCAATCCTTATCCATCCCTCTCCTCCCCTATCTGGCTCACTCCCATCTCTACCCTCCTCTGCCCTTGACACTATACATACATACATATAGGCATACATAGATGCATACATACATACATATAGGCATACATAGATACATACATACATATATACATACATACATACATACATATAGGCATACATAGATACATACATACATACATATAGGCATACATACATATATGATTAATAGCCTTGAACGTAAAAATATTCAAGGGGAACATAACGCGAGCACGTTATAACGCGCTCACGTTATGTCAAACATGACAAACAACAAACTTGCAAAAAAGGAAAAATGGAAAGCAAAATATAATGTGAGTGTGTTATAACGCGCTCACGTTATGTCTTGCTTTGAGAATCCCAAGCCTTGGGCTTGGGATTTGCTTTGGATTTCCAACCCAAAGGCTTGGAGTGCCTTTTGAACAGTCACAGACGTGTTTTTCCATATTCTTCAAGATTTCACATAATTTCATTCGTGTTAACCCTCAAATTTGCACATGTTTCAAGGTCGAACAAATCGCACACCTGGGTAATGTTAGGCTTTCTCTTAGCTATTTGACGATGTGACTTTTTTCACATTTTAACAATGTTAAGCATTTCATCTTTAATTTCTTTTGTTTGTGTGTCCGTTTTTGGGCAAAAACTACTGTTTGGTCTTTTTTTCATTGTAAATTAACTATTCATTGAAATTTCAAAAAATTTACATATTTAGAAACTAGACTCCATTCTACAAATATTAAAAAAAGAAAAAAATAATTTTCAATTAGTTTTCAAAATTTATAGGGGTAGCACAACCAAAATTCTATTTTTTAGGATGTGTCCACTTTGAAAATTAGTAAAAAATCAAATATTCATCAAAAAATTATCAGAAAAATTGGGCATAAACTACATGCTATTAGCTAATTTCTCACTGAAGCGATTTTAAAAATACAAAAAAAAGTTGACCTTTTGAGGGAGCCACAAAACATGCTATGTTATGTTTTTTTGACAGAAACAACACCAATTTCTGTGGCTCCCTCTTTTGAACCCCTTAATCTATGCCATTTTAAAAAAAAATAGTAGTTTAGAAAGTAGACTCGGAGCACTACGAACATTGTTTTGGTTGCATCTCCAAATTTTGAGTGTAACTATGCTCAATTTCTCATCCAAGGCCAGTATTTCCTAATTTCAGAAAAAAAGTGGCCACTTAAGACCCCTTTTTGGCCCCCCATCTTCTTGCACTTATCCATTTGGTTTACGACAAGATTAGGATCAAGACCATTAATTACAATTGGATAATTTGACAAGCTTGATTGACTTGATTGGTATGGATAAAGGATGACTTGCATTTGGATTTACTGGTTGGATGATTGATGATGAGATTGATTGGAAGAAGATGATGAGAGGAGAAAGAGGAATATCATCGGTGCCTAAATCTGGGCACTTCCTTCGTACTCTAGACTGCCTACATACCCTGTATCCACGGGATCAAGGCACGTAACAATAGAGATGAGATGTAGTTCTGATTGGTGTTTTATTGATGGTGATGATGAATGATTTTGATTTAATTGGATGATTGAATGATTGATTGATTTTGATGATGATTGATGTGATTTTTGTTGACTGATTTGATTTCTGATTCGATTAGAAGTTTGGCTTTATTTGATTTGATGATTTGATTAGATTTGATGTGATGGATTGGTGATTCGAGGAAGTGATTTGATTTGATTAGAGTTTGATGTTTGATTTGATTTGATGATTTGATGATTGGAAGAATTGATTTGGTAATGATTGTTTTGATTTTTTTTGGATTTTATGATTTTTTGTATTTTGGGAATATTTAATTTATTTTTTTATATTTTTTCAGTACATTTTATGGTTTTTTGGATTTTTTAGGGCTTTTTATGATTTTTTGGGATTTTTTCAAGACTTTTTTATGATTTTTTGGATTTTTTTAGGACGTTTTATGATTTTTTAGATTTTTTAAATGTTTTGGGAAAAGTCAATGGATTTACAATTTTTGTAGCCTTTGTGCTAGATACTAGTGACAAGGGAGGAAACCAAGTCTAGGTGCAAGAAAGGATATAGAATGGATGAAAGGATGGGCGATAGCAGATGAAAAAGGATGTACGTGTAAGAGAGCAAGGATGTGATCTCAAAGGCCATGTCATGTTAGAATAACATGCCCCATTCTAGGTGCAATACTTCATATTTTTCATGACAATGCTTATGGGGATAGGATTATGATAGAAAGATGGGTAATGCCAAGAGGTTAATGATAGGATGATAGGATGGATTAGAAGAGATGAGGTATACCAAGAGTTTTTCCAAGGCATGTTTCAACATTTTACCCCTAATCTTTATCAAGATCAAGAAGAGGAAGGATGAATGGACTCAGTAGGATAGGTATGTGTATGTGGATGGATAAGGGTGGTAAGATATGAAATGACAAGATAGGTTAAAAATAATATGGTGGATGAGATGAGATGCCCCCAAGTGTAGGTGACATAGAAGATGGTACTTATCCAGGGTGCCTGTTTGCCAGGTTTTCACCATTGGACACTAACCCAAAGTGCCACCGAAGTGGTTTTCACTATTGGATTGATTTTTTTTTCTTTTTTCTTTTTTTTTTTAATTTTTTGATTTTTTTAATTTTATTTTTGCTCCTTTTTTGACTTTTTTGATAGGATAGGAGAAGGTGGACTATGGATGAAAGGGACTCAAGTGTCTGGGTCCATGGTAGTCCTGCTAGATGGATGTCGTAACATGGACCATGTCAAGTGCACTCATAGATGTTGGTAGAGGGGATTACATGAAAGGAAAATGGATTAGGTAGATAGTGGATTATGAAATGGTGTGATAGTGGATTATGAAAGGTGTGATAGTGGATTATGTAGGAAATAGTGGATTACGATGCAGATTATGCATGGACTTATGGATAGAAGGCTTATGCAAAAGCATGGACCATAGGAAGGTGATGTGGAAGATATGTAGGATAATGGATAAAGGATGGGGAGATGGAGGTAGGTGAGAATGTTACAGAATGGAATGGAACCATGACCAACGGTTGCACACACCATGATAAACGTTGAATCCTTTGATGGGAATGTGGTGTAGGAAGCAATGGAGATGTTTGTTTAGGAGATGGATGACGTAAGCATTTAGGGACCCACATGGACTTAGTGTTTTAATGATTTTTTCTTTTCATGTGGGATGGAGGATTGTGTGGCTTTTGGAGGGAATGGATGGAAGGAGATGGTTGGGATCTTTGAGAGGTGGATGCCTCTTTTGATGTGCTTGCTTTTTGCTTAGGGACCCATACCATTTTGCTTTTGGACTTTTCTCGTGATGATATGGGTTTGGATATATGCAACTTTAGAGATGGATTTGAAGTAATTGCTTGTTGCTTGGGGACCCACACCTTTTTCATTTTTGCTTGGAGGTGTGTGGGTATATGCAGCTTCTGAGATGGATTTTTCTTTGATTCTTTGCTTTGGTGTCCTAAGGCATGCAAATTTGTAGGATTTTTGGCTTTATGAGTGTAGGCATCCAAATTTTTGCTTTTGAATCCCATGGGGTGGATGGAAGTGGGGTTGGTGGAAGCTTCTTGTTTAGACAATATGTGCATTTGCTGGTCATGATTGGGTTTTTTAGAAGATTTATGGATGATAGGATAATGTGTTGGGAGTAATGGAGGTAGATTTGATAGAGGGATGTTAGGAGTTAGAAGTAACGGAGGTAAAGTGGATGGTGGAAGGTGTATGGTCACATTCTTTTGCGTTTTGTAAGATGAGGGAGGTAGAATGACAACATATGTTTTCGGTGTATGATGGGATTTGCAATGGGAAATGGTGGACTTAAGAGGGATGGAGGAAGTACCAACATCGTTAGATTCTTGTCCTTGGGGTGTGTATCCAAGGCCAAATTAGCGCAGAGGTATCTTGACATGGATTTGCTCCAAAATACCTTGTTCAAGAGGGCCTAAACCCTTACCTTGATAGTTCATGTTTTGGAGGATGTGGTTGACAATGGGACTAGGTGTAGGTGGAACACTAGACATGAGCTCCTTATTGGATGAAGAACGTGAGATGGCAGATAATGGTTGGTGGTGTTCTAAGGAGGAACACTCATGGATAAAGGTGGATAGACTAATAGGACATGATGGTGGAGTTGTGATAGGGTCGATAGTAGGTGATGGAGGATCATTATGATCTTGCTTTTGCTCATTATGATCCAAGGTATTGATTTGATCTTCTATGTTTATGTGGTTGGCACATGTCTCATCATGAGAAATGGAAGTTGTCTCATTAGGGTTAGATGGAGGATGGATAGGAGCAATTTGGATGTCTTGCTCAGGGACGGGTATAGGATTATGGATAAGGCCAAGGTGCTCATAGATAGCTTCCTCATAGGTAATATCATCTTGATCATGGAAGAGGTAAATGTTATGGATGGGTAGCATAGATGGAATGTAAGGGATTTGATCTTGACTCGGATTAGGGACTAATGTTTCCACATACATAGGATCATGTTCTTGATATACCTCTTGGGTTGCTTGGATGGAAGGAGATGACTCTTGGATAGGCTTGATAGGCTCTTGAATAGGCTCGACATGTTCTTGAGAGTCATCGAGATAAAGGCATGAGGGTTCGTGACTTGAACTCATAGTGTTAGGCTCTTGAGTAGGATTTATGGCTTGTAGATCATATGATGGGCTTATAGGGCTAGACATGTCATTAGAAGCCTCATTGATAGGCTCATGAATGAGTGTTTGACATGGGGATGGTCCATTCCATGCTAACAACCAATGGATCACATCCTTTGGTAGGGTATGGGTAAATGGACAATATAGGGGATGAACGATAAAGGTAGATGGAGTGATATGCTTAGAAGTAGGATTAGGTAAAAGGCTAATTGGATTAGGGCTTGTGAGATGGATAGTGGGATTAGATGGACTAGGACTTGGGCTAGATGGAAGGATAAGGGGATTAGATGGATTGGCTTTATCTAACCCAATCTTACCACAATCTTCTAGGTTCTTGATCAGTCTTTTAAATTGTGTACAAGTGGCTATGAGATGGCCCTTACACCTATGGTATGCACAATATTCATCATCTTTATACCAATGGGGTTTAAAGTAGATTTATTCAAAGGGTATTATCGGTGGTAGCTCAATCAAATTTTCTTGGACCAATTGTTGTAGGGTCATCTTTAAGGGATCCTTTAGTGGAGGGCTTGATGGATTAGAAGGTTGAAATGAAGGTGTTGGGAGAGGACTAGTTGACTCATGTGTTGGCATGTGAACGGATGGTGATGGAGGATGCTCATAAGATGCTTGCTCTAGATTGGTATCTCCCTCGTCAAAGGCTATCAGATTTTGTTCCAAAGGTGGAGTTAAGGGCACTTGGTTTATGTACAAAGAGTCACTTAGACTTGAGTCAAAGGTTATTGGGTCTTGTTGAATAGGTGGACTTAAGTCTATTAGGCCATTTTGCAAAAGTGAACTTGGGCTTTCTTGGTTTATGTACAAATAGCCACTCAGATTTGCATGTTCATGTTGTGGGGGCCACTGATAGTCTTGTGAATGGGTTTGATGATGAGGTGTTACATAGGATTGTGGTTGAATGTGTTGGAAGTTGTGATGGTGTTGTGGTGGAGGGATCACATAGGATAATGGTTGTTGAGGGGTGAAGTGATGTGGACAAGGGTTGCTATTAGAAGAAATGGGATAGGTTGGTGCAGGGGTAACATAATAGGTGGATGTATAGGGTTGATATGATGATTGGATTTGGAATTGTTGGTATTGGCTTATGGCTTGATGTTGTGGGAATTGTTGGTGTTGTGGTGGCATAGGGATTTGTTCCTTTTTATAGAGCCACTCAAGGGTATCAATCACTCTTAAGGTGCCATAACGATTATTATCATAGGTCTTGTTTGGGAATGTCATGTCCATGTTTAGAAGTGGTAGATTACGGTATGAGGATATGGGATGAATAAGATGTGATTTGGATAAGAAATGGATGAAGTTGATTGGATGATGACCAGGATGAAGTGATTAGGTTGGAATTAGAATGATGACTTGGCTAGGATGATTAGGATTAGAGGACGTGGATGACGTGGCTTAGGATGGATGAGAATGTTTTACGACATGGATATTAGTTTTGACAGCTTTTTTTTTTGGCAATTTTATGGCAAGAAAACAAGATGGAAGACACTCATACACAAGCCATGCTCAATCATTACATCCTAAGACTAGGCAAAGGCTATATTTGTTGGATCCCCTATCTGTGCTTATTCAAAGCGGGTAGCTCCAGAATCTTGGTAGCACCGGCTCCCCTCCACGACACTCACTTCTCACACATACCAATATCTGGGTTTCCCAAGGCTCGTCCCCCCAACAAACCTTAGGATTGTCCCTGCTACCTCTGCTAAGAACCACATGAGTCAGGGTGGATTCGAAGATCCCACCTTCTGTGCCAAAAAAATAGGTTTTTTGGCCACTAAGACATGGTTTTTAGTTCAGGTTTTCGTTCGGGTGGCTATATGTGTGGTAGCACTACTCTCTGTTATGGAATCTCCCAGCCCAAAGAGGTTACATTCTATGGGGTTTTGGGGGAGGTTGGCTGTCAGTATAGCAAATCAGCACCTGTCGTTTGTGACTTTCATCACAAACGCGTTATTTATATAGCGGATTGGAATGGTCTGGTTTTGACCTGTTTCCGCTTGGGTCGTATCCATTCTCACAACGGGAAGGCAAGCCCTCTAGAGTTGACAATGATTTCTTGTGCACCCCAGATCCATTGGTTAGGCAAGGGGAGAGGATACTCTCATTGTCAAATCGGGTTACAGTCAGACTAGACAAGCAAGCCAAGAAAAGAAAAGCAAGCACAGAGTAGACAGATTGTTAATTTTAAGCACCAAACTGAAGTGTGCCTACTTTAGTGATAAATGATTGTTCTTTGACCACTCGGACCTATAGAAAATATGTCAGTAGTTTGCTTGCTCCATTCTTGGACACATGATTTTAGTCAAGCTGTACCAAGAAATGATTAGATCCCCAAAAAAACCTTATTCAATGCAACAGAAACCAGAAGCGTATATGAAAACTAAAGGTGATTCAGAAACAACCAGATGCAACTTAGAAACAACCAGATGCAACTCAAATCTTACCATAGGCGATTACCTTCTGTGCATATGCGACCCCTTGTTGACCAGAGGTGACCTCTGTCATTCAAAGGCGTTCAAACCCTAACCTCATGCACTCAGATGCCCAAAAACCAAAGGCGATTGGCTGCTAACCAAAGGTGACTAGCTGCTTACCAAATGCGACTGGCTTCTAACCAAATGTGACTAGCTTCTTACCAAATGTGACTAGCTACTTACCAATTGCGACTAGCTGCTGTGCAAAGGCAGTTTTCTATAGACCGAATGCTAGTTTCTTCGCTAAATGCACATTTTATCACAAAAACTAGGCAAATTTATACTCATTTTTCATGGAAACAACCCCCAGACGCAATGGTGAGGTTGGTTTGAGCCTAGGAGGTCATATTTGATAGAAAAAATGCAAAACTTGCAATATGAGGGTTAGAAAATATGTAAATTTTTAAAGCGAAAATCTGCAAAAACTTAGTGATTCTGTCCCACCGGGCATGCCAGAATGTATACCAGGGAAAATTTCATTGTTAGATCACACCATGCAAATCAAGATTAAAACCCAAATACCTTCAAGAAATCCAACCGAAGTGATTAAAACAACATGCAACATAAACGAGATCACCTAGATGCTCCAATTCCTTGGTTCAATTGTGATTTGTTGATTGCTCGTGTCTTGCAGCACAATGACGAAGATGAAGATTGATAGATGAGAGAAAGATAGGTAGAGGTTGATGGATGAGGTGGAATTTCGGCAGAGTGTCAGTGCTTCAAAGATTCATCCATGAGAATGGCATGAAAATGGGTAAATTTATAGACAAAAATGAGAGAGTGGAAAGATAAAGTTTCCACTTCACAAGTGATGATTGAATTGGAAAGTTGTATTGTGCAATTTGGGAAAAGAAAAGGAAAGTGGATGAGTGATTAAAGAGATAATTGGAAAGTGAGAGAAAAGAGTTGAGTGGTGAGTGGAGAAGAAAATGGAAGGTAGGTGAGATGAGTTGAGTGATCGAAATGGTAAGTAGGTGAGTCATAATTAAATAATTTAAAAAATTATTTAATTTATGATGCATGTGGGGATAAAATAAATAAATATTTATTTATTTATTTATTTTAAGAGGAAAAGGATAAAGTGATAAATTTAAATAAAATAAAAGACTTATTTTATTTAAATTCAAGAGGAAAGAGGGGTAAATAAATAAAAATTATTTATTTAATAATGGTAAAAGAGATGAGATTAAATTAAATAAATGCCATATTTATTTAATTTAATAGAGGAAAATGCTAGGTTAGGTGACGGTATGGGGTGATTAGGGCAAAAATGCTACAAGATGCCTAAGTGATGTGACATTGCGACACATGGAAAATTTGGGTGTCTACAAGTATTAGAATAATACTTTAAGGATTTTATGATAAAAATGGACCAATTATTAATCTAAATGCTTGATTTAATATATTATTCATAGCATTTAATAAATTAACATCTTAGGTTTGATCTTATAATGTGTTTTGACATAATGTTAATTCAAATTATGGCTTTTCAATAATGTTTATTTAGAACAATAATCTTGGGTAAATGCTTTTAGATTAAAATTTGTGCAGATTAATGTTAATTTATATTCATAAGCTTTACTACTTAAGACATTGTCAGATTTATCATGGTGTAGACTACATCAATATCATGTGCATAGGTCAAGGAGCATTAATAGGGAGAAACTTCCAATTAAAGGTAGGTTGTCAATTCAATTTTAGACAAGTATATATCGTGCAAATTACTCAATGTAAGATTGATGGTTCAAGGCTAAACAAACCAATTCCTTAAAGTGTAACAAAGTTTAGCCATTGTACTTGTGCTTGACATGGTCTAGTCTCTCGACTCTTGCATGACTCATGTTTTCTAATTTATTTGGTCCTCTAGTTTCAAACTTCACCTATGGAATGTTCCAATGCTCCCTACGGATGTAGATAAACTTAGATTTACTTAGGCTCTCATGTCCAAAATATTTATGATTTTATGTTTGAGACGTCTATTGAACATAAGATCTCATCCTATCTTATTAGATCGATTTGAAGGTCAAAAATATCAAATCCACTTGGCTCAAGGTGTGGTTATTTTATTGGCCTATGGTATTTGTATATGTGGTCACGAATGTGCACTTACATTGTAGAGGAAAGTATTAAATTGTGCCATGTGAGGCCATTGTTGACGTAAATGGCGAATCAATTATATTTGTTTAGTGCTCATGTGTTTTAAATACCACAAAGCATTGAGAGATTATATGTCAACTTTTGAGCCTCAGCCCATCGACTCAGCTATTACTAGGCCTCGGTGCTCCGTCATTGTCTCCCTATTCATAGTTGATCATTATGAAGTTTTAACTTTTGAATCTACCTACTTGGTCCAAGATGCCACTATCTTGAATGACATCAAATAATGTATTTGAACTATTAGATTTCCTTGAAATCATGGAACATTTGAAGTCATGTATAAATGAGGAGATCTAACATTATATGAATGAAAAATGCCCTTAAAATATTATGATATACCTAGTATAAGTAAACTTATTTATAAACTAAATATATATATCATCATAATCCTATATAAATTTTTACAATCAGTCTAAAATCTCTCCTTTCATGTAGCATGGGCTTTTTAAAATTTTGATTGTATTTGAGAGCAAAAATACCTAAATATGACTATACAAGCATAAAATTTAGGCAATGGTAACAAGATAATAAGTAGAACTACAAGAAACAACAAAAATAGATAGCTGACATTTAACAATAAAACTTATTAAACAATATATTATAAAGTTGAGTATTATTATCCTTCTAACAATAGACCTAACATCTTAAACAACTAGAACCAGGGGAGAGGATAAGGATGACAGAGGAGCGGAGCATAAACAGCTGGATTTAACCGTTGAGGAGCGGACCATGAAGAGCATGTTGAGGCCTGGCCGTGCTCTATAAATACAGTAATATTCCATTGATTTTTTTACTTCATATCATGTTTTGTTTTTAAATTCCTGGTTTATTTCATTTTGTGTTTTGGTTTTTGATTTGGGACTTTTGGTTTCCGCATTTTGTATTGTGTTTCTATCTTTGGGTTTGGACTGTATTTTTGTATTGTGTTTCTATCTTTGGGTTTGGACTGTATTTGGCACGGCCGTGTTCTGTCTGTTTACATGCTTTCTGTGAGTAGTGGATTGTAAAGAAATTTGAATTAAAGCGGTGGAATGAAACCAACACACCATTTCCCTCCATTGGTTCAATCCATTTGTCTCCCTCACGCTCTGTCATCCTTATCCTCTCCCTTCGTTTGGGTAGACGAAGAGTGGCAGTCGACTACACTAATGGAGCAGGATGCATCTCACAAGCTGGTAAGTATGATTTTAAATTTTATTGTTTGAATTTTATTTTCTATGCTCTCAATTTTTTTAGATTATTAGATTAACTTTACAAATTTCTGCATAAAATTTCCCCCAATATGCTGATTAGAGTTTTTTGAAGTGTTTTAAAGCTTTTTCATTTTTAATTTAGAAATTTATCCATGCTGAAGTTTCCCCCAATGTGGAGATATGCATTTTCCAGTGTTTTGAATCTTTTTCAATTTCTGCCATTTCAGAAAGAAGACTAAGGTTATACTAATTTTTTTAGTTTAGGGTTAAATCTGCCATTTCAAAAAGAACACTAAGGTTATATTAATTTTTCTAGCTTAGGGTTAAATTCTGCCATTTCAGAAAGAAAACTAAGGTTATATTAAATTTTCTGGCCTAGGGTTAAATCTGTCTTGACAACATATCAGCCAGCTTGTTAGTCACCAAAACTTTTCCAAAAAGAGAGCATCCCTATCTGTTATGATGCACTTTAGGAGTCCAAAATGAACTGGCACATGGTTGAAGAACAACTCAGCCGCATCCCTTCCCTTCAACTTCTTCTTGTATGCAATTAACACACATCTTACAAATAGGTAGTCATGCCCATGCTTGGACATTGGAAGACCACCCATAAAATCCATGGAGATGTTCTTGCATGGTCTAGTAGCCACGGGTAGTGGCTGCCAGGCTGGTATTCCAAGTTCCGGTTGCTTGGCTTACTTATGCTACATAACTTGCAGCCCCTAATGAAGTTTGACAAATCTTCTTTGCACACAGGGACAATAAACATAAGGGTGAAGGTTTGAAACTATTTTAGATACTCCAAAATGTCCTTCAACTCTCAAGGTATGAGCCTAATTTCCCACTTTGTAGAGGAGCCCATCTTGAAGAAATAATCAAGATTTGGCTCCAAATTAGCCACTTCCCCTATCAGTCTGCTGATATATCTCACTGAATCTTTATCATGCTCATGGTCATCAATAGAAACTTCCTTAGCAAATAGCTCCAACAAAGTAAGGGTACCAACCACTGAAAGAAGTGCTAGTCTTGGTCTTGACAACTGATCATCCACCATGTTAGTCACACCCCACTTGTATTTGATCACCAAATGAAACTGTTGCTTGATGAGATTCTTGGATTTTGTTTGTGCTTGCAAATATTGAAGGTCTTCTCTGTCTTAAATATTGTCATGCCACAATACCAGTCTTTCTGTTTATGGTGCTGCAATTATATTCCAGGGGTGATTCTGTCCAAGGACCCTTTATGGCACAGGACTGTTGTTCTTTTCTACAGGAGCTGTATTTTTTAGTTCTGTTCTTTGTTGGGTTGTACTCTGTGTTGTTCTTTGGCTGTCTTGTAGTTGCTCTACTGAGCACTGTCTTCTTCTTGTAATCTTGCTTTCTTCAATGTTAAAAAAAAGTATTGGAGTGGTTGATGATCACTCCAATTTTGGAAAAAGTATTGGAGTGGTTACAATAATAATATACTTTCTTCAAGCATAAAAAAATAAGTATTGTAATTGTGCTATTGTTTCCTTGCCCATGAGATAGTGTTTCCACTTCTTCACTGCAGAGACCAAAGCATACAACTTCTTGTCATATGTAGTTGTACTATAGTTTAGGACAGTGCCTTTGAACAACCCTGAATAATAGCAAACCAGTCTTCTTATTGCAACAAATCACTAGCATCAGTGTCAACCACAAAAGGTAGCTGAAGATTGGGAAAAACAAGTACGGGTGCATGATTGATTTTGTACCTGAGTTCTTCAGATGCACACTGCTGTTCTGTAGTGTAGGGTTGCTTAAAGTTAATATATATCTAATTTTGTACTTGCAGTTTGTTCAGGTATAATTACGTTTAGATAAAATTACATTGTTAAATTTGAGACTATTTTTTTTCCCTTGTAAACTATATCTAGAATTATTTTTACTGAATCTTTTTTCATAATAGGGTAGGGTTTAAATATAATGTCTTTTTGAGTGGGCTGGTGCAGTTGAACCTTCTTGGTGCGGTAGCAGTTTCGATGAGATCACAAAAACAGCTTAGAAATTGATTATAAATATCTAATCTCTATCAAATAAAAAGTTTTATATAGACATTTTAATTGAAATGTTGAACTAACTGTTGTATTTATAAAGTCAGTGGACTATTAATCTTTGTATAAAGTGGACTGTTATAATATTTTCCTACTATATAAAGTGGACTTTTAATGCGGTGGCTAAAATCTTTATTTAGTAAATTAATTTATTATATTATTTTTGTAATGGTTATAAGTAGATAGTTGTATACATTAATCTTTGTATAAAGTGGATGGATCATTATTTTTGATGGATGGATTATTTTATTAAAAAAAATTAGTTAAATATTTTATTATATTATTTTTGTAATAGTTTTAAGTAGGCAGTATTATAAGAAAATTTCATTAGATTATTTTGTTAAAATGAATTATTGATCTTTTGAAATAGATTGCTTCATTAAATTATTTTTAAAGTAGACTATGTTACTATGATATTACAATCTTTGTAACAGTTTGAGTTGATTTTTGTACCACTTTGAGGTGAACTAATAATAATGTATTTTTAGAGTCTGAACGGTATTTTATGAAAGTGTGTAGATTTAAATATTGAAAATTTCTTTTTCTGTTGATTTCTTTGAAAGACTTGCTTTTCTTTTAATTTGTTGAGCTAATCCAATAAGCTTAATTTAATACACACAAAAATTATGTTTTTAAAAATTAATTTAATTTTTACATTTTTAATTTACTTGTAATAAAATTTTTAATTTAAAATTTAATCACAAAAAAATAGAAGTAAATAGAAGATTAATTTTAATTTTATTACAATTATTATTTTTAACTATTTATATAGTTTTTATGTAGTGTGGAGGATGGATAGAAGACTAATTTTTAATTTTAATCTACATATTCTTTTTATCCATTTTGATGAAGTGAATTTGTTTACATCCATTTGAAATTATTATGGGTTTTATGTGTTTGAACTATACATCCACTTATTATAGATGAAGTGTGACAATATTAGTAAGTGTGAACATTTTAACATCTATCTTGAGCTATATATGAAGTATATGAACTTTTTTATGGTGTGCATTTCGTATGGTTTGAATAAAAAGGATGTGTGTTGATGAAGTATATATAGTTAACTCTGCCCTTCATTTTGTATACTTTTTAGGTTTGAACCCTGAGCATCCTATGTGAACTTTTTTACATCCATTTGAATGTGTTTATTGGACTATATGCATTGTGCTAAATGTGCTAAATGTGCTATTCTTATTTATGGGTTTTATTTGTTTACATTTTTAAGTGTGAATTTTTAAGCATCCAAATAGAGTTGTTTTGATGGCTATATCTTAGGAAGGATGTGAACTTTTTACCATTTTCTTTTTTACTTATTGTGCTATTTTTAATTGGAACTATGGTTTTTATGTGTTTTTACTATGAAGTGTGATCCATTTCATATTAGTGTATGGGAACTTTTTACCATTTTCCTTTTTACTTATTGTGCTATTTTTAATTGGAACTATGGTTTTTATGTGTTTTTACTATGAAGTGTGATCCACTTCATATTAGTGTATGTGTGATTGAAGTGTAGCTATTTATGTGTGTTTTGTACTTTTATATATTTTATTTCAATTGGAAGTGTCTTCTTACAATTTCTATGGGTTTCAGCTATGAAGTTTCGGTACTTCATATTGGTCCATGTGATTGACGTGTGTTTATTTTTTAACCTTATATGATTTATATGTGTCTTGAATACATGGTAGACTTTTTATGGTGTGTATTTTGTATGGTTTGAATGAAGATGAAGTGTGGATGCTTATGTTTCAAACACAAAACATATAAAATGAAGGGCAAAGTACATATATACTTCATCTTATCATTTAATAGTGTGTATGTGGACTTGAGTTTGGCTTCAATGTGTGTTGGATATTGTCTAATGTTGACTTCTTATTTTGTTTTAGACTTTGACCTTTATTATGTGTGTGCTTTTGAGTTTGGCCTTCATTTTGTGTGTTGAAACTATTCTTATGTTTTAGATGAAGTTTGTTTCTCATATGTGTGTTAAATACATGGTAGACTTTTTATGGTGTATATTTTGTATGGTTTCAATGAAGACAAAGTGTGTTGATGAAGTATATGTACTTTGCCCTTCATTTTTGATGTCTTTTGTGTTCAAACCTTGAGCTTACTATCATTTGGAAGTGTGTTTGAACCTTGACATTCATAGTGTGTTTGTGGACGTGAGTTTAGCTTCATTGTGTGTTGGATATTGTCTAACTTTGACTTCTTATTGTAGTATGGACTTTGACCTTTATTATATGTGTGCTTTTGAGTTTGGCCTTCACTTTGTGTGTTGAAACTATTCTTATGCTTTAGATGAAGTGTGTTTCTTTCGTGGACTTGAGTTTAACTTCGTTGTGTGTTGGGTATTGTCTAAGTTTGACTTCTTATTTTAGTATGGACTTTGACCTTTATTATATGTGTGCTTTTGAGTTTGGCCTTCACTTTGTGTGTTGAAACTATTTTTATGCTTTAGATGAAGTGTGTTTCTCATATGTGTGTTGAATACATGGTAGACTTTTATGATGTGTATTTTGTATGGTTTGATTGAAAATGAAGTGTGCTAATGAAGTATATGTACTTTGCCCTTCATTTTTTATGTTTTTTGTGTTTGAACCTTGAGCATCCTATCATTTGAAAGTGTGTTTGAACCTTGACCTTCATAATGTGTATGTGGGCTTGAGTTTGGTTTCATCATGTGTTGGATGTTGTCTAACTTTGACCTTGATTATGTCTACTTTTGAGTTTGGCCTTCACTTTGTGTGTTGAAACTATTATTTTACTTTAGATGAAGCGTGTTTCTCATATTTGTGTTGAATACAAGGTAGACTTTTAATGGTCTGTATTTCGTATGGTTTAAATAAAGATGAAGTGTGTTGATGTAGTATATGTACATTGCCCTTCATCTTGTATGTCTTTTGTGTTTGAACCTTGAGCATCCTATCGTTTGAAAGTGTGTTTGAACCTCGACCTTCATAGTGTGTATGTGGACTTGAGTTTGGCTTCATTGTGTGTTGGATATTGTCTAGCTTTGACTTCTTATTGTGGTTTGGACTTTGACCTTTATTATTTGTGTGCTTTAAAGTTTGGTATTAACTTTGTGTGTTGAAACTATTAGTATGCTTTAGATGAAGCCTGTTTCTCATATGTGTGTTGAATACATGGTAGACTTGTGATGGTGTGTATTTTGTATGGTTTGAATGAAGATGAAGTGTGTTGATGAAGTATATGTACTTTGCCCTTCATTTTGTATCTTTTTTTGTGTTTGAACGTTTATCTTCATGGTGTGTATGTGGACTCGAGTTTGGCTTCATTGTGCATTGGATATTGTCTAGCTTTGACTTCTTATTGTGGTTTGGATTTTGACCTTTATTATGTGTGTGCTTTTGAGTTTTGCCTTCACTTTGTGTGTCAAAACTATTCTTATGCTTTAGATGAAGCATGTTTCTCATATGTGTGTTGAATACATGTTAGACTTTTTATGGTGTGTATTTTGTATGGTTTGAATGAAGCTGAAGTGTGTTGATTGAAGTATATGTACTTTGCCCTTCATTTTTTATGTTTTATATGTTTGCACCTTGAGCATCCTATCATTTGTAAGTGTGTTTGAAACCTTGATCTTCATAGTGTGTATGTGGACTTGAGTTTGGCTTCATTGTGTGTTGGATATTGTCTAGCTTTGACTTCTTATTGTGGCTTGGACTTTGACCTTTATTAGGTGTGTGCTTTTGAGTTTGGCCTTCACTTTGTATGTTGAAACTATTATTATGCTTTAGATGAAGTGTGTTTCTCATATGTGTCTTGAATACATGGTACACTTTTTATGGTGTGTATTTTGAATAGTTTGAATGGAGGTGAAGTATATGTACTTTTCCCTTCATTGTATCTTTTCTGTGTTTGAACCTTGAGCATCCTATCATTTGGAAGTGTGTTTAAACCTTGACCTTAATGTGTATATGTGGACTTGAGTTTGGCTTCATTGTGTGTTGGATATTGTCTAACATTGACTTCTTATTGTGGTTTGGACTTTGACCTTTATTATGTGTGTGCTTTTGAGTTTGGCCTTCACATTGTGTGTTGAAACTATTCTTATGATTTAGATGACGCGTGTTTCTCATATGTGTGTTAAATACACGGTAGGTTTTTTATGGTGTGTATTTTGTATGGTTTGAATGAAGATGAAGTGTATTGATGAAGTATATGTACTTTGCCCTTCATTTTGTATGCTTTTTGTGTTTAAACCTTGAGCATCCTATCATTTAGAAGTGTGTTTGAACCTTGACCTTCATAGTGTGTATGCGGACTTAGTTTGGCTTCATTGTGTGTTGGATATTGTCTAACTTTGACTTTTTGTGGTGGTTTGGACTTTGACATTTGTTACGTGTGTGCTTTTGAGTTTGACCTTCACTTTGTGTGTTAAAACTATTCTTATGCTTTAGATGACATGTGTTTCTCATATGTGTGTTGAATACATGGTAGACTTTTTATAATGTCTATTTTGTATGGTTTGAATGAAGATGAAGTGTGTTGATGAAGTTATATGTACTTTGCCCTTCATTTTGTATGCTTTTTGTGTTTAAACCTTAAGCATCCTATCATTTAGAAGTGTGTTTGAACCTTGACCTTCATAGTGTATATGCGGACTTAGTTTGGCTTCATTGTGTGTTGGATATTGTCTAACTTTGACTTTTTGTGGTGGTTTGGACTTTGACATTTGTTACGTGTGTGCTTTTGAGTTTGACCTTCACTTTGTGTGTTAAAACTATTCTTATGCTTTAGATGACATGTGTTTCTCATATGTGTGTTGAATACATGGTAGACTTTTTATAATGTCTATTTTGTATGGTTTGAATGAAGATGAAGTGTGTTGATGAAGTATATGTACTTTTCCTTTCATTTTGTATGTTTTTTGTGTTTGAACCTTGAGCATCCTATCATTTGGAAGTGTGTTTGAACCTTGACCTTCATAGTGTGTACGTGGAGTTGAATTTGGCTTCATCTTGTGTTGGATATTATCTAACTTCGACTTCTTATTGTGGTTTGGACTTTGACCTTTATTATGTGTGTGCCTTTGAGTTTGGCCTTAACTTTGTGTGTTGAAACTATTCTTATGCTTTAGATGACGTGTGTTTCTTTACATGTGTGTTGAATACATGGTAGACTTTTTATGATGTGTATTTTGTATGGTTTGAATGAAAATGAAGTGTGTTGGTGACGTATATGTACTTTGCCCTTCATTTTGTATGTTTTTTATGTTTGATCCTGTAAGGGTAAAATGTGGGTCAATCAAATGAACAATGAAAACCCAAACATCAACAGAATAGAAGATAACAAGTAAGATTGAAAGAAAATAGCAATGAATAACACAAAGCAAACCTTCCCTGAAATCGATGCTTCTGTTGTTTGCCTATTACAATCGTCCTTTTGCAGATGAAGTAAGCCCTCAAAGAGTGCACTCCTTTAAGCTGTGTTCGAGGAAGTCGATGGTAAATGGCTGTTGTGATATGCAATGAAGATGAGCTCCAAGGCAAGTATGTGATCTCAAGCTAGTGAATGGTAAGAGGGTGCCAAAGGCGTGCTAGTGAATTTCTGCAAAATAACAATATCAAAAACCTGGATGAATAGAATGGAGGGATGAAGCTTCATTTATAGACTTGGAAGAATGGGAATCAACGGTTGAGAAGAGATATGAAGATCAACGGCTGAGGATGGTTGAGGAATGTGCAACCAGTAGAAATGTGACAAGTGTCCCAGCTCCATCATGAAAGAGGGGATGTAACAAAATTAATTGGAGAGTTAACTCCATTGACTGGTTAGTTAACAAACTTGATTGATCAGTTAGAAGAGTGGATTATGGAACTGACTGAATTGATTGAGGGATTGACTCAATTGACAGGTTAGTTAACACTTTTGATTGATTAGTTAACTAACCTTTGATTTGAGAAGAAATAGGCCATGTGGGTGAGGGAAAATAAGGTAGTTAAATATTAAATATATTTAATTACATGTGCAACCTGATGAGGTGGACAAGGTGAGGTGGAAAAGTGAGGTGGATTTTTGAATTTAGAACTTAGGATAGAGGAATTTGGATTAATTAAATAATTTATGATTATTTAATTAGGTAGGATATTTAGAAGAATTTTAATTAAATAAATTGAATTTATTTGATTACGGAATAGTGAATCGATTAAATAAATTGGGAATATTTATTTAATTTATAGAAGAATGGAATAAATATTTAGAATATTTATTTAGGATGATTTGTGTCATTTTTAGACGTATACATTTTGCCCCTCTTTGATGCAATGCAGTTTACAGCGTTGCTTCAAAGAAGTCGATAGTTTGATAGTGATACATGCCCCAGTTTGCCCCTGGTACAAGTTTAATGACGATAGGATGCCCACTCGGGAGATTGGACAGGAAAGGGGCGAAAGATTCAGAGACGGACAATCTCACGAAGACGAAGGGGTTAGGATAGGTTGGAGGAAAAGGGATGCGTTTCAGGGAAACGAGAAGAAAACCAGAGGAAAAACAGGCACGGGAAGTAGTCACAGCCATCATCTAGCCAAAATTAGGGTTTGGAGGCTATAAATAGGAGCTGGGTCCACAAGAATAGTCATTTGTACACTTGTTTGATCTGGATTGGATAGAGAGAGCTTAGAGCAAACTTGGAGCAGCATGGCAGCCAGAGCAGCAGACATTCCACACGAGGAGCATCGATTCGAGCGAGTCCATCAATTCGGGCGGCCAGCAGAGGCAGGACCCCCGGTATGTACTTCAAAAATTTCTCCTAGGGTCGATTTAGAGTGTCATAAATACATGTAGAAAATAGGTCAAACATATGCGCCGAAATGCAGATCGGCGCATATGCTACGTGAAGCGGTGCTTTTGTCATTTAGCGGCGCATATGCCGATTTCGGCGGTGCATACGCGAAAATGACGCATATGTGAATTGTAGCTGCGCTTTTGTGGTTAGGCTGCGCATGTGTATTTAAGCGGCGTATATGTGAATTGTAGCGGCGCATACGTGAAAGCCGCGCATATGCTGAGTTGAGCGGCGCTTCCATAATATGACGGCGCATATGCCGAATGCTGCGGCGCTTCTACCAAAAATGCGCATATGTGCACTGTAGTGGCGCATTGGTAGTGAGGCGGCGCATACATTGATTCTAGCGGCGCATACACCAAGAAACGGTGCTTTTACTACCTGTAGTGGCGCATTTGCCTTGGATAGCCAATTTACTTAGCCAAATTGATTCAATTAGCGCCCTGTTTGACGCGGGAATCGATGAGCTATCTCCGAGATTGCAGGAATCTAGTCAAGAGATGTAGTGTGCTGTTTTGATCAATTTGAGATGCTAAGTTGAGTTGATATATTTCAGTAGGTATGCTGAGTATGGTATATGCCGTTTGAGACTGACGCGTTGCCTTGCTTACTTGCAGGAGGATATTTGAGACACACTGCAGTCGAGGGAGACGTTTCCCATGCCCCTATTATAGAGGTACATGCTGACAGAGACTGATAGAGTGGCGCTTGGTGCCATGGGTTTGGACTATGTTTGCTTCATGCCTGAGGTGCGGGCGAACCGGGGATTGCTGATAGCTGCTGTGGAGAGATTCCACAGTGAGGATGGGACCTGTTGGTTTTTCTTCTGAATCAGCATTAGGGTTTGCCACTTCTAATGCACAGGCAGATTCAGCCAACTAAATATAGGAGGTTGCGTGAGCTGCCTCCCCTTCACTTCTGGTTCTGCCGCACCAAGGGGGGTATCCCTATAACTCAAGATGTAACCTTGACTAGCTCAAAGATAGAAAGATCTAACTTGACAACAACAGGCAGAATACTCTCATGTATGGACCAAGATCTGTATGATAGATCACAAGGTGGGCAACGTTCTTGGACATATATGTCTGGTTAGGGATGAGAGCATGTAAGGGTTTCCTACTCCTAATCCTACAACTAACAGATGGAAGGAAGAGATGGTTTAGTTTGAATTTTGGATACAAAGCTGGACATGGTGTATAACCTCAACACAGAGCTATATTGGTGCCTATCCAGGGCTTGGAGTCGGTAGACATACACCTGTGAATGATCAGCATGAATAGCTAAAACTAGATTTCAGGGGGATACACATGATATCTGCCTTACAGATATCTCCCAATAAAGAGTGTTAAGCTGTCTATACTTAGGGCATCCCTATTGCAGTAAGAAAGATACATGCAAAACTGGAGACAGAATCAGCATAACACATGCAAACACAGCATTATTCATATAAGATTAACCATGAAATCAGTGGATTCATGCCAAATCGTACAACAGGAGATACATAAACTCACAAGTTTTGCTGCACAGAGCAACCAAAACCAGTTGTATCTTATTACAGAGCCAAAATGTCCAGTTTTCAACAACAACAAATGAGTATCACTTCCTGCTTATAACAGCCAGGTAGTGTACCACCACAATTAATTACATGGTTGACCAAAAATCCCGCCAGATACACAGTATCAGGAAAAATGGCGCTCAAACATTCAATGCAGCAGGTGGGAGAGGAGACAGGAAGAAAGTCTCGAGCCTTGCGCCGCCACCTAGGGATCCAGATCTTCAATCGGGTACTAGATCCGTCCACGCCATCGCCCATACCTCTGCAACAATCGCCGTTAATGGCGCACCAACCCGCGGCCTCGGGAAGAACATCTGACAGTCGATCGCAACCACTTCCCGCCAAGATACATCGTCATGATATTTGAAAATATGCAGGGTCGAATTATCCCATATGCACCCCGCAGCGACCTTTTCAACACTTTATATACTAGGTCGCGAGCATATATGATATCGGTGCTTTTGCTCCCGACGACACTAGTATAAACCTTCATCATCATCCTCCAGCAGCATGATATCCTGTCGCTTGAAATATCACCCTGACGTCAGCATCATCATCGCAATATCACCTGCATGATAATCGCCTTCATCGGCACAACCTGATCCATCGGAGAAAGATCCTCCTGCTTGGCTGATACCAAAAGTCTGGCCGATGAACATCCTGATGACGTCACCGTCATATCCTGCTGACGTCACCGTCATATCCTGCTGACGTCATCAGCATATCTACCTACTGCGCACCTCCTCATATCCAGATGACGTCATCGTCATATTCGCAACATTGGGGGATCTTCATAAGATGAGTAATGTTAGAAATATGACCCCCCCGGACCTTGATGACGTCATCATCATATCGACATCAGGATGATATTCGGAAGATAACCGGATATTTAGAAATATCATCCTGATGCACAAATATCATGCTGCACTGTAGCTCCACTATAAGATCGGGGTGATAGATGAATATGCCAGATATTTGAAAGGATCACCCCCCACTAGATAATGCATGAAGCCGACAGGCGGATATCTCCCTTCGGAAATATCATGATGCAGACAAGCAGAAAACCGGATATCACCCTGACGAAATACCATGCAGGCAGAAAATATGATGACCCCCGTAAGCAACATGGCGATAACCAGAAATATGATGATGATGATGACGACCCTTAAGAAAAATAGGTCGGGTTAAACTACTTAGAAAATGACCCCTTCGGGAGATCGGGGTGACATCATCATCATAAAAGGGCGGGGTGATAATCGGAAGATCACCAGATATTTGAAAAATCACCCCCCGCAAGAAGATCAGGGCACACTGTAGCTCATCAATAGGATCGGGATGATATCCAAATATCACCCGATATTGAAACATGATGATCCTGATGAAAAACCGGTTGACAGAAAATATGATGATGATGACCACCATCGAAGCAAACATGATGATGATGACACCCTCCTCGAAGAAAATATGATGCTGCAGCTGAAAAATGCCTAGGAGGTCCAACACTTAGAACATTTTTTGGATATTTAGGGAAGGTGCCTGCATGAAAATTGTTCAAAAATTGTCAGTCAATTCAGGCACTAACACTGGCTCTGTCTGGGGACGTGCAGGTGCAAGACTGCAGCGAGAACCGCAGAACTCTAGGATGCAGACCAGTCCCTTATCCATTGGGCACAGAGTCAAATACTGCACTGACCTGCATCACCAAACACACCTGATGGCCTAAGGCCACCAAGAAAAGAAAAACATGTATCTCCCTTTGTCAAACACTTTGTTTTCATCTGCATACACTGGGTCAAGCTTGGAGATACTACAGAGATCCACGCATAAACAAATCTTGTCATCTGCATACTCAACCCTCTGATTTGGCTTGTCATTATTACCCCTATGCAGACAACCTTCGGCATCATGTGCCATGTGGGTGTAGAATTTATCAAGCAATGCATACTCATATGGCATATAGCACTTGTCATCTATATTAGCAATATGCATTGCAACATGATCTCCTAGCTGGACTGAAAACTGAAAACACTCAAAGTCCACCACACAAATAGGAAGATTAGGGCTCATTGTATTATATGCTGGCACATCAAAAGAAAAGCTTTCAAAATCACAATTGTGCACATCATGTACACAACAATCAGCAGCACCAGGCTGGAAAAGATCAGGCTCTGGCATCTCTTTCAAATCAGGCACATTTTCACAGTCACTTACCTGATGCATGTTGTTTCCTCTTTCATCAGGATGAGAAACAGAATCCAAGCCAAAAATAGTGTCTAGATCTTCACCATACTCAGACAGATCCTCATCAACATATGTGTCATAAATGGGTGACCCAGGTGCATCAGTTTGATCATAGTATGCCATTTGTTCATGGGCAGCAGAATATGCATCTTCATCACCAATGGATTCCCTTTGTGGAGGAGTATCAGCTTGTGTGTCATAAGCAAAACAGTCATCAAATGAAAAACAATCATGCTCTGAACCAGCACTTGTTTCAATCTCTGACTGCTCTTCACGATCCCCATGTGTTTGAAAAGAAGTCAATGGGTCACACATAGGACTGTTTCTCTGTTTGCTTATATCTTCTCTGTCTTGAGTACAATACTCACAATTATCTCCACAGGTCCATTCCAAAAGTTGTTCATTGCTGTCCACAACCTCGTCATTGTTTTCATGGTCAGATGCCTCATCATTGCAATGGGAATCCTCATTAGTCCTTTCACTAGCACCTTCAATATTCATCTTTTCATCTTCACATGATGCCTTAATTATTTGGTCATTTGCAGCTTCACAACTATTTTTCACACCAAGGCCAGGGGACAGGGATTTCAGCAGGTGCACATTTCTGATTTTTTCTATTTTTTCTATGAACTTGTATGCCATCTGCATACTTGTCACCTTGAAATCCCTCAGTAATGCACTAGAGCCCTCCTCAAAAGCCTCAAAGAATATGCCAACACAGGCTGAAATATCAGGTCTGAAGACTTCTGGGATCTGTGAAAGGGCTATTGCAAACCTATGACTGAAATCAACACATGGCTCTTCATCTTGTTTTCTGATTCTCATCAATTCTGCAACAAGATCAGCCGGTTCTTTTGCAAATTCTTCCTTGAAACAGTTAGCAAGCTCATCCCAATAGGCAAAGGATTTCTTTGGAAAGCTCAAATACCAGTCTTTTGCTTTTGCATCAAAGGACCTAACAAAAAACCTCATCCACATATCCTCATCTCTGAATGAATATTTTCCCATAAAACTGTGAAAATTTTGGATATGTGCATTCCCATCACATACATTGTGACCACTAAATCTAGGCATCTGACAGTATATCCTAGCAGGCATAGTTTCTACTTTATAATCCACCCATGACAAATCCAGTTGGTCATACAAAGGATCAAAAGGGCTGAGAAGAGGTTTAGCCTTCTGACTGGCAGACACAACAGGGTTACTGCTTTTTAACTGGGCCTGCTCAGCCTCTAAGAATATCAACCTATTTCTTATCTCTTCTATTCTTTTATCATTCCCTTCCTGACTGAGTATGGGATAATACATACTTGGATTCATAAAAATCTTACTCTTAGACATCCTCTGTCTGCCTAAGACCTAAGGCTTCCCCTGGCATCTAACTTATGCAGCAAAACAGCAAATATAAAGGGGAAGGAACAAGGTACCTTTTCTCATACAGATGCAGAAAAATGAACAACACATTTTTGTCACATCACATACATCCATCTTTCATGTGCATTCAGATCTTTTTTGCAGAGTCGCCACCTCTCCAGAGAGGACAAAATTTTCAATAGCTGAAAGCTACTTTTCCAGGTTCATTCCACCAGCAGAGCATCATTTTGTTGGTGACTCAGATGGGCCACAAGATAGAACACTTTTTCATCAATTTTCTCCCCAGCGGAGTCGCCATTTTGTTGGTTTTTCTTCTGAATCAGCATTAGGGTTTGCCACTTCTAATGCACAGGCAGATTCAACCAACTAAATACAGGAGGTTGTGTGAGCTGCCTCCCCTTCACTTCTGGTTCTGCCGCACCAAGGGGGGTATCCCTATAACTCAAGATGTAACCTTGACTAGCTCAAAGATAGAAAGATCTAACTTGACAACAACAGGCAGAATACTCTCATGTATGGACCAAGATCTGTATGATAGATCACAAGGTGGGCAACGTTCTTGGACATATATGTCTGGTTAGGGATGAGAGCATGCAAGGGTTTCCTACTCCTAATCCTACAACTAACAGATGGAAGGAAGAGATGGTTTAGTTTGAATTTTGGATGCAAAGCTGGACATGGTGTATAACCTCAACATAGAGCTAGATTGGTGCCTATCCAGGGCTTGGAGTCGGTAGACATACACCTGTGAATGATCAGCATGAATAGCTAAAACTGGATTTCAGGGGGATACACATGATATCTGCCTTACAGATATCTCCCAATAAAGAGTGTTAAGCTGTCTATACTTAGGGCATCCCTATTGCAGTAAGAAAGATACATGCAAAACTGGAGACAGAATCAGCATAACACATGCAAACACAGCATTATTCATATAAGATTAACCATGAAATTAGTGGATTCATGCCAAATCGTACAACAGGAGATACATAAACTCACAAGTTTTGCTGCACAGAGCAACCAAAACCAGTTGTATCTTATTACAGAGCCAAAATGTCCAGTTTTCAACAACAACAAATGAGTATCACTTCCTGTTTATAACAGCCAGGTAGTGTACCACCACAATTAATTACATGGTTGACCAAAAATCCCGCCAGATACACAGTATCAGGAAAAATGGCGCTCAAACATTCAATGCAGCAGGTGGGAGAGGAGACAGGAAGAAAGTCTCGAGCCTTGCGCCGCCACCTAGGGATCCAGATCTTCAATCGGGTACCAGATCCGTCCACGCCATCGCCCATACCTCTGCAACAATCGCCGTTAATGGCGCACCAACCCGCGGCCTTGGGAAGAACATCTGACAGTCGATCGCAACCACTTCCCGCCAAGATACATCGTCATGATATTTGAAAATATGCAGGGTCGAATTATCCCACATGCACCCCGCGGCGACCTTTTCAACACTTTATATACTAGGTCGCGAGCATATATGATGTCGGTGCTTTTGCTCCCGACGACACTAGTATAAACCTTCATCATCATCCTCCAGCAGCATGATATCCTGTCGCTTGAAATATCACCCTGACGTCAGCATCATCATCGCAATATCACCTGCATGATAATCGCCTTCATCGGCACAACCTGATCCATCGGAGAAAGATCCTCCTGCTTGGCCGATACCAAAAGTCTGGCCGATGAACATCCTGATGACGTCACCGTCATATCCTGCTGACGTCATCAGCATATCTGCCTACTGCGCACCTCCTCATATCCGGATGACGTCATCGTCATATTCGCAACATTGGGGATCTTCATAAGATGAGTAATGTTAGAAATATGACCCCCCCGGACCTTGATGACGTCATCATCATATCGACATCAGGATGATATTCGGAAGATAACTGGATATTTGGAAATATCATCCTGACGCACAAATATCATGCTGCACTGTAGCTCCACTATAAGATCGGGGTGATAGATGAAAATGCCAGATATTTGAAAGGATCACCCCCCACTAGATAATGCATGAAGCCGACAGGCGGATATCTCCCTTCGGAAATATCATGATGCAGACAAGCAGAAAACCGGATATCACCCTGACGAAATACCATGCAGGCAGAAAATATGATGACCCCCGTAAGCAACATGGCGATAACCAGAAATATGATGATGATGATGACGACCCTTAAGAAAAACAGGTCGGGTTAAACTACTTAGAAAATGACCCCTTCGGGAGATCGGGGTGACATCATCATCATAAAAGGGCGGGGTGATAATTAGAAGATCACCAGATATTTGAAAAATCACCCCCCGCAAGAAGATCAGGGCACACTGTAGCTCATCAGCAGGATCGGGATGATATCCAAATATCACCCGATATTGAAACATGATGATCCTGATGAAAAACCAGTTGACAGAAAATATGATGATGATGACCACCATCGAAGCAAACATGATGATGATGACACCCTCCTCGAAGAAAATATGATGCTGCAGCTGAAAAATGCCGAGGAGGTCCAACACTTAGAACATTTTTTGGATATTTAGGGAAGGTGCCTGCATGAAAATTGCTCAAAAACTGTCAGTCAATTCAGGCACTAACAGGACCTTCCACTTTCCTACTGGAGAGATGACCGTGACATCAGAGGACGTCTACCGGATATTGCACTTACCCGTGGTGGGTGAGTTAGTAGAGTACGACGCACAGCAGGATGCGGGACTCGCCAAGTGCCAGCGAGTGTTTGATGATCCCGAGCTGGTTGGACAGGTCATCCCGTGGCACGATATATATGATTGCTATGACTACTTCCCTAGGATTGTGGCTGGATTGATCGGGGGCGTTGTATGCCCCGATAGTAGATCGCATGGGTTCCCCATTGGATGGGGCAGGATCATGGAGCGGATGTTGACTGAGGGCACCCGATATGCATGGGGAGTCTGCGTACTGGCCCATTTATACCACGACATGCATCAGGTGGTGTACCACCGCAGCACGAGTCTATCGGCTGGGGTATTATTGCTACAGTTTTGGCTGTGGGAGCACATAGCGGTGACTAGGCCGATGTGTCTTCGCGAGGTAGTGAGGAGAGCCATACAGTTATGGCTATGTAGGAGTGATTTCCCAGCACAGGCTGGGGAAGTTAGAGTATTAGAGGCATACCTTGGATGGAGTAGATGTGGTCGTCTGGCGACCATATCTGGATTGCGAGCCTTGGGACGATGAGGGAGACGAGCTGCCGTATTGCTTTCAAACCAGGTGGCTGATAGGCCGTACACGACATAAACTGGAGAGGTAGATGGTGGGCCGAGTTTCAAGATAGTTCGGCAGGAAGCAAGGTATGCCACAAAGACAGGCACTTTTTGCGCGGACACATGCAGAGAGGGTTCGATGGGGGCTGATGGCTTCGTATGAGGAGGCCCTGGCAGAGTTCAGGCAGACTCCCTATGTGGCATGGGATATGAGGACAGAGATAGCAGATGCAGGGGTGACACAGGATTATGAGGATTGGATGACTGCACATCCGTTCCTAAGATATTCAGGACTCGACATGCTGGTGCCTCTTATTGACGAGGCAGACTCAGAGGAGGAGGGACAGGTTGGCCCAGGTCAGAGGGGAGTTAGAGGAGGACGAGGACGAGGAGGACGGGGTGGTAGAGTTGGAGAGAGGCCGAGACAACGGAGGAGGTTAGGTCAGGCTGAGTAGGCAGTGCTAGGATAGGAGGCATAGTAGCAGATATCTCAGCAAGCGCAAATGCCGCCACCCTAGTAGGTACCACAGCAGCAGGTGCCCCAGCCACAGGGGCTAGGACAGGTAGAGGCAGCACAGGGGCTAGTACAGGCAGAGGTGCACGAGAGGACTATAGCCAGCCTGAGGGGACAGGTGCGAGAGCTGCAGGCACAACTGAGGAGGGTCGATGGCAGGCAAGAGACGGATGCAGCAGTGATCACTGGGTTGACTTAGGAGAGAGATATGGCAGATGCACGGGTACGTATTATCTGTGTAGAGTGGGACACTACTGTTGCTGCCATGGGGACAGATGCAGCAAGTTCTTTTTTGGTTGGGCAGGTGCAGCAGGCACAGGCACAGGTAGGCCAGTTGCAGATGTAGTTGGCACAGGTATAGGCAGAGCTTGCCAGAGCACAGTCACAGGCTCAGTACTACTGGGGTTTATACCATGGTGCCGTGGGATCGAGTCAGAGGGCAGAGAGTTTTAGGAGTCAGTCTGGGGCTACTCATAGAGTAGGTCCATCATAGTCAGGAGCTTCCGTGATGGGTCCCTAGTAGTCAGGAGCTGGTAGTGGTGGCCCACAGCAGCAGGGATAGACACAGACCAGATTTTGTACATTTTGGGACATGTATCATCGTCCATTTGGATGTATATTGTATATGACATTTTGATTCAGAGAGAGAGATGGTGATATTGTACATTTGGACTTCTTATATGATAGTATATATGATGATGCAGCTTTGTATCTATGGCATATGTTATGAGATGATGATTTACTTCTATTGTATGGTGTGATGTATGTGTAGACTTAGATGGTCTATCCGATGCTATATGAGATGCTTTTTTTGATATGATGCTATATGATGTCTATATGATTTAGTGCTTCGAATGTATGCATATGTAACAGGATTTCTATGTGATGATGCAGCTTTGTGTATGATGTTATGGGATGTCTATATGATCTAATGTTTTAAATGAATGCAAATGTAATAAGATTTCTATGTGATGATGCAGCTTTGTATGCAATGCACTTAGCTATGTTGTTTTTTGATTTTCTATGCTTGAAGATGTGATGTAATGCTGATGTATTGATGACCTAATGCATTGGGTGATGTATTCCACTGACTTAATCATGTTCATGACTAGCCCTACATATGATATGATATGCTCCTATATGCTTTATTTTTGTGATGTCCAAATGTACTCTATCAACACAAGAATGGCATGATAGATAGAAGAATGGTTGTGATAGAATGACTTAGAAACTTCATTTGATATTGTTACTCTGCATAGTTTGGGTAATGAGGATTGTATGGGATATGATAAGCTGAGAATCACCGTAGACATGTAGTTCTTGGATTTTCCACTCAGTTGCCATCTTAAGACCAATCACCAAGGCTTCATACTCCGCTATGTTATTGGTGCATGGAAATAACAAACGGTAAGACTTTGGAATTGTCAACTTGGGGGGTTATAAACAGGATGCCTACCCCCGATCCATGGTTTGTGTAAGACCCATCGAAGTAGAGTTTCCAAGAAGATGTTGATATAGTGAATAAGGACTCATCAGGAAACTCAAACTGCATGGGCTTGTTGTCTTGCAACAGTGCATCGGCTAGTTGGTCAGCTATGATTTGTCCTTTGATGGCTTTTCTGTCCACATATTCGATGTCATACTCACTGAGAAGCATTACCCACTTTGCTAGCCGACCTGTGAGAGCAGCTTTGCTGAGAAGATACTTCAATGGGTCTATTTTTGCAATGAGCTTAATTAGGTGTGCAAGCATGTAATGCCAGAGTTTTTGTGAAGCAAAAACTACTGCGAGACATGATCTTTCTACTTATGAGTATTGCAACTCATAGCCCACTAAGGTTCGACTGATGTAGTACATGGCTCTTTCCTTGTTCTCATAATCTTGTTGCGCTAGAAGAGCTCCAAGAGCAGTAGGGGTAGCCGATATGTAGAGAATTAGAGGCTTTCCTTGGATCGGAGGCATGAGAATGGGTGGATTCATAAGGTACTCCTTTAGCTTGTTGAATGCCTCTTCACACCACTCATCCCACCTAAATGGAATGTTCTTATGTAGGAGATGGCTAAAAGGGTGGCACTTGTCTGCCAGCTATGATATGAATCTACGGATGGCCTGTAGCTTGCCCTGTAAGGATCTCAACTGAGTTAGAGTCTTGGGTGGTGGCATGTCCATTATAGCTTTGACCTTGGCCGGGTCTACCTCTATTTCGTTTGCCGACATGGTGAAGCCTAGCAGCTTGCCTGAAGTTACCCCAAACACACATTTCTTTGGGTTCAGCTTGACTTAGAATTGGTCCAACCTTTGAAAAACTTTTTCTAGTACATCCAGGTGTGAATCCCTTGTGAGAGACTTTGCTAGGATATCGTCGACATAGTCTTCCATAGTTACATGCATTATGTCATGAAATATAGTAGTCATAGCTCTTTGATATGTGGCACCTGCATTTTTCAGCCCAAATGGCATGACATTCCAGTAAAAGGTACCCCATGGGCAAGTGAATGCTATCTTGTGTTGGTCCTCTGGTGCTATTTTGATTTGATTATACCCTGAGAATCCGTCCATGAGTGATAGCATTGTATGTCCTGCAGTTAGGTCGACTATGATATCAATGTTTGGCAATGGAAAGTCATCCTTGCAGCATGCTTTGTTTAAGTCTCGAAAATCATTGCATAGTCGAACCTGGCCATCTGGTTTAGACACTGGCACAATGTTGGATACCCATTCTGGGTAATCTATGGCTTTGATGAACCCCACATCTAACAATTTTTTGAGTTCTTCTTTGACCAAAAGTGCTATGTGAGGATGCATTTTTCTCAGCTTCTGCTTTACTGGTTTTACTCCTGGATCCAATGGCAAATGATGTAGAATTAGGTTTGGGTCCAAACCTGGCATGTCTGCATATGACCAAGCAAAGCTGCCTCTCTTCTTCTTAAAGAATGGTACAAACCTTGTTTTCTCTGGTGGTGTGAGAGATTTGGCAAAGTGGATAATCTTGGGCAAGTGCTCACTGTCGCATATGCGCCGAAACAAATGTGCCGTAAGTCTCAGTATATGCGCAGCTCTGGTGAAGTATAAATGCGCAGCAACAATATGTATATGCGCAGCAACAGTGTATATGCACAGCAAGTCGTTACAAAGGCGCAGCAAGTCACTACAAATGTGCAACAGAAAGGAGTATATGCGCAGCTCTGATATTTTTGGCAAATTTTTTGGATTTTTCTCCTATTTTTGGTATTTTTTAGCTGTAAAAGGTCTTCCTGATCTGATATTATGAATTAACAGCGAGAAAACATAGCAAGCACAAAGAATATTTTGTAGTTTTTCATTGTTTTTGTAGTTTTTTCGTCTCTATTTTGGACTAAACCGAACAAAAGCAAGCACAAAAATCCTAGGCGAGAAATGGATTATAAGGGATTTGGGCCACTAGAACAAAGGGTATTTAATGCGGGCAACCGTTCAAGTGGTTACACGTGCGGCGGCACTACTCTCCGTTATGGAGTCTCCTAGCCTCAAAGGGTTGCGCCTGAGAGGGTTTTGGGGGAGGTTGGCCGTCGGTGTAACATAACAGCATTGTTGCAGGAAGTTTTCACCTCAAGCACAATTTATTTTAAGTGGCTTGGTAGGGCTTGGCGTTAGCCTATTACCACTCAGGGTCATTCCCACTTGGACAAGCGTGCATCCAAGAGCAGGCCCCTCCTAAAGGTTAAACAAAGAGAATGACAAGTCTGGTACTCTGATCACCCAGAAAAGGGGAGAGCATAAACCTATTGTTATTCGTCAAGCACAGAAAACATTGATTAATCCAACCTAGTTAAAATTAGAAAAACTAAATGGGCTAATCTATTCAAACACAGAACTTTGAAGTGATTTTAGCAAGATAGCATTGGTTGAGTTTTAACCCCAGAAAGCAATGGTGAGTTCAGTTTTAAATCCGCGTAGCACGAGATAGTTAACTTTGAAGTTTTGGTCTCACGATATAGCAATAGTTCATTTTAACCTCAAGATCAATGGTGAGTTTAGTTTTAAACCGCGTAGCACGAGATGGTTAACTTTGAAGTTTTGGTCTCACGACATAGCAATAGTTCATTTTAACCTCAAGATCATTGATGAGTTCAATTTTAATCTTAGATAGCAATAACTTGGAAGGTGTTGCAATGCAAGAAAGAAATAATCCAGTTACTTTCTCCCTAATTAGAGCTAGATAAGGATTTGAATGAACATCAATTTTACTATCCCTTAGAAAGTGAAATGTGAACTATTTAGATGCAACTACATGGAACTGAACCCGAACCTATCCTACAAAACAGCTCCAGCAAACACTTGCGAAAAGGTTAGCGTTAGTAGATTCCCCTAGAAAAGTACTAAAACCTCAGTCTATTATAGAAGCACAGCTTCAGTGATTATATGCACAGAAATAATCAATAGAAGTGCAACAACTATGAATGCGCCGTAACATTACACGTATGCGCTGTGAAAAAGAATAAATGCGCAATAATAATGAATGCACCGTAATAGTGTTCAAAAGCGCAGCACAAATGAACAGATGCACAGTAATGACAGAAGCGCCGTAACAGTGCGCAAAAGCGCAGTAAGAATACACAGAAGCGTAGAAGGAATGGAAGCACTGCAGAAAGGTGAATCAGATCTGACTAGAAGGCAGATGGAATGGGTCTCAAGGAGATCATAAGCCGGTTGCCGGATGGTTTCCACTAAGAACTCATATTTGGGTATTTCTAGAAGAGAGGCTATGGTAGCCATTGCATCTGCTGCTTTGTTCTCTATCCTGGGTATTTGCTCGAAGGAGATGGTCCCAAAGTGTTCTTTGAAGTCATCGACCATCCGTTTGTATGGGATGAGCTTCTCATCTTTGGTTTGATACTCATCGTTGACCTGATTGATGATAAGCTGAGAATCACTGTAGACATGTAGTGCTTGGATTTTCCACTCAGTGGCCATCTTGAGACCAATGACCAAGGCTTCATATTCCACTATGTTGTTTGTGCATGGAAATAACAACCGGTAGGATTTCAGAATTGTGCCGCCTTGGGGGGTGATAAACAGGATACCCGCCCCCGATCCATGGTTGGTGTAAGACCCGTCGAAGTAGAGTTTCCAAGGAGATGTTGATAGAGTGAATAAAGACTCATCAGGAAACTCAAACTGCATTGGTGAGGTGTCTTGTAATGGTGCATTGGCCAGTTGGTCAGCTATGATTTGTCCCTTGATGGCTTTTCTGTCCACATATTCTATGTCATATTCACTGAGAAGCATTACCCACTTTGCTAGTCGACCTGTGAGAGCTGCTTTGCTGAGGAGATATTTCAATGGGTCAATTTTTGCAATGAGTTTGACAGGATGTGCCAACATGTAATGTTAGAGTTTTTGTGAAGCAAAAACTACCGCAAGGCATGATCTTTCCACTTGTGAGTATTGCAACTCATAGCCCACTAAGGTTCGACTCATGTAGTATACAACTCTTTCTTTGTTCTCATAATCTTGCTGCGCTAGAAGAGCTCCAAGAGCGGTAGGTGTAGCCGATATGTAGAGAATTAAAGGTTTTCCTTGGATCGGAGGCATGAGTATGGGTGGATTCATAAGGTACTCCTTTAGCTTGTTGAATGCTTCTTCGCACCGCTCATCCCATTTAAATGGAATGTTCTTATGCAGGAGGTGGCTGAAAGGTTGGCACTTGTCTGCCAGCTGTGATATGAACCTGCGGATGGCCTGCAGCTTGCCCTGTAAGGATCTCAACTGAGTTAGAGTCTTGGGCGGTGGCATGTCCATTATAGCTTTGACCTTGGCAGGGTCTACCTCTATTCTGTTTGCCGACACGATGAAGCCTAGCAGCTTGCCTGAAGTTACCCCAAACACACATTTCTTCAGGTTTAGTTTGACTTGGAATTGGTCCAACCGTCGAAAGACTTTTTCTAGGACATTCAGATGTGAGTCCCTTGTGAGAGATTTTGCTAATATATCGTCAACATAGTCCTCCATAGTTACATGCATCATGTCATGGAATATAGTTGTCATGGCCCGCTGATATGTAGCACCTACGTTTTTCAGCCCAAAAGGCATGACATTCCAGCAAAAGGTACCCAATGGGCAAGTAAAAGTTGTTTTGTGTTGATCCTTTGGTGCTATTTTGATTTGATTATACCCTAAGAATCCATCCATGAGTGATAGCATTGTATGTCTTGCAGTTAGGTCGACTATAATATTGATGTTTGGCAATGGAAAGTCATCCTTGCGGCATGCTTTGTTTAAGTCTCGAAAATCATTGCATAGTTGAACCCAGCCATATGGTTTAGACACTGGCACAATGTTGGATATCCATTCTGGGTAATCTATGGCTCTGATGAACCCCACATCTAACAATTTTTTGAGTTCTTCTTTGACCAAAAGTGCTATGTGAGGATGCATTTTTCTCAGCTTTTGCTTTACTAGTTTTACTCTTGGATCCAATGGCAAATGATGTAGAATTAGGTTTGGGTCCAAACCTGGCATGTCTGCATATGACCAAGCAAAGCTGCCTCTCTTCTTCTTAAAGAATGGTACAAACCTGGTTTTCTCTGGTGGTGTGAGAGATTTGGCAAAGTGGATAATCTTGGGCTGCTCTTCGGTTCCAATATTCACGGGCTCTGTCGGCTCCACCACAATCTGTGACCTTTCCTAGTACATATTACTAGGGAGAGAGTCAAGCATTCCATCGTCAGGTGCCACAGTTGAGTTTTCACCGTCAGATGCATCCTTTCTTTTTACTATTTTGTGATCTGACACTGCCGCAAGGCGGTTTTCACTGTCAGATCCATTTTTGATCTTGATGTTTTTGCAACTGGAAGGCTTGGCACCCTCCCTGAAGTAAGCCATGGTATTCAGTTCAATAGCAAAACCAGCCTTATGATCTCCCTTGGGTAAGTGGTCCCTAAGTTCCATATAATCGATGTAAGCATCGTCGTTTTGGAACATATCTAGTTAAGGAGTTCCTTGCAGATCCCAGTCAATAAGCTCAAGGTGCAAGAGGGGAAGGGAGTCAGATGATAGACCTAATTTATTGATGGTGTGAATGGAAATGTTAGGAGCATCAGTGGGGGTAGTGTTCCGGGTGGTACCTTCCTCCAAGTTGTTTATTGCAATGGAATTTGAACTTTCCTCAAAACCCATAATCTCAGGGAGGGGCAAATCAGACTCCAGTGGTCTGTCCCGTTGCATTTGTCCCTCATGGTAGGGGCTAAGAGTTTGGATGGTGTCAACTTCTTTGTCATCGTAGGAGTGCTCTGTTAGCTCGTCCCACTCATACTCATTTGAATCATCTGAATCTGTGTCGCTATCCACTTGGAGTGTTTGGATTGTTTCTACAAGACAGGCATTTTCCTTGGCTTTACCCTTGCCTTTGTATCCTAGGCCACTTGTGTTTCTAGCCGATGAAGATGAAGAAGGTTGAATAGGTTCAGTGATTCCTTCTTTTCTAAGGCCGATGGGGCCTTGTCCTTCGTACCCCATTCTGTGTAGAATAGTCTCACCTCACCCATAGAGTTCTGTTGGAAGTCTAGGCGGGGCTTGGGGTGTGTTTTCTTCTTCAGCATAAAGCCATTGCAGGAGATCTCGTTCCTCTGATTCATCGGATAAGGTCCCCCATTTTACAAAGGGAGTTGCGGGGGTTTCGGGAGGAGCAGATGGCTTTGGAAAATGTCTCAGTTGGCCAAAAGATTTAGGAGATAAAGGCAATGTGGCAAGATTGAGACTATGCTCAATTGAGTATTCTCCCACTCTGGTTTCTTTTATGGTAACCTTCCGGGCTTTGGGTCTTGAGGAAGAACCTTCAGCGGTATGGTCCTGGTGCAAGGTTGGGGAAATGTATGCTCTATTGTTGGGTATGACACATTTGGGTTTTGCACAGAAAGAATTGCAGTGTTGGTAGGGGTCAGGGTCGCCTTGAATGGTGACCTGCTTGCCATTGTGCGGGAACTTGATGCATTGATGTAGGTTGAGGGGATAGCCTTCATGGCGTGAATCCATGGTCTCCCTAGTAGGATATTATAAGCAAGTTCCCTATCAAGGACTTGACACACCACATCTTTTATTACTGGTCCCACTTGAATGGGTAGGACAATTGTTCCCTTGTGGTTCTTTCTTCCTCGTCATATGCTTTGATGGTAATTTTCCTCCTTGGATCAACTGCTTGTTCAGAGAACCCTAGTGCAAGGACTAGCTTCAATGTGCAAATATTTAAACCAGCACCCCCATCAATGAGAACCCTCTTGATGCGGTGCTTGTGTATGAATGCGACAATGTGTAGAGGGGTGTTGTGGGGTTGAGATACATAAAGGTCATCTTGCTCAGTAAATGATGTGGAATTGGAGGATGTCAGATTGCCTACCATTGTCTGGAACTTCTCTTGAGCCAGGTTAGTGGGGACAGTGGTTTCCACTAAGGCTTTCTCAAGAATCTCCTTATGAGAAGGAGATAGACGCAATAGCTCCAATATGGAAATGTGAGCCAGACTTTTCTGTAACTGGTCGATGACATTGTACTGACGGAAGGTGGATGGAGATGGTGATGACCTTGGAGGAACAGTATTGAGCGTGACTTTACCACTGCGGGTAATTATACTACAACCAGTTCGATTAGGTCCTGGTTGTTGGTTGGGTGAAATGACATTGACCTATGGAATATGCTCAGAAATGCAGTTTATGGTGTAATCAAATGGAACACTTGCATAGTTAGCATTACTCATCCCGCTGTTCTGATTTGACCAGTTGTGATTAATGTTGTCGTTACTATTACTGCCGTTGTTGTGGCCATGGTTGTTGTTGTTGTGGTTGTTATATGGCCTGTTATGATTAAGAAGTGGATCCCTGTAGGCCACATGAGTTTCATTGGAGGTATGCTGTTGTGTTCCTCCCTGATTCTGATCCAGTATATCCTGTATGACATTTTTGAGGCGGATACAGTTGTTAGTTGTATGTCCCCTTCCTCAATGATATTCACAATAGTCTGTGTCCTTCTAGTAGGGAGGTTTGACTATAGGCTCGTAATCACTTGTTGGCGGTAGAGAAATTTCATTGTTAGCCAACAACTTCCTTAGTGCAGATTCTTGAGACTCACCCAACGGTGTGAATTTTCTCCTTGGATTTGAATTGAACCAAGGTCTAGGCTCCCGAGAGGGTGGTTTGTTGAGTGCACCATTGTTTGTTTCTCCCTTAAGAGTGAATATGGGTTGTTGTTTAGGAGCTGCCACCTTGGCATCAACTACCCCATCGTTGACCACATTCTTGTTCTTGGTCCAAAACTTGGATTTATCCATTGTGTAATTGGAATTAGGCGTGTCCTTGTATAGCTTGATAGCTCCTTTAGTGATCATAGCCTTTTCGATGAATAAGCCCATTTCGATGACTTTTGAGAATGATGTAGGGCATTGTATCTGAATTTGATAGCTAAGATCAGTATTCAAATTGTGGACAATCATTTCCAGTAGTTGCTTCTCAAGTATATCATAAGAACACTTACTAGCTAGCTGTCTCCATTGTTGTAAGAAGGTGGCAAATGACTCACCACTCTTTTGTTTGGTGTTGCATAGATCTAGCATAGATACCTCGTGTTCTATGTTGTAAGAGAAGTGCGTTATAAATTTATTGACAAGTTCATCAAAAGTTTTGATTCCTGGTGGGAGGCGTGAGAACCACTCCATAGCTTGACCACCTAAAGATCTTGGGAACAGTCTCATCAAGTAGGTCTCGTTGTGAGCTACTTCTAAACATGCGGCATTGAATTCCCAGATATGATCTCTAGGGTCCCCCTTCCCTTTGTATTTGTCGAACTTTGGGACTCCGAACTGATAAGGGAAGGGTTTCATGACCAAACTTTTGTCAAAAGGATATGGAGCTATATCTTCCAAAGAGTAGTGCTTGGAACTTGTACCGGTCTTAAGGTTGGATATTTCTTGCTTTAGACTTTTGATTTGTTGTCTCACGTCCTCCATAGGAGCATTTTGATCTATGGGATTCTTTCCTCTATCATTTGCATGCGGGACTATGTCATTCGTGCCTCTCTCATGATCATCACACCTCTGCTCATGATCATTGTCTACATTTTCCATGATGGAGCTTATGTCAAAGTTTGCGGGGAGTTTGATTCTGAGACTAGCAAGATGATGGAAGTATTTATGGGGGTCTTAAAGGAGCACCTTCTCTACCAGGCGTTGGAATTTTCTATCTTGGATGTGCACTACTAATTCTTCATGAGAAATTTCTTTGTCATCATCACATGGTGGGACGAGGTGATTGGATGAGTTGGCCATTTCTATTTGCTTGTTGTACTGGGATCGAGTAAGAACCATGCAAGGTGAGGTGGGATGAAGTGGACTAGGATTAGAAATTTTGGCAAGGTGCCGACTGAGACTGTTGTGAATGGGATATCTAGGACAAGACTTGGACAAAGGATTTTCTCGCTCAATGACTTCAAGTAAGACGGTTGACACAAGACGCTAGCCACTAGTAAGGGTAGTCGATACCAGTCTTACTGTGTAGGGCTTAGTCGTTCAACAAGACTACTAGCAAAGGTACTGTGACCTACTAGGCTTACGTGAATTCACTAATGAAACGAAGAAGGACCTATGTCGAACCAGTATGGAATAGATTGACTTTGGGACAAGAGGGATTTGGACAGAAAGTGAATGGGACGATTGACGAAAGAGAGAGACTTGGGTGAAACAGATGAAGACTGACTGCAAGGTTGGATCTGATCTCAGAAAGTGAAACTAGGCTGAAATGGGTGCTCCAATCAAGTGAAAATATTTTCTCAAAAAAAGGGCAAGTGCTCACTGTCGCATATGCGCTGAAACAAATGTGCAGTAGAAATGGACAAATGCGCCGTAGAAATGGACAAATGTGCCGTAAGTCTCAGTATATGCACAGCTTTGGTGAAGTATAAATGCGTAGCAACAGTATGTATATGCGCAACAATAGTGTATATGTGCAGCAAGTCGTTACAAAGGCGCAGCAAGTCGCTACAAATGCGCAGCAGAAAGGAGTATATGCGCAGCTCTGATATTTTTGGCAAAATTTTTGGATTTTTCTCCTGTTTTTGGTATTTTTTGGCTGGAAAAGGTCTTCCTGATCTGATATCAAAAATTAACAGCAAGCACAAAGAATATTTTGTAGTTTTTCATTGTTTTTATAGTTTTTTCGACTCTATTTTGGACTAAACCGAACAAAAGCAAGCACAAAAATCCTAGGCGAGAAATGGATTATAAGGGATTTGGGCCACTAGAACAAAAGGTATTTAATGCGGGCAACCGTTCAAGTGGTTACACGTGCGGCGGCACTACTCTCCGTTATGGAGTCTCCCAGCCTCAAAGGGTTGCGCCTGAGAGGGTTTTGGGGGAGGTTGGCCATCGGTGTAACATAACAGCACTTGTTGCAGGAAGTTTTCACCTCAAGCACAATTTATTTTAAGTGGCTTGGTAGGGCTTGGCGTTAGCCTGTTACCACTCAGGGTCGTTCCCACTTGGACAAGCGTGCATCCAAGGGCAGGCCCCTCCTAAAGGTTAAACAAAGAGAATGACAAGTCTGGTACTCTGATCACCCAGAAAAGGGGAGAGCATAAACCTATTGTCATTCGTCAAGCACAGGAAACACTGATTAATCCAACCTAGTTAAAATTAGAAAAACTGAATGGGCTAATCTATTCAAACACAGAACTTTGAAGTGATTTGAGCAAGATAGCATTGGTTGAGTTTTAACCCCAGAAAGCAATAGTGAGTTTAGTTTTAAATCCGCGTAGCACGAGATAGTTAACTTTGAAGTTTTGGTCTCATGATATAGCAATAGTTCATTTTAACCTCAAGATCAATGGTGAGTTCAGTTTTAAACCGTGTAGCACGAGATAGTTAACTTTGAAGTTTTGGTCTCATGACATAGCAATAGTTCATTTTAACCTCAAGATCATTGATGAGTTCAATTTTAATCTTAGATAGCAATAACTTGGAAGGTGTTGCAATGCAAGCAAGAAATAATCTAGTTACTTTCTCCCTAATTAGAGCTAGATGAGGATTTGAATGAACATCAATTTTACTATCCCTTAGAAAGTGAAATGTGAACTATTTAGATGCAACTACATGGAACTAAACCCGAACCTATCCTGCAAAACAGCTCCAGCAAACACCTGCGAAAAGGTTAGCATTAGCAGATTCCCCTAGAAAAGTACTAAAACCTCAGTCTATTATAGAAGCGCAGCTTCAGTGATTATATGCACAGAAATAATCAACAGAAGCGCAACAACTATGAATGCGCCGTAACATTACACGTATGCGCTGTGAAAAAGAATAAATGCGCAATAATAATGAATGTGCTGTAACAGTGTTCAAAAGCACAACACAAATGAACAGATGCGCAGTAATGACAGAAGCGCCGTAATAGTGCGCAAAATCGCAGTAAGAATACACAGAAGCGCAGAAGGAATGGAAGCATTGCAGAAAGGGGTATATGCGCCGTAGAAATGTTCAAATGCGCCGAAATAACCTGTGCGTGTCTGTGTGTGACTAGTATGGACCTGCCTTAAAAAAAGTTTAGATTTTGATGAGATAAAAGGGCAAAGGCCCCACTGTGGGTGCCAAAAATGTAAGGGTAAAATGTGGGTCAATCAAATGAACAATGTAAAACCCAAACATCAACAAAATAGAAGATAACAAGTAAGATTGAAAGAAAATAGCAATGAATAACACAAAGCAAACCTTCCCTGAAATCGATGCTTCTGTTGTTTGCCTATTACAATCGTCCTTTTGCAGATGAAATAAGCCCTCAGAGAGTGCACTCCTTTAAGCTGTGTTCGAGGAAGTCGATGGTAAATGGCTATTGTGATATGCAATGAAGATGAGCTCCAAGGCAAGTATGTGATCTCAAGCTAGTGAATGGTAAGAGGGTGCCAAAGGCGCGCTGGTGAATTTCTGCAGAGTAACAATATCAAAAGCCTGGATGAATAGAATGGAGGGATGAAGCTTCATTTATATACTTGGAAGAATGGGAATCAACGGTTGAGAAGAGATATGAAGATCAACGGCTGAGGATGGTTGAGGAATGTGCAACTAGTAGAAATGTGACAAGTGTCCCAGCTCCATCATGAAAGAGGGGATGTGACAAAATTGATTGGAGAGTTAACTCCATTGACTGGTCAGTTAACAAACTTGATTGATCAGTTAGAAGAGTGGATTATGGAACTGATTGAATTGATTGAGGGATTGACTCAATTGACAGGTTAGTTAACACTTTTGATTGATTAGTTAACTAACCTCTGATTGAGAAGAAATAGGCCATGTGGGTGAGGGAAAATAAGGTAATTAAATATTAAATATATTTAATTACATGTGCAACCTGATGAGGTAGACAAGGTGAGGTGGAAAAGTGAGGTGTAAAGGTGAGGTGGATTTTTGAATTTAGAACTTAGGATAGAGGAATTTGGATTAATTAAATAATTTATAATTATTTAATTAGGTAGGACATTTAGAAGAATTTTAATTAAATAAAATGAATTTATTTGATTATGGAACAGTGAATCGATTAAATAAATTGGGAATATTTATTTAATTGATAGAGGAATGGAATAAATATTTAGAATATTTATTTAGGATGATTTGTGTCATTTTTAGACGTATACAGATCCTTAAGCATCCTATCATTTGGAATTATGTTTGAACCTTGACCTTCATAGTGTGTATGCGTACTTGAGTTTGGCTTCGTTATGTGTTGGATATTGTCTAACTTTGACTTCTTATTATGGTTTGGACTTTGACCTTTGTTATGTGTGTACTTTTGAGTTTGGCCTTCACTTTGTGTGTTGAAACTAATCTTATGCTTTAGATGAAGTGTGTTTCTCATATGTGTGTTGAATACATAGTAGACTTTTTATGATGTGTATTTTGTATGGTTTGAATGAAGATGAAGTGTGTTGATGAAGTAAATGTACTTTCCCTTCATTTCTAATGTTTTTTGTGTTTGAATCCTGGGCATCCTATCATTTGGAAGTGTGTTTGAACCTTGACCTTCATAGTGTGTATGTGGACTTGAATTTGGCTTCATTGTGTGTTGGATATTATCTAACTTTGACTTTTTATTGTGGTTTGGACTTTGACCTTTACTATGTATGTGCTTTTGAGTTTGGCCTTCACTTTGTGTGTTGAAACTATTCTTATACATCTTTAGATGAAGTGTGTTTCTCATATGGTGTGTTGAATACATGGTAAACTTTCTATGGTGTGTATTTTGTATGGTTTGAATGAAGATGAAGTGTTTTGATGAAGTATATGTGCTTTTCCCTTCATTTTGTATGTTTTTTGTGTTTGAACCCTAAGCATCCTATGATTTGGAAGTGAGTATTTGGACTTGAGTTTCGCTTCATTATGTGTTGGACGTCATCTAACTTTGACTTCTTATTGTGGTTTGGACTTTGACCTTTATTATGCATGTGCTTTTGAGTTTGGTCTTACGCTTTAGATGAAGTGTGTTTCTCATATGTGTGTTGAATACATGGTAGACTTTTTATGGTGTGTGTTTGAATGAATATGTAGAGTGTTGATGAAGTATATGTCCCGTGCCCTTCATTTTGTATGTTTTTTGTGTTTGAACCTTGAGCATCCGATCATTTGGAAGTGTGTTTGAACCTGGACCTTTATATTGTGTATGTGGACTTGAGTTTGGCTTCATTGTGTGTTGGATATTGTCTAACTTTGACTTCTTACTGTGGTTTGGAATTTGACCTTTATTATGTGTGTGATTTTGAGATCAGCCTTTACTTTGTGTGTTGAAACTATTCTTATGCTTTAGATGAAGTATGTTTCTCATAATTGTGGTTTGGATGAACAACTTTTTATGGGTTGATGGATTTTTTTAAAACCTTAGATTTTATTTCTTATGTTTGAACATTGAGTGTTTTTATATGTTTTCACTTTGTGTGTCTTGATGTGTGTGAGACATTCAATTCAACTTTTTGGGGCTTTGTGGTTTGGACCTTTATTATGTATGTGCTTTTGGGTTTGGCCTTCACTTTGTGTGTTGAAACTATTCTTATGCTTTAGATGTGGTGGCACCCTCAAATTTTGCAAATTTGATGTGCCAATATTCTTTTGACGTGTCGACAGGCTGCTCAATCTACCTCGCAAACCACCTTCGTCAATTAAAAATTGTCAACTCAGAAATTATCTCACAAATTCGTTTGGCAGGATGCTTTTTTGGCACATATGGTTACACACCTACTTAATTTCATGCTTCCAGGATAGGTTCTGATTGACCTTTTAATTATTTTCTGACTGCGACCGGGTTAAAATTAGCTTTCCGAAAAGTTTCAAATCTTGCAATTATGAGGGTGACCCAGTTGTCGATTCAGTTTCAAATATCTCTAGTTCCAATTTCATCAAAATCGGAGACCATTTGATGCATTATTTTAATGCATTCTAGTTACAGCGAACTCGTCCAGCGAGCTAGTTTATTGGAATTTGGTCGGCGAAGCGAATTCTGAGGAAATGGGTTTGCTTAAAATAATTGATAATGCACTTGTGCAAATTTTTGCAGTCGTCGGATGCCCAATTTGTCCGCGGTGGAAATGTGCCAAACACCCGGAGGATGAAATTAAAAATTGCGTAAGTTTCAAAGTTTAAAAATGCAATATAAAAATTAAATATTAGAGGGGGGCATTTTAAATAAAGAAGTTTCAAGTTGATAAGAAAAGTCAAATGTCATAGGGAAAGGCATGTAAACAGTTTATTAAACTTAATAAAAGTTTATGAAGTGAAATGAGAGCTTATCGCACCATTGTAGCCCTCCCTGCTACCTCTCCTCAGCTCCCTGCGATGGTGCGAAATGCCCATCGCAGGGCATTTTGTAACCTCCTCTCCCTTTTGAACATGAAAGCAAGCTACTTCCTTCGTTTTTGTGGTGATTTTGATAAGTTTTTGGCTGTTCCAGGTGGGTTTTAGTGTTGGCAATCACATTTTTTGGACTCAGGGACTTTTTTAAGGTGCTTTTTGGCCCAAAATTGCTGTTCTAGGCTGCAAAATCTTCCCACGACCATTCCTCATGCATTGGCGAAAGTTTTTTAGCTGTTTGCAATGATTTCAGAGTGCCAAAATGGCCAAAAACACCCTTTTGTCAAAAAGGACCTAGAGATGTTTGGTTTGGGCAGAGATCAGAATTGGATGTTGTTGTGATGGTCTTTCTATGGAAAAATGCTATGAAGACCCTGAAGAATGAGATCCAAGGTTCATGTTGCATCTGTGCAGAAGAATGAAGTCTCTAGTTGCTGCCATTCAAATTGGGGGATGAGTAAAAAATTTAAAAGAGCGATATTAAAGCATATTTTATTCATTTTTCTTCTCCTCTTTTAATGTATTAAATTTTTATTCCCAATGCATTTTGGAGGGAAAATTGTAATGGAAAAAGTCTCACCTACCTCTAGAATGTGATAAATTTTAGGACAACATATTTGAGCCTATAAGAAAACAACTGGTCTTTCATTTTATGTTGTTGAAGATTCGATATTTTGAGCTTTGGAATGAAATACATGCTTTGACATGCTACCCCATATTTGTGTTGTAAGTTTTAGTTTTCATGTTGAATGTCATTTTCATCAGTTGTCTATCAGTTTCAGGTGTCAATATATGAGTAATGCTATATGCATGTATTTTTGTTAACTGTCTCCATTGTTATTTGCATTTTTCTTTTGAACTAGGTAGCCAAGGGTTGTCTAAGTTCTTGAATGCACACTTGTTGTATTACATATTTGATCTCTTACTTCTATTTAAGGAATAGATTAAATGTTTTAGGTCAAATATGTAGAAAATTATTTTATGACAGGGATATATATAAGTAGAGTTAGCATGAATACCTATTCTTGGGTGTTTCTGTAGGGCAAAAACTAGTGAACCCTCTGAAGTTGTATGTCTATATTGCTGTTTGAAATACTTGCATGTTAAAATTGGACTCTACATCCTGAGATAGGCACTGGTCACAAGTTAGAAAGATTTCATGGTACAAATCCTAGTCTTGCAACCAAAACATATAAAGTAAAATCATTTCAAATTCTCAATCATTTAGGTTTTAGGAGTAGGGTTGTAGCTGCACGTTCTTAGAATTAACTAGCATGATAGTCCTAGAACATTGCCAGTCTAGGGTTTATCCAACAAATCATGGTGCATACTTGAGAGCATTCTGCCTGAAGTAGTCAAAGATAAACCTTTTGGTTTTAAATAAGGGAATACCCTCCCAGGTGCTGCTAAACCTAAAGTGTAGGGGAGACAAGTGCAAACAATCTCCCGTCTTCAATGTTGGCCAAATCTTACATTAAACTTGAGCATAAGAAGTGGCAAATCTTTAGAGTTTGATGTTTGCTGATTTGGGAACCAACAAAACGAGCGACTCTGCTGGGGATCAATGCCATATCCGTGAGAAAGGAGTCTAGAATTTGAAGGATCTGAGTATTTGGTTCAGATTTTAAGAAGTTATTAGACTTGGAAGTACTTTTTTGGAACAATTTTAAAAGGATTTATGTGTGACTCTGCTGTTGAGGAGAACCCAGAATGAAAGAAAGGAATTTTCAACTTCATAAATCTCATTCTTCTATAAGGAGGTGGTGACTTTGCATACAAAGAACCTGATAAAGGATGTAAAAAGTTCCAGATCAATATGTTCTCAGTTAGGAAGAAGGGTTAGCAGCGACAACATATCCAGGCATTTTTTTTGGTTTTCAAGAAGGATAAGTTTGTGTAGGAAAACAGATATTTGAAAGTCAACAAATTTTTGGTTCCCTATCATGTAAAACTAAGCACTAAAGAAGGGAAATAGTGGTGATAGGCTTGCATAATTTTGCATTTGCTGATAATGTAGTTTGTATTTTCGAAGAAGTATGCAATATTTTTTTAAGACTCATTTAGAGGACCTTAAGCAAGCTGAAATATAAGTTCATATTTTAAGGGCTTAAGATCATTGTTGTAGAGGAGTTTGGGTTGCCCTGTGTAACTGCAAAGTTAATATCAAAAGGCTTGTAAAGGTGTGAAGAAATGTACCATCAGCCCCTGCATCCTTGTATGAACCCAAACGCAACAATGCATAGTGTGCTGTCCCAGCGATGTAATAAGAGAAATTTCAGCATTGACAAATATAGAGCCATAAATTTCAGTGGCATTTGTGGTTTCTCATATGTCATACCATCTAAAATTAGAAAGTATTTACCTACATTCAATGGTGTGAAGAGTGAATCAGCAGAAAAACACTTGCAATCGTATAATGATCTGATGGATGACTATGAGATAAATCACGAGGATGTGATCATGAGACTATTTGTTCAGTCTCAAAAAGGAGATGCAAGGGATTGGTTCTCTTATCTTTCGGCATGCTCCATCCATTCTTGGAGTAAATTTATGGTAGTATTCATAGAATAGTTCGGTGAAAGAATGTCTTAGTTTTCACTTATCAGTGACTTCATGTATATCCACATTGAAGAAGATGAATTAGTCCAACCTTTAATCTCAGATTCATAAAGGCATTAAAAAGAATTCTAGAATGTATGATACCTAATGATGCATTGTGTTTGGTGGTTTACCTTGGTGCATTTAACAAGAAAATGAGCTACAAATTGAGAAGTGAGGATCCAACAAATTTACATCAGGCTTTTGAAATTGCAATGGACTTTGAAAAGGTTTCAAAGTATGGAATGATTAAAAGTTTCAAGCCAAAAGCTATGGACTGTCATGAAGAGTTCTATGCAGCTGAGCAATGCAAGTCGAAGGTTATGAACGATTGCCAAAGCAATTATCAATTTACTGCCCCAGTTTTTTATTCATTCCATGATATGGATTATGTTCCTGTCGATGCTAAATTTGAGCAAAAACATGATGTAAGGAATGCCATTTATCCAAATGTTGATCACACAGGTCCTGCTGTTGGAAGTGAGCAATATGGTGGCAGTGTGCAGATGAATGGAATAGATAGGTTTGAAAATATGGTTATACATGTATCTAGTTTAGAAAATGTTCATGATCAGCTAATAGACACAATGCATGTATATGAAAATGGTGCTCTAAATGCATCACATGGTCAAGTAATGAATATGCATCAAACTTTGCCTAGTTACAGCTCGGTCAATGATGAGGCAAGAGCATTTTCAGTTAGTGAGGGCGTTCCATTAACCCGTGCAATAGATTGATGCTCTCCTGACAGAAGAACAACAGAGCTCCAATGGCAGCCTTGTGGTGAGAGCGATTCAAAAGGTATATCCAGTGATTGTTACTCTCTTGATTGCATTGAAATGAATGGTGTGGATGACATAGGCTTAATCTCAAAAGATCAAGTGATGGGGAATAATGAGTGCATGAATGGTGGGGCATCATTGTTGCTGATTGAAGATATCAAGAGGGTAGAAGGATCCTCATATTGTGCAATATTAAAGCCCATCGACATGATATAAATTTCAGGCCTATATGTGACAAAATCATAGGATGAAGATTATTTTCAAAACAAATATGTTTTGAGCTATTCCAGTTTGTTCATTGAGAGGTGATTATGCAAAGGGCAGTCACGACATAATGCATAAGGAGAAAGAACTCATGATACAACATGAAGAGCAGGTCTGCAATAAAGGAAATAAAGATTGTGATTAGCCCATGAGAGAAGAATGTGTGAATACAGATTACAGAGATATACATGTGATTACTTTTTGTAATAATGTTGTCATTAAAGAACCTTAGGAGTGCACGAGTGTAAGGTTTGATACCTCAATTTATGGTTCAAATAATGATAATGATGTCCTAGCTCTAAATGATTATTTGTATGAGGCAGATATTGAGGTTTTCACTCTGGATACAGAGGATACTGACTCATATAATGACAAGAAACGTGTTGATGCTTGTTAAAATCCAGACCCATGTGTGAGTCTTTCAGATGATGAAATATATGAACATGTTGAATGTGAATGTGATGATTATATCTACAATGCTGAAGTTGAAATGTTTACTTTTTATCATGGATGCATTGATGAAGAGGAAAATCAGGGTCACTATTCAGATGTGAATGGGCAAGTTGCTGATGTTCATGTTCATACAATGGGGGACAGTTTTGATTGTGATGATAGGGGTGACTGTGAAGCTTCTGATAAGGGGCAATGTTCTGATTTCTTCATGCCTTCTTTTGAGGTATTTCTAGCAAAGTTTAATGATGAAAGTGTCAACCACAATAATGATGGGTATGAGGATGTTTTTGACAATGAGCTCCCTCAGCCTATTGCCCATGGTGATTGTGAGTATGATCGATTTTTAATTGATTATGATTTCTTATATGAGTATGTTTGGCAAAATTTTGCCTCAGGGTCGAAAGGTTTGTATGAATGTGAAAGCTAGTGTTGAATGGAGCAAGTAAAGATGCTTCCTGTGTATGAATGTTAGTATAGTGCAGACTTGAAGCTACAATTTGGCTTAAATGAGTCGGGGCAAATATTTCTTGATGAGACTATTGAACAAATCCTTTTTGAATCCTTTATATTTGATATGCAAACTGAATATGTTTTCAAGATTTATGATGCCGACTGCCAAAGGGATTATGAATGTTTTCAATTTTTAGTTTAGTTGGATGAGCATTTAGTTGAACATGACAGTGAGCTGGATATGGTAAAATGCCAAAATGATTATGGATTTCAGTTTGTGTGCAGCTTTTAGATTGATAGAGGTAATATTGACAGGGGCAGGTTCAGTGATGTGGTCAGGCATGGCAGTGCCAGGGTTAGTTTGTGGACAGTTTATGGTGGTGCTTTCAAACTTGACCCAATGAAATCAAATGAAAGGATGGTATTTGACAGAGGAGGCTTCTGGTTTTTCATTTTTAGGGCCCCCCACCAAATAAAATTGAAAGTGTGAATTTAAATGCAAGGTGGAGCATTGACTCTGCAACCCAATGGATTCGGCACTTGGTCTACATCCCGGAGATAACTGGAATCTCGTCATGCCTGCAAGAGGCATGCTTTCCCGAGAAAGGGCCACTAGTGGCACCCTAAAATTTTGCAAATTTGATGTGCCAATATTCTTTCGACGTGTCGACAAAGGCTTGGTCGATAGGTTGCTCAATCTACCCCGGAGGCCACCTTCGTCAATTAAAAGTTTTCAACTTAGAAATTATCTCGCAAATCCATTTGGTAGGATGTTTTTTGGCACATATGGTTACACGCGTGCTCAATTTCATGCTTCTAGGACAAGTTCTGATCGGCCTTTTAATTGTTTTCTGACTGTGACTGGGTTAAAATTGGCTTTTCGAAAACTTTCAAATATTGCAATTCTGACAGTGACCCAGTTGCCGATTGGATCTCAAACGTCTCCAATTCTAATTTCATCAAAATCGAAGACTGTTTGATGCATCTAAATTTCTAATAAAAATCAAATGCCCTAATCCCAAGATGAGTCTACAAGCTAAATATAATGTAATCCTTCTACGTTTCATAAGCTCATCATAATCAACTCACAAACTTGGGTGCTCCATTTTGGCTCTAGTATCTCCATTAAAATATTCCTTACAATGTCTCATAACATACATTCTAAGTTGGCCAACAAGTGTAACTCCCTCTTACAACTCTTCTATGGCATAAATATTCTTACATTTTTGATGTGGGAGGTCCAACTTCTAGACGCCATAACTTTTGATATAGGACGTTGATTGAGCCCCCCCTTTCTAAATTGTAGATCTCAAAGAGGTCCATGTCACCATAACCCACTTGCTTTGGTTACGACTTGTTTCAACATTTTTTGGGGCCAAAAACAACCTCTATAGCTAAAAAAATGATTTTTTCTATTACGTAGCCTAAACATTGTATTGTTTGTGTTCTTGACATTAGGATGCAAGGTTGAGACACCTTTCCTCATAATTGTAGCCTACAAATATTCTCCACTACATACTTTTTCCCTTATTTCCAAATCAATGTTGTAGCACAAAAATATAGGTAATGTGAAGATAATAGAGATAGATGGAAATTATGTGTAATACTTTGTAGTTTTTTGTTTTGGCTAATATTAGTATTAGAATAATACTTTAAGGATTTTATGATAAAAATGGACCAATTATTAATCTAAATGCTTGATTTATATTATTCATGCTTTAATAAATTAACATCTTAGGTTTGATCTTATTATGTGTTTTGACATAATGTTAATTCAAATTATGGCTTCTGAATAATGTTTATTTAGAACAATAATCTTGGGTAAATGCTTTTAGATTAAAATTTGTGCAGATTAATGTTAATTCGTATTCATGATTTGTAACGCCCCAACAAAGCAACCCGAAAACAAACCCATTTTATTTATTTATTTTTATCATAAGCTTTACTACTTGCGACATTGGTAGATTTATCATGGTGTAGACTACATCAATATCATGTGCATAGGCCAGGGAGCATTAATAGGAAGAAACTTCCAATTAAAGGTAGGTTGTCAATTCAATTTTAGACAAGTATATATGGTGCAAATTACTCAATGTAAGACTGATGGTTCAAGGCTAAACAACCCAATTTCTTAAAGTGTAACAAAGTTTAGCCATTGTATCTTGTGCTTGACATGGTCTAGTCTCTCGGCTCTTGCATGACTCATGTTTTCTAATTTATTTGGTTCTCTAGTTTCAAACTTCACCTATGGAATGTTCCAATGCTCCCTACGGATGTAGATAAACTTAGATTTACTTAGGCTCTCATGTCCAAAATATTTATGATTTTATGTTTGAGACGTCTATTGAACATAAGATCTTGTCCTATCTTATTAGATTGATTTGAAGGTCAAAAATATCAAATCCACTTGGCTCAAGGTGTGGTTATTTTATTGGCCTAAGGTATTTGTATATGTGGTCACGGATGTGCACTTACATTGTAGAGGAAAGTATTAAACTGTGCCATGTGAGGCCATTGTTGACATAAGTGGCGAATCAATTATATTTGTTTAGTGCTCATGTGTTTTAAATACCACATAGCATTGAGAGCTTATGTGTCAACTTTTGGTGAGCCTCAGCCCATCGACTCAGGTATTACTAGGCCTCGGTGCTCCGTCGTTGTCTCCCTATTCATAGTTGATCATTGTGAAGTTTTAACTTTTGAATCCATCTACTTGGTCCAAGATGCCACTATCTTGAATGACATCAAATAATGTATTTGAACTATTACATTTCCTTGAAATCATGGAACATTTGAAGTCATGTATAAATGAGGAGATCTAACATTATATGAATGAAAAGTGCCCTTAAAATATTATGATATACCTAGTATAAGTAAACTTATTTATAAACTAAATATATGTATAATCATAATCCTATATAAATTTTTACAATCAGTCTAAAATCTCTCCTTTCATGTAGGATGGGCTTTTTAAAAATTTGATTGTATTTCAGAGCAAAAATACTTAAATATGACTATACAAGCATAAAATTTAGGCAATGGTAACAAGATAATAAATAGAACTACAAGAAACAACAAAAATAGATAGCTAACATTTAACAATAAAACTTATTAAACAATATATTATAAAGTTGAGTATTATTATCCTTCTAACAATAGACCTAACATCTTAAACAACTAGAACCAGGGGAGAGGATAAGGATGACAGAGGAGCGGAGCATAAACAGCTGGATTTAACCGTTGAGGAGCGGACCATGAAGAGCATGTTGAGGCCTGGCCGTGCTCTATAAATACAGTAATATTCCATTGATTTTTTTACTTCATATCATGTTTTGTTTTTAAATTCCTGGTTTATTTCCTTTTGTGTTTTGGTTTTTGATTTGGGACTTTTGGTTTCCGCATTTTGTATTGTGTTTCTATCTTTGGGTTTGGACTGTATTTTTGTATTGTGTTTCTATCTTTGGGTTTGGACTGTATGAAACCAACACACTAATTCCCTCCATTGGTTCAATCCATTTGTCTCCCTCACGCTCTGTCATCCTTATCCTCTCCCTTCGTTTGGGTAGACGAAGAGTGGCAGTCGACTACACTAATGGAGCAGGATGCATCTCACAAGCTGGTAAGTATGATTTTAAATTTTATTGTTTGAATTTTATTTTCTATGCTCTCAATTTTTTTAGATTATTAGATTAACTTTACAAATTTCTGCATAAAATTTCCCCCAATATGCTGATTAGAGTTTTTTGAAGTGTTTTAAAGCTTTTTCATTTTTAATTTAGAAATTTATCCATGCTGAAGTTTCCCCCAATGTGGAGATATGCATTTTCCAGTGTTTTGAATCTTTTTCAATTTCTGCCATTTCAGAAAGAAGACTAAGGTTATACTAATTTTTTTAGCTTAGGGTTAAATCTGCCATTTCAAAAAGAACACTAAGGTTATATTAATTTTTCTAGCTTAGGGTTAAATCCTGCCATTTCAGAAAGAAAACTAAGGTTATATTAAATTTTCTGGCCTAGGGTTAAATCTGTCTTGACAACATATCAGCCAGCTTGTTAGTCACCAAAACTTTTCCAAAAAGAGAGCATCCCTATCTGTTATGATGCTCTTTAGGAGTCCAAAATGAACTGGCACATGGTTGAAGAACAACTCAGCCGCATCCCTTCCCTTCAACTTCTTCTTGTATGCAATTAACACACATCTTACAAATAGGTAGTCATGCCCATGCTTGGACATTGGAAGACCACCCATAAAATCCATGGAGATGTTCTTGCATGGTCTAGTAGCCACGGGTAGTGGCTGCCAGGCTGGTATTCCAAGTTCCGGTTGCTTGGCTTACTTATGCTACATAACTTGCAGCCCCTAATGAAGTTTGACAAATCTTCTTTGCACACAGGGACAATAAACATAAGGGTGAAGGTTTGAAACTATTTAGATACTCCAAAATGTCCTGCAACTCTCAAGGTATGAGCCTAATTTCCCACTTTGTAGAGGAGCCCATCTTGAAGAAATAATCAAGATTTGGCTCAAAATTAGCTACTTCCCCTATCAGTCTGCTGATATATCTCACTGAATCTTTATCATGCTCATGGTCATCAATAGAAACTTCCTTAGCAAATAGCTCCAACAAAGTAAGGGTACCAACCACTGAAAGAAGTGCTAGTCTTGGTCTTGACAACTGATCATCCACCATGTTAGTCACACCCCACTTGTATTTGATCACCAAATGAAACTGTTGCTTGATGAGATTCTTGGATTTTGTTTGTGCTTGCAAATATTGAAGGTCTTCTCTGTCTTAAATATTGTCATGCCACAATACCAGTCTTTCTGTTTATGGTGCTGCAATTATATTCCAGGGGTGATTCTGTCCAAGGACCCTTTATGGCACAGGACTGTTGTTCTTTTCTACAGGAGCTGTATTTTTTAGTTCTGTTCTTTGTTGGGTTGTACTCTGTGTTGTTCTTTGGCTGTCTTGTAGTTGCTCTACTGAGCACTGTCTTCTTCTTGTAATCTTGCTTTCTTCAATATTAAAAAAAAGTATTGGAGTGGTTGATGATCACTCCAATTTTGGAAAAAGTATTGGAGTGGTTTCAATAATAATATACTTTCTTCAAGCATAAAAAAAAATAAGTATCGTGCTATTGTTTCCTTGCCCACGAGATAGTGTTTCCACTTCTTCACTGCAGAGACCAAAGCATACAACTTCTTGTCATATGTAGTTGTACTATAGTTTAGGACAGTGCCTTTGAACAACCTTGAATGATAGCAAACCAGTCTTCTTATTGCAACAAAACAACTAGCATCAGTGTCAACCACAAAGGTTGCTGAAGATTGGGAAAAACAAGTACGGGTGCATGATTGATTTTGTACCTGAGTTCTTCAAATGCACACTGCTGTTCTGTAGTGAAGGGTTGCTTGAAGTTAATATATATCTAATTTTGTACTTACAGTTTGTTCAGGTATAATTACATTTAGATAAAATTACATTGTTAAATTTGAGACTATTTTTTTTCCCTTGTAAAGCATATCTAGAATTATTTTTACTGGATCTTTTTTCATAATAGGGTAGGGTTTAAATATAATGTCTTTTTGAGTGGGCTGGTGCAGTTAAAGCTTCTTGATGTCATAGCAGTTTTGATGAGATCATAAAAACAGCTCAGAAATTGATTATAAATATCTAATCTCTATCAAATAAAAAGTTTTATATAAACATTTTAATTGAAATGTTGAACTAACTGTTGTATTTATAAAGTCAGTGGACTATTAATCTTTGTATAAAGTGGACTGTTATAATATTTTCCTACTGTATAAAGTGGACTTTTTATGCAGATTATTAATCATTGTATAAAGTGGCTAAAATCTTTATTTAGTGAATTAATTTATTATATTATTTTTGTAATGGTTATAAGTAGATAGTTGTATACATAAATCTTTGTATAAAGTGGATGGATCATTATTTTGATGGATGGATTATTTTATTAAAAAAAATTAGTTAAATATTTTATTATATTATTTTTGTAATAGTTTTAAGTAGATAGTATTATAAGAAAATTTCATTAGATTATTTTGTTAAAATGAATTATTGATGTTTCCAAATAGATTGGCTTCATTAAATTATTTTTAAAGTAGACTATGTTACTATGATATTACAATCTTTGTAACAGTTTGAATTCATTTTTCTACCACTTTGAGGTGAACTCATAATAATGTATTTTTAGAGTTTGAATGGTATTTTATGAAAGTGTGTAGATTTAAATATTGAATTTTTTTTTTTTTTTTTTTTAATATCTTTGAAAGACTTGTTTTAAATTAATTTGTTGAGCTAATCCAATAAGCTTAATTTAATACACACAAAAATTATGTTTTTAAAAATTAATTTAATTTTTACATTTTTAATTTACTTGTAATAAAATTTTTAATTTAAAATTTAATCAAAAAAAAAGAAGTAAATAGAAGATTAATTTTAATTTTATTACAATTATTATTTTTAACTATTTATATAGTTTTTATGTAGTGTGGAGGATGGATAGAAGACTAATTTTTAATTTTAATCTGCATATTCTTTTTATCCATTTTGAGCTATATATATGAAGTGGATTTGTTTACATCCATTTGAAATTATTATGGTTTTTATGTGTTTGAACTATACGTCCACTTATTATAGATGAAGTGTGACAATATTAGTAAGTGTGAACATTTTAACATCTATCTTGAGCTATATATGAAGTATATGAACTTTTTTATGGTGTGCATTTCGTATGGTTTGAATAAAAATGATGTGTGTTGATGAAGTATATATAGTGAACTTTGCCCTTCATTTTGTATATTTTTTTGTGTTTGAACCTTGAGCATCCTATGTGAAATTTTTTACATTCATTTGAATGTGTTTATTGGACTATATGCATTGTGCTAAATGTGTTCTTCTTATTTATGGGTTTTATTTGTTTACATTTTTAAGTGTGAATTTTTAAGCATCCAAATAGAGTTGTTTTGATGGCAATATCTTAGGAAGTATGTGAACTTTTTACTATTTTCCTTTTTACTTATTGTGCTATTTTTAATTGGAACAATGGTTTTTATGTATTTTTAATATGAAGTGTGATCCACTTCATATTAGTGTATGTGCGATTGAAGTGTGGCTCTTTATGATACTTCCTATTGGTCTATGTGATCGACATGTGATTATTTTTTAATCTTATATGATTTTTATGTGTCTTGAATACATGGTAGACTTTTTATGGTGTGTATTTTGTATGGTTTGAATGAAGATGAAGTGTGTTGTGTTGATGAAGTATATATGTACTTTGCCCTTCATTTTATATGTTTTTTGTGTTTGAAACATGAGCATCCTATCATTTCATAGTGTGTATGTGGACTTGAGTTTGGCTTCAATGTGTGTTGGATATTGTCTAACGTTGACTTCTTATTTTGTTTTGGACTTTGACCTTTATTATGTGTGTGCTTTTGAGTTTGGCCTTCATTTTGTGTGCTAAAATTATTCTTATGCTTTAGATGAAGTGTGTTTTTCATATGTGTGTTGAATACATGGTAGACTTTTTATGGTGTGTATTTTGTATGGTTTCAATGAAGACGAAGTGTGTTGATGAAGTATATGTACTTTGCCCTTCATTTTTTTATGACTTGTGTTTGAACCTTGAGCTTACTATCATTTGGAAGTGTGTTTGAACCTCGACATTCATAGTGTGTTTATGGACGTGAGTTTAGCTTCATTGTGTGTTGGATATTGTCTAACTTTGACTTCTTATTGTAGTATGCACTTTGACCTTTATTAAATGTGTGCTTTTGAGTTTGGCTTTCACTTTGTGTGTTGAAACTATTCTTATGCTTTAGATGAAGTGTGTTTCTCATATTTGTGTTGAATATAAGGTAGACTTTTAATGGTGTGTACTTCATATGGTTTGAATAAGATGAAGTGTGTTGATGTAGTATATGTACATTGCCCTTCATCTTGTATGTCTTTTGTGTTTGAACCTTGAGCATCCTATCGTTTGAAAGTGTGTTTGAACCTTGACCTTCATAGTGTGTATGTGGGCTTGAGTTTGGTTTCATCATGTGTTGGATGTTGTCTAACTTTGACTTCTTATTGTGGTTTGGACTTTGACCTTTATTATGTCTACTTTTGAGTTTGGCCTTCACTTTGTGTGTTGAAACTATTATTTTACTTTAGATGAAGCGTGTTTTTCATATTTGTGTTGAATATAAGGTAGACTTTTAATGGTGTGTACTTCATATGGTTTGAATAAGATGAAGTGTGTTGATGTAGTATATGTACATTGCCCTTCATCTTGTATGTCTTTTGTGTTTGAACCTTGAGCATCCTATCGTTTGAAAGTGTGTTTGAACCTTGACCTTCATAGTGTGTATGTGGACTTGAGTTTGGCTTCATTGTGTGTTGGATATTATCTAGCTTTGACTTCTTATTGTGGTTTGGACTTTGACCTTTATTATTTGTGTGCTTTAAAGTTTGGCATTCGCTTTGTGTGTTGAAACTATTAGTATGCTTTAGATGAAGCCTGTTTCTCATATGTGTGTTGAATACATGGTAGACTTGTGATGGTGTGTATTTTGTATGGTTTGACTGAAGATGAAGTGTGTTGATGAAGTATATGTACTTTGCCCTTCATTTTGTATTTTTTTTGTGTTTGAACCTTGATCTTCATAGTGTGTATGTGGACTCGAGTTTGGCTTCATTGTGCGTTGGATATTGTCTAGCTTTGACTTCTTATTGTGGTTTGCATTTTGACCTTTATTATGTGTGTGCTTTTGAGTTTTGCCTTCACTTTGTGTGTTGAAACTATTCTTATGCTTTAGATGAAGCGTGTTTCTCATATGTGTGTTGAATACATGGTAGACTTTTTATGGTGTGTATTTTGTATGGTTTGAATGAAGATGAAGTGTGTTGATTGAAGTATTTGTACTTTACCCTTCATTTTTTATGTTTTATATGTTTGTACCTTGAGCATCTTATCATTTGTAAGTGTGTTTGAACCTTGATCTTCATAGTGTGTATGTGGACTCGAGTTTGGCTTCATTGTGTGTTGGATATTGTCTAGCTTTGACTTCTTATTGTGGCTTGGACTTTGACCTTTATTATGTGTGTACTTTTGAGTTTGGCCTTCACTTTGTATGTTAAAACTATTATTATGCTTTGGATGAAGTGTGTTTCTCATATGTGTCTTGAATACATGGTACACTTTTTATGGTGTGTATTTTGAATAGTTCGAATGAAGGTGAAGTCTATTGATGAAGTATATGTACTTTTCCTTTCATTGTATGTTTTTTGTTTTTGAACCTTGAGCATCCTATCATTTGGAAGTGTGTTTAAACCTTGACCTTCATACTATATATGTGGACTTGAGTTTGGCTTTATTGTGTGTTGAATATTGTCTAACATTGACTTCTTATTGTGGTTTGGACTTTGACCTCTATTATGTGTGTGCTTTTGAGTTTGGCCTTCACGTTGTGTGTTGAAACTGTTCTTATGCTTTAGATGATGTGTATTAAATATGTATGTTAAATACATGGTAGACTTTTTATGGTGTGTATTTTGTATGGTTTGAATGAAGATGAAGTGTATTGATGAAGTACATGTACTTTACCCTTCATTTTGTATGCTTTTTGTGTTTAAACCTTGAGCATCCTATCATTTGGAAGTGTGTTTGAACCTTGAGCTTCATAGTGTGTATGCGGACTTAGTTTGGCTTCATTGTGTGTTGGATTTTGTTTAACTTTGACTTTTTGAGGTGGTTTGGACTTTGACATTTGTTATGTGTGTGATTTTGAGTTTGGCCTTCATTTTATGTGTTAAAAGTTTTCTTATACTTTAGATGACATGTGTTTCTCATATGTGTGTTGAATACATGGTAGACTTTTTATGATGTCTATTTTGTATGGTTTGAATGAAGATGAAGTGTGTTGATGAAGTATATGTACTTTTCCTTTCATTTTGTATATTTTTTGTGTTTGAACCTTGAGCATCCTATCATTTGGAAGTGTGTTTGAACCTTGACCTTCATAGTGTGTATGTGGAGTTGAATTTGGCTTCATATTGTGTTGGATATTATCTAACTTCGACTTCTTATTGTGGTTTGGACTTTGACCATTTTTATGTGTGTGCCTTTGAGTTTGGCCTTAACTTTGTGTGTTGAACTATTCTTATGCTTTAGATGACGTGTGTTTCTTTACATGTGTGTTGAATACATGGTAGACTTTTTATGATGTGTATTTTGTATGGTTTGAATGAAAATGAAGTGTGTTGATGAAGTATATGTACTCTGCCCTTCATTTTGTATGTTTTTTTTATGTTTGATCCTTAAGTATCCTATCATTTGGAATTATGTTTGAATCTTGACCTTCATAGTGTGTATGCGTACTTGAATTTGGCTTCATTGTGTGTTGGATATTGTCTAATTTTGACTTCTTATTATCGTTTGGACTTTGACCTTTGTTGTGTGTGTACTTTTGAGTTTGGCCTTCACTTTGTGTGTTGAAACTAATTTTATGCTTTAGATGAAGTGTGTTTCTCATATGTGTGTTGAATATATAGTAGACATTTTATGATGTGTATTTTGTATGGTTTGAATGAAGATGAAGTGTGTTGATGAAGTAAATGTACTTTCCCTTCATTTCTAATGTTTTTGTGTTTGAACCCTGAGCATCCTATCTTTTGGAAGTGTGTTTGAACCTTGACCTTCATAGTGTGTATGTGGACTTGAATTTGGCTTCATTGTGTGTTGGATATTATCTAGCTTTGACTTCTTATTGTGATTTGGACTTTGACCTTTACTATGTATGTGCTTTTGAGTTTGGCCTTCATTTTGTGTGTTGAAACTATTCTTATACATCTTTAGATGAAGTGTGTTTCTCACATGGTGTGTTGAATACATGGTAAACTTTTTATGGTGTGTATTTTGTATGGTTTGAATGAAGATGAAGTGTGTTGATGAAGTATATGTGCTTTGCCCTTCATTTTGTATGTTTTTTGTGTTTGAACCCTAAGCATCCTATCATTTGGAAGAGTATTTGGACTTGAGTTTGGCTTCATTATGTGTTGGATGTTGTCTAACTTTGACTTCTTATTGTGGTTTGGACTTTGACCTTTATTATGCATGTGCTTTTGAGTTCGGCCTTCACTTTGTGTGTTGAAACTATTCTTACACTTTAGATGACATGTGTTTCTCATATGTGTGTTGAATACATGGTAGACTTTTTATGGTGTGTATTTTGTATGGTTTGAATGAATATGTAGAGTGTTGATGAAGTATATGTCCTGTGCCCTTCATTTTGTATATTTTTTTGTGTTTGAACCTTGAGCATCCAATCATTTGGAAGTGTGTTTGAACCTGGACCTTTATATTGTGTATGTGGACTTGAGTTTGGCTTCATTGTGTGTTGGATATTGTCTAACTTTGACTTCTTACTGTGGTTTGGACTTTGACCTTTATTATGTGTGTGATTTTGAGTTCGGCCTTTACTTTGTGTGATGAAACTATTCTTATGCTTTAGATGAAGTATGTTTCTCATAATTGTGGTTTGGATGAACAACTTTTTATGGGTTGATAGATTTTTTTAAAACCTTAGATTTTATTTCTTATGTTTGAACATTGAGTGCTTTTATATGTTTTCACTTTGTGTATTTTGATGTGTGTGAGACATTCAATTCAACTTTTTGGGGCTTTATGGTTTGGACCTTTATTATGTATGTGCTTTTGTGTTTGGCCTTCACTTTGTGTGTTGAAACTATTCGTATGCTTTAGATGTGGTGGCACCCTCAAATTTTGCAAATTTGATGTGCCAATATTCTTTTGACTCAACAAAGGCTTGGTCGACAGGCTATTCAATCTACCTCGCAGGCCACCTTCGTCAACTAAAAAATTTCAACTCAAAAATTATCTTGCAAATTCGTTTGGCAAGATACTTTTTTGGCACATATGGTTACACACCTACTCAATTTCATGATTCAAGGACAAGTTCTGATTGACCCTTTAATTGTTTTCTGACTATGATCGGGTTAAATTTGGCTTTCTGAAAAGTTTCAAATCTTGCAATTATGAGGGTGACCCAGTTGTCGATTTAGTCTCAAACATCTCCAGTTCCAATTTCATCAAAATTAGAGAACATTTGATGTATTATTTTAATGCATTCCAGTTATGACGAACTCGTCAAAATTAGAGAACATTTGATGTATTATTTTAATGCATTCCAGTTACGACGAACTCGTCCGGCGAGTCAGTTCACAAAGTAGGTGCCTGAATTTGGCCGGTGAAGCGAATTCTAAGGAAATGGGTTTACTTAAAATAATTGATAATGTACCTGTGCAAATTTTCGCAGTCGTCGGATGCTCGGTTTGCCCGCAGTGGAAATGCGCCAAACACCTGGAGGATGAAATTAAAAATTGCATAAGTTTCAAAGTTTAAAAATGCAATATAAAAATTAAATATTAAAGGGGGGCATTTTAAATAAAGAAGTTTCAACTTGATAAGAAAAGTCAAATGTCATAGGGAAAGGCATGTAAAAAGTTTATTAAACTTAATAAAAGTTTATGAAGTGAAATGAGAGCGTTGTTGCTTATCGCACCATCACAACCCTCCCTGTTGCCTCTCCTCAGCCCCCTGCGATGGTACGAAATGCCCATCGCAGGGCATTTTGTAACCTCCTCTCCCTTCTGCACATGAAAGCAAGCTGCTTCCTTCGTTTTTGTGGTGATTTTGAAAAGTTTTTGGCTGCGCCAGGCGGGTTTTAGTGTTGGCAATCACTTTTTTTGGCCTCAGGCACTTTTTTGAAGGTGCTTTTTGGCCCAAAATTGCTGTTCTAGGTTGCAAAATCTTCCTGCGACCATTCCTCATGCATTGGCAAAAGTTTTTTAGCTGTTTGCAATGATTTCAGAGTCCCAGAATGGCCAAAAACACCCCTCTGTCAAAAACGACCCAGAGATGTTTGGTTTTGGCAAAGATTAGAATTGGATGTTGTTGTGATGGTCTTTCTATGGAAAAATGCTATGAAGACGCTGAAGAATGAGATCCAAGGTTCATGTTGTATCTGTGTAGAGAAATAAAGTCTCCAGCTGCTGCCGTTCAAATTGGGGGATGAGTAAAAAATGTAAAAAAATTAAAAGAGGGATATTAAAGCATATTTTATTCATTTTTCTTCTCCTCTTTTAATGTATTAAATTTTTATTCCTAATGCATTTTGGAGGGAAATTTGTAATGGAAAAAGTCTCACCTACCTCTATAATGTAGTAAATTTTAGGACATGTTTGAGCCTATAAGAAAACAACTGGGCTTTCATTTTGTGTTGTTGAAGATTGGATATTTTGAGCTTTGGAATGAAATACATGCTTTGACATGCTACCCCATCTTTGTGCTGTAGGTTTCAGTTTTCATGTTGAATGTCATTTTCATCAGTTGTCTATCAGTTTCAGGTGTCAATATATGAGTAATGCTATATGCATGTGTTTCTGTTAACTGTCTCCATTGTTATTTGCATTTTTCTTTTGAACTGAGTAGCCAAGGGTTATCTAAGTTCTTGAATGCACACTTGTTGTAATACATATTTGATCTCTTACTTCTATTTAAGGAATAGATTAAATGTTTTAGGTCAAATATGTAGAAAAATATTTTATGACAGGGATATCTATAAGTAGAGTTAGCATGAATACCTATACTTGGGTGTTTCTGTAGGGAAAAAACTAGTGAACCCTCTGAAGCTGTATGTCTATATTGCTATTTGAAATACTTTTCATGTTAAAATTTGACTCTGCATCCTAAGATAGGCACCGGTCACAAGTTAGAAAGATTTTGTGGTACAAATCCTAGTCTTGCAACCAAAACTTATAAAGTATAATCATTTCAAAATCTCAATCATTTAGGTTTTAGGAGTAGGGTTGTAGCTGCACGCTCTTAGAATTAACTAACTATGTGATAGTCCAAGAACATTGCTAGTCTAGGGTTTATCCAACAAATCATGGTGCATACCTGAGAACATTCTGCCTGAAGTAGTCAAAGATAAACCTTTTGGTTTTAACTAAGGGAATACCCTCCTAGGTGCGACTAAACCTAAAGTGCAGGGGAGACAAGTGTAAACAATCTCCCATCTTCAATGTTGGCCAAATCTTACATTAAACTTGAGCATAAGAAGTGGCAAATCTTTAGAGTTTGATGTTTGCTGATTTGGGAACCAACAAAACTAGTGTTTGTTGATTTGGGAACCAACAAAACTAGTGACTCTCCTGGGGATCAATGCCATATCCATGAGAAAGGAGTCTAGAATTTGAAGGATCTGAGCATTTGGTTCAAATTTTAAGAAGTTATCAGACCTGGAAGTGCTTTGTTGTGGCAATTTTAAAAGGATTTATGTGTGACTCTGCTGTTGAGGAGAACCTAGAATGAAAGAAAGGAATTTTCAACTTCATAAAGCTCATTCCTCTATAAGGAGGTGATGACTCTACATACAAAGAACCTGATAATGGATGTAAAAAGTTCCAGATCAACATGTTCTCAGTTAGGAAGAAGGGTTAGCAGCTGCAACATATCCAGGCATTTTTTTGGGTTTTAAAGAAGGGTAAGTTTGTGTAGGAAAATGAATATTTGAAAGTCAACAAATTTTTGGTTCCCTATCAAGTGAAACTAAGCACTAAAGAAGGGAAATAGTGGTGATAGGCTTGCATAATTTTGCATTTGCTAATAATGTAGTTTGTATTTTCAAAGAAGTATGCAATATTTTTTTAAGAGACTCATTTAGAGGACCTTAAGCAAGCTGAAATAGAAGTTCATATTTTAAGGGTTTAAGATCATTGTTGTAGAGGAGTTTGGGTAGCCCTGTGTAACTGCAAAGTTAATATCAAAAGGATTGTAAAGGTGTGAAGAAATGTACCATTAGCCCATGCATCCTTGTATGAACCCAAACGTAGCAATGTGTAATGTGCTGTCCTAGCCATGTAATAAGAGAAATTTCAGCATTGATAGATATAGAGCCATGAATTTCAGTGGCATTTGTGGTTTCTCAAATGTCATACCATCTAAAATCATAAAGTATTTACCTACATTCAATGGTGTGAAGAGTGAATCAACAAAAAAACACTTGCAATCGTATAATGATCTGATGGATGACTATGAGATAGATCACGAGGACATGATCATGAGACTATTTGTTCAGTCTCTAAAAGGAGATGCAAGGGATTGGTTCTCTTATCTTCTGCCATGCTCCATCCATTCTTGGAGTAAATTTATGGCAGTATTCATAGAACAGTTTGGTGAAAGAATGTCTGAGTTTTCACTTATCAGTGACTTCATGTATATCCACATTGAAGAAGATGAATTAGTTCCAACCTTTAATCTTAGATTCATAAAGGCATTAAAAAGAATTCTAGAATGTATGATACCTAATGATGCATTGTGTTTGGCGGTTTACCTTGGTGCATTTAACAAGAAAATGAGCTACAAATTGAGAAGTGAGGATCCAACAAATTTACATCAGGCTTTTGAAATTGCAATGGACTTTGAAAAGGTTTCAAAGGATGGAATGATTAAAAGTTTCAAGCCAAAAGCTATGGGCTATCATGAAGAGTTCTATGCAGCTGAGCAATGCAAGTCGAAGGTTATGAACGATTGCCAAAGCAATTATCAGTTTGCTGCCCCAGTTTTTGATTCATTCCATGATATGGGTTATGTTCCTGTAGATGCTAAATTTGAGAAAAAACATGATGTAAGGAACGTCATATATCCAAATGTTGATCACACAGGTCCTGCTGTTGGAAGTGAGCAATATGGTGACAGTGTGCAGATGAATGGAACAGATAGGTTTGAAAATATGGTTATACATGTATCTAGTTTAGAAAATGTTCATGATCAGCTAATAGACATAATGCATGTATATGAAAATGGTGCTCGAAATGCATCACATGGTCAAGTAATGGATATGCATTAAACTTTGCCCAGTTATAGCTCGGTCAATGATGAGGCAAGAGCATTTTTAGTTAGTGAGGGCGTTCCATTAACCTGTGCAACAGATTGATGCTCTCCTGACAAAGGAACAACAGAGCTCCAATGGCAGCCTTGTGGTGAGAGCGAGTCAAAAGGTATATCTAGTGATTGTTACTCTCTTGATTACATTGAAATGAATGGTGTGGATGACATAGGCTTAATCTCAAAAGATCAAGTGATGGGGAATAGTGAGTGCATGAATGGTGGGGCATCATTGTTGCTGATTGAAGATATCAAGAGGGTAGAAGGATCCTCATATTGTGCACTATTAGAGCCTATCGACATGGCATAAATTTTAGGCCTATATGTGACAAAATCATAGGATGAAGATTGTTTTCAAAACAAATATGTTTCAGCTGTTCCAGTTTGTTCATTGAGAGGTGATTATGCAAAGGGCAGTCACGACATAATGTATAAGGAGAAAGAACTCATGATACAACATGAAAAGCGGGTCTGCAATAAAGGAAATAAAGATTGTGATTAGTCTATGAGAGAAGAATGTGTGAATATAGATTACAGAGATATACATGTGATTACTTTTTGCAATAATGTTGTCATTAAAGAGCCTCAGGAGTGCACGAGTGTAAGGTTTGATACCTCAGTTTATGGTTCAAATAATGATAATGATGTCCTAGCTGTAAATGATTATTTGTATGAGGTAGATATTGAGGTTTACACTCTGGATACAGAGGATACTGACTCATATAATGACAAGAAATGTGTTGATGCTTGTCAAAATCCAAACCCATGTGTGAGCCTTTCAGATGATGAAATATATGAACATGTTGAGTGTGAATGTGATGATTATATCTACAATGCTGAAGTTGAAATGTTTACTTTTTATCATGGATACATTGATGAAGAGGAAAATCAGGGTCACTATTCAGATGTGAATGGGAAGTTGCTGATGTTCATTTTCATACAATGGGGGACAGTTTTGATTGTGATGATAGGGTGATTGTGAAGCTTCTGATAAGAGGCAATGTTTTGATTTCTTCATGCCTTCTTTTGAGGTACTTTTGGAAGAGTTTAATGATGAAAGTGTTAAGCACAATAATGATGGGTATGAGGATGTTTTTGACAATGAGCTTCGTCAGCCTATTGCCCATGGTGATTTAGAGTATGATTAATTTTTAATTAATTATGATTTCTTATATGAGCATGTTTGGAAATAAATTGCCTCAGGGTTGAAAGGTTTGTATGAATGTGAAAGCCAGTGTTGAACAGAGCAAGTAAAGATGCTTCTTGTGTATGAATGTCAATATAGTTCAAACTTGGAGTTACAATTTGGCTTAAATGAGTTAGGGAAAATATTTCTTGATGAGACTATTAAACAAATCCTTTTTGAAGCCTTTATATTTGATATGCAAACTGAATATGTTTTTAAGATTTATGATGCTGATTGTCAAAGGGATTATGAATGTTTTCAATTTTTAGTTCAGTTGGATGAGCATTTAGTTGAACATGATAGTAAGCTGGATATGGTAAAATGCCAAAATGATTATGGATTTCAGTTTGTGTGCAGCTTTTAGATTGATAGAGGTAATATTGACAGGGGCAGGCTTAGTGATGTGGTTAGGCATGGCAGTGCCAGGGTTAGTTTGTGGAGAGTTTATGGTGGTTCTTTCAGAATTGACCCAATGAAACCAGATAAAAAGATGATATTTGACAGAGGAGGCTTTTGGTTTTTCATTTTTAGGGCCCCCCACCAAATAAAATTGAAAGTATGATTTTTATTGCAAGATGGAGCATTGACTCTGAAGCCCAATGGATTCGGCACCTGGTCTACATCCCAGAGATAACTGGAATCTCGTCATGCCTGCAAGAGGCATGCTTTCCTGAGCAAGAACCATTGGTGGCACCCTAAAATTTTGCAAATTTGATGTGCCAATATTCTTTTGACGTGTCGACAAAGGCTTGGTCAACAGGCTACTCAATCTACCCCGGAGGCCACCTTCGTCAATTAAAAGTTTTCAACTCAGAAATTATCTCACAAATCTGTTTGGTAGGATGTTTTTTGGCACATATGGTTACACACGTGCTCAATTTCATGCTTCTAGGACAAGTTCTGATCGGCCTTTTAATTATTTTCTGACTGTGACTGGGTTAAAATTGGCTTTCTGAAAAGTTTTGTATCTTGCAATTTTTACGGTGACCTAGTTGCTGATTTGGTCTCAAACGTCTCTAGTTCCAATTTCATTAAAATCGAAGACCGTTTGATGCATCTAAATTTCCAATAAATATCAAATGCCCTAATCCCAAGATGAGTCTACAAGCTAAATATAATATAATCGTTCTACGTTTCATAAGCTCATCATAATCAACTCACGAACTTGGGTGCTCTATTTTGGCTCCAGTATCTCCATTAAAATATTCCTTACAATGTCTCATAACATACATTCTAAGTTGGTCAACAAGTGTAACTCCCTCTTACAACTCTTTTGTGGCATAAATATTCTTAAATTTTTGATGTGGGAGGTCCTACTTCTAGAGGCCATAACTTTTGATATAGAAAGCTGATTGAGCCCCCTTTTTTAAATTGTAGATCTCAAAGAGGTCCATGTCACCATAACCCACTTTCTTTGGTTATGACTTGTTTCAACATTTTTTGGGGCCAAAAACAACCTCTATAGCTAAAAAAATGATTTTTTCTATTATGTAGCCTAAACATTGTATTGTTTGTGTTCTTGACATTAGGATGCAAGGTTGAGACACCTTTCCTCATAATTGTAGCCTATAAATATTCTCTACATTCCTTTTTCCCTTATTTCCAAATCAATGTTGTAGCACAAAAATATAGCTAATGTGAAGATAATAGAGATAGATGGAAATTATGTGTAATACTTTTAGTTTTTTGTTTTGGCTAATATTAGTATTAGAATAATACTTTAAGGATTTTATGATAAAAATGGACCAATTATTAATCTAAATGCTTAATTTATATAATTCATGCTTTAATAAATTAACATCTTAGGTTTGATCTTATTATGTGTTTTGACATAATGTTATTTCAAATTATGGCTTTTGAATAATGTTTATTTAGAACAATAATCTTGGGTAAATGCTTTTAGATTAAAATTTGTGCAGATTAATGTTAATTCATATTCATGATTTGTAACGCCCCGACTAAGCAACCCGAAAACAAACCCATTTTATTTATTTATTTTTATCATAAGTTTTACTACTTAAGACATTGGTAGATTTATCATGGTGTAGACTACATCAATATCATGTCCATAGGCCAGGGAGCATTAATAGGGAGAAACTTCCAATTAAAGGTAGGTTGTCAATTCAATTTTAGACAAGTATATATGGTGCAAATTACTCAATGTAAGACTGATGGTTCAAGGCCAAACAACCCAATTCCTTGAAGTGTAACAAACTTTAGCCATTATATATTGTGCTTGACATGGTCTGGTCTCTCGGCTCTTGCATGACTCATGTTTTCTAATTTATTTGGTCCTCTAGTTTCAAACTTCACCTATGGAATGTTCCAATGCTCCCTATGGATGTAGATAAACTTAGATTTACTTAGGCTCTCATGTCCAAAATATTTATGATTTTATATTTGAGATGTCTATTGAACATCAGATCTTGTCCTATCTTATTAGATCAATTTCAAGGTCAAAAATATCAAATCCACTTGGCTCAAGGTGTGGTTATTTTATTGGCCTAAGGTATTTGTATATGTGGTCACGAATGTGCACTTACATTGTAGAGGAAAGTATTAAACTGTGCCATGTGAGGCCATTGTTGACATAAGTGGCGAATCAATTATATTTATTTAGTGCTCATGTGTTTTAAATACCACAAAGCATTAAGAGCTATGTATTAACTTTTGGTGAGCCTCAACCCATCAACTCAGCTATTACTAGGCCTTGGTGCTCCGTCGTTGTCTCCCTATTCATAGTTGATCATTGTGAAGTTTTAACTTTTGAATCTACCTACTTGGTCCAAGATGCCACTATCTTGAATGACATCAAATAATGTATTTGAACTATTACATTTCCTTGAAATCATGGAACATTTGAAATCATGTATAAATGAGGAGATCTAACATTATATGAATGAAAAGTGCCCTTAAAATATTATGATATACCTATAAGTAAACTTATTTATAAACTAAATATATATATCATCATAATCCTATATAAATTTTTACAATCAGTCTAAAATCTCTCCTTTCATGTAGCATGGGCTTTTTAAAATTTTGATTGTATTTCAGAGCAAAAATACCTAAATATGACTATACAAGCATAAAATTTAGGCAATGGTAACAAGATAATAAGTAGAACTACAAGAAACAACAAAACTAGATAGCTAACATTCAACAATAAAACTTATTAAACAATATATTATAAAGTTGAGTACTAGCAATTGGACCCATAGGTTCTATGGGCACGCCGATAGTTTTTTTATTATATTGAAATATAGTTAGATTTAGAATTTTTTGTGGCATTAATATGATTTATTTGTCTGAATTTGTATAATCAATAATTTAATATACATTCTATTATTAATATATAATTAATAATATTATTTCATTAATATTTAAAATATCAAATTCATAAATAATATATATACAACAAAAGAATTTTTTTATTAATATATATAAATACAAGAATTTGAGAATTAAATTTCTAAATTTTAAATACAAAATATCAAATGGTAAATATAAACAGATGGTATTTCATAGGGTTTAATAAATAAGTTGTAGAACATAATTCTATTGTACCCTACTGAATTATATGAGGTAGAATAAACTTAGTAAATCAGATTTGTGCAGTAATAAATGTTGTTATTATTAAAATGGTATTAGATATGTAGTTTATGTTAGATGGGAATTACTAATGGTATAGAAGTAATATATAGTAATAATTAATGTATAATTCTTATTAAATATTCAAATGTATTATTGTAATGAGTTTATTTTTTATTAAACAAATAATATTTATTTTAATGTTAAAAGAATAATATTTTTTCTTTAAATCTATGGAAATCTTATAACAAAATAGTAATATTTATATTAATATAATATTCATATTAATGTGATTATCAAATACATACTTATAAAAATGATTATGAGCCATTTTAGCAAGTATTTAATAGAAAAATATAGTTATGCCTTATGTGCATAATATTAGATATAAATTGTAGAAAATAAATTTATTGTAAGCTCACATAATTATTTTTAAAATAATTATGAATAAATGTGCATTTTTTTACAATTAATTTACTACATATATACAATATAGAGAAGCTACTTAAAAGGTGAACTATAATTATCAAAATTCTATTTTTAAAATGATTTATAGGGAGAAGTGATTTCCCATAGAAAAAGAAATTTACTAATATAATTGAAAGAAAATAATTGTTAATGTGATGAAATTTCAATAAGAATTGATAAAATAATTTAGTAGATTAAATAATTTATAAATGAATAGATAATCAAAAATATCTAACAAATTCTATAATTTCTTAAGAAAGTTTTTAGCCTGCAACACCTTACCTTGACTTCGGCACTCGCTTAATATATACAAGACGGAGTTGAAAGGGGATACATACTGCGGTTTAATAAAAGTTGCAGTCCGAAAGGACATACAAAAGTCTTTGTATGTATCTCTACTTGTATCTAAGGGTTCAATGTATGCTTGACAAGGCAAAACATACAATGGGATATACAAAGGGATATGCATGTCACGGAATCGAAATAACTATGAAACAATGTTTAGTCGTCGTATGTTTCTGCATTGTATGTATGCTTCGATACATACATTGCGGGATATACAACACGGAATCCAAGAAAGTTTAAATTTGGCAAGGCGAAACATACAACGGGATATACAAAGGGATATGCATGTCTTGGAACTGAAATAACTATGAAACAAGGTTTACTCGTTGTATGTTTCCGCATTGTATGTATGCTCCGATACATACATTGCAGGATATACAACGCGAAATCCAAGAAAGTTTAAATCTGATATAATGAAGGCATCGGGACTCAATGTATATCGAAAAGATGCATTTCGGTATATACAAGTCGGAGCCGAAAGGGGATACATACTGCGGTTTAATAAAAGTTTCAGTCCAAAAGGACATACAAATATTATGCTCACATAGGCCTGTGTAGACTTCACCTTCTGATATGTCATCGCCACTTTGTCTTCGGCAAGAACAACTTCTATCGGCTCAGTCTTTTCTTCCTCTACCGACGCCCGATGACGACTTTGTTCTCTTTATCTTCGATGAGACTTCCATCGTCAGCCAAGCCTTTTAACCTTTCGCCGATGGCAGATGACTGCTAAGTTCTGCATCCTCCTTTATCTTCGGCAAGACAATGATCGTCGGCCAAGTCTTTTAACCTTTCACCGATGGCCGATGACTACCTCACTTTACCTTCCTAACCGTGACGACTTCCAAACCAATAGCTTTAAAACTCACTTGATCATAACTTTTGCTAGAAATATGCAAGTATTTTAATATATAAAGAATTTTCTATATTTAAACCCCTTTTGACATCTAGTTTGCGTATTTCGCATTGCATATCGCATTGTATATCGGAGACATACAAACATTTAAACATACAAAGAACTTTTCAATATTTAATTTCTTTTCACATTCGTTCTTTGTATATCGGCTTGCATCCTTCGTTTGCATATCAGCGTAACTTACTTCGTCGGGTCCATCTAAAATTTTCATTTCGATGGCTTATATCTTCCTGACATACTTTCTATCAGTGAGCTATGATGCACTCATTAAATCGTATTTAAATTTTTCCTGAAATCTGGTTTGTATGTATACGTATCAAACTTTTATAAATAAGCGCAGACACATACAAACCCTTTTGTATATACTTTCGGACTTCAACGTTTTTTAAACCATAGTTTGTATCCCCTTTCGGTTCCGGCTTGTATATACCGAAATGCATCTTGCGATATGCAATGAGCTCCGATGCATCCATTAAATCAGATTTAAATTTTTCTTGAAATCTGATTTGTATGTATACGCAATGTATAACTCGACAGCTTACATACAATGCACGAAATGTACAATGAATTAACCTTATTTCATAGGTACTTTGGTCCCGCGACATGCATGTCCCTTTGTATATCGATTTGTATGTTCCTCCCTGCCAAACATACAAACATAAGATACATGCAACGGACTTGACCGAACATTCATTTCAACTCTTAACTTAGTCGGGTCCACCTTGTATGTAAAAATAAACCGTTAGCCCAATGCATACAAGCAAAACCATGTATATAAACCCGATGAGTTCTATGTGACTGTACAAAGACTCGATATACAAACGACCTTGTATATGGGGGACTTGTATATACAAACTACTTTGTATATACAAACATACAAACCATACAACAATGCATTTTACCAAAAACAACACATAACTTGCAAAATACAGGGAATTTTAAGATGGTTCAAAAAGCAACCCCTATTCATTTTTAACAAGGAATTCACCCATATTCTACCCTGGTATTTAATGCAATTTTTCTTTATTTTCAACAAGGTTTGTACTTTTCACTTCCTTTTCCCTTTACCACCAAGCAGACCCACACAAACAAGCAAAGAAGCTAGCCACAACAGGGGTCCTCATTTTGCTAAGGAGCAAAAAGGGGCTTGTTGTGAACATCACAACACATTAATATGGTTTTTTATTTTTTAATATGTTTTGTTTGATTTTGTTGTAACCTTTTTTTTTTCTGTTACTTAAAGGGTTGGATATAAGATCTGAAATAAAAATTTTAAATACAAGAATTTGAGATTTTAATTTTTAAATTTTTAATAGAACATATGGTTTGATTAGATTTATTATGAAGTTATTGTAAGCATGTTAACAATGAATAATTATAGAAGATATTTCATAGGTAAAGTTTGACAACAAATTTTTTTTTTTAATATATATAAATACAAGAATTTGAAAATTAAATTTCTAAATTTTAAATAGAAAATATCAAATGGTTTGATGTTTGTTTAATATTTAATTATCTAATAACATTTAATGGATGGACATAGGATAAATTGACATAGGATAAAATGATAACTATTTCATCGAACAACATACAAATGATAAGTTATTGTAAGCATGTTAACACTGAATAATTATTTAAGGTATTTGACAGGTAAAATTGGACAACAAAACCAAAAAATTTTGAAATATATATTTAGTAGTTTGTTTCTTTTGTATTTTCTATTGACATTTTTTGGAGACGGTTGTCTTCTTGTTTCCGTAGGATTACATACATATTTTTTTCCATGCATTGGTATCTTTGAAATGAAAATGCAGGGAATATTCGTAGATCTGACAAACTTCTTAGTCTTGACATTGTTGTGAAGATGAGTCCTTGTCGTTTAGTGTTTCCAATGTCTATTGTTGCTTTATTTATAGTTAGACCTTGTGCTTTGTGTATTGTAAGAGCCCAAGCCATTGGTATGTGAAGTGCTAAATGAATGGTTGATGCATTGATGTTGAAAGCAACAACACTTGTTGGGGCAAGCAAAAGCAATTTCTTTTCTTTGATGGGCACATTTTTGAAGAGTGCATTTCGAATGCTATTAATCAAGTATGATTTCCCTATTCCTGCAGTACCTTATATGATCATTAGAAGTGGCGGTTGCCTTCCAGTTTGATTAGAAGTGGCGGTTGCCTTCCAGTTTGTGTTGAACAGTTAGAGTCGATGAATGTGATAGCATTCTCCATCAAGGATGGGGCAATTGTAGTGGTAGCCCAATTGTGGGATGTGTCAAATTCTCGGTACCCAAGCATGTCAAGTTCATCAAAGTCAACATCATTGTTGCTATTTGATTTTGGTGGTGTGCGATCAACATGCCATGCATGGTAGCTGGTAGCCATTCCTTCCCTTCTTGACTAATGTTGCGAAAAGGAAAGTATAGCAGAAGCTCACTCCAACAAAAGGACTCATACATGTCACTATCTTTTGAAGGAATTGCAGCAAACTGTGGAGATACACGAAAAATGTTTTGAATATCTCTTTTTGTCCACTTGTAGTTTGTGTGGGACTTTGAACAGTTCTAATTTCTCCTTACATCAATCAATGACAATGATTCTAATGCTATTGGTCGAACGATATACCTTTCAATGAAAAATTACTAATTTTGTAAGCAATAACTAAGAGGTCGTAAAAAACCATCCTCAAGGGTCTTGTTGGGACAGTAAAATTTTTTAATTTTTCTGTTTTTATACTCACTCATGTCTGACCAAACCAAAAAATATTTCACCCAAAATTAGAATAAAATGATATATCTGATGAAATCCTATAACTCTTATCACAAAATAATGTACAAGGTTCAAATTTCCTAACATCGGCAAGACCTCATTACAGTTACACCGATCCATGAGAAATCAGTTTGAATAAGTATTGGTGTGAGATTACTGATCGGGGAGAAGATTTCAGAGTATGCCAATGAAGAAAGTGGCACCGATGACCTTTCATCGGCAGGAGAACGCGTGGTTACACCGATCAGTGTAATAAAAGACCATCAGAGGGTACTCCAAAAACCTTCCCGACAACATAGGTTATACCGATGGAGGAGCTCGGTAAGACTCTCACCGATCACCCAATAGAATAGTGGAAACTAATGGTCATCGACAGGAAATGAGTATCAGAAGAACAAATTAAGGGGCTTCCAACGCTATAATGTCTCAGCGATTGATGAAATGGTTTCGGTATAAGTCATGCCGACTTGTATAAGAACCATCGGTGAAAGCAAGTGAATTGGAGCAAAGTTTGTAAGTCTGGCCGAAGCAAATATCACAACGATATCGGTGACATATTGTGAAGGTCTCACTGATCAAAAGATATGAAGGGCTATCGGGGAGATCATGATGATTGGGTGACTTGGAATAAGTTATTCTGATAACATATCTTCCTCTGATAACAATGAGGATTGCGTTCGTCGACAAGACTCTCCCCGATAACCTTATTGGTAACATTTAAGACATCGGGGAAGAGTATTAATCACACAGTGATGAAAGAGGTCATGCTGATGGCAACTATGCCCACTTCCACATCTAGTAAGGTGTGGAAATCTCTTGCCGATACGATTTCACAAATGAAATATAATGTCGAGGAGACAATTGAAGGGTTATAACGATTGATCTATGAACAAATGTTTGCGCCTTAAGGAGATATTAAAATCACCTAGACATTCTGAAAATCATGTTGATGAAAGGAGTTATGACGATGTGACATTTCACAACGATCAAGAGAATTGAATTGCTAAAACAATTAATTGCAGACGGTAAAGAAATCCTCTGAGGTAACATTTGAAATCATTGCAATTAATAGAGTTGTTTGAGAAGAGCCTACAGGGGGAGACTTGAAGCGCAAATTAGTGGAATTCGATTAGAGCCATCGATAACAGGTACATACATACAAACTTCTGTGCTATAGCCTGTAATTTGATTTTTCTGTCAAGGATTGTAAATGGGCACTCCGGGGAAAGGAAAGGGTAGGAAATCACAAGGTGATACAAGTAAACCTAAAAAATAGAAAACTGATAAAACCCCTGAACAGAAAACAAAGGACAAAAAAATGAACCAAGACTTGATTGATCAACTACCAGGATCAACTCCCAAAGCCTGAAGATCTGCACAACTTAGGGCGGAGGTGGAGAAGTTAGAGGACAAATGTAAATACCTCAGGAACACTTGGACTCCAATTAGAGGCTATGAACTTTTCAAATTCCATTACAACAAAAGATTTAGGAATTCTCCAGTATCAAACCCATGGCATTTGAATTTGGGTAAATTAGTTGTGCCTGATGTGTTTCTGAATACTGAACTCCTCCAACTTCTTGCTAAATAGTATAACCGAAGTCTTAAGGCTATATGCAACCCATAAGGGGAGCCTGTTATACACTTGTCAAAGAATGCAATCTATGAGGTTTTTGACCTGGATGATTTATGTACTGTCCCCATTGTTTATGAGGATTTGGAAAAGGAGTACTGGAGAATGGATACTAGATACAATGGGTGGAGATTTCTAATTCATAGGCCTAGGGCAGAGGGAGAAATTGTGCCCCTCAGTGAGAGTGATGGCCCTCCATTTCATGTGTCATCGTTTGAACCCTACATACAATATACTTACTACTCTATGGGCCAGGTCCTAGGATCAGAGGTTCCTGACTTTATGACAATTCCTCTAATGGTCATAGCTACTGACATTCAATGCCACAATGCAAGATAGTTTGATTATGTTGCTTATATTTTTAATAGAATTGACTCTGGTCTAGTTGCAATAGGGAACAATGCCCTAGCAGTTTCCTTTGAACATTACTCACTTCTTATGCACATGGTGCTCTGTTATGGCCAGGAAGTGGGGTTATGGCCAAATGAATTTAAAATTGTTCCAGCAGATCAGAAGGGACAGAAGTTACCAGTACAGATGTGGACCAGAATATGGGACAAAAGTTAACTTTATCTTACCTAAGACTGTCCCTGACAGAATTGCCTACCTAGAAATAGTTAGGCAAATGCATTGTTCTAATGTGATGCATCTGAGCTCCCATGACAAGCAGTCTTCTATGCATAGTACTTTATGTTTTGGAGATTTCACTGTGGTTTCCAAGGAAGGTTATAATCTCATCTTGGATAAACTGATGCACTATAATATGAGGTGTACTGAGGTAAGGAAAGGGTTTGATCCTGAAGGTTTTATTGACCTTGCTCGGAGGAAGCAAAACCTCAGTGGGTACACACATGTCCCCTATCCACACGATGATGTTATCAGAAATCTGGAAGAGGCTCAGGTGGAATTGGTGGTGGAGCAATATAATAGAGACTTAGATGAGAAAAGGAAGCAGCTGGCATAGATTGAGGTATTATCCTCTGGTGATGAAGAACTTGCAGGGCAGGAGGAACCACACGAATAAATAATAAAAATATCTAAAAGAAAGATGCAGCAATATCAGTCTCCTGTTGTAATGCCCCTCACTTTTTTTTTGGCTTGTGATAGATATTATTTTCATATTGCTATCTGTCAGTTCTGAAACAGTTGATAGTCTTATATTGCATATTTACAGTTTCGAGACATTTGGACTAGTATGTTATGGTTTATGTTCTCCTTGATCTTGATGGACTATGTTCGATGGATATATTTAGACATGTGTTATGAGTTATGATGACATTATGACTACTTCAGTTATGATGTGTTGGATATATTTAGTAATGGAATATTATTTACATGTTTTATTAGATTCATTGATTCTTGATTTTAAATGATGTGATTATAATGTTGTTCAAGAGAAGGGACGGTGTAGCATTACTCGCTTCGAGTACCCTGCTGCACCACGATTCTCTGACTCTCCAGGTGCAGACATATATGTACAACCATGTTGTTTGTTGCAGGATGTAGGTACCGGGCATCGACTCCACCTGAACTACCAAGTCTGAGCGTGCCCTAGCCAATGGAATTGTTGATTGGAGTTAGCATAAGGTTCCCTACTCAGTCAACATCCTCAAAGAGGATGGGTTCTCAGTATTGTATCTTGTCGTCACTGTCAGTTGGACTGTTTGTCGTTATTTTGTCGTCATGTCTTGTGGCTTTACATGGGGTCAGGTATCATCCAGTAAGTTGGGTTTATCCAATTTAAAGTGTTGATTTAAGCCTGGTTAGTACTTCATTAAAATAAGGTTAAATTTAAGCCAAAGTTAAATACACATTTGCTAGGGAAATTATGTGTTGTTTATTAATTATAAATGATTTAATTGTTTGATAATTGGGAAAATTAACATGATAATAGTAAATAAATAAATAAATTTGATAAATGATTAAATGAAATAATAAATTACAAGTTGTAAACAAATAAAATTAAAAAGAAAACAAAATACATAAATAAAGATGAATAAACAATTATAAATTTTGATAAAATAAATTTATAGTAATAAAGATAATATTTTAAGGTTAAAATTAGGGATGTCGCTTTGTATCATGTATTCAGTATTTTGGGGATATGCAAAATTAATGTCGTGTGTCGTCAATTGCAAATTGGAGGATTTGGGAATCTTTTGATATAATTAATTTTTGAATCTCATGAGAGAGTGGGTTGTTGGGAAAAGAGAGGAATGTCTTCTGTATTTATTCGAGGAGTTGAATCCTTGTTTTTGGAGAAAGTGGGTTGTTGGGAAGAGAGGCATGTCTCCTGCATTTATTCGAGGAGTTGAGTCCTGGTTTGGGAGGAGGAAGAACAGAGAAAAATTAGTGGCAAGAACTGGGAAGGGGCTGAAGAGTTTTGGAGGAGGCTGAAGTTGCAAGCTGGGGTTCGAAAGAAACAACAATCCATCAGTGGTCCAGGTTCCATTGTCCTTCGATCCCTCTCTTTCTGCTTGTATATGTAAATGGTTTTAGATAGATAAATATTGCTTCTTCTGTGCCATGTGTTTTTTTCCTCCTGTTTGAGCCTTCAACATTTTGGCATTCAAATCATCTTTGATCTCCAACGGCATTGTTCTACCTCATTCTAGAGCCTGTTACAGTGCTTTTACGGCCTCTGCACACTTCCCCATTCTTCTTTACTTTGATTGCAAGGAAGTGGGGAAAGATCTTATCTTGTCAATTGATATGCTTAAAGACTTCAGTTTTTATTTTCATAGGGTTACCGATTATCGTGTATCTGGATATCTCTGTGTAGTACTTTTAATTTCATTATTTAGGGTTTCCTTCTAGATGCCCTTTAACAAAATTACAAATCTGTAATGTCCGTTTAATAGAATCTGAAATGATAAAGCCAACAAAAGAAATTATATCAACTAAACCAAACAAACAATTTGAAAAAAAAACATAAAAGGGAAGAAATATTGTACCACTTAATCCACATGGCTGCTTCAGTGTCCTACCTTGGGACCATATACAAGTCGAAGACCTTTCAGCGAGCTAATGTTCACAAAGAATGAAAACAATCTAATTTGATATTGAAATTAGATAACTCTAATTTTGTAATTTGGCAGATTATTCTACACAAATCCTTTAAAAAGCTTAAAGTCCTAGATTGATGCAATCAAACATTGTCGTCAAGCTCCAAATGTCCATCCATCCAAAGCTCCATTTTATGGTCGCCACTCAGTCTCTGCAAAAACCTTATTGTTCGTAATTAATTTATTAAACTACCCTAAAAATAAAATACCAATGAAATCCAAATTCAAATCAAAAAACATGAAATTGGCAATGGTGATTTGTTTAAGCTAGTTGACTCCAAACTCATTTAGTAGAAATGCTGTTAATTGAAGTATTCTAAGTTGTTTAAATAATTTTATGGAGAACTTATCGAACTGCCTACCCTTTAATTTGTCTGTCTGATGGACAATGACATCCAGTAAAGGAGCATTAGCAAAATAGATATTTGTCTTCATAATAAGGAAACTCAGAAATAAGTGTTTGTGTATGTAATTGAATTTGGGTTGCAATTTTTGTTTAATTTATTTTTCTTTTAAAGTATCTTGCATTTAATAGTTTGACAAGAGTTTTAGTACTCCACGATATTGGCATAGGCTTTCAATGCTGTAGTTTAATCTGCTTGTATTACATTTTAGCACTCCATGAGCACAGGTATTAGGTTTAAATTCTCCAAGATATTTTCCTCATGAACGTTGTATTGGGCTACTTCTCACTTTCAAATTAATTGCTTCATATAATCTGTTCAAAAATTACATTTGCCAGCTAATAAAATTATTAAAACCTTGCTACAAGAAGTTATTACTTTTGATACAAAATGCGTGTAGTATCAGTAAATTATTAGTGGATGAAAAATAATTATTATTCAAAAATAATTATTATTCAATGATTTGTGGTATAATATATTATTATTATTATTACTATTAATATGATTATTATTTCCCAGTTGAGTAAATAGATGCACTAATCATTTAGGAATTTAAAATAATGTTACCGGTAAAATTGTTGGGTAAGTTAAACTATTAGGGCATGGAATTATAAAATATGTATCTTGAATTGAATTAACGATTAAAAGTAGTTATGAAATGAGTTGGTAATTAGAATTATCTATATTTTTAAAAAAAGAATTAAATAAAGAAAATTAGTTGATATATATAACATTTGTTTAATAAGTTTAAACGGAATTTAGTGTGTTTAAACATTTATGTTGATGAGTTACATTTATAGGTGATTTTGTTAAGATGGTTTAAAGAAAATTAGTTGATATATATAACATTTGTTTAATAAGTTTAAACGGAATTTAGTGTGTTTAAACATTTATGTTGATGAGTTAAATTTAGAGGTGATTTTGTTAAGATGGTTTTGGTTAACAAGATTAAAATTAGGATTATAGACATTTCATTTAGATCTTGATCTTGATAATTGGTTAATTCTCTTTGGATGAAAAATATTTACTATCCACTGACCCATGTAAATTATTATTATTATTATTATTCATCCTCAACCAACCGAATATGTACATTAAGAAATAGAATCTATTTCTGTAATATAAAAATATCTTTATGTTTTTGAGTAGAATTGCTGGTGAATAAAGAAATACATATAAGTAATGTTTCTAGGATTAAGATTTAAATTTAATTGTCTATTGTTTAAATTAAGAATTTTATGATTCATAGTAAGGATGCCTTTTGTGTTGATTAGTTTGTGTTAAAAGAATGGTAATATTATTATAACTTGAGGGTAAATGTAGTGTGGGGAATAATGAATTACAAGCATTAGGTTAAGATGGAAATTAAGTTTTTTAGTAAATTGTTATTGGTTGTTTCACCATAGAAGGAATGATGTTTACGTAGAAGTAATTAAAGTTGTTTCTTTTTACTTTTAAGTTAAATATGTTATTACGAGATTTAGGGTTTTTATATGTTTATAAAATAAATAGGAACCCTCAAGTTTATCCGCAAGAATTGAATTTAAATTACATTGTAATTATTTAATTAATTTGAATTATAAAAATGACAAATAGTGGTTTACTTTAGTTATGTTAATGATATATAAATACATTTGTATCTTTGTAAATCAATTAAATAATTATTTTAATAAATATTTACATGTAGTTAACTTTTATTGTAATTATAGATTTATTCCTTAATAAGAATACAATCAAATGATAAGCTATATTTTAATGTTAATATACTATTGTAATAACTTAGTCAATTGTAATCTGCTATAGTGGATTAGTTGTAAAGAAGGCATAATTTAATTACAAGTGTGTTGATATTGAGAAAATGTAAATTGCTAGTAATAGGTTTAGTTTGTGGGTCATGAACTAGTTCATATAGTCTTTTTGATTTTGTATCTACATGTGTGGTTAGTTTTCCCAGAGGCTTAGAATGGGATGTCTTGAGATCATGATGTTTTAAGAAGCATGTCGTCTCTAGTTATGTATGGATTAAAAGACAAGGTGAATGATAAATGTATTTCTTTGTGGATGTATTGTTGTCCATTTGGTTGTATTTGTCTTGTATCCAGTTTTGTGGTGAGTATGGAATGGGGAGACATGGAAATCATAGAGATGTAATGAATATGTGTTGTTATGGGCAATGGTTTAGGAGTTCTGCCCTTATGATTATGTTTTGAAGGGTCAACGCCTTGCATTGTTATATATACATGTTGATATAAGGATAATTGTTATGCAAGATGGTTAATGCCTTGCATGGTTCATGTATCCTCGTTGTCATGATGATGTTTGCTATGCTTGTTGAGTAGGGTCTTCTAGTTGTAGGTAGGGGAGTGGCTTCCAATGTGGGGACAGTGCCCAAAGTGGCTAGCCAGGGTAACCCATTAGGAGTTGGTAATCAAGTGATAACCTAATAATAAATCTAGGGGTTGGGTAGTTTTCACACTAACAAGATAATTAGATTCCTCACTCATGCCTGTAGTGCTAGTTTAGACTAAGGATGAGATGAGAAGGCCTGGTTGGCAAAATTAACTTCCTTGTCCTCATGAAAGGAAGGTTGATTCCGCATGTGTCACCCTATGGGGCCAGTGTCTAGAGAGAGACTGCCAGGGTAACCATATATGGGGGCCAGTGTCTAGAGAGAGACTGCCTGGGTAATCCATGTTAGGACCATGCGATGACACTCTCCTTACTGCAGCCTAGCATTCCCTAGTTGTACTCTCCCCATTTGTTAAGTGTTTGCCTCTGGAAGTACTGTTGTGTTGTTTGTGATATTGACTTGTGATGTTGGAGTCATGTGTTGTCTTATAGTCTACTGTCTACCTGACCGTATGTTGTAGTGGGGACCTTATGTTAACTCCTAGCTCGGGGGGTGGACCTCAGGGTTCCACATGGTTGGGTGGAAGAGCTTTATCCATTGGTTTTTCCCTTGCCGTTGTTCGTGAGCGAGGAGGATATATCTTGTGTATCAGACATCAAATCTTGTACTTGTTTATGAAGACAATTATTATGCTTATGTACTAGCCTGTGTATTAGTTGATTCATAATGTATGTATTCAGATGTAATCAGGATAGTGATAATGTAACTACATAATGATGTACTCATATGTATAGACTTTTGAATATGTACATGTAATCTTGATCAAGTTGATTATCTAACTGATGTCATGAAATGGAGATGTATATGTATAATCATTAGTGCAATAGATTTAGAATGATTTGCTGATGTTAGTTAATAATGTATGTTAAATTATGTTGATTAATTTGTTAAGTAATGCAACCATGGAACCTTAGAAGACAAGTTGTTAGTTTAATGATGTGTATTGATTTGTTAAACATTACTTTGTTATCTTATACAAAAAAAAAAAATTCTGCATTGCATAGCATAGATGTGTTGTTCTCTAAGGTGTTCATTGCGGGGCATTACACCTGTCATAGTACATGATGAGGAGGGGTCTGCTGATGAAGACCCAAGACAATAGCATATGATTCTTTTATTTCTAATGACCAATTCATTCATTCTAAAGAGTTCAAATCATTTTTGTATAAGTTTAAAGGGAAAGAAATGAGAGAGTCAGTTGATGATGTCTCTGCCAACAATGAGAGACAACTACTTGATACGTTGAAAGCAACAGTGGATAACGAATTGCAAGATATGACCCCTAGTAATGGTAGGTAGTTGCTCAAAGAAGCAAGGGTTATGATCTTTCCCAGCCTTGATTTGAATTCTACTCTAGTATTTGATAGTTTTCTGAATAATACAGATGATAGATACAAGCTCACTCCAGAAGGTGTTAATGAAGTATATATGTGCACTAAATATAATAATGATGAAAATTCATTAATGATATGGGCCCTATATCCTCCCCACAAAAAGACAGCTATTATAGATACTGAGAAGAATTTTGGCCATGTCATGACTTTGAAGGTAAGGGAGACTAACCCCTTGATCACTGTTGACATTGGCATCAATGTTGCAAAGCTGAATAAGGTACAGGCTCAGATGTTAATTAAGGAAAGAGATGCTTACAAACTGGGATGTGAGAGGTTGACAAAAGAGAATGATTATTTGAAAGATGCTATTAAGAGCACCTTTGGGGGATCAGTAAAGAGGCTAACCCAGGGTGAAAGTTCACAGAGTGTCCAACCACTTTCCATAGATCAAGTAGCTCAAATTTAGATGGATACACTTGTCACAGTACTCCAGAATAGGCATGCTAACATGATGCATTGGCTGAACCAATTTTGGGATAATTATTCTCAAAATTATAAAGCAATCCAAGAACATGAGAGACTTGAAAAAAGGTTGTAGGAGAAATTAAATGAGACACAAGGTAAAGAAACTTCTGACATTCCAGGTGCCTCTAATGCAAAAGAGTTGATCGAGCAACATCAAAAGTATTATGATCAAATTAAGACTGATGCCAAAGAATGTGCTGAAGCTTCAAAAGCAGGAGTGCCCACATTGTTCAAAAGTGATAAAGAATTAAAGAGCAAAGAAGAATGGAGCAGAGACTGTCAAGGAATATTACATGAAGCTTTGGGAGCTCTTAAGGACAAGGACTCTGCATCCAGGGAAGCCTGCAAACATTTGGAAATGATGGTTACGATGGATGTAATTACAAGGAATGCCATTGAATTTACTGATTCCCATTGCAGCCAGGAGTACTTAGACCACATTGCTAAATTATACTTGTGGTTGAATAGAGCATAAGCATGGTTATTTTATTTTTGTTATGTTTGTTAATTCCCAAAAGACTTTTTGAAGAGTTATGTCTCTTCACAAGCATTTCTATATAAGTTCAAACATCTGATGCTGAATTATCATTAGCAGTAGAATATAATACATAAAATTTACAATGTTTCTCAGAGACCATGTTGCAAGTTTATTATTGAAGAAGTAAATTGAAGTTCTTTGATTCTGTGGTTCTATTCTAGCATCAATTGTTTGTCAAAGTTACTTAATTGTGTGGTTGTCTCCAGTTTATCATTTAAACCCTTTTATAAATAAAAATGTGCAGGGTAATTTGTACTAACCTGATTGTGAAAAGCCTGTTCTCAAACTACACTTCCTTGGTCAATAAATCAATCACAACAATCAAAGAGAAGCCTTTGTAAATTTATGAACAAGAAATGTTGCTTTTATAAGTAAATTTCCTGCACTGTAGAAACTTGAAAGGTGGCAGAGAACAAATGATAAGTTATTATAAGCATGTTAACACTGAATAATTATTTAAGGTATTTCATAGGTAAAATTGGACAACAAAACCAAAAATTTTGAAATATATATTTAGTAGTTTGTTTTGTTTGTATTTTCTATCGACATTTTTCTGAGACAGTTCTCTTCTTGTTTCCGTAGGATTACATACATATTTTTTTCCATGCGTTGGTATCTTTGAAATGAAAATACAGGGAATATTTGTAGATCTGACAAACTTCTTACTCTTGACATTGCTGTGAAGATGAGTCCTTGTCGTTTAGTGTTTCTAATGTCTATTGTTGCTTTGTTTATAGTTAGACCTTGTGCTTTGTGTATTGTAAGAGCCCAAGCCATTTTCAACGGGATTTGTCGGTGGCAACCCTGTGTTACTGGAGTAATTGGAACCATTGTCTTTTAATTTATGTTCCATGCAAGTCCAGTGTACTGTTGAAACTTAACAACAACAAATAGAGGTAGATTTGGTGGCTTGGTTTCATTTTTGTATACAATAGGAATTACTTCCCCAAGTGCACCATTGACAAGTCCAGTTGCAACACACAAATTTGTATTCAACATAACTTGTTGTCCAATGCACAATAACACCTTTGTTTGTAGTTGTTCATCATCTAAATTTGAATTTACTATGTTCCTTTTCTGCTCAGCAATGCACCGTGCTATTGGTTTGTCCAATGCTTTTAACATTTTTTTGTTATGTTTTTCAACCAAATCATTTGTTGCAAACAAATGTATGGATGAAGAAAATGTATCTTGTTCGCTGGAAGATAGTTTGTCACTATTGCGTGACATGAGCAGTTCCCAATTTGCCTGTATTGCCTCAGCATTCCTTATATTCTGAAGGAGGTTGCGAAAACTTATTTGGGTAGACTCATCTCCTTGTTGTCAGAAAATTGTGATCAATGTGAATATTGTTTGAAAGCTTTTCCAAAGTTTTGTCCCATATGACGATCCAACATTCATTGGAATATCATGTACTGGTGGTAATTGGCCTAGGTCACCAATCAGTACAATAGAGTATCCACCAAAGGGGCTTTGATTATGGTATGGGAATGCTTCACATAGTCTGATGTCAATGCGTTCTAACAACCTTGGTCCAATGAAGCTCATTTCATCAATTAGAATATATTGAATGAAATACATGCTTTCTTGGAAAGTTGATAAAGCTTGACCTTGAAGAGGGTTCATCTCTTTTATTGGTATGTGAAGTGCTGAATGAATGGTTGATGCATTAATGTTGAAAGAAGCAACACCTGTTGGGGCAAGCAAAAGCAATTTCTTTTCTTTGATGGGCACATTTTTGGAGAGTGCATTTCGAATACTATTAATCAAGTATGATTTCCCTATTCCTGCAGTACCTTGTATGATCATTAGAAGTGGTGGTTGCCTTCCACTTTGATTAGAATGGTCCATAATAATATTTAATGCATTTTGTTGCTCTAAAGAAATCTTTTCCTTTGAAATAAGTGAGTTTGGCTCAATTTGTTCAAATTGTTGTGTTGAACGGTTAGAGTTGATGAATGTGATAGCATTCTCCATAAGGATGGGGCAATTGTAGTGGTAGCCCATTTGTGGGATGTATCAAATTCTCGGTACCCAAGCATGTCAAGTTCATCAAAGTCAACATCATTTCCTGGGTGGAGCGAGGATAGTAGTTCCCATTCCTCTGCATCAACAACTTGTATATCTTTTTGTCCATCTGACCCAATTTCATCATCATTGTTGCTATTTGATTTTGGTGGTGTGCGATCAACATGCCATGCATGGTAGCTGTTATCCATTCCTTCCCATTGAGTGATTATATCTTCCCTACATGAGCCTATTTCTTGACTAATGTTACAAAAAGGAAAGTATAGCAGAAGCTCACTCCAACAAAAGGACTCATACATGTCACTATCTTTTGAAGGAATTGCAGCAAACCATGGAGATACATGAACAATGTTTGGAATATCTCTTTTTGTCCACTTGTAGTTTGTGTGGGACTTTGAATAGTTCCAGTTTCTCCTTACATCAATCAACGACAATGATTCTAATGCTGTTGGTCAGACCATATACCTTTCAATGAAGTTTGAGGTAGGTAGTGGACAATCTTTAGTAGAAGGCACACGACATAGGGTTTTTCTATTGACATTCAAAGAAACAAAGGAACGACTACAAATTCTTAGTGGTAGTTTCAATAGCAAGTGACAGGACTCTTGTGCATTGATATCATGATCAACAATGGTCTCAGTTACAAACTTGCGAAATGCAGTTGTAGCTGGCTTATCTGGGTCAATATTTGTAGCACGCCAAATTGATAAAATTGTTGGGTGTGGATGTTGACCCTATCATCATTTTTGGCAGGTAGGAATGTTGTGTGCCCAGTATCATTTATAGAAAAAGTAGATGATGCATGCAAATCCCAAGGAGCTTTGTAATGACACAACAATGATGACCCTGTTCTCTGCAAACATGTCTGTTCACTACATTTTGTGTGTCGTTGAACTCAATTCACTAACTCTATGTAATCTGCAAAGGGGTTACATGCAAGGATTGCTGGTGTGTCCAACAAGCAAGGGTCATCATGGATGGAATGGAGCACCATTTGTTCCCTTTGGCTATCTTTTTTTGGGTTCCATGCAGAAACATATCTACTCATGTATTGCACAACACTTTGAACTACTTTTGGACTATTAAAATCCATGCTTTCATGGTGGGTGCTCCTTGCAACCAAAGGAAGCCATGAATATGGGCAGATCCTCTATGTTTCCATTCATATCTGTGAGATGCCATAAGAGCTAGGATTAGTTTTCATAATTACGTACTTGGTATAGGATGAAATTCAAATGATGATAAATGTTACTTACCTATACCAATAGTCTTTAGCAAGTAAGAGCTTCTCCAAGATCTTTTCACAAAAGGCTGTGAATCTATTATGCATGTATAGTGCAGTTATATGTGGATTGTTAATTATGTTTTTGATCCTCCATTGGTATGCTTGCGTTGGTTCAATGGGTTGTTTGCTGGGCATTGCATTGTGTAAATCTAGCCACTTGGTATCTGCTGCACTAAGTGTGAAGAACAAAGTTGGAGAACCAACTTGTATGACCATATCTGATAGCTCTCCTCTACACCTTGTCTAGAAGGGTTTTGTCCCAAGTAGGTTTGAGCCAAAATGCATAAGGTGATTAGCAAGTTTGTCATCAAGTAAATCTTGCATGTGAAGCCGTAGGTCTGCAATTGTATTTGGTACACTTTCATGAAAAAATTTCTTAAAAAAATTGCAGTTGTAGCTTGGCTTCTATGTCGCATCATAATATTTAACAAGAAATATCGGAAGCATGGATGTTGACCAAATCTATTATCATGGTATCGCATAAGATGTACAACATATTCATGCATTTCAACATCTTTGATGCACATTTTTTTGAAAAGTACCACACCAGTAGGGAAGAGAGTAGGGAATGCCATTGCAAGAAAGCCCTCTGTGTTGTACTCATTGATTGGTGACAAAGTAATAGGAGGCCATTCCATAACATCTGTGGGACGAGACTGGTTCACTTATAAGAAGGTACGTATTTGTTCAACCTCCCTAGATGTTGTTGGGAGAACAGCTGCAAAAGAAGAATCTTCATTTAATTGTTGTTCGACATTGTCAAACTCATTATTGTTCGTGGATGTGGAGTGTGTCGTAAGATCCGGAATATTTGTGGAATCTTGCGGAAGCATATCTGACACATCTGTAGGAATGTAAGGCAAGCTCAAGAGTGCAAATTTATCAAGCTCAACATCTTTGTAGTATGGATCATGTGCAATATTATACTCTAAGGCTGCAAGAACTCGTGAGCGACTAAAATAAAAATCATAGTTTTTATTCTCAACACTCTGTCTCCTAATAATGATTATGTCTAATTGGTTGATACGTCTGGGTAAGTATTTTGCTATAGCAGTAATGTCTTGTGGAAACCTAATTGTATGGCCACTATATTTTAATTGGCCTCCTCGTGCATGCCTTACTTGTAGAAATGGATTGACCCGTGCTATTAACATCTCTTCTACTTGAGTAAGGTTTTTCAAAGCAAGAGGTGTGCTTCCAGGGTCCATGTTATTCCATTTTGAAAAATGATTTCCTTTTTGCTCAGCACAACATCTATAGCACTTAGTCACATTGTTTGACTTTCTAACTTGAATACTAGGGTAACTCTCTAGGCAAATGGAACATGTAGGCATGATTGCTAGTTTGTCTATTTTTGAGCGGAATCCTTTTTGTGCAGCAATATACTCAGATTTGCAAAATGTGTTTTGGATCATGCTAGAATAGGTTAGTGGTATAGAAACAGATGGTATTGGTAGGAAAGTATTGAATGTGTTGTTGTTTAGTGTCTGAGCATTGGTTTGCATTGAAGCATTATTTGTTGCTCGTCTGGCCTTGTTGATTTCATCCTTTTTTGCATGGTACCGTATCCTTTGCACTTGATTTATATGTTCTCTACTAGATGATGTGCTAGCATTAGGATTGTTGAATCTTGAAGGACCTCTCATTTATTACAGAATGAAATGCCTGCAAAGTATTACAAAAGTGTTTAGAATTTTACCTATGAAAAATGCAAACTTAAATGTTCGATAAGTAATTACTCTAAGAGAGTAAGTATAACTGAAATCTACTATACAACATTGTTTAAATAACTATTAAAAATGCAATGAGTATATAAGACTGGCCTTATCTATGATTGACCTTATACAATTATTGGTTTAATACAATATTAGAAAATGTAGTAAATTGTACACTAAATATTTGTTTTCCTCATCATTTTAGTTGCAAGACCATTAAATCATTTTACTTGCAAGATCATTAAAATATTTTTCTAAAATTGTGGGCACATTGGAATGATAACTTTATTAGTTCTTTGATAAATAATTACTTTGAGAGAACATGTATAACTAAAATATAGTAGACAACATTGTTTAATTAACTAAAAAAATGCAATGAGTATATAAGATTAACCTTATCTAGGAGTCACCTTGTATGAAAATTAGTTTAAAACAATCTTAAAAATGCAATGAGTATATAAGATTGACCTTATCTAGGGAAAATGTAAGCATCCTTAAACATGTTAGTATCAAAATTTTTAATTTTGTAAGCAATAACTAAGAAGCGGTAAACAACCATCCTCAAGAGTCCTAGACATCAAATATAAGTTTGAAAGTTGTTAGTGATAGGCATTTGTATGAGGGAAAATGTAAGCATCATTAAACATGTTAGTATCAATTTTTTTAAGTTTGTAAGCAATAACTAAGGGGTGGTAAACAACCATCCTCAAGAGTCCTAGACATCAAATATATAGAGTACATTAATTAATGAACAAGTTCATAAACAACTAGTAATAGGTGATAGAATACTAGGTAATGAAATATAAGCATCCTTAAAGATGTTATTATGAAAAATTATTAATTTTGTAAGCAATATCTAAGAGGTGGTAAAAAAACCATCCTCAAGGGTCCTAGGCATCAAATATATAGAGTACATTAATTAATGCACGAGTTTGTAAATAATTTTATATGCAATAACTAAGAGGCGGTAAACAACCATCCTCAAGACACCTACACATCAAATATAGAGAGTACATAAACTACTAAACAAGTTCATAAACAACTAGTTATAGGTGATAGAAAACCATCCTCAAGTGTTGTATGCATAAATTTTGCAAGCTAATTATATTGTATCATGTTAGTTTTGAAAGTAGAACAATTACGCATATGTAAGAGGCAGTATACAACGATCCTCATCAGTTTAGTTGCAAGACAATTAAAATATTTTTCTAAAATTGTGAGAACATATGAATAAAAAATTTGTTAGTTCATTATAAACATATTTCTTTAAGTAAATTGGCTTAAATGATGAAATCATGATTTAAAAATGTATATATTGCAATAAAATTTATGATGGGGTTGCAAAAATCAATTTGTAAATTAAGAAAGAAAGATTAAGTATATAATTTGTTAGTTGTTTGAGAGTCAAGTTAGTTGCTTGAAGGTAAAATAATGAAACACATAATATAATACATTTCCAAACTTCAAAGATTCAAATTCCATAATTTTGAGATTTACATGCGTAATGTTGGATTATATCCACAAAATATAAGTAGATACTGGATGATGTTTCCAATTATACAATTGAAGACATATTTGAGATTCTATCAAGGAGGTCAACACTTCAATCCTTGAAATCAAGGTGTTGAAACCTTGTAATAGTAGTGCTAAGTTTAAAAGCACCACAAAATTCTTCTCATTTGATATTTAGATTGAAGAGGAATTGTTGGGATACAACATGGCTTAGTATTTTTTCAATTATTTCAACTTCTACTAATAACAGCTGTAAATCTTTGGCTGAAACACCAATCATTGTTTGTGCAGTGTCACCAAATGCAATAACATTTTGTAGTTCACCCGTATGGTCTTCTAGGTCCATTTTCAGCATGTAGGTATAATCACATTCAAGAATATCAACACAACATTTTGGGCAATGCCAAATATTGTCTATTTTTTGGATGACCCTTTTTTTGGATTTTTTATTGAGTATTGTAAGTGGGCAAGAAAGGTAGTAGAAGTTATCTAAGTATATTTTTTTTACAGTGTATCTACCATTGACATTCGCTACTTTTCCTGAGACAGAAATTTCACGAGCTACAGAAATAACCATTTGATTGTCAAAGCTATAAGAAGTACTATATGTACCTAACAATGATGTTGAAGGCATATTGATTATCTCACCAGTGTACCAAGACTTTAATGCATGCATTTCTTCTACATCTGGGTGAACAAGGAGTTTGGTTGCAAAAATGGTATCAATTGTTTTGCCATTCCATGAGACAATGCGACCAGATTTTACTAGAAGGACGGGAGGGTTTGTGTCTAAGCACATTTCAGATAGTTTTTTACCATCAACATCACAATGGTGACCCCAAAGTGTGATGTCAATATTAAAACTAGACATATCAATTATAGTAGCAGTTCACTTTGTTATTTCAGAGCCATTTCTTTTGCGTATAGTGGAAGTGGGAGATATAGAGATGAGTATTCCAATAACATCAACAAGGGAATTCGAAGGTATTGATTCAAGGTCTTTGATTGTTTTGAAGCAAAAGTTGTGGGTAGGTATGTTAATTTTTATTTGATCACAAAGTGTTATTTTAGAGGATGACTGGAGGATTATCTCAAATGGATTGGTTTTTTGATTATAGGTAGGGTTGGTTACTTTTATCTGACCATTGGATATTACATAAACCTGACCACTTTCGATAGAATTGTAAAATTCATCTGCAACATCATTAAAGCAAGTTAGATGTATTTCACCACTTCCCTCATCTATAAGATCAAAGCCAAAAACTTTCCCTTCACCTTTGGCATTTTGAAATTCATGAAGCGTTGACTTCTCTAATGCTCGACCCTGAATGGACCATTGTTTATGGTAAGTTGTCAATGCCTTGATTGGAATGATTAAATTGTCTTGTAAGGAACATGGCTAGGATGAGGATGATCCCTTTTCAAATCAAGAGCTGCTTGATGACTAGCCAATGATAGCATGTGCAAGGTAAAGAGGAGACCCAATGATGCTTGTTTCCATGCCAACTACTTTCATGGATATAATAACAATAGCCCTGCAATATCAAAAAATTAGAAAAGAGTCACAAATGAAAGTTTGTAAGGAGAAAGGAGGTTGTCTGAATGGATGAAAGTAGGGAAGCAATTTCATACATTATTTTGTTAGAAACCTTGCAAGTATACTCTATTAGTTTAACAATAGATCCCTTCATGAGACTGCCAGTTGAAGCAAGGTTGTTATATTTGTCAGGAAGGAGAGCATGATGTGAGTGCATTCCATCAGAGAGTTGTAAGTGGTATTTGAAGCTTGTAGATTGAAAGAGGTTGATACGCTCCAAGGACAATATTTGGAGAGAAGGACAAAGATCAATTTTTCCTTCGAGAAGGTTACTTATTGCTCCAGTAGTCAATATGCTTGTCATTTGAGAAAGACGTGAGCATGAGAAATGTGTCTGTGTACAAGTGGAAAGAGTAATAAGTAGTGAGGAGTGAAGGGTAGAATGTAAATAAACTTATATAAAGTTTGACCTTTTGACTTTGATAGGCATCCTTATTTTAGATATTAAATAAAAACAAAGCTTAGGGTTTCAATTGTTTCAAGCAAATTTAAAGAGGAGCCTAAACATATGGTTAAGCTCATTGTTTATTACTCAAAGATAAATAATGAAAATAGACATAGTAATTTGAATAAACTATTTATATGGAAATAAAGAAAACAATAGTAGGCATCCGTATGTTTTATAAAGAAGAAGTTAGTTAGAATATATTGTAGCCAAATGCGCATTATGTAAATAATATACTAGAGATTATTAATAGTTTTATATTTGTACAACATCATATACAACTCTAAACTTTTTTTTTTTCCGAATTAGTAAGGATGCATAAAGCATCATTATATTTATAATAATATAAGAGCTTTTACATATTAAAAAAAGCCCTTTCTGGCTGAGATTGATACATAAAAATAATAACAAAAGGATAAAAAATATAGGCCCTATGTGCCCAAGAATACATTGTTTGACTATCGAGCAACAAGACAACCAAGAAGTATTATATCCTATAATAATCTAAACTTTAAACATTGTTACTATAGTAATGCCCAAAATATAAGATTGCATTACATTTTATGTACATAGTTCTCAAGTTCACGTTTAATACAAGGACCGCAACCTATTTCAAATTTCTGATTGTGGAACAATTGTATCATGAAGTTGGAAAATCCCTCTACTTGCGTGCATGTATATTGGATTTCAGCCAAAGTGTGTCAGAATGAGTTAATATCTACATCTTCTACATTCAAATCAGCTATATTTGTCTCTTTTATTTGTTGCAAAATGTCACAGCAATTGGCTTCAATATTTGATATGATGCATTGAACATCACTTTGGAAGAGGTTGGTACTATTTGTAGTTGAACTCGCGTTGGCACTATTTGCAGTTGAACTTGCATCAAGTTCATTGAGTGAGCCATCACTATTTTTGCTTGAAATTTCAATGACGTTTGGAGTTGGTGAATGTGGTGCCATATCTGTAAATAAATATTTAAGTACCATTGTTGTAATAATATATTGGATTTAAAATATACAAAATATAAACTATGGCAAACCTTTCTAGTTACATATAATTGAAATAATTGTTGAAAGTTAAGTATAAGTAAATTTTTTTTTAGTATAATTAGCATTAAATTAATTGTATTTATTGCATTTAGCGAGTTTAAATTTTTTATTTACATTACATGTTGAGATGAACAAACATAGTTATTTTAATATAATAGGCCATAGAACAAATCCATATTTAATTGTTATAGTAATATTAATATTAACATGGTTTTTTAAAGTATAATTAGTAGTACATTAATTGCATTTAGTGAACAAACATAGTTGGATAAAAGTGTTCTATATAAATTCATTTTTAATAGTTTGATATCAATGCCTTGAAAACCTGGAACCTATCATTAAAACTGTTTTGTATAGAACTATTCAACACAGTTCCAAAAGATAAGCTACAACTAAATTACCATTTATTAAAAATAATTATAAATTTGAGAGGGTCCTGCAAATTGTCATCAAGACCAAAAATGAACCCTATGGCATACCAAATTGGAAGAAGCATAGACAAAGATTGGGATGAAATTAGTGTTTCCTCTTTCAGGATAATAAGGGAGAATATTGATCTTGTAAATTCCCTTAAGAGGGGTTTCAAAGGAAACTGAAACATCAAAATAAAAAAACACTACACAATGGTATCTGAGAATCTAAAATCTTTAATAGATAGGACAGTTCTTATGAAATGCATGCCTCCAAGTCGAAGTCACTATAACACAAATCAAATGGCACATATGGTCAAAGAGTATAACAAACTCTTCGCTTGTCTCTTATTATCATGCATGTTTCCATCCCACAAATTATTACCTATCATCCACAAAACAATAAATGAAATATATGTTGAAGTAGATTTTTCAGTGCAACAGTAAAGAGCCAGTGCTTTCTTGAAGGAATAATTCCAGTAATGAAATAAAGTGTTTCTTTCAATGGCACAATCAAAATCAATACACAGTGCTGAATAATTCGTTAACAAATGCAAAATATAAATAACTATAACAAATCTGTTCACAACAAGGTAATTATAAATAAAAATGTGCAGGGTAATTTGTACTGACCTGATTGTGAAAAGCCTATTCTAAAACTACACTTCCTTGGTCAAGAAATCAATCACAACAATCAAAGAGAAGCCTTTGTAAATTTATGAACAAGAAATGTTGCTTTTATAAGTAAATTTGCTGCACTATAGAAACTTGAAATGTGGCAGAGAACAATAAATAGCAGATGGTGGCATGGTCTATCTTGTTGGGCCTGATTTTCAAAAATTTCCAGATTCAAGAGGGAATTAATTTCATTTATATCTTATTTTATTGTGCAAATCAGATATGGAAACATCTTCAATATTATCAATGCATAATAAAGGTCAAAGTCCAAGCCACAATAAAAGGTCCAAAGCTAGACAATATCCACACACCAGGGAGCCCTGTCCCTTTATTATGTGTGGACTTTGACCTTTATTATGTCAAAGTCCAAGCCACAATAAGAAGTCAAAGCTAGACAATATCCAACACATAATAAAGCCAAACTCGAGTCCACATACACACTATGAAGATCAAGGTTCAAACACACTTACAAATGATAGGATGCTCAAGGTGCAAACATATAAAACATAAAAAATGAAGGGTAAAGTACATATACTTCAATCAACACACTTCATCTTCATTCAAACCATACAAAATACACACCATAAAAAGTCTACCATGTATTCAACACACATATGAGAAACATGCTTCATCTAAAGCATAAGAATAGTTTCAACACACAAAGTGAAGGCAAAACTCAAAAGCACACACATAATAAAGGTCAAAATGCAAACCACAATAAGAAGTCAAAGATAGACAATATCCAACGCACAATGAAGCCAAACTCAAGTCCACATACACACAATGAAGATCAAGGTTCAAACACAAAAAAACATACAAAATGAAGGGCAAAGTACATATACTTCATCAACACACTACATCTTCATTCAAACCATACAAAATACACACCATCACACGTCTACCATGTATTCAACACACATATGAGAAACAAGATTCATCTAAATAAAGCATACTAATAGTTTCAACACACAAAGTGAATGCCAAACTTTAAAGCACACAAATAATAAAGGTCAAAGTCCAAACCACAATAAGAAGTCAAAGCTAGATAATATCCAACACACAATGAAGCCAAACTCAAGTCCACATACACACTATGAAGGTCAAGGTTCAACCACACTTTCAAATGATAGGATGCTCATTTCAAATGATAGGATGCTCAAGGTTCAAACACAAAAGACATACAAGATGTAGGGCAATGCACATATACTACATCAACACACTTCATCTTTATTCAAACCATATGAAGTACACACCATTAAAAGTCTACCTTGTATTCAACACAAATATGAGAAACACACTTCATCTAAAGTAAAATAATAGTTTCAACACACAAAGTGAAGGCCAAACTCAAAAGTAGACGTAATAAAGTTCAAAGTCCAAACCACAATAAGAAGTCAAAGTTAGACAACATCCAACACACGATGAAACCAAACTCAAGCCCACATACACATTATGAAGGTCAAGGTTCAAACACACTTTCAAATGATAGGATGCTCAAGTTTCAAACACAAAAAAAAATACAAAATAAAGGGCAAAGTACATATACTTCACCAGCACACTTCATCTTCAATCAAACCATACAAAATACACATCATAAAAGTCTACCATGTATTCAACACACATATGAGAAACACACTTCATCTAAAGCATAAGAATAGTTTCAACACACAAAGTGAAGGCCAAACTCAAAAGCACACATATAATAAAGGTCAAAGTCCATACTAAAATACGAAGTCAAAGTTAGACAATATCCAACACACAATGAAGTTAAACTCAAGTCCACAAAAGAAACACACTTCATCTAAAGCATAAGAATAGTTTCAACACACAAAGTGAAAGCCAACTCAAAAGCACACATATAATAAAGGTCAAAGTCCATTCTACAATAAGAAGTCAAAGTTAGACAATATCCAACACATAATGATGCTAAACTCACGTCCACAAACACACTATGAATGTCGAGGTTCAAATACGCTTCCAAATGATAGTAAGTTCAAGGTTCAAACAAAAAAGACATAAAAAAATGAAGGGCAAAGTACATATACTTCATCAACACACTTCGTCTTCATTGAAACCATACAAAATACACACCATACAAAGTCTACCATGTATTCAACACACATATGAGAAACACACTTCATCTAAAGCATAAGAATAGTTTCAACACACAAAATGAAGGCCAAACTCAAAAGCACACACATAATAAAGGTCAAAGTCTAAAACAAAATAAGAAGTCAATGTTAGACAATATCCAACACACATTGAAGGCAAACTCAAGTCCACATACACACTATGAATTGATAGGATGCTCATGTTTCAAACACAAAAAACATATAAAATGAAGGGCAAAGTACATATATACTTCATCAACACAACACACTTCATCTTCATTCAAACCATAGAAAATACACACCATAAAAAGTCTACCATGTATTCAAGACACATATAAATCATATAAGGTTAAAAAATAATCACACGTCGATCACATGGACCAATATGAAGTACCGAAACTACATAGTTGAAACACATAGAAATTGTAAGAAGACACTTCCAATTGAAATAAAATATATAAAAGTATAAAACACACATAAAAACCCATAGAAATTGTAAGAAGACACTTCGAATTGAAATAAAATATATAAAAGTATAAAACACACATAAATAGCCACACTTCAATCACACATACACTAATATGAAGTGGATCACACTTCATAGTAAAAACACATAAAAACCATTGTTCCAATTAAAAATAGCACAATAAGTAAAAAGGAAAATGGTAAAAAGTTCACATACTTCCTAAGATATAGCCATCAAAACAACTCTATTTGGATGCTTAAAAATTCACACTTAAAAATGTAAACAAATAAAACCCATAAATAAGAAGAACACATTTAGCACAATGCATATAGTCCAATAAACACATTCCAATGGATGTAAAAAAGTAAAAACACATAAAAACCATTGTTCCAATTAAAAATAGCACAATAAGTAAAAAGGAAAATGGTAAAAAGTTCACATACTTCCTAAGATATAGCCATCAAAACAACTCTATTTGGATGCTTAAAAATTCACACTTAAAAATGTAAACAAATAAAACCCATAAATAAGAAGAACACATTTAGCACAATGCATATAGTCCAATAAACACATTCAAATGGGTGTAAAAAAGTTCACATAGGATGCTCAAGGTTCAAACACAAAAAATATACAAAATGAAGGGCAGAGTTCACTATATATACTTCATCAACACACATCATACGAAATGCACACCATAAAAAAGCTCATATACTTCATATATAGCTCAAGATAGATGTTAAAATGTTCACACTTACTAATATTGTCACACTTCATCTATAATAAGTGGATGTATAGTTCAAACACATAAAAACCATAATAATTTCAAATGGATGTAAACAAATCCACTTCATATATATAGTTCAAAATGGATAAAAAGAATATGTAGATTAAAATTAAAAATTAGTCTTCTATCTATCCTCCACACTACATAAAAACTATATAAATAGTTAAAAATAATAATTGTAATAAAATTAAAATTAATCTTCTATTTAATTCTATTTTTTTTGTGATTAAATTTTAAATTAAAAAATTTATTACAAGTAAATTAAAAATGTAAAAATTAAATTAATTTTTAAAAACATAATTTTTGTGTGTATTAAATTAAGCTTATTGGATTAGCTCAACAAATTAAAATAAAACAAGTCTTTCAAAGATATCAAAGGAAAAAGAAATTTTCAATATTTAAATCTACACACTTTCATAAAATACCATTCAAACTCTAAAAATACATTAGTATTAGTTCACCTCAAAGTGGTACAAAAGTGAATTCAAACTGTTACAAAGATTGTAATATCATAATAACATAGTCTACTTTAAAAATAATTTAGTGAAGCCAATCTATTTGGAAACATCAATAATTCATTTTAACAAAATAATCTAATGAAATTTTCTTATAATACTATCACCTTAAAACTATTACAAAAATAATATAATAAAATATTTAACTAATTTTTTTTAATAAAATAATCCATCCATCAAAAATAATGATCCATCCACTTTATACAAAGATTAATGTATACAACTATCTACTTATAACCATTACAAAAATAATATAATAAATTAATTCACTAAATAAAGATTTTAGCCACTTTATACAATGATTAATAATCTGCATTAAAAGTCCACTATATACAGTAGGAAAATATTATAACAGTCCACTTTATACAAAGATTAATAGTCCACTGATTTTATAAATACAACATTTAGTTCAACATTTCAATTAATATGTCTGTATAAAACTTTTTATTTGATAGAGATTAGATATTTATAATCAATTTCTGAGCTGTTTTTATGATCTCATCGAAACTGCTACGGCACCAAGAAGGTTTAACTGCACCAGCCCGCTCAAAAAGACACTATATTTAAACCCTACCCTATTATGAAAAAAGATCCAGTAAAAATAATTCTAGATATGCTTTACAAGGGAAAAAAATTAGTCTCAAATTTAACAATGTAATTTTATCTAAATGTAATTATACCTGAACAAACTGTAAGTACAAAATTAGATATATATATTAACTTTAAGCAACCCTACACTACAGAACAACAGTGTGCATTTGAAGAACTCGGGTACAAAATCAATCATGCACCCGTATTTGTTTTTCCCAATCTTCAGCAACCTTTTGTGGTTGACACTGATACAAAATGCGGAAACCAAAAGTCCCAAATCAAAAACCAAAACACAAAATGAAATAAACCAGGAATTTAAAAACAAAACATGATATGAAGTAAAAAAATCAATGGAATATTACTGTATTTATAGAGCACGGCCAGGCCTCAACATGCTCTTCATGGTCCGCTCCTCAACGGTTAAATCCAGCTGTTTATGCTCCGCTCCTCATCCTTATCCTCTCCCCTGGTTCTAGTTGTTTAAGATGTTAGGTCTATTGTTAGAAGGATAATAATACTCATACTTATACTAGGTATATCATAATATTTTAAGGGCACTTTTCATTCATATAATGTTAGATCTCCTCATTTCTACATGACTTCAAATGTTCCATGATTTCAAGGAAATGTAATAGTTCAAATAAATTATTTGATGTCATTCAAGATAGTGGCATCTTGGACCAAGTAGGTAGATTCAAAAGTTAAAACTTCACAATGATCAACTATGAATAGGGAGACAATGACGGAGCACCAAGGACTAGTAATAGCTGAGTCTATGGGCTGAGGCTCACCAAAAGTTGAGACATAAGCTCTCAATGCTTTGTGGTATTTAAAACACATGAGCACTAAACAAATATAATTGATTCACCACTTATGCCAACAATGGCCTCACATGGCATAGTTTAATACTTTCCTCTACAATGTAAGTGCACATTCATGACCACATATACAAATACCTTAGGCCAATAAAATAACCACACCTTGAGCCAAGTGGATTTGATATTTTTGACCTTGAAATCGATCTAATAAGATAGGATAGGATTTGATGTTCAATAGACGTCTCAAACATAAAATCATAAATATTTTGGACATGAGAGCCTAAGTAAATCTAAGTTTATCTACATCCATAGGGAGCATTGGACCATTCCATAGGTGAAGTTTGAAACTAGAGGACCAAATAAATTAGAAAACATGAGTCATGCAAGAGCCGAGAGACTAGACCATGTCAAGCACAAGATACAATGGCTAAAGTTTGTTACACTTTAAGGAATTGGGTTGTTTGGCCTTGAACCATCAGTCTTACATTGAGTAATTTGCACCATAGATACTTGTCTAAAATTGAATTGACAACCTACCTTTAATTGGAAGTTTCTCCCTATTAATGCTCCCTGGCCTATGCACATGATATTGATGTAGTCTACACCATGATAAATCTACCAATGTCTTAAGTAGTAAAGCTTATGATAAAAATAAATAAATAAAATGGGTTTGTTTTCGGGTTGCTTAGTCGGGGCATTACAAATCATGAATATGAATTAACATTAATTTGCACAAATTTTAATCTAAAAGCATTTACCCAAGATTATTGTTCTAAATAAACATTATTCAAAAGCCATAATTTGAATTAACATTATGTCAAAACACATAATAAGATCAAACCTAAGATGTTAATTTATTAAAGCATGAATAATATAAATCAAGCATTTAGATTAATAATTGGTCCATTTTTATCATAAAATCCTTAAAGTATTATTCTAATACTAATATTAGCCAAAACAAAAAACTACAAAGTATTACACATAATTTCCATCTATCTCTATTATCTTCACATTAACCATATTTTTGTGCTACAACATTGATTTGGAAATAAGGGAAAAAGGCATGTAGTGGAGAATATTTGTAGGCTACAATTATGAGGAAAGGTGTCTCAACCTTGCATCCTAATGTCAAGAACACAAACAATACAATGTTTAGGCTACGTAGTAGAAAAAATCATTTTTTTAGCTATAGAGGTTGTTTTTGGCCCCAAAAAATGTTGAAACAAGTCGTAACCAAAGCAAGTGGGTTATGGTGACATGCACCTCTTTGAGATCTATAATTTAAAAAGGGGGGCTCAATCAGCTTCCTATATCAAAAGTTATGGCCTCTAGAAGTTGGACCTCCCACATCAAAAATGTAAGAATATTTATGCCACAGAAGAGTTGTAAGAGGGAGTTACACTTGTTGACCAACTTAGAATATATGTTATGAGACATTGTAAGGAATATTTTAATGGAGATACTGGAGCCAAAATGGAGCACGCAAGTTCGTGAGTTGATTATGATGAGCTTATGAAACGTAGAAGGATTATATTATATTTAGCTTGTAGACTCATCTTGGGATTAGGGCATTTGATTTTTATTGGAAATTTAGATGCATCAAATAGTTTTTGATTTTGATGAAATTGGAACTGGAGAAGTTTGAGACCAAATCGGCAACTAGGTCACCATCAAAATTGCAAGATTCAAAACTTTTTGGAAAGCTAATTTTAACCCAGTCACAGTCAGAAAACAATTAAAAGGCCGATCAGAACTTGTCCTGGAAGCATGAAATTGAGCATGCATGTAACCATATGTGCCAAAAAAATCCTACCAAATGTATTTGCGAGATAATTTCTGAGTTGAAAACTTTTAATTGATGAAGGTGGCCTTCGGGGTAGATTGAGTAGCCTGTTGACCAAGCCTTTGTCGACATGTCAAAAGAATATTGGCACATCAAATATGGAAAATTTTAGGGTGCCACCAGTGGCTCTTGCTCGGGAAAGCATGCCTCTTGCAGGCATGACGAGATTCCAGTTATCTCCGGGATGTAGACCAGGTGCCGAATCCATTGGGCTGCAGTGTCAATGCTCCATCTTGCAATAAAAATCATACTTTCAATTTTATTTGGTGGGGGGCCCTAAAAATGAAAAACCAGAAGCCTCCTATGTTAAATATCATCTTTTCATCTGGTTTCATTGGGTCAAGTCTGAAAGCACCACCATAAACTCTCCACAAACTTAACCCTGGCATTGCCATGCCTAACCACATCACTGAGCCTGCCCCTGCCAATATTACCTCTATCAATCTAAAAGCTGCACACAAACTGAAATCCATAATCATTTTGGCATTTTACCATATTCATCTCACTGTCATGTTCAACTAAATGCTCATCCAACTGAACTAAAAATTGAAAACATTCATAATCCCTTTTACAGTCGGCATCATAACTCTTGAAAACATATTCAGTTTGCATATCAAATATAAAGGCTTCAAAAAGGATTTGTTCAATAGTCTCATCAAGAAATATTTTCCTTGACTCATTTAAGCCAAATTGTAGCTCCAAGTATGAACTATACTGACATTCATACACAGGAAGCATCTTTACTTGCTCCGTTCAACATTGGCTTTCACATTCATACAAACCTTTCGACCCTGAGGCAAAATTTTGCCAAACATGCTCATATAAGAAATCATAATCAATTAAAAACTGATCATACTCAAAATCACCATGGGCAATAGGTTGAGGGAGCTCATTGTCAAAAACATCCTCATACCCATCATTATTTTGCTTGACACTTTCATCATTAAACTCTGCCAGAAATACCTCAAAAGAAGGCATGAAGAAATCAGAACATTGCCCCTTATCAGAAGCTTCACAGTCACCGCTATCATCACAATCAAAACTGTCCCCCGTTGTATGAACATGAACATCAACAACTTGCCCATTCACATCTGAATAGTGACCCTGATTTTCCTCTTCATCAATGCATCCATGATAAAAAGTAAACATTTCAACTTCAGCATTGTGGATATAATCATCACATTCACATTCAACATGTTCATATATTTCATCATCTGAAAGGCTCACACATGGGTCTGGATTTTGACAAGCATCAACATGTTTCTTGTCATTAGATGAGTCAGTATCCTCTGTATCCAGAGTGAAAACCTCAATATCTGCCTCATACAAATAATCATTTACAGCTAGGACATCATTATCATTATTTGAACCATAAACTGAGGTATCAAACCTTACACTCGTGCACTCCTGAGGCTCTTTAATGACAACATTATTGCAAAAAGTAATCACATGTATATCTCAGTAATCTCTATTCACACATTCTTCTCTCATGGGCTAATCACAATCTTTATTTCCTTTATTGCAAACCCACTCTTCATGTTGTATCATGAGTTCTTTCTCCTTATGCATTATGTCGTGACTGCCCTTTGCATAATCACCTCTCAATGAACAAACTGGAACAGCTGAAACATATTTTTTTTTAAAACAATCTTCATCCTATGATTTTGTCACATATAGGCCTAAAATTTATGCCATGTTGATAGGCTCTAATATTGCACAGTATGAGGATCCTTCTGCCCTCTTGATATCTTCAATCAGCAACAATGATGCCCCACCATTCATGCACTCATTATTCCCCATCACTTGATCTTTTGAGATTAAGCCTATGTCATCCACACCATTCATTTCAATGTAATCAAGAGAGTAACAATCACCGGATATACCTTTTGAATCGCTCTCACCACAAGGCTGCCATTGGAGCTCTGTTGTTCCTCTGTCAGGAGAGCATCAATCTGTTGAACGGGTTAATGGAATGCCCTCACTAACTGAAAATGCTCTTGCCTCATCATTGACCAAGCTGTAACTAGGCAAAGTTTGATGCATATCCATTACTTGATAATGTGATGCATTTAGAGCACCATTTTCATATACATGCATTGTGTCTATTAGCTGATTATGAACATTTTCTAAACTAGATACATGTATAACCATATTTTCAAACCTATCTGTTGCATTCATCTGCACACTGTCACCATATTACTCACTTCCAACAGCAGGACCTGTGTGATCAACATTTAGATATATGATGTTCCTTACATCATGTTTTTTCTCAAATTTAGCATCTATAGGAACATAACCCATATTATGGAATGAATCAAAAACTGGGGCAGCAAACTGATAATTGCTTTGGCAATCGTTCATAACCTTCGACTTGCATTGCTCAACTGCATACAACTCTTCATGATAGCCCATAGCTTTTGGCTTGAAAATTTTAATCATTCCATACTTTGAAACCTTTTTAAAGTCCATTGCAATTTCAAAAGCCTGATGCAAATTTGTTGGATCCTCACTTCTCAATTTGTAGCTCATTTTCTTGTTAAATGCATGATGCAGAGCGGGTACTCACAACAAAAACAGTGACAAAATAATCCCTTCTATCATTATTGGCAAGACTCCTAACTTCTTACACCAATGTGCCTTCTATCGGTGTGATCTGGTCATTCGCTGTGACTCTCAACTTCTTCCACCAATGCACATCTCATACTGATATGCTAACCCCAAACTCCATCGTCGGCAACACTTTACACTATCGGTAGCCGCTTACAATCTCCCACCGACGCCCTGTCTCACGCCAATATACTCTTCATCGGTGACACTTACAGTTGTCACACCGATCGGTGAGAGCTCTACTGTCAGCTTAACACAAATTCGTCCACCCGATCGCATAACTCACGCTGATACATACCCTTGACCTATTGACCATTGGTATGACCTCCGCTATCGGCCACCACGCCTCGTGTCATCCAGATGCCTTACCTCACACCGATGACAAGCTCCTCATCGCCAAGACATATAACTATCGGCGAAGACTTCATTCCCTCTGCCGACATCACTTGTCACCCCTAAACCCTTTACGCCAACTCCCTCATCGGCCAAACTTGCTTCTTCAGCCAGACCTTAATCTTATTCTCTGATGATGATACTCTTGCCGACTACTCAATCTTCAGACTTCCTCCATCGGTGAGACTATATGCTATCGGCTCAACACAATTTCATCCACCTGATGACTCTTCTCACGCCAATGCCTCTTCCATTTGCCAATGCAGTATATTCACAACTGTCTAGGACATACATTGGGCATATACACACAAGGTGATACCAAGATACAACAGCAATATACACAAAGGAAATACCTTCATACAGTTGCGATATATACAGACACTGTCTGTGACATACCATTGACCTATACACAGGTAATATATTTCCTCAAACAATATACACAGGCGGCGGACCTCCACATGTAATAGGTGTATATACATCAAATGTACAGTTAGACATAGATTTCATAATTCCTATTCTGCCATACTTATTGGACAAGAGAAAACAAACAGAAACTAATGTACATACTTCATTCCACAGATTTCACTGAAGTCCACCTGTGAAATGGATTAAATTGAGCATCTCGACCACAGAAGAATTAAATCTAATACAACAACAATTCTATACAGATAATATACAGAATAATTTAATGTACAGGGAATTTACATAGAATTCAGACTTTTTAAAACACAATTTGCAGAATTTCTATTCCCTCTTTCCAGTTCCTTACATTTTATCAGTTCCAGAATGAAAAATGAAAAAGACTCCCTTTCTCGACCATCTCTCCCTGTTTTTGTTAACCCCGTCACCTCTATTTTCGGGATTTTGTTCTGCAGGATTTTGAATTAACCAAGATTATTAGCAGAAACCCTAATTAATCCCATGACATCTGTTTTGCTTAAGACAGCAAAACTCCTAATGACTAGACACATTGTATAACCCTTCACATCACCCAATATGTCTGAAATGTAAATTTTGATGTGTACAAACAGGAAATGCCAACGTAAAATGTTACATTTGACTTTAGACATATAAATGTTAAGTGGCAACATGAAATGTCTAAAAATATATTCAAGCCTTAGTCTTCTCCCTCTTGTGCACATTTCTCTTCTTGTTGAAGGGTGTTGAGGGGGTGCCCCTACACCATACACCCCGGGAGAAGAGATCTCAAGCCCCCTTTGAGATTAGAGTTTGAAAATCGGCACCAGATTTTGTAATTTGATCTTTAGTCATCCAGACTGCCTCTGAAATAGGTTGTCCATGCCAAGCTACCAAGTACTCCATGTACTCTTTGTCCCTTGTCTTCTTTGTCACTCTTGATTCTAATATCTTCTACAATTTTGGTGGATCATGCTTAGGAATATCATCGTCTGCTGCATCCTACAATGGTTCTTGTTCTATATCTACATTTGGCTTGTATGGAGTTAAATCACATACATTGAAAATGGGTGACAATCCAAGAGCAGGAGGAAGTTGGATCTCATAAGCATTCTACCCACACTTCTTTAAAATCTAACATGGTCCAATCTTCCTCTGCATGAGCTTGGTATACTTACCTTTGGGGAGTCTCTCCTTCTTTAGATTTACCCACACCAAATCTCCAACTGCAAACTGTAAATCTCTTTTCTTTTTGTTAGCATAGGTTTTGTACTGCAATGTAGTTTGTTGGAGCTGGTTCTTCACTTGATCATGTACTCCTTTGATGGCTGAAGCAAAATCTTCTGCATCTGCACTAATAGGCTCTCCTGTAGGTAGATCTCTTAGTTCTAGGATACCCCTTGGATGAATTCCATACACTATCTAAAAAGGTGACTTTCCTGTACTCCTATTGATGGTGTCATTATAGGAGAATTCTGCTTGGGGTAGGATATTATCCCACTTCTCTCCATGTTGCCTTGTTAAACACCTTAACAGATTTTCCAATGAATGATTAACAACTTCAGTCTGCCCATCTGTTTGAGGATAGTAGGCTGATGAGAAGGACAAATTGGTTCCAAGCTTTTTCCAAAGAGTCCTCCAGAAGTGGCCAATAAACTTTACATCTCTGTCTGAGATTATGCTCAATGGTAATCCATGGATCCTCACTATTTCCTTGAAAAACAGGTCTGCAACATACGAAGCATCACAAGTGGTTTTGCATGGCAAGAAATGTGCCATTTTACTAAATCTGTCTACTACCACAAAAACACTATCATATCCTTTCCTTATCCTAGGCAATCCTAGTACAAAATCCATGCTTATGCTCTCCCATGGCTTAGAAGGAATGGGTAATGGCTGATACAAACCTGCATTTGTGGATCTTCCTTTGGCTTTCTGACATATTATACATGCTTCCACAAATCTTCTCACATCTGACTGTAGCTTAGGCCAATAGTAATGCCTCTTCACAAGATCAAGAGTTTTATCAAGACCAAAATGTCCTGCCATGGCCCCACAATGTTTCTCCTGAATAATATTCAGTCTCATAGAACATCTTGGAATACATAGTTGTCCACCTTTGAAAAGTAATCCATCTTGAATTAGAAATTTAGAGAACTCAACATGATATTTATCTCCAAAAGAAGTACATACCTTGTAGATCTCGCCAAAGTCTTCATCATCATCATACATTGTCTTCAAAGAATCAATCCCCACACTCTCCAATTGGATCTGATTGATGGTCAGAACTCTCCTGCTCAAAGCATCTGCCACTTTGTTCTTAACCCCTTTCTTGTGCTTGAGCGTGAAAGTGAAAGCTTGCAAAGTTTCCACCCACTTCATATGCCATGGTTTAGCTTCTCTTGACTGTTTATGAAACTGAGGGCCTGATTATCTATGAACACTATGAATTCTTTTGGCATCAAGTAATGCCTCCATTTCTTAAGTGACTGGACTAGAGCATACATCTCTAAATCATAGGATGAGTATATCTTCTTGGCATCATTTAATTTCTCACTGAAGAATGCAATAGGCCTACCTTCTTGGCTGAGTACTACTCCAATTACAATATGACTTGCATCACATTCTACTTGAAAAATCTTGCTGAAGTCAGGAAATGCAAGAACTGGCTGCTCTGCCACCTTCTTCTTCAATGTTTCAAAGGAATTATCTACCTCCTTTGTCCATGTAAACTTGCACTTCTGTCCTCCCTTTATAGTGTCAAGCATGGGTGCACAAATATGACTAAATCCCTTTATAAACTTTCTATAATTGGTTGCTAACCCATGGAAACTTCTAACATCATTCAAGGTTTTGGGAGTTGGCCAAGACAATATGGCACTTACCTTCTCTTGATCCATTTTCAGTTTTTTATGTGAGATAACAAATCCCAAGTAGATGATCTCTTCCTGCATAAACAGACACTTTGCTAAATTGATCATTAGCTGCTCTTCATATAACCTTTTGAGAACCAAGTTTATATGGATGAGGTGCTCTTCCCTCATATTACTGAAAATCAGGATGTCATCTAGATATACGATGACAAATTTACCTATGAATTCCCTCAAGAACTCATTCATCAGCCTCATAAAGGTACTAGGGGCGTTGGACAAACCAAAAGGCATGACCTTCCACTCATATAACCCCTCATTAGTCTTAAATGCAGTTTTCCATTCATCACCAAGTCTAATCCTAATTTGATGATAGCCACTCTTCAAATCTATTTTTGAGAAATATTTAGCACCCCCCAAACAATCAAACAAATCTTCTATCCTAGGGATTGGAAACCTATACTTGATGGTTATCTTGTTGATCGCCCTTGAATCAGTGCAAAGTCTCCAAGTGCCTTCCTTCTTTGGTGCTAGTACAGCCGGTACTGCACATGGACTTAGACTTTTTCCAATTAGGCCTGTCTCCAACAATTCCTCAATTTGCTTTGCTACTTCTGCATTCTGATCTGGAGTAAGTTTGTATGCTGCTTTATTGGGAAGTGTAGATCCTGGAATCAGATCTATACAATGGCTGATGTCCCTAATAGGTGGTAGGGAACTTGGCATTCCATCAGAGATAATGCCTTTGTACTTGTCGAATAGCTTTTGGACAGCTGGGTCTATGAATTTTTGTCTCTTCTCTCCCTTGACTTGTTGCTGCTATTCTTTGTTTACCTTTAGGCAAGGGATTAGAGCATATGTAACTGCTCCTTCTTCTCCTATCCCTTTCATGAATCGTTTGCCTTCTACCATCATCACTTTGACTTCTTTTCCTTTTGATTCCACCTCATTCTCCATTAATGGTAGCAACTCTATCACCTTACCATTCTTGGTGATTGAATAGGTGTTTTTGACTCCATCATGGTATGCTTTCAAATCATACTGCCATGGTCTTCCAAATAGGAGATGGCAAGCATCCATCTTGGCAATGTCAAACAATAATCTATCCTTGTATGGGCCAATCTACAATTCTACCCAAGCCTGTTCTTCTATAACTGTTTGTTAACCTTGGTGGAGCCATGAGATCTTGTATGGGCAAGGATGTGGTAGTCTTCTAAGCTTAAGCTTTTCTACCATTTCAAAAGACACAAAATTTTCAGTAGATCCAGAGTCAATCAGAACTTTACATACCTTTCCTCCTGCCTTGCAAGTAGTTCTGAAGAGAGACTTCCTTTGTGGAGGTTCTTTTCCAGACACCTTCATGGTGGTCATTGCTCTCCTAATCATCAAAGATTCTCCATTCTTAGGATACCCATAACTGTCGGGAGCATTCACACTTTGATTAGTGCTTGAGCTTGCTACACTTTGACAATCAGATTCTTGGATCAGATCGATCCTCTTTTCTCCTATTTAACTTGTTGTCTTTGCTGGACATCTGCTATATGGTCTTCTTGGTTGTAATTATAGCATTTGATCGATCCTCTACCCTGAGATCTTCCCCTGAATGGTGGTCTTCTGCCTCTAAAGATTCCTCTTTGATTGTAGCTCCCCCCTTGATTTTGATTTCTATCTCCTCTACTGTTCTCTTGGTTGGATTCACTTTGGTATCCAAATCCTTTGCCTCTAAAAGGACTTCTTCCTCCTCTCTACTGTCTCCCTCTACTTCTATTGTTCTGCTCATGCCTTCTCTTTAATTTTTCTTCCACTTTGAGTCCTAACTGATAGCACTTTTGAATTGTCTCTGGGTTATGCATACTTATGTCTTCTTGGATATTAAACCTCAATCCATTGAGGTATCTTGGTACCTTTTCTTACTCACCTTCCTTTACCTTTGTTTTTACACATAGTTTCATGAACTCTTCTGTGTATGATCTAACATCTAGCTCCTTCTGCTTCAAATTTTGTTCCCTCTTACGTAATTGGATATTATAATCCAATGGAACATAGGCTTCCTTCACTAAAGCCATCATTCTCGTCCATGTTGCAACTCTGTTCTTTCCCTCTTTCACCCTGTCATCTTGGATGAAATTCCACCAAGTCAGTGCAGGTCCTTTCATTTTGGACTGAGCCATCTTCACCCTTTGGTGGTCTAGTATTTCCTTGGTCTCAAAGAAATTATTCAAGGAGTCTATCCACTCCATCACCAAATCAGATTCCATTTTTCCTGCAAACACTGGCAGGTCCATTTTCATATCCATGGTCCTTCTTTCCATGGACTTGAGGGAATTGAGTAAGGGTCTCTGGTCTGCAGGAACCACTATCTCTTCCTGCTTTGGGGTCTCCTCTTCATCCCCATCTTCTCGTTCACCAGAGTTTTCTTCCCCTTTCTCCACTCTGTCCCTCAACTTCTCTAGTTCTTCTTTCAGTGCCTGATTCTAAGCTCTATCAGCTCTGGGCTCTACCATGTGCTTTCTTACTAAGGCCGTCAACTCAACGTTGGTCATCTTTGTTGGGTATGTTTCTGATCCTTCTCCTTCTGACATCTTGTCTTCTTCTTCTTCCCAAAGAACACTCCTTAGGCTCTGATACCAATTTGATGCAGAGCGGGTACTCACAATGGAAACAGTCACAAAATAATCCCTTCTATCATTATCGGCAAGACTCCTAACTTCTTACACCGATGTGCCTTCTATTGGTGTGATCCGGTCATTCGCTGTGACTTTCAACTTCTTCCGCCGATGCACATCTCATACCGATATGCTAACCCCAAACTCCATCGTCAGCAACACTTTACACTATAGGTAGCCGCTTACAATCTCCAACCGACACCCCGTCTCACGCCGATATACTCTTCATTGGTGACACTTATAGTTGTCACACCGATCGGTGAGAGCTCTACTGTTGGCTTAACACAAATTCGTCCACCTGATCGCATAACTCATGCCGATACATACCCTTGACCTGTTGACCATCGGTATGACCTCCGCTATCGGCCACCGCGCCTCGTGTCATCCCGATGCCTTACCTCACACCGATGACAAGCTCCTCATCGCCAAGACATATAACTATTGGCGAAGACTTCCTTCCCTCTGCCGACATCACTTGTCACCCCGAAACCCTTTACGCCAACTCCCTCGTCAGCCAGACTCGCTTCTTCGGCCAGACCTTAATCTTATTCTCTGATGATGATACTCTTGCCGACCACTCAATCTTCAGACTTCCTCCATCGGTGAGACTATATGCTATCGGCTCAACACAATTTCGTCCACCCGATGACTCTTCTCATGCCAATGCCTCTTCCATTTGCCAATGTAGTATATTCACAACTATCTAGGACATACATTGGGCATATACACACAAGGTGATACCAAGATACAATAGCAATATACACAAAGGAAATACCTTCATACAGTTGCAATATATATAGACACTGTCTGTGACATACCATTGACCTATACACAGGAAATATACTCCACATGTAATAGGTGTATATACATCAAATGTACAGTTAGACATAGATTTCATAATTCCTATTCTGCCATACTTATTGGACAAGAGAAAACAAACAGAAACTAATGTACATACTTCATTCCACAGATTTCACTAAAGTCCACCTGTGAAATGGATTTAATTGAGCATCTCGACCGCAGAAGAATTAAATCTAATACAACAACAATTCTATACAGATAATATACAGAGTAATTTAATGTACAGGGAATTTACATAGAATTCAGACTTTTCAAAACATAATTTGCAGAATTTCTATTCCCTCTTTCTAGTTCCTTACATTTTATCAGTTCCAAAATAAAAAATGAAAAAGACTCCCTTTCTCGACCATCTCTCCCTGTTTTTGTTAACCCCGTCACCTCTGTTTTTTGAGATTTTGTTCTGCGGGATTTTAAATTAACCAAGATTATTAGCAAAAACCCTAATTAATCCCATGACATCTGTTTTGCTTAAGACAGCAAAACTCCTAATGACTAGACACATTGTATAACCCTTCACATCACCCAATATGTCTGAAATGTAAATTTTGATGTGTACAAACAGGAAATGCCAACGTAAAATGTTACATTTGACTTTAGACATATAAATGCTAAGTGGCAACATGAAATGTCTAAAAATATATTCAAGCCTTAGTCTTCTGCCTCTTGTGCACATTTCTCTTCTTGTTGAAGGGTGTTGAAGGGGTGCCCCTGCACCAATGCACCAAGGTAAACCACCAAACATAATGCATCATTAGGTATCATACATTCTAGAATTCTTTTTAATGCCTTTATGAATCTAAGATTGAAGGTTGGAACTAATTCATCTTCTTTAATGTGGATATACATGAAGTCACTTATAAGTGAAAACTCAGACATTCTTTCACCAAACTGTTCTATGAATACTGCCATAAATTTACTCCAAGAATGGATGGAGCATGGCAGAAGATAAGAGAACCAATCCCTTGCATCTCCTTTTAGAGACTGAACAAATAGTCTCATGATCACATCCTCATGATCTATCTCATAGTCATCCATCAGATCATTATACGATTGCAAGTGTTTTTCTGTTGATTCACTCTTCACACCATTGAATGTAGGTAAATACTTTCTAATTTTAGATGGTATGACATTTGAGAAACCACAAATGCCACTGAAATTTATGGCTCTATATCTGTCAATGCTAAAATTTCTCTTATTACATGGCTGGGACAGCACACTACGCATTGCTACGTTTGGGTTCATACAAAGATGTAGGGGCTGATGGTACATTTCTTCACACCTTTACAAGCCTTTTGATATTAACTTTGTAGTTACACAGGGCAACCCAAAATCCTCTACAACAATGATCTTAAGCCCTTAAAATATGAAGTTTTGTTTCAGCTTGCTAAGGTCCTGTAAATGAGTCTCTTAAAAAAATATTGCATACTTCTTTGAAAATACAAACTACATTATTAGCAAATGCAAAATTATGCAAGCCTATCACCACTATTTCCCTTCTTTAGTGCTTAGTTGCACTTGATAGGGAAACAAAAATTTGTTGACTTTCAAATATTTGTTTTCCTACACAAACTTATCCTTCTTGAAAACCAAAAAAAATGTCTGGATATGTTGCATCTGCTAACCCTTCTTCCTGACTGAGAACATGTTGATCTGGAACTTTTTACATTCTTTATCAGGTTCTTTGTATGCAGTCACCACCTCCTTATAGAGGAATGAGCTTTATGAAGTTGAAAATTCCTTTCTTTCATTCTGAGTTCTCCTCAACAGCAGAGTCACACATAAATCCTTTTAAAATTGCTCCAACAAAGCACTTCCAGGTCTGATAACTTCTTAAAATCTAAACCAAATGCTCAGATCCTTCAAATTCTAGACTCCTTTCTCATGGATATGGCATTGATCCCCAGCAGAGTTGCTAGTTTTGTTGGTTCCCAAATCAGCAAACACTAGTTTTGTTGGTTCCCAAATCAACAAACATCAAACTCTAAAGATTTGCCACTTCTTATGCTCAAGTTTAATGTAAGATTTGGCCAACATTGAAGACAGGAGATTGTTTACACTTGTCTCCATTGCACTTTAGGTTTAGCCGCACCTGGGAGGGTATTCCCTTATTTAAAACCAAAAGGTTTATCTTTGACTACTTCAGGTAGAATGCTCTTAGGTATGCACCATGATTTGTTGGATAAACCCTAGACTGACAATGTTCTTGGACTATCACACTAGTTAATTCTAAGAGTGTGCAGCTACAACCCTACTCCTAAAACCTAAATGATTGAGATTTTGAAATGATTTTACTTTATATGTTTTGGTTGCAAGACTAGGATTTGTACCACAAAATCTTTCTAACTTGTGACCGGTGCCTATCTCAGGATGCAGAGTCAAATTTTAACATGCAAAGTATTTCAAATAGCAATATAGACATACAGCTTCAGAGGGTTCACTAGATTTTGCCCTATAGAAACACCCAAGTATAGGTATTCATGCTAACTCTACTTATAGATATCCCTGTCATAAAACATTTTTCTACATATTTGACCTAAAACATTTAATCTATTCTTTAAACGGAAGTAAGAGATCAAATATGTAATACAAGTGTGCATTCAAGAACTTAGACAACCCTTGGCTACCCAGTTCAAAAGAAAAATGCAAATAACAATGGAGGCAGTTAACAAAAACACATGCATATAGAATTACTCATATATTGACACCTGAAACAGATAGACAGCTGATGAAAATGACATTCAACATGAAAACTGAAACTTACAACACAAAGATGAGGTAGTCTATCAAAGAATGTATTTCATTCCAAAGCTCAAAATATCCAATCTTCAACAACACAAAATGAAAGCCCAGTTATTTTCTTATAGGCTCAAACATGTTGTCCTAAAAATTACTATATTCTGGAGGTAGGTGAGATGTTTTCCATTACAATTTGCCCTCCAAAATGCATTAGGAATAAAAATTTAATACATTAAAAGAGGAGAAGAAAAATGAATAAAATATGCTTTAATATACCTCTTTTAATTTTTTTACATTTTTTACTCATCCCCCAATTTGAACGGCAGCAGCTGGAGACTTTATTCCTCTGCACAGATGCAACATGAACCCTAGATCTCATTCTTCACCGTCTTCATAGTATTTTTCCATAGAAAGACCATCACAACAACATCCAATTCTGATATTTGCCCAAACCAAACATCTCTGGGTCATTTTTTACAGAGGGGTATTTTTGGCCATTCTAGCACTCTGAAATCATTGCAAATAGCTAAAAAACTTTCGCCAATGCATGAGGAATGGTCGTAGGAAGATTTTTCAGCCTGGAACAACAATTTTGGGCCAAAAAGCACCTTAAAAAAAGTGCCTGAGACCAAAACACATAATTGCCAACACTATAACCCACCTGGAGCAGCCACAAACTTATCAAAATCGCCACAAAAACAAAGGAAGTAGCTTGCTTTCACGTGCAGAAGGGAGAGGCGGTTACAAAATGCTCTGCGATGGGCATTTCGCACCATTGTAGGAGGCTGAGGAGACGCAGTAGGGAGGGCTACGATAAGCACCAACGCTCTCATTTCACTTCATAAACTTTTATTAAGTTTAATAAACTTTTTACATGTCTTTCCCTATGACATTTGACTTTTCTTACCAAGTTGAAACTTCTTTATTTAAAATGCACCCCTCTAATATTTAATTTTTATATTGCATTTTTAAACTTTGAAACTTATGCAATTTTTAATTTCATCCTCCGAGTGTTTGGCGCATTTCCACCGAGGGCAAACTGGGCATTCGACGACTGCGAAAATTTGTATAGGTGCATTATCAATTATTTTAAGCAAACCCATTTCCTCAGAATTTGCTTCACCGGCCAAATTCAGGCACCTTCTTTGTAAACTGACTCGCCGGACGAGTTCGTCGTAACTGGAATGCATTAAAATAATGCATCAAATGGTCTCTGATTTTGATGAAATTGGAACTGGAGATGTCTAAGACTAAATCGACAACTGGGTCACCCTCATAATTGCAAGATTTGAAACTTTTCGGAAAGCCAATTTTAACCCAGTCGCAGTCAGAAAATAATTAAAAGGTCAATCAAAACTTGTCCTGGAAGCATGAAATTGAGTAGGTGTGTAACCATATGTGCCAAAAAAGCATCCTGCCAAACGAATTTGGGAGATAATTTTTGAGTTGAAAATTTTTAATTGACGAAGGTGGCCTGCTTGGTAGATTGAGCAACTTGTCGACCAAGCCTTCGTCGACACGTCAAAAAAATATTGGCACATCAAATTTGCAAAATGTGAGGGTGCCACCACATCTAAAGCATAAGAATAGTTTCAACACACAAAGTGAAGGACAAACCCAAAAGCACATACATAATAAAGGTCCAAACCACAAAGCCCCAAAAAGTTGAATTGAATGTCACACACATCAAAATACACAAAGTGAAAACATATAAAAACACTCAATGTTCAAACATAAGAAATAAAATCTAAGGTTTTAAAAAAATCCATCAACACATAAAAAGTTGTTCGTCCAAACCACAATTATGAGAAACATACTTCATCTAAAGCATAAGAATAGTTTCATCACACAAAGTAAAGGCCAAACTCAAAATCACACACATAATAAAGGTCAAAGTCCAAAACATAATAAGAAGTCAAAGTTAGACAATATCCAACACACAATGAAGCCAAACTCAAGTCCACATACATAATATAAAGGTCCAAGTTCAAACACACTTCCAAATGATCGGATGCTCAAGGTTCAAACACAAAAAACATACAAAATGAAGGGCACAAGACATATACTTTATCAACACTCTACATATTCATTCAAACCATACAAAATACACACCATAAAAAGTCTACCATGTATTCAACACACATATGGGAAACACACGTCATCTAAAGCGTAAGAATAGTTTCAACACACAAAGTGAAGGCCAAACTCAAAAGCACATGCATAATAAAGGTCAAAGTCCAAACCACAATAAGAAGTCAAAGTTAGACAACATCCAACACATAATAAAGCCAAAGTCCAAATACTCACTTCCAAATGATAGGATGCTTAGGGTTCAAAGACAAAAAACATACAAAATGAAGGGCAAAGCGCATATACTTCATCAACACACTTCATATTCATTCAAACCATACAAAATACACACCATAAAAAGTTTACCATGTATTCAACACACCATATGAGAAACACACTTCATCTAAAGATGTATAAGAATAGTTTCAACACACAAAGTGAAGGCCAAACCCAAAAGCATATTATACATAGTAAAGGTCAAAGTCCAAACCACAATAAGAAGTCAAAGTTAGATAATATCCAACACACAATGGAGCCAAATTCAAGTCCACATACACACTATGAAGGTCAAGGTTCAAACACAAAAAACATTAGAAATGAAGGGAAAGTACATTTACTTCATCAACACACTTCATCTTCGTTCAAACCATACAAAATACACATCATAAAAAGTCTACTATGTATTCAACACACGTATGAAAAACACACTTCATCTAAAGCATAAGATTAGTTTCAACACATAAAGTGAAGGCCAAACTTAAAAGTATACACATAACAAAGGTCAAAGTCCAAACCATAATAAGAAATCAAAGTTAGACAATATCCAACACACAATGAAGCCAAACTCAAATACGCATACACACTATGAAGGTCAAGGATCAAACATAATTCCTAATGATAGGATGCTTAAGGATCAAACATTAAAAACATACAAAATGAAGGGCAGAGTACATATACTTTATTAACACACTTCATTTTCATTCAAACCATACAAAATACGTATCATTAAAAGTCTACCATGTATTCAACACACATGTAAAGAAACACACGTCATCTAAAGCATAAGAATAGTTTCAACACACACAGTAAAGGCCAAACTCAAAGGCACACACATAATAAAGGTTAAAGTCCAAACCACAATAAGAAGTCAAAGTTAGATAATATCCAACACACAATGAAGCCAAATTCAACTCCACATACACACTATGAAGGTCAAGGTTTAAACAAACTTCCAAATGATAGCATGCTCAAGGTTCAAACACAAAAAATATACAAAATGAAAGGAAAAGTACATATACTTCATCTTCATTCAAACCATACAAAATAGACATCATAAAAAGCCTACCATGTATTCAACACACATATGAGACACACATGTCCTCTAAAGCATAAGAATAGTTTTAACAAATAAAGTGAAGGCCAAACTCAAAAGCACACACATAACAAATGTCAAAGTCCAAACCACCACAAAAAGTCAAAGTTAGACAATATCCAACACACAATGAAGCCAAACTAAGTCTGCATACACACTATGAAGGTCAAGGTTAAAACACACTTTCAAATGATAGGATGCTCAAGGTTTAAACACAAAAAATATGCAAAATGAAGGGCAAAGTACATATACTTCATCAATACACTTCATCTTCATTCAAAACATACAAAATACACACCATAAAAAGTCTACCATGTATTTAACACACATATGAGAAACACACGTCATCTAAAGCATAAGAATAGTTTCAACACACAACGTGAAGGCCAAACTCAAAAGCACATACATAATAGAGGTCAAAGTCCAAACCACAATAAGAAGTCAATGTTAGGCAATATCCAACACACAATGAAGCCAAACTCAAGTCCACATATACACTATGAAGGTCAAGGTTTAAACACACTTCCAAATGATAGGATGCTCAAGGTTCAAACACAAAAAACATACAATGAAGGGAAAAGTACTTATACTTCATCAATAGACTTCACCTTCATTAAAACTATTCAAAATACACACCATAAAAAGTGTACCATGTATTCAAGACACATATGAGAAACACACTTCATCTAAAGCATAATAATACTTTCAACATACAAAGTGAAGGCCAAATTCAAAAGCACACACATAATAAATGTCAAAGTCCAAGCCACAATAAGAAGTCAAAGCTAGACAATATCCAACACACAATGAAGCCAAATTCAAGTCCACATACACACTATGAAGATCAAGGTTCAAACACACTTACAAATGATAGGATGCTTAAGGTGCAAACATATAAAACATAAAAAATGAAGGGCAAAGTACATATACTTCAATCAACATACTTCATCTTCATTCAAACCATACAAAATACACACCATAAAAAGTTTACCATGTATTCAACACACATATGAGAAACACGCTTCATCTAATGCATAAGAATAGTTTCAACACACAAAGTGAAGGCAAAACTCAAAAGGACACACATAATAAAGGTCAAAATCCAAACCACAATAAGAAGTCAAAGCTAGACAATATCCAACGCACAATGAAGTCAAACTCGAGTCCACATACACACTATGAAGATCAAAGTTCAAACACAAAAAACATACAAAATGAAGGGCAAAGTACATATACTTCATCAACACACTTCATCTTCATTCAGACAATACAAAATACACACCATCACAAGTCTACCGTGTATTCAACACACATATGAGAAACACACTTCATCTAAAGCATAAGAATAGTTTCAACACACAAAGTGAAGGCCAAACTCAAAAGCACACATATAATAAAGGTCAAAGTCCATACTAAAATAAGAAGTCAAAGTTAGACAATATCCAACACACAATGAAGTTAAACTCGAGTCCACAAAAGAAACACACTTCATCTAAAGCATAAGAATAGTTTCAACACACAAAGTGAAGGCCAAACTCAAAAGCACACATATAATAAAGGTCAAAGTCCATACTACAATAAGAAGTCAAAGTTAGACAATATCCAACACACAATGAAGCTAAACTCACATCCACAAACACACTATGAATGTCGAGGTTCAAACACACTTCCAAATGATAGTAAGCTCAAGGTTCAAACACAAAAGACATAAAAAATGAAGGGCAAAGTACATATACTTCATCAACACACTTCGTCTTCATTGAAACCATACAAAATACACACCATAAAAAGTCTACCATGTATTCAACACACATTTGAGAAACACACTTCATCTAAAGTATAAGAATAGTTTCAACACACAAAATGAAGGCGAAACTCAAAAGCACACACATAATAAAGGTCATAGTCTAAAACAAAATAAGAAGTCAACGTTAGACAATATCCAGCACACATTGAAGCCAAACTCAAGTCCACATACACACAATGAAATGATAGGATGCTCGTGTTTCAAACACAAAAAACATATAAAATGAAGGGCAAAGTACACATATACTTCATCAACACAACACATTTCATCTTCATTCAAACCATACAAAATACACACCATAAAAAGTCTACCATATATTCAAGACACATATAAGGTTAAAAAATAATCACACGTCAATCACATGGACCAATATGAAGTACTGAAACTTCATAGTTGAAACCCATAGAAATTGTAAGAAGACACTTCCAATTGAAATAAAATATATAAAAGTATAAAACAAACATAAATAGCCACGCTTCAATCACACATACACTAATATGAAGTGGATCACACTTCGTAGTAAAAACACATAAAAACCATATTTCCAATTAAAAATAGCACAATAAGTAAAAAGGAAAATGGTAAAAAGTTCACATACTTCCTAAGATATAGCCATCAAAACAACTCTATTTGGATGCTTAAAAATTCACACTTAAAAATGTAAACAAATAAAACTGATAAATAAGAACACATTTAGCACATTTAGCACAATGCATATAGTCCAATAAACACATTCAAATGGATGTAAAAAAGTTCACATAGGATGCTCAAGGTTCAAGCACAAAAAATATACAAAATGAAGGGCAGAGTTCACTATATATACTTCATCAACACACATCATTTTTATTCAAACCATAAGAAATGCACACCATAAAAAAGTTCATATACTTCATATATAGCTCAAGATAGATGTTAAAATGTTCACACTTCATCTATAATAAGTGGATGTATAGTTCAAACACATAAAAACCATAATAATTTCAAATGGATGTAAACAAATTCACTTCATATATATAGCTCAAAATGGATAAAAAGAATATGTAGATTAAAATTAAAAATTAGTCTTCTATCCATCCTCCACACTACATAAATAGTTAAAAGTAATAATTTTAATAAAATTAAAATTAATCTTCTATTTACTTCTATTTTTTTGTGATTGAATTTTAAATTAAAAATTTTATTACAAGTAAATTAAAAATGTAAAAATTAAATTAATTTTTAAAAACATAATTTTTGTGTGTATTAAATTAAGCTTATTGGATTAGCTCAACAAATTAAAATAAAACAAGTCTTTCAAAGATATCAAAAGAAAAAGAAATTTTCAATATTTAAATCTACACACTTTGATAAAATACCATTCAAACTCTAAAAATACATTATTATTAGTTCACCTCAAAGTGGTACAAAAATGAATTCAAACTGTTACAAAGATTGTAATATCATTGTAACATAGTCTACTTTAAAAAAAAATTAATGAAGCCAATCTATTTCCAAACATCAATAATTCATTTTAACAAAATAATCTAAAGAAATTTTCTTATAATACTATCTACTTAAAACTATTACAAAAATAATATAATAAAATATTTAACTAATTTTTTTTAATAAAATAATCCATCCATCAAAAATAATGATTCATCCACTTTATACAAAGATTAATGTATACAACTATCTACTTATAACCATTACAAAAATAATATAATAAATTAATTCACTAAATAAAGCTTATAGCCACTTTATACAATGATTAATAATCCGTATTAAAAGTCCACTTTATACAGTAGGAAAATATTATAACAGTCCACTTTATACAAAGATTAATAGTCCACTGACTTTATAAATACAACAGTTAGTTCAACATTTCAATTAAAATGTCTATATAAAACTTTTTATTTGATAGAGATTAGATATTTATAATCAATTTCTGAGCTGTTTTTATGATCTCATCCAAACTGCTACTGCACCAAGAAGGTTTAACTGCACCAGCCCACTCAAAAAGACATTATATTTAAACCCTACCCTATTATGAAAAAAGATTCAGTAAAAATAATTCAAAATATGCTTTACAAGGGAAAAAAAATAGTCTCAAATTTAACAATGTAATTTTATCTAAATGTAATTATACTTGAACAAACTGTAAGTACAAAATTAGATATATATTAACTTTAAGCAACCCTACACTACAGAACAAAAGTGTGCATTTGAAGAACTCAGGTACAAAATCAATCATGCACCCGTACTTGTTTTTCCCAATCTTCAGCAACCTTTTGTGGTTGACACTGATGCTAGTGATAATGCTATAGGAGTTGTTTTGTTGCAATAAGAAGACTGGTTTGCTATCAGTCAGGGTTGTTCAAAGGCACTGTCCTAAACTATAGTACAACTACATATGACAAGAAGTTTTATGCTTTGGTCTCTGCAGTGAAGAAGTGGAAACACTATCTCATGGGCAAGGAAACAATAGCACAATACTTATTTTTTTTATGCTTGAAGAAAGTATATTATTATTGTAACCACTCCAATACTTTTTCCAAAATTGGTGTGATCATCAACCACTCCAATACTTTTTTTTAATATTGCAGAAAGCAAGATTACAAGAAGAAGACAGTGCTCAGTAGAGCAACTACAAGACAGCCAAAGAACAACACAGAGTACAACCCAACAAAGAACAGAACTAAAAAATACAGCTCCTGTAGAAAAGAACAACAGTCCTGTGCCATAAAGGGTCCTTGGACAGAATCAGCCCTGGAATATAATTGCAGCACCATAAACAGAAAGACTGGTATTGTGGCATGACAATATTTAAGACAGAGAAGACCTTCAATATTTGCAAGCACAAACAAAATCCAAGAATCTCATCAAGCAACAGTTTCATTTGGTGATCAAATACAAGTGGGGTGTGACTAACATGGTGGATGATCAGTTGTCAAGACCAAGACTAGCACTTCTTTCAGTGGTTGGTACCCTTACTTAGTTGGAGCTATTTGCTAAGGAAGTTTCTATTGATGACTATGAGCATGATAAAGATTCAGTGAGATATATCAGCAGACTGATAGGGGAAGAGGCTAATTTTGAGCCAAATCTTGATTATTTCTTCAAGCTGGGCTCCTCTACAAAGTGGGAAATTAGGCTCATACCTTGAGAGTTGCTGGACATTTTGGAGTATCTAAAATAGTTTCAAACCTTCACCCTTATGTTTATTGTCCCTGTGTGCAGAGAAGATTTGTCAAACTTCATTAGGGGCTGCAAGTTATGTAGCATAAGTAAGCCAAGCAACCGGAACTTGGAATACCAGCCTGGCAGCCACTACCCGTGGCTACTAGACCATGCAAGAACATCTCCATGGATTTTATGGGTGGTCTTCCAATGTCCAAGCATGGGCATGACTACCTATTTGTAAGATGTGTGTTAATTGCATACAAGAAGAACTTGAAGGGAAGGGATGCGGCTGAGTTGTTCTTCAACCATGTGCCAGTTCATTTTGGACTCCTAAAGAGCATCATAACAGATAGGGATGCTCTCTTTTTGGAAAAGTTTTGGTGACTAACAATCTGGCTCATATGTTGTTAAGACAGATTTAACCCTAGGCCAGAAAATTTAATATAACCTTAGTTTTCTTTCTGAAATGGCAGGATTTAACCCTAAGCTAGAAAAATTAATATAACCTTTGTGTTCTTTTTGAAATGGCAGTTTTAACCCTTAGCTAAAAAAATTAGTATAACCTTAGTCTTCTTTCTGAAATGGCAGAAATTAAAAAAGATTCAAAACACTGGAAAATGCATATCTCCACATTGGGGGAAACTTCAGCATGGATAAATTTCTAAATTAAAAATGAAAAAGCTTTAAAACACTTCAAAAAACTCTAATCAGCATATTGGGGGAAATTTTATGCAGAAATTTGTAAAGTTAATCTAATAATCTAAAAAATTTGAGAGCATAGAAAATAAAATTCAAACAATAAAATTTAAAATCAAACTTACCAGCTTGTGAGATGCATCCTGCTCCATTAGTCTGGTTGAAGCGTAGTCTACCCAAACGAAGGGAGAGGATAAGTATGACAGAGCGTGAGGGAGACACAATACAAAATGCGGAAACCAAAAGTCCCAAATCAAAAACCAAAACACAAAATGAAATAAACCAGGAATTTAAAAACAAAACATGATATGAAGTAAAAAAATCAATGGAATATTACTGTATTTATAGAGCACGGCCAGGCCTCAACATGCTCTTCATGGTCCGCTCCTCAACGGTTAAATCCAGCTGTTTATGCTCCGCTCCTCTGTCATCCTTATCCTCTCCCCTGGTTCTAGTTGTTTAAGATGTTAGGTCTATTGTTAGAAGGATAATAATACTCAACTTTATAATATATTGTTTAATAAGTTTTTTTTTTTAAATGTTAGCTATCTATTTTTGTTGTTTCTTGTAGTTCTACTTATTATCTTGTTACCATTGTCTAAATTTTATGTTTGTATAGTCATATTTAGGTATTTTTGCTCTCAAATACAATCAAAATTTTAAAAAGCGTTATAATGACGAAATTACATGAAAGGAGAGTTTTTAGACTGATTGTAAAAATTTATATATTATATTTTAGGTATTAGGGACAATGGTTTTTGTACTAATCTTAGCTTGAGTGATCTTTAATAGAAGGATATATTTTTGTATGAAAAATGGAAAGCACATCAATGATAGAGAAGGAGAAGTTCACAACACTAACTTTGAGATTTTTAAGTTCAAGATGGATGATTTGCTTGTAGATAGAGACCTATGGTTTGTCATATCTAGGTCCAAACCCATTGCAATGAATTAAGTTGACTGGAACATACTGGATAGAAAAGCAAAGGCTCTCATCAGGCTCTATTTGGTAGACTTTGTGTTGTTAAATATACATGAAGAATCAACTACAACAACTCTTTGAAAGAAGTTGAGAGAGATTTATCACGCTAAATCCCTAGTGTAAATAAATTTCCTAAGAAAGAATTCGTATACTCTTAGGATGGAGGATGGTGTTTTGTGGCTAAGCACCTAAACACGCTCAATATGATTGTGACCAAGTTGCAATTTTTTAGAGTGAAGATGGAGGAGGAGGAACATTGCATAATGCATTTATCTTATTTACTAAACTTGTGGGTTATATAGGGTTGTGTAGTTTTTGTTGTATGCTTATCCTAAGTGTTGTTTGAGGTTTGGACTACTCTCCTATTACAATCTAGACAAGACTTAACAAGAATTATTTATTTGTGTTTTTGTTTTATTAATTTGTTCCTTTATTAATACAAAACTAAACAAATATTGACTAGAATATTGCTTCTTTCCAACTTAAACTATGTTAGGAGAAAGAGAGTGAGTTGGACAAATAAAAATGAGAATAACTAGAATCTAAAGGATAGAATTGACAACTAGAGTCCACAATGTAACATGCCACTTAATCTACCAACTAAGATTTACCATGTTTAACTCAAAAGTAAAAAGATCGAGATATCGACAGAGAAAGCAATCACATTTTTCCTCAAATTCATTCGATAAGATGCACATTTGAAACATATTTCAAACTCCCATCGCATAATCAAATACATTTCATCAGTAAAGGAATTGAATATTCCTCATTACAATTTTCCAAAGAAAGTTACATACAAGCTTTAAAGAGCTAACTAGAAGTAGAGATACAAAATGATTTTGATGTCTGTCTTCAAATCTTGGCCTCTAACTGCATGAGGGGAAGCATCACTCAAGCGCTTTTCCACCAACCACGGACTAATTGTGGTCCCCCGCATATTTACCATACTGGTAAACATCCCTACCCTTCGACAAAGGGATTGGTATGGTAACCTCAAAGAATAGCCTATACTGAGTTGAAGTTGTGTCCTACATATCTAGTACTATCAGACATTGAGGCTACAACCCCAAGCATGATTGCCCTTTCTAGTATGTAAACCTGGATCACAGTGAATTGACAATATAATCATTGGTTGTTTACACTACTTTCGCCAAAGTTTCATCACCCCTAGCTCAGAATGGACGTCACACGCTCACCCATCATTCAAGCTTGATTTGCAAAGACATCTGGGTTATTCCCTCCTATGGATCAACATATCCCAGGCATAACCCCACTAACAATTCTAGGTTATCCCCTCCTTATGGATCAACAAATCCCAGGCATAACACTAGTTACTCATCCATTCTAGGTTTACCAATCTCAGATTAACCCATTCCCAACTTGTACTATGACACATATGTCGAAGTAATACGGTTTTACTATTCTTTCACATTGTACAAATAACTATTCATACTCAATCTAATAATTACTCATAAAATCCACTATTGACATAATCTCTAGACTATGGAGATTTATATCTGATGCAGGAGCATCCAGGGTGTAAGAGCAATCTTGCATCAACCAAAAACAATGTTGTTTCTTTTCAATAAAGGCTAAATTTGGCATGATTACTATTTTTAGTAAGTTTGCATTTGTGCATGGTTGGATACAAAATCTTACACAGACCTCTAGAATGGTGAATTGAAGCTAATGGTGAATAAATCACTTCAATATCATTTGTCATTTGTGAGATATTAAAATTTCAAATTCCAAAAATCCTATTAAAATATTCAAAATCAAATTTGAGGCACTTAGAGGCTCCGGATGGGCCCAAAATTTGGCAGGAAACCCAAGCACCTTACCTTTTGATACTGCTTACACACCATCATCTTTTTGAGAGATTTCCAAAAAGGCATTATAATTGAAAATCCAACAGTTGGATCAAAAGTTATGGCCTCGCAAAGTTGACCTATTTCTGGAGGGAGATGCAAATTTTGAAATTAAGCTGGTGGCTGCCAAAAAAGGCTATATATGACCATTTTTGGGAACCCTTGGGGTAGTAGAGTTAAGGGGGAAGGCGTAGAGTTAGGAAAAGGCAGGAAAATAGAAACCCTAGTTGATTTGGAGTTACGAAAGGCTGAAGATTCGAGAGTCTTGAGAGAGGGAGCTATAATGTGTTGCAGCCTGTAGGGGATTCATCCTCTGATTGTATTTGAGCTTCTATAATGTAATTTTTTGCCCATATTAATAAAATATCATTCTATTTTCTGTGTGCAATTTCTGTTATTGTGTGTTTTATGAGTTACCCCCCTTCATCAATATCACACTCAACACATAATATATTTCTCATACTAGAGATATATATACTTTTATACAAACAAGTAAACACTCAAATTGATAAACAAACCATTCATTCCTCAATAACAAACAAACACATATGGCCTTTAAACAGAAAAGCATAATGGATAAGAATTCCACATGCCTGTGATATTAGCTCCAATAGATCAACACAATTCCTTGCTCAAGATCCTTCCAATGAACTAAATCTCCCTTCCAATCAAATCAACTCTCTTTCTAATCCTCTATGCTTCCTCTCACAATCTACAATAAAATAACAAAAATCTCACAACACTCAACTCATAAATGTAACAGCAAAATAAGAAAGCTCTTGACTAGAAAAATAATGTGGAATAGAATGAGAGAGCTCCCCTTTTTATATAAGAAAACCAAGAGAACCTAGGCTACAAACTAGCTTGTAAAATTGCCACAATTCCCCCTTCATCAAAACAGATTTAGAGATGGCAAAAGGAAATCAAAGCAAGATGACACATAAGAAAACACACAGGAAACAACTCATACAAAATAAAGAAAATAGACTTCTAAAAGATTAAAAACTCTTCATAAAGGTGACACAAAATCAACCATGTTTCCTATTTACTAGCAAAGCTGGTTACAAAGAATAAGTCATTGTAGCAAAGCTGGTTACAAAGAATAAGTCATTGTCTACGTTCCAGAAACCAAATGCATTTGAGGCAGAGATTGGGTGTTTTATCACTCTTCTCTATCCCCTAATTCAAGAGATCCAGTTTAGTTTCAGGGGGAGCTTATGCTTTCAATTCTATATCTCTAAAACTAGGTCATTGTAGGTACAATAATGCATGTACCAAGTAACATTAGTTGGTTTGCAAGATTGTTGGTTCATGATTGCCATGTTCAGTCTATTATGTATAAAATGCAGTGTTTCAAGTTGATGCAAATGCAAGAAATGTGGGCGACAGTGTAGGATATGTCCAAGGGGGAGTGGTGAAGATGTCATTTTCCCATTCGCAGTGTTGTTCATTACTGTTCAAGGAAAGGAACAGATTCTTTGTAAGTATGATAGTCATAGGAAGTATTTTCATAATCTTGTGAATTTATGTTTGTATCAGTATCTTATGTAAGGTTTAATCACTGCCTACTCTATATACGCCATCCTGATTCAATGTCAGTGTTGCCATGTTGACTTATAACTGAGTTCATCTTGATATGCCACTCTAAGTATACTAGGTCAGTCTTCTATTCAGTGTTTGAACATGATAGTGATAGGGGTGCATATCAATATTGTTATCAGTGTGCATGGTCAATAAAAAGTATTTGGTTTAGTGTTTGGATTAGTGCTTCCATCAGTGTATTGTATGGCAGTAGTAGCAAGCCAATGTGTATAATAGGACAGTCAAATATGGCATCAGGTATGACTATTTTCCTGTTCATCTTTCTTAGTCAACATAACAGGGTCAATTAGGGGGAGTCACAATGTCCTGAGTAATGCATTGTTGTATACCATGTTAGGAGGTCTCCACCCTTTGTCATTGATGTCAAAGAGTGAGTAAGATCCTATGGCATTATGCAGAACCTGGCATTATGATCAATAGTCATTATGATCTCCATTGTGATCTCAAAGTACATGATCTCAGAGTTCTCAGAGTGGTGGCATTATGATCAATAACACAATAGCATTATGATCTTGGTTAGTATAACATGATCATGATCAATATAGCTAGATCATCTTATCTTATGGTATCTTATCTCAGTGGCATTATGAGGTCATCAGAGCAATGGTATGATCATGATTTCATCAGGATCATCATCAGGATGATATGTTTCAATATGTTTTAGTGGATTAGTATGGAGTCAGATACTACAATGTTTCAAGTTCAATCACCACATATGACAATGTTAGATAGGGGGGATTGCAAAGTGTAATTTTTGTAAAGGTAAGTGCAAAGATTGTTTAGGTTGACATCAATGCCAAAGGGGGAGTTTGTTGGCATTATTTTGTCATTGATGTCAAAGATGTTATCTCTACTTCACTTTATCTTGTTGAAGGCTTGGACAGTTGTACTTTGAAGTGTTGAGCAGATGGTCATTTCATGGATTAGGGTTTATCAGAACTATATGGTGTTTGTTGAAGTCCTAGCCCTAAAACTTTTGTAAGCAAGTTTCAAAATGGACTTATTATTAGTGTTGCTTCTATATCTTTATTCTCTACAACTAAAAATTTCAAGGTATTGGTGTTTGATGATATGTTTAGATTGTCAAAACTTGAAGCTCAAACTTCTAAAGTTTCAAAACAATTAAATCCTAAAACCCTAATATATCATTCTCTCTAAAGCAAAGTTTTTATTGGTTTCAACTTCAAAGAGATTGTCTCTATCTCTGTTTATCCTCTGAAACAAGGTCATCTTCAGTGATAGATTAGGGTTTAATATTAAGCAGAAGGTTTAAACCCTAAAACTAGTCTAAGTCATTCAAAGCATGTCCCTTGACTAGACGGGTTGCACTTTTCTTATAATTGAATGGTGACTTGTAATCACCGGTGGCAAGTCACTTAAGTGACTTCTAAAAGCCATTATACTTGTCGATTGACCAACCCCTCGACCTAGATGGACCCAGTGTCTCCTGGTGTCACTCTATCGACGGATGGGAAACCTTAGATCGACGGCAAACATTCAATCTTTGGGTGGCGTGAAGATCTCCATTTATAGTGGGTTTTTGAACTCATAACAGACACTTTACTTCATTGATATTTAATGGGCATCTACCCGTATAAGAATTTTTATAACAGTTTTTGCAGTTGTGATTACTATTTTAGAAGAGCGATGGATTCTGTTTGTTTACTGGAAGAAGAGAACCAGTATCTCGATGATTCTAAGAGAGGGAAATGCTTTATTTATATTAGATTTTTGGGAAGTGAATAGGTTGTTGATGAAATAATAAAGAACTATTCATTGAAAGGCAAAAAATAAGAGTGATGTTGGTGTATGCATAAGAACTAAAGAGAATAGAGTAATCAATGTAAAATGGTGATTGCAGAAGTGGCATTTGAATTCTTGGTGTCATCATAGGAAAAGTAACTCTTTGTATTTATGCTTCTTAACATTAGGGATATTTTTCTTGTATATGACTGATGAACTTCTTGCGGAATCATTCATGGAATGTGAAAGTAAAAGAAGAAAGGGATGTTGATATATATACATAGATTGAAGGGTTTGAACCTGACAGGGTAGTAAATGAGCTTATACAGACCAGGTATCATTTGCATAATATATTAAAATAGTAAAAAATATTTCTTTTGTATAAGATAGTAAAAGATGGGGAATGAGATAGATGTATGGTGAGAGAATTTTTATGCAAAAGGTGTATCTGATTCCTAGATATCAGTGATGACAGAGTAGTGCATTTTTTGTGGTGAGTGGATGTTGGACTGTTAAACAATCATTCTTTGAATAATGAGTAAAGGAAGAGTATGGTACTATTTTTGAATATCTTCACATAGAGGTAATTGAGTAAGAGAGTTATAGAATTCTTCTATAAAATATGATATCAATGTAAACAGAGTTGTACTCTATATTTTCAGTCTTGATTTGTTTGGAGTTGATGCTCCTAATTTGAATGGAGTTGGTGCTCCTGAGTGTTTGGAGTTGGTACTCCTAAATCTAGATGTAAAAGTGTAATCAGTGAGATTTTGGTCAATGATGCCTAATGGTGATCTTTTGTGAGGTTGAATTGGTAAAACAAACCTAATCAACTCTTCACATAGTGGTTTTTCCCTTTTTAGGGTTTTCCACATACATCTGTGTGTTATGTTGTATTTGGTGTGATTCTTTGGTTTTCCAAGTGCTTTAATGTTCTAACTTAATAAGGTTTTCAAGCACTCAAAGAATTAGTAAAGTTATTTTTATTAAATCACTGATTCACCCCCCTCTTAGTGATCCATTGTATTTTAATAGGTTCATCCCCTTTCTTCTTCTGTAGGGCTTGTGGGTGGTTCTGTTGATGGCTTTTCTGGTGGCTGCAGTGTTTCCCCTACCACGCTCTTCCTTGAGGTGGTTGTTGCCCATTTGGATGGAGTGTCCCCAATAGATTCTTGGGGTCTCTCTTTTGTTGGTGTGGTGGGAGTGAAGGGTCATCCTACTATGAATGATAGGTCACATTCTTAGCCTCTTCCTTGCTCCCATACCTCCCTTGTGGTGGTATGTCGAGAGGAATTCTCTGAGAATGAAGAACGAAGTGAATGTCAAAACTTAGAGACATGAAAACACAAAGTAGAGACTTACTCAATTGCTCAATTGCACACACACAATGAAGGTCAAAATTTAAACATACTTCTTCCAAGCCACAATAATAAGTTGAAAATAAATGCCAAAAAAACATGCACACTTACTGAAAGCCGAAATTCTCACTTCAATTCCAAAGATCAAAGATTAAACGAAAATAACAGAGTGTCAATATTTTAGTTACACTTCATCCAAGCCATAAGAAGTTCTAAAAAACTACAAAGTTTTCACTAAATACTTTGTCTAAAACGTAAGAAATAGTTTACAGACACAAAGAGCTCAAAGTTTTAAGTTCACAAAGCAAGACAATAATCCTTACACTCTAAAAAACATAAATTAAATGTGAAAGTTAACTCACACAATACTTCAACGAATATAAATTGCACTACTCTATGCCTCTAAACACACAAACACAATGAATTTCAAAGTTCAAAATACACACTTCATCCAAGCCTCAATAAGGATGTAAAAAGTAAATGCCAAACTTTAAAACACATAATGAATGCCAAAATTCTTACTTTGAAAAAAAACAAATTAAATTCCAATGATCCCACTATAAAAGCACAAAAAATAAATGCCATAGTTAACTCGCACAACACTTCAAGCAATTTGAATTGAATGTCTCAGACACATCAAAACACATAAAGTGAAAACACATAAAAACACCCAATGTTCAAACATAAGAAATAAAATTCAAAGTTTTAAATGAATCGATAAAATGTTGTTCATCCAAACCACAATTATGAGAAACATAATTCACCTAAAACCATAAGAATGGTTTCAAAACACAAAATGAAGGCCAAACTCAAAAGCACACACATAATAAAGGCCAGTCCAAACCACAAAGTCCAAGCAATTTGAATTGAATGTCTCACACACGTCAAAACACCTAATGTTCAAACATAAGAAATAAAATTCTAAGTTTTAATAAATTTCCATCAACTCATAAAAAGTTCAACCAAATCACAATTATGAGAAAGACACTTCATCTAAAGCATAAGAATAGTTTCAACACACAAAGTGAAGGCCAAACTCAAAAGTGCACACACAATAAAGGTTAGTCCAAACCACAAAGTCCAAAAAAGTTGAATTGAATGTCTCACACACATCAAAACACACAAAGTGAAAACATATAAAAATACCCAATGTCATAAGAAATAAAATTCAACATTTAAAAAAAGAAATCATCCAAGCCACAATAAGCTGAAAATAAATGCCGAAAAAACATGCACACTTATTGAAAGCCAAAATTCTCACTTCAAAAACACAAATTAAATTCTAAAGATCAAAGATTAAATTAAAATCACAAAAACATAACAGAAACCATCAAATCAAACAAAATGAATGCCAAAATTTTAGTTAAGCTTCATCCAAACCATAAGATGTTCTAAAAAACTACCAAGTTTGCACTAAATACCAAGTTCACACTCTAAAAAACATAAATTAAATGTGAATATAACTCACACAACACTTCAAAGAATATAAATTGCATTGTTCTCTACGCCTCTAAACACAGAAACATAATGAATTTTAAAGTTCAACAAACACACTTCATCCAAGCCTCAATAAGGATGTAGAAAGTAAATGCCAAACTTAAAATCACATAATATATGCCAAAATTCTCACTTCGAAAAATACAAATAAAATTCCAATCATTCCACTAACCAAAGCACAAAAAGTAAATGCCATAGTTAATTCACACAACACTTCAAACAATTTGAATCGAATGTCTCACACACATCAAAACACACAAAGTGAAAACACATATAAAAACACCCAATGTTCAAACATAAGAAATAAAATTCAAAGTTTTAAAAAAATTCCATGAATCCATAAAAAGTTTGCTCATCCAAACCACAATTATGAGACACACAATTCATCTGAAAGCATAAGAATAATTTCAAAACACAATGTGAAGGCCAAACTCAAAAGCACACACAGAATAAAGGTCGGTCCAAACCACAAAGTCCAAACAAATCGAATTAAATGTCTCACACAAGTCAAAACACCTAATGTTCAAACATAAGAAATAAAATTCAAAGTTTTAAAAAAATTCGTCAACTAATAAAAAACTGTCTGACCAAGTCACAATTATGAGAAACACACTTCATCTAAAGCATAAGAATAGTTTCAACACACAAAGTGAAGGACAAACTCAAAAGTGGACACTTCATAAAGGTTAGTCCAAACCACAAATTCCAAAATAGTTGAATTGAATGTCTCACACACATCAAAACACACAAAGTTAAAACATATAAAAACATCCAATGTTCAAATCTAAGAAATAAAATTCAAAGTTAAAAAAAAAAATCATCCAATCCACAACAATAAGTTGAAAATGAATGCCAAAAAAATATGCACACTTACTCAAAGCCAAATTCTCACTTCAAAAAACACAAATTAAATTCCAAAGATCAAAGATCAAATTAAAATCAGAAAAACTTAACTCAAAAACAATCAATCAAATAAAATGAATGTCAAAATTTTAGTTACATTTCATCCAAACAATAAGAAGTTCTAAAAAGATACAAAGTTTACACTAAATACTTTGTCTAAAGCATAAGAAATAGTTTACACACACACAAAGAGCTCAAATTTTAAAGTTCACAAAGTAAGCCAATAATCCTCACACTCTAAAAAAACATAAATTAAATGTGAAATTTAACTCACACAACACTTTTGCCATTAAGGGCGTGGTATGGTGGTTAAGTTGCTCGGTTGTAGTGGCGGCCACTAGGGTTTAAACCCCTGCTGGGCCAATGAGCTCATAGGCTTTACGCCTTCACTGGGCTAACGAGCTTGCAGGTTTGAACCTGTAGTGTTAATGCAAGTGTTCATGCTAAGGGATGAGGTCCCCCATGTTGTGGCCTCACCGATTCATAGCTCCGGGCAAAAGTGTTCTCGTGGAGGCGAAGGGCGTGTCGTGCCAGCGTCATTGGTCACTTTAAAAAGTTTACCAAGCGCATTATCTTTAAGAAAAACTCACACAACACTTCAAAGAATATAAATTGCAGTACTCTACACCTCTAAACACTCAAACGTAGCGATTTCAAAGTTAAAAAAAACACTTCATCCAAGCCTCAATAAGGATGTAGATAGTAAATGCCAAACATAAAACCACATAATGAATGCCAAGATTCTCACTACGAAAAAATATAAATTAAATTCTAATGGTCCCACTATAAAAGTACAATAAATAAATGTCACAGTTAACTCACACAACACTTCAAACAATTAGAATTGAATGTCTCAATCACATCAAAACACAAAGTGAAAACACATATAAAAACACCCAATGTTCAAACATAAGAAAAAAATTTCAAAGTTCAATAAAAAATCCATGAATCCTTCAAAAGTTGTTCATCCAAACCATAATTATGAGAAACACAATTCATCTAAAACATAAGAATAGTTTCAAAACACAAAGTGAAGGCCAAACCCAAAAGCACACACATAATAAAGGTCAATCCAAGCCACAAAGTCCATACAATTCAAATTGAATATCTCACACACGTCAAAACACCTAATGTTCAAACATAAGAAATGAAATTCAAAGTTTTAGAAAAATTCCATCAACTCATAAAAAGTTGTTCACATCTTGTTGGTTCCCAAATCAGCAAACATCAAACTCTAAAGATTTGCCACTTCTTACGCTCTAGTTTAATGGAAGATTTGGCCAACAAAGATGGGAGATTGTTTGCACTTGTCTCCCCTTCACTTTAGGTTTTGCTGCACCTGGGAGGGTATTCCCTTATTTAAAACCAAATGATTTATATTTGACTACTTTAGGCATAATGCTCTCAGGTATGCACCAAGATTTGTTGGATAAACCCTAGACTGACAATGTTCTTGGACTATCACACTGGTTAATTCTAAGAGCATGCAACTACAACCCTACTCCTAAAACCTAAATGATTGAGATTTTGACATGATTTTACTTTATATGTTTTGGTTGCAAGACTAGGATTTGAACCATGAAATCTTTCTAACTTGTGACTGGTGCCTATCTTAGGATGTAGAGTCAAATTTTAACATGCAATTATTCCAAACAACAATATAGACATACAACTTCAGAGGGTTCACTAGTTTATGCTTTATAGAAACACCCAAGAATAGGTATTCATGCTAACTCTAATTATAAATATCCCTATCATAAAACATTTTTCACCATATTTGACCTAAAACATTTAATCTATTCCTTAAACAAAAGTAAGAGATCAAATATGCAATACAACAAGTGTCCATTCAAGAACTTAGACAACCCTTGGCTATCTAGTTCAAAAGAAAAATGCAAATAACAATGGAGAAAGTTAACAAAAACACATGCATATAGAATTACTCATATATTGCAACTTGAGACTGATAGACAACTGATGAAAATGACATTCAACATGAAAACTGAAACTTACAGCACAAAGATGGGGCAGCCTGTCAAAGCATGTATTTCATTCCAAAGCTCAAATATCCAATCTTCAACAACACAAAATGAAAGCCCAGTAGTTTTCTTATAGGATCAAACATGTTGCCCTAAAATTTATTACATTCTGGAGGTAGGTGAGACTTTTTCCATTACAATTTTCCCTCCAAAATGCATTGGGAATAAAAAATTAATACATTAAAAGAGGAGAAGGAAAATGAATAAAATATGCTTTAATATCCCTCTTTTATTTTTTTTACATTTTTTACTCATCCCCCAATTTGAACGGTAGTAGATGGAGACTTCATTCCTCTTCACAGATGCAGAATGAACCCTGGCTCTCATTCTTCAGCTTCTCCATAGCATTTTTCCATAGAAAGACCATCACAACAACATCCAATTCTGATCTTTCCCCAAACCAAACATCTCTAGGTCATTTTTGACAGAGGAGGGGCATTTTGGCCATTGTGGCACTCTGAAATCATTTCAAACACCCAAAAAAACATTCGCCAATGCATGAGGAATGGTTGTGGGAAGATTTTGCAGCCTGAAACAATAATTTTGGGCCAAAAAAATGCCTTCAAAAAAGTGCCTGAGACCAAAAAATGTGATTGACAGCATTGACAACACTAAAACCCACCAGTAGCAGCCAAAAACTTATCAAAATCGCCATAAAAACAAAGGAAGCAGCTTACTTTCACCTACAAAAGGGAGAGGACCTTACAATGCCCTGCGATGCGCATTTTGCACCATCCCAGGGGGCTGAGGAGAGGCAAGAGGGAGGGTTGCAATGGTGCACTAAGCACCAACGCAGCTCTCATTTCACTTCATAAACTTTTACATGCCTTTCCCTATGACATTTGACTTTTCTTATCAAGTTGAAACTTCTTTTTTTAAAATGCCCCCCTCTAATATTTAATTTTTATATTGCATTTTTAAACTTTGAAACTTATGCAATTTTTAATTTCTTCCTCCAGGTGTTTGGCGCATTTCCACTGCAGGCAAACCGGGCATCCGACGATCATGAAAATTTGCACAGGTGCATTATCAATTATTTTAAGCAAACTCATTTCCTCAGAATTCACTTCGTCACCCAAATTTAGGCACTTGCTTTGTAAACTGACCCACAGGACAAGTTTGATGTAACTGGAATGCATTAAAATAATGCATCATATGGTATCTTATTTTGATGAAATTGGAATTGGAGATGTTTGAGACCAAATCAGCAACTGGGTCAGCCTCAAAATTGCCAGATTTCAAAATTTTCAGAAAGCCAATTTTAACCCAGTCTCAGTCAGAAAATAATTAAAAGACCGATCAGAACTTGTCCTAGAAGCATGAAATTGAGCAGGCGTGTAACCATATGTGCCAGAAAAACATCTTGCCAAACGGATTTGCGAGATAATTTCTGAGTTGAAAATTTTTAATTGACGAAGGTGGCCTCCAGGATAGATTGAGCAGCTTGTCGACCAAGCCTTTGTTGACATGTCGAAAAAATATTGGCACATCAAATTTACGAAATTTGAGGGTGCCACCACATCTAAAGCATAAGAATAGTTTCAACACACAAAGTGAAGGCCAAACTCAAAAGCACATAAAGGTCCAAACCACAAAGCCCCCAAAAGTTGAATTGAATGTCTCACACACATCAAAACACACAATGTGAAAACATATAAAAACACCCAATGTTCAAACATAAGAAATAAAATCTAAAGTTTTAAAAAAAATCCAACAACCAATAAAAAGTTGTTCATCCAAACCACAATTATGAGAAACATACCTCATCTAAAGTATAACAATAGTTTCAACACACAAAGTAAAGGCTGAACTCAAAATCACACACATAACAAAGGTCAAAGTCTAAACCATAGTAAGAAGTCAAAGTTAGACAATATCCAACACACAATGAAGCCAAACTCAAGTCCATATACACACTATGAAGGTCAAGGTTCAAACACACTTCAAAATTATCAGATGCTCAATGTTCAAACACAAAAAACATACAAAATGAAGGGCATATTACATATACTTCATCAACACTACATATTCATTTAAACCATACAAAATACACACCATAAAAATTCTACCATGTATTCAACACACATATGAGAAACACACTTCATCTAAAGCATAAGAATAGTTTCAACACACAAAGTGAAGGCAAAACTCAAAAGCACATGCATAATAAAGGTCAAAGTCCAAACCACAATAAGAAGTCAAAGTTAGACAACTTCTAACACATAATGAAGCCAAACTCAAATACAAACACAGACTTCCAAATGATAGGATGCTTAGGGTTCAAACACAAAAAAACACACAAAATGAAGGGCAAAGCACATATACTTCATCAACACACTTCATCTTCTTTCAAACCATACAAAATACACACCATAAAAAATCTAGCATGTATTCAACATACCATATGAGAAACACACTTCATCTAAAGATGTATAAGAATAGTTTCAACACACAAAGTGAAGGCCAAACTCAAAAGCACATACATAGTAAAGGTCAAAGTCCAAACCACAATAAGAAGTCAAAGTTAGATAATATCCAACACACAATGAAGCCAAATTCAAGTCCACATACACACTATGAAGGTCAAGGATCAAACACACTTCCAAATGATACGATGCTCAGGGTTCAAACACAAAAAACATACAAAATGAAGGGAAAGTACATTTACTTCATCAACACACTTCATCTTCATTCAAACCATACAAAATACACATCATAAAAAGTCTACCATGTATTCAACACACATATGAGAAACACACTTCATCTAAAGCATAAGATTAGTTTCAACACACAAAGTGAAGGACAAACTCAAAAGCACACACATAACAAAGGTCAAAGTCCAAACCACAATAAGAAGTCAAAGTTAGACAATATCAAACACATAATGAAGCCAAACTCAAGTATGCATACACACTATGAAGGTCAAGGTTCAAACATAATTCCAAATGATAGGATTATCAAGGTTCAAACATAAAAAACATACAAAATGAAGGTCAAAGCACATATACTTCATCAACACACTTCATCTTCATTCAAACCATACAAAATACACATCATAAAAAGTCATGTATTCAAGACACATATAAACAAACACACGTCATCTAAAGCATAAGAATAGTTTCAACACACAAAGTTAAGGCCAAACTCAAAGGCACACACATATAAAGGTCAAAGTCCAAACCACAATAAGAAGTCAAAGTTAGATAATATCCAACACACAATGAAGCCAAATTCAAGTCCACGTACAGACTATGAAGGTCAAGGTTCAAACAAACTTCCAAATGATAGGATGCTCAAGGTTCAAACACAAAAAACATACAAAATGAAAGGAAAAGTACATATACTTCATCAACACACTTCATCTTCATTCAAACCATACAAAATAGACATCATAAAAAGTCTACCATGTATTCAACACACATATGAGAAACACATGTCATCTAAAGCATAAAAATAGTTTCAACACACAAAGTGAAGGACAAACTCAAAAGCACACACATAACAAAGGTCAAAGTCCAAACCACAATAAGAAGTCAAAGTTAGACAATATCAAACACATAATGAAGCCAAACTCAAGTATGCATACTGTTGATGCTCAGAATTGCGCTATTTCCAACACCAACATGGGAAACTCTGAAACGTGGGAATGCTTTTCAGAGTGACCTCCAGATTTTAAAGAAGCTGGCTCTTCTTTATCTCAAAATGTGTTTGGGAAAAAGGGGAGGAATGAAACAGAATCACAAATGTAACTAAGAAGGAAACTAAAATTATGGCGATGCGCCTGAATGTAATTTTGTATCTCAACACTTAAGTATAGTGAAACTATTTTAAGATTCAGTCACATTTAAAGAGCAAAATGCATGATCAATGTAACGGATTAAAAATGAATAGAATCAAAGGCTCACAAATCAGAATGCTCTGTAATAACACAGAAAATATTAGCAAAGGCACATAACTCTGTCTTTATTAATGTTCAAGTTACATAAAAGGCACAGAATCATGCACAGTTATACAAACTTTCTGAATCAAGAAAACAGAACAAAGACAAATGATATTACTAGCCACTACAAAAGATCCTCAAACTTCTCTAACAATCTGTGATGCAGAAAATCTCTCTCTCTTCGATGATTTCTGGTGCGGTGATCTGAACCCATACTTATAGCATGCAACTGGCCCAAAGATTGCCTGCATGATCAAATCCCAACGGCCTAACCGAACTGGCGGTTAACTGAAAGTGTCTGACAGAGGATCTCCTGCGAATTAGAAATGGTTAGCCACTCTGCAAATTTGTTGGCCGCAACAGATACACGTAACCCCACATATTTGAATCGGAGAGAGATGCGTGGCAGCTTTCTGATAGTCTTTGCGACTATAAACCCTTGAAACAGCTGGCACTCATGCGTGCCTCTTTCTAGAAACTCCATCTTTCCAGATCAATTAGAAACAAACACCTGGCATCCTCCGCACAACTCACTTAAGAAACTACTTCTTCCTCAGGAAATACCGGATTCTGACACTTGGCAGCGTTCGCGGCCCTTCCAAAAACACATGGCGCTTTCTACTTTATTCTGAGTCTTTACTGTGGCTCATACTAAGAGTGCTCAGGCTCCGCCATTTGTCACGGTCCGGTGAACTTTGAGGCTCAAGAAACATTAAAAACGGGACCCACCATACAGCCTGCGCTTGAGCAGCTTCAAAAAGAAAAGGGACACATGGTGCCTTCCGTTAAATACAAGAGACTGTGGACGTGGCGGCTTCCGCTGCTATCTAAGAAATTTTAGAAACTTTACAAAACCTCCGCGGACGTTGCCATGTGGCGCTCTCCGCGCAACTCCAAGAAACTTTATAGAAACATTACAGCTTTATAAGGATCACGCGGATGGTGACAGATGTCACACTCCGCTGAAGCTACAAGAAACTAGCGGGGCCCACCATACAGTCTCTCACTTAGCGCTGAAAACAAAAGGAACCTACGGAAGACGACACTTGGAGCCTTCCGCTGCAACTTTATGGGACACGCAGCACCTTCCGTGAAACTTCAGCAAACTTTATAAACACTCTCCGCTTCTGCCACTTGGCACCTTCTGTGCTCACCAAAACTCTAAAAGGGGCCCACTTCTTTAAAAGAAACATTCAACATGAACATTTGAAACTTTAACGAAACTTAAACGGGTGCCGACACCTGGCGGCTTCCGCCTCACTGCAAAAAATACGTGGCACTCTCCGCTGAAGTTACAGGAAACTTTAAGAAAGAACCATGGCTGCTGACACGTGGTGGTTTCCGCCGCACCGAGAGAAACTTAAAAAGGGGGGCCTGCCAGACTTTCTTTACAAAAGGGCTTTGCAACTTATAAACAGATCCTCGGATGCCAACACTTGGCGAATTCCGCAGGACTCAAAAGGAACGCGTGGCAGCTTCCGCGGAACCCTCAGCAATTGTATAACATATCTCCGGTACTGACACATGGCAACTTCCGCTAAACTCCGGGACTTATCAAAATTTTCAAAAAAAGAAAACCCTCGTGCCCGCGCTGTGTCGAAAACGTTGCTACAAAACTGAAACACTCAGAAACAAAAATTGGACCCGCACTGCTGAAACTCAAAATCAACAATGTAGAGTATTTTACTCTACAGTTCATGGTGACCCCAAGGACTTTTGAGCCTGCTCAAAAAGAATCCCCAAAAATGTATCTATACAGTAAACTTATAATTTCTGCAAGGCCGTCTGATACACAGACCACTCAGCATCAGATAAACCTTGTTTATTCTGCAAGTCCTGGAAGGCCAAATCCAGATTGATCATGTCTTTATGTGAAAAGCTTTGTAAAACATGAACTGCTGCCTTCAATTGGAAATCAAGCTGGGCCATAGGAATCAAAACAGCTTCCACTTCTGTCACGGATGAGGCATCTATTAGGCCCTGGAAAACTGATTGATCATTCTGGCTGGCCAGCAACAGAGGTTTGATTTCATCAACCATTAGGACTGTGTTACTATCAGGAAAAGGAGAAGGAAGGCCCAACTGCACCAAGTCTTCTATATGTTTCTTCATGTCCTTTACTCCCTCCTTTACCACATCCAAGAGCTCCTGGCATGTAATTGCAGCAGTATTACAACTCAGAACCTCGTTCACCCATTTGGCAGCAATCATTCTGTCATTGATCCCTGCTACTGACAAAGTCTCATCAGATGTGTCATAAAGTTTTCCCAGCAGCAATTGAGAATCAGAAACTCTCATGGACACAATGGACAGAGTGGTCTGAACTGAGGTCTCCACCTTTTCACATAGTTGCTGAGCATGTAGCAGGAAGGTTAAAAAGGGTCTGAGTTGGATCATCTCCTTAGAGATTCTTGCCCATACAGACGCATATAACTCCTTGACCAAATTTAAAACTCCTGCATTTTGTGGCCTATTAGCCAATTCAAGGGTCAATTGCTTGGCTGTTTGATGCTCACAATTGCGTTGTTTCCAACACCAACACATACACACTATGAAGGTCAAGGTTCAAACATAATTCCAAATGATAGGATTATCAAGGTTCAACCATAAAAAACATACAAAATGAAGGTCAAAGCACATATACTTCATCAACACACTTCATCTTCATTCAAACCATACAAAATACACATCATAAAAAGTCTACCATGTATTCAACACACATATGAGAAACACACGTCATCTAGAGCATAAGAATAGTTTCAACACATAATGTGAAGGCCAAACTCAAAAGCAGACACATAATAAAGGTCAAAGTCCAAACCACAATAAGAAGTCAATGTTAGACAATATCCAACACATAATGAAGCCAAACTCAAGTCCACATATACACTATGGAGATCAAGGTTTAAACACACTTCCAAATGATAGGATGCTCAAGGTTCAAACACAAAAAACATACGATGAAGGGAAAAGTACATATACTTCATCAATAGACTTCATCTTCTTTCAAACTATTCAAAATATACACCATAAAAAGTCTACCATGTATTCAACACACATATGAGAAACACACTTCATCTAAAGAATAATAATAGTTTCAACATCTAAAGTGAAGTCCAAACTAAAAAGCACACACATAATAAAGGTCAAAGTCCAATTCACAATAATAAGTCAAAGCTAGACAATATCCAACACACAATGAAGTAAAACTCAAGTCCACATACACACTACGAAGATCAAGGTTCAAACACACTTACAAATATTAGGATGCTCAAGGTTCAAACATAAAAAACATACAAAATAAAGGGCAAAGTACATATACTTCAATCAACATACTTCATCTTCATTCAAACCATACAAAATACACACCATAAAAAGTCTACCATGTATTCAACACACATATGAGAAACACGGTTCATCTAAAGCATAAGAATAGTTTCAACACACAAAGTGAAGGCAAAACTCAAAAGCACACACATAATAAAGGTCAAAGCCCAAACCACAATAAGAAGTCAAAGATAGACAATATCCAACACACAATGAATCCAAACTCAAGTCCACATACACACTATGAAGATCAAGGTTTAAACACACTTCCAAATAATAGTATGCTCAAGGTTCAAACACAAAAAATATACAAAATGAAGAGCAAAGTACCACTACAACAAAACAGGCAATTAGTGCCTAAAATATCACCAAAATTTAGTGCATTTGAGTCCATGAATTAGACACTTCTGTCGGTGCCAAACTTGGCACCCAATTGCATTTGACTTTTGTGCCGTATTTAGCGCCAGGTTTAGCACCAGTTATAATGCCAGGTTTAGTGTCAAGATTAGCGTCAGATTTTAGTGCTAGGTTTAGCGCCAGATTTTGTTGCTTCCAATTTGGCTTTTGATTCTGCTTTTGGTTTTGCTTCTTGTGTTGGTTCCAAGTTTGCTTTCAGTTTTGCTTCTAGTTGTAGTTCTAGTTTTGCTTCCAGGTTTGCTTCTAGGTTTGCTTCCAATTTTGCTTCCACTGTTGCTTCCAATTTTTCTTCTAGTTTTGCTTCCAGGTTGGCTTTTAGTTTTGCTTCCATTTTTGCTTCCAATTTTAATTCTTGTTTTGCTTCCAGTTTTGCTTTCAATTTTGCTTCTGGTTTTGCTTCCTGTTTTGCTTCCAATTTTCTTCCTGGTTTTCTTCTAGTTTTGCTTCGAGTTTTCCTTCTAGTTTTGCTTCAAATTTTGCTTCTAGTTTCACTTCCAATTTTTCTTCTGGTTTTGCTTCCAGTTTGGCTTCCAATTTTGCGTTCGTTTTTGCTTCTGGTTTTGCTTCCAATTTTGCTTCTAGTTTTTCTTCCACTGTTGCTTCCAATTTTGCTTCTGGTTTTGCTTTCAATTTTGCTTCCGATATAACATCACTTGTTGCTTCCAATTTTGCTTCCATTTTTGTGTCTTTTGTTGCTTCTAATATGGCTACTATTATTGTGTCTTTTGTTGCTTCTAAAATTGCTTCCATTATTACTTTTTTGTTTGCTACCTGAATTGCTTCTATTTTTGCTTCCTAGATAATGCCAAGTTTTGCTTCCAAGATTGCTTCTAGTTTGGCTTCCATTGTTGTTTCATTTTTTGCTTCTAAAAATGCTTCTTGTTTTGCTTACATTTATTAATTTAATATGTTTTATTTCAATTTAATTAGTTAAATATATCATGCCTCTTAAATAACTCATATGATTATAGATTAAGTAATTTAATTATTTAACTCATATGATTAAATAACAAGATAATTATTATAACATAATCATCATCTATAATTAAAACAAGTGAGTCGAATATCTATAATTTAATTGAATTTGACAACATCCATCCTGAGCAGTAAATCAAAATCATCATACGTAATAAATATCCATCGAAAAATCATCGGCCACTTTCAATATATATAAATTGACAAGTCAATACTGGTAAGATTATCATCATATATAACTAAAACAAGTGAAAGTCAAATATGCCAGTAGATCAATAACATGTCAAAATGATACATGGACAAATGATATAAGTAAAAATGATAAATTATGTAACTCAAAATGGTACAAGTCAAGATGATACATGTCCAAATGATATAAGTCAAAATGATACATAAATTTATGATACAACTCATTAATATGGTACTGCAGGCCGTGAAAATGATACATATGATAGTGACCATGAAAAGAGGCATCATAACGATATATCAACAATGATCCATGATGCAGTCTATATGATCATGAATGTCACTGGCTACTACCAACAACTGCCTCATTATCATCATCACCATCATGATGATCATCATCATCGGCCTCGGTGTCTTCTGTATCTGCGTCATCATCATCCTCTGCCATGTGATCTGTACCAAAACCAACATAATCTGGATCTCTATCATGAGGATCATCTTGATCTGCTAGAAGACTCGTGTTCTGCAAACAAAAAATATTTAAAATGAAAAGTTATTATTTATTTCATGAAATAATTTATTTTTCTGTTATATATATGATATTACAACATATGAAACAAAACCATAATCATATTACATCATATCAAAGTGCACATACCATAATAAAATTTCAAAAAGTTACAGCTAATATGTCATTCCAATGATGTAAAACATGCAACAATTCTAATAAACATTACTAAAGATCATAAAAAAATTTGTTATAAATTTAACTATCAACTATAAATTCTATTACATAACCTTAAGTTCCACAAATTACTTGGTCCATGTATGTTCTTTTTCACTATTAATCTAATAACTTGCATTAGGGTAAGTGCGTGCAAAAAGATGGAGGGCCAAAAAGTGGCCAAATTATTTTTTAAAAAAATAATACAAAACACGAGCACGTTATAACGCACTCGCGTTATGGCTTAGTAATGACGAGCCTAAGGCTCGTCAAAACCAAGCTATAACGCGAGCGCGTTTTGACTTGCTATAAATAAAAAAAATATTTCTATCTCATTTCATTTCTTTCTTCTCCTTTATGCCCGCGGCCTGCAAACCCTAGAAAGCATGCTCGCGTTTTGCAAAACTCAATTCAACACAAAAACCTTATCGATTCATCGCCAAAATGCCACCACAACGTCAAGCACGCCAAAGGAGTGAGTTATATTTGTTTTTTTGTTTGAATTTGTTTTGTAAATAGGTAGGTTTGAGTTGATTTTTGATGTATATTTTGTTAATTGTCAGGAAATGTTAATGCACCTCCTCCTCCTCAAAATCTACAAAATCCTGAGGAGGAAATACCTGCAGAACAACAACCTCCTCCATCCATTCCTCGACATGCCCCTGGAACACAAGAAAATATAATGGGGCAAATTGAAAACAACAAAAAGGAAATTGAAGATATAATTGCAAGGTTGAAAGATCCTTCCACTTCAACCTTGCATAGGTCCAAGCTTGCTGAATCTCTTGAATCTATGTTATCAAATGTAGATTCAATTAGCAAGCAAATAACTAGTTGGACGGATAAGAGGAGAGAGTTTAGAGATTATTATGCAGACAAGCTGTCATACCAAGATGTGAAAAAATTACAAATCACAAAATTAGACTTGTGTTCGATTTTCACAAACCCACAAACAAATCAACCTCCACACATTACATGCATGAGATTCCCTATCCATTGGTGCAATAACCAAATGATAAGGGACAATTTTGGGCAGAGGTGGTGGATGGTTTTTGACCATCCTCCATGCAATAATAATGAGGTCCCGCAATACTTTTTGAGGAAACTCTACTGTGAGTTTGTCCTCAATAAAGTGCCAAACTATTTTTATATGCGGGACTTCCAGGGTAGAGGTGGGGGGTCATCACTAGATAGACCAGGGGCACGTCTTGACCCACATCAGGTAGTGAGATGAGTAATCAGCAAACCAGCCCACGAGCATGTTTCTATCCCTTCCATTGTGAAGGAGAGTGTTGAGGTCAATACACTTCAGTCCATTAGTGCCTTGACCCAGAGCATCATAGAGCATGCCAGTCTTGTAGCATAGAGTGGGTTGGGAGATAGTGCGAGGAGTAGGGTCCCACCCCATACTTGTCAGACTTGCAGGTCAGCCTGTGGTTATGACCCCATGGATAGTCAGGACGCAGGTGCACAGGCTACATCTGTAGCTGAGCAAATGGTGATGATAGATACCCTCCTGAGTGAGACTTTCGGCCTTGATACTCAAGTAAATATTAGCAAGTTTATTGAATTTAATTTATTAAATTTCATTTTTGAAATGCAAGATTAACTAATTTAAATTGATGATTTTAATAAAATTTTAGGGTCATAGCGTCGATACAGTTTTCAGTGGTTCGCCACTTGCATTTTACACTAGATCATCTACTGTCGGGGTATGTAACTAGTAAACAATTATAAATATTACATGTGAATAGCATCATTATATGAATGGTATTCTAATATCGAATTTTAGATGTTGAATAGGTTAATATTGTAGATTTCACGGCAACACCTGCCAGCGGTGGTGGACTTCAAAGCTTTACGGAGGTAATAAAATAAATAGTTTAATGAATGAATTGTACTTACTAGATTTTTGTATGTGACTTGTGTGCTTTATTGTGTGTACTTCCATGTTTAGATGAACGTGTGTGTATGTTAGGAGCCATGATTTGCATCACTATTATAGTTTTCGTAATTGAATAATGTTGTTTTATTTCCAGATGATGCAGGCTGCAGAGACACCTCCCCATGTTCAGAGGGCAATGGAGCATGGTGTGGCCTCTGCGATTCATAGCTCCATGGCATTGACAGGGGTATGAGGCAGATTAGTAAATTTCAATTTACATTCATTGTTATAGTTGTCTATTTTTGAAAAATCAAAAGATTATTGATTTGAAGTTTAATTTCTATCTGGATGGTTTCTATAGGAAATGACATCACCAGGGCCTATTCCTGCTACTAAGGCAAGTGAGGAGACAGATTATATGTTAGCGATAAGTGATTATTTTGTTAAATGTTTCATTTTTTATAACATGTAATTTCTATATATTAATGTCTATACTTTTTATTGTAACAGCTAAAGATGCAGGAAGAACTAAATAGGAGGAGTAGCCCTCGGGTTCATAGTAGACCACCCACTTGCGTGTCTCCATCCCCTAGAAGATCAAAGGCTGCTCGTGATCTATTCTCTTCACCAGCCAGAGGGGAATGACTTTTTATTGTGTTCCTTTGTTGTATGCCTATATGGCATTCTTGTAAGCCTATATGGCTATTTTGTATATATGTTATACTTATATCGACAGATATTGATGTATGCCTATATAGATATTTGGTTAATACAAATCTTTTTTATTGATGGCATCCATGCTTGCATTATAAATCCATGTTTGAATGGATATTTGTAGATGGCTACTTCAAATATTTAAAGTCCAATAGTATTACATAGGATGTTTGTTGATCCAATAAGCGAGCTATTGTTATTCAAGTATCACCTAAACCTCATTTTGGAACTAAAAGATAAAAGTTATATTTAAAAAAAAAATGAATCATCATGTTGAACAGAAAATATTAATATTCTTTATGAGTAGCATAGAATGTCAACTATATGCAATACAAAAAAAATGAATCATCATGTTATTCTTTATGTTTGAGATCCTAAAAATGACTAAGTCTGGTAGCCTAATATCTTGAAACACTAGGATGAATATCCAAGTCATTAGGATGATTGTGCCTTGAGAAAAAATCATTAAGATGAGCACCTAAAGGAGACTTTCTTAAACATTCAAACATTGAGCAACAAGCATGAAGGGTTAAGGCACAATTTGCAACTCATAAAGCCTCAAAAGGGCGCCCAACTTAGAGAGAGCATTCATTTAAGACGAGGCACCCATTGACACCTGTTCCACCATAAAAGTGCACCTAAGGTGGAAGGAGAACAAGCCTCTAGTAAGTGAAGCGCACCTATTGTCTAAACCACTTCATTATGGCACCCTAGCATGAGGAGGAGTATATAAGTCAATAGGAAATGGCGCCTAGAATGCAAATGAAGGACTAAGTGGCATTTTCAATAAGCATCAGTTCACCTTGAGCTTTCAATAAATACATCAAATTGAGCCCCATAAGCCTAGGTGCCCTTTGCCTTCAAAAGAACCTTGTATCGATGTCAAGAGTTGGTCGTATCGGCGTATCGGCAGACCTTGGTTAGGCTTCGCCAATAGTGGTCTATCTTGCCGACGAGTGTGGTTCGAAGTTGAAGACATCGGTGTATCAGAAGATAATCCCATCGGCGCATGGAAAGAGCAGTTGAGAGCTTCGTTGATGAAGGGGGTCACACCGACAGTCAAAATCCATTGGTGTATTGGCCCAATGAGATTAGAGTTCACCGATGTTTGGAGTCTCACTGACAGGTGTGGTCCGAAGGTTTTCATTGGTGAGATCGGTGTGTCAGTAGAAGAGTTTTTAAGTGTGCCGATGGTATTAAGTCCTACCGATAGGTGAGGGACTTAGAGTCTCGTATCGGAGTGACAAAGACATCGGTGTGAAAGGATATAAAGTCACCGATAGTGGTTTGTCTGACCGATAAGAATCAATGATGGGATGTTTGTCAGAAGTGAAATCAAACGGAGTCATGGTGGCATCGGCCTATCGACTGATAAAATTTTAAGCTCGTCGATGGTATGTTGTCTCGCCAATAGTGAGTTCAAAGGTTCAAAAGTTGATAATTCTATGCTTCCACTGTGTGCTCTGCATCAGACACTCATCCCTACTATAGTCTAGCATTCTCTAGTTGTGTTCTCCCCTTTATTTTTGTGAACGCCTCTGGAAGTAATGTTGAGTTACTTGTGATGTCCTTATTGACTGGTGTTGTTTTGGATTCATGTGTAGTCCTTGTTCCTTATAGTCTATTGTCTACTTGATTGTTTATTGTAACTTATTGAACCACTATGATTTTGAATATTTAGATTTAGAGGGCATTAGACACCAAAACTTCTTGACCTTTAACAACCCAACCTAGAATCAATAGATTTTTGTCCATCCCAACTATTCTAGTCAAGACAAAGCATGTTGATTCTCATTCAATCCAAAGTTCATTAACAGGATTATCTTATCATAATATTTAGGGAAATGACCACCTAGATGGACAATGATGTGAGCTATCTATAAAGAAACTTGCAAGAAGTATAGGAGGCATGAGAATCCCTCCATGTTTTTTATCAAGTTAAATGATCTATGACACATCATGTATCATTAGAAAATATTCTCGAAGAGAAAGAAAGTGAAAATACTCAAAACAACCCATAACAAGGTGGAGAAGTTTAAAGGATGGAGGTTTCAACACTTTCCAACCTCATAGCCACACTAGTCCAATGGATCAGGATAATACTATCAAGCATCCACATACTAGTAAATAATCTTATCAAAAGTCACAGAGAAATTTCTAAGGACCATAGTGTTATCCCTATGACTTGACACATATTGCTTGTTTCATAAAGCAAAGGGACATGATATAAATATTGTTCTTATATGGAGCCTAATCAGACTCGGAGGTTAAATTTACCCAACTTTTATCAGCGTGGTTTTCCCCCAAATATTTTCCTACTAGTTTTGGTGCCTTGAAGTCTAAGTGCATGAAAATCATTCTGAGTTGGCAACCTAATCCAATGACTTGACACGGATCCCAAAACCACCTATTGGACCAATAGGATCTTAGGTGCTCACTTCATGCATTATGATTTATAGGCGCCAGTTTGATGCTCCATCACAAGGAAAGTGCGCCCACACTTGCAAGTGTTTTTCTTCAGGATCTAGGCGCCAGTTGAAGGTTGTAGTTGCCAAGAAGAGCGCCTAGAAAGAGGAAGTATTTTGGAGTCTCCAAAACACATCAAACACTTGACTAACAACAAGATAACTTTTTCCCAAGTTAGGCACTTCAAGAGGGAAGTTAAAACATGAATAAGCGCCAACTTGTCTAGGCGCAAACTTAAGCTTGTTGAGGATACACATGGCGCCCAACATTCCTTGGTGATTTCATGAACTTCAAATGCTCAGAACTATTCAAGGAATGCCCAATGCCCCTTCTTGATGATAGGCACCAAAATGAGGGCAGAATTGCACCTTGATGGCATTAGGCGCTATCTAGAGTATGCTACTCCATGGAAATGCACCTTCTTGCTTAGAGTAATTCAAACACTCCAAGATCTTCAGTGATCAATTCCCCAACTTATGAAATGTCCTTCATTTTAAAACACATTGTAATGCTCCAGAGAGATGACTATACCTAGGTGTCAATCTGGGTTAGAAATGCCTCCAAAGTGCGCCTTCTCTTTCAGAATGCAAAACAAGGTCCAAAGGTGCTAATAAACTGAAGCGCTTCTTTGGAAAAGTCCTGGAAGTTAAGATGCGCCTTGTCTTAATGAGGTGCAACTCTTGGGTAAGAAAGCTTGTAAAGTACACCTAACTTAGTGAAGAGGTTGATAACTTCTAAACCCTTCCTAGAACTTAGATTGCTTCAACTGAAGATCATCTTGCACCAATACATCACCAAACTTTCAATCACAAGATCAATTCAAACTTAGGCACTCATTAAGAGTCTTTCCAATGTTGGCGCATCTGAGAGGTTGAACTGGCAAGAGATGGCGCCTAGCTTCCTAGACCTTGTTTCAATATGTTTGAGTTCCAAAGTTGACTCAATGGTATCAAGATGGCGCCATAGAGTCTTTGGACTAGTTCCTTAGAGTTTCAAAAACATTTTGGCTCCTTGAAAATTCCTCCTACATGCTTGGGTGCCATTTCAAGGTCCTGGAACCATGATGTAGCGCCTTATTTCTTTAGGCACCCATTCATGATTGTGCAACTTGAGATTGGCACCTAGAGTGAATAGGCTTTCATCCTGACTTAATACACTGCCTCCTTCTGATGATTTTTGGGGCAGCAGAAAACCTTTCACCATGGGCAAATGTCTTAGAGATATAAAAAAATGAGAGAGGTTATTGTAGAGGCACTCTACATGATCGTGTTGCCTTAGACAAAATATTTCTAAGTGACACAGTTTTTGAGTAACATCTCGTCAAAGATTGCTGCCTTTTTACACTTTGGACTCTTCAGGGATATCATCGGTACAATGTAGCGGACTATTTCGACATGTTTGGGTGAAAAAAAGGACCATTCCTAGCGTAAATGTACCCATCCGAACGCGTTGGAATAGTCAGTTTGGTCACATCAAGAGTAGGACGAAAGTTACACCCCTTTGCAACTTTACACTACCTCCTTCTGACGATTTTTGGGGCAACAAAAAACCTTTCACCACGGGCAAATGCCTCAGAGATATAAAAAACTGAGAGAGGTTATTGTAGAAACACTCTACATGATCACGTTAACTCAGACATGATGTTTCTAAGTGACACAATTTTTGAGTAACATCTCATCAAAGATTGCTGCCTTTTTGCACTTTGGACTCTTTAGGGATATTGTCGGTACAATGTAGCTCGGACTGTTTCGACATGTTTGGATGAAAAATAGGACCATTCCTAGCGTAAATGTACCCATCCAGATGTGTTTGAATAGTTAGTTTGGTCACATCAGGAGCAGGGCAAAACTTACACCCCTTTGCAACTTTACACTGCCTCCTTTTGACGATTTTTTGGGGCAGCAGAAAACCTTTCACCATAGGCAAATGCCTCAGAGATATAAAAAACTGAGAGAGGTTATTGTAGAGGCACTCTACATGATCGCGTTGTCCCAGACAGAATGTTTCTAAGTGACATGATTTTTGAGTAACATCTCGTCAAAGATTTCTACCTTTTTGCACTTTGGACTCTTCAGGATATCGTCGGTACAATGTAGCTCGGACTATTTCGACATGTTTGGGTGAAAAAAAGGACCATGCCTAGCATAAATGTACCCATCTGGACGCGTTGGAATAGCCAGTTTGGTCACATCAAGAGCAGGACGAAAGTTACACCCCTTTGCAACTTTACATTGCCTCCTTCTAACGATTTTTGGGGCAGCAGAAAACCTTTCACCACGGGAAAATGCCTCAGAGATATAAAAAACTGAGAGAGATTATTGTAGAGGCACTCTACTTGATCGTGTTGCCTCAAACAAAATGTTTCTAAGTGACACAATTTTTGAGTAACATCTCATCAAAGATTGCTGCCTTTTTGCACTTTGGACTCTTCAGGGATATCATCGGTACAATGTAGCTCGGACTATTTCGACATGTTTGGGTGAAAAATAGGACCATGCCTAGCGTAAATGTACCCATCTGGATGCAATGGAATAGTCAGTTTGGTCACATCAGGAGCAGGACAAAAGTTACACCCCTTTGCAACTTTACACTGCCTCCTTCTGACGATTTTTGGGGCAGCAGAAAACCTTTCACCATGGGAAAATGCCTCAGAGATATAAAAAAATGAGAGAGGTTATTGTAGAGGCACTCTACATGATCGCGTTGCCTCAGACAAAATGTTTCTAAGTGACATGGTTTTCAAGTAACATCTCGTCAAAGATTGCTGCCTTTTTGCACTTTGGACTCTTTAGGGATATCATCGGTACAATGTAGCTCAGACTGTTTCGACATGTTTGGGTGGAAAAAAGGACCATGCCTAGCGTAAATGTACCCATCTGGACGCGTTGGAACAATCATTTTGGTCACATTAGGAGCAGGACGAAAGTTACACCCCTTTGCAACTTTACACTGCCTCCTTCTGACGATTTTTGGGGCAGTAGAAAACCTTTCACCACGGGCAAATGCCTCAGAGATATAAAAAACTGAGAGAGTTTATTGTAGAGGCACTCTATGTGATCATGTTGCCTTAGACAGAATGTTTCTAAGTGACACAAGTTTTGAGTAACATCTCATCAAAGATTGCTGCCTTTTTGCACTTTGGACTCTTTAGGGATATCGTCGGTACAATGTAGCTCGGACTATTTCGACATGTTTGGGTGAAAAATAGGACCATGCCTAGCGTAAATGTACCCATCCCGACACGTTGGAACAGTCAGTTTGGTTGCATCAGGAGCAGGACACCAAAAATGCATAACATGATGATGTAAAAATGTGTATATGTGTATAAATGCAGCAAGAAATTAAAAAAAGACAAACCTTACAAATTAATGTGCATACTTACAACTCAATGTAACATGACTTTACAAAATCAATGTGAATACTTACAAATTAATCTAATGAACCATCTGAAGAGAATTAATGTCTCAAGTTACTGCTTGGAACTTCATTCATTCATTCGTTGGTTTTCATCATCGTTCATCGGCAAAGGTTAAACTGTCGGTGAACTCTTGAACTTCGTTCATCGGGTTCAATGGTTCATCAGGTTCAATGGTTCAACCTTTATGCATTAGATACTTTAGTGAAGGTTTGAACTTCGTAAGTCAGGTTCATCAGGTTCAATGGTTCAACTGATATGCCTTGGATACTTCGGTGAAGGTTTGAACTTTGTCCGACAGGTTCTGTGGTTCAATGGTTCCACAGGTTCAATGGTTCAACCGATGGTTCGATGGTTCCACAGGTTCAATGGTTCAACCGATGGAGATTGAAGGTTTGGACATCGGTAAGAAAATTATCATCAATGATGTTTAGAGATATCTCTTTGACTACTAGTGTCTTTCCGATGGACGGCGAATGGTAAACTCGTTGGTCTAGTCAACATGTGTCGACAGTCAATGTTCTTTTGGGTGTGTATATATATTACTGCTACGCCTGATGTTTGATGCATGTGGGACTAACGTTTCTCACAAATATGTGAACTGTCAGACGATAATTACGCAACGGTTGGGACAACGATGCTGAGTCAGTTGAAACAAGCAGTTAGGGTAGAAGTGAAAATGGTTTTTTATTTGCTCTTGAAGGCTGTGGTTTTTATACAGATTTGGAGGGCTCGTCATGATTGATGAAACGATTCAATTATATAGTTTTTCTGTAGATGTACAGATGTAAGAAAATAGTTTTTTTGTATAATGGTAGAGAATCGACACCTGAGCAATTGAGCTAGGATCTTTATTGTAACTATTCAGTTTACTGTAATAAAGATAGTCTCTCTTATGGTGGTGGGTTTTTTTTTACCTGAAAGGGTTTTCCCACGTAAATCTGGTGTCATTCTTTGTTGTCTCGATTATTTATTCTATTTTTCTGGTGTGTTTATCTGTAGTTTTTAAATTGAAATTTACATGTCTGCATTATCCCCTTTGAATTAACATTAGGGAAGCTGTATTCCGCACCTCTGCTTTCCCTACAAGTGGTATCAAACCCTGGCCAGTTGTGTTATCCTTGTTGGTAGGTTGGGTTTTTTGTGTTAGTTCAGTGAGTGGGAGTTCTATAGAGGTCTATTCTGTTAAATAAGATGGCAAGTACATCAGGAAAAATAGACATTGAAAAGTTTAATGGCACAAACTTTGAGTTGTGGAAGATTAAGGCTGAAGATTTGCTGGTCAACAGAGATCTTTGGGTTGTTGTGTCTGGGGTTAAACCTGCAAGCATGAAATAAGAAGATTGGGACCTAGCTGATAGAAAAGCCAGAGGACTAATAAGATTAAGTCTTGCAGATTCTGTTCTATTGAACGTGCATGAAGAGAAGTCAGCTAAAGATTTGTGGAAGAAGTTGGGAGACATTTACCAGGGCAAGTCCTTGGTGAATAAACTGTTCCTCAGAAAGAAGTTGTATTCTCTGAAGATGGATGAAGGTGCATCTGTAGCAGACCATCTGAACACATTTAATCTGATTGTTGCACAGTTGACGTCTATAGGTGTAAAAATAGAAGAGGAAGACCACTGCATGCTTCTATTGTGTTCCTTACCTGACTCATGGGATCATCATGTGATGGCTATTGGAAGTACAACAACCACATTTACAACTGAAGCGGTTGTTACCTCATTGTTATCTGAAGAGATGCAGAGGAAATCTTCTGAGACAGCCAAAGAGGCCCTGTCTGTTTGAGGTAGATCAAAGGAAAGAGGCAATAAGAAGGACAATAAGTCAAAGTCCAAGTCAGAGGGGAGATCGAAATCTCCTGGGACAAAGTCCAAGGTGAAGTGCTGGAATTGTGGGCAGAAAGGACACATCAGAAGAGACTGCAAAGAGGAGAAAAAGAACAAGAAGAAGAACTCTTCTAACAACAATTCTTCTCAGAGTGATGTTGATGCCTTCATTGCTGCCTTGGCAACACCTGCATCTGAAGATGTGTGGCTGGTGGATTCAGGAGCATCTTTTCATATGACATCTCACAGAGAGTGGTTCACAAAGTATGAACCGTATGCTGGTGGGAAGGTGTTCCTGGCAAGTGATTCAACACTGGAAATTGTTGGCCGAGGATGAGTCAGAATCCAATTCCCGGATGGTAGGATAAAGGGAATGAATGGAGTATTACACATCCTAGGTCTGGCTCGAAATTTACTTTCTGTTAGTAAGCTTAATGATGTTGGTGTGCAAGTTACTTTTGTGAATGGTGGCTGTATGATGACTAGAGGTTCTATTGTACTGGCAAAGGGTGAATGCATTGGAACTCTGTATAGGTTAGATGCTAAACCAGTGTGCTGTAATAGTGTCTCTGCAAAATCTAAAAAAGCTACTATTGTAACACATGATGCAAACTCTATGGAAGTTAAACTTCCTGCAGAGAAAATAATGCTCTGGCATCATAGACTTGGTCACATAGGTGAAAAAGGTTTAAAAACATTGAAAAACAAAACCCTGGTAGATGGGTTGATTGATTGTAATCTGGAGTTTGATTTCTGCGAACATTGTATATATGGAAAATAGAACCATGTTTCTTTTTACTCTAGTTCTCATAAATCTTTTGGTGTTCTAGACTATGTACATTTTGATGTCTTTGGTCCAGTTGATGTTCCTTCTTTAGCTAAATCAAGGTACTACGTATCGTTTATTGATGATTATTCAAGGAGGGCATTTGTATATTTTTTGAAAAATAAATCAGAAGTGTTTAGTCAGTTTAAAGAATTTAAAACTCTTGTGGAAAATTAGATTGGTAGAAAAATAAAATGCTTGAGAATAGATAACGGTGGTAAATATTGCAATGCGGATTTTGATAAATATTGTGTAGATCATGGTATAAAAAGACATAAGACTACACCTTATACTCCACAGCAAAATGGAGTTGCTGAAAGATTGAATAGATCATTGATGGAGAAAGCAAGAAGTATGTTGAGTTATGCTAGTCTTGAACAAAGGTTATGGGCTGAGGCAGTTGCTATAGCTTGTTACTTGCTGAACCGTTCTCCTACTTCAGCATTGGTTGATAAGACACCTATGAAAGTGTGGTCTAGAAAGAAGCCCTCTTTGAGACATCTTTGTGTCTTTGGCTATGAGGCATATGCTCATATTCCTGAGGTAAAAAGGTCTAAGCTGGATTACAAGGTAGTCAAATGTATCTTTATTGGCTATGGAGTCGGTGTTAAAGGGTACAAGCTTTGGAATCCTGAAACTGAAAAAGTAATTTACAACAGGAATGTAATTTTCAGAGAGATGAAACCTTTGGTTATTGATCCTCAGCCGGAGAAGATAGAAAAGAAGAAAGAAAAGAGTGTTGTTAATATTCCTCTGACCCTTGTAAAAGAGGAACAACAAACACCAAGTGTAGATGATTCAGATGTGAGTTCAAGTAGCTCCGAAGATTCAGATCCAGAGAAAGAACCTAAACCTGCACCTCAACCATTGAGGCAGTCTACACGTGAAAGAAGACAACTAGATAGGTATGGATTTTCAATACTTGATTCAAGTTGTGCCTATGCTTTACTTACTGATACTGATTAACCTAGGACTATGAAAGAAGCTATTAGTTTATCTGATTCATATTCTTGGTTGGAAGCCATGAATAATGAAATGTCATCATTGGAGAAAAATGGAACCTAGGATCTAGTGCCCTTGCCTGAAGGTAGAAGACCTGTGGGCTGTAAGTGGGTATTTAAAAAGAAATATGGTCTAGATGGTAGTATTGATAAGTACAAGGCAAGACTGGTTGCTAAGGGGTATTCCCAAAAGGAAGGTATAGATTATGGAGAAATCTTTTCTCCTGTAGCTAAGCTGACATCCATTAGATTTCTGTTGTCACTTGCAGCAGCATATGATTTTGTAATTGAGCAGATGGATGTGACAACAACATTTCTTCATGGGGACCTTGAAGAAGAAATTTATATGTCCTAGCCAGAGCATTTTGTGGTAGAAGGTAAAGAACATCTGGTATGTAAACTTAAGAAGTCTCTTTATGGTTTGAAGCAATCTCCCAGAATGTGGTATCAAAAATTCGATACGTATGTTCTATCTTTAGGATATGTTAGATCTAAATCTGATCACTGTGTTTATTATAAAACTGATGGTGATTGAATTCTTATAATTGCACTGTATGTGGATGACATGTTATTCATTGGCAATGGTAAGGGGATGATCTCAGATTTGAAAGCTCAGTTGTCCTTGAAATTTGAAATGAAGAATCTGGGGGCAGCAAAGTACATTCTGGGAATGGAAATCAAAAGGGATAGATCTAAGAGAAAGCTTTGGCTCAGCCAGAGCAAATATATTACGAATGTTCTTGATAAATTTAATATGTTTGATTCCAAACAACTAGTTGTTCCAGTTTTGCAAGGAATGAAACTATTTGTTGAAGATTGTCCATAATCTTTGAATGAAATTGACGACATGAAAAAAGTGCCTTATGCAAGTGCTATTGGCAGTTTAATGTACGCAATGGTCTGTACTAGACCATACATTGCCCAAGTAGTGGGAGTTTTGAGCCAGTTTATGGTGAATCCAGGCAGATCACATTAGGATGTTGTGAAAAGAGTTATGAGGTATTTGAAGGGAACTTCTGATTATACTATTTGCTATCATGGAAACTCAGTTGGATCTCAGAGGTCTATAAGCATTCAGGGTTATGTTGATTCTGATTGGGCAGGGGACATTGATAGTAGAAGATCCACCGGTGGATATGTATTCACGTTAAATGGTGGTGCTATCAGTTGGATGAGCAAGTGGCAGGTTGTAGTCACTTTGTCCACAATAGAGGCAGAGTACATGGTAGCTACTCGTGCATGCCAAGAAGCCGTTTGATTGAAGAGGTTGTGTTCTTATGTTGGTTTTAATGCCAGGCAGATACAAATACACTGTGACAGTCAAAGTGCTATATGTTTGGTGAAGAATCCTACATTTCATGCTAGGACAAAACATATTGATGTCCAATATCACTTTGTTCGTGATATGGTGGAAGACATGAAGGTGAAGTTGGAAAAAATTGACACTTTGGAAAATGTCGTTGATGCCTTAACTAAACCAGTGAGCACAGCTAAGTTCAAATGGTGTTCAGATGAAATGGGTCTTCGGGCCCATAATTTTCTGTAATCGAATGAGGATTACGAGGTAGCAGTAATCTCTTCACCAAGTGGGAGATTGAAGAGAATTAATGTCTCAAGTTACTACTTGGAACCTCATTCATTCATTCATTGGTTTTCATCATCGTTCATTGGCAAAGGTTGAACTGTCGGTGAACTCTTGAACTTCATTCGTTGGGTTCAACGGTTCATCGGGTTCAATGGTTCAACCTTTATGCATTGGATACTTCAGTGAAGGTTTGAACTTCGCAAGTTAGGTTCATCAGGTTCAATGGTTCAATCGATATGCCTTGGATACTTCGGTGAAGGTTTGAACTTTGTCCGATAGGTTCTGTGGTTAAATGGTTCAACCATTGGTTCGATGGTTCCACAGGTTCAATGGTTCAACTGATCATTCAATGGTTCCATAGGTTCAATGGTTCAACTGATGGAGATTGAAGGTTTGGACATCGGTAAGAAAATTATCATCAGTGATGTTTAGAGATATCTCTCTGACTGCTAGTGTCTTTCCAATGGACGGTGAATGGTAAACTCGTTGGTCTAGTCGGCATATGTGTCGACAGTCAATGTTCTTTTGGGCATGTATATATATTACTACTACTCCCAATGTCTGATGCATGTGGGACTAATGTTTCTCATGAATATGTGAACTGTCAGACGACAGTTATGCGATGGTTGGGACAATGATGCTAAGTCAGTTGAAACGAGTAGTTAGGGCAGAAGTGAAAATAGTTTTTTATTTGCTCTTGAAAGTTGTGGTTTTTATACAGATTTGGAGGGCTTGTCATGATTGATGAAACGATTCGATTATACAGTTTTTTCTATAGATGTACAGATGTAAGAAAACAGTTTTTTTGTATAATGGTAGAGAATCGATACCTGAGCAATTGAGCTGGGATATTTATTGTAACTATTCAGTTTATTGTAATAAAGATAGTCTCTCTTGTGGTGGTGGGTTTTTTTACCTGAAAGGGTTTTCCCACATAAATCTGGGGTCATTCTTTGTTGTCTAGAATGTTTATTCTATTTTTTTGTTGTGTTTATCTGTAGTTTTTAAATTAAAATTTACCTGTCTACATTATCCCCTTTGAATTAACATTAGGGAAGCTGTATTCCGCACCTCTGCTTTCCTTATGCCATCCGAGTCTGCTCTACTCTTTATTGTGTCAAGTATTGCTTCATGGTCAGACTCACGCACCTTCCACAAGATTTTGTTCAAAGGTCTACCCCGATACTCTATCAAATGAACATTGGATGCCACGACAAGGTTTGAGTAATGAAGAATCTTCTGATGCATGTCAAAGTCCTGAAACAGCCAAACATTAACACTCTTATGTGGGTACCTTCTAATCCATGTTCCAGTAATAGCCACTGAGCCTATAGGGTATTCGATGTTTTCTCCATCTGTAACAGGGGCCTCCAATTTCTTTTTGGCCTCAACACAATGACATAAGTAATAATCTATTCCCTCTTCATTATCTTCATCTGCAATAACTGCATATACGTGCCCTACATTGATATGTGTAGCAAATTAGATAAAATTAGTCAACATTACAAAAACACTACAAAGTAAGATGATATTACCTGGTTGAACTAGATGAAATTAGATGCATATACGTGCCCTATATTACCTGGTTGAACTAAATCTGATATGTGATCAAAGTCAACTAATGATTCCATCTGTGTTAGTTCCAGTGCTATCGGGGGTTGATACGTGTCAAGTGGGCTAAGATAACTTAACTGTCATTCATCAACCCACTTCTTTGACTCGCACTCATCCCAGACTTGAATTGTACAGGAAGAACAAAAGCATGACATCTTTTGTGTATGGATACTCCATGAACCTGCAATTGAGCTTCTGAAAGAGTGCATCTCATTTGATCCTGTCAGTGTACAACAGTCCTCATATGGTGCAATGTTAGTATCATCTATCAACAAAAAAATCTACTAACTGAAGACTTACCTTCATTACCTGGACCCATGGAAGCATTACACTACTCAACAATCAATTTTGCATCTGTCAACTTTGCATTGTCTTTATACTTTAACTCTTCTCATGCTATGGCTCTTTTGATACATACTCCTGCACCATCATGCTCCCCCTTTCCATGTCTGGCCTCACAAAAGTTCCACATATGATGAATACCTATAAAATTATGTCTCCTACTCAGCCAATAGAAATTTCATGAGTTCTTGAATTGTGACGTACAGTTATCTGACCATATGATATGTTGACTGAACGATATGCCCCTTCTAGCCAAATCATTGTAGAACACCTGAAAGCAACCTTGCATGAACTCCGTAGAATGTGTGTGATCATCACTAATATAAAAATTATACTCTCTTATGATCTTTCTGTCATCCTCTATACTATCATTCGCATGAATGAATGCAATGTGCACAAATATAGAAACTTGTGTGGAGTTGTAATATTGTGATTGCACCTCACGCTGTGGCTGTAGACTGTAGTTCTCTGCAAAGTCATGACTGAAACAATGCTACCAACTGGAAATGTGTCCTTGCATAACTTGAATTGCAAGTCCAACCATCGAGCTCTATGGGCATGTCTTGCATACTCATACACTATGCTGTCACGAAATATAGGCATAAACTGATACATTGGAATCTTTTCAATAACCAATTCACACCTCTTTGCTTCTTTACCATCTTTTGTATTGTATGCCACTGTTTTATACTTGCCAAACTCTACTAGTTCATTTCCAACTGCATGTGTTCTTTCCATATGTCCACATATTGGCAAATGTTGTAAGCCACCTTAACAATGACATGTCCCATCCAAGCATAATTTCTTGTAGAATATTTGACCTTCCCCTCTTTCAAATAAAATTCTTGATATGAAGTCTCTTGAAGATGTTGGTGGGGCACATATGGCACAACCCTGCAAAACATTGTTAGTATGCATATATAAACATATAGACCTATAAGCATCAAAACAGTTAGAAAATTCAATATGTAATCTACAACAACAAGTAGTGCATGTGTGATTTATCTTGACATAGAAAGGTTTTAGCATTTCAAAATATCTTTGACAAATTTTAATTTGAGGACACTTCTCTAGAAATTTCCCATTAAACTGTGTTTGAGTCTCATCCAAAAAATGCTTTGGATGTGGCTCACAGTTCTGACTACTGATTCTCCTTCTTACCACATCCCTTTAATTTGGAGATACCCTTGTGTAATTCTTCCAAAAGTCTTCAATTAGTGATCTCAATGCTTCAATAATTGGTTTATCTTTTCATGGTAGTCTCCCCGAGAACACCCATAATTCATTGGCATTAGTGTCCTCAATTCTTTGGCATCTTTTAATGGCTCTTGATAAAGTTTTCCTATTAATTCTCAATTCTTGACTCATCTTTCTAATGAGACAAGCTTTCCTCATTTGACTACTTACTATAGTCGATGTAATCACGCGCCGTGTTGCATTACTATCTTTTGTGCGTGAGGTGTTACCCACACTCTCATACGCAGTCATTAGATTCTTGACAATATATTTTTCACTTGAAGCCTCTGATGTTCTCAACCCAAGAATCTTCATGATGGATCTATACTTTATACTTCGCATCATTTTAATGAATAGTTGACATCTTGCAGTCTCATTTAACTTTTCAAAGAACAATCTCCAAATCTTATGAGCATATCTTCTACAAGTGCATTTTGGAATCTTACCTTCTATTGGCTACAAAATATTCTCATCAATTTCAATCAAATACTTTAGCTTTCTATGCAAAATTCTAGGTGGTGTTACGTTAGGTAAATTCATCTCAACATTAGGAATTTCATCAATATTTAAATGAGATGGGCTAGATGGCATACCTTCGATCGAATATGGAATAGATGACATACTTTGAGGTTGAGGTGGGAACGATGGTGTACCTCCTTCATCACATGTGAGTGATGATGTACTCTCAACTTGAGATGTGGTAGATGGTGTCCCTACATGTTGAGTTGCGGTAGAGGACGTGTCTCCAACTATGGTATTCAAATCTCTCGTAGCACGAAGTTTTTGCATTCATTCTCTTTGTGCCGCCAATACCATATCTCTTTGTGATGGTTGTGGTTCCTCTTTAATTAGTGTGTCTTCATTTATCATGTTCAATTTCCTCTTCTCACAAAGTTCCCTCATAGCCACTGCTTTCTTTGCATTCTTAGCTTCTATATCTTTCTGTGTCGGTTTAATTCTTGATCGTTTCCTTGGCATGATGGAGAATTTGTCTGTAGCATGATAAAGAGACCAATATTACTTCCTAAGAAATGAGTACAAGATAATAGTGGGATTGTATTTTTATTATGTTGTAAGGATTTATTCTTGTATAGTTTGACATCATGGTATGTTAAGGTCTGTTTATTACACATAATTATTAAAGAGCCCAAGTGTAGAAAATATACATGGCATCATGTGAGATTGTAGGCTGCTTTCTTGATTGGGAATGTGTCTATTTTAAACATGTATGATAAAGCATGATAAAGTAATTCAATCCGAATTAAGGAAAATGTAAAGAACATGCATGTAAAAACTTGACATACCTAAAAAATGAAGATTCGAATGGAGAGAGTAGCCAATTATGTAGTGTTTTTTTCTTCTTGCATCAAACTCCTCAACAATTTGAGTTTTTCACCACTTGTTTCCTTTTCAATATTAAATTGAATAACACTCAAATATAATTACTAACAACAATACTATTAACCAATCTATAATGTTAAATTCCTAAAATTGAATCACAATTAACATTGTAACACTACAAAAATTGAAACTTGAATAGATATATATCAAACTTGGTGTGAAAACTATGTTATTTCCTCCTTCTCAAGTTGGCAAAGTAGGAAAGGTGGTGGAAAGATCATGCAAAGGTGGTACAATGTGTCAAATGTGTATGTGAACTTCCCAACAGCATGAAAGCACTTCTTTTTTGTCGAAGCATGCACAGAATCAGTATGAAAATAGAGCATGTGGGCCTAGATCATGCGGGTCAACACTTTTTTACTGTTTCTATAGCAAGACAAAATGTGAGCACGTTATAATGTGCTCACGTTTTGTCCTGCTATAGATTGATCACATCTTGTGCATTTCTCTTTCCAAACCTTCCCCTTCAGACTTGAATGACCACAAGGTTTTTGAGAGAGAACTTTTCCTGTTTCCTGCAAGAGGTTTATCAGATGCTCCACCATATGATAGGCATAACAATGAAGGGGCAAGCCCTCATAATCAAGTTCTTGATAGAAAATGCCCATCGAGGAAGCAAGACAGATCTTCTTTGGAAGCAGAAGTTCTAGTTTGTGACAAATCCTTATCCAAGCATAAATAGCAGGGGTTCTGTCAAGCAATTGCCAATCCACTTCCACAAAGTATCCTGAAGACTTCCTGATTGATTCCAAAACATCTACACCCCAAAATTGGACAGGCAATCAATATAATCAAACCCATAAATCTACATTTGATGACAGAAACCCTCAACACTATACCTTAAATCCTAATCCCTTATCCCTAAACCCTCCAACCCTATCCCTAATCCTTATACCCTCCACACTGTACTTTAACCCTAATCCCTCGACCCTCAACCCTATCCCTAAACCCTTGACCCTTGAACCTCAACCCTCAACCCTCAACATCAAACCCTAATCCCTCAACCCTTAACTCTAATCCCTCGACCCTCAACCCTAAACCCTAAACCCTAAACCCTAAAGCCTCAACCCTCAACCTTCAACGTCAAATCCTAATCCCTCAACCCTAAACCCTATCCCTAAACCCTCAACACTATACCTTAAACCCTAATCCCTCAACCCTCAACCCTAATCTATCATCCCTCAACTCTAATCCCTCATCCCTAAACCCTAAATGCTATCCCTATTTCTAAACCCTCAACAGACTCGATACTATACCTTAAACCCTAATCCCTAATCCCTAAACCCTCCAACCCTATCCCTAATCCTTATACCCTCCACACTCTACTTTAACCCTAATCCCTCGACCCTCAACCCTATCCCTAAACCCTTGACCCTCGAACCTCAACCCTCAACCCTCAACGTCAAACCCTAATCCCTCAACCCTTAACTTTGATCCCTCGACCCTCAACCCTATCCCTAAACCCTCAACCCTAAATCCTCAACCCCCAACGTCAAATCCTAATCCCTCAACCCTTCACTCTAATCCCTCAACCCTAAACCTTATCCCTAAACCCTCAACATTATACCTTAAATCCTAATCCCTCAACCCTCAACCCTAAACCTTATCCCTAATCCCTAATCCCTCAACCCTTAACCCTAATCCGTCATCCCTCAACTCTAATCCCTCATCCCTAAACCCTAAATGCTATCCTTATTCCTAAACCCTCAACAGACTCGATACTATACCTTAAACCCTAATCCCTTATCCCTAAACCCTCCAACCCTATCCCTAATCGTTATACCCTCCACACTCTACTTTAACCCTAATCCCTCGACCCTCAACCCTATCCCTAAACCCTTGACCCTTGAACCTCAACCCTCAACCCTATCCCTAAACCCTAAACCATAAAGCCTTAACCCTCAACCCTCAATGTCAAATCCTAATCCCTCAACCCTTCACTCTAATCCCTCAACCCTAAACCCTATCCTTAAACCCTCAACACTATACCTTAAACCCTAATCTCTCAACCCTCAACCCTAAACCTTATCCCTAAACCCTAATCCCTCAACCCTTAACCCTAATATGTCATCCCTCAACTCTAATCCCTCATCCCTAAACCCTAAATGCTATCCCTATTCCTAAACCCTCAACAAACTTGATACTATACCTTGAACCCTAATCCCTAATTCCTAAACCCTCTAACCCTATCCCTAATCCTTATACCCTCCACACTTTACTTTAACCCTAATCCCTTGACCCTCAACCCTATCCCTAAACCCTTGACCCTCGAACCTCAACCCTTGACCCTCAATGTCAAACTCTGATCCCTCAACCCTTAACTCTGATCCCTCAACCCTCAACCCTATCCCTAAACCCTAAACCCTAAACCCTCAACCCTCAACCCTCAACGTCAAATCCTAATCCCTCAACCCTTCACTCTAATCCCTCAACCCTAAACCCTATCCCTAAACCCTCAACACTAAACCTTAAACCCTAATCCCTCAACCCTCAACCCTAAACCTTATCCCTAAACCCTAATCCCTCAACCCTTAACCCTAATCCGTCATCCCTCAACTCTAATCCCTCATCCCTAAACCTTAAATGCTATCCCTATTCCTAAACCCTCAACTGACTCGATACTATACCTTAAACCCTAATCCCTTATCCCTAAACCCTCCAACCCTATCCCTAATCCTTATACCCTCCACACTCTACTTTAACCCTAATCCCTTGACCCTCAACCCTATCCCTAAACCCTTGACCCTCGAACCTCAACCCTCAACCCTTGACGTCAAACCCTAATCCCTCAACCCTATCCCTAAACCCTAAACCCTAAAGCCTCAACCCTCAACCCTTAATGTCAAATCCTAATCCCTTAACCCTTCACTCTAATCCCTCAACCCTAAACCTTATCCCTAAACCCTCAACACTATACCTTAAACCCTAATCCCTCAACCCTTAACCCTAAACCTTATCCCTAAACCCTAATCCCTCAACCCTAATCCATCATCCCTCAACTCTAATCACTCATCCCTAAACCCTAAATGCTATCCCTATTCCTAAACCCTCAACCGACTCGATACTATACCTTAAACCCTAATCCCTTATCCCTAAACCCTCCAATGCTATCCCTAATCCTTATACCCTCCACACTCTACTTTAACCCTAATCCCTTAACCCTCAACCCTATCCCTAAACCCTTGACCCTCGAACCTCAACCCTAACCCTCAACGTCAAACCCTAATCCCTCAACCCTTAACTCTGATCCCTCGACCCTCAACCCTATCCCTAAGCCCTAAACCCTAAAGCCTCAACCCTCAACCCTCAACGTCAAATCCTAATCCCTCAACCCTTCACTCTAATCCCTCAACCCTAAACCCTATCTCTAAACCCTCAACACTATACCTTAAATCCTAATCCCTCAACCCTCAACCCTAAACCTTATCCCTAAACCCTAATCCCTCAACTCTTAACCCTAATCTGTCATCCCTCAACTCTAATCCCTCATCCCTAAACCCTAAATGCTATCCCTATTCCTAAACCCTAAATGCTATCCCTATTCCTAGACCCTCAACAGGTTTGATACTATACCTTAAACCCTAATCCCTTATCCCTAAACCCTCCAACCCTATCCCTTAACCCTAATCCCTCGACTCTCAACCCTATCCCAAAACCCTTAACCCTTGAACCTCAATGTACTCAACCCTCAACGTCAAACCCTAATTACTCAACCCTTAACCCTTAAAACTTGAACCCTAAAACCTATCCCTACACGCTCGACACTCGACACTATATCTTAAACCTTAATCCCTTAACCCTCATCCCTAAAGCCTCAACCCTAAATCATTAAACCTTCAACCCTAAACCCTATCCCTAATCCCTCTACCCTAGACACTCTTATTTAACCCTAATCCCTTGACCATTAACCCTATCCCTCAACCTCAAGCCTCAACCCTCAACCCTCAACCCTCAACCCTAATTCATCAACCCTAAACCTTAATCCCTCAAACCTAAACCCTATCCCTAAACCATCAAACCTCAACACTATACCTTAAACCCTAATCCCTATCCCTCAACCCTTAACCCTTAAAACTTAAACCCTATCCCTACACCCTCAACACTTGACACTATATCTTAAGCCTTAAACCCTCATCCCTAAAGCCTCAACCCTCAATCCTTAAACCTTCAACCCTAAACCCTATACCTAATCCCTCTACCCTCGACACTCTAACCCTAACCTCGACATTAAATGCTAATCCATCAACCCTAAACCCTATCCCTAAACCCTCAACCCTCAACCCTAAACACTATCAATAAACCCTCAACCCTTGACACTATACCTTAAACCCTATGAGAAAAGCTTTGCGTATGGTACATACACAGTCAGTAATTAATAGTTGAAATCTGAAGGATGATCATTATGAGAAAAGATTTGCATTGGGGTACATCTATGTTTCTTGCTATCCATCCCGCACTTAGGGAAGGTATATTGTTATGAAACAGTCAAATAATCTCTCATTGTTTATTGGCTCTATCCACAAGAACTACTAAACTATACCTTAAACCCTAATCCCTCAACCTTAAACTTTCAACCCTAAACCCTATCCCTAATCCCTCTACCCTCAACACTCTACCTTAAACCTAATCCCTCGACCCTTAACCCTAAACGCTATCCCTAAAGCCTCAACCCTAAACCCTAATCCCTCAAGGTCCTAAACTCTAATCGCTTATCCCTAAACTCTAAATCCTATCCCTAAACGTTCAACCCTTAACCTTAAACCTTAATCACTCAATCCTTATCCACCCCTCTCCTCCCCTATCTGGCTCACTCCCATCTCTACCCTCCTCTACCCTCGACACTATACATACATAAATATAGGCATACATAGATACATACATACATATAGGCATACATAGATACATAGATATATACATACATACATACATACATATAGGCATACATAGATACCTACATACATACGTACATATAGGCATACATACATAGATACATGATTAATAGACTTGAACAGAAAAAAATTTAAGGGGAACATAACGCGAGCGCGTTATAACGCGCTCGCATTATGTAAAACATGACAAACAACAAACTTGCGGAAAAGGAAAAATGCAAAGCAAAACATAACGCGAGCGCGTTATAACATGCTCGCGTTATGCCTTGCTTTTGGAATCCCAAGCCTTGGCCTTGGGATATGCTTTGGATTTCCAACCCAAAGGCTTGGAATGCCTTTTGAACAGTCACAGATGTTTTTTTCCATATTCTTCAAGATTTCACATAATTTCATTCGTGCTAACCCTTGGTTTTGCACGTGTTTCAAGGTCAAACAAATCGAACACCTGGGTAATGTTAGGCTTTCTCTTAGCTATTTGACGATGTGATTTTTTTCACATTTTAACAATGTTAAGCCTTTCATCTTTAATTTCTTTTGTTTGTGTGTCTTTTTTTGGGCAAAAACTACTGTTTGGTCTTTTTTTCATTTTCAATTAACTATTCATTGAAATTTCAAAAAAATTACATATTTAGAAACTAGACTCCATTCTACAAATATTAAAAAAAGAAAAAAATGATTTTCAATCAGTTTGCAAAATTTATAAGGGTAGCACGGACAAAATTCTATTTTTTAGGATGTGTCCATTTTGAAAATTAGTAAAAAATCAAATATTCTTCAAAAAATTATTAGAAAAATCGGGCATAAACTACATGCTATTAGCTAATTTCTCACAGAAGCGATTTTAAAAATACCAAAAAAAAGTTGACCTTTTGAGGGAGCCACAAAACATGCTATGTTATGTTTTTTTGACAGAAACAACACCAATTTCTGTGGCTCCCTCTTTTGAACCCCTTAATGTATGCCATTTAAAAAAAAAAATAGTAGTTTAGAAAGTAGCCTCGGAGCACTATAAACATTGTTTTGGTTGCATCTCCAAATTTTGAGTGTAACTATGCTCAATTTCTCATCCAAGGCTAGTATTTCCTGATTTCAGAAAAAAAGTGGCCACGTAAGACCCCTTTTTGGCCCCCCATCTTCTTGCACTTACCCATTAGACGGAAACATTAAAGAGTTTTTAAGTAGCAGTTGATTAAATTCTCTTACATGTCATTAAGGAATGCACAGTTTTTTTTTAATAATTATTTATCTTAAGGGTCATGAGTAACCTTAAGATAAAGGTCTATTTTGTTTGAAAAAAAAAATGAAGTTAGCAATATGGCTTTATCCAGCTGATTTTAGAAAGAAAAAATGTTAGCCCTATTACTGCTCACGGGCCTTCAATGTGAGTGGGAATAGGGCAAATTTGGAGATTTAGAAAGAAAGATAAAGTTTAGGGCATCTTCAAGATAGCCAACATGGGTAATGAGGTCAACCATGCACACATAATGATCAATTGTAGGTGTAATGCAATAAGGGTTACAAATGTGATTGAAGTATGTACATCTCTCATTCACTAAACCTGCATGGCTGCATACACCTACAATACAAGCAAAGCTTACAATGTTAGGATATGTTCCAGAGTGCTTAATTAATTCAAAGATTTTGAGAGCATCCTTGCAAAATCCATTTTGTGCATATCCTGCAATCATTGCATTCCATGAGATGACATCTCTTTGAGGAATTATGTCAAACAATTCATGTTTTTTGTCTATGATTCCATATTTTGTGTATATCCTGCAATCATTGTAGTCCATGAGACCACATTTCTTTGAGGCATTTTGTCAAACAGTTCGCATGCCTTGTCTATGCTTCCACATTTTTCATACATGTGTAGCAAGGTAGTTGCAACTACAACATCTAACAAAATTCCTCTATCCTTTTCTGTTTATGATGAAAAAAGTACCACACTAAGGGGCATACAACTACAAACTATCTGATGTAGGAGCATCCAATGGTGTAAGGGCAATCTTGCATCACCCAAAAGATGTTGCTTCAAAATCATTACAGTTGTTTTCATTTCTTTCCATAATTAGTATTTCTGGTTCCATAATATCTTGAATAATGATGTAGGACTTTTAGTTTTTCCAAAACTGCTAAAAATAGCAAACTGCCAGTTTTTGAAAGTTTACCTGCCATTTTGGGAAAGTTTGCATTTGGGCACGGATTGAAGCAAAAACTTACAGAAAGATTCATAACAAAAATATAAGACCTTTGGCAAAGGACTCAGTCAAAGATCATTTGTGAGCTGAAAGATATTAAAGTTTTTGTTTTCTGAAAAGCCCTTGAAAATTTTTAAAATGAGATATGAGGCACTAAAACATCCCATAACATCCTAAAAAGTTGATAGAAATCGTTTACTAATTTCTAGCATGATAGTTCACATCACGATCTTTTTGGTGCTTAAAACGGTTCATCAATCCGACACCCGGATCAAAAGTTATGCTTCCCGGAAGTTGACCTACTTTTGGAGGGAGTTGCAAATTTTGAAATTTAGCTGGAGGCAGCCGAAAAGTGCTATTTATGACTATTTTGGGAACCCTGGGTAGGAGGGGAGTTAAAGGGGAAAGTGTAGACTCAAGAATAGGGGGAAAATAAAAAACCTAGCTGATTTGGGATTACAAAAGGCAGAAGATTCCAGAGCCTGGTGATGTGTAGCTGTAGTGTGTTGTAGCCTATGGAAGATTGATTTCTCTGATTGTAATTGAGCTTCTATAATGTAATAAGTTGTCCAAATCAATAAAGAAATATTCTATTTTCTATGTGCCATTTCTGTTGTTGTGTGCTTTATGATTTACCCCACTCATCAAGTGGTATCAGAGCAAGGGCTCCTGAGTGTGTAGACAAATCGCCGACTGTGAGGTAGTTTGCACCAAGACCTGAGGCTGTGGGTTTGCTGTGGAAATCAAGATGCCTCCACGAAGAAATCATATTGGGAGGAATTCTTTGATGGAAGAGGGTTTTAGAGCCCTACAAAGGCAAATCGATGCATTGCAAGAGGAGCTGTGAAGAGGGTTTGAGCCGAGAACAAGAGAAGAAAGCAAGGATGAAGCTGAAGAAGAGGTATCTGAGGATGAACAAGAAGCTGCAGGAGATCCTACTGAAGTTAGGTTGTTGAGGGCCATTTCTAAGATTGGAAAGAGGCCTAGGGTCAAAGTTTCTACATATTCTGGAGATTTGAATTCAGAACAGATTATTGATTGGATCAATGACATGGAGGAGTATTTTGAGTATAAGATGTGGAGGACCCAAATTGGGTTAAGTTTGCAAAAACAAAGTTGAAGGGTCATGCCAATATTTAGTGGAAGGAGGACCAATTAGAGAGGAACAAAAGAGGAAAAGGAAATATCACTAGATGGGATCAGATGGTGGAGAAACTAAACAAGCAGTTCATTCCTGTAGACTATGAGATGGAGTTGCTGAAGAAGCTGCAAGGACTGAAGGAAGGTAACAAGTCTCTTAAGGAGTATATGGAAGAGTTTTATAAGATTACTATTAGGATAGGACATGCATAGGCCAACAAGGAGAAGGTAGCCCATTACATTAATAGATTGAGGCCAAGTATTTAAGAGGGGATAAGCCTGGTCAGAATGACCACTATAGAAGATGCATACCGGTTTTCCCTGAAGGTGGAAGAGAAGTTGAATAAAAGATTTGATAGCAAGCAAAGGAGAAGAGGTCAAGGTAGAAGGACTGGTGGAAGACCCTATGGAGGCCATAATGAAGAACAAAAGAAAAGTTGTGAAGAAGCTGGCACCAGTTCAAATCAGAGAGGAGATAATGCCTACCACCCTTGTGACCAGAACAATGGTGAGCAAAGAGGAAGAGGAAGAGACCGACCTGGGCAAGGACCCGGAAGAGGAGGTTTTAGAGGAACCTATTTCCAATGTGGAGAAAAGGGAATCAAGCATACGAGTGTCCACAACATCAAGGAAGGACAAATAGAAGACCTGAAGGTAATGCAATAGTTGCACATGTAAATGAAGATGCACAATCTAAGCGTTCTAAGGATGATGAAAGGGGAGAAACCCTAGTTGTCAGAAGAACTTTGTTGAATGAGGAGAAAGAACCCAATCAGAGGAAGAGTTCATTCCGTACAAGGTGCAAATGTGAAGGTAAGTGTTGTGATATTATTATTGACAGTGGAAGTATTGACAATCTTGTTTTAGAGGAGATGGTTGACAAGAAGAAAGCATCCACATCCATATCAGATTGCATGGTTACAAAAGGACCATAGAGCTTTGGTCAATGAGCAGTGTTTAGTGAAGTTCAAGATTAGGTATTACCATGAATAGGTGCTGTGTGATATCATACCGATGGATGTAGGTCATAAGCTATTGGGGAGGCCGTGGCAGTATGATAGGAGCGCTGTCCATGATGGCCATGCAAACACATATTCCCTAACAAAGGATGGAGTTCATCATAAGTTGAATCCCTTGAAGGAGGTGGAAAAAAAGGTATGTAGTACTGCCAGAATTTGCTTGGTAGATGGTAGGAAATTTTTGGAGGGTATGAAGCATGAGTGTCATTGCTTTGCATTGATTCCTAAGATTAGTCAAGAGGAATGTGAAGATGTATTAGCAGAAGTTTTAGATATGTTGGAAGAATTTCAATACATTATCTCTAATAATGTACCAAAAGGTTTACCACCAGTAAAGAAGATAAGCCATCAAATGGATTTGATACCAAGAGCTAGTTTGCCAAACAAGGCAGCCCATAGAATGATCCCTGTAGAGAATGAAGAACTGAATAGACAAGTTCAGGAGCTATTGAGAAAGGGATTGATAAGGGAGAGCCTATGTCCATGTGTGGTACCTACAGTACTAGCACCAAAGAAAGATGGAGACTGGAGAATGTGTATAGATTCTTGAGCCATAAATAAGATCACGATCAAGTACAAATTTCCATTGCCAAGAATGGATGACATAATGGATTGTTTGAGTGGAGCCAAGTACTTCATGAAGATTGATCTAAAGAGTGGGTATCACCAGATCTGAATTAGAGAAGAAGATGAATGGAAGACAGCCTTCAAGACAACGGAGGGTTTGTATGAGTGGTTAGTCATGCCATTTGGGCTAACCAATGCACTGAACACATTCATGCAGCTCATGAATGAGGTATTGAAAGAATTTTTGGGAAGTTTTGTTATTGTTTATTTAGATGATATTTTGATTTTCAGTAAGACTTGGGATGAGCATATGATGTATATCAGAAGAGTTTTTGAGAAGCTGAGGGAGGAGAAGTTGATCAATCTGAAGAAATGTAGTTTTGCAAAGGAGTTGGTATACCTATGATTTGTTGTCTCAGAGGAAGGTCTTAAGATAGACCCAAAGAAGGTGAGGGCTATCATTGAATGGCCTACACCAAGGAGTGCCATAGAGGTACGATCTTTTCATGGTTTGGAAAGTTTTTACAAAAAGTTTATCAAAAATTTTAGTAGCATTTGTGCACCCCTAATTGAGACAATGAGAGGGGATAGAAAAGAGTTTAGATGGACTAAAGGAGTAGACAAAAGCTTTGATGCATTGAAGTAGAAAGTAACAGAGCAACCTAATTTAGCACTTCAAGATTTCAATAAGGTATTTCAGGTAGATTGTGATGCTAGTGGCAGTGCTATAGGAGCTGTTTTGAGTCAAGAAGGTAATCCCATTGCCTATTTTAGTGATAAGCTTAATGATGCCAAGAAAAAGTATTATATTTATGATCAAGAATTTTATGCAATAGTTCAGGCTTTGAAGAAATGGAGACATTATTTGTTGCCAAAAGAGTTTGTTTTATATACGGATCATCAGGCTTTACAGTATCTTAATAGTCAAGGAAAGTTGAATCAAAGGCATTTAAAATGGGTTGAGTTTTTACAGAGTTATACCTTTGTTTTGAAGCATAGAAGTGGGAAGTCCAACAAAGTTGTAGATGCCTTGAGCAGAAGGCAAAATTTATTGACAGAAATGAAGATAGAGGTTGTTGGGTTCGATGAGCTCAAAAGTTTGTATCCTAAAGATCTAGATTTTGCAGAGGCTTGGAAAGCTTGCCTGGAGCCTGTTACTTTGGATAGGACAAAATGGTTGGATTTCATAATCCAAGATGGCATGTTGTTTAAAGGAAGCCAACTGTGCATTCTGAGGAGTTCCATGAGAGAGAACCTGATTAAGGAGAAGCATAGTGGAGGATTGGCTGGACACTTTGGTCAAGATAAGACCATTGCTATTGTTGGTGAAAATTATTATTGGCCACAGTTGCAGCAAGATGTGAGGAAATTTATGTAGAGTTGCAGAGTGTGTCACATGGCAAAAGGAACAAGTCAGAATATAGGGCTATATCAGCCATTACCTATACCAAAGAAGCCATGGGATGATATTAGTATGGATTTTGTTCTTGGTTTACCAAGGACACAGAGAGGACATGATTCCATTTTTGTGGTGGTGGACAGATTCTTGAAGATGGCACATTTTATTCCTTGCAAGAAGACTAATGATGCTGTTCATATTGCAGAGTTATTTTTTAGGGAGGTGGTGAGATTACACGATCTACCAAAGAGCATAGTTTCAGATTGAGATACCAAGTTTGTTAGTTATTTCTGGAGGACATTGTGGAAGAAGTTGAAGATAGATTTGAAGTTCAGTTCTGCACACCATCCATAGACTGATGGATAGACCAAAGTGGTGAATAGGAGTTTGGGTAACCTGCTACGATGCTTAGTAGGAGATAAGCCCAAGGGATGGGATTTGATTTTACCACAAGCAGAATTTGCTTACAACAATTCTATCAATAGGAGTATTGGTAAATCACCATTCTAGATTGTATATGCGAATAGTCCAAGAAATGCTTCAGAGTTAAGGAATCTGGTCAAAGGAGAAAAGACAAGTGTCAAGGCTGAAAGCTTTGTAGAACACATGAAGAATTTGCATGAAGAGGTGAGAAAGTACATTAATAAGATGAATATTTAGTACAAGGCTAAAGAAAATCAGAAGAAGAGATATAAGGAGTTCCAGGTAGGAGATGAAGTCATGGTTCACTTGAGAAAAGAAAGGTTCCCAATTGGAACATACAATAAGTTGAAAATGAAGAAATTTGGACCATGCAGAATCCTGAAGAAGCATGATTTAGGAAATGCATATGAGGTAGAGCTATCGAGTGGGATAAATATTTCTCCTGTTTTCAACATTATTGATTTATTAGAAAATCATGAAGGTGGAACAAAGGATGGACCGACAGAAGAACAATGGAGTATTTCGGCATCTACTTCAACGGAGGAGATAGAAGAGATCTTGGATAGCCATGTGGGAAGAAGTACTCGGAATAGGAAATATGAAGAATATTTAGTGAAATGGAAAGGAAGGCCTATTGAAGATTCTTGTTGGTTGTCTAAGGCAGAGGTTGATCATTTTGGTTTTCCTCAAACAAACACCTGAGACGTGACAGGGTTACTTCTCAAATTACCCTGGGTGTCTGATGCAGGAGCATCCAGTGGTGTAAGGGTAATCTTGCATCACCCAAAAAGATGTTGCTTCAAAATCATTACAATTTTTTTCATTTCTTTCCATAATTAGTATTTCTAATTCCATAATCTTTTGAATAATGATGTAGGACTTTCAGTTTTTCCAAAACTGCTAAAAATAGTAAACTGCCAGTTTTGGAAAGTTTACCTGCCATTTTAGGAAAGTTTGTATTTGGGCACAGATTGAAGCAAAAACTTACAAAAAGCTTCATAATAGAAATATAAGACCTTTGGCGAAGGAATCAGGCAAAGATCATTTATGAGCTGAAAGATATTAAAGTTTTTGTTTTCTGAAAAGCCCCTAAAAATTTTTGAAATGAATTATGAGGCACTAAAACGTCCCATAATGTCCCAAAAAGTTGACAAAAATCTGCTTACAGATTTCTGGTGTGATAGTTCACATCGCAAGCTTTCCGGCGCTTAAAACGGTTGTCAATCGGACACCCAAATCAAAAGTTATGCTTCCCGAAAGTTGACCTACTTTTGAAGGGAGTTGCAAATTTCAAAATTTAGCTAGAGGCCACCAAAAAGTGCTATTTATGACTATTTTGGGAACCCTGGGTAGGAGGAGAGTTATGGGGGAAAGTCTAGAGTCAAGAATAGGGGGAAAATAGAAACCCTAGCTGATTTGGGGTTACAGAAGGCAAAAGATTCTAGAGCCTGGTGATGTGTAGTTGTAGTGTGTTGCAGCCTGTGGAGGATTGATTCCTCTTATTGTAATTGAGCTTCTGTAATGTAATAAGTTGTCTAAATCAATAAAGAAATATTATATTTTTTGTGTGTCATTTCTGTTGTTGTGTGCTTTCTGTTGTTATGTGCTTTATGGTTTACCCCCCTCATCACTATCTAGTGGTGGGAGCTCAAGCTATTAATGCCATATACTCTTGCTCAACAGATACCTAATTGCACCATATGTCATGAGACTCATGAAATTGTCCACTATTGTAAAAGTGAAAGGATGTTCCTATCAATTACTAGTGGAAGGTTTGTCATATATCAATCTCTTGAAGGCAAGGATGGAGGTGGGCAGTATGAGCGCATAAGTACTGCTAAAGTGCAAATCAGTTGCAGGCTCGACATAGTCCATTCACTTATTTGCTAGCCTTGGGATCTATAGGTTTTGATGAAGCCTCTCAAGGCTTCTATAAAACAAGAGGCCATCGTAGGAGTAGGAGAATCCTCAAGCAGGATACGATGGCAAACTCTAAGAATGAACTTGCAAATGGAGGCAGTCCAAATGATGTGAATGTACCACCTTCCCATAGGTGGCAAAATCCCGTGCATGGAAATTTTAAGCTAAGGCGAGATTGAAGCAGATTATGTTGTTTTTTCTCAGGAATGGTCCAAACAAAGCGATGCCTCAGCATTTCAGAGTGGAGTGCTGTTGCGAGGAGGATGAAACTAGAGGGCAACAAATTGCGTACTTGTTCAACAAAGCCTCCGATGAAGAAAAAGTGGCCATCTTGAAAGTGATTGGGGTTGGTTTCTGGTCAGGAGGGCACACACATGATGGACAAGTGCTGGAATGTTTTTTCCAGAACTATGTGCAGGTTGTGGGAGCAAGGCTCTGGGGGCTAAGAGCTACGATGAGATTGGTGAGGGAAGATCTGATAGACATGGCCAGGATTGCCATGGATGGTGTGGCAGTGGATATTGAATAGGGATTTGCTCTTGCCACCCTCAACCTAAATGAGGAGAAGAAGAAGGTGAAGTTGTACAAAGCCGGGGCCCTCTACAAATAGGGCGTAGAGAAAGAAAATAGTATAGGAGAGTTTTTGAAATTCCTGGAAGCCGACCCGGGTCTGATTGATGAAAATGTAATAGCTAGGATGGTGTATATTGCTGAAGGCATAGGTTATATATATCACTAGATGTAATGCCTCAGCTTTCTATGTAACTTTTTTTATATATTTTAATATAGGGAGCTACCCCCATATCTGGTAGTATTTACCAAAAAAACACATTTCTTTGAGGCATTCTGTCAAACAGTTCATGTGCCTTGTCTATGCTTCCACATTTTGTATACATGTCTAATAGGGCAGTTGCAACTACAACATCTAAAAAAATTCCTCTATCCTTTATGTATTGATGGATGTCCATACCCTATTCCAAAGCTCCCATTTTGATATAGGCAGGAAGGATGCTAGCAAAGGTTGTGGAATTTGGCTTTACACTAGCTAATTTTGCATTTGCTTTAAAATTTCTGAAGCCTTTTCAACAAATCCATTTTGTGCATATCCTGTAGTCATTGCAGTCCATGAGACCACATTTCTTTGAGGCATTCTGTCAAACAATTCATGTGCCTTGTCTATGCTTCCACATTTTGCATACATGTCTAACAAGGCAACTACAACTACAACATCTGACAAAATTCCTCTATCCTTTATGTATTGATGGATGTCCATACCCTATTCCAAAGCTCCCATTTTGACACAGGCAGGGAGGATGGTGGCAAAGGTTGTTGAATTTGGCTTTACACCAGCCAATTGCATTTTCTTTAAAATTTATGAAGCCTTTTCAACAAATCCATTTTGTGCATAGCCTACAATCATTGCAGTCCATGAGACCACATTTCTTTGAGGCATTATGTCAAACAGTTCATGTGCCTTGTCTATGCTTCCACATTTTGCATACATGTCTAATAGGGCAGTTGCAACTACAACATCTGACAAAATTCCTCTGTCCTTTGTGTATTGATGGATGTGTTGGGACAAAAAATTGAACCCTAAGGAATTCACCCATAAGATCAATTTCCCACCATGTACTTTTCATTTATTTAATCGGCGTCCCCACCATATCCGCCTTCGACCCACGAAAAATTCATATACGGTGTGTCAAAGCCTTAGTCTTTATGGAAGAACCTTCGACATATCGAAAGGACTTCTTCGAAAATCACTTTGACACCTCGAAAAATGTTAAAAGATGATCAGGAAGTCAGTGTGACACCTTTAATGTGTCACACCGATAAAACGATTAAATCAATATCCACATACATGAACACTTGACAAGTATTTCAAGTTCAAAGAGACAAAGATATCAAAGTGTCAGGATGAATCTTTCTGAGGTCTCTTTGACATTCTGGCCGGAAAGGAACCTATCGATGAGATTTCAAACTATAGAAGTAACATTCCATTTTGGCATGATGGGGTGACTTAGAGATATGTCCTGCCGAATGACCGATATTTCGAAGTGTCGAAGGGAGTCCATATTCAGTCTCCCCGAAAAAATTAACACACTGATAATTAAGAAAACATTAAGGAAATGCACATATATTGAAAGGAGGGGATTTCGACAAGACCACCATTTGAGCTATAACAAGGTCTCAATAAATAAAGACCTGATAAATAAAGAAATAATAAATCCTTCAAATGAAATGATTGTTTTGGTGAGGTGACACGAGGTAATATGTTGCAACAAATTTAATGTTTCCCTGATGATTTGAAAGCTGCCATTAATTATCAGAGTAGATTAAAAGGGAAAATATTGAAATATTTGGTTCAATATGCAAGCACAGGAGCTGAGGAAAGCATCTGCAACTGATACAGTTTGATTTTCCAAGTAAGTATTATGAAGCTTAAGCTTCTGGTTTGGAGTTGCATCTAATAAAAATCTCTTGCATTCCATCATGGAAGAAACATCTGATAACCCTAAGGCTAAAAGGTAAAAGTTAAATGAAAGACAACTGAACAAGGACTTAATAGACCAATGTCCAAAATCAAGGCAAGAATCCTGGAGGAATGCCCAATTAAATCCAAAAGTAGAGAAATTAGAGGATGAATACAAACAAGTAGGAGATGTATGGATTCCCGTAAGGGGGTATGATCTTTTCATCTACCACTACAAGAAAATGCATAGGCGTTCCCCTGTGTCAAACCCATGGTGGCTGAATTTAGGAAAGTTGGTAGTGCCAAATGTTTTTATGAATGTGGAATTCTTGAAAATGTTAGCTGAAAGCTACAACCCGCAGAACTGCATGATTGAATTGAAGGATGGTATGGGATTTTTCCCTGTCACCCAGGACTACATTTCAATGGTGTTCCAACCAGATAGTAGCTTTGATGTGAAACTCAGAATTAGGGATTTAATTGGTGAATATTATAACTTGAGTAACAATTACAAAAGATGGAGGTTGCCTATGTACTGGCCTTGTGATGGAAACAACAAATTAAGAGTTTTTTTAGTTGTAGAGGATCCCCCATTTTCTATTGAATTGTTTGAAGAATACTTTCAGTATACTTATTACTCTATATGCCAATTGTTAGGAGTGGAGGCCTCAATGTTTATGGAAGTAGCTCCCATGGTTTTAACAGTTGATATCCAAAGCCAATAGGCCCTACATTTTGATTATGTTGAGTTCTTAACTAGTACCCTTCACAACGAACTGGTTTCCATCAAGGGAGGAGGTAGTAAATTTAGGCATTACTCCCTATTAATGCATCTTGTTTTGTATGAAGGCCAAAACTTTGGATTGTGGGACAAATGCCTGGGAGTAAGGGACTTGGATATAAATGGAGATGTGAATCCCATCCAAAGATGGACTGCCATATGGGACAACAGGTGTGACAAATCCCATTATATATATTTTGAAGAGTACTTCGTGAAACTAGTGTATAAACACTTAGGGCTTCCTTATAATTATAGCCTATCACCCAAAATTTAGGGCTTCCTTATAATTATAGCCTATCAGGAAGTTGCAGAGAAAGCTTTGATCCAGAAGGTTTCATAAACAGTGTCATGACAAAATAAAAGCTTAGAGGATATGACCATGTTTTATTTGTCGATGATGACCTAATTAGAAACTATGATGAGAAAGATGCAATTGAAAGAAGAGATTTGTATTATAAGATAACACTTGCTGAGGCTTGGAGGGTAGCCAAAAACCCCACTTATAGCGGAGCCTTCATGGATGTGAATGATCCTATTGAAAGGCTGGATACATTGATAATAAATGCTGTAGATTTGATTCAAAATGTCCCTTCCTATGTTTTTGAAAGAAAAGGAAAAGCTATTAAAGGAACTCAAGCAGAAGATGAGATTCCTATTTGCCAATTATCTCCTCAACAAACTCCAGAAATTTCTTTTGAAGAAGAAAGTGAAGAGGGGAAAAATAAAGACTTGCAAGGATCCTCTTCACTTATTGAGGAATATGAGCCCCCTGTGGATAGAGAGGAAGTCAGAATAGAAATGCCTGATGAATTAACATATGGTATGAGATATTTGGCCAGTCAGAAATTCATTGCAGATGCTGATTTCATTAAAACCTCAGAATTCAAAGCCTTCCTTTATGAGTAAAAAGGAAAATAGGCTAGGGAAAGGATGAAGGACATTACTCCTAAAGTTCAAGAGGAAGTTCTACAAGAAATTTAGTCAAAAATAGATAATTCCATGAATGACATGGCACCAGAAAAAGGTAGACAATTGCTCAAAGACACAGGAGTGGTATTGGTCCCTGGGTGGCACATGACTTCAGCTATTATTTTTTATACCTTCAAAAAGAATCAAGAAAAGAAAATGTAGCTTAGTATCAAGGCATTGGATAAGATTAAGAATGGATTAGGCTATGACCTTGATAAAAAGATATTGCTAATATGGTCCCTCTATCCTTCACATAAGAAACCTCAGGTTATAAATAATCCTGATGAAGCATTTGGCCATTTGTTGATCCAGAGAGTTGAGGAGACATACCCTCTTGAAACTGTTGACCTCAATATCAATGTGGTAAGATTTACAAAGGCTCTGATTGAGCAACTGATAAAGAAAAACAATGCTTATATGGCTGAGAATGCAAAACTAAGACAAGAGATGGCCACTTACAAGGATAGATTGCCTTCAAGTTCTTATTCACCCTACCTGGAAAAAGATCAAAAGATTCTTGAAGCAAAAGCTGATTCAAATTACTAGAAGAACAAAGCAGAAAAGTTTCAAAAGAAAAGTGAAAAGCTTGAGGTCGAGATAAAATCAATCAAATACCACATGGCCTCAACATTGATCAAAAGAAGATTTGATAAAATAATGAAGTTCAGTGAAGTATGGATAAAAGGACATATCTTGCACATCAAGAGCATAAAAGGCTTCATTTGAGGCTATTAGAAACAAAAGAAGAATTGAGTACTAAGTCAGGTCTACAGGGTCAAATACTTGAGGAATATAACAACTTAATTGTCAAGCATGAAAAGTATAACACTACATTGACTGATGACCTAAATGATTTTGATCAAAACCTTGAGTTAACATTTCTAAACTTCTTTTCTGGAAGTGATCTTTGAGATAAGGATGACTAGGTAAGGGAAATGAGCCAGATGCTGCAACCACTTCTGGATAAGGTGAATGATGAAGAAAAAGTATTGGATAATACTTATCAATGCCTCGAGAAGTTGTTCACCCTGGAATTTTCTATAACTAATATAATTGCTTTAGATACATGTGTTGAACAGAAGTACATTGATCACCTAGCTAGAGTAAACATGTTTATATCTAGGACACAATGAATATACAGGAGTGCAGAGATACATTTTTGAGAAGATACCTTAGACATGTCAAAATTGATCCTGAAGAGATGACTTTGCCAGCCATATGGGTCATGAGTCTACCTCTAATGAATAACCCAACACAGTATTGATCGCCTTGTGTATCTGCAAATTATTTTATTATTTCCTTAATCATTGCATTAGTTAGGAGTATGTTTATGAAAAGGCATGTCCTTTCAGCCTGAAGCTTGTTTTGTATCCCATAAATAAGGGATACCAAGGCCGCTTCAAATTATGAGAACAATTACAAGACTCTTTAATATATATAAATATATATATATGCAAATCTAAAACCTGCAATACTTATGTTATGTTATATTCTCATGTGCTTTGAACTTATAATTTAATGCAAAGGAGTAGAAGTTATCTCATGGGTTATATTTTTGGTGTTTAATTGCTGTGTGGAATTTCATGTTTATGAGTTGTGTGGTTGTCTCCAGAATGATTTCTTAAATCAGTTCAAATTAATATATCAAACCATAGGTGACAAAACTCTCACATTTGAGGGAAAAAAACTAGAATAAATGTTGGATTTCATGGTAACTCAAACCTTCCCTCTCTCAAACTAAAGACTTATTGCATATATGGTTTGAAAGAATAGAAACCAGTCATAGATTAGATGAAAAGATCAAGGAGATGAATGTTATAGAGTTTAAAACTCAAAAATCAAAGGTCTTTTTGGGCCTTTTTCGAACAATATGAGAAAAATTCAATCTTTAAACATGTGGCACAAGTACCATATGACTCATTCTCATACAGCACACATGTGGGACCACTAAGAAGGGAGGTATGTGCTTAATATGAGCAATGACAATTGCACATAATGTTTAAGTTCACTTCAACAAATGGTTGGGGTTATTATAGCTAATGGAAGGTTTTATTTTCAAAGGAAACCATTAATTTTGGAGTGAAAGGTAACACTGAAATATAACATAAAGTCTCTATAATTAAAGAATATCCAATGGCTAGGATTAACCTAACAAAGATCTAATGACATGATTTCAAAATTAACATCCAAATTATTCTTCCCTCCATCAAGAATTTAAAATTTTGGTGCTAAAGACTCTTTGAGACTGTTTTGAGGGTTCTATGATAGTTTTGAGGGTTTTATGGCCACTTGGAGAGATATAGATTGCCTTAAAATGACCCATAAAAGAAAAAGGAGAGTCAAATATGAAATAAATGTCTTTTTGATGTGAATTTGTAGTCATCTTGTAATCATAAGATTTGAGCTCTAGTTGTCAAGATTTTGTGTGTAAACTTTTTTCTGAAGAGCAAAATGTTGCAATGTCCTATTTTGTTTTTCATAGTGCGTCTTAATGAAAAGAGAGTGTATTAACAAGATAAATGCAAGAATATTCTCTTGGTGCACAGTTGTTATGTGACTTGTCATTGTTGTGTATTACATGATCTAGAGGAGGCGATGAAGAGAGGATGTGGACGGCATAGAACTACTAAATCGTAGAGAGGAAAGTGGGTGGAAATAGATATGACAAAAAAATCTACAGATATAATAGAGGTAAGAAGAAAAAGCAACCTCAACCAAAGGAGGAAGGTGTTTATGAATTCACAAATGCTACAACATAGAGGAGATAAAGTCATTTTTTTGTCCACGAGGCCTCTGAGGTCAAACTTATTGGTTGAAAATGCACAGGAATGGTGATTAAATGTGATTCTATGATCAAGGGAAAAGTTTGAAAATTAGGATGGCCAAAACATGATATCAATATGTCAAATATATGACTAAAGTGAGGTTTTGTGTTGGATAGCATATTCCTTGAAATGATATAATTGGTGTACTAAACATTATTTACTATGTTGTGTATTACAGGGGCCAGACGAAGCCATGGCAATAGATCATGTCATATCAAATGAGGACACAACAGATGAAGCGGGAAATTAGGTACTCAAATCTAATTTCCTTAGGAAAAAATGATTTGATGGCATTTTGTGATACGTCCATCTTTTTTCGTGCAGTATTATTGAAATTTATAATGTATTATCCAATCTTGACATAAATTAATGCATGTTGTTGATTATTTTAGATGGAGATTGGAGCAAATACAAAGCCTGAGCGTTCAACTAGCGAACGGAAAATATATGTACGTGGGCATGGACCTAAAACTATTAAATCATGTAGATGACAGTGGGTGGAAGAGGATATGACAATGGATCCTGTAGACACAAAAAATGATTGCACTGAACAAGAGGTTGGTCAGGACTATAGTACATGGGATGAATACTTTGAGAAAATTGTTGTTTGTGGATGTTTTGTATGTCATGGAAAGAAACAATTCAAATGAGCGATTGTACAAAGACATTACATATATGATGAGGTTCTAGTTGATAGTATGCCTCCTACAATCAATTCAAATCCAATAGGAATTGTGGTAAGGAATTTTCCAAATTGATATAAATAACATGTATACTTCGTTTAAACATTATTTTATATTATTTAAATAACTAATTTTTTTCTTATTGGATACTTGCAGGATAAAGTTCTTGGTTTAAAATTTCTTGGATCACTGACTTCCAGCCTAGAGGGCAATGATCATTTATCAGATGATACATCTAACAAAAATATGTGCTAATATACCAGCTTAAAAGATGAGGAATTGATGAAAACAAGCAACATAACAAGAACCGGTTTAAAGATGCATAATTTGCTTAAAGAAAAGGGGAAGGTGGACTACATACCCTATGAAAATGAATGTGATGGAGATGATGACTTGCCCCTGAGTTTGAGATCAATTTACAAGGAGACATTTGATCGTCAACTATATTGCGCTTGGCCTAGTGATCAACAACTACCTAGAGTGTACGAGGTGTTTCAATTTTGGGGATACTACTACATGATACGACCCTCAATATTCATGGAGCAAATCTAGGCCTCTTTATTGTCCAAAATGTACATGTGGGATCTAAACATAGAAATAATTTAGAACAAACCACTAGGAGATTAATGCCATATTATGGTCCATCATATTATAGTGGTGAATGGAGAAGGCTAGCAGAATATAAGCCTAGCATGTCAGCATATGGTCTAAATTCAAATATGTATACACATCTTCTCCAATTGGAAAGTGGAAAAGAAATAAATAGAGGTCATCTTATGTATATAGATGGACGTGCATACACACACAAAAATATTGCAAGATTTATAAATAGTAGTAAGGGAAGGGACCCTACTGTAAGACCGAATTGTCAATTTGTTGAGCTTATAAATGATAAAGATGGAGATATGGAAAGAGAGGTTGATAGATTGATTATGGTTGAGGCTACTATGGACCTTACCATTGGGGATGAGTTATTGATTGATTACCCCTTCTTAAAATGCACTCCTGCATGAAAGAAGAGGGGAGAACAAGGTCTCCCTAAGGATGTTCTTAATGGTAGAAAACTGAAGAATAATAAATGAGTGTGGACTGATGTTTTATAAACTATGTTGTAAAAATTGTGTTTTATTTAAATTATTGTATAAAAAAAGTAGTCTATAAAATAATGTTCCATTATTCAATTGATGTATATATGTTCATACAATTTATATTTTTATTTTTTAAGCCATATTTTTTTATATTTCTTTGAAATTGATACATTTATGATTTATCCAATTGTTGCCAAACATTAAATAATGCTTGTGTTTGTTGATAGGTAGAAGATGTTGATGAAACACATACTAATACCCAAGATCCAACTGGGTTATTAAGATTTGGACGAGATGATCCAAACCATCCTTTAAACAATACCAGGGAGAAAAGAGCATTATTAAAGAGAATACGGCTAGCTGAGAAATTTGAAGAGCTGATGAGATCCATATACACTGATGACATGCCACCTAGCCTTAATGATGATGATCATGATAGTGAAAATGTAGTGCATGAAGAAGGATTGAATGAAATGCTTACAGATTTCTTTGGGGATGAAAACAATGATGACAATAATGATCATATGGTTGACAATAACAATGATAGCATGGGTAATTACCACCAACGTAATGTTGATGATAACAACCTGAAAGACTCCGTCAATCAAGCAGCGAAGACACCCGTGTTCAAATCGGGTGCAAGTAGAACCTCAAAATTGGCATGCACATTAATATTATTAGAAATCAAGTCACTATTTGGTTGGTAAGACAAAGGATTCATTACCCTATTGAAGTGAGTTGAAATCTATTTCTTACTTTACAATTGTCAATTGGTATACATAATTTGTAAACATTCATCAACTTCATTTATATTTCTTTGAGGGGATTTTAAAACCATATATTGTATATAAACAGTCCTAGTATAGATTGACATATCAAACATGTTCATCATAAGTCAAACATTCAATTGATTTAATCTCTGGCAATCTTACAGGGCACTAAAAACTAAAATATTCCCTGAAGAGAATGTGTTGCCATCAACTTGCAGAGAGGTGCGTCTATTGTTGGTTGAGTTGGGGATTGAATATAAGCAAATTCATTCATGTAAAAATGATTGCATTTTATACAGAGATGAATATCAAAACAAGGTAGAATGCCCTGTATACAAAGAGAAGAGATATCGTACAGATGTACAAGGTCCTACAGTTCCAAAGAAGGTTTTACGTCACATGCCAATTATACCTAAACTTCAACGAATGTTTCATTGCAAGTCACTTGCATAATTGATGGACTGGCATGCAAAGAATAGGATTAAAGATGGATTCATGCAAATTCTAGCCAACTCCAAAGAAATGAAACACATAGAGGAAAAATGACCAAGAAAATTCAAAGATGAACCTCGTAGTATCAGGTTTGGTCTTGCAATTGATGGAGTATGCCCATTCTCTTTCCTAAGCTTAAATTATAGTGTTTGGCCAGTCAGATTGATAGTATACAATATTCCCCCATGGATGAGTGTTAGAAAGGAGCACCTTATGCTGACTCTCATTGTTCTAAGAAAATATCAAGTTAAAAACATGGATGTTTATCTTGCACCTTTTATTGATGAGATGCAATTGCTATGGAAAGGCATAAGAATGTATGACATATCACGTCCCCCATCAAATAGGTCCTTTATGATGTATGGTGTGCTATGTTGGACTATTCATGATTTCCCAGGACTTGGTGTTTGTTCTAGTAAGATAAAATATTTACGTATTTACACTCATAATTTATTTTCATCCCAACTTTCATACTTAGTTTTATACTATTTTTTGATGTTATTAACATTACTTATTGAATTGCAGGGATTCAAACAAAGGGGATATTTGCATGTCCAAGATGTGTAGAACAATTTCAAGGGTGGTATTCTAAAGATCTACATAAATTTATTTATGCAAACAATAGGGTTTTTCTACCACTAGATCATAAGTTTAGAAATCGTCTGAAGAATCAATTTGATGGAAAAGTTGAAAATAGAGGCCCTCCAATGATTATGGGTCGAGGTGATTGGCTAAAGAAGTATGAAGATGTTGAATTGAAAGATTGGGAGGATTTTTTTGATCAGGGTGATTCAATTGAAGAACCAGAACAAGTTGTAGTTAATATGCCAAAAGGAATGAAAAGCAAATCCATATTTTATGAGCTCCCTTACTGGAAGGATCTATTAATATCTCACCTATTAGATCCTATGCACGTCTTCAAATATGTCCCAGATTCTATATTTTGACATATATCAGACAAAGAGAAGGACACCTTATCTTCAAGGAGAGATATTGCTCTTTCGCATACCAAAATTGATAGAAAACATTTGTGGCCAAACAGGGAAAATGAAACATATACAGAAGCTCCATCGATTTTGAAAAAAAGAAGAGCTAGACCAACTAAAAAGTGTCATCCATTCAATAAGGACACCTACTGGCTATGGGTCATCATTGGCTAAAGATTTTATAGTTGATGGACATATCACAGGATTTAAAACACATGATTTTCATAATTTTATGAAGGTATTATATATCATCATTTAACATTTACTTGTAACATTGATTAAGTACTAAATATATTTTGATATTTTGTTGTGTGAGAAAAAATTACTAATGACCTTTCCATAAATGTGTTTGATAGCATATCATGCCATTGGAAATTAGGGGGGATTCCTGTCTTACAGTTGACTTAAGGAATGCCATAAGTTGATTGTCATCATTTACAAGGTATGTGGTTATATGAAATGTTCATGTGTGAGAGACATAGAGATATTATATTGCATTGTAATTTTTGACTAAAGGTTCATACTAATTTACTATTCTTATATTAGGTGGGTGACCTTAAAAGAGATCCACAAATGTGAAGTGCCAAAATGGAAGAAGGAAATTATAGAAATTGTATGTGTATTTGAGAAGGAGCTCCCTACAAGTTTCATGGACCTACAAGTCCATTTACTTATACACCTAGTCGATGACATTGAATTTGTGGGTGTCGTATCAATGAGGTGGATGTTTTTCTTTGAGAGGTATATGAAAACTCTAAAAAGATATGTCTGACAAAAGGCACATCCAGAGGGTTGCATGGCTGAAGGGTATGTATTGAATGAAACATTTTTCTTCCTATGTGAATTCCTTGGTAAGGATTTTGAAGATGGGCCATGCTTCTGGGATGAAGAACAAGCATCAAATATTATTGAAGGAGAAAAACCACAATCTAATAGTGTTTAAGTAGAAATTAGTATGTAAATTCATGATCAATGTGGTTTTTTTTCTTGCAATCATTAATTGACTCTATAATTTATTTGGCAAATTAACAACATGACATTTGGATTTTGAAATAAACATGTTGACATGTAATAAGTGTAGACGAAAGTGCTCTACTCAACAAGTTCATTCTGTACCACATGGACTTTATGAATAAATGGATTGATTTGTATGATAAAAAGAGAGGAGAAGTTTTAGAAGCAAGGAGACAATTTAAGAGATCGAATCCAAGGAATACTCCACTTCCCACTGATCTACTTGTGGAATGGGGCAAAGATTGCACACTAGAATGGGTTACTGAACAAATTCAAAATCAAATAGAAGATGCAGGTATAGATTCAAACATAACAGAAGATGAAATCAACATGTCCAGAAGATGAAATCAATATGTCTAGAGGATTGAAAGAAAGGTATAGTTGGAATTTTACAAAATGTTGTTTCCTTACAGTTTTGACACAATTAACTATTTTAATATTCATCATTATATTTGTTTTCACTGAAATAAATGGTCTTTCAAGGCGAGGAAATATCCAGCAAAGTGGGCATATGGTCGACATTATCGTTTAGAAAGTGTAGATGTAAAGAGACAATCCTTTGATTGTGGCATCATGGTTGACTTCAAGCAATCCAGTTGATCAAGCTCAAAAGATAAGAATATAATTGAAGTGAATCTATAATATGTTGGGAAAATACAAGAAATTATTGAGTTGGATTACCGCTCTTTTAAATGTTGTATTTTTAAGTGTAGATGGTATGAAGCATTTGAGAGGGCACAAAGACATGATACCCATAGTGGATTGTTTTCTACAGATTCCTCATGTTTCCTATGAGAGGATAAGGAGCCTTATGTTTGACCAATTCATTGTGAGCAGTTATTTCTTTAACTCAAACAAGAAGCAGTAGTGATCATTAATCTATTAATTCATAGTTTATTGCGAATATATACATGTGTTTATTAATCAATAAAATTGTTATACCATATGTCTAATATATGTATGTCGTTCATGTGCAGGTATTTTTCTATGAAGATATTTTGGACTCAAAATGGATATTTGTCATACATTATGATCCAAGATCAAGGCATGTATTTGACAATGCATTAGTGGATACTGAGCAAAACAATGATGGCCAACAAAATGAGAGAGAGGGATTAGAGAACATCAAAGAAATTGACATCCATGATGATGCTGAAGATGGTTATGTTCAAGCACAAGAAGACAACAATCCAGAGTTGGATGATGTTATGGAAGACAACAATATGGATGGTATACAAAATGATGATCCAAATACATCTGGTAACAATATAGATGGTCTATCTATTCATATTTCAATGATGATGAAGATGATGCAGGTCAAGATGAGGATTATGATAATATTAAATACTTGAAAGAACATATGAACATTGACAATGATACACTGGATGACATTGTAGCAGACAATAATTTTAATGACCAAGACTTCTAAATTTTTAGAATTATTTACAATCCATGTTTAAAAAAGGATGATTCTTATGGCCTAAACTTTGAAATGCTTTAGTAATATTATTTGTGTCGATACAAATTAACTATTGCAATATCCTTAAATTGTTCAAACTTTGGTATGAATTGTTGGCAGAAAAAATTAGGATTACTTGGATGCAATTTCCTTTTCATTGCTTTATATTTTGCTTGAATGTCAAGGTCTCAACCTAATCCTCATTTTGTGAGGAAGTTATGATTGAGGATTTGATGACTACTACATATTTTAATGGGGAAGATGTTTTTCATCATGATGCACATATTGCGCATATGGATAGGCAAGACATGAATCTTACTACACAAATACTTATATCAAACCTTTACGAATTTGAGCAATAATGTTACTACACAAATACACTCCATGTATTATCTCATGTTGCCACTTCCACTCCCATTTTAATCATAACTCCTAAAATTCATCCTTCCAACATAGATGCCATCCTTAAAAGAATTGATGAGATGCAAAGTAAAGTTGATGCATTACCCCTAGTAATCAAAGGATATCATAGGAGAAATCAAGCATAATCCACTTTCATTTGAGTTATTTCTTATCCATTTCTAGCTTGCAATTGTTTCTTTAATTTCACTTTTTCAAAATACAATTTGTTTACTTCATCATTCATTAATTTCTAAGTTTTCTCATAATCTTGCAGCCTTTGTTCTAACTTCTTCACAACAGCATGAGTAAACATAGCAATATGAACATTGAGAGCAGCTGCTTCTATTGCTGATGTATGTTACCCTAAAGATATGCCAAATCTTATGATTAGGTTTTATATGTGAATTTGGCCAACTTATAGAATTGCTCATATTAATCAAAATTCTTTGCACTTTAGGCTTTGTTCAAGCCTAGGTGGGTGTTACCTTGTTTCACCAATGACAATTTACTTTCAAGTTTGCTGATGACTTCAGAACAGATTAAGGAGCTTATGTAATTTTGTCAATTAAATCATCCACTTCACTTAACCCAATCTAGCATATGATTTGGATTAATGTTTTCTATAAATATTTAAACCCTACTGCTAAAACAAAAAAACAAAATTAGATTTTGAAAATATATACAAGGGAATAATTTTCAAAAGAGAATGACCGGTGCCTGCCACATGAGGAGTTTGTTTATCTTTAATTATTTTTCATATATATGCTTAATTGTATCTATGCCATGTTATCTAATTGTGATAAATACTTGAGAAAGACCATCAATGAATAATGAAGTGAACATATTATGATCTATATTAGCTAATTGATTGCACAAATATTTTAATTTATCAATGATCTCATGTTTCTATTCATTTTCAACACTTTTAATAAAGACATCATGATCATAGTATTCTTCTTCATCATTAGAATAAAATATTGAGATGTTAAGTAATTAAGATAGATAAATGAACATACAACTCATAAACTCACAACAAAGAGAATAGAACAGCCCATAAACCTTTGCATTTTCCTTAATTCTTCAAAATTTTCCAAGTCTTCAACAACAAGAAATGAGTGATACAGTTCCATTATATAACAGGAACATGTACCCTCAGCAATTAATGCATTGTCTTTCAAATTCAATGAATACAGAGAAGCACCTAAAGGCATTGGAGAAACATTAATTGCGCCGAAGGAAACAAAAAGGAAGGAGTGGTTGGCCTTGAGAAACACAAGGAGCTACCTGGGGATCTGCATTGTTGTGGTTGGAAGATGATAGCCAAGTTATCATTATTTAGATCCATATTTGTCCTCCCACCCACCGTATGTTCTTTCAGCCGACCAAGGAAATGAGAAGATTTATTCTATCTTACCATTGTGGCTGACATATTGTGCATCTAGGATACCTTTGACACTTTTACCAAATAAGTCAAATGTAATTTCTACCATGTGCAGTCTTTCAAGTGTCCAACTTAACACATGCTGAGTTGGGTCTCCTTTACCATAACAAGTTGGAATTAATTGATTACCATTATCAATGATTTCCTTCCTCCACTTATTCAAGTCTTTTGTAGTCCCATCAGCTTCTAAAATATGAGGCATTTTGTGTCTAGCTTTTCAACTGCCTACATTTTATCCTTTAATATTGTATCCAATTTTAGTTGATAAGCAGCCACCTTCTCAAATTTTTCCAACATTCCTGCTAACAACTGCATCTCAGGAGGAGCCTCTGAATCATATCTAGAACACCTGAGAAATTCACTAATTTTCCCAGTCCTTGGCAGCCACTTGGTCTTCATAGCTGATAGCCTCTATTTGTCTGACTCATATTTTTTCATGTGCTATCCTTAACAGGGAGTAAGACTTACGGGTCTCCTCCAACCTGGCCAATATCTTGTTAACTCTATACGTAACTAAATTTGTGGCCATATGATGCAGAGTGCCCAGCAGAAGCAGATGAAGATTTGACTATATCTTCCCTATCGGCAAGAGGTCCTCCAGTGTTTCGCCGAAGTCAAGGATGTCTTCGCTATCGGAAAGACATGAACTATCGGCCGAACCTTATTCTTTTATCCCGATGGCCAAGTTCTCACCGATATCTCCTTAGTGGTTCGTTGCCTATCGGCAACACCTCATTCTATCGGACCACGAGAAATTTCTTATGCCGATATACTCCGTCACGCCGATGACCAATCTTTGTCGGCCAGACTTCCTCCTTCGGTGAAGCTTCTTTCACCTACACCGACACCTTGTCTCTCGCCGATATCGTCAGGCACATCGGCCAGACCTCCTGCTTCGGTAAGACTTCGGTTCGTGGTCCCGATGGTTCATCTCACTCCGACGAGTCCTTTGTCGCTGAGACTTCTCGAACTCCTTCCAATGAACTTTTATCGGCGGGACTCTCACGGTCGCCGTGACTTCTTCGGCTTCCCCCGACAAGGTTCCTCACGCCGATACTCTTTATCGGCAATACTCCGAGGATGTCTCACCGATCGGTGAAACTTTATACCGTCGGCTAAGTATATTTTCCTTAGCCCGATATCGTTTCTCTCACCGATGCGAACAATGATGGTATGTGCCTCCGGCACTATACCAATCTTCGGCAAGACGGAGGGCCTTTCACGCCGATGGATCTCCAACTGTTCTGAGGTGCCGAACCAGAATTCCCTTCGACAGAACAATGGAATTAGGCCGTTTCATTTATCAAACCCTCGATCACTTGTAGCAATCTGATCCCACATCAAAACTGTCCAATTTCACTCCGATTTCCCGACTAGCCACATGACGATGTCTAGTCGAACTTGACTGAGTTCGCTGGCTTCTTGGGTAAGAATTCAACAACAACAAACGTGAGAAGTCTTTCCCCCATCCCACTGTTACTATACAGGGCTTCAGTGGACAGAGGAAAGGGCCTCCATGTATGAATCAAAACCCTACTCCTAGGTTACGAACCAGCCACTGTGGAACCGTGGGTTTTACACCGTCTGCACACTACAGAGTCACTATGGATTGACGGATAGCATCCGGTTAGGGTTCTATTTACAAAATCAGGATAAAGATATCAAATCACTAAGAACAACCAAGAAAATCAACACAGATCATACCCAGAACTCTCTTTATTCAGTTATCAAAAAAGAACTTGTTGTAATACACACTTCTCTCTCTCTGCTCCGTGTGACATACAACCTGCCTCTAAAGAAGATGTAGAGACAGCAGTTATCCCCTCCAACCGTGCAAACTAATTTTCAAATCAGTTAGCCGTTGGTTTACCCGTCATACAAGCAAAACTACATGTGTGCCTTGCACAATTACATTCATGGGACCAAATTGACCCTTATTACAAAATGAAATGGCTTAAGAGCCTTATGAGACAACAAAAGAAAAGATGATCCTGCACTACAGAGAATGTGCTCCTGCACCATACTCCCCCTGCAGGAAAAACTCAAGTCCCTTGGGTTGCTAACTGCTGAAGTGTCTTCCCATGCTTTAGAATATCGGCTTCACTCATCCAGGTTTCCTCTGAATCAGGAAGATCCTGCCACTTGACCAAGTAGTCTTTGTATACCCCTTTTCTTGTCTTCTTGACAATTTTGGAATCCAAAATGCATTCCAATTGCAAAGGCTTACTTGGAGGTAAATCTTTGATCCAGTCTTCATCTTCAATCACAGCATCTGAGTTATCTTCAGCATGTAATGGAGGTCTAAAAGGGAACAGGTCTGCCACATTGAAAATGGGAGAGATACCAAGGCCAGATGGTAATTCTATTTCATATGCATTTGGACCAAATTTATGCACTACCTTACAAGGTCCTATCTTCTTCATCAACAATTTGGTTGGTTGCCCCTTAGGTAATCTTTCCTTTCTGAGGTAGGCCATCACCAAATCTCCTACCTGGAACTGTACCTCCCTTCGCTTCAGATCTGCTCTATCCTTGTACTTGGAGACAGTTTTCTCCAACTGAAGCTTGACCTGATCATGTACTGTTTTCATGGTAGCAGCAAAGTCTTCTCCTAGAGCACTCCTTTTATCCCATCCTTGGAGGTCTTTGAGTTCAAGTGGTCCTCTTGGGTGGAAACCATAAACTATTTCAAAAGGGCTTTTCCCAGTACTTCTGTTTCTTGAATCATTATAAGCATATTCAGCTTGACTGATCACTAAATCCCATGCTAATCCATGCTGTTTGGTAAGGCATCGCAAAAGGTTTCCCAAGGACCTATTAACAACCTCAGTCTGACCATCAGTCTGGGGATGGTAGGCTGATGAAAAAGACAGCTGAGTGCCCAATTTTCTCCATAAGGTCCTCCAAAAATGACCAACAAATTTGGAATCTCTATCAGTAATAATTGATAGGGGTAAACCATGAATTCTGACCACCTCTCTGAAAAAGAGACCAGCAATCTGAGATGCATCATTTGTGCATTTGCATGGCACAAAATGAGCCATCTTACTGAATCTATCCACAATGACAAAAACACTGTCTACACCCCTTGCTGTCCTAGGAAGACCAAGCACAAAGTCCATACTAATGCTTTCCCAAGGTCTGGTGGGAATGGGCAGTGGTTGGTACAAACCAGCATTAGAAGACATACCCTTGGCCTTTTGACATATGGTACAGCTTGCAACATATCTCCTTACATCTGTCTGTACCTTGGGCCAATAATAGAACCTGGTGACTTGTTCCAAAGTCTTGTCCAACCCAAAATGTCCTCCTAAGGCTCCATTGTGCTTCTCCTTGACGATATTGTCCCTCATTGAACATTTAGGAACACACAACAAACTACCTTTAAATAGGAGCCCTTCTTGCAGCACAAAATCAGAATACTTGCCATGAAAAGTGTTAGCCAAACTTGCACACACTTCATAGGCAGCCTTGAAATCTGCATCATCCTTGTACAACTCCTTCAGACATTCTAGACCCATATGTTCCATTTGTACTTCCTGTATGACCAGTATCCTTCGACTCAAAGCATCTGCCACTTTGTTGGCAACACCTTTCTTATGCTTAATAGTGAAGGTATAGGCCTGCAATTGTTCCATCCACTTAACGTGCCTATGATTCAACTTTTCTTGACTATTTAGGAAGCTAAGAGCATGGTTGTCAGTAAAAACAATGAACTCTTTTGGCAGTAAATAATGTCTCCATTTTTTTAGAGCTTGCACCATTGCATACAACTCTAGGTCATAGGTAGAATACCTCTGTTTGGCCTCATTCAACTTCTCTGAAAAGAATGCTACTGGATGTCCTTCCTGACTAAGAACAGCACCTATAGCCTGTTGGCTTGCATCACATTCCACAACAAATACTTTGTCAAAATCAGGGAGTACCAACGTAGGTAACTCGGCCACTTTCTGTTTCAACAGTTCAAAACTATCATCTGCTTGTTTTGTCCATTGAAATTTACACTTCACTCCACCCTTGATGGTATTGAGAATAGGAGCACTTATGTGACTGAACCCTTTAATGAACTTCCTGTAAAAAGTTGCCAAACCATGAAAACTTCTTACATCTCCTACTGTCTTAGGAGTAGGCCAATTGAGAATAGCCTCAACTTTTGTAGGATCCATTTTCAAACAGCCATTGGAAATCACAAATCCAAGATACACTAGTTCAGTTTTCATAAAATCACATTTATCCAAGTTGATCATCAACTTACTCTCATGCAATTTCTTTAACACCTGTCCAAGATGCTTCACATGCTCTTCTTTGGTCCTGCTGAAAATCAATATGTCATCAAGATAAACAATAACAAATTTTCCAATAAATTCTATAAGTACCTCATTCATCAACCGCATGAATGTGCTTGGAGCATTATTGAGACCAAATGGCATGACAAGCCACTCATAGAGACCTTCATTTGTTTTGAAAGCAGTCTTCCATTCATCTCCCTGCCTTATTCTGATCTGGTGATAACCAGATTTCAAATCAATCTTGGAATAGTAACATGAACCACCAAGATAGTCCAACAGATCCTCAATTCTTGGCATAGGAAATCTATACCTTATGGTGATCTTATTGATAGCCCTTGAATCTGTGCATAATCTCCATTTGCCATCTTTCTTAGGAGCAAGTACACTAGGGACTGCACATGGACTAAGACTTTTCCTAATCAAACCTTTCTCCAAAAGTTCTTGAATCTGTCTACCTACTTCTCCATTCTGCTGTGGTGTCAACTTGTAGGCAGTTTTGTTGGGTAATGTGGCTCCAGGAATCAAGTCAATCTGATGACTTATGTCTCTCATAGGTGGTAAGGAGTTAGGAGTATCCTCTACCACAAGATCTTGGTACTTATCCAGTAATTGTTGCACTTCCAATGGGATCTCCTTCTGCTGTTTGCTTTGCTGATTGGATACAGGCTTCATCATCAGTGCATACCCTTGGGTATCCTTCTCCTTCATGAGTTGTAGGAACTCTTTGCCACTCACTAACATGACACTGTTGTCATTGCTCTTCTCTCCAACCTACTCTGGTAAGGGATCCATTTGAAACTTCTTACCATTCTTGGTGATCATATATGTATTCTTTTCACCATCATGCAGTGCCTTCACATCATACTGCCAAGGTCGTCCAAGAAGAAGGTGACAAGCATCCATAGGAATAATTTCACATAGCACCTTATCCCTATAATCACCTAGTTCAAACTCTACCCAAGTTTGTTCTTCCACCAAATAGTTCTGATTCTTATTCAACCAAGATATTTTGTGAGGATTAAGATGGGGTAATCTTTTCAGTCTACACTTTTCTACCATTTCAGTAGACACTACATTTTCAGTAGAACCTGAATCAACAATGATTTTACAGAGCTTACCATATGCTATTCCTTGGGTTCTGAAGAGATTCTTCCTTTGTGGGGGCTCCTGCTTCAATGGCATCTTCACGAGGGTCCTCTTAATCATCATATTCTCTCCTTCAAGCACTGGTGCAGCACTACCAATTGGTGAGTTTACACTTTGACAATCATCCTCCTGCAATAGTTGGTTCCTTCTCCCACCGTCATGAGAGCTAGACGCCTTCTCAGGGCACTTACTTGCAGTGTGGCCTACTTGATTGCAGTTGTAACATCTTCCAGTGAAGACTCCACGTCCTCTGCCTGCACCACCATCTCTTCCTCTGCCATTAGGTCTTCTCCAACCTCTGAAACCACCACCTTTTTGTTCTATATCAGAACGTGATTCTTGTTGACTAGAACTTTCACCTTTGTTTGGCTGTCCTCTGCCAAAATTACCTCTTCCCCTATTGTTCCTGCCACCTCTTCCTCTGTTATTTTGATCACCTCTCCTTTTCAGTTTATCCTCTGCCCTAGAGGCTAACTGAAAACATTCATCCACAGTCTTGGGAACCACCATACTGAACTCATCCTGTATATTGTACCTCAGTCCATCCAGGTATCTGGCCACCATCTCTTTTTCTTCTTCTCTGTGATTGGCTCTCATGCTCAATCTGTGGAATTCTTCAATGTATGTAGCCACGTCCATATCTTTCTGCCTAAGATGATTAAACTTTCTGATAGTCTGCAGATCATAATCACATGGTAGAAATTTGGCTCTCAGCATGGCCACCATTCTGCTCCACTTGGTGATTGGACTCTTTCCAACCTTCTCCCTTTCACATTGAGTGTAGTTCCACCAAACCAATGCAGAACCTCTCAGTCTGGTCTTTGCAAACTTTACTTTCTTACTGTCACTATACTCTTTGAAGTCAAAGTAATTACTTATGGCTTCAATCCAGTCCACAGGAGTATCTCCATCCAGTTTCCCATTGAACGTGGGAACATCCAGTTTCGGATCACCACTATCTCCATGACCCTTGAGTGCATTCAGAAATGCCTTTTGATCAGCAGTCATACCTTCTCCTTGAGGATTCTCCCCAGTTTCTCCTTCTTCATTCTCCTCTGACTCAGAAGTGCTTCCATCCTTCTCTTTGGATCTTTCTTCCTTCAGTCTCTCTTCGAGCATTGCTTCCACCATCTTCTGGATGGCTGCTTTACTCATCGTCTTGGGAGGCATTGTGCTAGCCTCTGTTTCTATCTCCAATTCTTCGTCTGACATACACGGCTGTGATTCAGAATATTGGCTCTGATACCAATTTGATGCAGAGTGCCCAGCAGAAGCGGATGAAGATTTGACTATATCTTCCCTATCGGCAAGAGGTCCTCCAGTGTTTCGCCGAAGTCAAGGATGTCTTCGCTATCGGAAAGACATGAACTATCGGCCGAACCTTATTCTTTTATCCCGATGGCCAAGTTCTCACCGATATCTCCTTAGTGGTTCGTTGCCTATCGGCAACACCTCATTCTATCAGACCACGAGAAATTTCTTATGCCGATATACTCCGTCACGCCGATGACCAATCTTTGTCGGCCAGACTTCCTCCTTCGGTGAAGCTTCTTTCACCTACACCGACACCTTGTCTCTCGCCGATATCGTCAGGCACATCGGCCAGACCTCCTGCTTCGGTAAGACTTCGGTTCGTGGTCCCGATGGTTCATCTCACTCCGACGAGTCCTTTGTCGCTGCGACTTCTCGAACTCCTTCCGATGAACTTTTATCGGCGGGACTCTCACGGTCGCCGTGACTTCTTCGGCTTCCCCCGACAAGGTTCCTCACACCGATACTCTTTATCGGCAATACTCCGAGGATGTCTCACCGATCGGTGAAACTTTATACCGTCAGCTAAGTATATTTTCCTTAGCCCGATATCGTTTCTCTCACCGATGCGAACAATGATGGTATGTGCCTCTGGCACTATACCAATCTTCGGCAAGACGGAGGGCCTTTCACGCCGATGGATCTCCAACTGTTCTGAGGCGCCGAACCAGAATTCCCTTCGACAGAACAACGGAATTAGGCCGTTTCATTTATCAAACCCTCGATCACTTGTAGCAATCTGATCCCACATCAAAACTGTCCAATTTCACTTCGATTTCCCGACTAGCCACATGACGATGTCTAGTCGAACTTGACTGAGTTCGCTGGCTTCCTGGGTAAGAATTCAACAACAACAAACGTGAGAAGTCTTTCCCCCATCCCACTGTTACTATACAGGGCTTCAGTGGACAGAGGAAAGGGCCTCCATGTATGAATCAAAACCCTACTCCTAGGTTACGAACCAGCCACTGTGGAACCGTGGGTTTTACACCGTCTGCACACTACAGAGTCACTATGGATTGACGGATAGCATCCGGTTAGGGTTCTATTTACAAAATCAGGATAAAGATATCAAATCACTAAGAACAACCAAGAAAATCAACACAGATCATACCCAGAACTCTCTTTATTCAGTTATCAAAAAAGAACTTGTTGTAATACACACTTCTCTCTCTCTGCTCCATGTGACATACAACCTGCCTCTAAAGAAGATGTAGAGACAGCAGTTATCCCCTCCAACCGTGCAAACTGATTTTCAAATCAGTTAGCCGTTGGTTTACCCGTCATACAAGCAAAACTACATGTGTGCCTTGCACAATTACATTCATGGGACCAAATTGACCCTTATTACAAAATGAAATGGCTTAAGAGCCTTATGAGACAACAAAAGAAAAGATGATCCTGCACTACAGAGAATGTGCTCCTACACCACCATATCCTTCATTTGACCTTCCATTCCTTCATTCAACTTCTTATTCTCTTCTTTCAAATCCTTTATCTCTTGAAGCAGGGGTTGTGTTTCCACTGGCAATGATTTTGGAATCTGTATGATTGGGGGAGTTTGGGATGGACCAGTTTCTAATTGAGGTTGACACTCATAGACACTAAGCCTAGCCATTGCCTCTGTGTATTGCCCCAACAATTCATTGTAATCTTTCTATAGTTTAAGTGTTGTTACCTCTGTAAAATGTGTTGTCTATACATTCAAGTTGGCTGCCTAAGGAGCATGGGTGTCTGACACCCTCTTGATGATCACATTACCACTTAATTCCTCCAAGCCTACCTTTGGTTTCTTATCATTTGGGACCAATGCCTAGATATCCAAGGTATCAAATTTAGGGTCAAAGATAGCACCCTGCAATGCTCTCTTGGCCTGTTCTCCACTTACATCTGCATCATCCCTGGTAATGGTATCAAATGCGATAGCATATGATAATTTCTAGTGTGGTAATAGTAATATTTTTCTTTTCTTCACAAGTGCTCTCCCTTCTTCAGGAGTCATGGCACTGATATCCTTGTTCACCTCACCCAAAACCCTCCTTGTGATAGCATCATATTCTGAAGGATTTGCACCACTTTTTGCTTCTTCTATCCTTCTTTGGAACTCTTCACTCCTCGTTCTCAACACAAAGGATTTGAAATCTGGGGTGGCAATGAATGCATCATTAGAGATAAATTGATTGCATGCCACTTCCCTCACATCTTCGGTGTCCACCTCATTGTTGATTGTGAACCTTGTCAACCTATTCTCTGGGGAGGCATATGGTGCTATCCTTGGGGGAGAATGCAATTGATGTGGGGGTTGTGGATCTTGTTCCTTTGCCACCTTTTCCTCCAAATTCACAACTTCCATTTTTTCTTCTGTCTCAAGATCAATTATCTTTGCTCTTTTTGGGGCAGGGGCATCAGGGGATTCAGGGGAACTTTTCCTAATATATTTGCCCTTTGAACTGCTCGGTTGATAAGTGGACCTTTCCTCTCCAGTAGGTGCCTCAATAATCAATTCATCTCCATTTTCAAAGAACATTTTGATTCTTTCAATGGGGTCTTGAATTTCAATGAATGCCCCTTGATATGCAGAGTTGGCATTTTTCTTCCTTTTCTCTGCATCCATTATCAATTTCCATTTATTTCTCAAGAAAAACACTTGCTACATTAATTCACAATTTCTGACAATATCCTCATCAAGCAGGACATGGTGTGGATATTCAGGCCTACTGATTTTACACCTTGTGTCATGAATAAAGCCTTCGGGATCAAAGAACCTTATTGCCTCCATATTCATCCTATAACATTACAGCATGAAATAGGTCTGGTGTAAACCATTCTTGTCAATTGTAATAAAATCATGAAGCTTCAGAGATGCTGGGATAAAAGATCCCTTCTTATGCTTTCTAAAATGTTCCTTATCTATTATATTCAGCCGTCTAATGGTCTCCATAAATCCTATTCTTCTAGGAACAAATTTTGGTAAGGAATAGGATGGAGCCTCACACCCATAGATTCTAATACAGGTTGTATTTTCATGTAAAACTAATCTCCCCAATTGTGATTGATATTCAGATGGGGGGTTCTCTCCATTAGTCTTAGAAAGTCCTTAATTTCCTTTGGTATCCTTTCTGCAGCAGGCTCTAGGAATCCCAATATTTTCCTCACAAAATGCTCCTCAAAGGTGACATAACTAGCATATTTGAAGTGCATGTCTATCATCCAAGTCCACATCTGAACTGGCATGGCATTGCCTTCTGCATCAGTCATTCTCAAATGTAATTCCTTGCCCCAATAGCCAAACAGAGAAAATAGAATCATGTGGCACATTAATGAATACCAAGTGAACCTTACATGGGGGCCTAGAGTATATATATTGTTCTTAATAGCCATCATCTGTTCATGCATCTTCTTTGACAAGTACCCTACATAATCATATGGCTTGTCAGCTTCATAATCTTGGATATATACTGCCATCATCATTAGAGGCACTGGTATTGTATTCAATGCATCTCTCCCAAGCACATGACACAAGCTATGATAAGTTTTAACAAAATATTCCATGAATAGGTTGCATCGGAGAGGTTCCTCTTCTATGACAGGGATTTTGATCAGAGCTCCATCAACCCCCTTCAATCTATGCCTGGCCAAGTTGTAAGATCTATATGCATACCTAAGACCTTTGTATTTTTCTCTAAAAGCATTCAAGTCTATAGGTATACAAGCAGTAGAATTAAGATTGAAGATAGTAGCAATGTAGGCCTTTGTGAATCTAATGATAACACTACCATTTCCAGACAAGACACACATGGTCTTAGGGTCATACCTAGTTGTTACAACTCTCACTAAGTCTGTGTTTATGAAGACATTAGGGCATATCAATTTGGCCAAAACTAATGTCCAAGCATGGCAGACCGGGGCTCTGTAGTCACTTCGTTTGTGCCAATGCTCAAACAGACTCCAAGTAGACACAGGGAGCCTAGCATCTCTACAATCTATACAAAGGTCATATATTTTATCATTTCTACCAACCTCTCCTAAATTTGTCAAAGGTCTTTTAGATGAGCCAGGACATTGAATCATGATGTCTTCATCAAGGTTGCATTTGGAGGTCGAAGCTTCACTGGACTAACTCATTTTGTATTTTATGTAGGCAACCTAGGGTTTATGCAATTAATGGCTACCCTAAACGTTTCAGAGAATTCATATAGATAGAAAACTAAGTGCAAGGGAGAGACAATGAATTACTAGTTTTGGACGTCGCAGAGGCTTTGAATTGCTTCTCTTTTCTTGTTCTGATTATTCTCCGACTCTGAATACGATTACTTCTCGAAGAATGATAGGAAATAACTTGAATTATGCTATTATAACATCAAATTCCTGTACCACTTTGTATATTAATGGAGGTTGCGGCAACCATAACTCTACTCGTGCCATAGTCATTTGAAAATATTCATTGTTTTCATTTTTGAATTTGGACTGTTGATCTTTCATTACCTTTCCTGAAATCTACGATTTTGATTCACCGACTAGATTTGACAATCTTAGTCATCTTGGTTGACAAGTCATCATTTAATGGGAATGAGCCAAGACTTTAGCATGGACTAGATGCGTATCACCTCTTTGTGGCGTTGCAGTCAAGGAGGGCCCACCATATACCTATCGTGCGATGGTGCGACATAGCACCCATGCGCATTTATGACACTTTTTAATCGGTGGATGCCACATGTTGCTATCTTGCCATCTCATGGTGAATATTCCTTTTGAAAAGATTCCCCTGCACTGGTGTGCAACCATTGGATCTAGACACTCAACAGGTGGCAGTGGATAATTGGCTAAGGCAGACACTTCGCAGGCAAAGGTTACATAGACAGGTGGTGGCTTGTCGCAGTTTCATGGCCAAGTATGACGTCATATCGACATGCTCTGCGGTGGTACGATTTTCATTTTATAAGGCTTTAGGAATTACTTGCAGGAACAAGTAACGACTAGGCTAAGGGGCCGGTCAACCCGCAGACATCAAGATTTAAGGTTGTGACTTAAAGGATTGATAACCGGAAACAAACGGTCAACACAAGAACATAACAATGGATTAATGTTTTCTATAAATCTTTAAACCATACCCCTAAAATAGAAAAACAAAATTGGATTTGGAAATATATACAAGAATAAGGATCCTAGATGTTTCTTAGGAATGCAAAATTAAAGGCATCAGGTTGTTTCCAACAAATGCAAACAACAAAAATCTCAAAATAAAAAATCAATCTTTTTTTATCCTAAACATAGGCATGGAAATTGTGAGTTCAAAAAAATGTAGGGAAATAAATCATACCCTATAATAGAAGATTTAAGTCCAATCCTAGATTTAAGTAAACTTTAAAGTACAAGGACTTGAGAGTAGAATAAAATATTGAGATATTAAGTAATTAAGATAGGGAATGGAAATAGTTGAGAAGAAATACAACACTTATTTGATCTTTTTAGCATGATGTCAAATCTGAAGTGTGTGATTAACTAATGCTCTCTCTCTCTCTCTAACCTATCTACCTCCTAGTTAAATCCTTTTCCTAGATTTCCTAGCTAGTTTTCCTTTTCCTTTCCAATTTCCCTTTAGATCCCACCAATTTTTCCCTATTTTACTATTTTCCACCTCTCCTCTCATCATTCTTCCCATCTAATGAACTTTAGTTTTATCTTGTTTCCATTTCATCCTACCAATTTATATCCTCATCGCTCTTTTCATGTCCTAGTTTTCTTGTTTCCATTTTCTTTTTTGATAAGGGAGATGGATAGAGGCAAAGAGTAAGAGACTAGAGAGAGAGAGTCCTAGTTTTCTTGTTCATTTCCTTCATTGATAAGAGAGAGGGAGAATTAATAGATTAAGGGAGAGAGAGGAAGATATATAGGTCAAATGATAGGGGGAGAGAGGCAAGAGATAGAGAGATAGGTAGAGATAGCTAGGTAGAGAGAGTCGATAGAGAGGAGACAAATAGGGAGAGATAGAGGAGATAGAGGGGAGAGATAGGGAGACAGAGAGTGACTAGAGAGATGTCTAGAGAGATAGGGAGACAGAGGAATGATAGGGGAAAGAGAGGCAAGAGATAGGGAGAGATATATAGGTAGAAGAGACTAGATAGGAGATAGATTTGGAGAGATAGAGGAGACAGGGAGAGATAGGGAGATAGAGAGTGAGTGAGATGTCTAGAGAGATAGGGAGAGAGATTGAGAGGTAGAGGGATGATAGAGAGTTGAGGCAGAGAAGGGAGAGATAGGGAGATAGAGGTTTAGGGTTGCTCAGGCTGTTTAGGGTTTAGGGGTTAGGGGTTAGGGGCATTATTTAAGGTTGAGGGATTTAGAGAGAGAGATACTTCTTTTGACATGCAACTGTAAACCCTGAATAATGCCCCTAAACCCTAAACCCTAATTCCTAACCCCTAAAACATATATAAACCCTAAATAATGCCCCTAAGCCCTGAGCCCTAACCCCTAAACCCTAAACCTGAGAAACCCTAAACCCCTAAATCCTAAACCTTGGAAAACCCCTAAACCCTAAACATTAAACCCAAGCAACCCTAAACCTCTATCTCCCTATCTCCCTATCTCTATTATTCCTCTACCTCTCAATCTCTCTCCCTATGTCTCTGGCCATGTCCCTCACTCTCCATATCCCTATCTCTTCTGGCTGTCTCTAACCAAGTACCTCACTCTCTGTATCTCCCTATTGGTCCTCTCTCTAAACACTAAACCCTAAACCTCTAAATACTAATTAACCGTAAACCCTGAATAATGCTCCTAACCCCTAAACTCTCTCTCTCTCTCTCTCTCTCTCTCTCTCTCTCTCTCTCTCTCCAAACCCAAGCAACCCTAAACCCTAAATCCAAGAAACTCTAAACCTCTATCTCCCTATCTCCCTGTCTCTATCATCCCTCTACCTCTCAATAATCTCTCTCCCTATGTCCCTAGCCATGTGCCTCATTCTCTATCTCCCTATCTCTCTCCACAATCTCCTCTATATCTCACTATCATTCCTCTCTCTATAAACCCTAAACCCTAAACCTCTAAACCTAAACTCCTAACCCCAAAACAATAAACCCTAAACCCTAAATTATAATGCCCCTAAATCCTAACCCCTAAACCTGAGAAACCCTAAACCCTAAATTATAATACCCCTAAATCCTAACCCCTAAACCCTAATCCCAAGTAACCGTAAACCTCTATCTCCTATCTCTCTGCTCTCTCCCTATCGCCCTTGTCCCTCTACCTCTTAATCTCTCTCCCTATCTCTTTGGCCATATCCCTCACTCTCTATCTGCCTATCTCTCCCCTCGATCTCCTCTATATCTCCCTATTAGTACTCTATCTCTCTCTAAACCTCTAAACCTTAACCCCTAACCCCAAAACCATAAACTCTAAACCCTAAATAATACTCCTAAACCCAAGTAACAATAAATTAGGTGCTACATTAGGCACTAAATCAGGTGCTAAATTAGGTGTAAAGTAGGCACTAAATTAGGTGTTAAAGTAGGTGCTAAATTGGGCACTAAATTAGGTGCTCAAGTAGGCACTAAATTGGGCGCTCAAGTAGGTGCTAATTAGCGCCTGAATTAGTGCCTACTTGATCTGATCAGCTCAAAAAATGCCAAAAATAGTGCCATCCCGATAAATAGCGTAGACTTTTTCAAAAAATTGGAGAAAAATACATTAAAACAGTGGGTGGAAGCAAAAAATGGAGCAAAAAAGGGAGATAATCACAAGGATTTGTTGTAGTGTTCCTATATCAAAAGTTATGGCCACTAGAAGTTGGATCTCCCACATCAAAAATATAAGAATATTTATGAGACAAAAGAGTTGTAAGAGGGAGTTACTTGTTGACCAACTTAGAACGTATGTCATGAGACATTGTAAGGCATATTTTAATGGAGATACTCAAGCCAAAATGGAGCACCCAAGCTCGTGAGTTGATTATGATGAGCCTATGACACGTAGAATGATTATATTATATTTACCTTGTGGACTCATCTTGGGATTAGGGCATTTAATTTTTATTAGAAATTTAGATGTGATATATTAGGTGGTTTTATCTCATGCTTTTCTAATTACCATTTGATGGTTTTATGTATTGATTCTCTTATTTATTGAGTGCTTGAAATGGAGGGTTCATGGTGAGTTTTGTAGGTATTGTTATGTTGTAAGAGTTTCTCAAGATCTCTTGTTGTTGATACTCTTGTAGAGGCTTAGACTCTACAAGTGTATTATAACCATTTATTACTAAATAATACATTGAGATACTTTAATGGTTTTTTTTGTTTGTGTTTATTTCCTTATATCTATATGATTAATTTATTTTTTGCATATACCTCCACTCATAGATTAGTGTAGGAAGCATATTCCACACCTTTTCTTCCTTTGATTTGGTATCGGAGCTTGATAATGTTATATTTTAGGTATTAGGGACAATGGTTTTTGTACTAATCTTAGATTGAGTGATCTTGAATAGAAGGATATATTTTTATATGAAAAATGGAAAGCACATCAATGATAGAGATGGAGAAGTTCACAACACTAACTTTGAGATTTTTAAGTTCAAGATGGATGATATGCTTGTAGATAGAGACCTATGGTTTGCCATATCTAGGTCCAAACCCATTGCAATGAATTAAGTTGACTGGAACATACTGGATAGAAAAGAAAAGGCTCTCATCAGGCTCTATTTGGAAGACTTTGTGTTGTTAAATATACATGAAGAAGAAACTACAACAACTCTTTGAAAGATGTTGAGAGATTTATCAAGCTAAATCCCTATTGTATATAATTTTCCTAAGAAAGAATTTGTATACTCTTAGGATGGAGGATGGTGTTTTTGTGGCTAAGCACCTAAACATTCTCAATATGATTTTGACCAACTTGCAATTTATTAGAGTGATAATGAAGGAGGAGGAACATTGCATGATGCTTTTATCTTATTTACTAAACTTGTGGGTTATATAGGGTAATGTAGTTTTTGTTTTATGCTTAACCAAAGTTTTGTTTGAGATTTGGATTACTTTCCTATTACAATCTAGACAAGACTAAACAAGAATTATTTATTTGTTTTTTTGTTTTATTAATCTGTTGCTTTATTAATACAAAACTAAATAAATATTGACTAGAATATTGCCTCCTTCCTACTTAAACTATGTTAAGAGAAAGAGAGTGAGTTGGACGAATAAAAATGAGAATAACTAGAATCTAAAGGATAGAATTAAAAACTAGAGTCCACAATGTAATATGCCACTTGATCTACAACTAAGATTTACCATGTTTAACTCAAAAGTAAAAAGATCGAGATACTGACAGAGAAAGCAATAAAATTTTTCCTCAAATTCATTCGATAAGATGCACATTTGAAACATATTTCAAACTCCCATTGCATAATCAAATACATTTCATCAGTAAAGGAATTAAATATTCCTCATTACAATTTTCCAAAGAAAGTTACAGACAAACTTCAAAGAGCTAACTGAAAGAGATACAAAATGATTCTAATGTCTGTCTTCAAATCCTGGCTACCAACTGCATGAGGGGAAGTGGTGTAGGAGCACTAAGGAGATCTCCATTTATCTTGCATTATTAATGTTTGTTTTGATGTTCATGATGTTGTAATAAGGTCTTAAGGACCATTTCCCATGTTTGTAATAAGGACTATGTCCAAAAGATGTCATGCTTGCAAGAGGCAGTCATAGAATCATGCATTGTAATGGGGAAGTCATACATTGTAAGCCTTTTTGGCATGTGTCAAGGAGTGTCATGCCTTGTCAAAGGATCATCTACCTTGTAAGGTTGTTTACGAGACTTGTTTCCCATGTAAGACTACAATGCACATGACAAAACATTGTAATTAGTTGCAGAAGTTAACAAATAGGGGCAGTTCAATGGTTGTGGACAGTTTACTAGTCCCCCCACCAATTCAAACTGCCCTTCAACTGCTCCAAACCATCGATGAAAGCTTCATAAAGTCCTACAGATGTCCACTATGAAGGGAGAAGTAATTTGGTGAAGGAATCAACAAGTAACAACAGTTTTCTGCCTGTGTATTTTGAGTTTTTCATTGTTACTGCATGTGCCCTGCTTTTGTACAGACGAGTGGTGACTTCTTGATATGACTAATTGAAAGTACTATGAGTAACATTTCAAATGCATGTAGTTTGAGTTCTTGAAACATTTGTAGAGCATATATAATTGCATCTTTTTGAAAATAGTTTGATAAACCCTCATCTAGGGTTTCTGACAGAAAACTATGTATTTTGCACCATTCTACTGAATCAAACCCTCCTTGATCAGTGGAATGGATTCATTGATGTTTATTTTAATGCTTCTCGAAGGTATTTTGGGTAGGAGCGTATTTTTTATGGAGTTTTCTTGAAGTGACCTAGCAAAACCATGTGCTAGGTAGGTGTAAATAAGAACAGTCTAAGCCAAATCTGTTGCAGTTGGTGGTGGGGCCTCAAAACCTATAAAAGTCTTGGTTTGGGCATGAGATTGAAGTGTCTAACTAGTGTAGGAAGTTCTGTGAGTCTTTGGGAGGGTGGTTGCTTTGCAAAACAGGCCTAATTAGACATAGGCTACAAAGGGAGTAGTTATAGGTTAGACCATATTGTCCAAAACAAGGTCAACCCAAATTGATATATGTTGAAGGAAATCCAAAAGGGTATCTTAGGATTGTCTAAGATTTAAGTTTGTAGGCCACCATAGGAAGTTATTGCTGACTATTTCCATTTGGAGGGCTACAAGGTTTAGGACAGCCAATGTGGGAAATGGTGCCTTCACGGAAGTCTAAACTTTTTGATTGGTTTGGGGGTGTTCTCCAAGGTGTTGAATGTTCCTCTAGATCCCTGCCTTGAGAATATTTGGTGTCTAATGCCAAATTCCATATGGGCTCTTTGATATAAACTTGTAAGCATTATTCCTCATAAAAATAGTCCTACCTTGTCACCTATCAAAGTTGTGTTATTCTCCAAGAGCCTTTACATCATAGTGGTATTAGAGCCACCAAAGGTTCTGTCCATTGGTTATGTGTAAGACCTGGTATATGTCAGTAGAGGAGAGTGAAGGAGAGGCTAGCAACATGCCTCCAAAAGGGATGACCAGTGAGGTGGTTAAGAAGTTCAAGGAGATGGAAGAGAAGATTAAGAGTGGAGTCAAGGAAGCACTCCAAGCTGAGTTGAAGGCACTGAGGATAGGGAAGAGGATAGATGAAGGTTCTGATGAAGAAGAAGAAAATGAGGAGGAAGAAGAAGATCAAGAAGAGGCAGAGATACTTGTAGATCAGAAACATTTCCTTGAAGCCATCAAGGCAATTGGCAAAGATTCTTCAGAGGGTCGGATGGAGATTCGAATGTTTAGTGGCAAGATGAATGTTGATGAAGTTATGGAGTGGATTGAAGCCCTAAATAACTACTTTGAATACAAAGAAATTCCTGAAAACAAGAGGGTGAAGTTTTCCAAAACAAAACTCAAGGGTGCTGCCCTCACATGGTGGAATTACACCGAAGGTGAGAGGGTGAAGAGTGGGAAGAGCATGATCTCTTCATGGAGCAGAATGTTGGAGAGGATCAAGTCCCAATTCCTTCCATTAGATTATGAGGTGCAGATCTACAAGAAGATGCAAAATCTCAAACAAAGAGATTTGGATGTGGCCACCTACACCGAGGAGTTTTACAAGTTATCTCTTCGTTGTGGACATATGGAGGATGAAAAAGGTAAAGTGGAAAGGTATCTAAATGGTTTGAAGTTTAGTATACAAGATGAAATTAGTATACTAACCCCTGAAACCATGGACAAATGCTTTCAAATGGCATTGAGGGCTGAAGAGAAGTTGAAGAGGAAAGGTGAGCAGCAAAATAGAGGAAGAGATGGCAAAAATTTCAGAGGTAGGGGTAATTTTGGAGGCAAAAATTAGTTCCAAAGAAGTCAAGGGGAATCTAGTTCCTAGGAACAAAGTAGAGAATCAGGTTCTAGAGGAGGCTTTAGAGGAAGCAGACCCAATGGAAGGAGTAGATTTGGTGGACCAGGGAGAGGCCCTAATGTCTTCACAGGAAGGTGCTACAATTGCAACCAAGTGGGACATCCATCCTTCAAATGTCCTGAGAAACAAGCCTCAAGCTCTCATGGAGAAAGAAGGAACTAGTTGATGCAAGAGGCAGATTTCCAAAGTGTTAACTCTCCAATTGGAAGTGCAGCCCCTGTCCATGATGGAGAAAATTGGATAATGAGAAGAATCATGTTGAAGGTGTCTCAGACACAAGAACCCCCTCAGAGGAAGACATTGTTCAAGACAACATGCAAGGCCTATGGTAAGATTTGCAAGGTAATTGTTGATTCAGGTTCAACTAAAAAATTGGTTTCTATTGCAATGGTAGACAAGTTGAAATTGAAAAGACTTCCTCATGTTAGTCCTTATAAAGTGTCATAGTTGAATAAGGGGCAACAAGTTTTGGTAGATGAACAAACTTGGGTAGAGTTTGAGATAGGGGAATATAAGGACAAGATTTTGTGTGATATAATCCCCATGGATGCTTGTCATTTGCTGTTAGGACGTCCATGGGAATATGATGTTCAATCCCAACATGATGGTAAACCAAACTCCATCATAACCAAGAATGATAGGAAGTATAGAATGGATCCATTGCCGGATGAGAATGTAGAGAAGAGTGTTGGGTCAAGTGTCATGATTATGAGTGGTAAAGAGTTTCTAGACACCCTCAAGGAGGAAGGAACCCAAGGGTATACTCTAATTTTGAAGCCTAAAAATAGTCCTAATTTGCATGGTCCTAGTGAGGAAGAAGTTCCCAAGGAGGTGCAGTAATTGTTAGAGAAGTGTAAGGGTATCATGGTAGAGGAGATGCCTGATGAATTACCACCTATTAGGGACATAAGCCATCAAATTGACTTCATACCATGATCTACTTTGCCAAATAAAGCATCCTACAAGATGACACCTTCTCAAAATGAAGAGATTGCTAAGCAAGTACAAGAGTTGTTGGATAAGGGATTGGTGAGAAAGAGCCTTAGCCCATGTGCTGTCCCAACAATACTAGCCCCTAAAAAGGATGGTAAATGGAGACTATGTATGGATTCTAAGGCTATTAACAAGATTACTATAAGATATAGGTTCCCTATGCCAAGGATTGAGGATTTAATGGACTGTTTGGGAGGGGCTAGATACTTTTCCAAGATTGATCTTAAGAGTGGGTATCATCAAATTAGGATAAAGCAAGGGGATGAATGGAAGACAACATTCAAAACAAATGAGGGTCTTTATGAGTGGTTGGTGATGCTATTTGGCCTATCCAATACCCCAAGTACTTTTATACATCTCATGAATGAAGTGTTACAAGATTTCATTGGCAAATTTGTTGTGGTGTACCTTGATGACATTCTTGTTTTCAGCAGGACCAAGGAAGAGCATTTGCAACATTTGGACCAGGTTTTGAAGAAGTTGCATGATGAGAAATTGATGATCAACATGGAGAAGAGTGTCTTAATGAAGGAAGAACTCACCTATCTTAGTTTTGTCATCTCCCAAGGCAATTTGAAGATGGATCCAGCAAAGGTAGAGGCTATTTTGTCATGGCCAACTCCTAGAACAGCAAGTGATGTAAAAAGTTTTCATGGTTTGGTAACATTTTATAGGAAGTTTATAAGGGGTTTTGGTCATATTTGTGCACCTATTTTGGATACCAATAAATGGGGGCAGAAATGAAAGTTTTCTTACACAAAGGCAGCCAATGATTCTTTTGAAATTCTGAAACAAAAGGTAGCACAACAGCCCATTCTTGTTTTGCCTGATTTTAATAAGTTGTTTGTGGTGGAATGTGATGCTAGTAACCTTGCTATAGGGGCTGTCTTGAGTTAGGAGGGTAGACCAGTTGCCTTCTTTAGTGAGAAACTAAATGATGCTAAAAGAAAGTACTCTACTTATGACTTGGAGTTGTATGCCATGGTGCAAGCCTTGAAGAAATGGAGGCACTATCTCTTGCCTAAAGAATTCATTGTTTATACTGACAACCGTGCACTTAGTTTTCTGAATTCACAGGAGAAACTCAATCATAGGCATATGAAATGGGTTGAACAACTCCAAGTATACACCTTTTCCATCAAACACAAGAAGGGGCAGGCCAATAAAGTGGCAGATGCATTGAGTAGAAGGGTGTGTATGGTGCAAGAGATTTAGTTGCAAAGTGTGGGGATTGATGCTCTCAAACATATGTACTAGGATGATGAAGATTTCAAGGAGGTATATGAAGTTTGTTCACAGTTTTCAGACTCTTATCATTCTAATTTTTCTAAGTTTTTGTTGCAGCAGGGGTTATTTTTCAAAGGTAGCCAATTATGTGTTCCTAGGTGTTCCATGAGGGAGAACATCATAAAAGAAAAACATTGTGGTGGACTAGGAGGTCACTTTGGGCTGGATAAAACATTGGATCAGGTGAAAAGGTTTTATTTTTCGCCTCAAATGCAATGATACATCAGAAAATTTGTTGAATGTTGTAGTATTTGTCAAAGGGCAAAGGGTACTTCATCTAATGCTAGTCTATATCAGCCACTTCCTATTCCTCATAGGCCATGGGAAAGTATTAGCATGGATTTTCTTTTGGGTCTTCCTAGGACTCAGAGAGGTTTTGATAGCATATTTGTTGTGGTGGATAGATTCAGTAAGATGGCTCATTTCTTGCCATGTAAATGCACTAATGATGCTTCACACATTGTTGGTTTGTTCTTCAAAGAAATTGTTAGAATCCATGGTTTGCCTCTTAACGTTGTGACTGACAGGGATCCAAAGTTTGTGGGCCACTTTTGGCGTACTTTGTGGAAGAAGTTGGGCACTCAGTTGTCATTCACTTCAGCCTATCACCCTCAGACTGATGGCCAAACTGAGGTAGTGAATAGGTCCTTGGGAAATCTTCTCAGATGTCTTACAAAGCAGCATGGAGAGGCATGGGATATGATCATCCCTCAAGCTGAATTTGCTTATAATGACTCCACCAATAGAAGCACAGGAAGGAGTCCCTTTGAGATTGTCTATGGGATTCACCCAAGAGGCATTCTTGAATTGAGAGATCTACATGGATTGGAGAGGAAGAGTGCTCAAGGTAAAGACTTTGCATTGGCCATGAAGGACATCCATGAAATGTAAGAGAAACTCTTCAAAGGAATAATGAGAAGTACAAGGAGAAAGCCAATGAGAGAAGGAGAGATGTGCAATACAAGGTTGGGGATTTGGTCATGGCACATTTGAAGAAGGAAAGACTTCCAAAGGAATAGCCAACCAAACTCCTCATGAAGAAGATAGGACCCTGCCAGATTGTGCACAAATTTGGGCCTAATGCCTATGAGATTGAGCTTCCTTAAGGCTTGGCCATATCTCCTATCTTTAATGTCTTAGATTTGTTTCCTTTCAGAGGTGGTAATGATGCAGATTCAAAGGTAGATGTGACAACAATAGGAGATGAGGAATGGGTTAAGGGACTCCCACCCAATCAACCTTTGCAATTGGAATGCACCTTGGACACCAAAGTCTTGAAGAAGACTAGACAAAGGACTTACAAGGAGTACCTTGTCAAATGGAGGGGTCTACTTGCTGAAGATGCCACTTGGATGAGTGAAGAAGACATCTTGAAGCATGGGAACACATTTGTTGATCTACTTCCTCAAGAGACTTGAGTTCTTTCCCACCCCCGGAGTATGGTGCAGGAGCACTAAGGAGATCTCCATTTATCTTGCATTGTTAATGTTTGTTTTTATGTTCATGATGTTGTAATAAGGTCTTAAGGACCATTTCCCATGTTTGTAATAAGGATTATGTCCAAAAGATGTCATGCTTGCAAGAGGCAGTCATAGAATCATGGGGCAGTCATACATTGTAATCCTTTTTGGCATGTGTCAAGGAGTGTCATGCCTTGTCAAAGGCTCATCTACCTTGTAAGGTTGTTTAGGAGACTTGTTTTCCATGTAAGACTACAATGCACATGACAAAACATTGTAATTAGTTGCAGAAGTTAACAAATAGGGGTAGTTCAGTGGTTGTGGATAGTTTATCAGTCCCCCCACCGATCCAAACTACCCTCCAACTGCTCCAAACCATCGAGGTAGGATTCATAAAGTCCTGCAGATGTCCATTGTGAAGGGAGAAGTAATTTGGTGAAGGAATCAACAAGTAACAATAGTTTTTTGCCTGTGTATTCTGAGTTTTTCGTTGTTGATGCACGTGCCTTGCTCTTGTACAGATGAGTGGTGACTTCTTGATATGACTGATTGAAAGTACTGTGAGTAACCTTTCAAAAGCATGTAGTTTGAGTTCTTAAAACATTTGTAGAGCATATATAATTACATCTTTCTGAAAACGGTTTGATAAACCCTCATCTAGGGTTTCTAACAGAAAACTATGTATTTTGCACCATTCCATTGAATCAAACCCTCCTTGATCAGTGGAATGGATTCATTGGTGTTTATTTTAAGTCTTCTTGAAGGTATTTTGGGAAGGATCCTATTTTTGATGGAGTTTTCTTGAAGTGACCTAGCAAAACCATGTGCTAGGCAGGTGTAAAGAATAACAGTCTAAGCCAAATCTATTGCAGTTGGTGGTGGGGCCTCAAAACATGAAAAAGTCTTGGTTTGGGCATGAGATTGAAGTGTCTAACTAGTGCAGGAAGTTCTGTGAGTCTTTGGAAGGGTGGTTGCTTTGCAAAACAGGCCTAATTGGCCATAGGCTACAAAAGGAGTAGTTATAGGTTAGACCATATCGTCCAAAACAAGGTCAACCCAAATTGATATATGATGAAGGCAATCCAAAAGGGTATCTTAGGATTGTCTAAGATTTAGGTTTGCAGGCCACCATAGGAAGTTATTTCTGACTGTTTCCATTTGGAGGGCTACAAGGTTTAGGACAACCAATGTGGGAAATGGTGCCTCCAAGGAAGTCTAGACTTGTTGATTGGTTTGGGGGTGTTCTCCAAGGTGTTGAATGTTCCTCTAGATCCCTGCCTTGAGAAGATCAGGTGTCTAATGCCAAATTCCATATGGGCTCTTTGATATAAACTTGTAAGAATTATTCCTCATAAAAATAGTCCTACCTTGTCACCTATCAAAGTTGTGTTATTCTCCAAGAGCCTCTACATCAGGAAGCATCACTCAAGCGCTTTTCCACCAACCACAGATTAACTATGGTCCCCCGCACATTTACCATACTGGTAAATGGCCCTACCCTTTGACAAAGGGATTGGTATGGTAACCTCAAAGAATAACCTATACTGAGTTGATGGTGTGTCCTACATATCTAGTACGATCATACATTGTGGCTACAACCCCAAGCATTCATATTGCCCTTCCTAGTATGTAAACCTAGATCATAGTGAACTAACAATGTAAACGTTGGTTGTTTACACTACTTTGGCCAAAGTTTCATCACCCCTAACTTAGAATGGATGTCACATGCTCACCCATCATTCAAGCTTGATTTGCAAAGACATTTGGGTTATTCCCTCCTAGGATCAACATATCACAGGCATAACCCCACTAACAATTCTAGGTTATCCCCTCCTTATGGATCAACAAATCCCAAGTATAACATTACTCGTCTATTCTAGGTTTACCAATCTCAGATTAACCTCTTTCCAACTTTTACTATGACGCATATGCCAAAGTAATATGGTTTTACTATTCTTTCACATTGTACAAATAACTATTCATACTCAATCTAATAATTACTCATAAAATCCACTATTGACATAATCTCTACTATAGAGATTAATATCATACTCAACACATAATATATTTCTCATACTAGATATATATATATATATATACTTTTATACAAATAAGTAAACACTCAAATTGATCTAAACAAACCATTCATTCCTCAATAAGAAACAAACACATGTAGTGTTTAAATAGAAAAACATAATGGATAAGAATTCCACATGTGTGTGATATTAGCTCCAATGGATCAATGAAATTTCTTGCTCAAGATCCTTCCAACAAACTAAATCTCCCTTCTAATAAAATCAACTCTCTTTCTAACCATTTATGCTTCGTCTCACAATCCACAATAAAATAACAAAAACCTCACAACACTCAACTCAAAAATGCAACAGCAAAATAAGAAAGCTCTTGGCTACAAAAATTGTGTGGAATAGAATGAGAGAGCTCCCCTTTTTATACAAGATAACCAAGAGAACTTAGGCTACAAACTAGCTTGTAAAATTGCCACAACTCCCCCTTCATCAAAACATATTTAGAGGTGGAAAAAGGAAATCAAAGCAAGGTGACACATAAGAGGACACAGAAGAAACAACTCAACCAAAATAAAGAAAACAAACTTCTAAAAGATTAAAAACTCTTCATAAAGGTGACACAAAATCAACCATGTTTCCTATTTACTAGTAAAGTTGGTTACAAAGAATAAGTCATTGTAGCAAAGTTGGTTACAAAGAATAAGTCAGTGTATATGTTGGAAACCAAATGCAAACTCCTTTAAAAACAAATAATTGTTTTTAGATTTATTCCACGCCTATGACAAAGTCAAAATGTTGTCAAGAGTTTGTCTTTGAATATATTTTGAAATGATAACAGCGCTCAAAGACTTAGTCCATATGCAACCAAATAGTCATAGTTTTATAAACTATGAAATGATAATAGATATTATAAGATATGCGCTTCATGGTAGCGCTTCAAAAGGCATATAAAAGGCTTCAGTAAATATGTTTGTTAAGATATAACTTCAAATCCAACACATAAGTGCTTAAAACCAACTCTATGGCTAATATGCATAACTCTAATTTATGGTTGTGTGTCTTTTATGGCATCGCCATAACCTTTAAGTTATATATATATATATATATATATATATATATATATACACACACACACACTTTTAAAACATATCTTATCGATAATAAAATTCAAATATTTTCATTTCACCAAACACATAATAATTACGTAAATATAATTATATGAGTATAATGATAAATAACGTATTATATACATATACATATACATACATACATACATACATACATACACACACACACACACACACATATATATATATATCATCAATACATAAACCACATATGACTTATTTCTCACAATTCCATTGATGACATAAATCCACATAGTTTAACACAAATGACATTAAAATCCACATGGTCCAATCTAATATCCTCATACCTGTGAGCAATACGCTCATGAGTGTGCGTAGGTATGTCTACCTACGTACACTCATGCGCGTATCGTCTCCTATGTATGAACATATAGTGGACTTGTTATAACCATACCATAATAAAACCTTGTCTATGTGACTATAAACTTATCAAGAAGACTTAAATCAACATGTAGGTTAAATCACATTATTCACCCAAATATCCATAAAATCATATCCACATAAGCACTCTAGATACCATAGGTTACTTACCTTTACCCACACTGACTAACCTAACCTAGACCAATAGGATAGTGATGTGTGTGTTTGCTCAGTTAAGGCTTTCTCCAATGTTTACCGAACCAAGTCCTTCTCTTGAGTGATACTTCCCCTCCAGTCTGGAGGAGCAACCTATTCTTGCATTCACTTGGATCACCACAACAGTAGTTAGTCGTTCACAAAATAATCATTTGCTTCATACATTTCATAGTAATAATAACTTTTAATACAAGACATCTCATTATTTCATTTCCAAACATATTTCATTCAAGGTTCACAATACACATTAATGTAAAGATTCATAATCATTCAAATATTCAAATAAATTAACCACTCTAGGTAAATAGTAAATGGATAGAAACACACGGGGTGTAACACACAATGCAGAAGAGAAAATCAGAACAAACCTAGTAGATGATCTATATAGTTCATTATCTAGAACATTAGCACAACATGCTATTGTCCCATCTACATGCTACTACCATTTCTGCACACTATTGTCCCCTTCATGTGTTGTTATCCTATACATGTGTTATTGCCTTGAAAGTCAACAAAAATAAACTATATGTACTAATGTTTAGACTTTATGTACATAGGAACACAACAACAAGAAATAGAAAATACTAGGAGCTTCCATAAATAACCAAAACCAAGAGAAATGATTTAAATAGTGATTTTAAGTTGAAATGAACTAAAAAACCTAAAGGATGAGAAAGAAAAAAACCTTCATATGTGATATTTTAAAAAACCTATAGCTCTAACAAGGAAGGAAGGTTGGGGCTACTTAGGAGCTTGCTAAGAATGATTAAGCCCTTATTTGGTACTTCTACCTCCATGAGCATCTAAGGACAATGAAATGTATGTGTGCACTTAATCTTAGGTGTGTTTACACTTAAGAGTAACAATTTAAATCAGGTCTTTTAGTATTAAACTTTAGGTCTACAAAAGCTCAAATCCCTAGTGTGTTTATGTAAATACAAATGGAATTAAGAAAAACCCTCTTTATGTTATCAACAAAGTTAAACACAATAAGAGCTCAAAATAATAATGGCAAAAATGGAAATAAAGAGAGAATTCAATAATGTAATCTCAAGCATCTAAATGGACATCAAATCTACTAGAATCACAAACACATGCCCTTGGGATTGAAATAAAAACGTGGAGAGCCAATACTAGAAGCATAGATTTTTCTCAAGAAACTCAAAATGTTAGAAGTGTTTCACAAGAAAATGCAAAAACTTGAAGATAGATTATCACTTGAAAGATAGGGAGTATATTGATTGAGACATTTTCAAAAATGTTATTATATTGGAAGGTGAAGAGGCATGCCCCCTAATTTGGTTGTCGGGATTTACCCAACTTTTGTTACATTGCATGCATAACTACAACAAGGTGACCAAAACTAGAGAAAAATAGTTGTATTATTGAAAAGTTGATGGACACTAGTGTGTTATATGAACATCCACTTAAATTACACTGGTGTCCAAGTATAATAGTCTTATAAAGATTTTAAATGATAGCATGATACCAGACTAACACAAAAAACAACTTGACTTATATAGAAAGGCTAAGGACATACAAAAACACAAAAATCACTATGTTCTTTATTGCTAGGTAATCCTAATAAGGGTGGCCAATCCAAGCAACTCTTTATACCTGGGACCCCAAGCTATTAATGCTTTAGGGAGAATATTGACAATGTGTGTGGATATGTGTGGTTGTACATGTTAAAGTTCAAATATGCCCCTTTAAATAAATACATAAAATTGTAGTATGGAAATGATTTTAAGGTAGAAAAGGGGGATGTGAAGGATCTCTAGGAAGCATATGTGATTGGATATGCCCCCAAAGCTACCAATGGGTAATTCCTCTAAATAGAGGCATAGAAGATAATTCTATTGTAAAAGAAAAGCATGTTGCATTAAAAATCATGCTCATGTGGAATAACAAAGATGAAAGGAAAAACAACGCCACACAACAATAAGCAACATCAGATGAAGACACACAAAGGGATCTATATGGGTAAGTGTACAAAGTTGGGTAGCCAAAAAGTGGCCAAAAAAGTTTTGAAACAAATTAATAAATGTAATGCAAGCACGTTATAATGCATTAACATTATGGCTTAGAAATCTTGAGCCTATAACATGCACCTTTTATAAATGCCTTGAAAATAAACAAAAACTGTGTGCTCTATTTTTTGAGTTTATAACGCACTGACATTATAATGCACATGCATTTCATTTGAAGTTTCTTTGGAATCCAACCCTTCATGTAAGGTCCCTAAAGACACGTTTTACATAAAACATACAAAAACAAGAAAATCTCAAGCATGCTCACATCAAGTTTGCACATTTTAAGACATTATTATGAAAAAACTAATATGACGACATTAAAATCTCTCTTACCTTACTAACTATGTAATTTTTTCTACAATTCAAATAAATTAAGGTTTTGATCTTCAATTACTTTTGCTAGTGTCTTCATTGTTTTCCAAAAACCCATGTATAGTTTTTTTGGTGTCCTTTTTGATCTACCAATCAAAATTTGAAACAAATTACATTTTTATATTTTAGACTCCATTCTATACACATTTTAAAAATATATTTTTAATTAGTTTTCTCAAAATTAAGGGGGAGGCATGCTCCATTTTTTTATTTTCCAGGGTGGGTCCACTTTGAAAATTAGTAGAAAATTGACATAAACTATGTGATGTTAGCTAACATTCTACTAAAGGGATTTGTGAAATACTAAAAACATTCAACATTTTAGGGGGAGAAAACTTGATGGTATGTTATATTTTTTGACAAAAATAGGAGCACTTTGTGTGATCCCCCTATTTGACCCTATTATTCTCCACCTTTTTCTTAGAAAACGTAGTTTCAAAACTAGATTTTGAGCTCTACTGATCTTGTTCTTGTGACATCTTAAAAATTTGACCATAGGTCTCTTGAGTTACTCATTCAATATTAGTTTTTCCCTATTTCAAGAAAATAATTCATCACTTTTGACGCCCCTTTGGCCCAGAATTTCCATGCATATACCCATATGCCTAGGGTCAGTATGTATATATGAATGATACGATTAGGGAATAGGGATGGAACTTGTTGATGGGTGTTTTTGCACACAACAAATTAGATGAAATACTAGGTACCTCACCTCTCTTGAAAGGAATCTAATCTGAGTAACCCAGAAAAAGACTGACCCAAGGTTTATACTGTTAGTCCTTGACTTGTGTTACACCCCATGTGTTTCTATCCATTTACTATTTACCTAGATTGGTTAATTTGTTGGAATATTGAAATATTATGAATCTATGCATTTATGTGTGTTATGAATTTTGATTTGAATATGTTGAAAAATGGAATAATGCAATGTCTTGTATTAAAAATGGTTATTGTTAATAAATGTATGAAGCAAATGATTATGTTTTGATCAGCTAACTACTGTAGTGGTGATCTAAGTGGATGCAGGAATAGGTTGCTCCTCCGGGAAGGAGGGGAAGCATCACTTAGGAGGACTTGGTCTGGTAAACATTGGAGAAAGCCTAAACTGAGCAAACATGCACACCATTATCCTATTGGTCTAGGTTAGGTCAATCAATATGGGTAAAAGTAAGTAACCTATGATATTTAGAATGTTTGTTTGGATATGACTTTATGAGTGTTTTGAATGAGGAATGTGGATTAGTCTAAGTGTCGAATGAAGTCTTTTTTATAAGGTTTAAAATTGCAAATCGACGAGGTATGAACACGAAATGATTATATATACACATGTGTAGACATATGTCCACGATAAACTCATAGACATAAGAGTATCGAGGGATGAAGGGCATCTGTGTGCATGTGTGTATATGTGCATTTCATATTCATATGTCGTCAGTATTTATGTGGATGTCTTTCATGTCATTAATGAATATGTGGACCTCATTTCGCCAGAGGATATGAGAGTAATGAGTTTTATGTGATGGTGATATATTATATATCTATATATATGTATATAATAGCTAATAGCTATTACATACATACATACATACATATATATATATATATAATTGTTATGTGTTTTGGTATACTGATGAATTAGCAAATGTGAATATTTGGATTCTATTATCAAATGATATTTTATTAAAGGGTGTGTGTGTGTGTATATATATATATATATGTTACATGATGGTTATGGCACTATCATAAAGAGGCACGCAACAATGAAACAATGATAAGCATTTTAAATAGCACTGGTTTAAGTGCATATATTGGAGCATGTGTTAATATTATATGGAGCATGTTAGTGTGCCTTATAAAGTGCTATATGCAGCATATATCTTATAGCACTATTATCATTTCATAGTGTATATAAACTCAAACTCTTTGGCTACAGATAGACTGTCTTTGAGCACTGGAATGGGTGCTTAGCAGGGAAGCACATGTTAATATTTACTTGGAGATTTTGGTTAATATTAAATAAAGCATGGTATATGCCTACTTAAGTGCTATAGGCATCACATTTCCATGAAGCGTATGACTCATACATATTATTATTACTTAGTCTAAAAATCTATGACTCTTGGTAGTGCACAACTATGAGCATTGTTAATCATTCCAAAGTATATTTAAAAAAAAATCTTGAGTATGCTTTGACTTGGTCATAGCTTGGGAATAAATCTGAGGTAGTTATGTTTAAAAGGGAGTCTTCATATGGGTTCCAACATATGCTTTGACTTAGCCTTTGTAACCAGTTTTGCTACAAAATAGGAAGCATGGTTGATTTTGTGTCACCTTTATGAAGTGGTTTTAATCTTTTAGAAGTCTATTTTCTATATTTTGGCTGAGTTGTTTCATAAGTGTCCTCTCATGTGTCATTTTTCATTGATTCTTTTTGCCACCTCTAAATCTGTTTTGAAATGGGAGGACATGTGGCTAATTTACAAGCTAAATTGTAGCCTAAGTTCTCTTAGTTTTCTTGTATAAAGAGGAGAGCATTCTCATTCTATTCTACACCATTTTTTCTAGCCAAGAGATTTCTTATTTTGTTGTTGCAATTCTGAGTTGAGTGTTGTGAGATTTTTGTTATTTTATTGTGGATTATGAGAGGAAGCATGGAGGATTAGGGAGAGAGTTGATTTGTTTGAAAGGGAGATTTAGTTCGTTGGAAGGATCTTGAGCAAGGAATTTCATTGATCTATTGGAGCCAATATCATAGGCATGTAGAATTCTTATCCATTATGCATTACTATTTTTAAAGGCTATATGTGTTTGTTTGTTATTGATGAATGAATTGTTTGTTTAATGACTTAAGTGTTTATTTGTTTGTATAAACGTATATATGTATATATCTAGTAAAAAATAATAATGTGAATGTGAAATTAATCTCCGTAGTAGAGATATATGTCTATGGGGACTTTTATGAGTAATTATTAGATTGAGTATGAATAGTTATTTGTTTAATGTGAAAGAATAGTAAAACTATATCTTGAAAGTAGTATTACTTTGACATATGTGTCATAGTAAAACTTGGGAATAGGTTAATCTTAGATTAGTGAACCTAGAATGGATGAGTAGAGTTATGCTAGGTATTTGTTGATCCATGGGAGGGATAACCTAGAATTGTTAGTGGGGTTATGCCTAGATATGTTGATCCATAGGAGGAAATAACCCAAATGTCTTTGTAAATTGAGCTTGAATGATGGGTAAGCATGTGATGCCCATTTCGAGTTAGGGTGATGAAACTTTGGCAAAAGTAGTGTAAATAGCCAAAATTTACATTGTCAGTTCACTATGATCTAGGTTTACATTCTAGGAAGGGCAATCATGCTTGGGGTTGTAGCCACAATGTATGATAGTACTAGATATGTAGGACACAACATCAACTCAGTTTAGGCTATTCTTTGAGGTCACCATACCAATCCCTTCGTTGTAGGGTAGGGTTGTTTACCTGTATGGTAAATGTGCGAGGGACCGCAGTTAGTCCATGGTTGGTAGAAAAGCGCTTGAGTGATGCTTCCCCTCATGCAGTTGGCAGCCAGGATTTGAAGACAGACATCAGAACCATTTTGTATCTATACTTTCAGTTAGCTCTCTGAAGCTTGTATGTAACTATTTTATGAAAAAGTTGTATCGAGAAATATTCAATTCTCTTAATGAGGAAATGTAATTTGATTATGCAATGGGAGTTTGAAATATGTTTCAAATGTGCATCTTATCGAATGAATTCAAGGAAAAATTTTATAGTTTTTACTATCAGTATCTTGAACATTATACTTTTGAGTTAAACTTAGTAAATCTTAACTTAGAACAAGTGGCATTTTACATGTGGGATCAGAGCTACCAGATTCAGCTCTAGAGCCTATGTGCTCACTATGCCTTCCTACCCAACATTATGAGATTATAATGTTTGAAATTGGTTTTATGCCAGAATGACATAGGCGAATAACCAAGAAAATTGCAAGTGTTTAAGAGAAAACCAACTGAGGAGTTAAGACTCAAAGAGTCAATTTAATTCTATAGAGGATATATAACGGAAAGATTTTGAGACTTTAACTAGAAAGGTAAAACCATGGTCAATTGCTAATTAGACTAAGAGCTCAGGTAGAGCACTGTCTGTATGAAGTTAAGATCACTTTTATGTCTCAAGAACTTTAGGATGGAAAGATCCAGAAGTAATAAACTAGGTGCAAAAGCAACCGAGTATGGAAGATTCTAGAAATTGTATCAATGATACGTAGAAAAGATGGGTTCTTGTCTAAATTCCTAGATGGCTTGGAATGAGCCAAGTGGATTAATAGGATCATTAAAGGATAAGTAGTGATATATTGGCATAAAATGCTGAGAAAAATATCATAGGACTTGGAAATGCTTTTGTTTTCTAAGATTCATGAGGAAATCAATTGTCATATACAAAGAATTGTGCATAAATAGAGGAGAATAAGAGTTCCTTAATGACTCATGAAGCCTATTGGAAAAGGTGTCAATGTGTCATAGAGGATATAAGTAAAGAGGATCCTCATGGGGAATATTTTGATGAATAGAGATTGGGATTAGTATCATTATTTTAAGAGTTTGCATGAAGGTTGCAAGATAATTCATAACAATTACAAGCAGACATTATTAGTTATTCTCATGGAATTTTGGCCAGATGGTTGGGAACTATGTATTTTGTCTCTTGATAGAGCTAGAAAGTATAATTCCAATGTTGAATGTAATCATCACCAAGATATTTAGTCAAGTTTTGAATAAGTAACCCATTCCGTGAGGTAGGGAATAAAGTTTTGTAAGACAGAACGAAGGGAAGAAATATGTGTTCTAGCTAAAGTCTTTGTGTGATACTGTAACACCATCTTATAATATCATCTATGTGATGAACGATAGATATTCCATGATGTAAGAGTGGATGTGTTTAACCTTTTGATTTTTGAGCATAGTGAAAGTCTTAAGCGACTTATTTATATGTTGTGCTTGTAACACAATTTCTAAACTACTATAAGTTTTTGGTAAACCCGAGTGCAGTACAACAATCTACTCCCTTGTTAGTGACTCACTTAGTCACGTAGTGCATAGTAAGTGTTCCTCTGGATTTTGATACTTTTTTTGATTTTTGGTAAATCTCTTTTAATTCTTGCTAAGATTGACATTGTTTTATTCCTTTATTTTGGAATGGGCTAGACACTTAATTTTGAAAGTTGTTTATTTTACAACTAGTTGGTCAAAATTTGATTTATTATCAAAATTGAGCTCATTCTTTTGACTTATTGTTGAAAATTAAATTTCTTATACTTTGTTATTGATTTAAATTATTATGGTGGCTATACTAGAACATTTGAGTTGTTCACTATGTTTTGTACAATGTTTATCTCTGTCATGTCCTGGATGGACCTCTGGTAGATTGTGTGGGGAGTAAATTGTAAAGAATGCACTTGGAATATCTCTAACCCTTTATAATTAAGAAACCTTGTGTGGAAAGAAATTCAATCCACACCTTAAACAAGTCACCCAGAAGTAACTAAACCCCTAATCGATGAGAAATCTTTTTATTTCTGGAAAAGAATGAAGAAGTGATACTGCAAGATTTGAGAACTGGAAAGTTAAGACTGAACATAGGCATCCAGTATGGTATCCTATGTCTTGAATTAAGCTAAAAATCATAGAATTCCTAGATGATCTCGGGAACTGGGTATCTTTGCAAGGGACACCTAGAGAAGTTAGGCTACGACAAATATCAATTGTGCAATGGTATAGAGCAAAGAAGAAGGGTTGTCAACTCTTTGCAGTTAAAATAGAAAAACTATAGGAATACAAAGATGTTATCAATCAAATAAGTGTGGCTTATTCTATACCACAAGATCTCCAAGAAGCTGAGGATGGAGAATTGGAGGATGTAGAAAAGGCGGATATGGAAAAATACCCTATCCTATGAGATTTTGTGGATGTATTTCTAGAAGGACTACTTGGATTGCCTTCTAAGAGAGTGTTCAACTTCTTCATTAACATAATTCCAGGGTTAGAATCTATATCCAAAGTGTCATATAGGATGACAATGATAGAATTTATGGAATTAAAATCACAGTTGGAAGAATTGTTATACAAGGGATTAATAAGACCTAGTGTTTCACCTTGGGGAGCACTAGTGATCTTCATAAAGAAGGAATATGGGACAATGCATTTGTTGAGTACTGGTTGCTCAACAAGGTGATGGTAAATAATAAGTATCCTTTACTACGTATCGATGATCTCTTTGATCAGCTGTAGGAAAAGCAAGTTATAGCTTGTAAATTGAGAAAGTTAAAACTTTATGAAAAAAATTATGAGTCACATGATTTGGAATTATCAGTAGTAGTGCATGCATTACAGATATGGAGACACTATCTATTGTGGAAACCTTTTGAATTAAAAATAGACCATCATGGTTTGATGTATCTATTTACTCAACCCAATCTGAATGCAAGATAAAGAAGGTGGTTAGAACTGATATCAGACTATGATTTCAACATTAACTATATCAAAGGAAATAAGAATAGAGTTGTCAGTACTTTAAGTTGAGGAAGGAATATATCTTCAATGGGATCTACCTAAACTAACTTTGAAAGTTAAGTATTGCAAGGATCTAAGGGTGATGAGATCTATGAACAAGCCAAACAAGCACTCTCAGTTAAATTGCAAAATAAAAGTTATGAGGATTTTTTCTTTGAACCCAATGGTTTATTGAGGTATAATGGAAGAATTTATGTACCTTATTCTGGTGAATTAAGGAACTTGGTATAGAAGGAAGTACATAATGCAGCATACTCAGGACATCCTGGTGTCACTAAGATGTTAGCAGATGTAAAGCCGTTATATTTCTGGAAGGGAATGGAAGGAGATGCCGTAAGATTTATGGCAAGTTGTTAAAGAATAAAGGTAGCACCTTTTATACCAGAGAATTTATCGGGTGGAGCACCATTGTTAGCTCACAAATTTGTGCAGGAAGTGTTTGTATTACACAGAGTTCTTGAGAAGATTATCTCGGATAGATATGCGCATGTGACAAGAAGGTTTGGGTAAATTGTATTTCCAATGCTTAGAACTAAACTTAATGTAAATACAACTTATCATCCTGAGAACAGATGGTTAAACTGAGAGAGTTAACTAGGTTTTGGAGGAATTGTTTGAATATATTGCATGGATCAACATTATAAGTGGGAAGAGTATCTACCACTGGTGGGATTTGCTTATAAAAATTTCTACCATTCTGCTGTCAAGATGACTCCATTCAAAACATTGGACAAAAGAAGATTTCAAACTCCTATAAGCTAGGGAAGCTAGAAGATGGGATTAGCATTAGTCCAGAAATGTTGTCAGGAATAGATGAAAAGATCAAACTGATCAGAAAAGATTAGCAGAAAACTAATAATGAGTAAAAAAGTTATGTTGATGCTAAGTGTATACCAAGACAATTCTCAGATAAAGAATAAAAGTTCTTTTGAGGTTCAAACCCTAGAAAAGTTTCATTAAGTATGGAATGTATTCCTAGATATAAAGAGGTCCTCAAAATTCTTGAAGTTAACAATACAATTGATTACAAAATGATTCTAATAATAGCTACTGCTAGGAGGCACAATGCTTTTAATGATTTAAATTTGATATATATATATATATATATATATATATATATATATATATATATATATATATATAACAGATGATTATTATATTATTAGAATGTTTTACAAGTACAAATGTAAGGCCCCTTACCCACTCCTTTAAACACCTTCTAGTCTGTATTCGTTTCCTTGTGGCTCTTGGTATATTGATGTATTTAAAGTGGAGAACTAGTTGTGTTAGTTCTTTCTCTCTCTTGATGAAGGTAAAGAACTCTAGCTCTTTGATGAATTGCTTTATAATGCACATTCTTTCATATGCATACATTATCCATTTTGTGGTGGTTAAGTTGTGTGATTACATATTGAACTTTTCCATAACCTATCATTATGTTTACAACATAGTGATGTTATATTGGTGAATGCAATTTGGAGAAAGCTTTAGTTGATAAATATAAACAATGGTTAATTTTATTTCGTAATTCTTTTTATAGCTCCTTTCATGATTTGGAGTGTGTTTTCAGAAGTTACATTGATATTGTTCTTGGACTATGTTTTAATGTTGTATTATGGTTAGTGATAACCAACTAGCTTGTTATATGTGATTTATGTGAAATAAATTCAGTAATTGAATCAAGGAAGGTGATGCCTACAGTGATGTTGTGATGATAAGATAAGTTTTAATTCAATTTGGAAATAATATTTTGAATATGACTAAGTTATGGCTTCCTGGTTATAACTCTACATTAACCATGAAAATTAGGTAAGCCCTAATATTTCCAAATTTCAATTTAACGTATATCTATTTATTTTATTTATTTATTTCCTATTACTTATCACTTTATTAATTGATAGCCATATTCCCCTATAATTCCATAGCACATGTTTATTTCATTATTATTAAAGTGTCTTAGTGGCATTATAGAGCGAGTCAAATACCTCTTTATTTAGTTATAAGTATAAATAGTAGTTATAAGTATAATTGATTTATGGCTTTACACCTTTCTTGAGTCCCACCTTAGTTTGATTAAATATTTCAATAAAATTATAAGTGGGGCTTTAAACAAAATCACATAATTTTATATTTTAGTAAGTTAAGTGGAGCCCTCATGAAATTAAGGCAAAGTGCTCATAACAAGTATTAAATAGGGAAATGTTTTTATGTGAGCATGTTTTCAGGATAAACTCATTTTGATTAGAGCATTGCATGCCAGAAGGTGACACCTCCCTAAATTAAAGCCACCACGTGCCCCATCATGCCTCCTCATCTTGTATACGTGCTTTGTCTAGAGTTCCACCATTTTTCATGTTTGGCCAAACCACCATTTTTCCAAGTTTCTTTACAAAGGAAGAAAAAAGATCAGAGTAAAATAATTTGTGGGCAGATTGTGTGTCATAGAACTGCGGGGCTTGGGAAATTGGGTAGAAAAGGAGGGGAATCTAGTTTGAAAGCTCTCTGAAATGGGTCAAATTCACCTCTTCAACAATTTCAATATCCAAAGAACCCAAGAATGTGGCTTGGTGGATCCCCATCATACACTGCACACACTTCCCAAGATTGAAGGACACATTCCTCGCAAACCATTTAGGTTAGATTGTTATTTGTATTTGTGCATATTTGTGTCAAGTCTTGGATGAGATATGTGCTGGCTGCATGAAATCTCTAGGGGTTACACTACAAGGATTCAATTGGAGATATCCTGAAAAATTAGGGAGTGTGTCTTTCTCAACCCTTCTCGTTGTGCTTGAAATGTTTTAAATAGTTAGAAATGGCTTTGAATATCTCATATATTGTCATGGTTTTAAAATAACAAATTAGATTAAATTCTTTTTAGTGAGGATTTGGGTAAATTCTTCCCAAGTAACAAAAATATGTTTAAAGCTCCTTTTTAATTGGTTTAAAGTTTGCATAGCCTACAATTTTAATTTCCTGTTAAAACACCTTTCTTTGAGGCATTCTATCAACCAATTCATGTGCTTTCTCTAGGATTTCTTTTTGCTCATCTCCCAGTGCCCTTGCAACTCCAGCATGTGACCAAAAAAATAATTCCCTTTCCGTTATGCTTTGATGTATGTCCTTTTATTATTACTGTATACACCTAAAATTGGCATGACTCTACTTAAATAAATATTTTAAATATTTATTTTATCATTCACATTCTTCTATCAATAAATAAATAAATTTATTTATTTATCTGATTCATCTCCTCTCATTTAATTAAATAAGTTACATTTATTTAATTAATTAAATTCATCTGCATCAACTACATTCTTCTAAATAATTAAATAATTTCAATTATTTAATTAAAACCTTTTATTCTTCCAAATATAAATAAAATGCAAATTTTATTTAAATAAAATCTTAAATATCCACTAAATAAAATATACTTTTATATTTTATTTTATTCTTCAAAAATCTCCACAAAATAAAATATATTTCTATATTTTATTTATTCCTCTCAATTATCTGTAAAATAATTAAATACATTCATTTATTTAATTATGCTTTCTATCTCTTCGAAAAATCATTCTTATCTTCCAAAAATAACCTTCCTCTTGTCACAAAAAAGCAAAACTCTGAGTTACAAAAGCAAAATCAGTTTTAAAACATCTTTAAAGCAAATCTTCTCTTAAATTAGAAAAATAAATTCTAATTTAAGAAAATCAAATCTTATCCTCATCAAGAGAGGAGTTAACTCAACTAAGCTGCTTTTGGAATGACATGTGTCCTTCTTCTATTGGATGCACATTCCTCAACAATCCTCCTCCATTGATTCCTTCTTTTCTTCTCAACCATTGATCTTCCCTCACTCTCTTCTATAAATACAACATTCTTCTCTTCATTTCATATCTGGATTTTATGTAAACTTATGCTGCAGAGATATCAGCGCGCCTTTGGCACCCCTACTCCCATTTAAGCATTCTCATTCATACTCTATTTCTGTATTTGAAGCTCATCTTCAAATACATAAGTATCACAACCATTCTTCCTTTGTCATCTTCAACAAGCAAGCAAGCAACTAGCTTCTGAGGGCTTCACAATCAAGATCAAAGAAAGATAGGTGAACTATGGAAGGCGAAAGGTAAAGGTGCAAGTTATTATTTGTTATTTGTTTTAATCTCCTTTTATCTTCAGATTTCGTAGATGTTTGGGTTTTTATAATCTTTTGGATTAACCTATTTTCCCCCTCACATTTTGGCACCCACCATGGGGCCCTTGCCCCTCTACTAATCAAAAAATCTGAGTTTTATTGTAGACAGGTCCGTAAAGGTGAACAGGTCTCTGACAGAGAGTTTTTGTGCATTTAACTTTTGAAACGACGCATACACCTCCTGAGGCTGCGTATCTAATTTTTTGGCACATCTGACCTCCGCAGTTACACATCCAACCTCCAAAGTTGCGCATCCAATTTTGGCTACGGCACCTGAGTTCAACTTGCACATACACTCTATCTAATTGTGCATCTATCCAAGTTGTGCATTTACCCTATCTTTTTGCACATCTGTTCTGTCAAATGGCGCATCTGTTGTTATTGTGCATATACCTCATGATATTGCACATCTACTTTCTATTCTTGCGCTTCTGTACAAAGATGCATACACTCCCTGTTTCTGCACATTCAGTTTGTAGTGTTGCACATCTATCTTATGCTTTTTTGTTGTACGGTTTCTAATTTTTGCATGTTGAGCTAACGTCGATTTTGTAGGAGTAGTGGCTGGATTAGGTGATCCAGATATGTTGCCTAAGTTCACTTAGACTAACTAGGGGTGAAAGTAACAAGTGCATTTCATAACAAACTTCACATAGTTTTCTAACTAGGAAGGAAGTAACTGAACCTTAGTGCTATTGGTGTATTGTTGATTTATTTTCTAGTTTAACCACTGCTATCTTTAACAAACAGGAAATGAACAATGCTATGTCTTAATCACTTTCAAAGTTAACAAATGGGAAATGAATATTGCTATGATCTAAACACTTCCAAGTTAACAATCATGTGAGTGCACAAGTAGAGTAGCCCATTTAGTTTTTCTATTTTTAACTAGGTTGGATTAACAAGTGTCTTCTGTGCTTGTGAATGATAATAGGCTTATGCTCTCCCCTTAACTAGGTGATCAAAGTGCCAGACTTGTCATTCTATTTGTCAAACCTTTAGGGGGGGCTGCCCTTGGATGCACATTTGTCCAAGTGGGAATGACCCTGAGTGGTAACAGGCTAAAGCCAAGCCCTACCAAGCCACTTAAAATAAATTGTGCTTGAGGTGAAAACCTCAAGCAACGAGTGCTGCTGTGTTACACCAACGACCAACCTCCCCCAAAACCCTCATAAGCGTAACCCTTTGAGGCTGGGAGACTCCATAATGGAGAGTAGCGCCGCCGCATGTGTAACCACTCGAACGGTTGCCCTAACTAAGAACAAATTGTGTAGCAAGCCAAAAACCCCTATTCGTTGATGCAAAGGGCAGAGCTCTTAAAGTGGCCTCGATTCAAGTGACTCTTAGTAGAGGTAGCAGGGACAATCCTAAGGTTCGGTGTGGGGACGAGCCTAAGGAAACCCGGATCTAGTATGTGTGAGAAGTGAGTGCCATGGAGGGGAGCCGGTGCTACCATATCCTGGAGCTACACGCTTTGAGTGGCACAGCTAGAGGATTCAATGAATATTGTCCCATCCAGCCTAGGTTGTACTTGTCTTTGAGTCAAAATAGCCCAAAAACACAAAAAAATATAAAAAGATAAAAATCATGGAAAACTTCTATGTGTTTGCTGTGTTTTTGCCATAATTGAACATGAACATCATCAGAAACACCAAGTTTTTCAAACCAAAAACAACAAAAATCCTGAAAACGATCCAAAATTTCCAAAATTCAGAGAAAGCAAACAATTTAGCCAGAGTTGCGCATCTGCACCGAGTTTTTGCACATTTGAATCGACTTTCTGAGCATTTGCTAGTATTGCGCATCTACACTCTATTTTGGCACATGCAAACTTCACCAGTGTTGCACATATATATCAACTTTTTGCGCATTTGCCTTTTGCTGTTACACATCCAAACCAATAAGTTTTTCCGGTCTTGTGTCTATGGCAAACCAATTAGAATATATCAGTCAAAAACTTCAATATCTACAATTGCAAATAAACTCAGATCCCTCATCCCAAGATTGTGTAGCAATTTCTCAACAAATGCAAGTCTTACAACAGGAAATGGCAATCTTGCAAGCTAAATGTGCCAGTACTAGCTACACCTCGCCCCAAAATCATATATCCTTTTCCCATACTCATGACAAGGCAAGCACCACTTTAAGTCAGAAATCATATACCACCCTGTCTACTAGTCCTCCTTCGCCACCTTCTAAGACACATATTCCAAAACATACCAATTCTACACCAACACCACCATCTAGTTCCTCAAACTCTAAATGGATGACCAAAAAAGAATCAGATGAGTGGTGGGAAAGAGTTTTTCCAAAGTTATACAACCAGAGAAAAGCGAGAGAGAAAGCTAAATCCCCTCATTCACCTATCCATACACCTACCAATGATGTGATCCAAGGGCTACTAACAAAGAGTCAACCATGTCCCCAAATTCTGGTCCTTAACCTTACCAAAAATCATTCATGTAATCCGCAACCCCTGGAGCTTATTGAAGAACCTCCTACCATGCACCAAAGTCAAGGTACATCGCATCTTCATGTTGTCAACCAAGAATCTATCCAAGAGCTATCCACTTCAATTCAAAAGCACCAAGAGTTATGTCAAGAGCACACTTTAGAGCATGTGGAAACATCCACCCCTTGTCTAAATCAAGATCAAAGCACTCCCATCCAACCCCAACATAACCTCTATATTTTCAATGATCCTATACCTATACATGAGCAAGAGATCCAATTTCCAACCATGCATAACCTATATCAAGATACTACCTTTGATGAAGAAGCTATCCCTGAGCAACTTGATCCTATGCATGAACTAGAGATCCAATTTCGGCCCCCTATAACCTCTATCTTCTCTATGATCAAGATATTATCATTGATGAAGAACTTATACAAGAGAACATTAATCCCATCATACTAAATCCTATCTATGATCAAGATCCCATCTATGATGAAGATCCTATCTATGATTAAGCAGACCATGATGATATTCTTAGCCCACTTTATGCATTCCATGGTGCTGAGCCTATCCATCTTCCATCTAGTCCTATCCATACTCCAACAACTTCCACTTCCTTTGATGAGATGCATATCTCCCAAGTGAGCATAGAAGATCAAACCAAAAATACTCTCCCGCCTTCCATTATCGACCATGCTGCAAATCCCCCACCATATATCCTTGGTCTTAACACCTTCATTCATGAGTGTTCCTCCTTAGAACACCAGCCACCTTTATCCTCTATCCCACCTTCTTTATCCAATAAGGAACTTGTATCTAGTGTTCCACCTACACATAATCCTGCTGTCCACTGCATACTCCAACATATGAACTATCAAGGTAAAGGCTTAGGCCTTCACGAACAAGGTATCTTGGAGCCCGTCCATGTCAATGTTCCTCCTCCTTCATATGGCCTTGGATACACACCCCAAGGTAAACAATCTCAAGATGTTGGTACTTCCTCCACTCCTCCAAAGTCCCCACTTTTTATCGCAAACCCTATCATATCCTCAAAATGTATGTCGCCATTCCACCTCCATCATCATATAATCATCAAAAGCATGCGACCATACACCTTCCACCATCCAATCTACCTCCGCTACTTCCAACTCCTAATATCCCTCCATACATTTTACCACCACTTCTTCCAACACCTTATTTGCCCATCTATAAATCTTCTAACAATCCCAATCATGACCAACCAATGCACATGTTGTCTAAACAAAGGGCTTCCACAAACCTCACTTCCACCATCCCAAGAGAATTCAACAACAAAAATCTGGATGCTTCTACCTACAAAGTCAAAAATCCTAAGAGTCCTCATGACCTAGGATATAACATCCAAGAATCAAAGAAACATCCTTCTCCAGAGCTACATATACCCACACACTTATATGCCAAACTGAAAAAGGTGTGGGTCCGCATCCAACAAATGGTTACCTCTGACGCTGCATTAAAGCTATATACACCCAAACCCATACCTCCAAAGGTACTATCTAAAAGAAAAATGGTTTGGGTACCTAAGCAAAAAGCCCTCCAGTTACATGAGGCATCTACCTCTCAAGAATCTCAACCATCCACTTCCTCTTGTTCCATCCAAAAGTCTCAAATTCTTCCATCCCATATGGCAAGCAAAAATTAGAAAAATACTCAGTCTATGTGGAACCCTACATACCTACCTCATTCACCCACAAGCAAAAGTCTCCATTGCTTCATCAACTACTTTCCCATCACCAACTTCAATGTTTATCACAGTATGTGCAACTGTTGGTCATGATTCCCTTCCATCCCACAAAAATTTTCACATACCTTCATCTCCCCCCCTTCCACTACTATCCTACATATTTCCTTCATCCTATGGTCCATGCTTTTGCATAAACCTTCCTTCCATCCTTGCACCAATCCTTCTGTATTCTGCATCATCATCCACTCTTGCACCTTCCATAATCCACTATCTACATACTCATATCTCACTTTCATGCAATCCCTTACCAACATCTATGAGCACACTTGACATAGTCCATGCGACAACCTCTATCTAGCGGGACTATCACCTTTCATGGAACTACATACTTGAGTCTCTCCTTTCTGTGTCCACCTTCTCCCATCCAAATATTCCAAAAAAAAAAATCCCTTCATCCAATGGTGAAAATCTGGCAAACAAATGCCTTGGATAAGTACCATGATGAAAACCTGGCAAACAGGCGTCATGTGTAAGTTGATCTTCTATGTCACCTACACTTGGGGGCACCTTGTCTCATCAGCATATCACTTTTCTCCTACCAATTTCCTTTCATACCATTTCCTATCCTATTCCTCTATCCATTACATACCTATATGGTCCAGTCCATCCATCCTAATCTTCCATTCCTCTATTTTTCTTGATCTTGATAAAGGTTGGGGGCACAATGTTGACACATGTTCTAGATGGCTCTTGACATACCTTATCCCTCCAAACCACGCAAATCCTTCACTATCCTCTCATCCTCCTCCTCCGTCTTAAGCATTGTCATGAAAAATCCTAAGTATTCTACCTACAATGGGGCACGTTTTTCCTATGCGACATAGTCCTTGGAGATCACATCCTTGATTCCTCCTATCCACTATTGCCCATCCTCATACCTACCCATTTCATTCCTTATCACCCATACATCTGTCTATCCATGGTGTTTCCCTTGTCATCAGTATCTAGCATTAAGGCTATCCATAATTCTTATCCAGTATCCTGTCCACAGTGTCAGGCTAGCATAGCCTCTGTCATCAGTGTTGTCTATTCCATATCTGATCCATAGCTGTTCCATATATGTTCCATGTCTGACTCCTATCTGACCCGTATCTGTTCCATATCGTGTCTCATCCAATCCATATCTTAGGTCCATCAGGGTTCTTCCCGAACTACGTCGCCTCTGAGCTATCACGTAGGCAAGGCCATTATCAATGTGCCCCTGAGGCTCCTCTTCCTGTCCATCCCGTGTCTTGTCGTCTATCCTTCTATTCGTCCGTGTCCACACCCTTTCACCAAGCAAGCAAGCATAGCAAAATAGGCTACCCAAACCAAAAGTCTTGACACACAAACATCAACCTGTCCAAAGCAGAGCACCATACTGAAACACTCAAGCTAATTCTATATCAATTATGGAAAAAGGACACATCTAATGAAAGAATGTTTTGCAAATGGGTTAACTTACAAAGTCTTAGATTTTTATCATTATGTCTTCCTATGCTACTCAAGGATGCCAAAAGCTAGAGATGCTATGATGGTGGCATAATCATTTTCTTTGTCTACTACATATGGATTAAACTTTAGTAATGTGATGACTTTCTGTCTAATAACATGATCAACAAATGATCATCGAAGACTTCAGAGGTCTGAACATGAATAGGGGCAATCCTTGTCTGTTGAAACGCAAGAAGTACTTAGGTCATCTAGATTCAAGTTTGACTAGATGCTTGTATCAACTTGCTATATCAAAATCCATGTAAGTAATACTCAGGTCATCTCGGTTTAATTATACCTAGATGCTTGTATTTTCTTACAACATTTTAAAAGCCCAATGATGAAATAAGCACTTCAAAATACTTGCTATATCAAGATGACAAATATCCATATCCATATCCATACCGTATCCAATTGCAGTTCATATCCATATCCATATCCATTTACATTTCTCGATATATCATCCAATAAAAATCCAAAATGCAGCGAATCAATGTTTACAAAAGCTTGTAATTTCTTCTATCAAGTCTTTCTTCTATCAATCAAATTTCTATTTGTCTTCATATCTCTCGAGTAGTGATCAAAATCCATACCAATCGAGTCAAGTCAATCTTGTCAAATTATCCAATCGCAATCAGTGGTCTTGATCCTAATCTTGTTGTAAACCATATCAATCAGTCATAACTATCCTTCATGTTGCTCTAGGGATATATCGTTCCCCGCCATGACAACACTGTCGTATATTGTTATCATATCAAATGTCTTAGACAGGATGTTGCATTGTCGAAACCAAACCTGAAGTCTTATACGACATGTTTCATTCCTGAAACCAGACATCATCGATCTATATCATTGGTTTACCGCTTGATCAGGGCAATACCTTGCCTGTTCTTGTATCATTTGTGCATGCTGGCTTACTTGCTTGTGTGGGTCATCATTTTATCTTGCATCACATACCATTCACCTCTTTCTTCTGCATCCAACCATTTCTTCTCCTATTTCTCCTCTTCTTCATCGTGAGATTGTCAGTCTCACGCCTTTCTGCCGTCTCCCCGTCCAATCTCCCGAGGGAACATCCTATTATTAAACTTGTACCAGGGGCAAACTGGGGCATGTATCTGTAGGAGTTCGGACAACACTGAGAGGGGGGGTGAATCAGTGTTGTATTAATTTTCAAACATTTTACAACTTTTTGAAAGCTTTCTCTTACAGAACAGATGGAAAGGAATACATTAATGATTTGTTGAGTTTATATGCACAAGACTTACAATAACAGATGTAAACAAAACATGATCAAACCAATAATATGCACACACATAGAAGAAATTAAGACACAACCTTTTTACCGAGTGGAAAACCCTCAGGGGTAGAAAAACCACTCATGAAGTGCCTCACTGGCTTAACTGAAAAACATGCCTCACTGGCAATACAAATTGTCTCACTGACAAATATTAAGGTCACACTGACCTATAAGCCTCACTGGCTAATACAATGCCTATTAACAAAACATCAATCTTTGTGTGCAAGACATGATTGCTGTTCAATCGGATTTGCACCATTGTATACAACCTTATACCTTCTGTTTGATTTTCAAATCAATACCATTTTCTTTTTCTTACTTCTGCAAACAAGCTCCATATACAAATCTCTATAAACAATTTTCTCTGCAAATTAATCCTGTATTCTACTGCATATCAATCCTGTATTCTAATCCTCCATACAACAACACTGCATATCAATCCTCCATACAACAACACTGCATATCAATCCTGTATTCTAATATGCTTAACAACACTACTTTTCTCTGTATGTTTCATCTCTACCTTACTAGCCATTCAATCAATTTCACCTGATTATCATTGCAATTGCATATTGTCTTTTTGATCACCTTGTCAGTCTCTGTACCTGTATTTGATCCCTGTCAGTTCATCATTGATCTGCACAATGTATACATCAATCTACCTGCAAAGCCATTATATACAAGATAATCATTTCACCTTCTCTCTGCAAATAAAATCATTTCATCTTCTCTCTATAAACAAAATCATTTCACCTTCTCTCTGTAAATCAAAAACCCTTTCATTTTCAAAAATAAAAACATCAAGAAATCCAAATGCCAATCCATCTGCAAGAAGAAAATCTTATTCACAAAATAAATGATCAACTTTGATATTCTTCTGTGTGCAATTTTATCTTCAAAAGACCTTTCAAATTCCATCATTCTCCTGCAAGAAATCATGAATAATTTCCACTATTTATTTTCTCTTCATAAAAGAAATCCGTTCATCTTTCATATCTGCCTTCATTCTTGTCTCTGCAAAAATAATTTCTCCAATAAAATCATCTGAAAAAAAAATAAATCTCTATTTTGCAAAAGACTTTTCATTTTCATGCAAGCTCCTCTGCACAATATCTCCAATAAAAAACTTGCTATAAACAAAACTCTCCTTTAAAAAAAAATCTTTTCTAAATAATTCCTTAATCCTCGTGAGTGGATTACTTCTTGTTTTAGAAAAAGAATCTTAAAAAAATTTCTAAAAAAAACTTTAAGAAAACTCTTTCTAATCGGGCACCAAAATATTCTATAAACTGCCTCAAAAAGGAGCTAAAAATAACTAGTCAACTTAGAGTCCTGACGTCCATATGCACGTCAATGTGCATTGTCGAGGGAGGTGGCAAGTTTAAAATCTGACCACCGATCTACCAAATCGCGCCCAAACTACATTCAAATGGAACCTTAGATTAAGTCTTGGCGCCCATGCGCTCACCTCATTACCAAAGCCACCGGTCAGCAGGGGAAAGAGGCCGGTCACTACCATGTTTAAGAACCCCTTTACTAGGTCACCTTAAGTGACCCGACTTGCTATAGCAAGTCAACAAAAGATTAAAACATAAAGAAATTTAACATATGACAGGCCTTATAATATACTTTGCATATGATTTTAGATATCATGAATAAGATAAGATATTCCACACCACACTATATGTGATTTATATACCGTCTTCTGATAAGCTTGACTCTTAAATGAGTATAAAGCAAAACTTATGATCAATCCTCATACTTCCAAACAAGTTCCAACTTGTAAATTCCCACTTATACTATGAACATGCTTAGCATATGTGTCATCAATGACACATACATATAATTGCTTGCAAACAAGATCATTTTCTTTTGAGGAATAAAGAATTTTGTCCCAAGTATGAACCTTATAAAGATCCTGCAATATTATCATCTCCTGATAGAACCTTTGAACAAATTGAACTGGATTGAATTTACCTCAACCTTTAACAGTTTCCTCAAACCATCTTTGATGCAGAATGCCCAGCAGAAGCGGATGAAGATTGACTATATCTTCCCTATCGGCAAGAGGTATCCCAATGTCTCTCCGAAGCCAAGAATGACTTCTCTATCGGTGAGACATGAACTATCGGCCGGGTCTTATTGTTATATCCCGATGGCTAAGTTCTCACCGATAAACTCCGTGACGGTTAGTTGCCTATCGGCAACACCTCATACTATCGGACCACGATAAAGTTCCTTCGGCCAGACTTCTTCCTTCATCACACCGATGACCACTCTTTGTCGGCCAGACTTCTTCCTTCGGTGAAGCTTCTTTCACCTACACCGACGCTTTGTCTCTCGCCGATATCGTCAGGCCCATCGGCCAGACCTCCTGCTTCGGTAAGACTCCGGTTCGTAGTCCCGATGTTTCATCTCACTCCGACGAGTCCTTTGTCGCTGAGACTTCTCGAACTCCTTCCGATGAACTTCTATCGGTGGGACTCTAACGGTTGCCGTGACTTCTTCGGCTGCCCCCCGACAAGGTTCCTCGCGCCGATACTCTCTATCGGCAACACTCCGAGGATGTCTCACCGATCGGTGAAACTTTATACCGTCGGCTAGGTATATTTTCCTTAGCCCGATATCGTTTCTCTCACCGATGCGAACACAAAGGTATGTGTCTCCGGCACTATACCAATCTTCGGCAAGACGGAGAGCCTTTCACGCCGATGGATCTCCAACTGTTCAGAGGCGCCGAACCAGAATTCCCTTCGACAGAACAATGGAATTTAGCCGTTTCATTTATCAAACCCTCGATCACTTGTAGCAATCTGATCCCACATCAAAACTATCCAATTTCACTCCGATTTCCCGACTAGCCACATGATGATGTCTAGTCGAACTTGACTGAGTTCGCTGGCTTCCTGGGTAAGAATTCAACAACAACAAACATGAGAAATCTTTCCCCCATCCCACTGTTACTATACAGGGCTTCAGTGGACAGAGGAAAGGGTCTCCATGTATGAATCAAAACCCTACTCCTAGGTTACGAACTAGCCACTATGGAACCGTGGGTTTTACACCGTCTGCACACTACAGAGTCACTATGGATTGACGGATAGCATCCGATTAGGTTCTATTTACAAAATCAGGATAAAGATATCAGATCACTAAGAACAACCAAGAAAATCAACACAGATCATACCTAGAACTCTCTTCATTCAATTATCAAAAACTTGTTGTAATACACACTTCTCTCTCCCCGTGTGACATACAACCTGCCTCTAAAGAAGATGTAGAGACAGCAGTTATCCCCTCCAACCGTGCAAACTGATTTTCAAATCAGTTAGCCGTTGGTTTACCCTTCATACAAGCAAAACTACATGTGTGCCTTGCACAATTACATTCATGGGACCAAATTGACCCTTATTACAAAATGAAATGGCTTAAGAGCCTTATGAGACAACAAAAGAAAAGATGATCCTGCACTACAGAGAATGTGCTCCTGCACCATACTCCCCCTGCAGGAAAGACTCAAGTCCCTTGAGTTGCTAACTGCTGAAGTGTCTTCCCATGCTTTAGAATATCGGCTTCACTCATCCAGGTTGCCTCTGAATCAGGAAGATCCTGCCACTTGACCAAGTAATCTTTGTATACCCCTTTTCTTGTCTTCTTGACAATTTTGGAATCCAAAATGCATTCCAATTGCAAAGGCTTACTTGGAGGTAAATCTTTGATCCAGTCTTCATCTTCAATCACAGCATCTGAGCTATCTTCAGCATGTAATGGAGGTCTAAAAGGGAACAGGTCTGCAACATTGAAAATGGGAGAGATACCAAGGCCAGAGGGTAATTCTATTTCATATGCATTTGGACCAAATTTATGCACTACCTTACAAGGTCCTATCTTCTTCATCGACAATTTGGTTGGTTGCCCCTTAGGTAATCTTTCCTTTCTGAGGTAGGCCATCACCAAATCTCCTACCTGGAACTGTACCTCCCTTCGCTTCAGATCTGCTCTATCCTTGTACTTGGAGACAGTTTTCTCCAACTGAAGCTTGACCTGATCATGTACTGTTTTCATGGTAGCAGCAAAGTCTTCTCCTAGAGCACTCCTTTTATCCCATCCTTGGAGGTCTTTGAGTTCAAGTGGTCCTCTTGGGTGGAAACCATAAACTATTTCAAAAGGGCTTTTCCCAGTACTTCTGTTTCTTGAGTCATTATAAGCATATTCAGCTTGACTGATCACTAAATCCCATACTAATCCATGCTGTTTGGTAAGGCATCGCAAAAGGTTTCCCAAGGACCTATTAACAACCTCAGTCTGACCATCAGTCTGGGGATGGTAGGCGGATGAAAAAGACAACTGAGTGCCCAATTTTCTCCATAGGGTCCTCCAAAAATGACCAACAAATTTGGAATCTCTATCAGTAACAATTGATAGGGGTAAACCATGAATTCTGACCACCTCTCTGAAAAAGAGACCAGCAATCTGAGATGCATCATTTGTGCATTTGCATGGCACAAAATGAGCCATCTTACTGAATCTATTCACAATGACAAAAACACTGTCTACACCCCTTGCTGTCCTAGGAAGACCAAGCACAAAGTCCATACTAATGCTTTCCCAAGGTCTGGTGGGAATGGGCAGTGGTTGGTACAAACCAGCATTAGAAGACATACCCTTGGCCTTTTGACATATGGTACAGCTTGCAACATATCTCCTTACATCTGTCTGTACCTTGGGCCAATAATAGAACCTGGTGACTTGTTCCAAAGTCTTGTCCAACCCAAAATGTCCTCCTAAGGCTCCATTGTGCTTCTCCTTGACGATATTGTCCCTCATTGAACATTTAGGAACACACAATAAATTACCTTTAAATAGGAGCCCTTCTTGCAGCACAAAATCAGAATACTCGCCATGAAAAGTGTTAGCCAAACTTGCACACACTTCATAGGCAGCCTTGAAATCTGCATCATCCTTGTACAACTCCTTCAGACACTCTAGACCCATATGTTCCATTTGTACTTCCTGTATGACCAGTATCCTCCTACTCAAAGCATCTGCCACTTTGTTGGCAACACCTTTCTTATGCTTAATAGTGAAGGTATAGGCCTGCAATTGTTCCATCCACTTAACGTGCCTATGATTCAACTTCTCTTGACTATTTAGGAAGCTAAGAGCATGGTTGTCAGTAAAAACAATGAACTCTTTTGGCAGTAAATAATGTCTCCATTTTTTTAGAGCTTGCACCATTGCATACAACTCTAGGTCATAGGTAGAATACCTCTGTTTGGCCTCATTCAACTTCTCTGAAAAGAATGCTACTGGATGTCCTTCCTGACTAAGAACAGCACCTATAGCCTGTTGGCTTGCATCACACTCCACAACAAATACTTTGTCAAAATCAGGGAGTACCAACGTAGGTAACTCGGCCACTTTCTGTTTCAACAGTTCAAAACTATCATCTGCTTGTTTTGTCCATTGAAATTTACACTTCACTCCACCCTTGATGGTATTGAGAATAGGAGCACTTATGTGACTGAACCCTTTAATGAACTTCCTGTAAAAAGTTGCCAAACCATGAAAACTTCTTACATCTCCTACTGTCTTAGGAGTAGGCCAATTGAGAATAGCCTCAACTTTTGTAGGATCCATTTTCAAACAGCCATTGGAAATCACAAATCCAAGATACACTAGTTCAGTTTTCATAAAATCACATTTATCCAAGTTGATCATCAACTTACTCTCATGCAATTTCTTTAACACCTGTCCAAGATGCTTCACATGCTCTTCTTTGGTCCTGCTGAAAATCAATATGTCATCAAGATAAACAATAACAAATTTTCCAATAAATTCTACAAGTACCTCATTCATCAACCGCATGAAGGTGCTTGGAGCATTACTGAGACCAAATGGCATGACAAGCCACTCGTAGAGACCTTCATTTGTTTTGAAAGCAGTCTTCCATTCATCTCCCTGCCTTATTCTGATCTGGTGATAACCAGATTTCAAATCAATCTTGGAATAGTAACATGAACCACCAAGATAGTCCAACAGATCCTCAATTCTTGGCATAGGAAATCTATACCTTATGGTGATCTTATTGATAGCCCTTGAATCTGTGCATAATCTCCATTTGCCATCTTTCTTAGGAGCAAGTACACTAGGGACTGCACATGGACTAAGACTTTTCCTAATCAAACCTTTCTCCAAAAGTTCTTGAATCTGTCTACCTACTTCTTCATTCTGCTGTGGTGTCAACTTGTAGGCAGCTTTGTTGGGTAATGTGGCTCCAGGAATCAAGTCAATCTGATGACTTATGTCCCTCATAGGTGGTAAGGAGTTAGGAGTATCCTCTACCACAAGATCTTGGTACTTATCCAGTAATTGTTGCACTTCCAATGGGATCTCCTTCTGCTGTTTGCTTTGCTGATTGGATACAGGCTTCATCATCAGTGCATACCCTTGGGTATCCTTCTCCTTCATGAGTTGTAGGAACTCTTTGCCACTCACTAACATGACACTGTTGTCATTGCTCTTCTCTCCAACCTGCTCTGGTAAGGGATCCATCTGAAACTTCTTACCATTCTTGGTGATCATATATGTATTCTTTTCACCATCATGCAGTGCCTTCACATCATACTGCCAAGGTCGTCCAAGAAGAAGGTGACAAGCATCCATAGGAATAATTTCACATAGCACCTTATCCCTATAATCACCTAGTTCAAACTCTACCCAAGTTTGTTCTTCCACCAAATAGTTCTGATTCTTATTCAACCAAGATATTTTGTGAGGATTAAGATGGGGTAATCTTTTCAGTCTACACTTTTCTACCATTTCAGTAGACACTACATTTTCAGTAGAACCTGAATCAACAATGATTTTACAGAGCTTACCATATGCTATTCCTTGGGTTCTGAAGAGATTCTTCCTTTGTGGGGGCTCCTGCTTCAATGGCATCTTCACGAGGGTCCTCTTAATCATCATATTCTCTCCTTCAAGCACTGGTGCAGCACTACCAATTGGTGAGTTTACACTTTGACAATCATCCTCCTGCAATAGTTGGTTCCTTCTCCCACCGTCATGGGAGCTAGACGCCTTCTCAGGGCACTTACTTGCAGTGTGGCCTACTTGATTGCAGTTGTAACATCTTCCAGTGAAGACTCCACGTCCTCTGCCTGCACCACCATCTCTTCCTCTGCCATTAGGTCTTCTCCAACCTCTGAAACCACCACCTTTTTGTTCTGTGTCAGAACGTGATTCTTGTTGACTAGAACTTTCACCTTTGTTTGGCTGTCCTCTGCCAAAATTACCTCTTCCTCTATTGTTCCTGCCGCCTCTTCCTCTGTTATTTTGATCACTTCTCCTTTTCAGTTTATCCTCTGCCCTAGAGGCTAACTGAAAACATTCATCCACAGTCTTGGGAACCACCATACTGAACTCATCCTGTATATTGTACCTCAGTCCATCCAGGTATCTGGCCACCATCTCTTTTTCTTCTTCTCTGTGATTGGCTCTCATGCTCAATCTGTGGAATTCTTCAGTGTATGTAGCCACGTCCATATCTTTCTGCCTAAGATGATTAAACTTTCTGATAGTCTGCAGATCATAATCACATGGTAGAAATTTGGCTCTCAGCATGGCCACCATTCTGCTCCACTTGGTGATTGGACTCTTTCCAACCTTCTCCCTTTCACATTGAGTGTAGTTCCACCAAACCAATGCAGAACCTCTCAGTCTGGTCTTTGCAAACTTTACTTTCTTACTGTCACTATACTCTTTGAAGTCAAAGTAATTACTTATGGCTTCAATCCAGTCCACAAGAGTATCTCCATCCAGTTTCCCATTGAACGTGGGAACATCCAGTTTCGGATCGCCACTATCTCCATGACCCTTGAGTGCATTCAGAAATGCCTTTTGATCAGCAGTCATACCTTCTCCTTGAGGATTCTCCCCAGTTTCTCCTTCTTCATTCTCCTCTGACTCAGAAGTGCTTCCATCCTTCTCTTTGGATCTCTCTTCCTTCAGTCTCTCTTCGAGCATTTCTTCCACCATCTTCTGGATGGCTGCTTTACTCATCGTCTTGGGAGGCATTGTGCTAGCCTCTGTTTCTATCTCCAATTCTTCGTCTGACATACACGGCGGTGATTCAGAATATTGGCTCTGATACCAATTTGATGCAGAATGCCCAGCAAAAGCGGATGAAGATTGACTATATCTTCCCTATCGGCAAGAGGTATCCCAATGTCTCTCCGAAGCCAAGAATGACTTCTCTATCGGTGAGACATGAACTATCGGCCGGGTCTTATTGTTATATCCCGATGGCTAAGTTCTCACCGATAAACTCCGTGACGGTTAGTTGCCTATCGGCAACACCTCATACTATCGGACCACGATAAAGTTCCTTCGGCCAGACTTCTTCCTTCGTCACACAGATGACCACTCTTTGTCGGCCAGACTTCTTCCTTCGGTGAAGCTTCTTTCACCTACACCGACGCTTTGTCTCTCGCCGATATCGTCAGGCCCATCGGCCAGACCTCCTGCTTCGGTAAGACTCCGGTTCGTAGTCCTGATGTTTCATCTCACTCCGACGAGTCCTTTGTCGCTGAGACTTCTCGAACTCCTTCCGATGAACTTCTATCGGTGGGACTCTAACGGTCGCCGTGACTTCTTCGGCTGCCCCCCGACAAGGTTCCTCGCGCTGATACTCTCTATCGGCAACACTCCGAGGATGTCTCACCGATCGGTGAAACTTTATACCGTCGGCTAGGTATATTTTCCTTAGCCCGATATCGTTTCTCTCACCGATGCGAACACAAAGGTATGTGTCTCCGGCACTATACCAATCTTCGGCAAGACGGAGAGCCTTTCACGCCGATGGATCTCCAACTGTTCAGAGGCGCCGAACCAGAATTCCCTTCGACAGAACAATGGAATTAGGCCGTTTCATTTATCAAACCCTCGATCACTTGTAGCAATCTGATCCCACATCAAAACTATCCAATTTCACTCCGATTTCCCGACTAGCCACATGATGATGTCTAGTCGAACTTGACTGAGTTCGCTGGCTTCCTGGGTAAGAATTCAACAACAACAAACGTGAGAAATCTTTCCCCCATCCCACTGTTACTATACAGGGCTTCAGTGGACAGAGGAAAGGGTCTCCATGTATGAATCAAAACCCTACTCCTAGGTTACGAACCAGCCACTATGGAACCGTGGGTTTTACACCGTCTGCACACTACAGAGTCACTATGGATTGACGGATAGCATCCGATTAGGTTCTATTTACAAAATCAGGATAAAGATATCAGATCACTAAGAACAACCAAGAAAATCAACACAGATCATACCCAGAACTCTCTTCATTCAATTATCAAAAACTTGTTGTAATACACACTTCTCTCTCCCCGTGTGACATACAACCTGCCTCTAAAGAAGATGTAGAGACAGCAGTTATCCCCTCCAACCGTGCAAACTGATTTTCAAATCAGTTAGCCGTTGGTTTACCCTTCATACAAGCAAAACTACATGTGTGCCTTGCACAATTACATTCATGGGACCAAATTGACCCTTATTACAAAATGAAATGGCTTAAGAGCCTTATGAGACAACAAAAGAAAAGATGATCCTGCACTACAGAGAATGTGCTCCTGCACCAATCTTCTTTATGAGAAGCTTCATTCTGTCATACATCCTGATTTCAACATTACATCTTGTTCTCACACATGATGCTAAGACATCCTTTGGATACCAACAACTGATATCATCAACCTTGTAAGAACCAACACATTGCAAACCTTGAAATACCAACAACTGATATCATCAACCTTGTCAAGAACCTGATGAATAATGAAGACCATGCCTACCAAGAATATGTCATGTTCACTAATAAATCATGACATCGTAAAGAACACATCTCTCCAACTGATTGTATGAACCAAGTAAACCATGAATGAAGATCACACAAGATGATGTCTCATGCTCCTGCTCCTATCAACAACAAACAAGATTATGTACTCCTGATGATGCAAGATTAAACCTGTGAAGTATAAAACCATTCTCTATATCTGTAAGATGATTTCTCATGCTCCTGAACACTTTTGACATCAATGACAACCTAACACCATCAGTATCACTGTCGAAAATCTTACTCTTTGAAACAACGTGATAAAACACATTGCATCAAAGAGGGGCAAAATGTATACACCTAAAATTGGCATGACTCTACTTAAATAAATATTTTAAATATTTATTTTATCATTCACATTCTTCTATCAATAAATAAATAAATTTATTTATTTATTTGATTCATCTCCTCTCATTTAATTAAATAAGTTACATTTATTTAATTAATTAAATTCATCTGCATCAACTACATTCTTCTAAATAATTAAATAATTTCAATTATTTAATTAAAACCTTTTATTTTTCTAAATTTAAATAAAATGCAAATTTTATTTAAATAAAATCTTAAATATCCACTAAATAAAATATACTTTTATATTTTATTTTATTCTTCAAAAATCTTCACAAAATAAAATATATTTCTATATTTTATTTATTCCTCTCAATTATCTGTAAAATAATTAAATAAATTCATTTATTTAATTATGCTTTCTATCTCTTCGAAAAATCATTCTATCTTCCAAAAATAACCTTCCTCTTGTCACACAAAAGCAAAACTCTGAGTTACAAAAGCAAAATCAGTTTTAAAACATCTTTAAAGCAAATCTTCTCTTAAATTAGAAACATAAATTCTAATTTAAGAAAATCAAATCTTATCCTCATCAAGAGAGGAGTTAACTCAACTAAACTGTTTTTGGAATGACATGTGTCCTTCTTCTATTGGATGCACGTTCCTCAACAATCCTCCTCCATTGATTCCTTCTTTTCTTCTCAACCATTGATCTTCCCTCACTCTCTTCTATAAATACAACATTCTTCTCTTCATTTCATATCTGGATTTTGTGTAAACTTATGCTACAGAGATATCAGCACGCCTTTAGCACCCCTACTCCCATTTAAGCATTCTCATTCATACTCCATTTCTGTATGTGAAGCTCATCTTCAAATACATAAGTATCACAGCCATTCTTCCTTTGTCATCTTGAACAAGCAAGCAAGCAACTAGCTTCTGAGGGCTTCACAATCAAGATCAAAGAAAGATAGGTGAACTACGGAAGGCGAAAGGTAAAGGTGCAAGGTATTATTTGTTATTTGTTTTAATCTCCTTTTATCTTCAGATTTCATAGATGTTTGGGTTTTTATAATCTTTTGGATTAACCTATTTTCCCCCTCACAATTACTGGAGATCTGACACCATGCACATTTTTATAGTGCAAGCCTATTTTTCACATTTCTACATTCAGTGTCACCAATAATCTCCTCTAGAAAATTGTCCCTGTTTAAAAATGATGAAAATTCTTTCACATCTCTTGGAAAAGTTTCTTTTACAAAAATCTTGAAGCTAAAAATTGCTTGTTGTATGGCAATCAATACTCGAAGGGGCATATTCAACAAACTAAAACTTTTCACTATGAGGGTAGAGAAATAATTATCTTTCCATCTCTTCCATAGTAATAAGTAAATGTCCTAACTTTAGAAAATTACTCTGCTGCTTTCTTTTTCCATGCAAGTTAACCAGCAGTCAATAAATTCATCCAAACACGATAGTATCAATATCATTAGTGGGATTAACTTCTTATTCAAATCCTCCATTATTAACATTATTAATATGATCATTAATGTTCTATTTTATTATTATTATTATTTGGGTGGGCTTCACGAAGTAAGTTGGATGAGGCATTTTATTAAGCTATGCTTTATTTTAGGTTTGAACCTACTCAACTATGGAAGCCCTAATGCCTTCCCATGCTTCGCTCTCAGTCTAAGTTAATTGATGTTTCTACGTTGGGTGTATTAGAGTAAAAATAAAAATATTATTAAGGCTCAGTTAACTCCTAAACATGGACATCATATGAAAATTTAAAAGGTTCAAAACTCAAACAATAAAGGTAAATTAAGGTCTTCTCTTGTTTTCCGAGTAAGATAGGCTGCCCAGATCTAAATATCACCTTTATCAATTTTATATATGTTGAAAGGGAAACTTGTAGTTTTTAAACAATATGTAATCTTTTCTTGTAACCTTGCTTTTTTTTAATATCCCTGGTAAAACTTGTTTCTTTGATATGACTTTTGACATATAGGTTGAAAAGTGAACAGCTCAAACACTTGACACATATTATTGTAAATTGGCTACTATGTGGTAATTAACCTTCTTATAATATTTAGTATTATAAGCAACTCTAAATAAAATTTATTTGATAAATATATATAAGAAAAATAACTTAGAGAAAGCTTGAGTATGCATATTTGTATCTTTGTATTTTAATACACTATCTGTTGCATCTATTGTGATTTGGCAGACTTGAATATTATGTCATTTTTTTCATTTTAGAACAGCTTTTTCATGTCTATCAATCCATGTAATATTTTTCTGGGTTTTATTCCATTTTCAATTAGCTATTCAAAACATTTTGAATTTTGAATTTTATTTAAAAATGAGAAAGTTGTGTTTGTTTTAATAACGTTGGGTAGTTTTGTTTTACCTAGTTAAGATAGCTATTTACTTATCTACCTTGCATAAAAATAATACCAATTTGGAGTGCTCTAATTAGTGACCTGTAGCTTTAATATTTTATTAAGATTGGTTGAGATGTAACCTTTTCACTTGCAGAGAAGAATAACATTTTTTTTTAATAGAACTTAGGCTGACATTCTATTTTATTGATTAATTAATTATAGTCAATAAATTTTTTTATTGATGGATATGTTAGAATTGCTAAGTCAGTGGTATTTGGTAAAAGTAAGATTTAGGATCTTAGCAAATGTTCACATAGTTATATGTAAATTTAGCATTGATAGTGTCTTGCAGCTATCTAATGAATTTATGATTGAATGTTAGTGAGGAAATAATGTGTGAATCTTTTTCTTGGTAAAATAAGTTGAATGATTTCTATATTTTAATTGTTGTTCTCAAACTTAGTCCTCCACTCTCATGTGCTAGAAATCCCATTTCAATATGTGTTAGTTCAATAGATCATTTGTGTTAAAAATACATGGATGATGGTTTCTCCTTGAGGAAATATAAGTTTATTCCCTAGAGTTTAATTAATTATGGTTGTTCAAGTTGGATGTGAGCATAAAATAGATGGCTATGAAAACTTGGGAGATCTCATTTGATTGCCTAGTGATAATTTTCTATCTTGAACTATTTATTTATTTTAAAATTATGTCAGAAATTGTGAAACTGAAGATATGTTGAGATTGTTGAATCTTTTTATTAGAAAACCAAGTTGAGTTGGGAAGTCCATGTTTTTCGAACTACGAAGCCTCTGTACTTTCACGTAGGCAAGACCATCTGGGATGAGCCCCCGAGGCATAGGTCGGCCCTTAGGACATGTCTTCTTCACTCTTTCATTATAATTTTACTCAAAAAATAAAAGGTACTCTAACTGTTTTACAAATTATAATGTATTATCTTATGAAATTTTATTGCTATGTTCTTTACACTTAGTTATTGCCATTGTATATGGGAGTTTTCTAGATCAACTTTGTTGTAAGTTATGTGTATTTGTGTTGTGTCCATGTTCGTATGACTTGGGCATGACATTACGTATTATGTTTCATTATGCCCTGAAGAGTGACAAATTACTGCATTATATGATAGGGAGGTCATGCGTGCTATGAAAGTAGAGGTTGAAATTGTGTATTAATGTAATTGTTAGTGAGACACTCCTATTTTGGAGGTCCTTGTAATTCAAACTTTGTTGTACTCTTTTATAATAGATTTATTGTGATTATCTTCCACTCATGTTATCTATCTTGGTGATAGGATGATGTTGTACTTCATGTTTTGAGTTAGGTTAGAGTACTTGATATATCTATATATTTATCTTAATGTTTAAAAAAAAATTGTTGTGCCCTTTTTGGGCTCTTGTTTTTTAGGTAACCAATTGGGTCGTTACAACAAAACCCAGGAATGGTTATGATCGAGCTTTTTAAATGCTTGAAGTTCGCAAGCTCTGCTTGCATAACAAAAAGGTCATGTAATACAATGTCCAATGGGATCAGTATGTAGAAGATTCTACCACTTGGGAAGACTATGCTGAGATGAAACAGAAGTTTCCACAAGTTTTCTAAGGTTTGAAAACACTTGAACAATATGTTTTGTGATATGATACTCTTTATGTTTTATTTATGTTATGATAATACTTGATACTTAAAAATCATCGGGGATGATGATTCACAAGGGGGGGAGTATGTTACACCTTGTGGGTTTCTATCCATTTACTATTTACCTAGATTGGTTAATTTGTTGGAATATTGAAAGATTATGAATCTATGCATTTATGTGTGTTATGACTCTTGATTAGAATATGACGAAAAATGGAATAATGCAATGTCTTGTATTAAAAGTGATTATTGTTAAGAAATGTATGAAGCAAATGATTATGTTTTGATAAGCTAACTACTGCAGTGGTGATCTAAGTGGATGCATGAATAGGTTGCTCCTGTGGGAAGGAGGGGAAGTATCACTTAGGAGAAGGACTCGGTCTGGTAAACATTGGAGAAAGCCTAAACTTAGCAAACACACACACCACTATCCTATTGCTCTAGGTTAGGTCAGTCAGTATGGGTAAAGGTAAGTAACCTATGATATTCAGAATGTTTGTTTGGATATGACTTTATGAGTGTTTTGAATGAGGAATGTGGATTAGTCTAAGTGTCGAATGAAGTCTTTTTTATAAGGTTTGAAATTGCAAATCAATGAGGTATGAACATGAAATGAATATATATACACATGTGTAGACATATGTCCATGATAAACTCATAGACATAAGAGTATCGAGGGATGAAGGAGATCTCTGTGCATGTGTGTATATGTGCATTTCATATTCATATGTCGTCAGTATTTATGTGGATGTCTTTCATGTCATTAATGAATATGTGGACCTCATTTCGCCAGAGGATATAATGAGTTTTATGTGACGATGATATATCTATATATATGTATATAATAGCTAATAGCTATTACATACATATATAGATATATATATTTATATATAATTGTTATGTGTTTTGGTATACTGATGAATTAGCGAATGTGAATATTTGGATTCTATTATCAAATGATATATATATCATTTGATAATAGAATCCAAATATTCACATTCGCTAATTCATCAGTATACCAAAACACATAACAATTATATATATATATGGATATGGATATGGATATAGATATAGATATCACCGTCACATAAAACTCATTACTCTCATATCCTCTGGTGACATGAGGTCAACATATTCATGTCATATTATATGTTACATGACGGTTATGGCACTGCCATGAAGAGGCACAAAACCATGAAACAATGATAAGCATTTTAAATAGCGCTGGTTTAAGTGCATCTATTGGAGCATATGTTAATATTATGTTAATGTGCCTTATAAAGTGCTATATGCGGCGCATATCTTATAGCATTATTATCATTTCATAGTGTATATAAACTCAAACTCTTTGGCTATGTATGGACTAAGTCTTTGAGCCCTGGAATGGGTGCTTAGTAGGGAAGCACGTGTTAATATTTACTTGGATCTTTTGGTTAATATTAAATAAAGCATGTTATATGCCTACTTAAGCGCTATAGGCAGCGCATTTCCATGAAGTGTATGACTCATACGTATTATTATTACTTAGTCTAAAAATCTATGACTCTTGGCAGCATACAACTATGAGCAATGTTAATCATTCCAAAGTATATTTAAAAACAAACTCTTGAGTATGCTTTGACTTGGTCATAGCATGGGAATAAATCTAAGGTAGTTATGTTTAAAAGGGAGTCTTCATAGGGGTTCCAATGTATGCTTTGACTTAGCCTTTGTAACCAGTTTTGCTAGAAAATAGGAAACATGGTTGATTTTGTGTCACCTTTATGAAGTGGTTTTAATGTTTTAGAAGTCTATTTTCTATATTTTGGCTGAGTTGTTTCATAAGTGTCCTCTTATGTGTCATTTTTCATTGATTCTTTTTGCCACCTCTAAATTTGTTTTGAAATGGGAGGAGTTGTGAACAATTTACAAGATAAATTGTAGCCTAAGTTCTCTTGGTTTTCTTGTATAAAAAGGGGAGCATTGTCATTCTATTCTAAACCAATTTTTCCAGCCAAGAGCTTTCTTACTTTGCTATTGCAATTCTGAGTTGAGTGTTGTGAGATTTTTGTTCTTTTATTGTGGATTATGAGAGGAAGCATAGAGGATTAGAGAGAGTTGATTTGTTTGAAAGGGAGATTTAGTTCGTTGGAAGGCTCTTGAGAAAGGAAATTCATTGATCTATTGGAGCCAATAGCATAGGCATGTGGAATTCTTATCCATTATGCATTACTATTTTTAAAGGCTATATGTGTTTGTTTGTTATTGAGGAATGACTTGTTTGTTTATCGACTTGAGTGTTTATTTGTTTGTATAAAAGTATATATATCTAGTAAAAGAATAATATTGTGAATGTGAAATTAATCTCCGTAGTAGAGATATATGTCTATGGGGACTTTTATGAGTAATTATTAGATTGAGTATGAATAGTTATTTGTTCAATGTGAAAGAATAGTAAAACTGTATCTTGAAATTACTATTACTTTGAGCAAAACTTGGGAATAGGTTAATCTTAATGAAGAGATTGCTTTTGGATTTGACTGCGTGTATTCTTTTGCATCGACGTTTCGGGTCACACTTAGTGAACCATCATCAGGAAGAGGTTAATCTTAGATTAGTGAACCTAGAATGGATGAGTAGAGTTATGCCTGGGATTTAACCGTTGAGGAGCGGACCATGAAGAGCATGTTGAGGCCTGGCCGTGCTCTATAAATACAGTAATATTCCATTGATTTTTTTACTTCATATCATGTTTTGATTTTAAATTCCTGATTTATTTCATTTTATGTTTTGGTTTTTGATTTGAGACTTTTGGTTTCAGCATTTTGTATTGTGTTTCTATCTTTGGGTTTGGACTGTATTTGGCACGGCCGTGCTCTGTCTATTTACATGCTTTATGTGAGTAGTGGATTGTAAAGAAATTTGAATTAAAGCGGTGGAATGAAACCAACACACTAATTCCCTCCATTGGTTCAATCCATTTGTCTCCCTCACGCTCTGTCATCCTTATCCTCTCCCTTCGTTTGGGTAGACGAAGAGTGGCAGTCGACTACACTAATGGAGCAGGATGCATTTCACAAGCTGGTAAGTATGATTTTAAATTTTATTGTTTGAATTTTATTTTCTATGCTCTCAATTTTTTTAGATTATTAGATTAACTTTACAAATTTCTGCATAAAATTTCCCCCAATATGTTGATTAGAGTTTTTTGAAGTGTTTTAAAGCTTTTCATTTTTAATTTAGAAATTTATCCATGCTGAAGTTTCCCCCAGTGTGGAGATATGCATTTTCCAGTGTTTTGAATCTTTTTCGATTTCTGCCATTTCAGAAAGAAGACTAAGGTTATACTAATTTTTTTAGCTTAGGGTTAAATCTGCCATTTCAAAAAGAACACTAAGGTTATATTAATTTTTCTAGCTTAGGGTTAAATCCTGCCATTTCAGAAAGAAAACTAAGGTTATATTAAATTTTCTGCCCTAGGGTTAAATCTGTCTTGACAACATATCAGCCAGCTTGTTAGTCACCAAAACTTTTCCAAAAAGAGAGCATCCCTATCTGTTATGATGCTCTTTAGGAGTCCAAAATGAACTGGCACATGGTTGAAGAACAACTCAGCCGCATCCCTTCCCTTCAACTTCTTCTTGTATGCAATTAACACACATCTTACAAATAGGTAGTAATGCCCATGCTTGGACATTGGAAGACCACCCATAAAATCCATGGAGATGTTCTTGCATGGTCTAGTAGCCATGGGTAGTGGCTGCCAGGTTGGTATTCCAAGTTCTAGTTGCTTGGCTTACTTATGCTACATAACTTGCAGCCCCTAATGAAGTTTGACAAATCTTCTTTGCACACAGGGACAATAAACATAAGGGTGAAGGTTTGAAACTATTTTAGATACTCCAAAATGTCCTGCAACTCTCAAGGTATGAGCCTAATTTCCCACTTTGTAGAGGAGCCCATCTTGAAGAAATAATCAAGATTTGGCTCAAAATTAGCCACTTCCCCTATCAGTCTGCTGATATATCTCACTGAATCTTTATCATGCTCATGGTCATCAATAGAAACTTCCTTAGCAAATAGCTCCAACAAAGTAAGGGTACCAACCACTGAAAGAAGTGCTAGTCTTGGTCTTGACAACTGATCATCCATCCACCATGTTAGTCACACCCCACTTGTATTTGATCACCAAATGAAATTGTTGTAGGAATCCCATCCACTTGATGAGATTCTTGGATTTTGTTTGTGCTTGCAAATATTGAAGGTCTTCTCTGTTTTAAATATTGTCATGCCACAATACCAGTCTTTCTGTTTATGGTGCTGCAATTATATTCCAGGGGTGATTCTGTCCAAGGACCCTTTATGGCACAGGATTATTGTTTTTTTCTACAGGAGCTGTATTTTTTAGTTCTGTTCTTTGTTGGGTTGTACTCTGTGTTGTTCTTTGGCTGTCTTGTAGTTGCTCTACTGAGCATTGTCTTCTTGCTTTTTTCAATATTAAAAAAAAGTATTGGAGTGGTTGATGATCACTCCAATTTTGGAAAAAGTATTGGAGTGGTTACAATAATAATATACTTTCTTCAAGCATAAAAAAATAAGTATCGTAATTGTGTTATTGTTTCCTTGCCCATGAGATAGTGTTTCCACTTCTTCACTGCAGAGACCAAAGCATACAACTTCTTGTCATATGTAGTTGTACTATAGTTTAGGACAGTGCCTTTGAACAACCCTGAATGATAGCAAACCAGTCTTCTTATTGCAACAAAACAACTCGTATAGCACTATCACCTTTATCAGTGTCAACCACAAAAGGTTGCTGAAGATTGGGAAAAACAAGTACGGGTAATGCACACTGCTGTTCTGTAGTGTAGGGTTGCTTAAAGTTAATATATATCTAATTTTGTACTTACAGTTTGTTCAGGTATAATTACATTTAGATAAAATTACATTGTTAAATTTGAGACTATTTTTTTTCCCTTGTAAACTATATCTAGAATTATTTTTACTGAATCTTTTTTCATAATAGGGTAAGGTTTAGATATAATGTCTTTTTGAGTGGGCTGGTGCAGTTAAACCTTCTTGGTGCGGTAGCAGTTTCGATGAGATCACAAAAACAGCTCAGAAATTGATTATAAATATCTAATCTCTATCAAATAAAAAGTTTTATATAGATATTTTAATTGAAATGTTGAACTAACTGTTGTATTTATAAAGTCAGTGGACTATTAATCTTTGTATAAAGTGGACTGTTATAATATTTTCCTACTGTATAAAGTGGACTTTTAATGCGGTGGCTAAAATCTTTATTTTAGTGAATTAATTTATTATATTATTTTTGTAATGGTTATAAGTAGATAGTTGTATACATTAATCTTTGTATAAAGTGGATGGATCATTATTTTTGATGGATGGATTATTTTATTAAAAAAAATTAGTTAAATATTTTATTATATTATTTTTGCAATAGTTTTAAGTAGATAGTATTATAAGAAAATTTCATTAGATTATTTTGTTAAAATGAATTATTGATGTTTCGAAATAGATTGCTTCATTAAATTTTTTTTAAAGTAGACTATGCTACTATGATATTACAATCTTTGTAACAGTTTGAATTCATTTTTGTATCACTTTGAGGTGAACTAATAATAATGTATTTTTAGAGTTTGAACGGTATTTTATGAAAGTGTGTAGATTTAAATATTGAAAATTTCTTTTTCTTTTGATATCTTTGAAAGACTTGTTTTATTTTAATTTGTTGAGCTAATCCAATAAGCTTATTTTAATACACACAAAAATTATGTTTTTAAAAATTAATTTAATTTTTACATTTTTAATTTACTTGTAATAAAATTTTTAATTTAAAATTTAATCACAAAAAAATAGAAGTAAATAGAAGATTAATTTTAATTTTATTAACTATTTATATAGTTTTTTTGTAGTGTGGAGGATGGATAGAAGACTAATTTTTAATTTTAATCTACATATTCTTTTTATCCATTTTGAGCTATATATATGAAGTGAATTTGTTTACATCAATTTGAAATTATTATGGTTTTTATGTGTTTGAACTATACATCCACTTATTATAGATGAAGTGTGACAATATTAGTAAGTGTGAACATTTTAACATCTATCTTGAGCTATATATGAAGTATATGAACTTTTTTATGGTGTGCATTTCGTATGGTTTGAATAAAAACGATGTGTGTTGATGAAGTATATATAGTGAACTATGCCCTTCATTTTGTAAATTTTTTGTGTTTGAACCTTGAGCATCCTATGTGAACTTTTTTACATCCATTTGAATGTGTTGATTGGCCTATATGCATTGTGCTAAATGTGCTATATGTGTTCTTCTTATTTATGGGTTTTATTTGTTTACATTTTTAAGTGTGAATTTTTAAGCATCCAAATAGAGTTGTTTTGATGGCTATATCTTAGGAAGTATGTGAACTTTTTACCATTTTCCTTTTTACTTATTGTGCTATTTTTAATTGGAACTATGGTTTTTATGTGTTTTTACTATGAAGTGTGATCCACTTCATATTAGTGTATGTGTGATTGAAGTATGGCTATTTATGTGTGTTTTATACTTTAATATATTTTATTTCAATTGGAAGTGTCTTCTTACAATTTCTATGGGTTTCAACTAGGAAGTTTCGGTACTTCATATTGGTCCATGTGATTGACGTGTGATTATTTTTTAACCTTATATGATTTATATGTGTCTTGAATACATGGTAGAGTTTTTATGGTGTGTATTTTGTATGGTTTGAATGAAGATGAAGTGTGTTGTGTTGATGAAGTATATATGTACTTTGCCCTTCATTTTATATGTTTTTGTGTTTGAAACATGAGCATCCTATCATTTCATAGTGTGTATGTGGACTTGAGTTTGGCTTCAATGTGTGTTGGATATTGTCTAATGTTGACTTCTTATTCTGTTTTAGACTTTGACCTTTATTATTTGTGTGCTTTTGAGTTTGGCCTTCATTTTGTGTGTTGAAACTATTCTTATGCTTTAGATGAAGTGTGTTTCTCATATGTGTGTTAAATACATGGTAGACTTTTTATGGTGTGTATTTTGTGTGGCTTCAATGAAGACGAAGTATGTTGATGAAGTATATGTATTTTGCCCTTCATTTTTTATGTCTTTTGTGTTCGAACCTTGAGCTTACTATCATTTGGAAGTGTGTTTGAACCTCGACCTTCATAGTGTGTTTGTGGACGTGAGTTTAGCTTCATTGTGTGTTAGATATTGTCTAACTTTGACTTCTTATTGTAGTATGGACTTTAACCTTTATTATATGTGTGCTTTTGAGTTTGGCCTTCACTTTGTGTAGTGAAACTATTCTTATGCTTTAGATGAAGTGTGTTTCTTTTGTGGACTTGAGTTTAACTTCATTGTGTGTTGGATATTGTCTAACTTTGACATCTTATTGTAGTATGGACTTTGACCTTTATTATATGTGTTCTTTATGACGTGTATTTTGTATGGTTTGAATGAAGATGAAGTGTGTTGATGAAGTAAATGTACTTTCCCTTCATTTTGTATGTTTTTTGTGTTTGAACCCTGAGCATCCTATCATTTGGAAGTGTGTTTGAACCTTGACCTTCATAGTGTGTATGTGGACTTGAATTTGGCTTCATTGTGTGTTGGATATTATCTAACTTTGACTTCTTATTGTGGTTTGGACTTTGACCTTTACTATGTATGTGCTTTTGAGTTTGGCCTTCACTTTGTGTGTTGAAACTATCATTTTACTTTAGATGAAACATGTTTCTCATATTTGTGTTGAATACAAGGTATACTTTTAATGGTGTGTATTTCGTGTGGTTTGAATAAAGATGAAGTGTGGTGATGTAGTATATGTACATTGCCCTTCATCTTGTATGTCTTTTGTGTTTGAACCTTGAGCATCCTATCGTTTGAAAGTGTGTTTGAACCTTGACCTCCATAGTGTGTATGTGGCCTTGAGTTGGGCTTCATTGTGTGTTGGATATTGTCTAGCTTTGACTTCTTATTCTAGTTTGGAATTTGACCTTTGTTATGTGTGTGCTTTAAAGTTTGGCATTCACTTTGTGTGTTGAAACTATTATTATGCTTTAGATGAAACGTGTTTCTCATATGTGTGTTGAATACAAGGTAGACTTGTGATGGTGTGTATTTTGTATGGTTTGAATGAAGATGAAGTGTGTTGATGAAGTATATGTACTTTTCCCTTCATTTTGTATGTTTTTTGTGTTTGAACATTGAGCATCCTATTATTTGGAAATTTGTTTGAACCTTGATCTTCATAGTGTGTTGTGGACTTGAGTTTGGCTTCATTGTGCGTTGGATATTGTCTAGCTTTGACTTCTTATTGTGGTTTGGACTTTGACCTTTATTATGTGTGTGCTTTTGAATTTTGCTTTCACTTTGTGTGTTGAAACTATTCTTATGCTTTAGATGAAGTGTGTTTCTCATATGTGTGTTGAATACATGGTAGACTTTTTATGGTGTGTATTTTGTATGGTTTGAATGAAGATGAAGTGTGTTGATTGAAGTATATGTATCTTGCCCTTCAGTTTGTATGTTTTTTATGTTTGAACTTGAGCATCCTATCATTTGTAAGTGTGTTTGAACCTTGATATTTATATGTGTGTTGAATACATGGTAGACTTTTTATGATGTGTATTTTGTATGGTTTGAATGAAAATGAAGTGTGTTAATGAAGTATATGTACTTTGCCCTTAATTTTGTATGTTTTTTATGTTTGAACCTTGAGAATCCTATCATTTGGAATTATGTTTGAACCTTGACCTTCATAGTGTGTATGTATACTTGAGTTTGGCTTCATTATTTGTTGGATATTGTCTAACTTTGACTTCTTATTGTGGTTTGGACTTTGACCTTTGTTATGTGTGTACTTTTAAGTTTAGCCTTCACTTTGTGTGTTGAAAATAATCTTATGCTTTAGAAGAAGTGTGTTTCTCATATGTGTGTTCAATACATGGTAGACTTTTTATGATGTGTATTTTGTATGGTTTGAATGATGATGAAGTGTGTTGATGAAGTAAATGTACTTTCCCTTCATTTTGTATGTTTTTTATGTTTGAACCCTGAGCATCCTATCATTTGGAAGTGTGTTTGAACCTTGACCTTCATAGTGTGTATGTAGACTTGAATTTGGCTTCATTGTGTGTTGGATATTATCTAACTTTGACTTCTTATTGTGGTTTGGACTTTGACCTTTACTATGTATGTGCTTCTGAGTTTGGCCTTCACTTTGTGTGTTGAAACTATTCTTATACATCTTTAGATGAAGTGTGTTTCTCATATGGTGTGTTGAATACATGGTAGACTTTTTATGGTGTGTATTTTGTGTGGTTTGAATGAAGATGAAGTGTGTTGATGAACTATATGTGCTTTGCCCTTCATTTTGTATGTTTTTTTGTGTTTGAACCCTAAGCATCCTATCATTTGGAAGTTTTTATTTGGACTTGAGTTTGGCTTCATTATGTGTTGGATGTTGTCTAACTTTGACTTCTTATTGTGGTTTGGACTTTGACCTTTATTATGCATGTGCTTTTGAGTTTGGCCTTCACTTTGTGTGTTGAAACTATTCTTATGCTTTAGATGAAGTGTGTTTCTCATATGTGTATTGAATACATGGTAGACTTTTTATGGTTTGTATTTTGTATGGTTTGAATGAATATGCAGAGTGTTGATGAAGTCTATGTCATGTGCCCTTCATTTTGTATGCTTTTTGTGTTTGAACCTTGAGCATCTGATCATTTGGAAGTGTGTTTGAACATGGACCTTCATATTTTGCATATGGACTTGAGTTATGCTTCATTGTGTGTTGTATATTGTCTAACTTTGACTTCTTACTGTGGTTTGGACTTTGACCTTTATTATGTGTGTGATTTTGAGTTCGGCCTTTACTTTGTGTGTTGAAACTATTCTTATGCTTTAGATGAAGTATGTTTCTCATAATTGTGGTTTGGATGAACAACTTTTTATGGGTTGATGGATTTTTTTTTAACTTTAGATTTTATTTTTTATGTTTGAACATTGGGTGTTTTTATATGTTTTCACTCTGTGTGTTTTGATGTGTGTGAGACATTCAATTCAACTTTTGGGGGCTTTGTGGTTTGGACCTTTATTATGTATGTGCTTTTGAGTTTGGCCTTCACTTTGTGTGTTGAAACTATTCTTATGCTTTAGATGTGGTGGCACCCTCAAATTTTGCAAATTTGATGTGCCAATATTCCTTCGACGTGTCGACAAAGGCTTGGTCGACAGGCTACTCAATCTACCCCGGAAGCCAACTTCGTCATTTAAAAATTTTCAACTCAGAAATTATCTCACAAATCCGTTTGGCAAGAGGTTTTGTTGGAACATATGGTTACACGCCTACTCAATTTCATGCTTCCAGGACAAGTTATGATCGGCCTTTTAATTGTTTTCTGACTACGACCAGGTTAAAATTGGCTTTCCGAAAAGTTTCAAATCATGTCATTCTGAGGGTGACCCAGTTGTCGATTTAGTCTCAAACATCTTCAGGTCCAATTTCATCAAAATTGGAGTCAATTTGTTGCATTATTTTAATGCATTCCAGTTACGGCAAACTTTTCCGGTGGGTAAGTTTACAAAGCAGGGTCCTGAATTTGGCCGGTGAAGTGAATTATGAGGAAATAGGTTTGCTTATAATAATTGATAATGCACATGTGCAAATTTTCGCAGTCGTCGGATGCCCGCTTTGCCCGCGGTGGAAATGAGCCAAACACTTGGAGGATGAAATTACAAATTGCATAAGTTTCAAAGTTTAAAAATGCAATATAAAAATTAAATATTAGAGGGGGGCATTTTTAAAAAAGATGTTTCAACTTGATAGAAAAGTCAAATGTCATAGGGAAAGGCATGTAAAAGTTTATTAAACTTAATAAAAGTTAATGAAGTGAAATGAGAGTTGGGTTGGTGGTTATCGCACCATCGCAGCCCTCCCTGCTTCCTCTCCTCAAACCCCTGCGATAGTGCGAAATGCCCATCGCAGGGCATTTTTTAACCTCCTCTACCTTTTGTAGGTGAAAGCACGTTGCTTCCTCCATTTTTGTGGCGATTTTGATAAGTTTTTGGCTACTCTAGGCGGGTTTTAGTGCTAACAATCACATTTTTTGGTCTTAGGCACTTTTTTTAAGGCATTTTTGGCCCAAAATTCCTATTCTAGGCTGCAAAATCTTCCCATGACCATTCCTCATGCATTGGCAAATGTTTTTTGGCTGTTCGCAATGATTTTAGAGTGCCAGAATGGCCAAAAATGCCACTCCTCTATAAAAAACGACCTAGAGATGTTTGGTTTGGGCAAAGATCAGAATTGGATGATGTTGTGATGGTCTTTCTATGGGAAAATGCTATGAAGAAGCTGAAGAATGAGATCCAAGGTCTCCAGCTTCTGCCATTCAAATTAGGGGATGAGTAAAAGTGTAAAAAAATTAGAAGAGGGATATTAAAGCATATTTTATTCATTTTTCTTCTCCTCTTTTAGTGTATTAATTTTTTATTCCCAATGCATTTTGGAGGGAAAATTGTAATGGAAAAAGTCTCACCTACCTCCAGAATGTAGTAAATTTTAGGGCAACATGTTTGAGCCTATAAGAAAACTACTAGGCTTTCATTTTGTGTTATTGAAGATTGGATATTTTGAGCTTTGGAATGAAATACATGCTTTGACAGGCTGCCCCATCTTTGTGCTATAAGTTTCAGTTTTCATGTTGAATGCCATTTTCATCAGCTATCTATCAATTTCAGGTTGCAATATATGAGCAATGCTATATGCATGTGTTTTTGTTAACCGTCTCCATTGTTATTTGCATTTTTCTTTTGAACTGGGTAGCCAAGGGTTGTCTAAGTTCTTGAATGCACACTTGATATATTGCATATTTGATCTCTTACTTCTGTTTAAAGAATAGATCAAATGTTTTAGGTCAAATATGGAGAAAAATATTTTATGACAGGGATATATATAAGTAGAGTTAGCATGCATACCTATTCTTGGGTGTTTCTGTAAGGCAGAAACTAGCAAACCCTCTGAAGTTGTATGTCTATATTGCTGTTTGAAATACTTTGCATGTTAAAATTTGACTCTAAATCCTGAGATAGGCACCGGTCACAAGTTAGAAAGATTTCATGGTTCAAATCCTAGTCTTGCAACCAAAACATATAAAGTAAAATCATTTCAAAATCTCAATCATTTAGGTTTTAGAAGTAGGGTTGTAGTTGCATGCTCTTAGAATTAACTAGTGTGATAGTCGAAGAACATTGCCAGTCTTGGGTTTATCCAACAAATCTTGGTGCATACCAGAGAGCATTCTGCCTGAAGTAGTCAAAGCTAAATCTTTTGGTTTTAAATAAGAGAATACCCTCCCAGGTGTGGCAGAACCTAAAGTGCAGGGGAGACAAGTGCAAACAATCTCCCATCTTTGTTGGTCAAATCTTCCATTAAACTTGAGCATAAGAAGTGGGAAATCTTTAGAGTTTGATGTTTGCTAATTTGGGAACCAACAAGATGAAGTGTGCTTCTCATAATTGTGATTTGGTTGAACAACTTTTTATGAGTTGATGAATTTTTTTTAAAACTTTGAATTTTATTTCTTATGTTTGAACATTAGGTGTTTTGATGCGTGTGAGACATTCAATTCGAATTGTATGGACTTTGTGGCTTGGATTGACCTTTATTATGTGTGTGCTTTTGAGTTTGGCCTTCACTTTGTATTTTGAAACTATTCTTATGCTTTTAGATGAATTGTGTTTCTCATAATTTTGTGGTTTGGATGAACAACTTTTGATGGATTCATGGAATTTTTTTAAAACTTTGAATTTTTTTTTCTTATGTTTGAACATTGGGTGTTTTGATGTGTGTGAGACATTCAATTCTAATTGTTTGGAGTGTTGTGTGAGTTAAATATGGCATTTATTTATTGAGCTTTTATAGTGGGACCATTAGAATTTAATTTGTATTTTTTCGCAGTGAGAATCTTGGCATTCATTATGTGGTTTTATGTTTGGCATTTACTATCTACATCCTTATTGAGGCTTGGACGAAGTGTGTTTGTTAACTTTGAAATTTGCTATGTTTGAGTGTTTAGAGGTGTAGAGTGGTGCAATTTATATTCTTTGAAGTGTTGTGTGAGTTTTTCTTAAAGATAATGCACCTGGTAAACTTTTTAAAGTGACTGGTGATGCTGGCGTGACACGCCCTTCGGCTCCACGAGAACGCTTTTGCCCGGAGCTATGATTCGGTGAGGCCACAATACAGGGGACCTCATCCCCTAGCATGAACACTTGCATTAACACTACAAGTTCAAACCTACAAGCTTGTTGGCCCAGCGAAGGCGTAAAGCCTACGAGCTCATTGGCCCAGTTGGGGTTTGAACCCTGGTGGCCACCACTACAATCGAGCGACTTAACCACTGAACCATGCCCTTAACGGCAAAAGTGTTGTGTGAGTTAAATTTCACATTAAATTTATGTTTTTTTAGAGTGTGAGGATTATTGGCTTGCTTTGTGAACTTTAAACTTTGAGCTCTTTGTGTGTGTGTAAACTATTTCTTATGCTTTAGACAAAGTATTTAGTGCAAACTTTGTAGCTTTTTAGAACTTCTTATGGTTTGGATGAAATGTAACTAAAATTTTGACATTCATTTTATTTGATTGATTGTTTTTGAGTTAAGTTTTTCTGATTTTAATTTAATCTTTGATCTTTCGAATTTAATTTGTGTTTTTTGAAGTGAGAATTTGGCTTTGAGTAAGTGTGCATGTTTTTTGGGCATTTATTTTCAACTTATTGTTGTGGATTGGATGATTTTTTTAAAAAACTTTGAATTTTATTTCTTAGATTTGAACATTGGGTGTTTTTATATGTTTTCACTTTGTGTGTTTTGATGTGTGTGAGACATTCAATTCAACTATTTTGGAATTTGTGGTTTAGACTAACCTTTATGAAGTGTGTGCTTCTGAGTTTGGCCTTCACTTTGTGTGTTGAAACTATTCTTATGCTTTAGATGAAGTGTGTTTCTCATAATTGTGACTTGGTCAAACAGTTTTTATGAGTTGACGAATTTTTTTAAAACTTTGAATTTTATTTCTTATGTTTGAACATTAGGTGTTTTGACTTGTTTGAGACATTTAATTCAATTTGTTTGGACTTTGTGGTTTGGACTAACCTTTATTATGTGTGTGCTTTTGAGTTTGGCCTTCACATTGTGTTTTGAAACATATTCTTATGCTTTCAGATGAATTGTGTTTCTCATAATTGTAGTTTGGATGAGCAAACTTTTTATGGATTCATGGAATTTTTTAAAAAACTTTGAATTTTATTTCTTATGTTTAAACATTGGGTGTTTTTATATGTGTTTTCACTTTGTGTGTTTTGATGTGTGTGAGATATTCAATTCAAATTGTTTGAAGTGTTGTGTGAATTAACTATGTCATTTACTTTTTGTGCTTTGGTTAGTGGGATGATTGGAATTTAATTTGTATTTTTCGAAGTGAGAATTTTGGCATACATTATGTGATTTTAAGTTTGGCATTACTTTCTATATCCTTATTGAGGCTTGGATGAAGTGTGTTTGTTGAACTTTAAAATTCATTGTGTTTGTGTGTTTAGAGGTGTAGAGAACAATGCAATTTATATTCTTTGAAGTGTTGTGTGAGTTAATTTCACATTTAATTTATGTTTTTTAGAGTGTGAACTTAGTATTTAGTGCAAACTTGGTAGTTTTTTAGAACTTCTTAAGGTTTGGATGAAGCTTAACTAAAATTTTGACATTCATTTGATTTGATTTGATTGTTTCTGTTAAGTTTTTGTGATTTTAATTTAATCTTTGATCTTTGGAATTTAATTTGTGTTTTTGAAGTGAGAATTTTGGCTTTCAATAAGTGTGCATGTTTTTTCGGCATTTATTTTCAACTTATTGTGGCTTGGATGAATTTTTTTTAAAATGTTGAATTTTATTTCTTTTGACATTGGGTATTTTTATATGTTTTCACTTTGTATGTTTTGATGTGTGTGAAACATTCAATTCAACTTTTTTGGACTTTGACTGACCTTTATTATGTGTGCACTTTTGAGTTTGGTCTTCACTTTGTGTGTTGAAACTATTCTTATGCTTTAGATGGAGTGTGTTTCTCATAATTGTGATTTGGATGAACTTTTTATGAGTTGATGGAATTTTATTAAAACTTAGAATTTTATTTCTTATGTTTGAACATTAGGTGTTTTGACGTGTGTGAGACATTCAATTCAAATTGCTTGGACTTTGTGGTTTGGACTGGCCTTTATTATGTGTGTTCTTTTGAGTTTGGCCTTCACTTTGTGTTTTGAAACCATTCTTATGGTTTTAGATGAATTGTGTTTCTCATAATTGTGGTTTGGATGAACAATATTTTATCGATTCATTTAAAACTTTGAATTTTATTTCTTATGTTTGAACATTGTGTTTTTTTTAATGTGATTTCACTTTATTTGTTTTGATGTGTGTGAGACATTCCATTCAAATTGTTTGAAGTGTTGTGTGAGTTAACTATGGCATTTATTTTTTGTGCTTTTATAGTGGGATCATTGGAATTTAATTTGTTTTTTTTCAAACTGAGAATTTTGGCATTTACTTTTCACATCCTTATTGAGGCTTGGATGAAGTGTGTTTGTTGAACTTTGAAATTCATTTTGTTTGTGTGTTTAGAGGTGTAGAGTAGTGCAATTTATATTCATTGAAGTGTTGTGTGAGTTAACTTTCACATTTAATTTATGTTTTTTAGAGTGTAAGGATTATTGTAGTTTTTTTCTTTGGCTAATATTAGTATTGTAAACCATAGAAAATTTCATCGTTAGATCACACCATGAAAATCAAGATTAAAAACCCAGATACCTTCAAGAAATCCAACCTAAGTGATTAAAACAACATGCAACATAAACGGGATCACCTAGATGCTTCGATTCCTTGGTTCAATTGTGATTTGTTGATTGTTCGTGTCTTGCAGCACAACGACGAAGATGAAGATTGATAGATGAGAGAAAGATAGGTAGAGGTTGATGGATGAGGTGGAATTTCGGCAGAGTGTTAGTGCTTCAAATATTCATCCATGAGCATGGCATGAAAATGGGTAAATTTATAGACAAATATAAGAGAGTGGAAAGATAAAGTTTCCATTTCACAAGTGATGATTGAATTGGAAAGTTGCATTGTGCAACTTGGGAAAAGAAAAGGAAAGTGGATGAGTGATTAGAGAGATAATTGGAAAGTGAGAGAAAAGAGTTAGAGTGGTGAGTGGCGAAGAAAATGGAAGGTAAGTGAGATGAGTGGAGTGATCAAAATGGTAAGTAGGTGAGTCATAATTAAATAATTTAAAAAATTATTTAATTTATGATGCATGTGGGGATAAAATAAATAAATATTTATTTATTTATTTTAAGAGGAAAAGGATAAAGTGATAAATTTAAATAAAATAAAAGATTTATTTTATTTAAATTCAAGAGGAAAGAGGGGTAAATAAATAAATAAAATTTATTTATTTAATAATGGTAAAAGAGATGGGATTAAATTAAATAAATGTCATATTTATTTAATTTAATAGAGGAAAATGATAGGTTAGGTGACGGTATGGGGTGATTAGGGCAAAAATGCGACAAGATGCCTAAGTGATGTGACATTGCGACAAGTGGACAATTTTGGGTGTCTACATTTTGCCCCTCTTTGAGATGATGTTCGAGATAATGAGTTTTGTGTCGAGTAACACCATTTCAAAGAAGCTAAGTTGTGGATAGAGGAAAAAGATAGGATGATGATGAAATGATAGGATGATGATGCCCCCTCGAGAGGATGGGTAGTTTGGATAAACACGGGTAGGCTCTCAAAATGAAATGGATTGGTCAAGGAAGAAAGATGAGGAAATGGAGGAAAGAGACAAAGGATACATTATGCTACAATGAAAGTGAGCAACCATATGTTTGATATAGCACAAGACGTCATGCACCAGGGTATAAGGACCAAGGTGACGATGTGTCTCATGCCCCAGCATAATACAACCTTGTTTGGACACAAGATATGAATATTAGCCGGGAAGATATAGATGCAAATGCAAGATAAAAATGATAACACAGACATGCAAGCATGCACAAATGACAAAAACAAACAAGGTACTGCCGCTGTCAAGCTGTAAACCAATGATTGATTGTTGATTGACTGATGATGATAGTGTTGTCATAGCGGGGAACGATGTATCCCTAGATCAACACAAAGATGATTGATTAATTGGTTAATTGATTGATTTGGGTAAGTGCAAAAAGATGGGGGGCCAAAAAGTGGCCAAATGGTTTTAAAAAAAAATCATACATAACACGAGCGCGTTATTAACTATTATAAATTAAAAAAAGGCTTGTCATTTCATTTCATTTCTATTTTTCTCCTCTATCCCCGCGTTTTGGAAAAGACAATTCAACACCAAAATCTTGTTGATTCGTCACCAAAATGCCGCCACGATGTCGAGCACGCCAAAGGAGTGAGTTTTATTTGTTTTTTTTGTTTGAATTTGCTTCTAAATAGGTAGGTTTGAGTTGTTTTTTGATGTATATTTCGTTAATTATCAGGAAATGTTAATGCACCTCCTCCTCCTCCGCCTCCTCAAAATCTATAAAATCATGAGGAGGAAATACCTGCGGAACAACCTCCTCCATCCATTCCTCGACATGCCCCTGGAACACAAGAAAATATAATGGGGCAAATTGAAAACAACAAAAAAGAAATTGAAGATATAATTGCAAGGTTGAAAGATCCTTCCACTTCAACCTTGCATAGGTCCACGCTTGCTGAATTTCTTGAATCTATGTTATCAAATGTAGATTCAATTAGCAAACAAATAACTAGTTGGACAGATAAGAGCAGAGAGTTTAGAGATTATTATGCAGACAAGCTGTCATACCAAGATGTGAAAAAATTACAAATCACAAAATTAGACTTGTGCTCAATTTTCACAAACCCACAAACAAATCAACCTCCACCCATTACATGCAAGAGGTTCCCTATCCAATGGTGCAACAACAAAGCGATAAGGGACAATTTTGGGTAGAGGTGGTGGATGGTTTTGACCATCCTCCATGTAATAATAATGAGGTCCCGCAATACTTTTTGAGGAAACTCTACTGCGAGTTTGTCCTCAATAAAGTGCCAAATTATTTTGATATGCGGGACTTCCAAGGTAGAGGTGGGGGGTCAGCACAAGATAGACTAGGGGCACGTCTTGACCCACAGCAGGTAGTGAGATGAGTAATTAGCAGACCAGCCCATGAGCATGTTTCTATCCCTTCCATTGTGAAGGAGAGTGTTGAGGTTGATACACTTCAGTCCATTAGTGCCTTGACCCAGAGCATCATAGAGCATGCCAGTCCTGTAGCATAGAGTGGGTTGGCAGATAGTGCGAGGAGTACGGTCCCACCCCATGCTTGTCAGGCTTGCAGGTCAGCCTGTGGTTATGACCCCATGGATAGTCAGGACGCAGGTGCATAGGCTACATCTGCAACTGAGCAGATGGTGATGACAGATACCCTCCTGAGTGAGACTTTTGGCCTTGATACTCAGGTAAATATTAGCAAGTTTATTGAATTTAATTTATTAAATTTCATTTTTGAAATGCAAGATTAACTAATTTAAATTGATGATTTTAATGAAATTTCAGGGTCATAGCATTGATGCAGTTTTCAGTGGTTCGCCACCTACATTTTACACTAGATCATCTACTGTTGAGGTATGTAACTAGTAAACAATCATAAATATTACATGTGAATAGTATCGTTATATGAATGGTATTCTAATATCTGATTTTGGATGTTGAATAGGTTAATATTGTAGATTTCACGGCAACACCTGCCAGTGGTGGTGGACTTCAAAGCTTTGCGGAGGTAATAAAATAAATAGTTTAATGAATGAATTGTACTTACTAGATTTTTGTATGTGACTTGTGTGCTTTATTGTGTGTACTTCCATGTTTAGATGAACGTGTGTGTATGTTAGGAGCCATGATTTGCATCACTATTATAGTTTTCGTAATTGAATAATGTTGTTTTATTTCCAGATGATGCAGGCTACGAAGACACCTCCCCATGTTAAGAGGGCAATGGAGCATGGTGTGGCCTCTGTGATTCATAGCTCCATGGCATTGACAGGGGTATGAGGCAGATTAGTAAATTTCAATTTACATTCATTGTTATAGTTGTCTATTTTTGAAAAATTAAAAGATTATTGATTTGAAGTTTAATTTCTATCTGGATGGTTTCTATAGGAGATGACATCACCAGGGCCTATTCCTGCTACTGAGGCAAGTGAGGAGACAAATTATATGTTAGTGGTAAGTGATTATTTTGTTAAATGTTTCATTTTTATAACATGTAATTTCTATATATTAATGTCTATACTTTTTATTGTAACAGCTAAAGATGCAGAAAGAACTAAATAGGAGGAGTAGCCCTCGGGTTCGTAGTAGACCACCCACATGTGCATCTCCATCCCCTAGAAGATCAAAGGCTGCCCGTGATCTATTCTCTTCACCAGCCAGAGGGGAATGAATTTTTATTGTGTTCCTTTGTTGTATACCTATATGGCATTTGTGGACATATATTTTGTTTTGTATATAGTTGACATTGTATGCCTATATGGCATTCTTGTAAGCCTATATGGCTATTTTGTATATATGTTATACTTATATCGACAGATACTGATGTATGCCTATATGGATATTTGGTTAATACAAATCTTTTTTATTGATGGCGTCCATACTTGCATTATAAATCCACGTTTGAATGGATATTTATAGATGGCTACTTCAAATATTTAAAGTCCAATTGTATTACATAGGATGTTGTTGATCCAATAAGCTAGCTATTGTTATTCAAGTATCACCTAAACCTCATTTTGGAACTAAAAGATAAAAGTTGTATTTAAAAAAAAATGAATCATCATGTTGAACAGAAAATATTAATATTCTTTATGAGTAGCATAGAATGTCAACTATATGCAATACAAAAAAATGAATCATCATGTTATTCTTTATGTTTGAGATCCTAAAAATGACTAAGTCTGGTAGCCTGATATCCTGAAACACTAGGATGAATATCCAAGTCATTAGGATGATTGCGCCTTGAGAAAAAGTCATTAAGATGAGTGCCTAAAGGAGACTTTCTTAAACATTCAAACATTGAGCAACAAGCATGAAGGGTTAAGGTGCAATTTGCAACTCATAAAGCCTCAAAAGGGTGCCCAACTTAGAGAGAGCATTCATTTAAGACAAGGCACCCATTGACACCTGTTCCACCATAAAAGTGTGCCTAAGGTGGAAGGAGAACAAGCCTCTAGTACATGAAGCGCACCTATTGTCTAAACCACTTCATTATGGCACCCTAGCATGAGGAGGAGTATATAAGTCAATAGGAAATGGTGCCTAGAATGCAAATGAAGGACTAAGTGGCATTTTCAATAAGCATCAATTCACCTTGAGCTTTCAATAAATACATCAAATTGAACCCCATAAGCCTAGGCACCCTTTGCCTTCAAAAGAACCTTGTATCGACGTCAAGAGTTGGTCATATCGGCAGACCTTGGTTAGGCTTCGCCGATAGTGGTTTGTCTTGCCAACGAGTGTGGTTCGAAGTCGAAGACATCGGTGTATCGGAAGATAATCCCATCGGTGCATCGGAAGAGGAGTTGAGAGATTTGCCGATGAAGGGGGTCACACTGACAGTCAAAATCCATCGGTGTATCGGCCTAACGAGATTAGAGTTCACCGATGTTTGGAGTCTCACCGACGGGTGTGGTCTGAAGGTTGTCACTGGTGAGATCGGTGTGTTGGCAGAAGAGTTTTTGAGTGTGCCGATGGTATTAAGTCCTACCGATAGGCGAGAGACTTAGAATCTCATATCGGAGTGACAAAGACATCGGTGTGAAAGGATATAAAGTCACCGATAGTGGTCTGTCTGACCGATAAGAGTCAATGATGGGATGTTTGTCAGAAGTGAAATCAAATGAAGTCATGGTCGCATCGGCCTATCGGCCGATTAAATTTTAAGCTCACCGATGGTATGTTGTCTTGCCAATAGTGAGTTCGAAGGTTCAAAAGTTGATAATTCTATGCTTCCACTGTGTGCTCTACATCAGGCACTCATCCCTACTACAGTCTAGCATTCTCTAGTTGTGTTCTCCCCTTATTTTTTGTGAATGGCTCTAAAAGTAATGTTGAGTTACTTGTGATGTGCTTATTGACTGGTGTTGTTTTGGATTCATGTGTAGTCCTTGTTCCTTATAGTCTATTGTGTACCTGACTGTTTGTTGTAACTTATTGAACCACTATGATTTTGAATATTTAGATTTAGAGGGCATTAGACACCAAAACTTCTTGACCTTTAACAACCCAACCTGGAATCAATAGATTTTTGTCCATCCCAACTATTCTAGTCAAAACAAAGCATGTTGATTCTCATTCAATCCAAAGTTCATTAACATGATTATCTTATCATAATATTTAGGGAAATGACCACCTAGATGGACAATGATGTGAGCTATCTATAAAGAAACTTGCAAGAAGTATAAGAGGCATGAGAATCCCTCCATGTTGTTTATCAAGTTGAATGATCTATGACACATCATGTATCATTAGAAAATATTCTCGAAGAGAAAGCAAGTGAAAATACTCAAAACAACCCATAAAAAGGTGGAGAAGTTTAAAGGATGGAGGTTGCAACACTTTCCAACCTCATAGCCACACTAGTCCAATGGATCAGGATAATACTATCAAGCATCCACATAATAGTAGATAATCTTATCAAAAGTCATAGAGAAATTTCTAAGGACCATAGTGTTATCCCTATGACTTGACACATACTGCTTGTTTCATAAAGCAAAGGGACATGATATAAATATTGTTGTTATATGGAGCCTAATCAGACTTGGAGGTTAAATTTACCCAACTTTTATCAGCGTGGTTTGCCCCCAAATATTTTCCTACTAGTTTTGGTGCCTTGAAGTCTAAGTGCATGAAAATCATTCTGAGTTGGCAACCTAATCCAATGACTTGACACGGATCCCAAAACCACCTATTGGACCAATAGGATCCTAGGCACTCACTTCATGCATTATGATTTCTAAGCGCCAGTTTGATGCTCCATCACAAGGAAAGTACGCCCACACTTGCAAGTGTTTTTCTTCAGGATCTAGGCACCAGTTGAAGGTTGTAGTTGCCAAGAAGAGCACCTAGCAAGAGGAAGTCTTTTGGAGTCTCCAAAACACATCAAACACTTGACTAACAACAAGATAACTTTTTCCCAAGCTAGGCACTTCAAGAGGGAAGTTAAAACATGAATAAGTGCCAACTTGTCTAGGCGCAAACTCAAGTTTGTTGAGGATACACATGGCACCCAACATTCCTTGGTGATTTCACGAACTTCAAATGCTCAAAACTGTTTAAGGAATGCCCAATGCCCCTTCTTGATGATAGGCACCAAAGTGAGGGTGGAATTGCGCCTTGATGGCAATAGGCGCTATCTAGAGTATGCTACTCCATGGAAATGCACCTTCTTGCTTAGAGTAATTCAAACACTCCAAGGTCTTCAGTGATCAATTCCCCAACTTATGAAATGTCCTCCTTCATTTTAAAACACATTGTAATGCTCCAAAGAGATGACTATACCTAGGCATCAATCTAGGTTAGAAATGCCTCCAAAGTGCACCTTCTCTTTCAGAATGCAAAACAAGGTCCAAAGGTGCTAAAAAACTGAAGCGCTTCTTTGGAAAAGTCCCGAAGGTTAAGATGCACCTTGTCTTAATGAGGTGCAACTCTTAGGTAAGAAAGCTTGTAAAGTGCACCTAACTTAGTGAAGAGGTTGATAACTTTTAAACCCTTCCTGGAACTTAGATTGCTTCAACTGAAGATCATCTTGCACTAATACATCACTAAACTTTTAATCACAAGATCAATTCAAACTTAGGCTCTCATTAAGAGTTTTTCCAATGTTGGCACATTTGAGAGGTTGAACTGGCAAGAGATGGCACCTAGCTTCCTAGACCTTGTTTCAATATGTTTGAGTTCCAAAGTTGACTCAATGGTATCAAGATGGCGCCATAGAGTCTTTGGACTAGTTCCTTAGAGTTTCAAAAACATTCTGCCTCCTTGAAAATTCCTCCTACATGCTTGGGCGCCATTTCAAGGTCCTGGAACCATGATGTAGCGCCTTATTGCTCTAGGTGCCCATTCATGATTATGCAACTTGATATTGGTACCTAGAGTGAATAGGCTTTCATCCTGACTTAATACACTGCCTCCTTCTGATGATTTTTGGGGCAGCAGAAAACCTTTCACCATGGGCAAATGTCTCAGAGATATAAAAAATTGAGAGAAGTTATTGTAGAGGCACTCTACGTGATCGCGTTGCCTCAGACAGAATGTTTCTAAGTGACACAGTTTTTGAGTAACATCTCGTCAAAGATTGCTGCCTTTTTGCACTTTGGACTTTTTAGGGATATCGTCGGTACAATGTAGCTCAGATTGTTTCGACATGTTTGGGTGAAAAAAAGGACCATGCCTAGTGTAAATGTACCCATCTAGACGCGTTGGAACAGTCAATTTGGTCACATCAGGAGCAGGACAAAAGTTACACCCCTTTGCAACTTTACACTGCCTCCTTCTGATGATTTTTGGGGCAGCATAAAACCTTTCACCATGGGCAAATGCCTCAGAGATATAAAAAACTGAGAGAAGTTATTGTAGAAGCACTCTACGTGATTGCATTGCCTCAAACAGAATGTTCCTAAGTGACACAGTTTTTGAGTAACATCTCGTCAAAGATTGCTACCTTTTTGCACTTTGGACTCTTCAGGGATATCGTCGGTACAATGTAGCTCAGATTGTTTCGACATGTTTGGGTGAAAAACAAGACATGCCTAGCGTAAATGTACCCATCTGGACGTGTTGGAATAGTCAGTTTGGTCACATCAGGAGCAGGACGAAAGTTACACCCCTTTGCAACTTTACACTGCCTCCTTCTGACGATTTTTAGGGCAGCAGAAAACCTTTCACCACAGGCAAATGCCTCAGAGATATAAAAAACTGAGAGAGGTTATTGTAGAGGCACTCTACATGATCGTATTGCCTCAGACAGAATATTTCTAAGTGACACGATTTTTGAGTAACATCTCGTCAAATATTGCTACCTTTTTGCACTTTGGACTCTTAAGGGATATCGTCGGTACAATGTAGCTCGGACTGTTTCGACATGTTTGGGTGAAAAAAAGGACCATGCCTAGCATAAATGTACCCATACGGACATGTTGGAACAGTCAGTTTGGTCACATCAGGAGCAGGACGAAAGTTAGACCCCTTTGCAACTTTACACTGCCTCCTTATGACGATTTTTGGGGCAGCAGAAAACCTTTCACCACGGGCAAATGCCTCAGAGATATAAAAACCAAGAGAGGTTATTGTAGAGGCACTCTACATGATTGCATTGCCTTAAACGAAATGTTTCTAAGTGACACAGTTTTCAAGTAACATCTCGTCAAAGATTGCTACCTTTTTGCACTTTGGACTCTTCAGGGATATCGTCGGTACAATGTAGCTCGGACTGTTTCGACATGTTTGGGTGAAAAACAGGACCATGCCTAGTGTAAATGTACCCATCTGGACGCGTTGGAACAGTCAGTTTGGTCGCATCAGGAGCAGGACGAAAGTTACACCCCTTTGCAACTTTACACTGCCTCCTTCTAACGATTTTTGGGGCAGCAGAAAACCTTTCACCACGGGCAAATGTCTCAGAGATATAAAAAAATGAGAGAGGTTATTGTAGAGGCACTCTACATGATTGCGTTTCCTTAGACGGAATGTTTCTAAGTGACACAATTTTTTAGTAACATCTTGTCAAAGATTGTTGCCTTTTTGCACTTTGGACTCTTCAGAGATATCATCGGTACAATGTAGCTCGGACTGTTTCGACATGTTTGGGTGAAAAACAAGACCATGCCTAGCATAAATGTACCCATCTGGATGCATTGGAATAGTCAGTTTGGTCGCATCAGGAGCAGGACACCAAAAATACAAAAGTTACTTTGTGCAACTTGACAACATTGACACTTTTTTGCAACATGACTCAAAGACTCAAACTAACCCCAAATAACTCAAAGTGACTTAAAATCACCTTGATTTTGGCACCCAATGTAGATTATAGATGTCTAGGTACTCCTTATCATTCAAACATCTTAGATGAGTGCCTAGGAAAGGAAAAAACTCTAAGTTTCATCATCATGAGCGCCTAATATCAAGAGACTTTAATGGCTCAAACCTTAGCATGGAGTCCTAAGGTGCATTTCATGTCTCCTTTCATCCATTTTGGCACCCTTATGTAGATTTTTCAACTTGATTTGGTGCCTTGTATGTGAAGGAAGATCTAAAGGCATGAAAGTGGATGTCGTTTTGGAAGAGTTTGGATCATCAAAATTGAAAGAAATAAGTCTATTAAGCTTGGGCACCCTTCGTCTTCTTTTCATTCATTATGAGCACCTTGGGAGAATGGTATATAGGTCATCATCATGATTGGGTGCCCTGGATCCAAAGTGTTGGAGAGATCATCAAATGGTGTCAAGAGGAAGTAGGGTGAGTTATGAGTTTGGTCGCATCAGGAGGACACCAAAAATGCATAACATAATGATGTAAAAATGTGTATATGTGTAAAAATGTAGGAGGAAATAAAAAAAAAACAAAGCTTACAAATTAATCTGCATACTTACAACTCAATGTAACATGACTTTACAAAATTAATGTGAATATTTACAAATTAATCCAATGAACCATCTGGGTCTGCTCTGCTCTTTATTGTGTCAAGTATTGCTTCATGGTCAGACTCATGCACCTTCCACAAGATTTTGTTCAAAGGTCTACCCCGATACTTTATCAGATGAACATTAGATGCCATAACAAGGTTCAAATAATGAAGAATCTTCCGATGCGTGTCAAAGTCCTGAAATAGCCAAATATTAACACTCTTATGTGGGTACCTTCTACGCCATGTTCCAATAATAACCACTGAGCCTGTAGGGTATTCGATGTTTTCTCCATCTGTAACAGGGGGCTCCAATTTATTTTTGGCCTCAACACAATGACATAACTAATAATCTATTCTCTCTTCATTATCTTCATCTGCAATAACTGCATATACGTGCCCTACATTGATATGTGTAGCAAATTAGATGAAATTAGTCAACATTACAAAAACACTACAAAGTAAGATGACATTACCTGGTTGAACTAGATGAAATTAGATGCATATACATGCCCTATATTACCTGGTTGAACTAAATATGATATGTGGTCAAAGTCAACTGATGATTCCATTTGTGTTAGTTCCAGTGCCATCGAGGGTCGATACGTGTCAAGTGGGCTAAGATAACTTAACTGCCATTCGTCAACCCAATCCTTTGACTCGCACTCATCCCAGACATGAATTGTATAGGAAGAACAAAATCATGACATCTTTCGTGTATGGATATTCCATGAACCTTCAATTGAGCTTCTGAAAGAGTGGATCTCATTTGATCCTGTCAATGTACAACAGTTGTCATATGGTGCAATGTTAGTATCATCTATCAACCAAAAAAATCTATGAACTGAAGACTTACCTTCATTACCTAGACCCATGGAAGCATTACACCACTCGACAATCAATTTTGCATATGTCAACTTTGCATTGTCTTTATACTTTAACTCTTCTCGTGCTATGGCTCTTTTGATACATGCTCCTACACCATCATGCTCCCCCTTTCCATGCCCGGCCTCACAAAAGTTCCACATATGCTAAATACCTGTAAAATTATGCCTCCTACTCAGCCAATAGAAATTCTGTGAGTTCTTGAATTGTGACGCATAGTTATCTAACCATATGATATGCTGACTGAATGATATGCCCCTTCTAGCCAAATCATTGTAGAACACCTGAAAGCAACCTTGCACGAACTCCGTAGAATGTGTGTGATCATCACTAATATAGAAATTATACTCCCTTTTGATCTTTCTGTCATCCTCTGTACTATCATTCGCATGAATGAATGTGATGTGCACAAATATAGAAACCTGTGTGGAGTTGTAATATTGTGATTGCACCTCACGCTGTGGCTGTAGACTGTAGTTCTCTGCAAAGTCGACGACTAAAACAATGCTACCAACTAGAAATGTGTCCTTGCATAACTTGAATGCAATTCCAACCATCAAGCTCTATGGGCATGTCTTGCATACTCATACACTATGCTATCACGAAATATAGGCATAAACGGATACACTAGAATCTTTTCAATAACCAATTCACACCTCTTTGCTTCTTTACCATCTTTTGCATTGTATGCCACTGTTTTATACTTGCCAAACTCTACTAGTTCATTTCCAACCGCATGTGTTCTTTCCATATGTTCACATATTGGCAAATGTTGCAAGCCACCGCAACGATGACATGTGCCATCCAAGCATAATTTTTTGTAGAATATTTGACCTTCCTCTCTTTCACATAAAATTCTTGATATGAAGTCTCTTGAAGATGTTGGTGGGGTACATATGGCACAACCCTGCAAATCATTATTAGTATGCATATCTAAACATATAGACCTATAAGCATCAAAATGGTTAGAAAATTCAATATGTAATCTACAACAAATAGTGCATGTGTGATTTATCTTAACATAGAAAGGTTTTAGCATTTCAAAATATCTTTGAGAAATTTTAATTTGAGGATACTTCTCTAGAAATTTACCATAAAACTGTGTTTGAGTCTCATCGAAAAAATCCTTTGGATGTGGCTCGCGGTCTTGACTACCGATTCTCCTTCTTACCACATCCCTTTGATTCAGAGATACCCTTGTGTAATTCTTCTAAAAGTATTCAATTAATGATCTCAATGCTTCAACAATTGGTTTATCTTTTCATGGTAGTCTCCCCGAGAATGCCCATAATTCATTGGCATTAGTGTCCTCAATTCTTTGGCGTCTTCCAACGGCTCTTGATAAAGTTTTCCTATTAATTCTCAATTGTTGACTCATCTTTCTGATGAGACGAGCTTTCCTCATTTGACTACTTACTATAGTCGATGTAATCACACGCCGTGTTGCATTACTATCTTTTGTACGTGAGGTGTTACCCACACTCTCATACGCACTCATTAGATTCTTGACAATAGATTTTTCACTTGAAGCCTCTAATGTTCTCAACCCAAGAATCTTCATGATAGACCTATACTTTATACTTCGCATCATTTCAACGAATAGTTGACATCTTGCAGTCTCATTTAACTTTTCAAAGAACAATCTCCAAATCTTATTAGCATATCTTCTACAAGTGCGTTTTGGAATCTTACCTTCCATTGGCTGCGAAATATTCTCATCAATATCAATCAAATACTTTGGCTTTCTATGCAAAATTCTAGGTGGTGTTAAGTTAGGTAAATTCATCTCAACATTAGGAATTTCATCAATATTTAAATGAGATGGGTTAGATGGCATACCTTCGATCGAAGATGGAATAGATGACATACCTTGAGGTTGAGGTGGGAACAATGGCGTACCTCCTTCATCACATGTGAGTGATGATGTACTCTCAACTTGATATGTGGTAGATGGTGTCCCTACATGTTGACTTGCGGTAGAGGACGTGTCTCCAACTATGGTATTCAAATCTCTCGTACCACGTAGTTTTTTCACTCATTCTCTTTGTGCCATCAATACCATATCTCTTTGTGATGGTTGTGGTTCCTCTTCAACTGGTATGTCTTCATTTATCATGTCCAATTACCTCTTCTCATGAAGTTCCCTCATAGCCACTGCTTTCTTTGCATTCTTAGCTTCTATCTCTTCCTGTGTTGGTTTAATTCTTGATCGTTTCCTCGGCATGATAGAGAATTTGTATGTAGCATGATAAAGAGACCAATATTAGTTCCTAAGAAATGAATACAAGATAATAGTGGGATTGTATTTTTATTATGTTGTAAAGATTTATTCTTGTATAGTTTGACATCATGGTATGTTAAGGTCTGTATATTACACATAATTATTAAAGAGCCCAAGTGTAGAAAATATACATGGCATCATGTGAGATTGTAGGCTACTTTCTTGATTGGGAATGTGTCTATTTTAAATATGTATGATAAAGCATGATAAATTAATTCTATCCGAAATAAGGAAATTGTAAAGAACATGCATGTAAAGACTTGACATACCTAAAAAATAAAGATTTGAATGGAGAGAGTACCCAATTATGTAGTGTTTTTTTCTTCTTGCATCCAACTCCTCAACAATTTGAGTTTTTCACCACTTGCTTCCTTTTCAATGTTAAATTGAATAACACTCAAATATAATTACTAACAACAATACTATTAACCAATCTATGATGTTAAATTCCTAAAATTGAATCACAATTAACATTGCAACACTACAAAAATTGAAACTTGAATAGATATATATCAAACTTGGTGTGAAAACTATGTTATTTCCTCCTTCTCAAGTTGGCAAAGCAGAAAAGATGGTGGAAAGATCATGCAAAGGTGGTACAATGTGTCAAATGTGCATGTGAACTTCCCAACAGCATTGAAGCACTTCTTTTTTGTCGAAGCACACGCAGAATCAGTATGAAAACAGAGCATGTGGGCCTAGATCATGGGGGTCAACACTTTTTTACTATTTTATAGCAACACAAAACGCGAGCATGTTATAACACGCTTGTGTTTTGTCTTGCTATAGATTGATCACATCCTTTGCATTGATCACATCTCTTTCCAAACCTTCCCCTTCAAACTTGAATGACCACAAGGTTTTTGAGGGAGAACTTTTCCTGTTTCTTGCAAGAGCTTACCAGATGCTTCGCCATATGATAGGCATAACAATGAAGGGGCAAGCCCTCATAATCAAGTTCTTAATAGAAAATGCCCATCGAGGAAGAAAGACAGATCTTCTTTAGAAGCAGAAGTTCTAGTTTGTGACAAATCCTTATCCAAGCATAAATAGCAGGGGTTCTGTCAAGCGATTTCCAATCCACTTCCACAAAGTCTCCTGGAGACTTCCTGATTGATTCCAAAACATCCACACCCAAAAACTGGAGAGGCAATCAATATAATTGAACCCATAAATCTACATTTGATGACAAAAACCCTCAACACTATACCTTAAAGCCTAATCCCTCAACCCTCAACCCTAAACCTTATCCCTAAACCCTAATCCCTCAACCCTCAACCCTAATCTGTCATCCCTCAACTCTAATCCCTCATCCCTAAACCCTAAATTCTATCCCTATTCATAAACCATCAACAGACTCAATACTATACCTTAAACCCTAATCCCTTATCCCTAAACCCTCCAACCCTATCCCTAATCCTTACACCCTCCACACTCTACTTTAACCCTAATCCCTCGACCCTCAACCCTATCCCTAAACCCTTGACCCTTGAACCTCAACCCTCAACCCTCAACCCTCAACGTCAAACCCTAATCCCTCAACCCTTAACTCTGATCCCTCGACCCTCAACCCTATCCCTAAACCCTAAACCCTCAACCCTTAACGTCAAATCCTAATCCCTCAACCCTTCACTCTAATCCCTCAACCTAAACCCTATCCCTAAACCCTCAACACTATACCTTAAACTCTAATCCCTCAACCCTCAACCCTAATCTGTCATCCCTCAACTCTAATCCCTCATCCCTAAACCCTAAATGCTATCCCTATTCCTAAACCCTCAACAGACTCGATACTATACCTTAAACCCTAATCCCTTATCCCTAAACCCTCCAACCCTATCCCTAATCCTTATACCCTCCACACTCTACTTTAACCCTAATCCCTCGACCCTCAACCCTACCCCTAAACCCTTGACCCTCAAACCTCAACCCTCAACCCTCAACATCAAACCCTAATCCCTCAACCCTTAACTCTGATCCCTCGACCCTCAACCCTATCCCTAAACCTTTGACCCTCGAACCTCAACCCTCAACCTTCAACATCAAACCCTAATCCCTCAACCCTTAACTCTGATCCCTCGACCCTCAATCCTATCCCTAAACCCTAAACCCTCAACCCTCAACATCAAATCCTAATCCCTCAGCCCTTCACTATAATTTCTAAACCCTAAACCCTATCCCTAAACCCTCAACACTATACCTTAAACCCTAATCCCTCAACCCTCAACCCTAATCCGTCATCTGTCATCCCTAAACTCTAATCCCTTATCCCTAAACCCTAAACGCTATCCCTATTCCTAGACCCTCAACGAGCTCAATACTATACCTTAAACCCTAATCCCTCTACCCTCGACACTCTTATTTAACCCTAATCCCTTGACCATTAACCCTATCCCTCAACCTCAACCCTCAAGCCTTAAGCCTCAACCCTCAACTCTCAACATTAAACCCTAATTCATCAACCCTAAACCCTAATCCCTCAAACCTAAACCCTATCCCTAAACCAACAACCCTCAACACTATACCTTAAACCCTAATCCCAATCCCTCAACCCTTAACCCTTAAAATTTAAACCCTATCCCTACACCCTCAACACTTGACACTATATCTTAAGGCTTAAACCCTAATCCCTAAAGCCTCAACCCTCAATCCTTAAACCTTCAACCCTAAACCCTATCCCTAATCCCTCTACCCTCAACACTTTAACCCTAACCTCGACATTAAATGCTAATCCGTCAACCCTAATCCGTTAACCCTAAACCCTATCCCTAAACCCTCAACCCTCAACACTATACCTTAAACCCTAATCCCTCAACCCTTAACCCTAATCCATCATCCCTCAACTCTAATCCCTCATCCCTAAACCCTAAATGCTATCCCTATTCCTAAACCCTCAACAGACTCGATAATATACCTTAAACCCTATTCCCTTATCTCTAAACCCTCCAACCCTATCCCTAATCCTTACACCCTCCACACTCTACTTTAACCCTAATCCCTCGACCCTCAACCATATCCCTAAACCCTTGACCCTCGAACCTCAACCCTCAACGTCAAACCCTAATCCCTCAACCCTTAACTTTGATCCCTCGACCCTCAACCCTATCCCTAAACCCTAAACCCTAAACCCTCAACGTCAAATCCTAATCCCTCAACCCTTCACTCTAATCCCTCAACCCTAAACCCTATCCCTAAACCCTCAACACTATAGCTTAAACCCTAATCCCTCAACCCTAACCCTAAACCTTATCCCTAAACCCTAATCTCTCAACCCTAATCCATCATCCATTATCCTTCAACTCTAATCCCTCATCCCTAAACCCTAAACGCTATCCCTATTCCTAGACCCTCAACGGCTCGATACTATACCTTAAACACTAATCCCTTATCCCTAAACCCTCCAACCCTATCCCTTAACCCTAATCCCTCAACCCTCAACCCTATCCCAAAACCCTTAACCCTCAAACCTCAATGTACTCAACCCTCAATGTCAAACCCTAATCCCTCAACCCTTAACTCTGATCCCTCGACCCTTAACCCTTAAAACTTGAACCCTAAAACCTATCCCTACACGCTCGACACTCAACACTATATCTTAAACCCTAATCCCTTAACCCTCATCCCTAAAGCCTCAACCCGAAATCATTAAACCTTCAACCCTAAACCCTATCCCTTATCCCTCTACCCTCGACACTCTTATCTAACCCTAATCCCTTGACCATTAACCTATCCCTCAACCTCAACCCTCAACCCTCAACTCTCAACATTAAACCCTAATTCATCAACTAAAGCCTAATCCGTCAAACCTAAACCTTATCCCTAAGCCATCAACCCTCAACACTATACCTTAAACCCTAATCCCTATCCTTGAACCCTTAACCCTTAAAATTTAAACCCTATCCCTACACCCTCAACACTTGACACTATATCTTAAGCCTTAAACCCTCATCCCTAAAGCCTCAACCCTTAATCCTTTAACCTTCAACCCTAAACCCTATCCCTAATCCCTCTACCCTCGACACTCTAACCCTAACCTTGACATTAAATGCTAATTCATCAACCCTAAACCCTAATCCGTCAACCCTAAACCCTATCCCTAAACCCTCAACCCTCAACACTACCTTAAACCCTAATCCATCAACCCTAAAATCTAATCCCTCAACCCTCAACCCTAAACACTATCAATAAACCCTCAACCCTCGACACTATACCTTAAACCCTATGAGAAAAGCTTTGTGTATGGTACATCCACAATGAGTAATTAACAGTTGAAATCAGAAGGATGAACATTATGAGAAAAGATTTGCATTGGGGTACATCTATGTTTCTTGCTATCCACCCCGCACTTAGGGAAGGTATATTGTTATGAAACATGCAAATAATCTCCCATTGTTTACTGGCTCTATCCACAAGAACTACTAAACTATACCTTAAACCCTAATCCCTCAACTCTAATCTTTCAACCCTAAACCCTATCCCTAATCCCTCTAGCCTCAACACTCTACCTTAAACCTAATCCCTCGACCCTTAACCCTAAATTCTATCCCTAAAGCCTCAACCCTAAACCCTAATCCCTCAAGGTCCTAAACTCCAATCCCTTATCCCTAAACTCTAAATCCTATCCCTAAACGCTCAACCCTCAACCTTAAACCTTAATCACTCAATCCTTATCCATCCCTCTCCTCCCCTATCTGGCTCACTCCCATCTCTACCCTCCTCTGCCCTCGACACTATACATACATACATATAGGCATACATAGATGCATACATACATACATATAGGCATACATAGATACATACATAGATACATACATACATATAGGCATACATAGATACATACATACATACATATAGGCATACATACATACATGATTAATAGCCTTGAACGTAAAAATATTTAAGGGGAACATAATGCGAGCGCGTTATAACGCGCTCGCATTATGTCAAACATGACAAACAACAGACTTGCGAAAAAGGAAAAATGCAAAACAAAATATAATGTGAGTGTGTTATAACGCGCTCACGTTATGTCTTGCTTTGAGAATCCCAAGCCTTGGGCTTGGGATTTGCTTTGGATTTCCAACCCAAAGGCTTGGAGTGCCTTTTGAACAGTCACAGACGTGTTTTTCCATATTCTTCAAGATTTCACATAATTTCGTTCGTGTTAACCCTCAAATTTGCACATGTTTCAAGGTCGAACAAATCGCACACCTGGGTAATGTTAGGCTTTCTCTTAGTTATTTGACGATGTGATTTTTTTCACATTTTAACAATGTTAAGCCTTTCATCTTTAATTTCTTTTGTTTGTGTGTTCATTTTTGGGCAAAAACTACTATTTGGTCTTTTTTTCATTGTAAATTAACTATTCATTGAAATTTCAAAAAAATTACATATTTAGAAACTAGACTCCATTCTACAAATATTAAAAAAAGAAAAAAATGATTTTCAATTAGTTTTCAAAATTTATAGGGGTAGCACGGCCAAAATTCTATTTTTTAGGATGTGTCCACTTTGAAAATTAGTAAAAAATCAAATATTCATAAAAAAATTATCAGAAAAATTGGGCATAAACTATATGCTATTAGCTAATTTCTCACTGAAGTGATTTTAAAAATACCAAAAAAAAGTTGACCTTTTGAGGGAGCCACAAAACATGCTATGTTATGTTTTTTTGACAGAAACAACACCAATTTCTGTGGCTCCCTCTTTTGAACCCCTTAATCTATGCCATTTTTTAAAAAAATAGTAGTTTAGAAAGTAGACTCGGAGCACTACGAACATTGTTTTGGTTGCATCTCCAAATTTTGAGTGTAACTATGCTCAATTTCTCATCCAAGGCCAGTATTTCCTGATTTCAGAAAAAAAGTGGCCACTTAAGACCCCTTTTTGGCCCCCCATCTTCTTGCACTTATCCATTTGGTTTACGACAAGATTAGGATCAAGACCATTAATTACAATTGGATAATTTGACAAGCTTGATTGACTTGATTGGTATGGATAAAGGATGACTTGCATTTGGATTTATTGGTTGGATGATTGATGACGAGATTGATTGGAAGAAGATGATGAGAGGAGAAAGAGGAATATCGTCGGTGCCTAAATCTGGGCACTTCCTTCGTACTCTAGACTGCCTACATACCCTGTATCCACGGGATCAAGGCACGTAACAATAGAGATGAGATGTAGTTCTGATTGGTGTTTTATTGATGGTGATGATGAATGATTTTGATTTAATTGGATGATTGAATGATTGATTGATTTTGATGATGATTGATGTGATTTTTGTTGACTGATTTGATTTCTGATTCGATTAGAAGTTTGGCTTTATTTGATTTGATGATTTGATTAGATTTGATGTGATGGATTGGTGATTCGAGGAAGTGATTTGATTTGATTAGAGTTTGATGTTTGATTTGATTTGATGATTTGATGATTGGAAGAATTGATTTGGTAATGATTGTTTTGATTTTTTTTGGATTTTATGATTTTTTTGTATTTTGGGAATATTTAATTTATTTTTTTATATTTTTTCAGTACATTTTATGGTTTTTTGGATTTTTTTAGGGCTTTTTATGATTTTTTGGGATTTTTTCAGGACTTTTTTATGATTTTTTGGATTTTTTAGGACGTTTTATGATTTTTTAGATTTTTTAAATGTTTTGGGAAAAGTCAATGGATTTACAATTTTTGTAGCCTTTGTGCTAGATACTAGTGACAAGGGAGGAAACCAAGTCTAGGTGCAAGAATGGATGAAAGGATGGGCGATAGCAGATGAAAAAGGATGTACGCGTAAGAGAGCAAGGATGTGATCTTAAAGGCCATGTCACGTTAGAATAACATGCCCCATTCTAGGTGCAATACTTCATATTTTTCATGACAATGCTTATGGGGATAGGATTATGATAGAAAGATGGTTAATGCCAAGAGGTTAATGATAGGACGATAGGATGGATTAGAAGAGATGAGGTATACCAAGAGTTTTTCCAAGGCATGTTTCAACATTTTACCCCTAATCTTTATCAAGATCAAGAAGAGGAAGGATGAATGGACTCAGTAGGATAGGTATGTGTATGTGGATGGATAAGGGTGGTAAGATATGAAATGACAAGATAAGTTAAAAATAATATGGTGGATGAGATGAGATGCCCCCAAGTGTAGGTGACATAGAAGATGGTACTTATCCAGGGTGCCTGTTTGCCAGGTTTTCACCATTGGACGCTAACCCAAAGTGCCACCGAAGTGGTTTTCACTATTGGATTGATTTTTTTTCTTTTTTCTTTTTTTTTTGATTTTTTGATTTTTTTAATTTTATTTTTGCTCTTTTTTTGACTTTTTTGATAGGATAAGAGAAGGTGGACTATGGATGAAAGGGACTCAAGTGTCTAGGTCCATGGTAGTCCTACTAGATGGATGTCGTAACATGGACCATGTCAAGTGCACTCATAGATGTTGGTAGAGGGGATTACATGAAAGGAAAATGGATTAGGTAGATAGTGGATTATGAAACAGTGCGATAGTGGATTATGAAAGGTGTGATAGTGGATTATGTAGGAAATAGTGGATTACGATGCAGATTATGCATGGACTTATGGATAGAAGGCTTATGCAAAAGCATGGACCATAGGAAGGTGATGTGGAAGATATGAAGGATAATTGATAAAGGATGGGGAGATGGAGGTAGGTGAGAATGTTACAGAATGGAATGGAACCATGACCAACGGTTGCACACACCGTGATAAATGTTGAATCCTTTGATGGGAATGTGGTGTAGGAAGCAATGGAGATGTTTGTTTAGGAGATGGATGACATAAGCATTTAGGGACCCACATGGACTTAGTGTTTTTATGATTTTTTCTTTTCATGTGGGATGGAGGATTGTGTGGCTTTTGGAGGGAATGGATGGAAGGAGATGGTTGGGAACTTTGAGATGCGGATGCCTCTTTTGATGTGCTTGCTTTTTGCTTAGGGACCCATACCATTTTGCTTTTGGACTTTTCTCGTGATGATATGGGTTTGGATATATGCAACTTTAGAGATGGATTTGAAGTAATTGCTTGTTGCTTGGGGACCCACACCTTTTTCTTTTTTGCTTGGAGGTGTGTGGGTATATGCAGCTTCTGAGATGGATTTTTCTTTGATTCTTTGCTTTGGTGTCCTAAGGCATGCAAATTTGTAGGATTTTTGGCTTTATGAGTGTAGGCATCCAAATTTTTGCTTTTGAATCCCATGGGGTGGATGGCAGTGGGGTTGGTGGAAGCTTCTTGTTTAGACAATATGTGCATTTGCTGGTCATGATTGGGTTTTTTAGAAGATTTATGGATGATAGGATAAGGTGTTGGGAGTAATGGAGGTAGATTCGATAGAGGGATGTTAGGAGTTGGAAGTAACGGAGGTAAATTGGATGGTGGAAGGTGTATGGTCACATTCTTTTGCGTTTTGTAAGATGAGGGAGGCAGAATGACAACATATGTTTTCGGTGTATGATGGGATTTGCAATGGGAAATGGTGGACTTAAGAGGGATGGAGGAAGTACCAACATCGTTAGATTCTTGTCCTTGGGGTGTGTATCCAAGGCCAAATTAGCGCAGAGGTATCTTGACATGGATTTGCTCCAAAATACCTTGTTCAAGAGGGCCTAAACCCTTACCTTGATAGTTCATGTTTTGGAGGATGTGGTTGACAATGGGACTAGGTGTAGGTGGAACACTAGACATGAGCTCCTTATTGGATGAAGAAGGTGAGATGGTAGATAATGGTTGGTGGTGTTCTAAGGAGGAACACTCATGGATAAAGGTGGATAGACTAATAGGACATGATGGTGGAGTTGTGATAGGGTCGATAGTAGGTGATGGAGGATCATTATGATCTTGCTTTTGCTCATTATGATCCAAGGTATTGATTTGATCTTCTATGTTTATGTGGTTGGCACATGTCTCATCATGAGAAATGGAAGTTGTCTCATTAGGGTTAGATGGAGGATGGATAGGAGCAATTTGGATGTCTTGCTCAGGGACGGGTATAGGATTATGGATAAGGCCAAGGTGCTCATAGATAGCTTCCTCATAGGTAATATCATCTTGATCATGGAAGAGGTAAATGTTATGGATGGGTAGCATAGATGGAATGTAAGGGATTTGATCCTGACTCGGATTAGGGACTAATGTTTCCACATACTTAGGATCATGTTCTTGATATACCTCTTGGGTTGCTTGGATGGAAGGAGATGACTCTTGGATAGGCTTGATAGGCTCTTGAATAGGCTTGACATGTTCTTGAGAGTCATCGAGATAAAGGCACGAGGGTTCGTGACTTGAACTCATAGTGTTAGGCTCTTGAGTAGGATTTATGGCTTGTAGATCATATGATGGGCTTATAGGGCTAGACATGTCATTAGAAGCCTCATTGATAGGCTCATGAATGAGTGTTTGACATGGGGATGGTCCATTCCATGCTAATAACCAATGGATCACATCCTTTGCTAGGGTATGGGTAAATGGACAATATAGGGGATGAATGATAATGGTAGATGGAGTGATATGCTTAGAAGTAGGATTAGGTAAAAGGCTAATTGGATTAGGGCTTGTGAGATGGATAGTGGGATTAGATGGACTAGGACTTGGGCTAGATGGAAGGATAAGGGGATTAGATGGATTGGCTTTATCTAACCCAATCTTACCACAATCTTCTAGGTTCTTGATCAGTCTTTTAAATTGTGTACAAGTGGCTATGAGATGGCCCTTACACCTATGGTATGCACAATATTCATCATCTTTATACCAATGGGGTTTAAAGTAGATTTCTTCAAAGGGTATTATCGGTGGTAGCTCAATCAAATTTTCTTGGACCAATTGTTGTAGGGTCATCTCTAAGGGATCCTTTAGTGGAGGGCTTGATAGATTAGAAGGTTGAAATGAAGGTGTTGGGAGAGGACTAGTTGACTCATGTGTTGGCATGTGAACGGATGGTGATGGAGGATGCTCATAAGATGCTTGCTCTAGATTGGTATCTCCCTCGTCAAAGGCTATCAGATTTTGTTCCAAAGGTGGAGTTAAGGGCACTTGGTTTATGTACAAAGAGTCACTTAGACTTGAGTCAAAGGTTATTGGGTCTTGTTGAATAGGTGGACTTAAGTCTATTAGGCCATTTTGCAAAAGTGAACTTGGGCTTTCTTGGTTTATGTACAAATAGCCACTCAGATTTGCATGTTCATGTTGTGGGGGCCACTGATAGTCTTGTGAATGGGTTTGATGATGAGGTGGCACATAGGATTGTGGTTGAATGTGTTGGAAGTTGTGATGGTGTTGTGGTGGAGGGATCACATAGGATAATGGTTGTTGAGGGGTGAAGTGATGTGGACAAGGGTTGCTATTAGAAGAAATGGGATAGGTTGGTGCGGGGGTAACATAATAGGTGGATGTATAGGGTTGATGTGATGATTGGATTTGGAATTGTTGGTATTGGCTTATGGCTTGATGTTGTGGGAATTGTTGGTGTTGTGGTGGCATAGGGATTTGTTCCTTTCTATATAGCCACTCAAGGGTATCATTCACTCTTAAGGTGCCATAACGATTATTATCATAGGTCTTGTTTGGGAATGTCATGTCCATGTTTAGAAGTGGTAGATTACGGTATGAGGATATGGGATGAATAAGATGTGATTTGGATAAGAAATGGATGAAGTTGATTGGATGATGACCAGGATGAAGTGATTAGGTTGGAATTAGAATGATGACTTGGCTAGGATGATTAGGATTAGAGGACGTGGATGACGTGGCTTAGGATGGATGAGAATGTTTTGCGACATGGATATTAGTTTTGACATCTTTTTTTTTGGCAATTTTATGGCAAGCAAACAAGATGGAAGACACTCATACACAAGCCATGCTCAATCATTACATCCTAAGACTAGGCAAAGGCTATATTTGTTGGATCCCCTATCTATGCTTATTCAAAGCGGGTAGCTCCAGAATCTTGGTAGCACCGGCTCCCCTCCACGGCACTCACTTCTCACACATACCAATATCTGGGTTTCCCAAGGTTCGTCCCCCCAACAAACCTTAGGATTGTCCCTGCTACCTCTGCTAAGAACCACATGAGTCAGGGTGGATTCGAAGATACCACCTTCTGTGCCAAAAAATGGGTTTTTTGGCCACTAAGACATGGTTTTTAGTTCGGGTTTTCATTCGGGTGGCTATATGTGTGGTAGCACTACTCTCTGTTATGGAATCTCCTAGACCAAAGAGGTTACACTCTATGGGGTTTTGGGGGAGGTTGGTTTTCAGTATAGCAAATCAGCACCTGTCGTTTGTGACTTTCGTCACAAACGCGTTATTTATATAGCGGATTGGAATGGTCTGGTTTTGACCTGTTTCCGCTTGGGTCGTATCCATTCTCACAACGGGAAGGCAAGCCCTCTAGAGTTGACAATGATTTCTCGTGCACCCCAGATCCATTGGTTAGGCAAGGGGAGAGGATACTCTCATTATCAAATCAGGTTACAGTCAGACTAGACAAGCAAGCCAAGAAAAGAAAAGCAAGCACAGAGTAGACAGATTGTTAATTTTAAGCACCAAACTGAAGTGTGCCTACTTTAGTGATAAATGATTGTTCTTTGACCACTCGGACCTATAGAAAATATGTCAGTAGTTTGCTTGCTCCATTCTTGGACACATGATTTTAGTCAAGCTGTACCAAGAAATGATTAGATCCCCAAAAAAACCTTATTCTATGCAACAGAAACCAGAAGCGTATATGAAAACTAAAGGTGATTCAGAAACAACCAGATGCAACTTAGAAACAACCAGATGCAACTCAAATCTTACCATAGGCGATTACCTTCTGTGCATATGCGACCCCTTGTTGACCAGAGGTGACCTCTGTCATTCAAAGGCGTTCAAACCCTAACCTCATGCACTCGGATGCCCAAAAACCAAAGGCGATTGGCTGCTAACCAAAGGTGACTAGCTGCTTACCAAATGTGACTGGCTTGTAACCAAATGTGACTAGCTTCTTACCAAATGCGACTAGCTACTTACCAATTGCGACTAGCTACTGTGCAAAGGCAGTTTTCTATAGACCGAATGCTAGTTTCTTCGCTAAATGCACATTTTATCACAAAAACTAGGCAAATTTATACTCATTTTTCATGGAAACGACCCCCAGACGCAATGGTGAGGTTGGTTTGAGCCTAGGAGGTCATATTTGATAGAAAAAATGCAAAACTTGCAATATGAGGGTTAGAAAATATGTAAATTTTTAAAGCGAAAACCTGCAAAAACTTAGTGATTCTATCCCACCGGGCATGCCAGAATGTATACCAGGGAAAATTTCATTGTTAGATCACACCATGCAAATCAAGATTAAAACCCAAATACCTTCAAGAAATCCAACCGAAGTGATTAAAACAACATGCAACATAAACGAGATCACCTAGATGCTTCAATTCCTTGGTTCAATTGTGATTTGTTGATTGCTCGTGTCTTGTAACACAACGACGAAGATGAAGATTGATAGATGAGAGAAAGATAGGTAGAGGTTGATGGATGAGGTGGAATTTCGGCAGAGTGTCAATGCTTCAAAGATTCATCCATGAGAATGGCATGAAAATGGGTAAATTTATAGACAAAAATGAGAGAGTGGAAAGATAAAGTTTCCACTTCACAAGTGATGATTGAATTGGAAAGTTGTATTGTGCAATTTGGGAAAAGAAAAGGAAAGTGGATGAGTGATTAAAGAGATAATTGGAAAGTGAGAGAAAAGAGTTGAGTGGTGAGTGGAGAAGAAAATGGAAGGTAGGTGAGATGAGTTGAGTGATCGAAATGGTAAGTAGGTGAGTCATAATTAAATAATTTAAAAAATTATTTAATTTATGATGCATGTGGGGATAAAATAAATAAATATTTATTTATTTATTTATTTTAAGAGGAAAAGGATAAAGTGATAAATTTAAATAAAATAAAAGACTTATTTTATTTAAATTCAAGAGGAAAGAGGGGTAAATAAATAAAAATTATTTATTTAATAATGGTAAAAGAGATGAGATTAAATTAAATAAATGCCATATTTATTTAATTTAATAGAGGAAAATGCTAGGTTAGGTGACGGTATGGGGTGATTAGGGCAAAAATGCTACAAGATGCCTAAGTGATGTGACATTGCGACACATGGAAAATTTGGGTGTCTACAAGTATTAGAATAATACTTTAAGGATTTTATGATAAAAATGGATCAATTATTAATCTAAATGCATGATTTAATATATTATTCATAGCATTTAATAAATTAACATCTTAGGTTTGATCTTATAATGTGTTTTGACATAATGTTAATTCAAATTATGGCTTTTCAATAATGTTTATTTAGAACAATAATCTTGGGTAAATGCTTCTAGATTAAAATTTGTGCAGATTAATGTTAATTTATATTCATAAGCTTTACTACTTAAGACATTGGCAGATTTATCATGGTGTAGACTACATCAATATCATGTGCATAGGTCAAGGAGCATTAATAGGGAGAAACTTCCAATTAAAGGTAGGTTGTCAATTCAATTTTAGACAAGTATATATCGTGCAAATTACTCAATGTAAGATTGATGGTTCAAGGCTAAACAACCCAATTCCTTAAAGTGTAACAAAGTTTAGCCATTGTATATTGTGCTTGACATGGTCTAGTCTCTCGACTCTTGCATGACTCATGTTTTCTAATTTATTTGGTCCTCTAGTTTCAAACTTCACCTATGGAATGTTCCAATGCTCCCTACGGATGTAGATAAACTTAGATTTACTTAGGCTCTCATGTCCAAAATATTTATGATTTTATGTTTGAGACGTCTATTGAACATAAGATCTCATCCTATCTTATTAGATCGATTTGAAGGTCAAAAATATCAAATCCACTTGGCTCAAGGTGTGGTTATTTTATTGGCCTAAGGTATTTGTATATGTGGTCACGAATGTGCACTTACATTGTAGAGGAAAGTATTAAATTGTGCCATGTGAGGCCATTGTTGACGTAAATGGCGAATCAATTATATTTGTTTAGTGCTCATGTGTTTTAAATACCACAAAGCATTGAGAGATTATATGTCAACTTTTGAGCCTCAGCCCATCAACTCAGCTATTACTAGGCCTCGGTGCTCCGTCATTGTCTCCCTATTCATAGTTGATCATTATGAAGTTTTAACTTTTGAATCTACCTACTTGGTCCAAGATGCCACTATCTTGAATGACATCAAATAATGTATTTGAACTATTAGATTTCCTTGAAATCATGGAACATTTGAAGTCATGTATAAATGAGGAGATCTAACATTATATGAATGAAAAATGCCCTTAAAATATTATGATATACCTAGTATAGGTAAACTTATTTATAAACTAAATATATATATCATCATAATCCTATATAAATTTTTACAATCAGTCTAAAATCTCTCCTTTCATGTAGCATGGGCTTTTTAAAATTTTGATTGTATTTGAGAGCAAAAATACCTAAATATGAATATACAAGCATAAAATTTAGGCAATGGTAACAAGATAATAAGTAGAACTACAAGAAACAACAAAAATAGATAGCTGACATTTAACAATAAAACTTATTAAACAATATATTATAAAGTTGAGTATTATTATCCTTCTAACAATAGACCTAACATCTTAAACAACTAGAACCAGGGGAGAGGATAAGGATGACAGAGGAGCGGAGCATAAACAGCTGGATTTAACCGTTGAGGAGCGGACCATGAAGAGCATGTTGAGGCCTGGCCGTGCTCTATAAATACAGTAATATTCCATTGATTTTTTTACTTCATATCATGTTTTGTTTTTAAATTCCTGGTTTATTTCATTTTGTGTTTTGGCTTTTGATTTGGGACTTTTGGTTTCCGCATTTTGTATTGTGTTTCTATCTTTGGGTTTGGACTGTATTTTTGTATTGTGTTTCTATCTTTGGGTTTGGACTGTATTTGGCACGGCCGTGTTCTGTCTGTTTACATGCTTTCTGTGAGTAGTGGATTGTAAAGAAATTTGAATTAAAGCGGTGGAATGAAACCAACACACTAATTCCCTCCATTGGTTCAATCCATTTGTCTCCCTCACGCTCTGTCATCCTTATCCTCTCCCTTCGTTTGGGTAGACGAAGAGTGGCAGTCGACTACACTAATGGAGCAGGATGCATCTCACAAGCTGGTAAGTATGATTTTAAATTTTATTGTTTGAATTTTATTTTCTATGCTCTCAATTTTTTTAGATTATTAGATTAACTTTACAAATTTCTGCATAAAATTTCCCCCAATATGCTGATTAGAGTTTTTTGAAGTGTTTTAAAGCTTTTTCATTTTTAATTTAGAAATTTATCCATGCTGAAGTTTCCCCCAATGTGGAGATATGCATTTTCCAGTGTTTTGAATCTTTTTCAATTTCTGCCATTTCAGAAAGAAGACTAAGGTTATACTAATTTTTTTAGCTTAGGGTTAAATCTGCCATTTCAAAAAGAACACTAAGGTTATATTAATTTTTCTAGCTTAGGGTTAAATCCTGCCATTTCAGAAAGAAAACTAAGGTTATATTAAATTTTCTGCCCTAGGGTTAAATCTGTCTTGACAACATATCAGCCAGCTTGTTAGTCACCAAAACTTTTCCAAAAAGAGAGCATCCCTATCTGTTATGATGCTCTTTAGGAGTCCAAAATGAACTGGCACATGGTTGAGCATCCCTTCCCTTCAACTTCTTCTTGTATGCAATTAACACACATCTTACAAATAGGTAGTCATGCCCATGCTTGGACATTGGAAGACCACCCATAAAATCCATGGAGATGTTCTTGCATGGTCTAGTAGCCACGGGTAGTGGCTGCCAGGCTGGTATTCCAAGTTCCGGTTGCTTGGCTTACTTATGCTACATAACTTGCAGCCCCTAATGAAGTTTGACAAATCTTCTTTGCACACAGGGACAATAAACATAAGGGTGAAGGTTTGAAACTATTTTAGATACTCCAAAATGTCCTGCAACTCTCAAGGTATGAGCCTAATTTCCCACTTTGTAGAGGAGCCCATCTTGAAGAAATAATCAAGATTTGGCTCAAAATTAGCCACTTCCCCTATCAGTCTGCTGATATATCTCACTGAATCTTTATCATGCTCATGGTCATCAATAGAAACTTCCTTAGCAAATAGCTCCAACAAAGTAAGGGTACCAACCACTGAAAGAAGTGCTAGTCTTGGTCTTGACAACTGATCATCCACCATGTTAGTCACGCCCCACTTGTATTTGATCACCAAATCAAACTGTTGTAAGTGCTAGTCTTGGTCTTGACAACTGATCATCCACCATGTTAGTCACACCCCACTTGTATTTGATCACCAAATGAAACTGTTGCTTGATGAGATTCTTGGATTTTGTTTGTGCTTGCAAATATTGAAGGTCTTCTCTGTCTTAAATATTGTCATGCCACAATACCAGTCTTTCTGTTTATGGTGCTGCAATTATATTCCAGGGGTGATTCTGTCCAAGGACCCTTTATGGCACAGGACTGTTGTTCTTTTCTACAGGAGCTGTATTTTTTAGTTCTGTTCTTTGTTGGGTTGTACTCTGTGTTGTTCTTTGGCTGTCTTGTAGTTGCTCTACTGAGCACTGTCTTCTTCTTGTAATCTTGATTTCTTCAATGTTAAAAAAAAGTATTGGAGTGGTTGATGATCACTCCAATTTTGGAAAAAGTATTGGAGTGGTTACAATAATAATATACTTTCTTCAAGCATAAAAAAATAAGTATCGTAATTGTGCTATTGTTTCCTTGCCCATGAGATAGTGTTTCCACTTCTTCACTGCAGAGACCAAAGCATACAACTTCTTGTCATATGTAGTTGTACTATAGTTTAGGACAGTGCCTTTGAACAACCCTGAATAATAGCAAACCAGTCTTCTTATTGCAACAAATCACTAGCATCAGTGTCAACCACAAAAGGTAGCTGAAGATTGGGAAAAACAAGTACGGGTGCATGATTGATTTTGTACCTGAGTTCTTCAAATGCACACTGCTGTTCTGTAGTGTAGGGTTGCTTAAAGTTAATATATATCTAATTTTGTACTTGCAGTTTGTTCAGGTATAATTACGTTTAGATAAAATTACATTGTTAAATTTGAGACTATTTTTTTTCCCTTGTAAATTATATCTAGAATTATTTTTACTGAATCTTTTTTCATAATAGGGTAGGGTTTAAATATAATGTCTTTTTGAGTGGGCTGGTGCAGTTGAACCTTCTTGGTGCGGTAGCAGTTTCGATGAGATCACAAAAACAGCTTAGAAATTGATTATAAATATCTAATCTCTATCAAATAAAAAGTTTTATATAGACATTTTAATTGAAATGTTGAACTAACTGTTGTATTTATAAAGTCAGTGGACTATTAATCTTTGTATAAAGTGGACTGTTATAATATTTTCCTACTGTATAAAGTGGACATTTAATGCGGTGGCTAAAATCTTTATTTAGTGAATTAATTTATTATATTATTTTTGTAATGGTTATAAGTAGATAGTTGTATACATTAATCTTTGTATAAAGTGGATGGATCATTATTTTTGATGGATGGATTATTTTATTAAAAGAAAATTAGTTAAATATTTTATTATATTATTTTTGTAATAGTTTTAAGTAGACAGTATTATAAGAAAATTTCATTAGATTATTTTGTTAAAATGAATTATTGATGTTTCGAAATAGATTGCTTCATTAAATTATTTTTGAAGTAGACTATGTTACTATGATATTACAATCTTTGTAACAGTTTGAGTTGATTTTTGTACCACTTTGAGGTGAACTAATAATAATGTATTTTTAGAGTCTGAACGGTATTTTATGAAAGTGTGTAGATTTAAATATTGAAAATTTCTTTTTCTTTTGATATCTTTGAAAGACTTGCTTTATTTTAATTTGTTGAGCTAATCCAATAAGCTTAATTTAATACACACAAAAATTATGTTTTTAAAAATTAATTTAATTTTTACATTTTTAATTTACTTGTAATAAAATTTTTAATTTAAAATTTAATCACAAAAAAATAGAAGTAAATAGAAGATTAATTTTAATTTTATTAACTATTTATATAGTTTTTATGTAGTGTGGAGGATGGATAGAAGACTAATTTTTAATTTTAATCTACATATTCTTTTTATCCATTTTGATGAAGTGAATTTGTTTACATCCATTTGAAATTATTATGGGTTTTATGTGTTTGAACTATACATCCACTTATTATAGATGAAGTGTGACAATATTAGTAAGTGTGAACATTTTAACATCTATCTTGAGCTATATATGAAGTATATGAACTTTTTTATGGTGTGCATTTCGTATGGTTTGAATAAAAAGGATGTGTGTTGATGAAGTATATATAGTTAACTCTGCCCTTCATTTTGTATACTTTTTGTGTTTGAACCCTCAGCATCCTATGTGAACTTTTTTACATCCATTTGAATGTGTTTATTGGACTATATGCATTGTGCTAAATGTGCTAAATGTGTTATTCTTATTTATGGGTTTTATTTGTTTACATTTTTAAGTGTGAATTTTTAAGCATCCAAATAGAGTTGTTTTGATGGCTATATCTTAGGAAGTATGTGAACTTTTTACCATTTTCCTTTTTACTTATTGTGCTATTTTTAATTGGAACTATGGTTTTTATGTGTTTTTACTATGAAGTGTGATCCACTTCATATTAGTGTATGTGAACTTTTTACCATTTTCCTTTTTACTTATTGTGCTATTTTTAATTGGAACTATGGTTTTTATGTGTTTTTACTATGAAGTGTGATCCACTTCATATTAGTGTATGTGTGATTGAAGTGTGGCTATTTATGTGTGTTTTATACTTTTATATATTTTATTTCAATTGGAAGTGTCTTCTTACAATTTCTATGGGTTTCAACTATGAAGTTTCGGTACTTCATATTGGTCCATGTGATTGACGTGTGATTATTTTTTAACCTTATATGATTTATATGTGTCTTGAATACATGGTAGACTTTTTATGGTGTGTATTTTGTATGGTTTGAATGAAGATGAAGTGTGGATGCTCATGTTTCAAACACAAAAAATATATAAAATGAAGGGCAAAGTACATATATACTTCATCTTATCATTTCATAGTGTGTATGTGGACTTGAGTTTGGCTTCAATGTGTGTTGGATATTGTCTAATGTTGACTTTTTATTTTGTTTTAGACTTTGACCTTTATTATGTGTGTGCTTTTGAGTTTGGCCTTCATTTTGTGTGTTGAAACTATTCTTATGTTTTAGATGAAGTGTGTTTCTCATATGTGTGTTAAATACATGGTAGACTTTTTATGGTGTATATTTTGTATGGTTTCGAAGTATATGTACTTTGCCCTTCATTTTTTATGTCTTTTGTGTTCAAACCTTGAGCTTACTATCATTTGCAAGTGTGTTTGAACCTTGACATTCATAGTGTGTTTGTGGACGTGAGTTTAGCTTCATTGTGTGTTGGATATTGTCTAACTTTGACTTCTTATTGTAGTATGGACTTTGACCTTTATTATATGTGTGCTTTTGAGTTTGGCCTTCACTTTGTGTGTTAAAACTATTCTTATGCTTTAGATGAAGTGTGTTTCTTTTGTGGACTTGAGTTTAACTTCGTTGTGTGTTGGGTATTGTCTAAGTTTGACTTTTTATTTTAGTATGGACTTTGACCTTTATTATATGTGTGCTTTTGAGTTTGGCCTTCACTTTGTGTGTTGAAACTATTCTTATGCTTTAGATGAAGTGTGTTTCTCATATGTGTGTTGAATACATGGTAGACTTTTATGATGTGTATTTTGTATGGTTTTATTGAAAATGAAGTATATGTACTTTGCCCTTCATTTTTTATGTTTTTTGTGTTTGAACCTTGAGCATCCTATCATTTGAAAGTGTGTTTGAACCCTGACCTTCATAATGTGTATGTGGGCTTGAGTTTGGTTTCATCATGTGTTGGATGTTGTCTAACTTTGACCTTGATTATGTCTACTTTTGAGTTTGGCCTTCACTTTGTGTGTTGAAACTATTATTTTACTTTAGATGAAGCGTGTTTCTCATATTTGTGTTGAATACAAGGTAGACTTTTAATGGTCTGTATTTCGTATGGTTTAAATAAAGATGAAGTGTGTTGATGTAGTATATGTACATTGCCCTTCATCTTGTATGTCTTTTGTGTTTGAACCTTGAGCATCCTATCGTTTGAAAGTGTGTTTGAACCTCGACCTTCATAGTGTGTATGTGGACTTGAGTTTGGCTTCATTGTGTGTTGGATATTGTCTAGCTTTGACTTCTTATTGTGGTTTGGACTTTGACCTTTATTATTTGTGTGCTTTAAAGTTTGGTATTAACTTTGTGTGTTGAAACTATTAGTATGCTTTAGATGAAGCCTGTTTCTCATATGTGTGTTGAATACATGGTAGACTTGTGATGGTGTGTATTTTGTATGGTTTGAATGAAGATGAAGTGTGTTGATGAAGTATATGTACTTTGCCCTTCATTTTGTATCTTTTTTTGTGTTTGAACCTTTATCTTCATGGTGTGTATGTGGACTCGAGTTTGGCTTCATTGTGCATTGGATATTGTCTAGCTTTGACTTCTTATTGTGGTTTGGATTTTGACCTTTATTATGTGTGTGCTTTTGAGTTTTGCCTTCACTTTGTGTGTCGAAACTATTCTTATGCTTTAGATGAAGCGTGTTTCTCATATGTGTGTTGAATACATGGTTGACTTTTTATGGTGTGTATTTTGTATGGTTTGAATGAAGTTGAAGTGTGTTGATTGAAGTATATGTACTTTGCCCTTCATTTTTTATGTTTTATATGTTTGCACCTTGAGCATCCTATCATTTGTAAGTGTGTTTGAAACCTTGATCTTCATAGTGTGTATGTGGATTTGAGTTTGGCTTCATTGTGTGTTGGATATTGTCTAGCTTTGACTTCTTATTGTGGCTTGGACTTTGACCTTTATTATGTGTGTGCTTTTGAGTTTGGCCTTCACTTTGTATGTTGAAACTATTATTATGCTTTAGATGGAGTGTGTTTCTCATATGTGTCTTGAATACATGGTACACTTTTTATGGTGTGTATTTTGAATAGTTTGAATGGAGGTGAAGTATATGTACTTTTCCCTTCATTGTATCTTTTCTGTGTTTGAACCTTGAGCATCCTATCATTTGGAAGTGTGTTTAAACCTTGACCTTCATGTGTATATGTGGACTTGAGTTTGGCTTCATTGTGTGTTGGATATTGTCTAACATTGACTTCTTATTGTGGTTTGGACTTTGACCTTTATTATGTGTGTGCTTTTGAGTTTGGCCTTCACATTGTGTGTTGAAACTATTCTTATGATTTAGATGATGCGTGTTTCTCATATCTGTGTTAAATACACGGTAGGCTTTTTATGGTGTGTATTTTGTATGGTTTAAATGAAGATGAAGTGTATTGATGAAGTATATGTACTTTGCACTTCATTTTGTATGCTTTTTGTGTTTAAACCTTGAGCATCCTATCATTTAGAAGTGTGTTTGAACCTTGACCTTCATAGTGTGTATGCGGACTTAGTTTGGCTTCATTGTGTGTTGGATATTGTCTAACTTTGACTTTTTGTGGTGGTTTGGACTTTGACATTTGTTACGTGTGTGCTTTTGAGTTTGACCTTCACTTTGTGTGTTAAAACTATTCTTATGATTTAGATGACATGTGTTTCTCATATGTGTGTTGAATACATGGTAGACTTTTTATAATGTCTATTTTGTATGGTTTGAATGAAAATGAAGTGTGTTGATGAAGTTATATGTACTTTGCCCTTCATTTTGTATGCTTTTTGTGTTTAAATCTTGAGCATTCTATCATTTAGAAGTGTGTTTGAACCTTGACCTTCATAGTGTGTATGCGGACTTAGTTTGGCTTCATTGTGTGTTGGATATTGTCTAACTTTGACTTTTTGTGGTGGTTTGGACTTTGACATTTGTTACGTGTGTGCTTTTGAGTTTGACCTTCACTTTGTGTGTTAAAACTATTATTATGCTTTAGATGACGTGTTTCTCATATGTGTGTTGAATACATGGTAGACTTTTTATAATGTCTATTTTGTATGGTTTGAATGAAGATGAAGTGTGTTGATGAAGTATATGTACTTTTCCTTTCATTTTGTATGTTTTTTGTGTTTGAACCTTGAGCATCCTATCATTTGGAAGTGTGTTTGAACCTTGACCTTCATAGTGTGTACATGGAGTTGAATTTGGCTTCATCTTGTGTTGGATATTATCTAACTTCGACTTCTTATTGTGGTTTGGACTTTGACCTTTATTATGTGTGTGCCTTTGAGTTTGGCCTTAACTTTGTGTGTTGAAACTATTCTTATGCTTTAGATGACGTGTGTTTCTTTACATGTGTGTTGAATACATGGTAGACTTTTTATGATGTGTATTTTGTATGGTTTGAATGAAAATGAAGTGTGTTGGTGACGTATATGTACTTTGCCCTTCATTTTGTATGTTTTTTATGTTTGATCCTGTAAGGGTAAAATGTGGGTCAATCAAATGAACAATGAAAACCCAAACATCAACAGAATAGAAGATAACAAGTAAGATTGAAAGAAAATAGCAATGAATAACACAAAGCAAACCTTCTCTGAAATCGATGCTTCTGTTGTTTGCCTATTACAACCGTCCTTTTGCAGATGAAGTAAGCCCTCAAAGAGTGCACTCCTTTAAGCTGTGTTCGAGGAAGTCGATGGTAAATGGCTGTTGTGATATGCAATGAAGATGAGCTCCAAGGCAAGTATGTGATCTCAAGCTAGTGAATGGTAAGAGGGTGCCAAAGGTGCGCTAGTGAATTTCTGCAGAGTAACAATATCAAAAGCCTGGATGAATAGAATGGAGGGATGAAGCTTCATTTATAGACTTGGAAGAATGGGAATCAACGGTTGAGAAGAGATATGAAGATCAACGGCTGAGGATGGTTGAGGAATGTGCAACCAGTAGAAATGTGACAAGTGTCCCAGCTCCATCATGAAAGAGGGGATGTGACAAAATTGATTGGAGAGTTAACTCTATTGACTGGTTAGTTAACAAACTTGATTGATCAATTAGAAGAGTGGATTATGGAACTGACTGAATTGATTGAGGGATTGACTCAATTGACAGGTTAGTTAACACTTTTGATTGATTAGTTAACTAACCTCTGATTTGAGAAGAAATAGGCCATGTGGGTGAGGGAAAATAAGGTAGTTAAATATTAAATATATTTAATTACATGTGCAACCTGATGAGGTGGACAAGGGGAGGTGGAAAAGTGAGGTGTAAAGGTGAGGTGGATTTTTGAATTTAGAACTTAAGATAGAGGAATTTGGATTAATTAAATAATTTATGATTATTTAATTAGGTAGGACATTTAGAAGAATTTTAGTTAAATAAATTGAATTTATTTGATTATGGAATAGTGAATCGATTAAATAAATTGGGAATATTTATTTAATTGATAGAAGAATAGAATAAATATTTAGAATATTTATTTAGGATGATTTGTGTCATTTTTAGACGTATACATTTTGCCCCTCTTTGATGCAATGCAGTTTACAGCATTGCTTCAAAGAAGTCGATAGTCTGATAGTGATACATGCCCCAATTTGCCCCTGGTACAAGTTTAATGACGATAGGATGCCCCCTCGGGAGATTGGACGGGAAAAGGGCGAAAGATTCAGAGACGGACAATCTCACGAAGACGAAGGGGTTATGATAGGTTGGAGGAAAAGGGACGCATTTTAGGGAAACGGAAAGAAAATCGGAGGAAAAACGGGCACGGGAAGTAGTCACAGCCATCACCTAGCCAGAATTAGGGTTTGGAGGCTATAAATAGGAGCTGGGTCCACAAGAATAGTCATTTGTACACTTGTTTGATCTGAATTGGATAGAGAGAGCTTAAAGCAAACTTGGAGCAGCATGGCAGCCAGAGCAGCAGACATTCCACGCGAGGAGCATCGATTCGAGCGAGTCCGTCGATTCGGGTGGCTAGCAGAGGCAGGACCCCCGGTATGTGCTTCGAAAAATTTCTCCTAGGGTCGATTTAGGGTGTCATAAATGCATGTAGAAAATAGGTCAAACATATGCACCAAAATGCAGATCGGCGCATATGCTGCGTGAAGCGGCGCTTTTGTCATTTAGCGGCGCATATGCCGATTTCGGCGGCGCATACGCGAAAACGACGCATATGTGAATTGTAGCTGCGCTTTTGTGGTTAGGCTGCGCATGTGTATTTAAGCGGCGTATATGTGAATTGTAGCGGCGCATACGTGAAAGCTGCACATATGCTGAGTTGAGCGGCACTTCCATAATATGGCAACGCATATGCCGAATGCTGCGGTGCATGTACCGAAAATGCGCATATGTGCACTGTAGCGGCGCATTGGTAGTGAGGCGGTGCATACGTTGATTCTAGCAACGCATACACCAAGAAACAGTGCTTTTACTACCTGTGGTGGCGCATTTGCCTTGGATAGCCAATTTACTTAGCCAAATTGATTCGATTAGCACCCTGTTTGACGCGGGAATCGATGAGCTATCTCTGAGATTGTAGGAATCTAGTCAAGAGATGTAGTGTGCTGTTTTGATCAATTTGAGATGCTAAGTTGAGTTGATATATTTCAGTAGGTATGCTGAGTATGGTATATGCCGTTTGAGACTGATGCGTTGCCTTGCTTACTTGCAGGAGGATATTCGAGACACACTGCAGTCGAGGGAGACATTTCCCATGCCCCTATTGCAGAGGTACATGCTGACAGAGACTGATAGAGTGGCGCTTGGTGCCATGGGTTTGGACTATGTTTGCTTCATGCCTAAGGTGCGGGCGAACCAGGGATTGCTGATAGCTGCTATGGAGAGATTCCACAGTGAGGATGGGACTTTCCACTTTCCTACTGGAGAGATGACCGTGACATTAGAGGACGTCTACTGGATATTACACTTACCCGTGGTGGGTGAGTTAGTAGAGTACGACGCACAGTGGGATGCGGGACTCGCCAAGTGCCAGCGAGTGTTTGATGATCCCGAGCTGGTTGGACAAGTCATCCCGTGGCACGATATATATGATTGCTATGACTACTTCCTTGGGATTGTGGCTGGATTGATCAGGGGCGTTGTATGCCCCGATAGGAGATCGCATGGGTTCCCCATTGGATGGGGCAGGATCATGGAGCGGATGTTGACTGAGGGCACCCGATATGCATGGGGAGTCTGCGTACTGGCCCATTTATACCACGACATGCATCAGGTGGTGTACCACCACAGCACAAGTCTATCAGCTGGGGTATTATTGCTACAGTTTTGGCTATGGGAGCACATAGCGGTGACTAGGCCGATATGTGTCTTTGCGAGGCAGCGAGGAGAGCCATACAGTTATGGCTATGTAGGAGTGATTTCGCAGCACAGGCTGGGGAAGTTAGAGTATTGGAGGCATACCTTGGATGGAGTAGATGTGGTCGTCTGGCGACCATATCTGGATTGCGAGCCCTGGGACGACGAGGGAGACGAGCTGCTGTATTGCTTTCAGACCAGATGGCTGATAGGCCGTACATGACATATACTGGAGAGGCAGATGGTGGGCTGAGTTTCGAGATAGTTCGGCAGGAGGCAGGGTATGCCACAGGGACAGGCACTTTTTGCGCGGACACATGCAGAGAGGGTTCGATGGGGGCCGATGGCTTCGTATGAGGAGGCCCTGGCAGAGTTCATGCAGACTCCCTATGTGGCATGGGATATGAGGACAGAGATAGCAGACGCAGGGGTGACACAAGATTATGAGGATTGGATGACTACACATCCGTTCCTAAGATATTCAGGACTCGGCATGCTGGTGCCTCGTATTGACGAGGCAGACTTAGAGGAGGAGGGATAGGTTGGCCTAGGTCGGAGGGGAGTTAGAGGAGGATGAGGACGAGGAGGACGGGGTGGTAGAGTTGGAGAGAGGCCGAGACAGCGGAGGAGGTTAGGTCAGGCTGAGTAGGCAGTGCTAGGATAGGAGGCATAGTAGCAGATATCTCAGCAAGTGCAAATGCCGCCACCCCAGCAAGTACCACAGCAGCAGGTGCCCCAGCCACAGGGGCTAGGACAGGTAGAGGCAGCACAGGGGCTAGTACAGGAAGAGGTGCACGAGAGGACTATAGCCAGCCTGAGGGGACAGGTGTGAGAGCTGCAGGTACAGCTGAGGAGGGTCGATGGTAGACAAGAGACGGGTGCAGCAGTGATCACTGGGTTGACTCAGGAGAGAGATATGGCAGATGCACAGGTACATATTATCCGTGTAGAGTGGGACACTACTGTGGCCGCCATGGGGACAGATGCAGCGAGTTCTTTTTTGGTTGGGCAAGTGCAGCAGGCACAGGCACAGGTAGGCCAGTTGCAGACGCAGTTGGCACAGGTATAGGTAGAGCTTGCCAGAGCACAGTCACAGGCTCAGTACTACTGGGGTTTATACCATGGTGCCGTGGCATCGAGTCAGAGGGTAGGGAGTTTCAGGAGTCAGTCTGGGGCTACTCATAGAGTAGGTCCATCATAGTTAGGAGCTTCCGTGATGGGTCTCTAGTAGTCAGGAGCTGGCAGTGGTGGCCCACAGCAGCAGGGATAGACATAGACCGGATTTTGTACATTTTGGGACATGTATCACCATCCATTTGGATGTATATTGTATATGACATTTTGATTCAGAGAGAGAGATGGTGATATTGTACATTTGGACTTCTTATATGATAGTATATATGATGATGCAGCTTTGTATCTATGGCATATGTTATGAGATGATGATTTACTTCTATTGTATGGTGTGATGTATGTGTAGACTTAGATGGTCTATCCGATGCTATATGAGATGCTTTTTTTGATATGATGCTATATGATGTCTATATGATTTAGTGCTTCGAATGTATGCATATGTAACATGATTTCTATGTGATGATGCAGCTTTGTGTATGATGTTATGGGATGTCTATATGATCTAATGTTTCAAATGAATGCAAATGTAATATGATTTCTATGTGATGATGCAGCTTTGTATGCGATGCACTTAGCTATGTTGTTTTTTGATTTTCTGTGCTTTAAGATGTGATGTAATGCTGATGTATTGATGACCTAATGCATTGGATGATGTATTCCACTGACTTAATCATGTTCATGACTAGCCCTACATATGATATGATATGCTCCTATATGCTTTGTTTTTGTGATGTCCAAATGTACTCTATCAACACAAGAATGACATGATAGATAGAAGAATGGTTGTGATAGAATGACTTAGAAACTTCATTTGATAATGTTACTCTGCATAGTTTGGGTAATGAGGATTGTATGGGATATGATAAGCTGAGAATCACCGTAGACATGTAGTTCTTGGATTTTCCACTCAATTGCCATCTTAAGACCAATCACCAAGGCTTCATACTCCACTATGTTATTGGTGCATGGAAATAACAAACGGTAAGACTTTGGAATTGTGTCACCTTGGGGGGTTATAAACAGGATGCCTGCCCCCGATCCATGGTTTGTGTAAGACCCATCGAAGTAGAGTTTCCAAGAAGATGTTGATATAGTGAATAAGGACTCATCGGGAAACTCAAACTGCATGGGCTTGTTGTCTTGCAACGGTGCATCGGCTAGTTGGTCAGCTATGATTTGTCCTTTGATGGCTTTTCTATCCACATATTTGATGTCATACTCACTGAGAAGCATTACCCACTTTGCTAGGCAACCTGTGAGAGCAGCTTTGCTGAGAAGATACTTCAATGGGTCTATTTTTGCAATGAGCTTAATTAGGTGTGCAAGCATGTAATGCCGGAGTTTTTGTGAAGCAAAAACTACTGCGAGACATCATCTTTCTACTTGTGAGTATTGCAACTCATAGCCCACTAAGGTTCGACTGATGTAGTACATGGCTCTTTCCTTGTTCTCGTAATCTTGTTGCGCTAGAAGAGCTCCAAGAGCAGTAGGGGTACCCGATATGTAGAGAATTAGAGGCTTTCCTTGGATCGGAGGCATGAGAATGGGTGGATTCATAAGGTACTCCTTTAGCTTGTTGAATGCCTCTTCACACCGCTCATCCCACCTAAATGGAATGTTCTTATGTAGGAGATGGCTAAAAGGGTGGCACTTGTCTGCCAGCTGTGATATGAATCTACGGATGGCCTGTAGCTTGCCCTGTAAGGATCTCAACTGAGTTAGAGTCTTGGGTGGTGGCATGTCCATTATAGCTTTGACCTTGGCTGGGTCTACCTCTATTTCATTTGCCGACACGGTGAAGCCTAGCAGCTTGCCTAAAGTTACCCCAAACACACATTTCTTTGGGTTCAGCTTGACTTGGAATTGGTCCAACCTTTGAAAAACTTTTTCTAGTACATCCAAGTGTGAATCCCTTGTGAGAGACTTTGCTAGGATATCGTCGACATAGTCTTCCATAGTTACATGCATCATGTCATGAAATATAGTAGTCATAGCTCTTTGATATGTGGCACCTACATTTTTCAGCCCAAATGGCATGACATTCTAGTAAAAGGTACCCCATGGGCAAGTGAATGCTGTCTTGTGTTGGTCCTCTGGTGCTATTTTGATTTGATTATACCCTGAGAATCTGTCCATGAGTGATAGCATTGTATGTCCTGCAATTAGGTCGACTATGATATCAATGTTTGGCAATGGAAAGTCATCCTTGTAGCATGCTTGTTTAAGTCTCGAAAATCATTGCATAGTCGAACCTGGCCATCTGGTTTAGACATTGGCACAATGTTGGATATCCATTCTGGGTAATCTATGGCTCTGATGAACCCCACATCTAACAATTTTTTGAGTTCTTCTTTGACCAAAAGTGCTATGTGAGGATGCATTTTTCTCAGCTTCTGCTTTACTGGTTTTACTCCTGGATCCAATGGCAAATGATGTAGAATTAGGTTTGGGTCCAACCCTGGCATGTCTGCATATGACCAAGCAAAGCTGCCTCTCTTCTTCTTAAAGAATGGTACAAACCTTGTTTTCTCTGGTGGTGTGAGAGATTTGGCAAAGTGGATAATCTTAGGCAAGTGCTCACTGTCGCATATGCGCCGAAACAAATGTGCAGTAGAAATGGACAAATGTGCCGTAAGTCTCAGTATATGCACAGCTCTGGTGAAGTATAAATGCGCAGCAACAATATGTATATGCGCAACAATAGTGTATATGCGCAACAAGTCGTTACAAAGGCGCAACAAGTCACTACAAATGCGTAGCAGAAAGGAGTATATGCGCAGCTCTGATATTTTTGGCAAAATTTTTGGATTTTTCTCCTATTTTTGGTATTTTTTAGCTGGAAAAGGTCTTCTTGATCTGATATTATGAATTAACAGCGAGAAAACACAGCAAGCACAAAGAATATTTTGTAGTTTTTCATTGTTTTTGTAGTTTTTTCAACTCTATTTTGGACTAAACCGAACAAAAGCAAGCACAAAAATCCTAGGTGAGAAATGGATTATAATGGATTTGGGTCACTAGAACAAAAGGTATTTAATGCGGGCAACCGTTCAAGTGGTTACACGTGTGGCGGCACTACTCTCCGTTATGGAGTCTCCTAGCCTCAAAGGGTTGCGCCTGAGAGGGTTTTGGGGGAGGTTGGCTGTCGGTGTAACATAACAGCATTGTTGCAGGAAGTTTTCACCTCAAGCACAATTTATTTTAAGTGGCTTGGTAGGGCTTGGCGTTAGCCTGTTACCACTCAGGGTCATTCCCACTTGGACAAGCGTGCATCCAAGAGCAGGCCCCTCCTAAAGGTTAAACAAAGAGAATGACAAGTCTGGTACTCTGATCACCCAGAAAAGGGGAGAGCATAAACCTATTGTTATTCGTCAAGCACAGAAAACATTGATTAATCCAACCTAGTTAAAATTAGAAAAACTAAATGGGCTAATCTATTCAAACACAGAACTTTGAAGTGATTTTAGCAAGATAGCATTGGTTGAGTTTTAACCCCAGAAAGCAATGGTGAGTTTAGTTTTAAATCCGCGTAGCACGAGATATTTAACTTTGAAGTTTTGGTCTCACGATATAGCAATAGTTCATTTTAACCTCAAGATCAATGGTGAGTTCAGTTTTAAACCGCGTAGCACGAGATAGTTAACTTTGAAGTTTTGGTCTCACGACATAGCAATAGTTCATTTTAACCTCAAGATCATTGATGAGTTCAATTTTAATCTTAGATAGCAATAACTTGGAAGGTGTTGCAATGCAAGCAAGAAATAATCTAGTTACTTTCTCCCTAATTAGAGCTAGATGAGGATTTGAATGAACATCAATTTTACTATCTCTTAGAAAGTGAAATGTGAACTATTTAGATGCAACTACATGGAACTAAACCCGAACCTATCCTACAAAACAGCTCCAACAAACACCTGCGAAAAGGTTAGCGTTAGTAGATTCCCTTAGAAAAGTACTAAAACCTCAGTCTATTATAGAAGCACAGCTTCAGTGATTATATGTGCAGAAATAATCAATAGAAGCGCAACAACTATGAATGCGCCGTAACATTACATGTATGCACTGTGAAAAAGAATAAATGCGCAATAATAATGAATGCACCGTAACAGTGTTCAAAAGTGCAGCACAAATGAACAGATGCGCAGTAATGACAGAAGCGCCGTAACAGTGCGCAAAAGCGCAGTAAGAATACACAGAAGCGCAGAAGGAATGGAAGCGCTACAAAAAGGTGAATCAGATCCGACTAGAAGGTAGATGGAATGGGTCTCAAGGAGATCATAAGCCGGTTGCCGGATGGTTTCCACTAAGAACTCATACCGTGACTCATATTCGGGTATTTCTAGAAGAGAGGCTATGGTAGCCATTGCATCTGCTGCTTTGTTCTCTATCCTGGGTATTTGCTCGAAGGAGATGGTCCCAAAGTGTTCTTTAAAGTCATCGACCATCCGTTTGTATGGGATGAGCTTCTCATCTTTGGTTTGATACTCATCGTTGACCTGATTGATGATAAGCTGAGAATCACCGTAGACATGTAGTGCTTAGATTTTTCACTCAGTGGCCATCTTGAGACCAATGACCAAGGCTTCATATTCCGCTATGTTGTTTGTGCATGGAAATAACAACCGGTAGGATTTCAAAATTGTGTCGCCTTGGGGGGTGATAAACAGGATACCCGCCCCTAATCCATGGTTGGTGTAAGACCCGTCGAAGTAGAGTTTCCAAGGAGATGTTGATAGAGTGAATAAAGACTCATCAAGAAACTCAAACTGCATTGGTGAGGTGTCTTGTAATGGTGCATCGGCCAGTTGGTCAACTATGATTTGTCCCTTGATGGCTTTTCTGTCCACATATTCTATGTCATATTCACTGAGAAGCATTACCCACTTTGCTAGTCGACCTGTGAGAGCTGCTTTGCTGAAGAGATACTTCAATGGGTCGATTTTTGCAATGAGTTTGATAGGATGTGCCAACATGTAATGTCAGAAATTTTGTGAAGCAAAAACTACCGCAAGGCATGATCTTTCCACTTGTGAGTATTGCAACTCATAGCCCACTAAGGTTCAACTGATGTAGTATACAGCTCTTTCTTTGTTCTCGTAATCTTGCTGCGCTAGAAGAGCTCCAAGAGCGGTAGGTGTAGCCGATATGTAGAGAATTAAAGGTTTTCCTTGGATCAGAGGCATGAGTATGGGTGGATTCATAAGGTACTCCTTTAGCTTGTTGAATACTTCTTCACACCGTTCATCCCATTTAAATGGAATGTTCTTATGCAGGAGGTGGCTGAAAGGTTGGCACTTGTCTGCCAGCTGTGATATGAACCTGCGGATGGCCTGCAGCTTGCCCTGTAAGGATCTCAACTGAGTTAGAGTCTTGGGCGGTGGCATGTCCATTATAGCTTTGACCTTGGCAGGGTCTACCTCTATTCCGTTTGCCGACACAATGAAGCCTAGCAGCTTGCCTGAAGTTACCCCAAACACACATTTCTTCAGGTTTAGTTTGACTTGGAATTGGTCCAACCATCGAAAGACTTTTTCTAGGACATCCAGATGTGAATCCCTTGTGAGAGATTTTGCTAAGATATCGTCAACATAGTCCTCCATAGTTACATGCATCATGTCATGGAATATAGTTGTCATGGCCTGTTGATATGTAGCACCTACATTTTTCAGCCCAAAAGGCATGACATTCCAGTAAAAGGTACCCAATGGGCAAGTAAAAGCTGTTTTGTGTTGATCCTCTGGTGCTATTTTGATTTGATTATACCCTGAGAATCCGTCCATGAGTGATAGCATTGTATGTCCTGTAGTTAGGTCGACTATGATATCGATGTTTGGCAATGGAAAGTCATCCTTGCGGCATGCTTTGTTTAAGTCTCGAAAATCATTGCATAGTCGAACTCGGCCATATGGTTTAGACACTGGCACAATGTTGGATATCCATTCTGGGTAATCTATGGCTCTGATGAACCCCACATCTAACAATTTTTTGAGTTCTTCTTTGACCAAAAGTGCTATGTGAGGATGCATTTTTCTCAGCTTCTGCTTTACTGGTTTTACTCTTGGATCCAATGGCAAATGATGTAGAATTAGGTTTGGGTCCAAACCTGGCATGTCTGCATATGACCAAGCAAAGCTGCCTCTCTTCTTCTTAAAGAATGGTACAAACCTAGTTTTCTCTGGTGGTGTGAGAGATTTGGCAAAGTGGATAATCTTGGGCTGCTCTTCGGTTCCAATATTCACGGGCTCTGTCGGCTCCACCACAATCTATGACCTTTCCTGGTACATATTACTAGGGAGAGAGTCAAGCATTCCATCGTCAGGTGCCACAGTTGGGTTTTCACCGTTAGATGCATCCTTTCTTTTTACTATTTTGTGATCTGACACTGCCGCAAGGCGGTTTTCACTGTCAGATCCATTTTTGATCTTGATGTTTTTGCAACTGGAAGGCTTGGCACCCTCCCCGAAGTAAGCCATGGTATTCAGTTCGATAGCAAAACCAGCCTTATGATCTCCCTTGGGTAAGTGGTCCCTAAGTTCCATATAATCGATGTAAGCATCGTCGTTTTGGAACATATCTAGTTGGGGAGTTCCTTGCAGATCCCAGTCAATAAGCTCAGGGTGCAAGAGGGGAAGGGAGTCGGATGATAGACCTGATTTATTGATGGTGTGAATGGAAATGTTAGGAGCATCGGTGGGGGTAGTGTTCCAGGTGGTACCTTCCTCCAAGTTGTTTATTGCAATGGAATTTGAACTTTCCTCGAAAGCCATAATCTCAGGGAGGGGCAAATCAGACTCCAGTGGTCTGTCTCGTTGCGTTTGTCCCTCATGGTAGAGGCTAAGAGTTTGGATGGTGTCAACTTCTTCGTCATCGTAGGAGTGCTCTGTTAGCTCGTCCCACTCATACTCATTTGAATCATCTGAATCTGTGTCGCTATCCACTTGGAGTGTTTGGATTGTTTCTACAAGACAAGCATTTTCCTTGGCTTTACCCTTGCCTTTGTATCCTAGGCCACTTGTGTTTCTAGCCGATGAAGATGAAGAAGGTTGAATAGGTTCAGTGATTCCTTCTTTTCTGAGGCCGATGGGGCCTTGTCCTTCGTACCCCATTCTGTGTAGAATAGTCTCACCTCACCCATAGAGTTCTGTTGGAAGTCTAGGCGGGGCTTGGGGTGTGTTTTCTTCTTCAACATAAAGCCATTGCAGGAGATCTCGTTCCTCCGATTCATCAGATAAGGTTCCCCATTTTACAAAGGGAGTTGCGGGGGTTTCGGGAGGAGCAGATGGCTTTGGAAAATGTCTTGGTTGGCCAAAAGATTTAGGAGATAAAGGCAATGTGGCAAGATTGAGACTATGCTCAATTGAGTATTCTCCCACTCTGGTTTCTTTTATGGTAACCTTCTGGGCTTTGGGTCTTGAGGAAGAAACTTCAGCAGTATGGTCCTGGTGCAAGGTTGGGGAAATGTATGCTCTATTGTTGGGTATGACACATTCGGGTTTTGCATAGAAAGAATTGCAGTGTTGGTAGGGGTCAGGGTCGAGTTGAATGGTGACCTGCTTGCCATTATGCGGGAACTTGATGCATTGATGTAGGTTGAGGGGACAGCCTTCATGGCGTGAATCCATGGTCTCCCTAGTAGGATATTATAAGCAAGTTCCCTATCAAGGACTTGACACAACACATCTTTTATTACCGGTCCCACTTGAATGGGTAGGACAACTGTTTCCTTTGTGGTTCTTTCTTCCTCGTCATATGCTTTGATGGTAATTTTCCTCCTTGGATCAACTGCTTGTTCAGAGAACCCTAGTGCAAAGACTAGCTTCAATGTGCAAATATTTAAACCGGCACCCCCATCAATGAGAACCCTCTTGATGCGGTGCTTGTGTATGAATGCGACAATGTGTAGAGGGGTGTTGTGGGGTTGAGATACATAAAGGTCATCTTGCTCAGTAAACGATGTGGAATTGGAGGATGTCAGATTGCCTACCATTGTCTGGAACTTCTCTTGAGCCAAGTTAGTGGGGACAATGGTTTCCACTAAGGCTTTCTCAAGAATCTCCTTATGAGAAGGAGATAGACGCAATAGCTCCAATATGGAAATGTGAGCCAGACTTTTCTGTAACTGGTCGATGACATTGTACTGACGGAAGGTGGATGGAGATGATGATGACCTTGGAGGAACGGTATTGAGCGTGACTTTACCACTGTGGGTAATTATACTACAACCAGTTCGATTAGGTCCTGGTTGTTGGTTGGGTGAAATGACATTGACCTGTGGAATATGCTCAGAAATGCAGTTTATGGTGTAATCAAATGGAACACTTGCATAGTTAGCATTACTCGTCCCACTGTTCTGATTTGACCGGTTGTGATTAATGTTGTCGTTATTGTTACTGCCGTTGTTGTGGCCATGGTTGTTATTGTTGTGGTTGTTATTGGCCTATTATGATTAAGAAGTGGATCCCTGTACGCCACATGAGTTTCATTGGAGGTATGCTGTTGTGTTCCTCCCTGATTCTGATCCAGTATATCCTGTATGACATTTTTGAGGCAGATACAGTTGTTAGTTGTATGTCCCCTTCCTCGATGATATTCACAATAGTCTGTGTCCTTCCAGTAGGGAGGTTTGACTATAGGCTCGTAATCACTTGTTGGCGGTAGAGAAATTTCATTGTTAGCCAACAACTTCCTTAGTGCAGATTCTTGAGACTCACCCAACGGTGTGAATTTTCTCCTTGGATTTGAATTGAACCAAGGTCTAGGCTCCCGAGAGGGTGGTTTGTTGAGTGCACCATTGTTTGTTTCTCCCTTAAGAGTGAATATGGGTTGTTGTTTAGGAGCTGCCACCTTGGCATCAACTACCCCATCGTTGACCACATTCTTGTTCTTGGTCCAAAACTTGGATTTATCTGTTGTGTAATTGGAATTAGGCGTGTCCTTGTATAGCTTGATAGCTCCTTTAGTGATCATAGCCTTTTCGATGAATAAGCCCATTTCGATGACTTTTGAGAATGATGTAGGGCATTGTATCTGAATTTGATAGCTAAGATCAGTATTCAAATTGTGGACAAACATTTCCAATAGTTGCTTCTCAGGTATATCATAAGAACACTTACTAGCTAGCTGTCTCCATCATTGTAAGAAGGTGGCAAATGACTCACCACTCTTTTGTTTGGTGTTGCATAGATCTAGCATAGATACCTCGTGTTCTATGTTGTAAGAGAAGTGCGTTATAAATTTATTGACAAGTTCATCAAAAGTTTTGATTCCTGGTGGGAGGCGTGAGAACCACTCCATAGCTTGACCACCTAAAGATCTTGGGAACAATCTCATCGAGTAGGTCTCGTTGTGAGCTACTTCTAAACATGCGGCATTGAATTCCCGGATATGATCTCTAGGGTCCCCCTTCCCTTTGTATTTGTCGAACTTTGGGACTCCGAACTGATAAGGGAAGGGTTTCATGACCAAACTTTTGTCAAAAGGATATGGAGCTATATCTTCCAAAGAGTAGTGCTTGGAACTTGTACCGGTCTTAAGGTTGGATATTTCTTTCTTTAGACTTTCGATTTGTTGTCTCACGTCCTCCATAGGAGCATTTTGATCTATGGGATTCTTTCCTCTATCATTTGCATGCGGGACTATGTCATTCGTGCCTCTCTCATGATCATCACACCTCCACTCATGATCATTGTCTCCATTTTCCATGATGGAGCTTATGTCAAAGTTTGCGGGGAGTTTGATTTCGAGACTAGCAAGATGATGGAAGTATTTATGGGGGTCTTAAAGGAGCACCTTGTCTACCAGGCGTTGGAATTTTCTATCTTGGATGTGCGCTACTAATTCTTCATGAGAAATTTCTTTGTCATTGTCACATGGTGGGACGAGGTGATTGGATGAGTCGGCCATTTCTATTTGCTTGTTGTACTGGGATCGAGTAAGAACCATGCAAAGTGAGGTGGGATGAAGTGGACTAGGATTAGAAATTTTGGCAAGGTGCCGACTGAGACTGTTGTGAATGGGATATCTAGGACAAGACTTGGACAAACGATTTTCTCGCTCAATGACTTCAAGTAAGACGGTTGACACAAGACGCTAGCCACTAGTAAGGGTAGTCGATACCAGTCTTACTGTGTAGGGCTTAGTCGTTCAACAAGACTACTAGCAAAGGTACTGTGACCTACTAGGCTTACGTGAATTCACTAATGAAACGAAGAAGGACCTATGTCGAACCGGTATGGAATAGATTAACTTTGGGACAAGAGGGATTTGGACAGAAAGTGAATGGGACGATTGACGAAACAGAGAGACTTGGGTGAAATGGATGAAGACTGACTGCAAGGTTGGATCTGATCTCAGAAAGTGAAACTAGGCTGAAATGGGTGCTCCAATCAAGTGAAAATATTTTCTCAAAAATAGGGCAAGTGCTCATTGTTGCATATGCGCCGAAACAAATGCGCAGTAGAAATGGACAAATGCGCCGTAAGTCTCACTATATGTGTAGCTCTGGTGAAGTATAAATGCGCAACAACAGTATGTATATGCGCAACAATAGTGTATATGCGTAGCAAGTCATTACAAAGGTGCAGCAAGTCGCTACAAATGCGCAGCAGAAAGGAGTATATGCGCAGCTCTAATATTTTTGGCAAAATTTTTGGATTTTTCTCCTGTTTTTGGTATTTTTTGGCTGGAAAAGGTCTTCCTGATCTGATATCAAGAATTAACAGCAAGCACAAAGAATATTTTGTAGTTTTTCATTATTTTTATAGTTTTTTCGACTCTATTTTGGACTAAACCGAACAAAAGCAAACACAAAAATCCTAGGCGAGAAATGGATTATAAGGGATTTGGGCCACTAGAACAAAAGGTATTTAATGCGGGCAACCGTTCAAGTGGTTACACGTGCGGCAGCACTACTTTCCGTTATGGAGTCTCCCAGCCTCAAAGGGTTGCGCCTGAGAGGGTTTTGGGGGAGGTTGGCCGTCGGTGTAACATAACAGCACTTGTTGCAGGAAGTTTTCACCTCAAGCACAATTTATTTTAAGTGGCTTGGTAGGGCTTGGCATTAGCCTGTTACCACTCAGGGTCATTCCCACTTGGACAAGCGTGCATCTAAGGGCAGGCCCCTCCTAAAGGTTAAACAAAGAGAATGACAAGTCTGGTACTCTGATCACCCAGAAAAGGGGAGAGCATAAACCTATTGTCATTCCTCAAGCACAGAAAACACTGATTAATCCAACCTAGTTAAAATTAGAAAAACTAAATGGGCTAATCTATTCAAACACAGAACTGTGAAGTGATTTTAGCAAGATAGCATTGGTTGAGTTTTAACCCTAGAAAGCAATGGTGAGTTTAGTTTTAAATCCGCGTAGCACGAGATAGTTAACTTTGAAGTTTTGGTCTCATGATATAGCAATAGTTCATTTTAACCTCAAGATCAATGGTGAGTTCAGTTTTAAACCGTGTAGCACGAGATAGTTAACTTTGAAGTTTTGGTCTCATGACATAGCAATAGTTCATTTTAACCTCAAGATCATTGATGAGTTCAATTTTAATTTTAGATAGCAATAACTTGGAAGGTGTTGCAATGCAAGCAAGAAATAATCCAGTTACTTTCTCCCTAATTAGAGCTAGATGAGGATTTGAATGAACATCAATTTGACTATCCCTTAGAAAGTGAAATGTGAACTATTTAGATGCAACTACATGGAACTAAACCCGAACCTATCCTGCAAAACAGCTCCAGCAAACACCTGCGAAAAGGTTAGCGTTAGCAGATTCCCCTAGAAAAGTACTAAAACCTCAGTCTATTATAGAAGCGCAGCTTCAGTGATTATATGCACAGAAATAATCAACAGAAGCGCAACAACTATGAATGCGCCGTAACATTACACGTATGCGCTGTGAAAAAGAATAAATGCGCAATAATAATGAATGCGCTGTAATAGTGTTCAAAAGCACAGCACAAATGAATAGATGCACAGTAATGACAGAAGCGCCGTAATAGTGCACAAAATCGCAGTAAGAATACACAGAAGCGCAGAAGGAATGGAAGCGTTGTAGAAAGGGGTATATGCACCGTAGAAATGTTCAAATGCGCCGAAATAACCTGTGCGTGTCTGTGTGTGACCAGTACGGAACCTGCCTTCAAAAAAGCTCAGATTTTGATGAGATAAAGGGGCAAAGGCCCCACGGTGGGTGCCAAAAATGTAAGGGTAAAATGTGGGTCAATCAAATGAACAATGTAAAACCCAAACATCAACAAAATAGAAGATAACAAGTAAGATTGAAAGAAAATAGCAATGAATAACACAAAGCAAACCTTGCCTAAAATCGATGCTTCTGTTGTTTGCCTATTACAACCGTCCTTTTGCAAATGAAGTAAGCCCTCAGAGAGTGCACTCCTTTAAGTTGTGTTCGAGGAAGTCGATGGTAAATGGCTATTGTGATATGCAATGAAGATGAGCTCCAAGGCAAGTATGTGATCTCAAGCTAGTGAATGGTAAGAGGGTGCCAAAGGCGCGCTGGTGAATTTTTGCAGAGTAACAATATCAAAAGCCTGGATGAATAGAATGGAGGGATGAAGCTTCATTTATAGACTTGGAAGAATGGGAATCAACGGTTGAGAAGAGATATGAAGATCAACGGTTGAGGATGGTTGAGGAATGTGCAACCAGTAGAAATGTGACAAGTGTCCCAGCTCCATCATGAAAGAGGGGATGTGACAAAATTGATTGGAGAGTTAACTCCATTGACTGGTCAGTTAACAAACTTGATTGATCAGTTAGAAGAGTGGATTATGGAACTGACTGAATTGATTGAGGGATTGACTCAATTGACAGGTTAGTTAACACTTTTGATTGATTAGTTAACTAACCTCTGATTGAGAAGAAATAGGCCATGTGGGTGAGGGAAAATAAGGTAATTAAATATTAAATATATTTAATTACATGTGCAACCTGATGAGGTAGACAAGGTGAGGTGGAAAAGTGAGGTGTAAAGGTGAGGTGGATTTTTGAATTTAGAACTTAGGATAGAGGAATTTGGATTAATTAAATAATTTATAATTATTTAATTAGGTAGGACATTTAGAAGAATTTTAATTAAATAAATTGAATTTATTTGATTATGGAACAGTGAATCGATTAAATAAATTGGGAATATTTATTTAATTGATAGAAGAATGGAATAAATATTTAGAATATTTATTTAGGATGATTTGTGTCATTTTTAGACGTATACAGATCCTTAAGCATCCTATCATTTGGAATTATGTTTGAACCTTGACCTTCATAGTGTGTATGCGTACTTGAGTTTGGCTTCATTATGTGTTGGATATTGTCTAACTTTGACTTCTTATTATGGTTTGGACTTTGACCTTTTTTATGTGTGTACTTTTGAGTTTGGCCTTCACTTTGTGTGTTGAAACTAATCTTATGCTTTAGATGAAGTGTGTTTCTCATATGTGTGTTGAATACATAGTAGACTTTTTATGATGTGTATTTTGTATGGTTTGAATGAAGATGAAGTGTGTTGATGAAGTAAATGTACTTTCCCTTCATTTCTAATGTTTTTTGTGTTTGAACCCTGGGCATCCTATAATTTGGAAGTGTGTTTGAACCTTGACCTTCATAGTGTGTATGTGGACTTGAATTTGGCTTCATTGTGTGTTGGCTATTATCTAACTTTGACTTTTTATTGTGGTTTGGACTTTGACCTTTACTATGTATGTGCTTTTGAGTTTGGCCTTCACTTTGTGTGTTGAAACTATTCTTATACATCTTTAGATGAAGTGTGTTTCTCATATGGTGTGTTGAATACATGGTAAACTTTCTATGGTGTGTATTTTGTATGGTTTGAATGAAGATGAAGTGTTTTGATGAAGTATATGTGCTTTTCCCTTCATTTTGTATGTTTTTTGTGTTTGAACCCTAAGCATCCTATGATTTGGAAGTGAGTATTTGGACTTGAGTTTGGCTTCATTATGTGTTGGACGTCATCTAACTTTGACTTCTTAGTGTGGTTTGGACTTTGACCTTTATTATGCATGTGCTTTTGAGTTTGGCCTTCACTTTGTGTGTTGAAACTATTCTTACGCTTTAGATGAAGTGTGTTTCTCATATGTGTGTTGAATACATGGTAGACTTTTTATGGTGTGTATTTTGTATGTTTGAATGAATATGTAGAGTGTTGATGAAGTATATGTCCCATGCCCTTCATTTTGTATGTTTTTTGTGTTTGAACCTTGAGCATCCGATCATTTGGAAGTGTGTTTGAACCTGGACCTTTATATTGTGTATGTGGACTTGAGTTTGGCTTCATTGTGTGTTGGATATTGTCTAACTTTGACTTCTTACTGTGGTTTGGAATTTGACCTTTATTATGTGTGTGATTTTGAGTTCAGCCTTTACTTTGTGTGTTGAAACTATTCTTATGCTTTAGATGAAGTATGTTTCTCATAATTGTGGTTTGGATGAACAACTTTTTATGGGTTGATGGAATTTTTTTAAAACCTTAGATTTTATTTCTTATGTTTGAACATTGAGTGTTTTTATATGTTTTCACTTTGTGTGTCTTGATGTGTGTGAGACATTCAATTCAACTTTTTGGGGCTTTGTGGTTTGGACCTTTATTATGTATGTGCTTTTGGGTTTGGCCTTCACTTTGTGTGTTGAAACTATTCTTATGCTTTAGATGTGGTGGCACCCTCAAATTTTGCAAATTTGATGTGCCAATATTCTTTTGACGTGTCGACAGGCTGCTCAATCTACCTCGCAGACCACCTTCGTCAATTAAAAATTGTCAACTCAGAAATTATCTCACAAATCTGTTTGGCAGGATGCTTTTTTGGCACATATGGTTACACACCTACTCAATTTCATGCTTCCAGGATAGGTTCTGATTGACCTTTTAATTATTTTCTGACTGCGACCGGGTTAAAATTAGCTTTCCGAAAAGTTTCAAATCTTGCAATTATGAGGGTGACCCAGTTGTCGATTCAGTTTCAAATATCTCCAGTTCCAATTTCATCAAAATCGGAGACCATTTGATGCATTATTTTAATGCATTCCAGTTATAGTGAACTTGTCCGACGAGCTAGTTTACTGGAATTTGGTCGGCGAAGCGAATTCTGAGGAAATGGGTTTGCTTAAAATAATTGATAATGCACTTGTGCAAATTTTTGCAGTCGTCGGATGCCCAATTTGTCTGCGGTGGAAATGTGCCAAACACCCGGAGGATGAAATTAAAAATTGCGTAAGTTTCAAAGTTTAAAAATGCAATATAAAAATTAAATATTAGAGGGGGGCATTTTAAATAAAGAAGTTTCAAGTTGATAAGAAAAGTCAAATGTCATAGGGAAAGGCATGTAAACAGTTTATTAAACTTAATAAAAGTTTATGAAGTGAAATGAGAGCTTATCGCACCATCGTAGCCCTCCCTGCTACCTCTCCTCAGCCCCCTGCGATGGTGCGAAATGCCCATCGTAGGGCATTTTGTAACCTCCTCTCCCTTTTGAACATGAAAGCAAGCTGCTTCCTTCATTTTTGTGGCGATTTTGATAAGTTTTTGGCTGTTCTAGGTGGGTTTTAGTGTTGGCAATCACGTTTTTTGGACTCAGGGACTTTTTTAAGGTGCTTTTTGGCCCAAAATTGCTATTCTAGGCTGCAAAATCTTCCCACGACCATTCCTCATGCATTGGCGAAAGTTTTTTAGCTGTTTGCAATGATTTCAGAGTGCCAGAATGGCCAAAAACACCCCTTTGTCAAAAACGACCTAGAGATGTTTGGTTTGGGCAGAGATCAGAATTGGATGTTGTTGTGATGGTCTTTCTATGGCAAAATGCTATGAAGACCCTGAAGAATGAGATCCAGGGTTCATGTTGCATCTATGCAGAAGAATGAAGTCTCTAGTTGCTGCCGTTCAAATTGGGGGATGAGTAAAAAATTTAAAAGAGCGATATTAAAGCATATTTTATTCATTTTTCTTCTCCTCTTTTAATGTATTAAATTTTTATTCCCAATGCATTTTGGAGGGAAAATTGTAATGGAAAAAGTCTCACCTACCTCCAGAATGTAGTAAATTTTAGGAGAACATGTTTGAGCCTATAAGAAAACAACTGGTCTTTCATTTTGTGTTGTTGAAGATTCGATATTTTGAGCTTTGGAATGAAATACATGCTTTGACAGGCTACCCCATCTTTGTGTTGTAAGTTTTAGTTTTCATGTTGAATGTCATTTTCATCAGTTGTCTATCAGTTTCAGGTGTCAATATATGAGTAATGCTATATGCATGTATTTTTGTTAACTGTCTCCATTGTTATTTGCATTTTTCTTTTGAACTAGGTAGCCAAGGGTTGTCTAAGTTCTTGAATGCACACTTGTTGTATTACATATTTGATCTCTTACTTCTATTTAAGGAATAGATTAAATGTTTTAGGCCAAATATGTAGAAAATTGTTTTATGACAGGGATATATATAAGTAGAGTTAGCATGAATACCTATTCTTGGGTGTTTCTGTAGGGCAAAAACTAGTGAACCCTCTGAAGTTGTATGTCTATATTGCTGTTTGAAATACTTGCATGTTAAAATTGGACTCTGCATCCTGAGATAGGCACCGGTCACAAGTTAGAAAGATTTCATGGTACAAATCCTAGTCTTGCAACCAAAACATATAAAGTAAAATCATTTCAAATTCTCAATCATTTAGGTTTTAGGAGTAGGGTTGTAGCTGCACGTTCTTAGAATTAACTAGCGTGATAGTCCTAGAACATTGCCAGTCTAGGGTTTATCCAACAAATCATGGTGCATACTTGAGAGCATTATGCCTGAAGTAGTCAAAGATAAACCTTTTGGTTTTAAATAAGGGAATACCCTCCCAGGTGCGGCTAAACCTAAAGTGCAGGGGAGACAAGTGCAAACAATCTCCCGTCTTCAATGTTGGCCAAATCTTACATTAAACTTGAGCATAAGAAGTGGCAAATCTTTAGAGTTTGATGTTTGCTGATTTGGGAACCAACAAAACGAGTGACTCTGCTGGGGATCAATGCCATATCCGTGAGAAAGGAGTCTAGAATTTGAAGGATCTGAGCATTTGGTTCAGATTTTAAGAAGTTATTAGACTTGGAAGTACTTTGTTGCAACAATTTTAAAATGATTTATGTGTGACTGTTGTTGAGGAGAACCCAGAATGAAAGAAAGGAATTTTCAACTTCATAAATCTCATTCTTCTATAAGGAGGTGGTGACTTTGCATACAAAGAACCTGATAAAGGATGTAAAAAGTTCCAGATCAATATGTTCTTAGTTAGGAAGAAGGGTTAGCAGCAGCAGCATATCCAGGCATTTTTTTTGGTTTTCAAGAAGGATAAGTTTGTGTAGGAAAACAGATATTTGAAAGTCAACAAATTTTTGGTTCCCTATCAAGTAAAACTAAGCACTAAAGAAGGGAAATAGTGGTGATAGGCTTGCATAATTTTGCATTTGTTGATAATGTAGTTTGTATTTTCGAAGAAGTATGCAATATTTTTTTAAGACTCATTTAGAGGACCTTAAGCAAGCTGAAATATAAGTTCATATTTTAAGGGCTTAAGATCATTGTTGTAGAGGAGTTTGGGTTGCCCTATGTAACTGCAAAGTTAATATCAAAAGGCTTGTAAAGGTGTGAAGAAATGTACCATCAGCCCCTGCATCCTTGTATGAACCCAAACGCAACAATGCATAGTGTGCTGTCCCAGCGATGTAATAAGAGAAATTTCAGCATTGACAAATATAGAGCCATAAATTTCAGTGGCATTTGTGGTTTCTCATATGTCATACCATCTAAAATCAGAAAGTATTTACCTACATTCAATGGTGTGAAGAGTGAATCAGCAGAAAAACACTTGCAATTGTATAATGATCTGATGGATGACTATGAGATAAATCATGAGGATGTGATCATGAGACTATTTGTTCAGTCTCAAAAAGGAGATGCAAGGGATTGGTTCTCTTATCTTCTGGCATGCTCCATCCATTCTTGGAGTAAATTTATGGAAGTATTCATAGAATAGTTCGGTGAAAGAATGTCTTAGTTTTCACTTATCAGTGACTTCATGTATATCCACATTGAAGAAGATGAATTAGTTCCAACCTTTAATCTCATATTCATAAAGGCATTAAAAAGAATTCTAGAATGTATGATACCTAATGATGCATTGTGTTTGGTGGTTTACCTTGGTGCATTTAACAAGAAAATGAGCTACAAATTGAGAAGTGAGGATCCAACAAATTTACATCAGGCTTTTGAAATTGCAATGGACTTTGAAAAGGTTTCAAAGTATGGAATGATTAAAAGTTTCAAGCCAAAAGCTATGGACTGTCATGAAGAGTTCTATGCAGCTGAGCAATGCAAGTCGAAGGTTATGAACGATTGCCAAAGCAATTATCAATTTACTGCCCCAGTTTTTTATTCATTCCATGATATGGATTATGTTCTTGTCGATGCTAAATTTGAGCAAAAACATGATGTAAGGAATGCCATATATCCAAATGTTGATCACACAGGTCCTGCTGTTGGAAGTGAGCAATATGGTGGTAGTGTGCAGATGAATGGAATAGATAGGTTTGAAAACATGGTTATATATGTATCTAGTTTAGAAAATGTTCATGATCAACTAATAGACACAATGCATGTATATGAAAATGGTGCTCTAAATGCATCACATGGTCAAGTAATGAATATGCATCAAACTTTGCCTAGTTACAGCTCGGTCAATGATGAGGCAAGAGCATTTTCAGTTAGTGAGGGCGTTCCATTAACCCGTGCAATAGATTGATGCTCTCCTGACAGAAGAACAACATAGCTCCAATGGCAGCCTTGTGGTGAGAGCGATTCAAAAGGTATATCCAGTGATTGTTACTCTCTTGATTACATTGAAATGAATGGTGTGGATGACATAGGCTTAATCTCAAAAGATCAAGTGATGGGGAATAATGAGTGCATGAATGGTGGGGCATCATTGCTGCTGATTGAAGATATCAAGAGGGTAGAAGGATCCTCATATTGTGCAATATTAGAGCCCATCGACATGGCATAAATTTCAGGCCTATATGTGACAAAATCATAGGATGAAGATTATTTTCAAAACAAATATGTTTTGAGTTGTTCCAGTTTGTTCATTGAGAGGTGATTATGCAAAGGGCAGTCATGACATAATGCATAAGGAGAAAGAACTCATGATACAATATGAAGAGCAGGTCTGCAATAAAGGAAATAAAGATTGTGATTAGCCCATGAGAGAAGAATGTGTGAATACAGATTACAGAGATATACATGTGATTACTTTTTGCAATAATGTTGTCATTAAAGAACCTTAGGAGTGCACGAGTGTAAGGTTTGATACCTCAATTTATGGTTCAAATAATGATAATGATGTCCTAGCTCTAAATGATTATTTGTATGAGGCAGATATTGAGGTTTTCACTCTGGATACAGAGGATACTGACTCATATAATGACAAGAAACGTGTTGATGCTTGTCAAAATCCAGACCCATGTGTGAGTCTTTCAGATGATGAAATATATGAACATGTTGAATGTGAATGTGATGATTATATCTACAATGCTGAAGTTGAAATGTTTACTTTTTATCATGGATGCATTGATGAAGAGGAAAATCAGGGTCACTATTCAGATGTGAATGGGCAAGTTGCTGATGTTCATGTTCATACAACGGGGGACAGTTTTGATTGTGATGATAGGGGTGACTGTGAAGCTTCTGATAAGGGGCAATGTTCTGATTTCTTCATGCCTTCTTTTGAGGTATTTCTAGCAGAGTTTAATGATGAAAGTGTCGACCACAATAATGATGGGTATGAGGATGTTTTTGACAATGAGCTCCCTCAGCCTATTGCCCATGGTGATTGTGAGTATGATCAATTTTTAATTGATTATGATTTCTTATATGAGCATGTTTGGCAAAATTTTGCCTCAGGGTCGAAAGGTTTGTATGAATGTGAAAGCCAGTGTTGAACGGAGCAAGTAAAGATGCTTCCTGTGTATGAATGTCAGTATAGTGCAGACTTGGAGCTACAATTTGGCTTAAATGAGTCGGGGCAAATATTTCTTGATGAGACTATTGAACAAATCCTTTTTGAATCCTTTATATTTGATATGCAACTGAATATGTTTTCAAGATTTATGATGCCGACTGCCAAAGGGATTATGAATGTTTTCAATTTTTAGTTCAGTTGGATGAGCATTTAGTTGAACATGACAGTGAGCTGGATATGGTAAAATGCCAAAATGATTATGGATTTCAGTTTGTGTGCAGCTTTTAGATTGATAGAGGTAATATTGACAGGGGCAGGTTCAGTGATGTGATCAGGCATGGCAGTGCCAGGGTTAGTTTGTGGACAGTTTATGGTGGTGCTTTCAAACTTGACCCAATGAAATCAGATGAAAGGATGATATTTGACAGAGGAGGCTTCTAGTTTTTCATTTTTAGGGGCCCCCACCGAATAAAATTGAAAGTGTGAATTTAAATGCAAGGTGGAGCATTGACTCTGCAACCCAATGGATTCAGCACTTGGTCTACATCCCGGAGATAACTGGAATCTCGTCATGCCTGCAAGAGGCATGCTTTCCTGAGAAAGGGCCACTAGTGGCACCCTAAAATTTTGCAAATTTGATGTGCCAATATTCTTTCGACGTGTCGACAAAGGCTTGGTCAACAGGTTGCTCAATCTACCCCGGAGGCCACCTTCGTCAATTAAAAGTTTTCAACTCAGAAATTATCTCGCAAATCCATTTGGTAGGATGTTTTTTGGCACATATGGTTACACGCGTGCTCAATTTCATGCTTCTAGGACAAGTTCTGATCGGCCTTTTAATTGTTTTTTGACTGTGACTGGGTTAAAATTGGCTTTTCGAAAACTTTCAAATATTGCAATTCTGACAGTGACCCAGTTGCCGATTGGGTCTCAAACGTCTCCAGTTCTAATTTCATCAAAATTGAAGACCGTTTGATGCATCTAAATTTCTAATAAAAATCAAATGCCCTAATCCCAAGATGAGTCTACAAGCTAAATATAATGTAATCCTTCTACGTTTCATAAGCTCATCATAATCAACTCACAAACTTGGGTGCTCCATTTTGGCTCTAGTATCTCCATTAAAATATTCCTTACAATGTCTCATAACATACATTCTAAGTTGGTCAACAAGTGTAACTCCCTCTTACAACTCTTCTGTGGCATAAATATTCTTACATTTTTGATGTGGGAGGTCCAACTTCTAGACGCCATAACTTTTGATATAGGACGTTGATTGAGCCCCCCCTTTCTAAATTGTAGATCTCAAAGAGGTCCATGTCACCATAACCCACTTGCTTTGGTTACGACTTGTTTCAACATTTTTTGGGGCCAAAAACAACCTCTATAGCTAAAAAAATGATTTTTTCTATTACGTAGCCTGAACATTGTATTGTTTGTGTTCTTGACATTAGGATGCAAGGTTGAGACACCTTTCCTCATAATTGTAGCCTACAAATATTCTCCACTACATACTTTTTCCCTTATTTCCAAATCAATGTTGTAGCACAAAAATATAGGTAATGTGAAGATAATAGAGATAGATGGAAATTATGTGTAATACTTTGTAGTTTTTTGTTTTGGCTAATATTAGTATTAGAATAATACTTTAAGGATTTTATGATAAAAATGGACCAATTATTAATCTAAATGCTTGATTTATATTATTCATGCTTTAATAAATTAACATCTTAGGTTTGATCTTATTATGTGTTTTGACATAATGTTAATTCAAATTATGGCTTTTGAATAATGTTTATTTAGAACAATAATCTTGGGTAAATGCTTTTAGATTAAAATTTGTGCAGATTAATGTTAATTCGTATTCATGATTTATAACGCCCCAACTAAGCAACCCGAAAACAAACCCATTTTATTTATTTATTTTTATCATAAGCTTTACTACTTGCGACATTGGTAGATTTATCATGGTGTAGACTACATCAATATCATGTGCATAGGCTAGGGAGCATTAATAGGAAGAAACTTCCAATTAAAGGTAGGTTGTCAATTCAATTTTAGACAAGTATATATGGTGCAAATTACTCAAAGTAAGACTGATGGTTCAAGGCTAAACAACCTAATTTCTTAAAGTGTAACAAAGTTTAGCCATTGTATCTTGTGCTTGACATGGTCTAGTCTCTCGGCTCTTGCATGACTCATGTTTTCTAATTTATTTGGTCCTCTAGTTTCAAACTTCACCTATGGAATGTTCCAATGCTCCCTACGGATGTAAATAAACTTAGATTTACTTAGGCTCTCATGTCCAAAATATTTATGATTTTATGTTTGAGACGTCTATTGAACATAAGATCTCGTCCTATCTTATTAGATTGATTTGAAGGTCAAAAATATCAAATCCACTTGGCTCAAGGTGTGGTTATTTTATTGGCCTAAGGTATTTGTATATGTGGTCACGGATGTGCACTTACGTTGTAGAGGAAAGTATTAAACTGTGCCATGTGAGGCCATTGTTGACATAAGTGGCGAATCAATTATATTTGTTTAGTGCTCATGTGTTTTAAATACCACAAAGCATTGAGAGCTTATGTGTCAACTTTTGGTGAGCCTCAACCCATCGACTTAGCTATTACTAGGCCTCGGTGCTCCGTCGTTGTCTCCCTATTCATAGTTGATCATTGTGAAGTTTTAACTTTTGAATCCATCTACTTGGTCCAAGATGCCACTATCTTGAATGACATCAAATAATGCATTTGAACTATTACATTTCCTTGAAATCATGGAACATTTGAAGTCATGTATAAATGAGGAGATCTAACATTATATGAATGAAAAGTGCCCTTAAAATATTATGATATACCTAGTATAAGTAAAATTATTTATAAACTAAATATATGTATAATCATAATCCTCTATAAATTTTTACAATCAGTCTAAAATCTCTCCTTTCATGTAGCATGGGCTTTTTAAAAATTTGATTGTATTTCAGATCAAAAATACTTAAATATGACTATACAAGCATAAAATTTAGGCAATGGTAACAAGATAATAAATAGAACTACAAGAAACAACAAAAATAGATAGCTAACATTTAACAATAAAACTTATTAAACAATATATTATAAAGTTGAGTATTATTATCCTTCTAACAATAGACCTAACATCTTAAACTAGAACCAGGGGAGAGGATAAGGATGAGGAGCGGAGCATAAACAGCTGGATTTAACCGTTGAGGAGCATGTTGAGGCCTGGCCGTGCTCTATAAATACAGTAATATTCCATTGATTTTTTTACTTCATATCATGTTTTGTTTTTAAATTCCTGGTTTATTTCCTTTTGTGTTTTGGTTTTTGATTTGGGACTTTTGGTTTCCGCATTTTGTATTGTGTTTCTATCTTTGGGTTTGGCCTGTATTTTTGTATTGTGTTTCTATCTTTGGGTTTGGACTGTATTTGGCATGGCCGTGCTCTGTCTGTTTACATGCTTTCTGTGAGTAGTGGATTGTAAAGAAATTTGAATTAAAGCGGTGGAATGAAACCAACACACTAATTCCCTCACGCTCTGTCATCCTTATCCTCTCCCTTCGTTTGGGTAGACGAAGAGTGGCAGTCGACTACACTAATGGAGCAGGATGCATCTCACAAGCTGGTAAGTATGATTTTAAATTTTATTGTTTGAATTTTATTTTCTATGCTCTCAATTTTTTTAGATTATTAGATTAACTTTACAAATTTCTGCATAAAATTTCCCCCAATATGCTGATTAGAGTTTTTTGAAGTGTTTTAAAGCTTTTTCATTTTTAATTTAGAAATTTATCCATGCTGAAGTTTCCCCCAATGTGGAGATATGCATTTTCCAGTGTTTTGAATCTTTTTCAATTTCTGCCATTTCAGAAAGAAGACTAAGGATATACTAATTTTTTTAGCTTAGGGTTAAATCTGCCATTTCAAAAAGAACACTAAGGTTATATTAATTTTTCTAGCTTAGGGTTAAATCCTGCCATTTCAGAAAGAAAACTAAGGTTATATTAAATTTTCTGGCCTAGGGTTAAATCTGTCTTGACAACATATCAGCCAGCTTGTTAGTCACCAAAACTTTTCCAAAAAGAGAGCATCCCTATCTGTTATGATGCTCTTTAGGAGTCCAAAATGAACTGGCACATGGTTGAAGAACAACTCAGCCGCATCCCTTCCCTTCAATTTCTTCTTGTATGCAATTAACACACATCTTACAAATAGGTAGTCATTGGAAGACCACCCATAAAATCCATGGAGATGTTCTTGCATGGTCTAGTAGCCACGGGTAGTGGCTGCCAGGCTGGTATTCCAAGTTCCGGTTGCTACATAACTTGCACAAATCTTCTTTGCACACAGGGACAATAAACATAAGGGTGAAGGTTTGAAACTATTTAGATACTCCAAAATGTCCTGCAACTCTCAAGGTATGAGCCTAATTTCCCACTTTGTAGAGGAGCCCATCTTGAAGAAATAATCAAGATTTGGCTCAAAATTAGCCACTTCCCCTATCAGTCTGCTGATATATCTCACTGAATCTTTATCATGCTCATGGTCATCAATAGAAACTTCCTTAGCAAATAGCTCCAACAAAGTAAGGGTACCAACCACTGAAAGAAGTGCTAGTCTTGGTCTTGACAACTGATCATCCACCATGTTAGTCACACCCCACTTGTATTTGATCACCAAATGAAACTGTTGCTTGATGAGATTCTTGGATTTTGTTTGTGCTTGCAAATATTGAAGGTCTTCTCTGTCTTAAATATTGTCATGCCACAATACCAGTCTTTCTGTTTATGGTGCTGCAATTATATTCCAGGGGTGATTCTATCCAAGGACCCTTTATGGCACAGGACTGTTGTTCTTTTTTACAGGAGCTGTATTTTTTAGTTCTGTTCTTTGTTGGGTTGTACTCTGTGTTGTTCTTTGGCTGTCTTGTAGTTGCTCTACTGAGCACTGTCTTCTTCTTGTAATCTTGCTTTCTTCAATATTAAAAAAAAGTATTGGAGTGGTTGTTGATCACTCCAATTTTGGAAAAAGTATTGGAGTGGTTACAATAATAATATACTTTCTTCAAGCATAAAAAAATAAGTATCGTAATTGTGCTATTGTTTCCTTGCCCATGAGATAGTGTTTCCACTTCTTCACTGCAGAGACCAAAGCATACAACTTCTTGTCATATGTAGTTGTACTATAGTTTAGGACAGTGCCTTTGAACAACCCTGAATAATAGCAAACCAGTCTTCTTATTGCAACAAATCACTAGCATCAGTGTCAACCACAAAAGGTTGCTGAAAATTGGGAAAAACAAGTACGGGTGCATGATTGATTTTGTACCTGAGTTCTTCAAATGCACACTGCTGTTCTGTAGTGTAGGGTTGCTTAAAGTTAATATATATCTAATTTTGTACTTGCAGTTTGTTCAGGTATAATTACGTTTAGATAAAATTACATTGTTAAATTTGAGACTATTTTTTTTCCCTTGTAAACTATATCTAGAATTATTTTTACTGAATCTTTTTTCATAATAGGGTAGGGTTTAAATATAATGTCTTTTTGAGTGGGCTGGTGCAGTTGAACCTTCTTGGTGCGGTAGCAGTTTCGATGAGATCACAAAAACAGCTTAGAAATTGATTATAAATATCTAATCTCTATCAAATAAAAAGTTTTATATAGACATTTTAATTGAAATGTTGAACTAACTGTTGTATTTATAAAGTCAGTGGACTATTAATCTTTGTATAAAGTGGACTGTTATAATATTTTCCTACTGTATAAAGTGGACATTTAATGCGGTGGCTAAAATCTTTATTTAGTGAATTAATTTATTATATTATTTTTGTAATGGTTATAAGTAGATAGTTGTATACATTAATCTTTGTATAAAGTGGATGGATCATTATTTTTGATGGATGGATTATTTTATTAAAAAAAAATTAGTTAAATATTTTATTATATTATTTTTGTAATAGTTTTAAGTAGACAGTATTATAAGAAAATTTCATTAGATTATTTTGTTAAAATGAATTATTGATGTTTCGAAATAGATTGCTTCATTAAATTATTTTTGAAGTAGACTATGTTACTATGATATTACAATCTTTGTAACAGTTTGAGTTGATTTTTGTACCACTTTGAGGTGAACTAATAATAATGTATTTTTAGAGTCTGAACGGTATTTTATGAAAGTGTGTAGATTTAAATATTGAAAATTTCTTTTTCTTTTGATATCTTTGAAAGACTTGCTTTATTTTAATTTGTTGAGCTAATCCAATAAGCTTAATTTAATACACACAAAAATTATGTTTTTAAAAATTAATTTAATTTTTACATTTTTAATTTACTTGTAATAAAATTTTTAATTTAAAATTTAGTCACAAAAAAATAGAAGTAAATAGAAGATTAATTTTAATTTTATTAACTATTTATATAGTTTTTATGTAGTGTGGAGGATGGATAGAAGACTAATTTTTAATTTTAATCTACATATTCTTTTTATCCATTTTGATGAAGTGAATTTGTTTACATCCATTTGAAATTATTATGGGTTTTATGTGTTTGAACTATACATCCACTTATTATAGATGAAGTGTGACAATATTAGTAAGTGTGAACATTTTAACATCTATCTTGAGCTATATATGAAGTATATGAACTTTTTTATGGTGTGCATTTCGTATGGTTTGAATAAAAAGGATGTGTGTTGATGAAGTATATATAGTTAACTCTGCCCTTCATTTTGTATACTTTTTGTGTTTGAACCCTCAGCATCCTATGTGAACTTTTTTACATCCATTTGAATGTGTTTATTGGACTATATGCATTGTGCTAAATGTGCTAAATGTGTTATTCTTATGTATGGGTTTTATTTGTTTACATTTTTAAGTGTGAATTTTTAAGCATCCAAATAGAGTTGTTTTGATGGCTATATCTTAGGAAGTATGTGAACTTTTTACCATTTTCCTTTTTACTTATTGTGCTATTTTTAATTGGAACTATGGTTTTTATTTGTTTTTACTATGAAGTGTGATCCACTTCATATTAGTGTATGTGAACTTTTACCATTTTCTTTTTTACTTATTGTGCTATTTTTAATTGGAACTATGGTTTTTATGTGTTTTTACTATGAAGTGTGATCCACTTCATATTAGTGTATGTGTGATTTAAGTGTGGCTATTTATGTGTGTTTTATACTTTTATATATTTTATTTCAATTGGAAGTGTCTTACAATTTCTATGGGTTTCAACTATGAAGTTTCGGTACTTCATATTGGTCCATGTGATTGACGTGTGATTATTTTTTAACCTTATATGATTTATATGTGTCTTGAATACATGGTAGACTTTTTATGGTGTGTATTTTGTATGGTTTGAATGAAGATGAAGTGTGGATGCTCATGTTTCAAACACAAAAAACATATAAAATGAAGGGCAAAGTACATATATACTTCATCTTATCATTTCATAGTGTGTATGTGGACTTGAGTTTGGCTTCAATGTGTGTTGGATATTGTCTAATGTTGACTTCTTATTTTGTTTTAGACTTTGACCTTTATTATGTGTGTGCTTTTGAGTTTGGCCTTCATTTTGTATGTTGAAACTATTTTTATGTTTTAGATGAAGTGTGTTTCTCATATGTGTGTTAAATACATGGTAGACTTTTTATGGTGTATATTTTGTATGGTTTCAATGAAGACAAAGTGTGTTGATGAAGTATATGTACTTTGCCCTTCATTTTTGATGTCTTTTGTGTTCAAACCTTGAGCTTACTATCATTTGGACGTGTGTTTGAACCTTGACATTCATAGTGTGTTTGTGGACGTGAGTTTAGCTTCATTGTGTGTTGGATATTGTCTAACTTTGACTTCTTATTGTAGTATGGACTTTGACCTTTATTATATGTGTGCTTTTTAGTTTGGGGTTCACTTTGTGTGTTGAAACTATTCTTATGCTTTAGATGAAGTGTGTTTCTTTTGTGGACTTGAGTTTAACTTCGTTGTGTGTTGGATATTGTCTAACATTGACTTCTTATTTTAGTATGGACTTTGACCTTTATTATATGTGTGCTTTTGAGTTTGGCATTCACTTTGTGTGTTGAAACTATTCTTATGCTTTAGATGAAGTGTGTTTCTCATATGTGTGTTGAATACATGGTAGATTTTTATGATGTGTATTTTGTATGGTTTGATTGAAGATGAAGTGTGCTAATGAAGTATATGTACTTTGCCCTTCATTTTGTGTGTTTTTTGTGTTTGAACCTTGAGCATCCTATCATTTGAAAGTGTGTTTGAACCTTGACCTTCATAATGTGTATGTGGGCTTGAGTTTGGTTTCATAGTGTGTTGGATGTTGTCTAACTTTGACCTTTATTATGTCTAGTTTTGAGTTTGGCCTTCACTTTGTGTGTTGAAACTATTATTTTATTTTAGATGAAGCGTGTTTCTCATATTTGTGTTGAATACAAGGTAGACTTTTAATGGTGTGTATTTCATATGGTTTGAATAAAGATGAAGTGTGTTGATGTAGTATATGTACATTGCCCTTCATCTTGTATGTCTTTTGTGTTTGAACCTTGAGCATCCTATCATTTGAAAGTGTGTTTGAACCTTGACCTTCATAGTGTGTATGTGGACTTGAGTTTGGCTTCATTGTGTGTTGGATATTGTCTAGCTTTGACTTCTTATTGTGGTTTGGACTTTGACCTTTATTATTTGTGTGCTTTAAAGTTTGGCATTCACTGTGTGTTGAAATTATTAGTATGCTTTAGATGAAGCCTGTTTCTCATATGTGTGTTGAATACATGGTACACTTTTTATGGTGTGTATTTTGTATGGTTTGAATGAAGATGAAGTGTGTTGATGAAGTATATGTACTTTGCCTTTCATTTTGTATGTTTTTTTGTGTTTGAACCTTGATCTTCATGGTGTGTATGTGGACTCGAGTTTGGCTTCATTGTGCATTGGATATTGTCTAGCTTTGACTTCTTAGTGTGGTTTGGATTTTGACCTTTATTATGTGTGTGCTTTTGAGTTTTGCCTTCACTTTGTGTGTTGAAACTATTCTTATGCTTTAGATGAAGCGTGTTTCTCATATGTGTGTTGATTACATGGTAGACTTTTTATGGTGTGTATTTTGTATGGTTTGAATGAAGATGAAGTGTGTTGATTGAAGTATATGTACTTTGCCCTTCATTTTTTATGTTTTATATATTTGCACCTTGAGCATCCTATCATTTGTAAGTGTGTTTGAAACCTTGATTTTCATAGTGTGTATGTGGACTTGAGTTTGGCTTCATTGTGTGTTGGATATTGTCTAGCTTTGACTTCTTATGGTGGTTTGGACTTCGACTTTTGTTATGTGTGTGCTTTTGAGTTTGGCCTTCACTTTGTGTGTTGAAACTATTCTTATGCTTTAGATGACACGTGCTTCTCATATATGTGTTGAATACATGGTAGACTTTTTATGATGTCTATTTTGTATGGTTTGAATGAAGATGAAGTGTGTTGATGAAGTATATGTACTTTTCTTTTCATTTTGTATGTTTTTTGTGTTTGAACCTTGAGCATCCTATCATTTGAAAGTGTGTTTGAACCTTGACCTTCATACTGTGTATGTGGACTTGAATTTGGCTTCATTGTGTGTTGGATATTATCTAACTTTGACCTTTATTATGTGTGTGCTTTTGAGTTTGTCCTTAACTTTGTGTTGAAACTATTCTTATGCTTTAGATGATGTGTGTTTCTCATATGTGTGTTGAATACATGGTAGACTTTTTATGACGTGTATTTTGTATGGTTTGAATGAAGATGGAGTGTGTTGATGAAGTATATGTACTTTGCCCTTCATTTTTTATGTTTTTTATGTTTGAACCTTGAGCATCCTATCATTTGGAGTTATGTTTGAACCTTGACCTTCATAGTGTGTATGTGTACTTGAGTTTGGCTTCATTATGTGTTGGATGTTGTCTAACTTTGACTTATTATGGTTTGGACTTTGACCTTTGTTATGTGTGCTTTTGAGTTTGGCGTTCACTTTGTGTGTTGAAACTATTCTTATGCTTTAGATGAAGTGTGTTTCTCATATGTATGTTGAATACATGGTAGACTTTTTATGATGTGTATTTTGTATGGTTTGAATGAAGATGAAGTGTGTTGATGAAGTGTATATGTACTTTCCCTTCATTTTGTATGGTTTTTGTGTTTGAACCCTGAGCATCTTATCATTTAGAAGTGTGTTTGAACCTTGACCTTCATAGTGTGTATGTGGACTTGAATTTGGCTTCATTGTGTGTTGGATATTATCTAACTTTGACTTCTTATTGTGGTTTGGACTTTGACCTTTACTATGTATGTGCTTTTGAGTTTGGCCTTCACTTTGTGTGTTGAAACTATTCTTGTGCATGTTTAGATGAAGTGTGTTTCTCATATGTTGTGTTGAATACATGGTAGACTTTTTATGGTGTGTATTTTGTATGGTTTGAATGAAGATGAAGTGTGTTGATGAAGTATATGTGTTCTGCCCTTCATTTTGTATGTTTTTTTGTGTTTGAACCCTAAGCATCCTATCATTTGGAAGTGTGTATTTGGTCTTGAGTTTGGCTTCATTACGTGTTGGATGTTGTCTAACTTTGACTTCTTATTGTGGTTTAGAGTTTGGCTTTTATTATGCATGTGCTTTTGAGTTTGGCCTTCACTTTTTGTGTTGAAACTATTCTTATGCTTTAGATGAAGTGTTTTCCTCATATGTGTGTTGAATACATGGTAGACTTTTTATTGTGTGTATTTTGTATGGTTTCAATGAATATGTAGTGTTGATGAAGTATATGTACTATGCCCTTCATTTTGTATGTTTTTTGTGTTTGAACCTTGAGTATCCGACCATTTGGAAGTGTGTTTGAACCTTGACCTTCATAGTGTGTATGTGGACTTGAGTTTGTCTTCATTGTGTGTTGGCTATTGTCTAACTTTGACTTCTTACTATGGTTCAAGGACTTTGACCTTTATTATGTGTGTGATTTTGAGTTTGGTCTTTACTTTGTGTGTTGAAACTATTCTTATGCTTTAGATGAAGTATGTTTCTCATAATTGTGGTTTGGATGAACAACTTTTTATGGGTTGATGGATATTTTTTAGAACTCTAGATTTTATTTCTTATGTTTGAACATTGGGTGTTTTTATATGTTTTCACTTTGGGTGTTTTGATGTGTGTGAGACATTCAATTCACGTTTTTTGGGCTTTGTGGTTTGGACCTTTATTATGTATGCTCTTTTGAGTTTGGCCTTCACTTTGTGTGTTGAAACTATTCTTATGCTTTAGATGAAGTTTGTTTCTCATAATTGTGATTTGGTTGAACAACTTTTTATGAGTTGATGGATTTTTTTTATAACTTTGAATTTTATTTCTTATGTTTGAAGATTAGGTGTTTTAACACGTGTGAGACATTCAATTCGAATTGTATGGACTTTGTGGCTTGGATTGACCTTTATTATGTGTGTGCTTTTGAGTTTGGCCTTCACTTTGTGTTTTGAAGCTATTCTTATGCTTTTAAATGAACTGTGTTTCTCATAATTATGGTTTGGATGAACAACTTTTGATGAATTCATGGAATTTTTTTAAAACATTGAATTTTTTTCTTATGTTTGAACATTGGGTTTTTTATTATGTGTTTTAACTTTGTGTGTTAGACATTCAATTCTAATTGTTTGAAGTGTTGTGTGATTTTACTATGGCATTTATTTATTGTGCTTTTATAGTGGGATCATAAGAATTTAATTTGTATTTTTTTGAATTGAGTATCTTGGCATTCATTATGTGGTTTTATGTTCGGCATTTACTATCTACATCCCTATTAAGGCTTGGATGAATTGCGTTTGTTAACTTTGAAATTCACTATGCTTGTGTGTTTAGAGGCGTAGAGTAGTGCAATTTATATTCTTTGAAGAAGTGTTGTGTGATTTTTTTTAATGATAATGCGCCTGGTAAACTTTTTAAAGTGATTGGTGATGCTGGCGCCACACGCCCTTCGGCTCCACAAATGCTTTTGCTCGGAGCTATGAATAGATGAGGCCACAACACGGGGGACCTCATCCGCTAGCATGACCACTTGTATTAACACTACAAGTTCAAACCCACAAGCTCATTGGCCCAGCGAAGGCATAAAGCCTACGAACTCATTGGCCCAACTGGGGTTTGAACCCTAGTGGCCGTCACTACAACCGAGTGACTTAACCACCGAACCACGCCCTTAAGGCCAAAAGTGTTGTGTGAGTTAAATTTCACATTTAATTTATGTTTTTTGAGTGTGAGGATTATTGGCTCGCTTTTGAAACTTTAAACTTTGAGCTCTTTGTATGTGTAAACTATTTCTTATGCTTTAGACAGAGTATTTAGTGCAAACTTTGTATCTTTTTAGAACTTCTTATGGTTTGGATGAAGTGTAACTAAAATTTTGACATTCATTTTATTTGATTTGATTGCTTTTGAGATAATTTTTTTTGATTTTAATTTAATCTTTGATCTTTGGAATTTAATTTGTGTTTTTTTAAGTGAGAATTTTGGCTTTGAGTAATAGTGCATGTTTTTTTGGCATTTATTTTCAACTTATTGTTGTGGATTGGATGATTTTTTTAAAAACTTTGAATTTTATTTCTTAGATTTGAACATTGGGTGTTTTTATGTGTTTTCACTTTGTGTGTTTTGATGTGTGAGACATTCAATTCAACTATTTTGGAATTTGTAGTTTGGACTAACCTTTATGAGGTGTGCGCTTCTAAGTTTGGCCTTCACTTTGTGTGTTGAAACTATTCTTATGCTTTAGATGAAGTGTGTTTCTCATAATTGTGATTTGGTTGAACAATTTTTTATGAGTTGATGAATTTTTTTTTAAACTTTGAATTTTATTTATTATGTTTTAACATTAGGTGTTTTGACTTGTGTGACGCATTTAATTCGATTTGTTTGGACTTTGTGGTTTGGACTAACCTTTATTATGTGTGTGTTTTTGAGTTTGGCCTTCACATTGTGTTTTGAAACTATTCTTATGCTTTCAGAAGAATTGTGTTTCTCATAATTGTGGTTTGGATGAACAAACTTCTAACAGATTCATGGAATTTTTTTAAAACTTTGAATTTTATTTCTTATGTTTGAACATTGGGTGTTTTTAAATGTGTTTTCACTTTGTGTGTTTTGATGTGTGTGAGACATTCAATTTGAATTGTTTGAAGTGTTGTGTGAATTAACTATGGCATTTACTTTTTGTGCTTTGGTTAGTGGGATGATTGGAATTTAATTTGTATTTTTTTGGTGAGAATTTTGGCATATATTATGTGATTTTAAGTTTGGCATTTACTTTCTACATCCTTAATGAGGCTTGGATGAAGTGTGTTTGTTGAACTTTAAAATTCATTGTGTTTGTGTGTTTAGAGCTGTAGAGTACAATGCAATTTATATTCTTTGAAGTGTTGTGTGAGTTAATTTCACATTTAATTTATGCTTTTTAGAGTGTGAATTTGGTATTTAGTGTAAACTTGGTATATAATTTAATTTATATTCTTTGAAGTGTTGTGTGTGCTATTGAGTTTGGCCTTCACAACTACAAAAACTGTTATAAAACTTCTTACATGGGCAGATGCCCATCAAATATCAATGAAGTAAAGTGTTAGTTATGAGTTCAAAAACCCACTATAGATGGAAATCTTTGCGCCACCCAAAGATTGAATGTTTGCTGTCAATCTAAGGTTTCCCGTCCGTCGGTAGAGTGACACTGGGAGACATTGGTTTCGGCTAGGTTGAGGGACCAATTAACTGATGAATATAATGGCTTAAGATGTCACTTAAGTGACTTGCCACCGTTGATTACAAGTCACCATTCAATTATAAGATAAGTGCAACTCGTCTAGTCAAGGGACATGCTTTGAATGACTTAGACTAGTTTTAGGGTTTAAACCTTCAGCTTAATATTAAACCCTAATCTACCATTGAAGATGACCTTGTTGCAGAGGATAAATAAAGATAGAGACAATCTCTTTGAAGTTGAAACCAAAAAAAACTTTGCTTCAGAGAGAATGAGATATTAGGGTTTTTAACTGTTTTGAAACTTTAGAAGTTTGATCTTCAAGTTTGACAATCTAAACATATCATCAAACACCAATACCTTGAAATTTTCAGTTGGAGAGAATAAAGATATAGAAAAAACACTAATAATAAGTCCATTTTGAAACTTGCTTACAAAAGTTTTAGGGCTAGGACTTAAACAAACACCATATAACTGATAAACCCTAATCCATGAAATGAGCATCTGCTCAACACTTCAAAGTACAATTGTTCAAGCCTTCAACAAGACAAAGTGAAGCAGAGATAACATCTTTGACATTAATGACAAAATGATGCCAACAAACTCCCCTTTGGCATTAATGTCAACAAACAATCTTTGCACTTACCTTTGCAAAAATTACACTTTACAATCTCCCCCTATCTGATATGGTCATCTGTGGTGATTGAACTTGAAACATTGCAGCATATGACTCCATACTGATCCACTAAAACATATTGAAACATATCATCCTAATGAAATCATGATACCATTGCTCTGATGACCTCATAATGCCACTGAGATAAGATGCCATAAGATAAGATAATCTAGCTATACTGATCTTGATCATGTTATACTAACCAAGATCATAATGGTATTATACCAATTATCATAATGCCATCACTCTGAGAACTCTGAGATCATGTACTCTAATATCACAATGGAGATCATAATGACTACTGATCATAATGCCAGGTTCTGCATAATGCCACATGATCTTACTCCCCCTTTGACATCAATGACAAAGGGGCGGGGACCTCCTAATATGGTATACAACAATGCATTACTCAGGACATTGTCACCCCCCTAATTGACCCCGTTATGTTGACTAAGAAAGATGGACAGGAAAATAGTCATACCTGATGCCATACATGACTATCCTATTATCCACATTGCCTTGCTACTGTTGCCATACAATACACTAATGGAAGCACTAATCCAAACACTAAACCAAATACTGATTATTGACCATGCACACTGATAACAATATTGATATGCACCCCTATCACTGTCATTCATCAAACACTGAATAGAAGACTGGCCTAGTATACCGAGAGTGGCATATCAAGATGAACTCAGTTATATGTCAACATGGCAACACTGACATTGAATCAAGATGATGAATATAAAGTAGGTAGTGATCAAACCTTACATAAGACACTGATACAAACGTAAATCCTGTCATCCACAAGATTATGAAAATACTACCTATGACTGTCATACTTACAAATAATGTGTTCCTTTCCTTGAACAGTAATGAACAACACTATTAATGGGCAAATGACATCTTCACCACTCCCCCTTGGACATATCCTACACTATCATGCACATTTCTTGCATTTGCATCAACCTGAAACACTGCATTTTATACATAATAGAATGAACATCGCAATCGTGAACCAATAGTCCTGGAAACCAACTGATGTTACATGGTACATACATTATTGTACCTATAATGACCTAGTTTTAGAGATATAGAATTGAAAACATAAGCCCCTCCTGAAACTAAATTGGATCTCTTGAATTAGGGGATAGAGAAGAGTGATAAAAGACCCAATCTTTGCCTCAAGTTCTCAAAGACATCCATAGTCAAAGGTTTGGTAAATATAACTTCCACTTGGTCTCTAGTGGCAACATAGTCCAATGTGACTTCATTTCCTACCACTTTCTGTCTCAAGAAATTATACTTAATAGCAATATGTTTCTTGATGCCCTTAACTGTAGCAGGAAGATTTGGTGTATTGATGTTGTCCTCTACATATATTTATTGCATGTTTCATACCCTTTCATGGAGTGCAACATCTACATACCCTTGACAAGATAGTGGTTATACAAAGTATGTCATAATTATGAGATCTATGATATTTAAGATTTCATACACCTACCTAAAATGCCCCTGTACTTAGAATTCCATGTGAGTAATGCTAAAAACATCACATTCATTGTTTGTATTGTCTTCCTTTATGTTTCCTTGTTTCCTTGCACGATTCATAGACTGTTTCTCTTGTCATCAAACAATGTCTTTTATCCCAAAGGTTTTTGAAATGTGGCCCATTGTTTATGCATACTTCTTCACTACATGACCCTTGTACTCTTTGTTTGTCCTTGTGACTCTTCCTTATGCTTTGTGTGTAGGTAATAATGGAAAAGTTCAAGGTTACCCTTCTTTCTCCATTATTTCTTTGAAATCTCTTGTGACTGTCTCCTTGTGTGAACTATGTCTCTACCTTCCTATCATATTTCACAACCTTCCTAGCACTGTCCCTTAAGGATACAAGATCATTGCCTTTCAGGACTACAGGATACTAAGAATCTAAAGACTGTCCCCTCCATTGTTAGGGTTGACTGTATCCTCTTAGAACCTCCCTACTGATATGATTGCTAGGAGAGTTGTCTCATTACTTTAGGACTAGCTCACTTTATCTCTGTGACTACTATGTCTAATTTCAAGAGGTGATGTGCATTCCAAATGCAAGATTTAATAAATCTCATAAGATGCTTTGAGAAAATGAAAGAATGACACAACAATTATAGCATTTTACAACCTCATAGTGCAATCACTATGTACTTTCACATCCCATGATCAAAATGTAAGAAACATTTAGAGTTTCAAGCATATAACACTCACCTGTTATATCTCCATAAAAGCTTTCTCCTTGACTGCTATCTAATTTTCCAAATGGGCTGCATTCTTGATTTCTTTTCTGACTATCCCACTTATGTGACAAGGATATCATTCATGTCAGATCATTGTTATTCTAAACTATCATTCATGTCAGATAACTATTAGTCTAAACTATCTCAGACCTATGTCCTATTATTAAGTTGTTGTTCTTTGTTTTAAACTTGTTCCATGCATAAACATTATTGTCATGCCCTTATGACTCCTTGACTCTTTTCATTACACTCTGTACAGTCAAGATCCTTAACATGATCTCTGTCTACTATCTTTTGATCACTCCAACTTTGTATCAGTTCTATCATAGTCTGGTATGTCAAACACTCAATAAACATGTCAATGCTCTGATCTAACTTGTTAGTGCTTAAATTTGCACCTTGTAGTGTGACACTAAATAGAATAGGATGTATAGTAGGATTGTTCTTCAAATTAGGAGGGGAAGCTCCCTCAAACAAAGAAATATTAAAAGACAATTACAATTTAACCTATCTTTTCGTTTCTCAGAGCACGAGCATAAGGCAATTGAAGCTCTTCTGCAATGCTACAAGACTTTTTAGAGTATTGCAAAAGAAATAACTAAACTTTAATGAAACATACTTTCAATTTGTTCAAGTAAATTCAAAGCACAAATAAATTGAAGGAACAATTGGCGATTTTAACACAAAGGAAAAACAAAGCTCTAAAAACAATTGTTTAAGCACAATGTCATAAACAATTCTTCTCAACCTTCAACAACACTAAGAACTTCCATGATAATGATGCATATTCTCATTCTTCAAAGTAATAAAAACACACAACACTATTTGAACAATAATATGCCAGCAAAATAACAGCTTTAGCATTTACCATTAAGAAGCTTAAGTGTGTAGAACACACTTATTTATACCCTAAAAAACAAAGATGCAAGGAAATGAAAGAAAGAGTTAACTAACACTCTCCACCCTAACCCTAATGTTGCATGGGAAGCATGCAAGCTTATTAGTAATTAAAATAATAAAATATCTCTCATGCAATTCAGTTAACTGAACTTGCATGTTATTACACATTGAGTTCCACTTAAAGATATTTTGCATGATTTCCAAAAAAAATCCAAAAATAGATTTATCTTTGAAAAGCAAAGTTAGTTCCCAAAATAGAAATTGCTTTGGAAATCTCTCCAACTGACCAAATTATAAAACTCCTGCAAAGAGTGAAAAATGGCTAAGTTTGAGATGTGAGATTTCTCTCAAATTCATCAACTTTAGCCTCATTTGGTATGGTAATGGATTCAAGGTGAACTATCCTCATCTGCAGGTTGACACTTGTATCATCAACGATCTTCAAAAGATCCACATACTCCTTTTTAGCCTTGTCAAATTTTATTATGATTTTGGCTAAAAGATACATTTTTTCCACGTGAGGATCTCCACAAAACCTCTCCTGAATTAGCTGCAGAAACTCATTCTGCAAGTTATGAACAAGGAAATTTATGCCTTCATCGCTGAAATACCTGTAAGGAATGTGTTGGATAAAATTAATAGCATACTTCTCAATGTTGAGAAGCTTTTCCTTCCACGTAGCCAACTCTGAGGCTATGTCTTTCGAGATGTGAATCAAGAAAGAACACTGGTGTGTCCATCAAAAGACTGTGGAACTATCATCTACTGACACGGGCCTTAAGCCAAGAGCCTGCAATCTCACCAATATCCTATCATAGATAGGCGCCATCTCTGTCATGCACTCCAACATGTTCTAAATCCCAAGTGGAATGTCCTTAGAATTAGACACTGCTGCGGTTAATTTTGCAAGAAAAGTAACACCTTTCACTATAAAATCTTCAATCCAGTCCTTTGTGTGCTTGCCATATACCACCAACTAGCTTAATTGTCTCTGATCATTAGAAGACTACATTACCTGTGGCAACAAAAGTGAAGGTTGCGAAGGTGAATCTAGGAGTTGTGAAATATACTGGTGCAACTGCTTATTTTATGATTTGAGGGCAGCCTTGTCTTCTCCATCTTTCAACACTCTACTCCTGATAGTATCAATGGCTACCTCCAAAATGTTCACAGCAGCTTGTCAAGTGCTTTGGCCTAAGCTAGCCTTGACGATATGAAAATCATCAGGCTCAACATCTAACACCATCTTATCCTGAGGAGGGATAGCAATTTCTACAAACATATCACCTTAAGGAGTTGTCGAGATCCTTGACTTCTTCTTTAGTTTCTTTGTTGAAGGCTCCTTGAATGATTTGGTTAAAGCGCTGAAATCTAACTGCTATGATGGTCTTTTATTCTTTTCACCAATCATTGTGTGAAGCCAAGTAGGAGTAGCCTTTTCAGGCACTCACTTTGGATGGTCCTCTACCTCAACTTTGGGATTGGGTGTGATCTCAACCTCAGGAGGTAGAATATGTGTCTCTACCTCTGGCTCAAACTCTGGCTCTGGCTCTACGCTCTGCTCTACCTCTGGCTCCCTAGCCTCCTTGACTCCTAATGAGTCAAATGGTGTAGAAGTGATATGTATAAGATACTCATGTGGTTTAGGTATCCTTGTGACAATGATGAATCCTCCTCCTCCTCTGAAGATGATGAAGAAGAAGAAGAAGAAGTGGAAGAGGAAGTAGTCATTGAGCTCGGTTCTGCTAGTGATAAAGAGAGTGCATCTATTTGCTGTTGAATTGAATCTCAAGACTGAGTTATGATCTTCTAGATCACCCTCAAGGGCTCTTTCTCAGGAATATTCACTTCCTTATCATTCTTAGTTATTATCTTTGACTTTAGTCGTGTGACTAAGCATGTAGATGAATATGTCAGCTCTACTGTAGAAGTCTTATCCTTGTGGACTTTGGATCTGTTTTCCCTCTGAGAATTAATGAATATCCAACTTTGTTTCACCACTGCTTGAGTTTTGTCGGTGTGTTGCCCCAAGATTTAAAATTGAAAAATTTGAAATTTTTGGTGCATCCTCCTACAAGCCCCTAAACCCGCAAAATCCCAAAAACAATTAAATTTGAAAATGTATAAAACCTGGTGGAAAATCCTTTTATAAACTTGATCCTAACTCCATTTTGTTCAATCCAGCCAGTTTCCATGTCCAAGCATCTCATTATTTGAAAGATTTTGAGGTTTAAATTTTCCCGACTGTAATCCGCAAATGAGGCCAAATTTTGCTTTCTGTATTGCTGGAGATGAAATGGTTTTTATGTTTTGCTCAGAGATGTCGCATCGCCCTACTATTCAAATTTCATCAAAGATGGAGCTATTTAGGGATAGTTATGAAGGTTTTTTGAATTCACCATAAGGCGTGTTTTCCAAGTTAAATCTCATTGAAATTTATTTTCCAAAAGTTTCAAGCTTTCAAGAAAATTAACTTCTACTGAGATATTTTGGAAGTTTATTACAAAAAGTGAAGTTAATGTGTTATCATGAGACCCCATGGCTTAAAGAGTAATTGACTTCATATAGTAGATCCCATCAGTTCCTGAATATTATAAATAATTTACTCTTTGTTGTCAGACATTTGATAAGTTCTAAAACCTCAAACATGCCCAACTCCAAAGTCTCATGGTTCCAAAAAGCATCGAATGCCAGACATTTATTAAAAAAAAAAGTTATGTGAAGTCGGGGAGTCAGGAGTTTTTAGAACTCTCAAACTCTCAACCTCATGGTTCAAAAGTTCATTAAAGTGCTGACTCCCTAACTTTAGGGCTTTCAAAACCTAAATCTTTGCTGATATGGAGACCATTGCAGAATACACACCAAATGGATTCATCATTTTTGAGTGATTCCTCTGTCCTCGCCAAATTAGATATGCATTGAAGCACAATGAAAGGTGTATTCTTGCCAATGATATGCTTTGGTATACATATATGCAAAATGAAGAGACATGCAAAACACATAAACTATTTGACAGAACTTCTCAATGAAATGCTACCTCATGAAATGCAGCAATTGTAGGATTATGTGTGAACAATTTATTGAAATGGCTTTAAAACTATTGCATGAGAAGCGATTGACAGACTGGTGTGCCATGAAATCCTTTAGAAGGCCATTGAACAATTTGAATGAGTGCCTTGAAGAAATTGTGTTCCATGGTCAGAGGAAGTATACAAAATGATTTTGTTGTAAAGGTTGTAGGAAGTTTCAAACAAATGCAATTGGCGGGTGAAAGCCAACAACGTCTTGCCAACATCCTCCATGGCCCATACCATTGTGTGAGTTTTAAATAGGTTATGGATGACCATTAAAGCTCAATGCTGGAGCACAACAACTTTTGGTGGAATGCCACAAAGATTTGTCATATCATAGGATGCAATTCTTGCACAATATGTACATTACAAAGCTTAGCAATGGAAAGCAAAGATCAAAGAGAGGAAACATTGCTATACCCTTTCTTGCAGTGCGAACTGAAGTGGTTTTCAAATGCAGAGATTATCTATGAACATGGGAGGACCTTCACCTCAGTTATTAGAGATAGAGGCTCATTAATTTTGTCTATGCATTCCAAGGATATAGTGTTTGCAAGAAATTCTGTTATTTGGGCACCTCTGTATGAATGAATTGCTAGTGGAGCATCTGGATGTGAAGGACATGATGTTGCTGTTTGTGAGCCCACTAATTGTGTTACTCATGCCATGACAGATGGTCTTTAAGAATGCATGACAGTTTGCCTCAAAGAACACCATCTCATTGAGGAAGCTTCAGAGACTTACAAGTATTGACAACGGGTAATTGCGAGATCAATGCATTGTGGACTCACTAGTGCCATAGCTAGAAGTGTAAAAGAAAGAATACAATGCGGTGATAGTATGGTTTGCATGAAATGGCTTTATTGATAGAACTTTAGAAAATTTCAAGCAAAGTAATTACTACATGCTTCCAACTCGTGCCAAGTTAAAAAGATTTATAATAGGGTATGGATATCCATTAAAGCACAATTGAAAGTGGATTTTCATCAAAATAACAGTTTGGAATGCTCTGGTAGGCATGAATGCAAATAGTGAAAGCATCGTTAGACAAAATGTCTCAATATGATGTAATCTTTGTGTTATTTGTTGGGAGCATTGGATTCCAGTGACTCGAAAAAGCACTGTATTGATCTGAGAAATCAACTTACTGCCATTGGTGCTTCTATTAAAAGTACTAATATAAGGTTTTTGATATACGATCATTTAAATGGCAGAATTTGGAGTGGAGGATTTTATTCTTTGGTGGTCTGGGATGCCCAAGAAAGGGATGTTCTCAAGGTGTTGGGATCAGATGCACAAGCAAAGTCCTTAAATTTAGATCTCTTGCTAGGACAAGGTGCTTTGTTGGAAAGTGAGATAAAGACCAATTTTGGACAAGATTGTGGATTAGATATGCAGATGGAAGGGTCTAGATCATTGACCAGAGTCGAAAGGTGTTGAAAGGATGGTTAGCACATAGTTCAACTGTTCATCAAATGGTTGTAGGTAGTGATCATGCTTTCACTTTGATTGTCCATGGTGGCATTCATGGATGGAATGTGGTGATATTGAGTCCATTTGAAAGCATCCTAAGATCCAAACTGATTGACATGGAACCAACTTAAAAAAGGAATGAACATATAAAGGATTTGACTCACATTCCAAGTGCCAACCAACATTGTGGTTGTTGAGTTGCAAGGTATAGAGATGAGTGACCAATTTGAGGATAGATTCTCATCTTTAACGACTATAGAAAGTTTACCCCAGGAGGTTATGCCAGAATTAGCCCAAGCTAATATGATTATTTGGTTAGAAACTTCATTCCATAATGTTCTAACTTATTTATAAGTCAAACAATTTTGTGCTCGGGAAGATGAAAGACTTTTTGTCTTTTATTTGCAATTATATTTCAAGAAATAGTTACTCGGTGGGAATATGTAAAAAAAAAAGAATTTTATTTGCTATAATTTCCCAAGAGATAGTTATGAAAAATAAAAAGTTTTCTAGGGGAGATATAAATATGCAAATCGTAGACATGTAAAGGAATCTTAATCTTTTTCTGCTATTCGAGAATAGGGGAGCAGCATAGAGTTTTCCTTTTTGCACAATTTTGTTGTACAGGGGTGTGGAGGCTTTGTACCCACATTTTGGCATCAGAGAAATAAAGAAGATATTTCTGATATGTGCATTTGTTGATATTTTCTTTTGATTACAGATGAACTTTCAGCCTTTGTAGTTGCTTTCTAATGCATGTTCAGTTACATCAGATTGTGTTGATGTTTATTTTTACTTATCTATTGAAAGGGGATTTGCTGTTCATTTCTTTTTCCTAGGTATTGTTCATGGGTGTGGGATAGGTGGACTAGGTGTCATTTGTTCGCATTCACTTCTTTCTGAATAATCTTTCACATCTATTTTCTTAGTTAGGAGTAGGTGTTAGTTTACCTTTTCTACTTTCTAGTGAAAAGCATACCTTGTGCTTGCATTCATTGCATATCATAAGAGGGAGCTGTACCTCTAAAATTTAGAGGAGAATTGCCAATTCAATGGTAATTCCTCCAACTATTAGTTACATTTTTGTTCTTCATTTCGGGCATATTGAGTCATTTTCACAACTATCTTGGAAGAACAAATTTGTTAGCCAAAAAAATTTTGGTGACTCTGCTGGGGATTTGAAATTGAAGATTGGTGCTATTGTTTTCCTAGAAGTTTGAAGGTGCCTCCCCAAGGACGGAGGCTAGTGGCTCTATGAAGTGGAAATTACTCAGAAACAGTTTGTTCTAGCAAAAACTCCTGCTGATTTATTTTTCAGATTTGTACAATGGCATTGGTTTCTCCTCAGCCATGGGGAAATCATTTTGGACCTTCTTTTTGTCTCAATTCTCACCGTTGCCTGAAGGATCAAGGAAGCACTTCCCGAAGTTTAGTGGAGAGAATCATCAAGATGCTGAAAATCATATTCTAGCTTTCATCATTGCATGTAGAGTTTTGGGGGTAAGTGAAGATGTTTTTGTTTGGTTATTTATTGAATCTCTTGTTGGGCCTGCAGTAGATTAGTTTCATTATGTAGAAGATAAATGTATTACTGATTGGGACTCTTTGAAGAATAAATTTTTCGGAAGATGTAAGGGTCCTATTGATCAAGTTGCTTTGCTATGTCAATTTCTCAATATTCAAAAGAAAGAAGGTGAATTCATTAGAGATTTCGTCGATAGATTCAATCGGCTACTCAAAAAGATTCTTGCCTCTATTCAACCAAGTGAGCAACTTTAGCTTTGTACTTTTATTTCTTCTTTGCATCCTGATGTTCAATTTGAGTTGAAAAGGAGTAAAGTAAATGGTATTAAAATTGGACAACAAGAGGCTTTGGAAATAGAAGATGATTTGATGTTAAGTGGGTTATGGAAAGCACATTAGGTTGTAAATTATTTGGATAGCAAACCTGTGAAGAAATCTATCATGCACAAACAAAGCTTTCAGCCTGTAGGTTTTCAAAAAGCACAACATCCTTCTACTGAATGTTTTAACCTCACAGTTTTTTATTCAAAGCATTTTTGTAGAAAAGAGGCGAGCAATGTAAATATTAAACCTCATGCTAATAGAAGAATGGAAGCTTTCTATTTCCATTATGAAGAAGGTAATGTTGAAATAGTAAGCTCCCCATGTGATGTAGAAGGTAAAGAATCCTCCCATGGCACAAATTGTAGAGATAGTAGTGCATATGATGTTGTTTGGGCTGCTTTGTCTACTACATAAATGGAATCATTTACTTTTTCCAGCAATGATAGGCAACTTGAGGTTACACGACATAAGGATGAGGTATTGAATACCTTTTCTCCGGAGTACATGCAAGTCGAATATGAAGGCTTCACTTTTTATGAGCAAGATAATACAGAAGTATGGATGCAAGAAGAGGTTAGAGAGGGTTTTACATTTGAAACCTTTCATTTTGAAAATTTGAATGCCAAAATTTTTAAACAAGAGTTGGAAGATGATATTATGAGTAGCCATGATAATTCAGATGAAAGTGATCAAATGCATGAACATACTAAACCTAATATTGTTTATATTCCAAATTGGTGTCTTAATGCATCTGAGGATGAATTCCTATGTGGAATCTTAATGGCTAATTCACAAGTTATAGTTGAAGATGATTTGGTGAGTCATAAAATTGTTGAGTCAAATCTTGCAGAGGAAAATGAGATTGTTTTAGTTGGGGATGATTTTCAGTGACATGAACATACTATTTGTAATTCAGATTTTCAGCCTAACTCACTTCCAATTTTACATGAGGTTGATGATTGGTCTTCCAATGATTTGAATGGTTTTCTTCATACATGGGATATCAGTTTGTCTGATGAGAGGGATGATCATATGTAAGAATGTGTTGGTCCAAGATTTTTAAACAATGCTGCCACTTCTACATATAGCACCAGTGAAAGGTTTTTATCTCATGATTTATGCGTGGGTTGTCCAATTCGAGGTTTGGCTTTTTTTTGTTTGAAAAATCAAGTGCATTCTGATATTACACATGAAGCTATACAGGTAGATGCTGGTAATCATATACTGGGCAATATCAATATGAGTCATGCAATTGAAGGAGTGTACAAGGAAGAGTGGCTTTTTGAGCACCAGGTCATAACCAGAGAATTTTTATATGAAGCCATTCTCATTAGTTTGATCAGGATGGTCACCAGTTGGCAGTTGCTGGTGTGATTGCTCCTCATTCATCCGACATTATTCCGTACAGGTAGCTATTTCTCCTAGCCTATTAATGGATTTGCATGATCATCTTGGCACCATTTGAGGTAGGGCCTCCCTACCATGTACATATTAATTTTTTTTGGTGTGCTAGTAGTTAGTTTCCTTTCTAGTGTTGTCCTATTTTTGGCTTGCTCTGGCTCCTTTTTCCCCTGTGCTCTTTGACTCTATTGCCCCTTGGATTCATGCACTAGTCCACACATTAAGATTCTGGATTCCTTGCTTCGTCCTTTGCAGTCCTCATCCCCAATTAGAGCCTGTTGTTGCCCCAAAATTTGAACTTGAAAAATTTGAAATTTTTGGTGCATCATCCTACAAGCCCCTAAACCCACAAAATCCCAAAAATAATTAAATTTGAAAATCTATAAAACCTGGTGGAAAATCCTTTTATAAGCTTGATCCTAACTCTATTTTTCTCAGTCCAGCCAATTTCCATGTCCAAGCATCTCACTGTTTGAAAGATTTCAAGCTTTAAATTTTCTCGACCACAATCCGCAAATGAGGCCAAATTTTTCTTTTTGTACTACTGGAGATGAAATGGTTTCTAGGTTTTGCTCAGAGATGTCTCATCGCCTTGCTGTCCAAATTTCATCAAAGATGGAGCTATTTTGAGATAGTTATGAAGGTTTTTCATCTTCAGCATAAGGCGTGTTTGCCAAGTTAAATCTTCATTGAAATATATTTTCCAAAGTTTCAAGATTTCAAGAAAATTAACTTCTGCCAAGATATTTTGGAAGTTTATTACAAAAAGTGAAGTTAATATGTTATCATGAGACCCTGTGGCTTAAAGAGTAAGTGACTTCATATAGTGGATCCCATTAGTTCCTGAATATTATAAATAATTTACTCTTTGTTGTCAGACATTTGATAAATTCTAAAACCTCAAACATGCCCGACTCTAAAGTCCCATGGTTCCAAAAAGCATTGAATGCCTGACATTTATTAAAAAAAAGTTATCTGAAGTCAGGGAGTCGTGAGTTTTTAGAACTCCCGAACTCCTGACCTCATGGTTCAAAAGTTCATTAAAGTGCCGACTCCCTGACTTAAGGGTTTTCAAAACCTAAATCTTTGTTGATATGGAGGCCATTGCAGAATACAGACCAAATGGATTCATCATTTTTGAACAAACGTAGTTGTTGAGCACTGTTGCCAGTGATTCCTCTGTCCTCGCCAAATTAGATATGCATCAAAGCATAATGGAAGGTGTATTCTTGCCAATGATATGCTCTGGTATACATATATGCAAAATGAAGAGACATAGGAAAAACACATAAACTGTTTGACATAACTTCTCAATGAAATGCTACCTCATGAAATGCAACAATCGCAAGATTATGTGAACAATTTATTGAAATGGCTTTAAAACTATTGCATTAGAAGTGATTGACAGATTGGTGTGCCAAAGAATCCTTCAAAAGGCCACTGAATAGTTTGAATGAGTGCCTTGAAGAAATTATGTTCCATGGTCAGAGGAAGTATACAAAATTATTTTGTTATAAAAGTTGTAGGAAGTTTCAAACAAATGCAATTGGCGGGTGAAAGCCAACAACGCCTTGCCAGCATCCTCCACGGCCCGTACCATTGTGCGAGTTTAAACAAGTTATGGATGACCATTAAAGATCAACGCCAGAGCACAACTTTTGGTGGAATGCCAAGAAGATTTGTCATATCATACGATGCAATTATTGCACAATATGTACATTACGAAGCCTAACAATGGAAAACAAAGATCACAGAGAGGAGACATTGCTATACCCTTTCTTACAGCGTGAACTGAACTGGTTTTCAAATGCAAAGATTATCTATGAACATGGGAGGACCTTCACCTCAGTTATCAGAGATAGAGGCTCATTAATTTTGTCTATGCATCCCAAGGATATAGTGTTTGCAAGAAATTTTGTTATTTGGGCACCTCTGTATGAATGAATAGCTAGTGGAGCATCTAGATGTGAAGGACATGATATTGATGTTTGTGAGCCCACCAACTGTGTTGCTCGTTCCATGACAACTGATTTTTAAGAATGCATGATAGTTCACCTCAAAGAATGTCGTCTCATTGAGGAAGCTTTAGAGACTTACAAGTATTGACAGTGGGCAATTGCGAGATCAATGCATTGTGGACTCACTCGTGCCATAGCTAGAAGTGTAAAAGAAATAATACAATGTGGTGATAGTATGGTTTGCATGAAATGGATTTATTGATAGAACTTTAGAAACTTTCAAGCAAAGTGTTGATTGTTAGGAACACTAAGAGGGGGGTGAATCAATGTTCTATAAACCTTTTCTTGTACTTTTACTTTTAACCATTTCAAAGGAATAATCAAATAGAGGCAAAATATACAAATGAACAACATCCACAAAAGTATGACACATAACACCAAGATTTTTCGTGGAAAACCCAAAAAGGGAAAAACCACGGAGATGATTAGCTCTCAAATATATATTGCAATCCTTACAAAAATAATATTTAGGCTTGGTCACTCCACGGGCCTAGAACATGTTGGCTCACTGCCATGAAGTACAACTAGATTTAGCAGGCTCATTGCCTCAACCCTAAACCTAGCAAGATTACACTAAGGGTTGTTAAACCCTAAGGGCTATTAAACCCTGTTGAAGGCTCACTGCCTTGATGACAAAATCTTGCTTCCAATCAGATTGCACATGAAAACTGAATACTACTAAAGCATTTGCCACTATGCCAGGGTGCAGTCATTTAGTAACTAAATTCTAAATCCCAAGTCTTCATTGCTACTGATCTTCTAACTCTCCTTTGCTATTCACATCTTCGCATCACACATACCCCACGCACACATTCAATTGAAATTCATTTCTCTTATATATGCATCATGATTTAATCCATAATCAGGTCGGTAACCAAGAAGTAAAATGTGTACATAGAAAGATGTACCTTGTCAGCTTGATCTAATGCACTATGTTGCGTGGACCCAAATCTTTGCCCAAGTGTATTCATATAGGTTGGCTCTAATCACTCAATTACTTGAGTAGATATTTCACACACTATCCTTTCTCTACATCCTAATTTATCTCACCAGTTGGCCTGTTTCTTAAGGGCATGCTTAATAGGTTCATCTACTGACTTACAACTTCTACTGCAGATCACAAAACACTTCCAAAATTGTATCAAGGACTCTTTACTCATTCCCAATCTTACCCTCAGAACTGCAAGACATGATATCATCTTGCGAAGAATTGTGGACCATCAGATATTAGTCTCTGCCTCTGTCAAACCTTGTCAAACACTGTACCGATACTTATCAGCTTGTAGCTAACCTTTCGGTGGACTTCAGATCTCCTAGCTCTGGAATAAGACACTTCATATAAGTGGTTACAACACCTTGAAGCCGCATGACAAAATACTTATCTGTGGAGGAATGCGGACCACTGCACTATACCCTATTCACTATTCCTGATATACCTTTGTTTACATGGACTTAGACATTTCTTCAAGGTGACTTCTGAATACATCAAGTTCTTTGCTACAATGCTGCCTAACTTTACCAAGGAATCCAAGTTGAAATCCTCAGGTGAAACTTGGCACAAATCCATTTCTTTGACTTTGGAGTATTCATGGATAAGTGAGGATTTGGCCTCAATGGTGATTGAAGAGTATTGCATGGTTGTTTGTGGTCTAGAGGTGCTTTCTTCCTTCACTATCCCACTTTGAAAAAGGAAAAATTAGGCCTTTTAAGCTTGATGTCCTTAAAAAAATTAGGTTTTTCTTCTCGCTGTCCAATTCTAGATTTTATAAAAAAAAGTTTTTTGCCCTTGGAAAGTGAAAATATGAGGCTGAATCTTAAAAAATGTGCTGGATTTGAGCTCTATACGGTCAAGAATGATGGAAAATACCATTTCCCAAGGTGGGTATGTGATAGAAATGAGAGAAAATAGACAAACACCTTGAAAATTCTTTTTCTTATGGCTGTAGGTGATGATTTTGGACTGGAACAGTCATAACCAACAAGATAAAAAGCTTCAAATTTCCAAAAATAGCTTCCTAGGTCTGAGCATTGCCCCTCAATCATGAAAATATGCCTTTAGGTGATAAAGCACAAAGGAAATAGTGTCCTAGAGTGATCAATCTGCCTCCAAGATGAAGTGCTTGCCCAAAAAATGCCTCCAACATGCCATAAAAAGCTTGAAACCCTCAACAATGGCTACCAATGTGAAGAGATGGCCTTCTAGTCGGTAGATGTGCCTTTGAATGTAAGAGATATTGTATGGAATGATGTCACAATGTGTCAACTTGGCCTTCTAGGTGAAGCACCTCTCCTCAAAACCCTTTCAATATGCCTTTACAAGCTTCAAAACCTTCATCAATGGAGTCCTCAAGTTGGGTGTTACCTATAAACCTTTCTTGTAGCTTTGGAAATGACAAATAGAATGCATGAATACCTCCTTTATGGAGGGATTCCACCTTCTAGGGTTTCAAATAAGTTTTTCTTCTATTTTTGGCTTGCTTTTATTTGCCCTCCATGCAAGAATCAAAAGTGAAGTGTAAGTGGAAGAAAAACTCTATTTATAACCTCATAATTTCTCTCTACTAGGCGCTCCCCTTTCTCTCTCCTAGGTGCTCCATTTCATGCAATTTTTGGTGCCCAAATTAGAAGTTTTTTATGCCTTTTGAAGAGGGGTGTTTTGAGAAGGAGAAAGGCACTTTTTGCAAGGGAAAAGGTACCAAGGGAAAGTGCCTTTTCCCTTGGTGCGTGTGCCAATGTGGTGTGCACACCTTGGGAAAAGTGTGCTTTCCCCAAGGCATTTTTACCTTAGAAAAATTTTGTTTCTCGACCTTTCTCCGTCATGAAAAAACTTGGATCTCCTTTGTCTTTTTCAATGTCTTTTCCACACCTTTTTCACCTTTGAAAACATTGAATTTTGCCTTAGGAATTTTGATGAAAATCTCTTGGATTGTCAACTTTCTCCACCTTTGAAACCTTGGAACTTGAAGCACCTTTTGGAGCGAAAGTGCTCCAATGCCTTTGAAAGTGTTCTATATCTTGCATGAGGCATATTCAAACTTTGAGACTTCAATCTTGATTTGGAGCACTTTTGAGTCGGAGCACACTTCATCTTGGAGCATTTTGGAGTTGGAGCGCACTTCACCTTGGAGCATTCTTCGTGGACAAAGTGCTTCTTCTTCGTCTTGATCACTTAGATCTCCTATGATCACTCCCCTTTTCTAATTTCTTTCCAAAGTAGCAAGTCTGGCTTCAAAGGTTTCTCTCAACTCCCTCATCTCTCTTGCATGTTTCTCCTTTAACTCACTCACTTCTCTAGCAATTGTATTCCCTTTTGAAGGCATCCTTGTTTCTTTTCACTTCAACTTTTCCCTCTTCTGACCAACTTATGCTCTGATACCAATTTGATGTAGAGCAGGGGTGTATAATGACAAATCAACCTTAAACAACCACTTACAAGTGCATTTGTTCATCAAACTATGGGTTTTCCTTCACAAACCCTTGTTCTTCCTTATAGCCTTTCAAAAAGGTTTTTGGGCATAACTCTCCAACTAGAACTGATCTCCAGGAAAGAAGACTTGTTTCAGATACCCATTTGTCTATTATTAAACATATCTCAAAATTAGGGTAGGGTTCTTTGTATGGAATGCTTCAAATTTTGACTGTCCCTATTCTTGTTTTAGGCCTTTTAGGCCTCTTAGGCTTGACCAATACTTGAATAGTTGTGACAACAAAGCTTCAGGGATTCTTGGTCTTCAATGAGGATTTAATGACATTCAAAACACAAAAATAAAAGGCTTTGTAAGGGCTTCAACACCTATTCAACATAGGAGACACCAACCATGACTGTTCATAGTTTTGCAAAAACTATCAAACTCTATCTTAACAGAACAATCATAAGAATTGACACAAATATTTGATGTTTGGCAAAAAACTCACTTGGAATAAGTCTCAAGAACCTTTACACACCCTTTCTAAACACTTCTCAAACATATGGAGTTCAAACTCAACAAAACCATTCAACAACATGGCCTGTTGTCCACCTTCCAATCTGTTACATGGAGATATCGGACCTAGGGCATCGTCAAAACATGTGCAAACCAAAACCCTGGATCCTACAACTTTGGAATATGAAAATATATACATTGACAGACCATTCCACCAATTTTTATGATTTTTCACTTTGGGAATGGGGAGAAATGCATTATTTTAGTCCATTAGAAACCCTAAACTAGGGTTCAGGATTGTTTTCAGAAAAATGCTTATAACTTTCACAAATATGGATGATAATTGATGAAAACAAAGGAAAACAAAGTAGATTCAGAGCACAAGTTACAGTTGGTTACAGGTCACTCCATTGACTGTACACTCCCTACAAGATGTCTGAAACACTGGAAAACTCAAAAAATTGCAGAAAATTAAGGTTTTTCTCATTAATTTCTCCCAAATCCTTGCAAGCCAAGATACAAATGAGTTTCTAGAGCATATTTATGCCCAATACCCCTATCCTAACTGACTCCAATGATTAACTAATACATTTTTTCAAGTTTTTGCAAAAAATGACCACTTTTGGTTAAAAAGAAAACTTATGCCATTGTCCACCTATGGAGACCAAACTTCACCAAACTTCAAAAATGACTTAAAAATGGTCTAAGTAGACCTTATTTGACCTTGAACAATCCTAGAAAGCCAAAATTGATCACATATCCATGACACATTTGATTGCTCCTAGTGCTCCTACACCAACAACACACTTCATCTTCAGTCAAACCATACAAAATACACACCATAAAAGTCTACCACGTATTCAACACACATATGAGAAACACACTTCATCTAAAGCATAAGAATAGTTTCAACACACAAAGTGAAGGCCAAACTCAAAAGCACACATATAATAAAGGTCAAAGTCCATACTACAATAAGAAGTCAAAGTTAGACAATATCCAACACACAATGAAGCTAAACTCAAGTCCACAAAAGAAACACACTTCATCTAAAGCATAAGAATAGTTTCAACACACAAAGTGAAGGCCAAACTCAAAAGCACACATATAATAAAGTTCAAATTCTATACTACAATAAGAAGTCAAAGTTAGACAATATCCAACACACAATGAAGCTAAACTCAAGTCCACAAACACACTATGAAGGTCAAGGTTCAAACACACTTCCAAATGATAGGAAGCTCAAGGTTCAAACACAAAAGACATACAAAATGAAGGGTAAAGTACATATACTTCATCATCACACTTCATCTTCATTCAAACCATATAAAATACACACCATAAAAAGTACCATGTATTCAACACACATATGAGAAACACACTTCATCTAAAGCATAAGAATAGTTTCAACACACAAAATGAAGGCCAAACTCAAAAGCACATACATAATAAAGGTCAAAGTCTAAACCACAATAAGAAGTCAATGTTAGACAATATCCAACACACATTGAAGCCAAACTCAAGTCCACATACACAATATGAAATGATAGGATGCTCATGTTTCAAACACAAAAAACATATAAAATGAAGGGCAAAGTACATATATACTTCATCAACACAACACACTTCATCTTCATTCAAACCATACAAAATAAACACCATACAAAGTCTACTATGTATTCAAGACACATATAAATCATATAAGGTTAAAAAATAACTTCATAGTTGAAACCGATAGAAATTGTAAGAAGACACTTCCAATTGAAATAAAATATATAAAAGTATAAAACACACATAAATAGCCACACTTCAATCACACATACACTAATATGAAGTGGATCACACTTCATAGTAAAAACACATAAAAACCATAGTTCCAATTAAAAATAGCACAATAAGTAAAAAGGAAAATGGTAAAAAGTTCACATACTTCCTAAGATATAGCCATCAAAACAACTCTATTTGGATTCTTTAAAATTCACACTTAAAAATGTAAACAAATAAAACCCATAAATAAGAAGAACACATTTAGCACATTTAGCACAATGCATATAGTCCAATAAACACATTCAAATGGATGTAAAAAAGTTCACATAGGATTCTCAAGGTTCAAACACAAAAAAATATACAAAATGAAGGGTAGAGTTCACTATATATACTTCATCAACACACATCATTTTCATTCAAACCATACAAAATACACACCATAAAAAAGTTCATATACTTTATATATAACTCAAGATAGATGTTAAAATGTTCACACTTACTAATATTGTTACAATTCATCTATAATAAGTGGATGTATAGTTCAAACACATAAAAACCATAATAATTTCAAATGGATGTAAACAAATTCACTTCATATATATAGCTCAAAATGGATAAAAAGAATATGGAGATTAAAATTAAAAATTAGTCTTCTATCCATCCTCCACACTACATAAAACCTATATAAATAGTTAAAAATAATAATTGTAATAAAATTAAAATTAATCTTCTATTTACTTCTAATTTTTTTCTATTAAATTTTAAATTAAAAAAATTATTGCAAGTATATTAAAACTATAAAATTAAATTAATTTTTAAAAGCATAATTTTTTTGTGTATTAAATTAAGCTTTATTTGATTAGCTCAACAAATTAAAATAAAATAACACTTTCGAAGATATCAAAAGAAAAAGAAAATTTCAATATTTAAATTTACACACTTTCATAAAATACCATTCAAACTCTAAAAATACATTATTATTAGTTCACCTCAAAGTGGTACAAAAATGAATTCAAATTGTTACAAAGATTCTAATAACATAGTAACATAGTTTACTTTAGAAATAATTTAATGAAGCAATCTATTTGGAAACATTAATAATTCATTTTAACAAAATAATCCAATGAAATTTTCTTATAATACTATATACTTAAAACTATTACAAAAATAATATAATAAAATATTTCACTAATTTTTTTTAATAAAATAATCCATCCATAAAAAATACTGATCCATCCACTTTATACAATGATTAATGTATAAAACTATCTACTTATAACCATTAAAAAAATAATAATAAAATAATTCACCAAATAAAGATTTGATCCACTTTATACAATGATTAATAATCCGCATTAAAAGTCACTTTATACAGTAGGAAAATATTATAATAGTCCACTTTATACAAAGATTAATAGTCCACTGAGTTTATAAATACAACAGTTAGTTCAACATTTCAATTAAAATGTCTATATAAAACTTTTTATTTGATAGAGATTAGATATTTCTAATCAATTTCTGAGTTGTTTATATGATCTCATCAAAACTGTTAGGGCACCAAGAGGTTTAACCGCACCAAGCCACTCAAAAAGACATTATCTTTAAACCCTACCCTATTATGAAAAAAGATTTAGTAAAAATAATTCTAGATATACATTACAAGGGAAAAAATAGTCTCAAATTTAACAAGGTAATTTTATCTAAATGTAATTATATTTGAACAAACTGTAAGCACAAAATTAGATATATATTAAATTTAAGCAACCCTACACTACAGAACAACAATGTGCATTTGAAGAACTCAAGTACAAAATCAATCATGCACCTGTACTTGTTTTTCCCAATCTTCAGCAACCTTTTGTGGTTGACACTGATGCTAGTGATAATGCTATAGGAGTTGTTTTGTTGCAATAAGAAGGCTGGTTTTCTATCATTCAGGGTTGTTCGAAGGCACTGTCCTAAACTATAGTACATATAACAAGAAGTTGTATGCTTTGGTCTCTGCAGTGAAGAAGTGGAAACACTATCTCATGGGCAAGGAAACAATAGCACAATTACAATACTTATTTTTTTATGTTTGAAGAAAGTATATTATTATTTTAACCACTCCAATACTTTTTCCAAAATTTGAGTGATCATCAACCACTCCAATACTATTTTTTTTATATTGAAGAAATCAAAATTACAAGAAGAAGACAGTGCTCAGTAGAGAAACTACAAGACAACCAAAGAACTCCATAGAGTACAACCCACCAAAGAACATAACTAAAAAATACAGCTCTTGTAGAAAAGAACAACAGTCCTGTAGCCTAAATAGTCCTGTGCCATAAAGGGTCCTTGGACAGAATCAGCTCATGAATATAATTGTAGCACCATAAAAAGAAAGACTGGTATTGTGGCATGACAATATTTTAGACATAGAAGACCTTCAATATTTGCAAGCATAAACAAAATCCAAGATTCTCATCAAGTGGATGGGATTCCTACAACAGTTTCATTTGGTGATCAAATACAAGTGGGCTGTGACTAACATGGCGGATGATCATTTGTCAAGACCAAGACTAGCACTTCTTTCAGTGGTTGGTTCACTTACTTTGTTGGAGCTATTTGCTAAGGAAATTTCTATTTATGACTATGAGCATGATAAGGATTTAGTGAGATATATCAGTAGACTGATAGGGGAAGTGGCTAATTTTGAGCCAAATCTTGATTTTTTCTTCAAGATGGGCTCCTCTACAAAGTGGGAAAGTTGTACATACCTAAGGAGAAGGTTGTTAGGCTCATACCTTAAGAGTTGCAGGACATTTTGGAGTATCTAAAATAGTTTCAAGCCCTCACCCTTATGTTTATTGTCCCTATGTGCAAAGACGATTTATCAAACTTCATTAGGGGCTGCAAGTTATGTAGCATAAGTAAGCCAAGCAACCAGAACTTGGAATACCAACTTGGCAGCCACTACCCATGGCTACTAGACCAGGCAAGAACATCTCCATGGATTTTATGGGTGGTCTTCCAATGCCCAAGCATGGGTATGACTACCTATTTGTAAGATGTGTGTTAATTTCATACAAGAAGAACTGGAAGGGAAGGAATGCAGTTGAGTTATTCCTCAACCATGTGCCAGTTCATTTTGGACTCCTAAAGAGCATCATAACAGATAGGGATGCTCTCTTTTTGGAAACGTTTTGGTGACTAACAAGCTGGCTGATATGTTGTCAAGATAGATTCAACCCTAAACAAACCTTATTAAACTCATAGAAGTCTTCTTTCTGAAATGGCAAATTTAATCCTAGGCCAGAAAATTTAATATAACCTTAGTTTTCTTTCTGAAATGGCAGGATTTAACCCTAAGTTGGAAAAATTAATATAACCTTAGTGTTCTTTTTGGAATGGAAGATTTAACCCCAAGCTAGAAAAATTAATATAACCTTAGTCTTCTTTCTGAAATGGCAAAAATTGAGAAAGATCCAAAACACTAGAAAATGCATATCTCCACATTGGGGGAAACTTCAGCATGGATAAATTTCTAAATAAAAAATGATAAAGATTTAAAACACTTCAAAAAACTCTAATCAGCATATTGGGGGAAATTTTATGCAGAAATTTGTAAACTAATAATCTAAAAAATTTGAGAGCATAGAAAATAAAATTCAAACAATAAAATTTAAAATCATACTTACCAGCTTGTGAGATGCATCCTACTCCATTAGTCTGGTTTCACTCCACTGCTTTAATTCAAATTTCTATACAATCCACTACTCACAGAAATACAATCCAAACCCAAAGATAGAAACACAATACAAAATGCAGAAACCAAAAGAAATTAAAAGTCTCAAATCAAAAACCAAAACACAAAATGAAAAAATTAGAAATTTAAAAACAAAACATGATAGGAACTGAAAAATCAATGGAATATTACTGTAGTATTAGGTATTTATAGAGCACGGCCAGGCCTCAACATGCTCTTCATGGTCCGTTCCTCAATGGTTAAATCCAAATGTTATGGTCCGCTCCTCAACCACTCATTCCATTGGAGCTCTTTCATCCTTATCTTCTCCCTTCATTCTAGTTGTTTAAGATGTTAGGTCTATTGTTAGAAAGATAATAAGACTCAACCTTATAATATATTGTTTAATAAGTTCTATTGTTATGTTAGCTATCTATTTTTGTTGTTTCTTGTACTTCTACTTATTATCTTTTTTTTGATAGTATAAGGCGGCAAAACCAGGGGCCAAACCCTTACAAAGCAGAACCCAAGAAGGGCAAAAAAGGCTTAGAAGACAAAAAAGAGCCAGGACCACCACAAACAGCTTACATATAGCCGATATACAACAAAAATAAACTATTAGTAAAAAACTAGCTAACAAAAAGCTTAGAAAGAAGACTAGGAGAGGGTGTCTTCCCAGCCTTTGAAAAGAAACTCAAACATTTTTTCAAATTCTTTAGCCCTGTCATCATCAACACCATGAGTGAGAACTTCATGTTCCTGCAACAGTGAGAGATTAGCCATAGCTGGCCTACAGAGCATGCTTGTAATGAATCTGCCAAGAGAAAAGACCCTCTTTTCTAGAAAATCAATTCGCTCCTTCAACTGAGTCAAAACATCAGAATGATTACCTTCCTCATTAACTGCCTCCTCCATACCATCTTCAGCATTGTTGCAATCCTCCTGAATAAAATCAAGATCAGCAGGAACCGCAGTAGGAATAGAGTGAATGTCCTTCCCATTGTTATCATCAGTGTTAGTAGCCTCCATGTGAGTAGTAGTAGCTCCCACATCCATACAGTCACCAATGGGAGCAGAATTATCAAACCCTTTTTTACCTTTAGTATCAAAGGTCTTTGCAAGAATTTCTTGCCCATCAATCTCCTCAACATCACCCGAATCTTCGACAACAACCTCTTGAACATCATCACTTTTGGACTTATCCATGCCCTCTTACAGAAGCTTCAGAATTACTTTCAGAGTAGTCTATTAGCTTCAACTTAGGAGATGATTTGCCAATAATACGACCAGACTGCCTAACAACAACAAATTTACCTTCTAGTTTGACTTTTTTCAAATTTCTTGAGGGTCCCTCCTTGACCAATTCCTATTCATTATGGAGCCCAGAATCCCCAATGTCCTCTTTGAAAAGGTTCCATAGCAGAATCAGAGAGGCATTTTTTAGAATTCAATTTGGATTTAGTAGGAGGGGTTTGCACATTTTTGATAGTAGAAGATTTAGGAGTACCAGTGGAAGGTGCACCTTCGAGAAACAACTTAGGAGTAGTAAGACTAGTTTTCACAGAGGCAGTAGGGGTATCAACAAGAGGTTCAAGACCAGGAGGTTCAAGACTAGAGGGTTGAATAGGAGAAGCAGGGGACATAGCCAAGTGGAACTGGTATAACCTATGGATAAGCCCTTGATGGAGGGGAATAGGCTTTTCATTGGGATTTTTAAGAAAAATCTTCTTAACATGATTAACAGAGCACTCAAGAGATGAAAGCAGAAAGAAAGGAAAACTAATAGTAGCATTCCTTCTAAAGTGGTTTAACAAAGGAAGGTGATAATAATAGAACCTGGAAAAATGACCCTCCAGAGTGAAGTATTTCATCACCATATAGCACATATCTGCCCACGGTTCAGGAAGTTTGGCTCTCTCAAAACCTCCTTGATAGGGCACCAACTCCTCACCTTCACCAAGGAACAATTTCTGGTTCTGGGCATCTAAAACCCTAGACTTCTTTTGAAGTTTTATGCCCTTAGCAGATAAACCCGTAGCCATAGCAATTTCATTCTCTGAAACCTCAAAACTGATATTCCCAATTTGAACCTTATGATTATCCCATGACTGAGAAATTGAATGGACAAATTTTCATCATGTCCATTCAAACATTCAAAGAACGGAGTGATACCACTTTCTTTGCGATAATGCCAAACCAAGGCATTATCCTTAAATTCCCCACAGTTATTAGGTTCGGTTCTAATCCTATCCCCTCCCATAATGAAAAACCAACAAACCCCAAAGAGCTCAGAGAAAGAAGTAGCAGAGGTTTGAAAAACTCTGACCCAAAGGCTCTGAATAATATTGTGAGGAATTCAAGAGACTTCGATCACAAAGCAATGTATAAAAATGACAAAGGCAATAATGTAAATATGAGCAGAATTAGGGCAATCATTACATCAATAACCCAAAGTTTTTATGCAATAATTTCTCATTAACTACTCATCCTTCGCACACATGCTTAGCTATCTGATCCAACTCCAATCATCAGCAAAGTGTCTAATTAGCATGGGCTGAGTTAAAATACAAGCCACGTAGATAAGCCAACTGAAATGATGTGTCATCGTCATAGGGTAACTTGCTCTTTTTGAATGATATCCCCAATATGACGTAGGATATTATGAAAATGGTGCCAACAATGCCAGTTTTAAAACTTCTAACCAAAATTTGCCAAGCCGTCAGCAATAGTATTCCCTTCTCTATAAATATGGGAAAAATAAATAACAGGAATGGCCTATATAAGAGTTTGAATATCAGACACAATGTCCTAAAGTTACCATCCACACTTTGAAGCCTTGGTGACATCATCAATAATGATTTTAGAGTCACCCTAAACATGAAGTTGGCAAATTCCCAGAGAAATAGCCAACTTGAGACCCCATAAAAGAGCTGAGGATTCAACAAAGTTATTGGTCTGGTTCCCAATTCCTCCAGCATAAGCAATAATTAAATATCCTCTATCATTCCTTATAACTCCTCCACTAGCCTTGCCATTTGACTTAGCAGCACCATCAAATCTCAGTTTAAGCCACCCTAGGTCTGGGGGAGTCCAAATAGTATTTAACCTTTTAAGGCATTTGGAATCATCAAATGCAGGAATATGGTTCGTAACCCCCCAGTTTGCAGCCACAAGGACCTCATGTTGGGTAAGAGGTTTATCAGCAGTTTTGATGCTGGAAGTAGAAACATTTTCCAGTAGGGCCTTAGACAAAGAATAGAAAACCTGAGAGGGATTCCTAGTAGTTTCTCTAAAAATTCTATTATTTCTTTCTTTCCAAAGGAACCAAGCAACAAAAGGAATGGTTTGATTCCAAAGTTCCACTAACCAGGGATTGGAAATAGAAGGGATCCAATTATCAATGAGTTCTCTTATTTCATTATTACAAACCCATTGTAAGCCAAAATTCAAAATGACTTTGCTCCAAATATCGGTCACAAATTCACAGTGCAAAATAAGACGAGAGACAGATTCTTCCTCTTTCAAGAACATGACACATCTATTAACCAGTTGAAGACCCCTTCGCTGAAGATTGTCCTAAGTCAAAATCTTGTTATGAACAACTATCCACCAAAAAAAGTTAACCTTAGGAAGGAGTTTATGATTCCAAACTTTCCTCCAAATGTCATCCATAAGATCCTTCTCAAACAACAAATGGTAAGCCAATTTAATAGAGAAAAACCCTTTTTTATCAGCAAACCAAAAAAGTTGATCATTTCTAGGAAACAGAGGGATCTAGGTATTAAGAAGCATTTTCTGTATTGTATTAGCACTTTGATAAAGATTGGGATAATTAGCATAGCATTCCAGTAGATTTTTGCATTTTCTAACACCATGGTCTTGAAAAATATAATGGCTAACTTTAGTGCCAAAAAATTATTTAGCAAGAGCAACAATAGCTTCATTTCCCATTTGATTAGAGAGAGTTCCATCCCCCAACCAAGGATCTTCCCAAAAATTGATGAGAGATCCATCACCAAGCTTCCATTGCATTCCCTTCTTAACAAGACTTCTTGATTTAATCATTTTGTTCCAGATAACAGATCCTTGAGGAAGACCCTCCTGAGTGAGAAAAAGAATTATGTCAGAGTCTTAAATAATTAGCCTTTATAATACCTCCCCAGTCAGTATCCATGTTTATGAAGTTCCAAATAATCTTAGACAAAAGAGCCTTATTCATTTTTTGAATGGTTCTGATGTTGAGCTCACCATGAGATTTAGGAAGATAGACTTTATCCCATTTAACTAGAGAAATTCACTTCTTCTCCTTCGTAGCAATCCACAAGAAGGTTCTCTAAATTTGTTCTAGTTTGTCAGCAAGATATCTAGGCATTTTGAATAAAGATAAAAAGTAAGTAGGTATACCCTGAAGAGAGCCCTTAGAAGTTGCAATTTACCAGCACTGCTTAAAAGTTTACCTTTCCAGCCCAGTAATTTATTTTGAGTTCTTTCAATAATGTTATGCCAAAAACCAAGAGTAACTTCCTTAGTAATTAAAGGGAGACCAAGGTAGACAAAGGGTAGGTCAGCAGCCGCACATCCAAGGATATTATTAATTTTCCTTTGAAGATCCTTTGGAGTAAATAAATAAGAAGACATTATTTTTTTGAAAATTATTATGCTAACCAGAAGCCAAGGCATAATCATTGAGAAGAGATTTCCATCTAGAAGATTCTAATACAGAGGAAATGCCAAAAAGAATGGTATCATCCACAAACTGTTGAATGGGCATCAGAGAGAGAGAGAAGAAGTTGGTTTAATCCCAATTAAATCTCTTGAGGTAATCTTGTTGAGGATTGATGCTTCAGAAACCATAATAAAAAGATAGGGGGACAAGGGATCTCCCTGTCTTCTTTAGAAATCAGTGAAGGAATGTTGTTCAAAAGCTAATTGACAATCTAGGAATTATCAACACTCATACCCTTTTTAGACAACAGGTTATGAAAGAAGCTGATAACATGATCTCTAATCTCCTCATCCTCAGTAATCATTATACCATCGTCCAATCTCACTTTGGAAATAGAGTTAGATTTTCTATGCTTAAGAGCAAAAACATGAAAGAAGCTGACAACATGATCTCCAATCTCCTCATCCTCAATAATCATTCTACCATCCTCCAATCTCACTTTGGAAATAGAGTTAGATTTTCTATGCTTAAGAGCAGAAACATAAAAGAAAGTTGTATTACGATCACTTTCCTTAAGCCTTTGCACTATGGATTTTTGTTTCCAGAATAACTCTTCTTTTTTCATTAAATTCTTCCAATATCTAATAAGATCATTCTCTAATTGCATAGAAGTATCAGAAGAATCTCCTTGAGTAATCTTGTATTAAATATCTTCTAGCTTTTTAGACAAGAATTTTTCTGGGAAAAGACATTACCAAAACTATATTTATTCCAACCATAAACTTCTCTCTTGACATGCATCAACCTTTTAAAGAGTCTAAACATGGGAGTACCTAAAACTGGAAGTTGCCATCAATTAGAAAGAAGATTTCTGAAATCATGATGTTTAATCCACATAGCCTCAAATCTAAAGGGAAATGGGCCTTTCCTCTTCTGATTGTCCCAGTCTAGAATGATGGGATTATGATCAGAAACAGTCCTAGGCAAAGAAACTAGTTTAAGGGAACTAATATTAGGCCAATTATTAGAAATAAGAAATCTGTCCAACTTCACTTGAATCAAATGGTCCCCTTTCCTCCTATTGGTCCAGATAAAATTTTGATTCATGAAATCAATGTCAAAGAGCTCGAAAGAATTTATAAAATCAGCAAAGTCTAACATACTATTAGAGTAGTCTAAAATTCTCCCAGACTTTTCAGAAGGATATAGGGGGTATTAAAATCCCCCACCAACATCCAATAAGAAATAGGATGAGAATCAAGTTGCTTAGCCAAGTCCTCCCAAAGATTCTTCCTTAGCACCCTAGAGTTAGGGGCATAAACATTAACTAGACTCCATCTAAAGGACAACAAAGAAAAATCAATCACCAAACAGTGTTTGTTCAAAAAAGAAAGTTTACCGCGGATTTTGGAAGCATTCCACATAGTCACAATTCCCCTAGAGGCACCAACAACAGGACTTATGTTGAAGGAAGCATTAGGCCAGATCCTATCAGCAATCGATTTAAAATTCTCTTTAGGCATTTTAACTTCCTGAAGTAAAAGAATATCCACCTTGTGATAAAAAATATAGTTTTTGACCTCAAATTGTTTTGAGGGGTTATTAAGGCCCCTCATATTCCATGAAATAATTTTCATTTATATATCTTTCTGGAGTTATCCAGTGTCTTTTGCTTACCACTGGCAATCTCCCTAGCTACTTCTCTTTGTCTAGTTTCTCTCAATGAAGGTCTACCCTTCCCAGGATCCAAACCCACATCAACAGTCTTTTTTGATTTACAAATTTTTTTCTTCTAAGATGTCCATTCCTCATGGTCACTTAAGGAAGCAGTAGCTGCTCCAGGAGAAGCAAGAAGTAGACTAGTTTGTTGTCTTAGAGAAGGAGGAAATAAGCCTCCTTTGAGAGAAACCAAAATGAGATTCCCTGGGGAAGAGAAAGACACTTCTTGGGCTACTAAATGAATATTAACATTTGATTGCACTTTAGCTCCTTGAATAGAATCAATCTTACTAGACTGGTGCACATGAACTTGAGTCACTGGGTTGTAAAGAGAGGAACATTTATCTAAATTCTCCTTCTCTTTGAAACATCCCATCTAGGTTTCCTTAACTTTGTCAACTTCAACTTGAACCTCTTCAAAATTACCAATCTCTAACTAGGTTTCCTTATCTTGATTCAGAATCTCACCAACTTCCAAAATTGGTTGTGAAACCTCATGAGTATGGAAGATCTGTTCCTCAAAAACCCTAACCGGCTTGGAAAAGTGTGAAGCATCAAACACAGTTTCTTCCTGAGCATTCTCCTTACTAGAATGAGTAGATACATTAGCCATGGCATCCTCCTTATTCTTAAACTAGGTTTCCTTAACTTGATTCAGAATCTCACCATCTACCAAGTTTGGTTGTGAAACCTTATGAAGAATAAGATTATATTCCTCAACATCCCTAACCGGCTTGGAAACCTGTGAATCATCAGAAGCCGGTTCTGCATGATCGTTCTCCTTACTAGAATGAATAGCACTGGTATCCCCCTTATTCATGTCATCCACATCATTATTAGTATTTTCCTCAGCTTTCTTGAACTTACAATGCGAAATGAGATGTCCTTTCTTCTTACATTTCTGACAGTAGGTCGTGGAATTCTCATAAGTGATGGACTGCCTCCAGACTCCATATTTAGAGCTAATGTCAATGAACATGGGCAAAGTCTTGTTGATTTCCACATTCACACAGAATCTTGCATAAACAAAGTGAGATTTGGTGCGTGTGGAGTTATCTAGGGTAACAAAATGACCAAAAGTATTAGCAATGGAACTAAAAATAGTTTCATCCCAATATTCTAAGGGAAATCTAGGCAAATGAACCCATACCAAGGTAGTTTTATGAAGATTAGCGCCAGGGTCAAACCTTGGTTTCTAACAACCCAATGAAAGTGAATGAGTACCATAAAGCCATGGTCCTCTAGATAAAATAGCTAACATGTCTTCTTTGCTGGTGAAGCCAAGTAGGAATACCCCTCGCGCCATACCCATGACAGTCACACTACCTTTAACATGCCAACGATTGGAGACCCATTTATGAACCATCTCAATGTTGGGTCGGAGAGAGAAAAATTTGCCAACTAGAGCAAGATCCATAGAAGCGATAATCATATCCATCAGATTGTCAGGAACAATGAGGGAAGACCCTTCAACTATCTCCTTTTGGTGACAGACCACTGTCTATTCATTATGAAGAGAGTCCATTTGTCTTGTTAGAACTTCTTTCCAATTTGCAGGCCTGGTAGAGTCTGAAATAGGCAAGGGACTAGAGGAACTGCCAGCTGCAATACCCTCCATCCCCAACCAGCACACAGAAAGCAGACAAACAAAACCCTAGAAAACCTAAAAACCTAAAAACCCTTCAAATGTTCCATGATTTCAAGGAAATGTAACAACAAATAGATTTTTTGATGTCATTCAAGATAGTGGCATTTTAGACCAAGTAGGTAGATTCAAAAGTTAAAACTTCACAATGATCAACTATGAAGAGGGAGATAACGACGGAGCACTAAGGCCTAGTAATAGTTGAGTCGATGGGCTGAGGCTCACCAAAAGTTGACACATAAGCTCTCAATGCTTTGTGGTATTTAAAACACATAAGCACTAAACAAATATAATTGACTCGCCACTTATGTCAACAATGGCCTCACATGGCATAGTTTAATACTTTCCTCTACAATGTAAGTGCACATTTGTGACCACATATACAAATACCTTAGGCTAATAAAATAACCACACCTTGAGCCAAGTGGATTTGATATTTTTGACCTTGAAATCAATCTAATAAGATAGGACAAGATTTGATGTTCAATAGACGTCTCAAACATAAAATCATAAATATTTTGCACATGAGAGCTTGAGTAAATCTAAGTTTATCTACATCCTTAAGGAGCAATGGAGCATTCCATAGGTGAAGTTTGAAACTAGAGGACCAAATAAATTAAAAAAACATGAGTCATGCAAGAGCCAAGATACTTGACCATGTCAAGCACAAGATACAATGGCTAATGTTTGTTACACTTTAAGGAATTGGGTTGTTTAGCCTTGAACCATCAATCTTACATTGAGTAATTTGCACCATAGATACTTGTCTAAAATTGAATTGACAACCTACCTTTAATTGGAAGTTTCTCCCTATTAATGCTCGCTGACCTATGCACATGATATTGATGTAGTCTACACCATGATAAATCTGCCAATGTCTTAAGTAGTAAAACTTATGATAAAAATAAATAAATAAAATGGGTTTGTTTTCGGGTTGCTTAGTTGGGGCGTTATAAATCATGAATATGAATCAACATTAATAAGCACAAATTTTAATCTAAAAGCATTTATTGAAGATTATTGTTCTAAATAAATGTTATTCAAAAGCCATAATTTGAATTAACATTATGCCAAAACACATAATAAGATCAAATCTAAGATGTTAATTTATTAAAGCATGAATAATATAAATCAAGCGTTTAGATTAATAATTGGTCCATTTTTATCCTCAAATCCTTAAAGTATTATTCTAATACTAATATTAGCCAAAACAAAAAACTACAAAGTATTACAGATAATTTCCATCTATCTCTATTATCTTCACATTAGCTATATTTTTGTGCTACAACATTGATTTGGAAATAAGGAGAAAACTATGTAGCGGATAATATTTGTAGGCTACAATTATAAGGAAAGGTGTCTCAACCTTGCATCCTAATGTCAAGAACACAAGCAATATAGTTTTTAGGCTACATAATAGAAAAAATCATTTTTTTAGCTATAGACGTTTTTGGCCCCAAAAAATGTTGAAACAAGTCGTGACCAAAGCAAGTGGGTTATGGTGACATGGACCTCTTTGAAATCTACAATTTAAGAAGGGGGACTCAATCAAATTCCTATATCAAAAGTTATGGCCTCTAGAAGTTGGACCTCCCACATAAAAAATGTAAGAATATTTATGACACAAAAGAATTGTAAGAGGGAGTTACACTTGTTGACCAACTTAGAACGTATGTTTTTTATTATACAATTCGGCAAAAACTAGGGGCCAAATCCTTACATTAAGACAAAAAGAGACCCTAGAGGCTCAAGCACAAAAAGAGCCTCAAAACCACTACAGCATAACCCACATAAACAACATAAACAACATAAACAACCTATAGACAACAGATAGAAAGTAGCAGATGATAGACAACATAAAAAGAAACAGAACTAAGGAGAAACATTCTCCCATCCTTTACCTAGAAATTCAACAAATTCATCTAGGTTTTTTGAATTTCTCCTCCTTATCATCATCAGCATGAGTCCCAAGATCCTGCAGCAGAGAGAGGTTAAGCAATGCCGTACGACAAAGCATACTACTTATGAGCTCTCCCATAGAAGAAACCTTCAGCTCCAGCTCCTTCACACGACCCCTCAGGACAACAATATCATGCCTGCGGTCATCCGCTTCCTCAATCTCATCACCAACCTCCTCCACGAAAATCCTCTCCCCTTCACTAGCATTGTCCTCAGGATCACCGTCAGAACCTCCCAAATCATCAATCTGTTTCCCTTCATTCTTACATGCTTACTCTTCAGAGATCTCTTGAACCTCAAGGTCTTTAGAATTCATTTGATCATCACCTTGTGTGGAGGTATCAGAAGCACTTTTAGAGTATTCAATCAGTTTACCTTTCAGCGCAGGCTTACCAGCTATCCTACTTGATCTCCTAACTCTAAAAGAGAAACCCTCCTTTTCTTTTATAGATAGATTAGCTTTATTTTTATTGCCAGGTCCTACAAGGTCATTGCTCAAATTTTTAGGGGTCCCCACAATATCCTCCTCCAACTCCCTGATTTTCCTCTTCTTGCTTTTCACACTCCCTTTAGAAGTAGGAGTATGAGTAACTTTTACCATGGTGGTCTCCTCAGTGGACAGAGAAAAAGAAACCCCTTTCATTTTATGAGAAGCAGGGGAAGGGCAAGGTTCTTCATAAATGACAATATCATCAGGGTTGACAGAAACCTCACCACTATGAGTCTGGATAGGCTTAGGTAGCTCCAAAGCAAGATGAAAATTGTATAAATAGAGGATAAGACCTTGGTGCAAAGGGACGAGCTTTTTGGAAGGTTTTTTATCCATCTTAGCTTTAGCCCTAAACACTGAGTGTTCAAGAGATGACAATAAATAGAAAGGGAAACTGATATGAGCATTGCGCCTAAAATGATTAAGCAAAGGGAGGTGGTAATTATAAAACCTGGTAAACTGACCCTCCAAAGTGAAGTATTTCATGAGGAGGAAGCACATTTCATCCCATAGCTCTGGTAACTTGGCCCATTCAAACCCTCCCTGGTAGGGAACAAGTTCTTCTCCTTCCCCCAAAAACAACTTCTGGTTTGAATGGTCCACCACTTTCGCTTTCCTTTGCAACTTAGTCCCCTTCGTAGAAAGACTAGTCGTCATGTCAATTACTTGCTCAGAGATCTTGAACCCAATTCTCCCAACAGTAACTCTACAATTTTGCCAGGACTAGGCAAATTGCATAGACAAATTCTCATCAAATCCATTAAGGCCTTCTAGAAAAGGGCTAATTCCACCTTCCTTGCAGTAATGCCAGACCACAACATTATCCCTGAATTTGCAGCAGGAAATTGGCTTCATTCAAATCCCGTCTCCTCCTATTTTCATCTTACTCATAAAAATAGAGAACACACAAAGCCAGGAATTCATAGAGTAATTGTGAAAGGTAATCGTAAAAACTTGAGAAGGAATAATGATAATGAGACTGCATGGATTATCATTAATCAGGAACACCTTCCTAAAAACCAATTGAAGCCTGCCCTTCCCATGCTTGAGCATAATAATCATAAATTCCCTATGATTACCAAATAAGCAACTCACCTTAACACAAGTGATTAATAATGCTGAAATGACATTGAACAAAGAAGTACAAAATAGCCTGTACTTTGAGATACACATTAGCAACGCCCAAAAAAGCTGACAGAACAAGCTGTCTCCCTTTACATGATGAGTCATTCTTGACAAGTCAACTCTTTTTTAATCAATTCCCTTACCTCTATAGGAATGTTATTAATTTGGCGCCAACATCGCCAATTTGAAAATTGCTAGCCATAATCAGCCAGGGCATCAGTAACCTCATTCCCCTCTCTCTATATATGTGAGATTTCCACTCTAGAGATCCTCTGTACAAGGATTTGGATATCAATTATAATGTCTTTGAGTTTCCACCCATAAGTCGACACTTTTGTAACTACATCAATAATCAGTTTAGAATCCACCTGAATATGCAATTGTGGAATATCAAGTGAAATAGCCAATTTCACCCCCCATAAAAGAGCAGAGGCTTCAACATAATTATTGCTTTGAAAACCTATCCCACCAACATAGGTAGCAATCAGCCTCCCTTTGTCATCCCTGATAATCCCACCACCACTAGCCTTACCATCAGACTTAGAGGCTCCATCAAAGTTAAGTTTGAACCAATGGGGACTCAGGGGAATCCATCTGGTATTTAATCTCTGCAGTTGTTTGGAGTTATCATATATCAGGATTTGGTTTAAAATTCTCCAATTGATCACAATTTGTATTTCCTCTTGAGTAAGTGGTTTGTCAGCAGTTTTGATATGGGAGTTAATCACACTTTCCATGAGGATCTTGGAAAAAGATTGGAAGACTTGAGAGGAATCCTTGATAGCTTCCCTAAATATTCTGTTATTCCGTTCCTTCCATAATGTCCAACCAAGACAAGGAAGAGTTTAGTTCCAAAGCTCTACAAGCCAAGGATGAGAGAAGGTGGGGCACCAATTAGTAATGACTTCCCTAATATCAGGATTACAAACCCATTGAATGCCGAAGTTCCTTAGAAAAGTACTCCAAATTTCCTTGGCAAAGTCACAGTGAAGAATTAAATGAGACAATTTCCTCTTTCTCCAGGCATAGGAAACACCTATTCACTAGAGTGAAACCTCTCCTCTGGAAATTGTCTTGAGTTAAAATTTTGTTATGAACAGTAGCCCACCAAAACATATTGATTTTAGGAATAAGCTTATGATTCCAGACTTTCCTCCAAAGCTCATTTTTATGAACATCAGGGATCAACAGATGGTAAGTAGAGTTAACAGAAAACTGACCTTTCTTATCAGGCCACCAATACAACTCATCTTCCCTGGGAAAGAGGGGAATTCTGACACCCAACAACATTTATTGAATAGAACTCATCCTAGGGATAAACTCAAGGCGTTGAGCACAACAATCAAGAAGATTTTTCCAGAGTCTGATACCATTGTCACTATGAATATAATGACAAACTTTGGTCCCAAAAAACTATTTTGCAATACCAACAACAATCCCATAATCTCCCTAAGCATCAAGGGCCTTATCATCAACCCAAATGTCCTCCCAGAAGTTGATAGAATTACCATTCCCCAGTTTCCATCTAAGCCCTTGTTTAAGTAAGCTTCTTGACTTCAGCATTTTATTCCAAATAATAGAGCCCTGAGGAAGCCCCTCCTGATGAAGGAAACTAAGATTGTTAGTTCCATGTAAATACTTAGCTTGCATGATGGCCACCCACTCTTTATGACTATGGATCAAATTCCAGTTAATTTTGGAAAGGAGGGCTTTTTTCATATTCCTTACAGATCTAATATTAAGACCACCATGAGATTTGGGAAGATAGACTTTCTCCCAGCTAACCAAAGACATTCTCTTTTTATCTTCCACACCTGTCCATAGGAAATTTCTTTGGATTTGCTCCAATTTGTCAGTAATAAGCCTATGCATTTTAAAAAGAGATAGGAAATAAGTAGGAATGCCTTGAAGAGAAGCTCGCAAAAGCTATAATTTACCAGCACTACTCAGGAGCTTTCCCTTCTAGCCAATCAACTTCTTTTGAGTTCGTTCCAAAATTCCATTCCAAAATCCTTGAGAAACTTCTTTAAGAGTGAGAGGGAGGCCAAGATAAATAGTAGGAAGATCAGCCTCAGCACAACCAATGATATTAATAATTTTTTCTCTGGAGACATTGCAATGCATATTTTAATGGAGATAGTGGAGCAAAAATGGAGCACCCAAGTTCATGAGTTGATTATGATGAGCTTATGACACGTAGAATGATTATATTATATTTATCTTGTGTACTCATCTTGGGATTAGGGCATTTGATTTTTATTATAAATTTAGATGTCATATTTTAGGTGGTTTTATCACATGCTTTTCTAATTACCATTTGATGGTTTTATGTATTGCTTCTCCTATTTATTGAGTGCTTGAGATGGAGGCGTCATGGTGAGTTTTGTAGGTATTGTTATGTTGTAAGAGTTACTCAAGATCTCTTGTTGTTGATACTCTTGTAGAGGCTTAGAATCTACAAGTGTATTGTAACCATTTATTACTAAATAATACATTGAGATGCTTTAGAGTGTGGTTTTTTTCTCTCAAAAGAGTTTTCCCACATAAATCACTTTGTTATGGTATTTTGTTTTTGTGTTTATTTCCTTATATCTATATTATTAATTTATTTTTTGCATATACCTCCACTCATAGATAAGTGTAGGAAGAATATTCCACACCTTTTCTTCCTTTCATTTGGTATCAGAGCTTGATCATGTTATATTTTAGGTATTAGGGACAATGGTTTTTTAACTAATCTTATATTGAGTGATCTTGAATAGAAGGATATATTTTTGTATAAAAAATGGAAAGCACATCAATGATAGAGAAGGAGAAGTTCACAACACTAAATTTGAGATTTTTAAGTTCAAGATGGATGATATGCTTGTAGATAGAGACCTATGGTTTGCCATATCTAGGTCCAAACACATTGCAATGAATTAAGTTGACTGGAACATACTAGATAGAAAAGCAGAGGCTCTCATTAGGATCTATTTGGTAGACTTTGTGTTGTTAAATATACATGAAGAAGCAACTACAACAACTCTTTGAAAGATGTTGAGAGAGATTTATCAAGCTAAATCCCTATTGTATATAATTTTCCTAAGAAAGAATTTGTATACTCTTACGATGGAGGATGGTGTTTTTGTGGCTAAGTACCTAAACATGCTCAATATGATTGTGACCAAGTTGCAATTTATTAGAGCGAAGATGGAGGAGGAGGAACATTGCATGATGCATTTATATTATTTACTAAACTTGTGGGTTATATAGGGTAATGTAGTTTTTGTTGTATGCTTAACCTAAGTTTTGTTTGAGGTTTGGACTACTCTCCTATTACAATCTAGACAAGACTAAACAAGAATTATTTATTTGTTTTATTAATCTTTTGCTTTATTAATACAAAACTAAATAAATATTGACTAGAATATTGGTTCCTTCCTACTTAAACTATGTTAAGAGAAAGAGAGTGAGTTGGATGAATAAAAATGAGAATAACTAGAATCTAAAGGATAGAATTGAAAACTAGAGTCCACAATGTAACATGCCACTTGATCTACCAACTAAGATTTACCATGTTTAACTCAAAAGTAAAAAGATCGAGATACTGACAAAGAAAACAATAAAATTTCTCCTCAAATTCATTTGATAAGATGCACATTTGAAACATATTTCAAAATCCCATTGAATAATCAAATACATTTCATCAGTAAAGGAATTAAATATTCCTCATTACAATTTTCCAAAGAAAGTTACATACAAGCTTTAAAGAGCTAATTGAAATTAGAGATACAAAATGATTCTGATGTCTATCTTCAAATCCCGGCTGCCAAATGCATTCTGGGAAGCATCACTCAAGCACTTTTCCACCAACCACAGACTAATTGTGGTCCCCTGCACATTTACCATACTGGTAAACAACCCTACCCTTCGATGAAGGGATTGGTATGGTAACCTCAAAGAATAACCTATATTGAGATGATGTTGTGTCCTACATAACTACTACTATCATACATTGTGGCTACAACCCCAAGCATTCATATTTCCCTTCCTAGTATGTAAACCTGGATCACAGTGAACTGATAATGTAAATGATGGTTGTTTACACTACTTTGGCCAAAGTTTCATCACCCCTAACTTGGAATGGATGTCACACACTCACCCATCATTCAAGATCGATTTGCAAAGACATTTGGGTTATTCCCTCCTAGGATCAACATATCCCAGGCATAACCCCACTAACAATTCTAGGTTATCCCCTCCTTATGGATCAAAAAATCCCAGGCATAACATTACTCATCCATTATAGGTTTACCAATCTCAGATTAACCTATTCCCAACTTTTACTATGACACATGTGTCGAAGTAATACGGTTTTACTATTCTTTCACATTTTACAAATAACTATTCATACTCAATCTAATAATTACTCATAAAATCCACTATTGACATAATCTCTACTATGGAGATTAGTATCACACTCAACACATAATATATTTCTCATACTAGATATATATATATATATATATATATATATATATATATATATATATATATATATATATATATATATATATATATATATATATATATATATATATATATATATATATATATATATATATACTTTTATACAAACAAGTAAACACTCAAATTGATCTAAACAAACCATTCATTCCTCAATAAGAAACAAACACATATAGCCTTTAAATAGAAAAACATAATGGATAAGAATTCCACATGCCTGTGATATTAGCTTCAATGGATCAATGAAATTTCTTGCTCAAGATCCTTCCAACAAACTAAATCTCCCTTCCAAGTAAATCAAGTCTCTTTCTAATCCTCTATGCTTCCTCTCACAATCCACAATAAAATAACAAAAATCTCACCACACTTAACTCAGAAATGCAATAGCAAAATAAGAAAGCTCTTGGCTAGAAAAATTGTGTGGAATAGAATGAGAGAGCTCCCCTTTTTATACAAGATAACCAAGAGAACTTAGGCTACAAACTAGCTTGTAAAATTGTCACAACTCCCCCTTCATCAAAATAGATTTAGAGGTGGCAAAAGGAAATCAAAGAAAGATGACACATAAGAGGACACACAGGAAACAACTCAGCCAAAATAAAGAAAACAAACTTCTAAAAGATTAAAAACTCTTCATAAAGCTGACACAAAATCAACCATGTTTCCTATTTACTAGCAAAGCTAGTTACAAAGAATAAGTCATTGTAGCAAAGTTGGTTAAAAAGAATAAGTCAGTGTATACGTCAAAAACTAAATGCAAACTCCTTTAAAAACAAATAATTGTTTTCAAATTTATTCCACACCTATGACAATGTCAAAATGTTGTCAAGAGTTTGTCTTTGAATACATTTTGAAATGATAACAATGCTCAAAGACTTAGTCCATATGTAACCAAAGAGTCATAGTTTTATAAACTATGAAATGATAATAGATATTATAAGATATGCGCTTCATGGTAGCACTTCAAAAGGCATATAAAAGGCTTTAGTAAATATGTTTGTTAAGATATAACTTTAAATCCAACACATAAGTGCTTAAACCCAGCGCTATGGTTAATATACATACCTCCAATTTATGGCTGCGTGCCTTTTATGGCATCGCCATAACCTTTATGTTATATATATATATCGATAATAAAATTCAAATATTTTCATTTCACCATATATATATTTGAATTTTATTATCGATAAGATATGTTTTAAAAAGTATATATATATACTTTTTAAAACATATCTTATCGATAATAAAATTCAAATATTTTCATTTCACCATATATATATTTGAATTTTATTATCGTTAAGATATGTTTTAAAAAGTATATATATATATATATACTTTTTAAAACATATCTTATTGATAATAAAATTCAAATATTTTTATTTCACAAAACACATAATAATTACGTAAATATAATTATATGATTAATGATAAATAACATATTACATACATACATACATACATACATACATACATACATAAACCACATACAAATTATTTCTCACAATTCCATTGATGACATAAATCCACATAACACAAATGACATTAAAATCCACATGGTCCAATCCGATATCCTCATAGGCCTGTGAGCAATACACTCATGAGTGTGCGTAGGTATGGCTACCTACGTACACTCATGCTTGTATCATCTCCTATGTATGAACATATAGTGGACTTGTTATAACCATACCATAATAAAACCTTGTGTATGTGACTATAAACTTATCAATAAGACTTAAATCAACATGTAGGTTAAATCACATTATTCATCCAAACATCCATAAACCCATATCCACATAAGCACGCTATATACCATAGGTTAGTTACCTTTACCCACACTGATTGACCTAACCTAGACCAGTAGGATAGTGATGTGTGTGTTTGCTTAGTTTAGGCTTTTTCCAACATTTACCAAACCAAGTCCTTCTCTTGAGTGATACTTCCCCTCCTTTCTAGAGGAGCAACATATTCCTGCATTCACTTGGATCACCACAACAGTAGTTAGTCATTCACAAAATAATCATTTGCTTCATATATTTCATAGTAATAATAACTTTTAATACAAGACATCTCATTATTCTATTTCAAAACATATTTCATTCAAGGTTCACAATACACATTAATGTAAATATTCATAATCATTCAAATATTCAAACAAATTAACCACTCTAGGTAAATAGTAAATGGATAGAAACACACGCGGTGTAACACACAATGTAGAAGAGCAAATCAAAACAAACCTAGTAGATGATCTATATAGTTCATTATCTGGAACATTAGCACAACATGATATTGTCCCATCTATGTGCTACTACCATTTATGCACACTATTGTCCCCTCCATGTGTTGTTATCATATACATGTGTTATTGCCTTGAAAGTCAACAAGAATAAACTATATGTACTAATGTTTAGACTTTATGTACATAGGAACACAACAACAAGAAATAGAAAATACTAGGAGCTTCCAAAAATAACCAAAACTAAGAGAAATGATTTAAATAGTGATTTTAAGTTGAAATGAAGTAAAAAACCTAAAGGATGAGAAAGAGAAAAACCTTCATATGTGATATTTTCAAAAACCTATAGCTCTGACAAGGAAGGTCTTGAAATTAAGGAACACTAAGAGGGGGGGTGAATCAGTGTTCTGTAAAACTTATAACTTCGTTCCTTTATTAATTTATTACATACATCCAAAAGAAATAAGCATGAACACAAGAACAGAAACAACAAGATCACAACACATGAACACTAGGATTTTTATGTGGAAACCTAGTTAAGGGAAAAACCACGGTGGGGGGTTAACCCACGAGAATTTATACTTTGTTAAAAGTATTACAAATGGGGAAGGCACATGCCTTTGGGCACACTGCCTAGAGCTCACTACTCAAAGGAGGCTCACTACCTACAAAATTAATTACAAGAGTTCACTAAATTAATTGAACTGAAGAATAGAATCTAACAATGCAAGATTGCAGTTCTGGTTTAGCTCAATACACTAAATTTACACACTTCATCTCTCTCTTCCCTGCTTCACTATTCTGCCATGATCCGGAGCTTAGATCTCTTTAGTTTGCACCTGATATTGTTCTACTTCACACCTCACCAATCATAGTCACATCTTCACTCACCAAAATGCTCGAATCCATTGATCATATATATCCGCTACATGAAATTGCATCAACTGTAGTCGGCCTTAAGAAAAGCTTAGAGACTTTTTAAGAACACTATTCTATCGGCTGAATCCATGCAAAAACACCAATGCGGACCAGAAATTATGTATCCAGGTCACCTCACATGTCAGCCAATACCACTGGATCTCATAAATTACTTGACCAATCACTTCTCTTCATCCGCACAAGGATCAAACACCTAGTCGGCCTGTTCTTCACTGGACTGAATTGACTAACCAAAACCTAATACTCAGATGCTCGTAACTTACAATCCCTTCATCATCGGAGGCTAAAATCTTAGATTTAGGTATCCCTAACATACCTTAACATTCCCTCAGATCTTCAGCACAATATGATTTCCTGTGGAGAAATGAGGACCAAAATGTTGAACCCTGTCATATGCCCTATTCCTGTCTATCTGGACTTAGACAAATCTGCAATCTGACTTCTGGTATGATCCACTGATGAAATGTGGATATGTAAGATAGATTTAGTTGCCATCAATGACAACACCTGACATGCCTAACAGTGTCTCTTGCCAACAATCTCCCCCTTTGGCATTGACGACAACACTTAGTGAAAAATGATTGTGTTAGAATAGCTCCCCCTTACTATATACACTAGTGATTTCCAATGCTCCCCCTTAGATTAATTCTTCATTTTTCACTACTTTTCCTCTCCCCCTTTGACATCAATGGAAAAGGCTGAATTCGCATATCAAAATTCATGCAAAAAATTTATGTACATGGGGCAAAACTCTAAGTATATACTTTTCCATATGAGCACACAGTCCTTAAGCCTTGTTCTTCAGCAAAAAGATTTCACCAAAAATATTTTTCAATCATGTCAATTCATTGTCCCAGTTCTTCTTAGTGCTTCCCAAAATGGATATTAGCCCACTGATCAAAAATATCTATGATTCTGCCTTTTGAAGATCAGAAGGATCACTAGTAGTAGCAACAACTTGGGATTCTGCCAATATATCATACATAGTCTCTAACTTAGGGGAAATCAGTTCCTGGAGCTCATCCATTTTGCCCAAAACTTTAACTTTTTCCTTCTCCAAATCATCCAATTCATTCCACAAACTCACTACATGGCATTCTTTGATTGTTACAGACTCAGTTAAAGGACTATAGGACTAAGAAATGTTAGATAGTTTGAGCTCTAAGTCCTTAATATTTTTCTCAATATCTTCAACAACTTTAGACTGATTTAGACAAAAATTATAAATCTTTGCACCTTCAGAGAGAGAATTTTGAATACTCTTTACACTGGTATCAAGTACTAATCTGTCATAGCTAATTATTTTTCTTATTTCAACAAATCTCTTCTCATTATATTCATTTTTGACTTTAACTTTTGCTGACTTCTCTAAGGTTTCAAAATGAGTACTTACAGAGTTTATCAGACTCTTCAACTAAACAGAAGGAGAGTCGGATGAATCCTTTTGAAAGGTTGGCATAATCTTTTCCAGAATTCTGGAGGCAAGACCAAGCAACTCACTGTCCTCAATGTGAGTTTTTAGAATCTCCTCTCTTGCTTTTGCTTGTGTCACAGAGGCTAACTTCATCTTTTGTAGAGGGGAAAGAGTGTCATAATTGAGAGGTCCTTGAATCAGCTCCGGTTCATCAAACTCAAGCTTGTCTTTCTCAAGTAATTTCTTCACTGCATCTGTAGTGTCTCTTGCCAAAAATGCATCTCCATCTTTCAGATCCTTGCCAGTACTTTCATCTTGCTTTTGCTCTGTAATATTCTCTATTGTTTCTCCTTGTTCATTCTTGTCCTTAACCTCTTTTGCTTCTTTCTCTTTTTTCTTCATAGAGTCATCTTCACCAGGAGAATCTACTTCTATATTCATCTTTGTATATTCTCTAGTAGATTGGTCCAGAGGAATTTGAGTGTCCTTTGCACCATCAAAATTAACTTCCTCCACCATCTCTTCATCTCCTTTATTTAGCATTTCATCTTTCAGAGCAAAGATGTCAGCTTGTTGTTCACTTTCTTTCAACTCCTCAACATTTGGAATGAAGGAATCATTTTCATTATCAGTTTCTTCTTCAATAGTGGGAAGATTATGCCTTTTTAATGCATTCAAAAGAATCTCCTGAGTATCTTCAACTATCTTATCAATCTCTCCCAGCATGACCATATTCATTCTGATCTTACTCTTGAAGTCCTCTTTCACTTCTTTGAATATTAGATTCTTTTGATCTGGAGTAATTTGAGGACACAATTTTATTAGCACATGCTCTCAGAGCTCAAAGTCTTTAGCTTTTGCATTCTCTTTTCTTACTTCTAGAATTTTTTGCAAGGCTTTCTAGAATTTTAGAAGTTATTTCAAATAAAGTCTTGTTATAGATATTTAGGTATTTGACTGTTGCTTCCTCCAAAACTCTCTTATCAGCATCACTGTAGTGATCATAAAATTTAGTCATTAGCTTCAAGTTTCCATCTACAGTAACTAACTTAATGATGTCATCCACAGAAAGAGTAGACTTCTCAACATAGGCCTTTGTCTTATGCCTTTTACTTGACTTTATGCTTCTGGAGGGCTTCTCCTTAGACACTTTAGCAGCTTTGGTACCCGAGGCCTTCAACTCCTTAACCTCATCATCTGAGTCAGTTTCTTCTTCATCCACTTTCTCCAAATTGACATATGTTTTTTTTCCTTTACCTTTGTCCTTTTTCCTTCCTTACCAGTAGGTTTTTCTGTAGTAGGAGAAGGTGACACACCGGGGGTTGAACTAGAACTCCTAGTAGTCCTTGCTTTAGAAGTGGATTCCACCGGAACACTTCTCTGTTCTCTGTCATGTTTCTCCTTTTCAACTTTCTCTATCCTTTCCCTATTTTGTCTCATAACTTCTTTTGTTATGCTAATGCTTCCTACATACATTTCAACTTGTCTTTGAATATTTCTTTTAGATCCAAGTTTTTGGAGCTCAACATGTAGTTTCAAACTGAGTTCACCATATGTCCCAAATCTTTCAACTGTGGTGTCCTTTGGTTTACTTAGAAGGTGTTGAACATACATATCCAATACTTGCTCATCAACTTCATACCCCATGGGCATGATCCACAGTTCTTGGTTCAACTGCTTCCATTAAACACTGATCTATATCCACCATAAAACAGACTGTATCCTTGTATTTTTCAACCATAGATGTAGGGATTCTTTCCATTGATTGCATCATGTTCTGAAAATTCTTGAAATATCCCCAAAGAGTAGTCCTTTGGGCATTGGAGTCACCAATCTTGTTCAAGTGCTCTCTTATTTGTATGGAAACAGTCTTATCACTAGTCTAACACATGCTTTTCTTGCCGGGTAACTCATTCATGAAATATAAGAACAAACATAATACCAATTTACCATACTTGAATGTATTCTTCTTGTCCTTTTTGATCTTGTTCAGGTTTTCCATCAGCTAGTTCTTTTTCTCCATGGGATTAGGGTTAGCTGCTGAATTCTCATGTCGCACTTCGAATCTTTGAAATCTCATCTCAAGCACCCTTCTTATTTTCTTCAAATGCAAAGTGATTCAAATGATAAATGAATGACTTTTTATGCTCCGTAAAACCTAATTCACCATTGTAATAAATTCTATGCCCTAATACATCTAGTTACATTGTTTTTGCATATAGTCAATCTTCAATTGCTCCATAATCAATCGCATTAGCTTCTTCTCTTCTAGAATTTGCTTCAACAGATCTACAATAGGCTTCTTTATCTTCATTCATCATGCTAGATTCAGGCACCCACTTACTAGCAGGGGGAATGAGATTTTCAATATAGCTCCCCCTGAGCCAGAGCTCCTGTTTCAATTCCCAGACGAATTATCCACACCGAATTCTGGTGCAGACCCATTGTCAACGTTCACTTCACCTTTCTTCACCCATATTTTGTTCATTTCATTCTGGATCTCATTGACATCAACTTTTCCCTTGCCTTTGTCCAAATTCTACTCTATTCTTCCTTTACCTTCCTAAGAGTTCTCATTTTTGCTTCTGCAAAATTTAGCAATGTGTCTGGATTTACTGCAATTAAAACATACAATCTTATTTTTCTGACAATTACATGTTGGAGCAGGTTTAGATCTGCATTGCATTGCAATATGCCCAAAATTATTGCAAGTAAAACATCTTCCATTGAACACTTGTTTGTTCTTACGAGGATTCCTTGATCCACTTCTGCATTCCTCAGCCTTATGACCTATCTTTTTGTGTAAAGCGTCACAAATCATGTAAAAGCATTTAAACCAACTCAAAAATAAATGAAGTATATAATTCACTTAGATACATCATCGCAATAACCAAAAATAGAAAAGAAGTAAATAATCCACTTAGATACAACTTTCAAAGATAAAAGATGCAATTAATCCGCTTAATCACAAAATCTCAAGAAAAGATAATCTCATAAATATGAATCTCAATGTCAATAAATCTTACATATTCATGTGCTAAATCCAAGTAATAAGCACTATGAAATAATATACATCAATCCTTTGGCAACATGCCATAATGCATCCAAATAGTTACAATAACAAGTAGATCAATAATTAACAAATCAACACACTCTCTAGCTGCATGAACTAAGTGGTCCACCACCTGCAAACTGAGAGATGGGAACATGGCTCAGGTGCTTTTCCACCCTACCATGAAGTATTTACACTACCCTGGATCTCTTCTTGAAATGAAGGAAACCCAGCCTTGCACAAAATGTCTAGCTACCTGGTAACAACTGCAGGAGGGAAAACCTAATGCAATTTTGATATCTAAATGTGCAATTCTATGTAATGAAAAGTAAATTGTCTCACTGATGTAGAGTGCATAGTGGAAGCATACAATTGATCAACAAACTTGATCGATGAGAGAGTGACCTATGTCTTGGTGACCTACTCTTGTCGGCCAAACATACCCTGTCAGCCGCCTTACAACTTCTCTACTCGATCTCCAACTCTCCCTAACAACTCGACTTCACCTTGTCTTTGGAGAGACTTCTTCCATTGGCGACGTCTTCTGGCCTCCTACCGATACCCCGATGGTGGTTAGCTTTACACTGGCTTTAACCGTGGTGGTTAGTCGTGACCTTGTCGACTAGACTTAACTCATCAACGAACCCTTGAGAACATAGGCCGATGTGCCAATACAACCCATCATCGGTGAGACTCCAAACATCGACGAAGCCTCAAGTCCTTTCACCAATATACCGATGCGTTACATTGTATCAACTTTGTATATGCTTGGCATGACTTGCTATTATCGATGGATTAAAGTTTCTTCACCGTTACAACCGGTCACCGTTTGTATCCGATGAAAGATACATTCTCAACATGCTTTTGCGATATGCATACACAATATACATTCAGTGCAACGATGTGAACTTACGCCAGTATATGTTTCTTCGGTGAGGCTTAATCCATCCTTCACCGATACACCACTCTATCGGTCTAACGCCTTGATCGGTATAACTTCCATAAGTTTCCCTGAGAGCTATGTTATGCCGATGATGACTTTGGTTACTCTGCAACCCACACAGACACCAAACCAATATACAGACACAAACTAAATAGAACAGAAGGGTTCTATAATCCTCTGCAAACACCTATTCACCCATCAATTTGGCCACTCTACTAACTGTTCAATACTCTTCCTATCGTTTCAATGACTAGTCACATAGAGATGCCTAGTCAACTCATACCCAAACTCCTTGGATCCCTGGGTGTTGACCCAAAACAATAGAAAACACAAAATCTACACTGTATTCCTTCATCATACTGAACATGAGAATCCTGATTTCAGTGGACAGAGGAGATATAGTCCATTTATTCACAAAACCCTAGTTTCTAGGTTTTCAGACCAGTCTCTGCAAAAAGGAACAAATTCTTACTGACTATGACACTTCAAGACACCAGACTACTTCTAAATGAAAGCTACTTCAATACATGAACACTTCCAGTCAGTTTCAGACAATCAACAATCCATATAGACCGTACAGAATGACTATTACAGGGAAATACTCATAAAGAACAATGTTTTAACACACCCAAAAATCTAGATCTTCATTCATTCATTCCCTCATCCTGCCATTACATCCAACTCCTCACCTATACAAGGCTTGAGAGATCAATTAACATTCCTCCCAACCATACAAACTACTTTGAAAGACAGCCGTTGGATTTCTCCTCTCACAAGAAAACTGCATGTTTTCCTTGTGTTATTACATCAAACCAAAACATGGTCTACATAGATCTAGTGACCAAATTGACAAAAAAACTTATTACAAACATGGTGGGGCTTAAAAAGCCTTATTGAAAACAAAAACAAAACATGACTCCTGCACCATAGAGAAGGTGCTCCTGCACCACTCACAACAGGATGTGGCAGAGATATCAATAAATAATTTTTTCTAGACAATAAACATCTATTTCAATGTCATTCCGATTAGATCTAATCATTTCAAGTAAAATTGGTCAATTCCTAAAAAGTGGAAAAACCATCTCTGATATACCTACATTCGACATCTCCATCCCAAAATTAACCCAACAAAATCCTATAAAAAAACTACTTCTTTCCCCAAGAAGCAAGAAAATGAAATAAAGAATCGTAAATTCAAGTTTTTTAATAAATCAAATCAATCCCTTTTCCCAATCAACAAGTAAGGAAAAACACACTTTCAGCAATAAACCATCCTTTGGTCATACTTTCAAAATCATAAAGTCATTAATTAAATATAGTTTATGAATCTTGCATTTCAGTCACAATACCTTTAATAATAATAATTCTAAGATAATAATCTGTCTTACTATCATACTTGTGACAGGATCTACTCTATTTTATCCAATTAGTTTATATAAATATTTATTCTCAATCAAATACCCTCCTGTCATTCCAGTGACAGGAGCTATGATAGAATAAGTAAAACAAATAAAACACAGAACTGGTAATGTCCTACTTGTCATCCAAGATAATGGCTCAAGAGAACATGAATCTATACAATAGTAACTTATTTCCAGATTGTTCTAACTCTCTATTATTCTAATGTCAGGAAACTAAGTTGTTTAAACATGCAGTTTATGTATATAAATCTTTCTTAAAGCTTCAGGAACTATGGCACAATCTAATAAATGATATAAAGAACTATGTTGAGATCTAATTTTTGTCATTTGAATGGTTTGTACTGTCTCTGTTTATATTGTTTTACAAGTTTCTATGCACAACTATAAGAATAATTAAGTCCAGTTACAAGCACAATGTAATTCAACTATAGGAAAATAATGGTTTTATACATTTCAAGAGGTTTTGTTCATGCAAGAAGTTGATTAGCTACTCTATCATTGTTTTCAGCCAAATAAGAAAAGAATACAAACATACTAATATAGCGACAGGAAACTATTATCATAGATCTAGGGTTTTATTTATAGTTTTCATAAGCCAAGATTCCAAACATGAGAATTACATTCACTTATGTGTAGTAAGGAAGAAATTGCTAGATCTCAGGTAAGCAGAGTTTAAAACATAGAAGTGATTTTTGTGTTCTAATCTGTCAATTAGCATAGTAGAATAACATGCTATAGGAAATTCAATGACCACAAGGATTGGGTCGGCTAGAATAGGGGTCAACGGCCTACATACCATTAGGTGGCCAGCTTAACATAGGTGGCTAGAAGGTAGGAAGTGGCCAGCCAAAGAATAAGTGACCAAACTATGAGAGACGACCATAAATAAGGGTGATTTCAGCAAAACATGGGTCAATTAGGGTGGAGTAGCTAGTTTTAAAGCAACGACCATATAGAAGGATGGTGGCCAGGAAAGATAGAAACTCAGATTTGTAGAAGACAAATGCCAAGCAGGAAGATGACCCAACAAGATCAGAAACGTCCAAATAAGGTAGTTGCTCAACCAATATTTAGAGAAAAACCATATTTTTACAGTCATTGCCATATATTTAAATGCAATTAAAATTGAAGAAAAACCTGGAAGTTTGATTTGGAGGAAGCAGAATTGCAGAAGAACTTCTCTTTCTTTTCCTTAACACAAACTTCCAATTTGCCTTCCTGTCGCCGATGAAACTATTCTCTTTGCCAAACGTGGTTGTTCATACCAAAGAACGATCCCCTCTTTTACTAAATTTCTCTCTTATTTTCAGCGATATAGAATTTTAGGTTTTAAAACTGAAGTTTGAAATTCAATTTGCATCCATTCTCCACCAATCAAAAGTCTCAATAATCTATTTACAATAATTAATTTCTAATTTTATTCATCTTACTGTCAAATAAATGATAGTAATAATTCTTTTAATTCTTTATTCATTTCTAAACATAATAATGCCATTTTAATATTATTTTACTATTTTAATTTAAACAACCCTTTTAAATAATCACAAAGAGAAATGCATTACAAATTTCACAATTATAATTAATTTAATCTATTTATTTTTTTTAAAGACATATTGTCTTCCAAACATCCATAATAACAATATTTTATTATTTATTTAACTACACACAATACATCATTGAATATATTTTGAAAAGATATTAAGTCAAAGTAATCACATCATGCATTTGAAACAATTAAAAATAACACATTAATGCAATCAAAGCCATTCAATAATGCATATGCAACTATGTGATGTGTGTGATTGTATCAGGGTAATTCATCCAACAGTTCTTGCCAACTAGAACATTTCTACCTCAGCCATGCTCTCATCTTCGACGAGTACCTGCATCCAATTGCACTCATCTCAACAGCAATAGGTTAGTGTCTTAAAAACATAGCTAAAGCAATTCATTGCATCAATATTCAATATTTAAACAATTTCCCATTTTTAATCAATATAACTCATAATATTTACCTCCACATATGCAAAATTACTTAAAGTAAAGTCAATCAAAATAATTGTTCACTAAACTAGATTAATCATATTGTTCATAAAAGTGAGATGTGACATCCTTCCCTAGTTGGAAGAGACATCATCTCGATGTCTTATTAAACATCAAAACAATAAAGTGTCCATCAAGCACCAATAAAGTATCAGGTGTCATAAAACAATAACATCAACTCAAAGTATCTCAAACAATAATCAAACTTAAGTATCATAATCTATGCATGAATAAGAAATCTAAGCTATATCCTCAAATGAGGAAAAGATCTATCAATCTCCTCTACATCCTCCCATGTGGCACTATCCTTAGAATACTAATCCCATTAGACCTTATACTGTACCACATCTCTGCTACGCAACTTAATATTGCACTTCCCTAGAATGTGAGTGGGCTCCACCAGCACCACTCCCGGATCCTGAACATGTAAGGCATGCCAATCAAGAATATGTGACGCATCAGGATAATAAGGCTTAATTAAGTAAAGACACATGAAAAACATTATGGATTTTGGCAAGTACAGGTGGGAGAGAAAGTCTATAAGCTACATGATTAATCACTTCCAGAATTTTGAATGGTCCTACAAAATGAGGAGCAAGTTTGGACGCTTTGCCAAACGACACTGAAGTCTTATGAGGTTTGACCCTCAAAAAGACTTTATCACCAACTAAAAACTATCTGGGAGTTCTATTCTTATCTGCATAACTCTTTCGATGATTTGAAGCTTGCTTCAACTTTTCCCTGATCAACTTCATCTGATCATCCATTTCTCTTAACATTTCAGGACCAATCACAATCCTGTCCTCCACTCTATCCCAACTAACAAGTATTCAACACCTACGCCCATAAAGAGCTTCGAAAGGTGCCATTCGCAAAGATGCATGGTATGAATTATTATATGCAAACTCAACCAATGGAAGGTACTTCTCCCATTTATACTGCTAATCCATACAATACATTTTGAGAAGGTCTTCTACCACTTGATTAACTCTTTCTGTTTGACCATCCGTTTGAGGATGATAAGATGAACTAAAATTCAACTTTGAACCCAAAGTTGCATTAAGAGTTGTCCAAAATCTAGATGTCATGCGAGTCTCTCGATCAAAAATGATCATCTCAGGCACTCCATGTAATCTGAAAATCTCCTATACAAACTTCTTAGCTAAGATCATAGAACCATCTGAAAGATTCCCCAGAATAAAATGTGCTACCTTTGTCAACTTGTCCACAACCACTAAGATGACATCATGCCTATTCTTAAACATAGGTAACCCTTGAATAAAATCCATGCTTATTTCTTACCATTTGTGCTTAGGGATATTGTACGGATACAACAAACCTGCTGGATGCACATGCTCAACTTTGACTCATCGGCATTCCAAACATCGAGCTATAAACTTTGTCACATCCCTCTTAAGTCTAGGCCAAAAGTATAAAGGTTTCAAACCTTTGACCATCTTTGTCACTCCAGGGTGACCTAAATAAGTTGCATTGTGAATCTCTTCGAGCACTAACTTCCTCAACTCTCCTGAGTTAGGAATATACATCCTTCCCTGATATCTCAAAAGTCCATCTGATTCAATCACATAACCGTCAAACCTGTGATCTAAGGGGTCTATTTCCAAGGCTTGCTTTACTCTTTCATAATGCTCATCCCCTTGAAGATTCTGAATCACTTTCTGTTTCAAATTGGATCTCATAGAAACAATGGCAGGTAGATGTCTTCTCCTACTAAGAGCATCTGCTACTCTATTCTCCTTTCCTTTAATATACTCAATCCCAAAGTCATACTCACTAAGGAATTATAACCATCTTCTCTATCGTGCATTGAGGTTAGGTTGAGTAAATATGTACTTGAGCCCAAGATGATCTGTCTTCAACTCAAAGGGCTTACCTAGAAGATAATGCCTCCACATCTGAAGTGCATGAATTATGGTACCTAACTCAAGATCGTGCGGCTCATAGTTGAACTCATGTTGCTTTAACTTTCTTGACTCATATGCAACCACTTGCTCATTTTATATCAAAACTCCTCCAAGCCCTTCCCCTTAAGCATCTGTTATAACTATAAAGTGCCCATTAGGATCTGGTATGGTTAGGATAGGAGCAGTTGTGAGCTTTTCCTTAAGCACTTGGAAAGCTTGCTCACACCTTTTTGTCCATTCAAATTTCTTACCCTTCTTCTAAAGTGTGGTAATTGGTGTTTCTATGGTTGAAAAACCTTCCACAAACTTTCTATAGTAACCTGCAAGTCCCATAAAACTTTTGACTTTTGTCACACTCTGCGGTGCAGGCCATTCCATTATTGCTTTTATCTTCTCAGGATCAACTGCAATCCCTTCAGCTGAGATCACATGACCAAGGTAGTGCACTTTATCTTGAAAGAATGTACACTTAGATAATTTACCATAAAGCTTTCTTTCTCTTAACCACTGCAAAACAATTCTCAAATGCCTTTCATGTTCTTCCACTGATTTAGAGTATATCAAAATGTCATCAAGGAAGATTAACACAAAATCATCTAAGTAATCTTTGAAAATGCTACTCATCAAATTCATGAAAGCTACTAGAGCATTAGTCAACCCGAATGGTACTACTATGAACTCATAGTGACAATATCGAGTCCTAAAAGTTGTTTTAGAGATGTCCTCATCCTTAATCCGCAATTGGTGATAACTGGATCTAAGGTTTATCTTTGAGAACACGGTCACTCCTTTCATCTAATCAAAGAGCTCATCTATTCTTGGAAGTGGATACTTGTTCTTTATAGTAGCTTTGTTAAGCATCCTATAGTCAATGCATAATCTCAATGTACCATTCTTCTTCTTTACAAAGATGACTGGAGCACCCCATGGTGACACACTAGGTCTAATAAACCCTTGATTTAACAACTCCTACAATTGGTCTTGTATAGACCTAAAAATGACACGACTCTGTCTAAATAAATATTCTTAATATTTATTTAAGCCTAATTCTTCTAGATCAATAAATAAATAAACAAAATTATTTATTCGATTCATATTCCTCTAAATTAATTAAATATCAAAATATTTAATTACCTCTTTTAAAGTCAAAATTAAATAAAATCCTTTATTTAATTTAATTCTTCCAAACAAATTAAATAATTCTTAAATTATTTAATTAAGTCAATTCTTCTTCCAAATTTAAATAAATCAATCAAATTTATTTAAATTCTCTTAATCTCTAAAAATAGTTTTTTTAGATAATGTGCCTGGTAAACTTTTTAACATGACTGGTGACGCTGGTGTGACACGCCCTCCGGCTCCACACAATGCTTTTTCCCGAAGCTATGAACCTGTGAGACCACAACACAAGGGACCTCATCCCCAAGAAAGAACATTTCAAACCCGTGAGCTCATTGGCCCAACAAAGGCGTAATGACTTGCAAGCTCATTGGCCCAGCGGGAGTTTGAACTCTAGTGGCCGCCACTACAACCGAGCGACTTAACCACCGAACCACGCCCTTATTGGTGATCTTAATGTCTAAAAATAAAATATAATCAAATATTTTATTTATTCTTCCAAATCATGCACAAACAATTAAATAAATTTATGTATTTAATTTGCTTTCTTATCTTCAAATTCCTCAAAAATCTTCCAAATCTTCTAAAAATAAGTCTTCTTCTTCATGCACACAAAATTAAATAATTTATTATTTAATTTCTCTCAAATCATACAGAAGCAAATCACAAGTTGAGTTAACTAACTCAATCAACCTTGGTTTTATCAATAACTCTTAAATTAGAAAAAAGATTTCTAATTTATGAAATCAAATCTTATCTTTATAAAAGAAAGCAGTTAACTCAAACAAAACAACTTTTGTGTGACACATGTCTTCTTTCTATTCGCGCACATTCTCTCAAGTTTTCTATACCGTTGATCCTCTTATTCTTTCTATACCATTGATCTTCTCTCTCACGAGTCTATAAATTGAACCCTATTCCTCCATTTCTATCATCCAAGCTTTTAGTAACATTACTCTGCATGAATTACAGTGTGCCTTTGGCACCCAAGTTCCTCCATTGCTTGCGATCACCCTTTTATTGTATTGAAGCTCATCTTCATTACAAGAAGTATCATAGCCATCTCTCCATCATCATCTTGAAAAACAAAGCAAGGAAGTACGCTTTCTAAGGGCTTCAATTCACATACAAAGATCAATTGAGACTAGGTGAACAATGGAAGCAACAAAGTAACAAGGTTTGCATGGTTTGTTCATTGTTATTTAAATATTTATTACTTGAAATTTCTATTGAGATTATTGGTTTGTTGATTGAGTTTAATACTTTGAAAATATTTCTGGTAGTAGGGCTTTAAGTTCAAATAACTCTGTAGTAGTCATTCTGTAGGGTATCTTAGATTGCAGCTCAGTCCCTGGTAGAAAGTCAATCGAGAAGTCAAATTCTCTCTTTGGTGGCAACTCTATCAACTCTATAGGGAATACATCTCTAAAATCTCTAAGGATTGGCTAGTCATTGAACATTAGTTCTTCTTTATCAAGGTCCTTTACTTGGACAACAAAAATGGCACATCCTTTTCTTTTGGCTTTCTTCAATTGCATAGCTGAGATTTGTCTAAGATCTAAAGGTCTCTTTGTTCCATTAATTTCCACTTGGTTCCCTAGGTCATCCAAACATCTAACAACCTTGTCTTCACAGTTTACTAGAGACTTATGTTTAGTTAACCAATTGATTCCCAGAATTACATCATAAGAGCCTCAAGGTGCTACATACAGATTCACTTGTGCCTGAAAACTTGGAAGCTCTAACTCACTGCAAGCTAGACATGAGTCTAACCTCTTTCCTGCACTATTGACATATTGTACCATCCAAGAGTTTTCCATATGTCCATGTCTAATAGATAACTTAGATACTACTCTAGGATCTACAAAGCATTTTATGGCACCAGTATCAATTAAAATAGAAATAGGTAGCCCATAGAGCTTACCTTGGAACTGAATAAGTACTGCTTGAAAATTTGCTTGCCTATTATCCACTACGGCATGAATCTGATGCTGCGGTGCTCCTTGCTGATTCTTGATTCCTCTTTTCTATAGACATGCATTTGCATAATGCTCACCTCCATAGTTATAACATCCACCCTTAGGTGCTCTAGGTCCTTCAGCTCTTTCCCTTTGACTGTTGTTTCTGTTGTTATTGCCACCTCTTTTGTTTCCACCATTCCCATCTTGAGAATTGTTGCCTCTTTTTAGATTCTTGATCTCTGCTTATTATTGCCCTGGTTATTATTCCTTTGATAGTTCTGCTAATTATTATGTGGCTTCTTATTTGGAAACTTAGTATCTCTTTGCTTATGATAATTTGTTGTTTGCTGTAACCTTTGCTCTTGCTTTATTGCTTTCTCAAAAGCGGCATCCATCGTGAGTGGGTTATGAATGTCCACCATGGCTCCAATCTGTGGCCTCAGTCCAAAAATAAACTTTCTAATCTAAAATCTCTCATCTGTCTGATACTGAGGAACATATTTTAGTAAATGACAAAACCTTTCCCAATAAGTGGTCATAGACATACCTCTTTGGATCAAGTTTTGGAAATCTTCTTGTCAAAGAATAACTATGGTAACCACCTTTTTCTAAATAGTTGCAAGAAAATATCCCATGTTATCTCACTAGGTAACAACTTTTTATGTACCTTCTCATTGTCCCACCAAGTTGCTGCTTCACCACTCAATTGGTAAGAACCCCACATAGCCTTAGTGTGATCTGAAAGGTTCTAGAGTCCAAAGTACTCCATTTCTATTATCCAGGACTCAGCTCCATCTCCTATGGTCCTTCCATCAAATTTTTGTGGTGATAATTTCTTGAGGTCTCTCCCCAATTCTTCAGCTATCTTTGCTTGATTATCAATAGTAGTTCTAACTTCAGGAAGTGGAACTTCTGTCTTTGGGTTCTCATTTTGTGTCTCAACCCTTGGGTTTCCATTAACATTTTGACCTCTAGGAATTCCTCTGATCTCCTGCTCAAGAGTATTCATCCTCATGTCCTATCAGGTCAAGAGATCAAGAATACGGTCAAATCTTCCATCGTGGTCATTATTGGCATCTCCACGATCCTAGCAGTTCGACCACCACGAGCACCTCCACGTGATCCTCTACCTTGACTACTTCTTGATCCGTCACTACTATCAGTGTTTCTTGTATTCATGATGGATAATCTATATCAAGTTTGCAACTATAGTAGAATAGTCCCAAAAATAAAGGCCCTAGTGTTAAACCTAGAGCTCTGATACCAAATGTAAAGCCTCACAAATCATGTAAAAGCATTTAAACCAACTTAAAAATAAATTAAGTAAATAATTCACTTAGATACATCATCGCAATAACCAAAAATAGAAAAGAAGTAAATAATCCACTTAGATACAACTTTCAAAGATAAAAGATGTAATTAATATGCTTAATCACAAAATCTCAAGAAAAGATAATCTCATAAATATGAATCTCAATGTTAATAAATCTTACATATTCACGTGCTAAATCCAGGTAATAAGCACTATGAAATAATATACATAAATCCTTTGGCAACATGCCATAATACATCCAAATAGGTACAATAACAAGTAGATCAATAAATAACAAATCAACACACTCTCCAACTGCATGAACTAAGTGGTCCACCACCTACAAATCGAGAGATGGGAACATGGCTCATATGCTTTTCCACCCAATCATGAAGTATTTACACTTCCCTGGATCCCTTCCTGAAATGAAGAAAACCCAGCCCTGCACGAAATGTCTAGCTACCTGGTAACAACTACAAGAGGGAAAACCCGATGCAACCCTGATGTCTGAATGTGCAATTCTATGTAATGAAAAGCAAATTGTCTCACAACAGGATGTGGCAGAGATATCAATAAATACATTTTGCTAGACAATAAACATCTATTTCAATGTCATTCCAATTAGATCTAATCATTTCAAGTAAAAATGGTCAATTTATGAAAAGAGGAAAAGCCATCTCTGATATACCCACATTTGGCATCTCCATCCCAAAAGTAACCCAACAAAATCCTATATAAAAACTACTTCTTTCCCCAAGAAGCAAGAAAATGAAATAAAGAATCGTAAATTCAAGATTTTTAATAAATCAAATCAATCCCTTTTCCCAATCAACAAGTTAGGAAAAACACACTTTCAACAATAAACCATCCTTTGGTCATACTTTCAAAATCATAAAGTCATTAATTAAATATAGTTTCTTAATCTTGCATTTCAGTCACAATACCTTTAATAATAATAATTCTAAGATAATAATCTGTCTTACTGTCATATTTGTGATATGATCTACTCTGTTTTATCCAATCAGTTTATATAAATATTTATTCTCAATCAAATACCCTATTGTCATTCCAGTGACAGGAGCTATGACAGAATAAGTAAAACAAATAAAACACAGAACTTGTAATGTCCTACTTGTCATCCAAGATAATGGATCAAGAGAACAGGAATCTATACAATAATAACTTATTTCCAGATCGTTCTAACTCTTTGTTATTCTGATGTCATGAAACTAAGTTGTTTAAACATGTCATTTATGTATATAAATCTTTCTTAAACCTTCAAGAACTATGGTACAATCTAATGATGATATAAAGAACTATGTTAAGATCTAATTTCTATCATTTTAATGGTTTCTACTGTCTGTGTTTTGTCTCTGTTTATACTGTTTTACAAGTTCCTATGCATAGCTATAAGAATAATTAAATCCAGTTACAAGCACAATGTAATTCAGCTACAGGAAAATAATGGTTTTATACATTTCAAGAGGTTTTGTTCATGCAAGAAGTTGATTTGCCACTCTATCATTGTTTTCAGCCAAATAAGAAAAGAATACAGACATACTAATACAACGATAGGAAATTGTTATCATAGATCTGGGGTTTTGTTTATAGTTTTCATAAGCCAAGATTCCAAACATGAGAATTACATTCGCTTATGCATAGTAAGGAGGAAATTGCTGGATCTTAGGTAAGCAGAGTTTAAAACATAGAAGTGATTTTTGTGTTCTAATCTGTCAATCAACATAGTAGAATAACATGCTATAGGAAAGTCAGCGACCACAAGGATTGGGTTAGCCAGAATAGGGGTCGATGTCTTGCATACCATTAGGCAGCCAACCTAACATAGGCAGCTAGAAGGTAGGAAATGGCCAGCCAAAGGATAAGTGACCAAACTATGAGAGATGGCCAGAATTAAGGGTGATTTCAGTAGAACATGGGTCGATCAGGGTGGAGTGGCTAGTTTTAAAGTAACGACCATATAGAAGGATGGCGGCCAGGAAAGATAGAAACTTAGATTTGGAAAAGACAAATGCCAGGTAGGAAGACGGCCCAACAAGATCAGAAATGTCCAAACAAGGCAGTTGCTCAACCAATATTCAGAGAAAAACCATATTTTTACAGTCATTGCCATCTATTTAAATGCAAGTAAAATTGAAGAAAAACCTGGAAGTTCGATTTGGAGGAAGCAGAATTGTAGAACTTCTCTTTCTTTCTCCTATCGCAAACTTCCAATTCACCTTCCTGTCGCCAATGAAACTGTTCTCTCTACCAAATGTGGGTATTCATACCAAAGAACGATTCCCTCTTTTATTAAATTTCTCCCTCTTATTTTCAGTGATATGGAATTTTAGGTTTTAAAACTGAACTTTGAAATTTAGTTTGCATGCATTCTCCACCAATCAAAAGTCTCAATAATCTATTTACAATTTAATTAATTTCTAATTTTATTCAGCTTACTGTCAAATAAATGATAGTAATAATTCTTTTAATTCTTTATTCATTTCTAAACATAATAATGCCATTTTAAGATTATTTTACTATTTTAATTTAAATAATCCTTTTAAATAATCACAAAGAGAAATGCATTACAAATTGCATAATTATAATTAATTTAATCTATTTATTTATTTTAAAGACATATTATCTTCCGAACATCCATAATAACAATATTTTATTATTTATTTAACTACACAAAATACATCATTGAATATATTTCAAAAAGATATTAAGTCAAAGTAATCACATCATGCATTTGAAACAATTAAAAATCACGCATTAATGCAATCAAAGCCAATGCAATCAAAGCCATTCAATAATGCATATGCAACTATGTGATGTGTGTGATTGCATCAGGGTAATTCATCCAACAGTTCTTGCCAAGTGGCTAGAACATTTCTACCTCAGCCATGCTCTCATCTTTGACGAGTACCTGCATCCAATTGCACTCATCTCGATGTCAATAGGTTAGTGTCTTAAAAACATAGCTGAAGCAATTCATTGCATCAATATTCAATATTTAAACAATTTCCCATTTTTAATCAATATAACTCATAATATTTACCTCCATGTATGCTAAATTACTTAAAGTAAAGTCAATCAAAATAATTGTTCACTAAACTAGATTAATCATGTTGTTCATAAAAATGAGACGTGACATTTTGCAATTAAAGCATTGACCGGAGAAAGATGATGCATTTTGATTCACTTTGCTTCTGCATTGATTAGCTCTATGACCATACTTATTGCATTTGAAACAATTGCCATTGAAAGATGGATACCTTTGAGCATTAGGTTGTCTTACCGGAGGTCTCCTAGGATTTCTTCTTTGATTTCTTGCTTCATGATTTCTTTGACCGGATCTAGAGCTTTCACCTTTCTCAAATCCTAGACCATGCTTATCATCTGCCTTCTTGTAATTATCAAGCAACACCTCAAGTTTATCTAAACTAATCTTGAACTTCTCTTTGTATTCATTTATAGCTTCTATGTCATGTTTGAGAATGACAATTTGTCTTTCAAGTTCTTCCTCATTGTCCCTGCTTTCTTGTAGATTAGACTCTAGATGGCCAATTATTCTATCCAATCTACAACATTCTTCTATTTTTTCTTTCAGAGATTGATTTAGTTTTTCCCCAGTCTTCTTCCTTTCCTCAATTTCCTTGGTTAGTCTCATCACCCTGGATTCCATCTCATGTTTTAAGACAACAACTTCTTTTGCTAGCTTCTCACATTCCTTTGTCTTTTCCTTTAGGGCCTCATTCATATCATTATCTTCATTCTGATTTTCTAGCTAATGAAGTAGCTCCTTCCTTTTTCCATTAGATTTTCTCAATTGTCCTTTTAAGGTCTCAATGAAATCTTCAGCATCTTTAAGGTTCTCTTGCATTTCTTTGATTTCTGGTCTGGACTGATCAAGATCTTCTAAAGCAAGTTTAAGTTTCTCATTGATGCCATCAGAATACTTGAATGAACCCATTGAAAACACCTTCCCAGATCTTCCTCAAGCTGTTAAACTTCTTCTGAGGAACCTTTCTCTGATACCAATTGTTGAAATTAAGGAACACTGAGAGGGAGGGGGTGAATTAGTGTTCTGCAAAACTTATTACTTTGTTCCTTTATTAATTTATCACATACATCCAAAAGAAAGAAGCATGAACACAAGAACAGAAACAACAAGATCACAACACATGAACACTAAGATTTTTACGTGGAAACCCAGTTAAGGGAAAAACCATGGTGGGGGGTTAACCCACAAGAATTTATACTTTGTTAAAAGTATTACAAATGGGGAAGGCACATGCCTTCGGGAACACTGCCCAAAGCTCACTACTCAAAGGAGGCTCACTGCCTATAGAATTAATTACAAGAGTTCACTGAATTAATTTAACTGAAGTATAACATCTAACAATGCAAGATTACAATTTTGGTTGAGCTCAATACACTGAATTTACACACTTCATCTCTCTCTGCCCTGCTTCACTGTTTTGCCATGATTAGGAGCTTAGATCTCTTTACTTCACACTTGATACTATTCTACTTCACACCTCACCAATCATATTCACATCTTCACTCACCAAAATGCTCGAATCCATCAATCATATATATTTGCTACATGAAATTGCATCAACTGCAGTCGGCATTAAGAAAAGCTTAGAGACTTTTTAAGAACACTGTTCTGTCAGCTGAATCCATGCACAAACACCAATGTGGACCAGAACTTATGTATCCAAGTCACCTCACACATCAGCCGATACCATTGGATCTCATAAATTACTTGACCAATCACTTCTCTTCATCCATACAAGGATCAAACACCTAGTTGGCCTGTTCTTCACTAGACTGAACTGACTAACCAAAACCTGATACTTAGATTCCTGTAACTTACAATCCCTTCATCACCGGAGGCTAAAATACTGGATTTAGGTATCCTTGACATCCCTTAACATTCCCTTAAATCTACAGCATAATATGATTTCTTGTAGAGAAATACAAACCAAAATGTTGAACTCTGTCATATGCCATGTTCCTGTCTATCTAGACTTAGACAAATATGCAATCTAACTTCCGGTATGATCCACTGATGAAATACGGATGTGTAAGATAGATTTAGTTGCCATAAATGACAACACCTGACATGCCTAATAGTGTCTCTTGCCAGCAAAAAGAAGGTTGGGGCTACTTAGGAACATGCTAAGAATGATCAAGCCCTTATTTGGTACTTCTACCTCCATGAGCATCTAATGATATGGACAACAATGAAATGTATGTGTGCACTTAATCTTAAGTGTGTCTACACTTAAGAGTAACAATTTAAATCAAATCTTTGAGTATTAAACTTTAGGTCTACAAAAGCTCAATTCCCTAGTGTGTTTATGTAAATACAAATGGAATTAAGAAAAACCCTCTTTATGGTATCAACAAAGCTAAACACAATAAGAGGTCACAATAATAATGATGAAAATGAAAATAAAGAGAGAATTCAATAATGTCATCTCAAGCATCTAAATGGACATCAAATTTACTAGAATCACAAACACATGCCCTTGGGATTGAAATAAAAACATGGAGAGCCAATACTAGAAGCATAGATTTTGCTCAAGAAACTCAAAATGTTGGAAGTGTTTCACAAGAAAATGCAAAAACTTGAAGATAGATTATCACTTGAAAGATAAGGGAGTAGATTGATTAAGACATTTTTCAAAAATGCTATTAGATTGGAAGGTGAAGAGGCATGCCCCCTAATTTGGTTGTCGGGATTCAGCCAACTTTTGTTACATTGCATGCATAACTACAACAAGGTGACCAAAACTAGATAAAAATAGTAGTATTATTGAAAAGTTGATGGACACTAGTGTGTTATATGAACATCCACTTAAATTACACTGGTGTCCAAGTATAATAGTCCTATAAAGATTTTAAATGATAGAATGGCACAAGACTAACACAAAAAACAACTTGACCTATATACAAAAGCTAAGGACATACAAAAACACAAAATTCACTGTGTGCTCTATTGCTAGGTAATCCTAATAAGGGTGGCCAATCCAAGCAACTCTTTATACCTGGGACCCCAAGCTATTGATTCTTTAGGAAAAATATTGACAATGTGTGTGGATATGTGTGGTTGTACATGTTAAAGTTCAAATACACCCCTTTAAATAAATACATAAAATTGTAGTATGTAAATGATTTTAAGGTAGGAAAGGGGGATGTGAAGGATCTCTAGGAAGCATATGTGATTGGATATGCCCCCAAAGCTACCAATGGGTAATTCCTCTAAATAGAGGCATAGAAGATAATTCTATTGTAAAAGAAAAGCATACTGCACTAAAAATCATGCTCATGGAATGACAAAGATGAAAGGAAAAACAATGCCACACAACAATAAGCAACATGAGATGAAGACACACAAAGGGATCTATATGGGTAAGTGTACAATGTTGGGAAGCCAAAAAGTGGGCAAACAAGTTTTGAAACAAATTAAGAAATGTAATGCAAGAATGTTATAATGTATTAACATTATGGCTTAGAAATCTTGAGCCTATAACATGCACCTTTTATAAATGCCTTAAAAATAAACAAAAACTATGTGCTCTATTTTTTGAGTTTATAACGCATTAACATTATAATGCACATGCATTTCATTTGAAGTTTCTTTGGAATCCAACCCTTCATGTAAGGTGCCTAAAGACACGTTTTACATAAAACATACAAAAACAAGAAAATCTCAAGCATGCTCACATCAAGTTTGCACATTTTA